>CM063287.1:5981108-8422358 GCA_032173965.1 Sitta carolinensis
ACAAGAGGATGAACCTGTACCTATCCTTTTCTCCTTTCTCTGTGTCCAGAATAGTTCTCTGAGTGATCCACCTGGTGGAATATGATCGTGCTGCTGATAATTGAGTGCATCCATCAATCATAAAAAATAAATATGGTTACAAAGCCAGGCGCATGTGACAAAAATGTCAAACCAATTAGATTCCTGATAGAACTTTGCCACATTCTATTATTTTACTTTGTTTTCCATACCTATTTCTGATCTTATGCCAGTTTTGCACTGGCACAAGTTTGACTTCAGTGGAGCTAATGCTGATTTGTAGCAGCAGGCAATGAGAATAAGGCTCTTATATTTCTTTGGCAATAGGTCCCCAGAGAAAGCTTGTCCATCTCCAACAGCTGTTGCTTTGCTACATCTGTCTAACTTTCCTTTTTAATGTACATTTTTTCAAGTTTTTTTTACTGTCAATCACTGTGAGATAACATCATTCAGATTTTCCTTTTGCAATCAAATTTTAGCAATCACAGCCAGATGCTGTTTTTATTACACACCAGCCCCTTTTCAAAAAAGTTTCAATGTTTAACTCTCAAGAACACTCTTTATTTTCCTTTAGATTGCCATATCTTCATGCTTTCATAATAATCTCTTTCACCCTGACATCCTGTCTACAAATATGGCACATTTGATCACCACTGAATGTCTGCCTTTGTGTTCTTTTCACTTTCTTTTCTTGTTTCTTCTGCAGAGTGTACTTTATCCTCAAACCAGGTGAGTCCAAAATACTACAATGCAATTCTCAGTCTAAAGCTATTTAGAGATCTTTAAGTAGGAGTTGGGGGAGGGCAGATGGGGGCAGATGAAAATTTATCAGTTTCAAGATCTTAACTTGAAAGAACTGATTGATCCTTTTCTTTCAAATTTCTGGACATATTACGGAGAGACTGAGTTGATATATGCAGTATTGTACTCTATGTCTAAGTTCCTTCAGAACTCAACCAGCATTTGATTGATATTAACAATTCAGACAGTTTGCCATCTAAGGAAATGTTTCTATAAGGGATGGAAAAATAACATACTTAATACAAAATCACCACCTCCGCATTGTGCATTGCTCAGGGGCTCTGTGACCACACAGCTGTGCCAAAAAGAGGGTACAGTTTCACTCATGGAGGGAAGTAAGAACAAAAGGTTAAATTCCTCTCAGCAGAATGATTGGTTTCACACGTGCAGCCAAGGTGTAAGGAACTCAAGTAGGCCTAGAACAGGCACGGTGAACGAGTAAGCAGAAAAAAAACTTGTCTGAACGAGTCCATTAACTGAGGACTTCTGTCTTGAGTACTGGCCAGGTTTTCCCTCACCAGTTCTGAATCAGGGCAAGGAAGAGACAGGGCCAAGCCTTTACCATTGTGTATTTACCAGCTCATAGCAACTGAATTCACTTTCCCAAAGCAGTTGCCTGTCTCCTAGACATGTAGGTTAGCCTGTGTCAGATAGAAGAAAGGTTTCAGAGCTAATCCTGCATTCATTTTGATTGCAAGATTAATTCCCAAATGGTGCTATATATGAGCAGATCTTCACCATCCAATGTTTCCTCACTGCAGAACACTTAGGTTCTTATTAAGGCTCCAATCTTGCAAATCCAATCAACAATGGCAAGAGGATAAGCACTTGCTTCCAATGAATTAATCACACAGGCTATATCCATATAGATAAGATTGAAGGACCAGACATATTCTGAAGGAAATTCGTATTTCTTAGAAATAAACTTAAAAAGAATAAAACATCAGACTCTAATCAGCACTGTATTTACTCTGGTTTGAACAATCTGGCATAAGAAACCAGTCAGAAATGAGACAACGAAAGTATTTTTCATCACATAACTCATCATTATCTGCATTGTGCCAACTGCCAGAATGAATGGAGGGTGGCAGAACAGCTGCTAAACAAAGAGCAGGATTACCTGGTTTAGAGCAAAGACTTCTCCTAATCTTTTACTGCAGAAAGAAAAACCAACTTGTTAAATTAAAACACAGCTCGTGAGTACATCAGTCAACATGATTGAACAGTTAAGCACATCACTCAACTCTCCTTTTCAAAATTCCATTTCAACTTCAGTAGTTTCTTTGCTAAGAGCAATGACATTTAACAGGATTCTTTAGATCATTTCTGTAATGCAGTGTCCTAATTACAGTAAATGCTCTCTGTACTTTACCAGTAGCTTGATAAAATTGATTTGATTTTTCTTTTCATTAGCAAAGGAAACAAAAAACTAAAAACATGGTTACAGACAGGTTGGAAAACAGTTGCTTTATGCTTCAGCACTGCTATGAAGAGAAAAGAAAAGTTGAAGAGAGAGGCCTAAAGAAACAAAGTATTTGTTGTTAGCATAACAGAAATAAATGTATACCCTGCTTCTAATACATTTTGGATAACTATAAATATACTTAGAGCTTTCAGGAATAAAACAAAGTGCTTAATTATATCTATTTGATGCTGAGTATTCACATTTTTGTACAGAAAAGACACTGTGTAAAAACACTGGCTACATAGCCAAATAGTCCTAGGCCACACCCCTCAAAGAGGTGGTGGAATCTCACAGTAGATTGCTTAAAAGGGCAATGGGAAGGCTTTTGGACAGATTCTTCACTCTGGAAGGTAAAAGTTGCTCACAGTAACAATTTCAAGAATATGCGGAACACGTTCCACTGGGGCTGTTTCCTCTCTGCAGATGTGTCCTTGGGTGCAACCCCTACATCAGCATTTTGGCTAAAGGCGACTGGGACACGAACCTCAGTTCTGCACACTTCCACATGGCCAGGACAAGGTGACTCATTCTCTTGTGCTGATGACAGTGGTTACTGAACCACCAGGGCAGGTTTCTGATGCAGAGTCAGTTAAGGTATGTTTTTAATACAATGGGTATAAGAAAGAAAATGTTAGAAGAAAAATACTGGTCAGCAAGTGCTCCTGGGAAGAAAGGGTACGAGCTTCATCTCTTTTGCCTTGGCTCCTGTGCACTAATTGATTGTAACACTAAATTTAGTTAAACTGGAATGTTCTCAGTTTCATTCTGGGCATCAAAAGCCAGATATCTTACAGTCCCTTTTGCCCATACCATCACCAGGCTCAATATTCACTTCTTAAAGTAATGATGATGCACTGGTGCTTTGTGTCCCACACCATCAATGGCCTGACACTTCCCCCACCAAAGAGAGAGAAGATCCTCCTAGCATCTCTGAAAAACACATCTCCTTTACAGACAATGGAAGGAAAGACAGGCTTCTCAGCAGCAGTTAGTTAAGAAAAATAAGCAAGGCATTTCATTTCCTCTCTCTCCCTCTTCCCCACCCAGTCAGCAGGGTTGAAAATTTTCTCAGCTCAGGGTGCTGTTGTTGTGAAAATAGTCACTCTATGCTCATGAGGCATTCATTCATTGCAGAGACAATGCCATATGTTAGATAAGGGCTTTCTGTGAGAAAGTAGTTTTTAAATTGTGGAACCCAAATGACAACTGAGCTAGGAATAAAGAAGCAGGATAAGACAATTTCTCTGCTATCATATTTTTGAGTGTTACAGTTAGGAGGAAAAAAAAAAGGTCACTCAACTCTAACATATGACAAATATGTATTACTCAATTATCACTAGAAACATTTCTCATTTCACTGTTTTCTTTCCCTTACAAGGCCTAAACTTGCAAACTTTCCTCCAGCACATTTTGCTCTACAGGATAACTCTGTTTTGTTGATTTGAAGTCATGGGCACCGTGGTCATATGAATGAAGAATAAAGTGCAGTAAATAAATGAGTTCAAGTGGAATGGAATATAAGATGTGTTTTACACAAAGTAAAACACATCTTATATTCCATTCTGCTCTGCAATTTGCTGTTCACTTAAGCAGGACCAGATCAAGACAGATAATATTAATTTCTAATGCAGAAAAAAGATCCTAAGGTGGAAAGGAAGAAAATAAGTTACAAAAGTTGGGGGCTTTTTCTTCTCTTTATGTATTATTGGGTTATTTAGATTGATTAGTGAAACCTAACATCAATTTCATTCATGTATCCAGAATTGTCACAAGTTTACCCAATGTCTGAGTGATATATTAGGACTTTTATTTCTGATGATATTGAAGATGCAGCCAAAAAAGTCCTATTGGTTACACATCTGAGGAGAGTCAGGAGGGCACCTTATTCCAGCTAAATGCAGAAATAACTTCTCTTACTTCCCCTTTCCCCCCTCAACAATACTGCAGCAAGTAAACCTGCAGGCAGAAAAGGTATCTCCAAAGGCTTTTGCCCTCTCCATCCTATGCAGGAGCATAAATGCAAAGGCAAGAAAACAGAGATCAGGGATACAGCTTTCTAGGTGGAAAGCCATTGGAGACTGATGCTGTACTTGCTCTGGAGCTTAATTCATCTTGCTATAGAGCAAAGATAAATATGAGCTCATTTCCTATTGAAGCATACAAAATGTAAAATAAATATTGCCATAATGCAGAGGATTTAATTTCCTGTAACAGCATTCAAACACCCTCACCAATGTTTATCTCACTAAACCAATTAATTTTTTTTTTTTGAGTAATGGAGTCAGGTGATCATTTTTACAGGATATTCTCCCGATGAGCTGTCAAATATATGCCAAGATATTTCATGTGGCATTACCAAGCTATTTGCTGGCCTGCCTAAGCTGCAACACATGAAATACAAGCTTAGGATAAGTAGTTCAGCATGGTGCTCCCTACCCAAATACAGACTGCATTAAACCAAAAGTATTGGGGTATTTGCTTAAATACCACCTTTCCATGAGCTGGTTTATCTGTTACTGAAGATCTTGAGGCAACGCTTGGTAACTTTGGCCTACATTCTCCTCCTGCACACACACAGCCCCACTTTTCCTCTGCATTTGGCAGGACTTGGTATCTCTCAGCTTGTCTCCTGTCCAGAGTGCTCTGCCTAGCCTCTGACAGCAGCCCCCACTCTGCCATGTTTCCCCTCCAATTCACAGGATTCAAATGGCCCACAGAGTCTGGAGGAAGCCGAATCTGCTGCTTGTGTAATGAAAGGCTGCCAGAGAAATGGGCACCTTAGTATCCTTACCCCCAGCTCTGCTCCTTAGTTCCTGCTAAAAAAAAAAAATTAAAATATCAAAGATGAGGGAGCGAGAAGAGGCTTTTGCTGGATCTTGAGATGAAATGGCGGGTCACAGATCTGAACCACTGCTGCTCTTATCTTCTATAATCACTCAGCTGCTTTGCACCCACTCTGCCTCTCTGTAAAATCAAGCTATGTTAAGGAGTGCATTTGGCACCACACTATTACTTTGTTTTAATTCCTTTCCCAAAGAAAATTTTCCCCAATGGTTTTATATGAATATTTTTTTAAAGAATAGATTATATTAGCTGCTTCCTGCAGATAAGACTTCTGACTTTTAAAATTCTCTGTTTTCATTCCAACGCTTTGATTAAAGATTTAAAGAGATTCAGTTCGGTCATTTTAGCTTCTTTTCTCTGGAAAGTAGTAAAGGTTAGAGTGGAAAAGAAAAAAAGGCCACAAAAAGAAATTCCTGAAACAGGACTTGCATCCCACTTTTCCGTGTTATATATAGTAAAATTTCACTCTCTAGAAAAAATTGGGATGGTAGGTATGTAGATAATGAATGTAGGTAACCCACATTCATCCTGTTTGAGGAGCAGCCTGCACACAGGAAGATACAGGTCACAGTTCATTTGGAATACTGGAACTGTACTCATTCAAATCTGGAATGTCCAATAACCTAATATGGAGATTTCTGTCAGGCTTGAACTGTTGGTAGGACAACAGCAAAAGAAAACACACCTCACAAAAAAACCCCAAACCTAAAAAAGCTATCACACTGTGTGGGGAAAAAATTCAGCACCTTGTCAGGGCAGGGAGAAGAAATATCAGGTTCCTGGGGCAGGTGCTGGGATGTGCAAAGGCAGCTCAGTGTGTCCAGCCCTGTGCTACCTGTGTGGGAACAAAGATATCACAAAGTGTGCAAAAAGAATTGGCCATTTTTTGCCATGAACCCACAGAGAATCCAACTGAATGTTTCACATGTGTATTACTATTTTATTTCTCTTCACAGCCTTAAGGGTTGGGTGGCACCTCCCAGTTTCATTTTATATAGTTTCCCTGGTTTCTGGAGTATTAAACTTATCTCTGATAGTAATCAATGTATGTAGAGTCCATGCATGAAAGTCCTTAGCGATGCTGGTTTTAGCAAAGTCTGCCTTCACACCTCAGCATAAAAAACATCTTGGCAAAACTTGCTATAGAGGATAAAGAAGCAGCTTGGAATGGAATTATTTTTAAAACCCTCTATTGGAAATATTTTGCTTAAAGTAATGTAAATTGATCTATAAATGTTATTTCACAGCTTGCCAACAACAGGAGATATGATGTGCTCCCCTGTTGGAGCAAGACATAATAGCTGAAATATTTTTGTTTGTTTGGGTTGGATTTAAAGAGTCAATAACAGCAGCTACTACTTAGTTCTAATGCAGATGTGGTTCTCCTTTCCTTGATCACAATGTTTGTTCCTGCATGAAAAACAGCCTATGTTTCACATCAAGTAAATATCTAAATAACCTCTGGCCCACAAATGAAAATTCACTGAGAGACTTAAAAAAATTAATGCATTTTTAACATTCCACACCAAAGGTTTTTTTGATCTGATATTTTAAACCAACTGCTTTTTGAGAAATTCAAATACCACTTTACCACTTCTACACAAAATAAAAACATCTTTTGAGATGCCTATTGTATATAATTTCTTTGACAACTCCTATCAATACTTTAAATTTTATTTACCTTGTGACATTTATTTAACAACTTTAAAGGGTTCAAAAGATGTTGTTTCCTTCCACAGCAAATAACTTTGCTATCTAGTAGCTGGCAAGATACCCTCTACAAATTCATATCCAATATTGTCTACAGGAAGCTGGAGTACTTGCATTTAATCTGAAAATCCTCTTTAATCACTGCCATTCAAACAGTACCTGAAAAGGTGTCTCTTCATTTGGGAAGTGAGAAACACATGTATATTATGTTTTCTGGTTCAGCTGCCCTAATTCACTATTCCCACACACAACCTCCTGCCAGACACTTCCCCTCTTTCTCCACCCCTGCCTACCTCCCTTTTGGGGTGTTTTCATTTCAGGCCCTCTTGTTTATGCTTTATCTCATTTGCATATAATTAAAACAAAACCTTTCTTATATTCCAATTTTGGAATATAAGCAGCCGCATCATTTACTGTTTGTTTCATGGGTGTAGCCAACTATTTCACCTCTCTGCTTGCTTTTTTCTTTTCTGGTTCACAAGAGGAGACATGAGATTTCTTAGGCCACTAGGAAAATCAGAATCCACCAGAGCAAAAGGAAGAGGTTATGAGTATTAGGCAGAGCTGCCACCCTAAGCTTGAAGAATTACAATTGTTCTCCATTGGAGAACAATTAACATGGACAAAACTTTGGAGAAAACAACATGGACAATGTTATTTTTTTAGTGTAGCAGTGTAATTAATGCTTAGCTGAGTCTTTAAATTGGCTTAGCCATAAATATTCCTCATTTACGTTTTTATGATGCAAAAGCTACATGATGATCAGAAAGTTTTGATTTTTATCCTTCATAATGGATTTTTGCTCTCTTTAAATCATCTTCACTGAACGATCTTTTTGTTTCCTTTAAATTCTGTTCACTTTCACATAACACCTTCATTGCTAAAATTCTCTGGATATGTTGGTGTAAATAAGCCTTAATATATTGTTAAGCTTTAATAGCTACTTAGTTGAGAGTTTCCTCTTAGGCTGAACACTGTTTCCAAACTATATTCAGATTTTCCAAGGTCTGCATATTTCATGGGGTTTTTTTTGGGACAGTCCCTGATGGTTTGCCTCATAGATCTCACGCATATCTAACCTTGCAACTATGTTTTTCTAAAGTTCAAACCATTTTTCCTAGAGAAGATGTCAAAATCTGCTGTCACTGAAGACCTGTACACCGAAGATCTGTACACAGACGCCCCTTCTGCACTGCTCTTTTTTTCATCATTTCTCTACCAGACCATGATTTTGCTCTTCACTCATGAAGACAGCATAGCTTGTTTCTCAGATTGGAGCTTGGCTAAGAGTCTGCCAAAGGATATTTGTCCACTCATGTTCTCTGAGAAAACTGCCAGTGATTTTATTCCCATCTGAACCGGTCACTTAGTTGCTTATGCTGCATAATGAGTGATAGACCAAACCACACATTATAAATCACATTCCCCAGCGACTCAACATCAAGTCTTTCAGTCTATTTTCAAAGTTTGTAGAAAAAACACCCCCAAAAGCTCCACTCTATCAAGGGTTCCTTTAGGCCAAGATGAAAAGCAGATTCACATTTATCAATCCTTGAACAAGAAAACTATCAATCACTGAAAATACTTAATGCAAACCAGTGAAGAATGTTTGCTGAAGGCGAACAGTATGGAGCACGAAGTTACTCAGGAATACAGGGTAAAGTCAAATACTGATTGTTTCTGCAGATATGCACAACCTGTACATGACACAAAGACACTCTGCCCTTTGCCTACACAAATCAAGATCTATAAATCATGCCAGCACTCACCACAGTTTTCCTCTCTCATCTGAGAAATTACAGCATTCTTGCTGTTAATGACTTGCAGGGTACAGTGAGATAAAGTTTGTCCTTGTGAATTTAACCATTTCCAGGGTATTTTCAGAGGTCTGGCAGTATCCAGAGCCTTGCCATCTTGCTGTAAGGAGTGATGATATATTGTTGCATGGTATGCACTGTGATCCTCACTGCTGCAACACAGCACTGCCAATTTCTGCCTTGCCAGCCAGCAAAGCCACATCTGAGACTGCCTGTTTGCAACATATTTCTCTAGAAGAGTTGGCCATATTGACTCTCACCAGCCAGTTTTAATGAGACCAATTTGTACTCAGAAATGAATTAATGATGCAAAGCAATTACTTAACACTTGCATGTGTTCAACTGAAAGAACTTTTTCAAGAAGGGAATAGAGTCAGGCACCTCTAACAAGTCTTGTGCCCATAACCTAATTTCATTTGTTCTGTAGGGTTCCTAAGATGTCCATTATTGTGAAATTCAGTTTTGGGTTTCAGTTATTTCCTGTATTCAGAGAAACCAGACTTTGATTGAGCAAACTGATCTCAGAGCAGGAAACTCAATATATTACTAGAACAAAGCTCCCCAGACAATTAGCATGAGCCACATTTACGCAGTGAGTCATGTCCTTGAGTCTCTGCAGTGTCATTGAAGGCTTTGAAATGTACCCTGACTACAATAGTATTTCAAAGACCCTCTCAAATTCCCACAAATTTTGACAAAGTGAAACTGAGCAACAGACAATCTCCAAGCGACCTTCTGTAAAAACCAACTTTTTGACAATTAAATTATCACGGGAAAAAGATCAGAAAGGGTAGTATTGTGAAACTAATTCATTCAGCTAGGAATGCTAGCAGGGCAACAGACAAATTTCTTTAAGGTTTGGTGTGGTGCAATTGATTGGTTTCAATACCTGGGAGGGTATGTGCAAACTTTGGTTATTGATTCTCCTACTTTTCTGTGACTTTCCATAGTATCTGTCAAGTGACATGACAGTTTTTCTCCTAGTTGGCAAAACATGCAGAAAATTGATAATCTCCAACTTCTATGATGCATTTAAATACAGGCAAAATGAGCTAACAGTTATTTGGTACAGAACAATAAAAACCAGACATGTGTGTACAAATCTAAACTTGATCCAAATAACAATGCAGTTTTTGAAAGAATTCCAAAGGTTAGATTTACAAAATGTTAACATACGTATGCACGCATATATGTATATATGCACACACATATATTAGGAACATTCTCCACTAATCAGTGAAGTACAACAATTTTTCCTTGATATTGAGTAAGCAGAAGAGTTTGCTCTTTGGATCCATCCTCAGCAGATTGGGTTGGAGCAGTCGAGCACACAGATGGAGCAGTTCTGACCTCTGCCAACTGGTTCTGGTCTAAGTGCACAGCCAGCTAGCTGAGGGCCATAGCTACCTCTGGTTCCAGTCACATTCCTATCAGAGCTTAAAATGGAGGTGCTGGTGTAGCACCAGGAGAGGGTACCCCTTGGTCTGCTGGGAAGCACAAGACCTCACTCACCTGCTTGCTGCAAGATCACTGGAAACAGAACTGAATGAGAAAAGCGTTGGCACATAAAGTTGTTTTTTGGGTATGTGCCCACCAACATTTGATTTTTCCCCTAAATATGAATTACACACACTAACATACACACAAAGTAAAGCACAGCTTACATTCTAGCACTGCATTTTGGGGGCAGTTCTCATCTACAATTTTCCAAATGAGTTATGGGCATAACTCAAATGCAGCCACATGGCAGCGCAGTTTAAAAGAGAAACCTATAGTAGTCAAAATGTGGGGGATTAGCTTACTAAAGTGAGAGCAGCTGCATTCTTTGGTCTAAAAACTAAAATAAAGTTAATTTATATTACAAATTGTTGGGGAAGTATTTAAGATATTGATTTGTTTGGTAAAGTGTTGGCAAGTTTGTTTGGTAAAGTGGCAGTATTAGAAGAACAGGATTTGTAGCAGAACTTTCAACCAAGCCCAAATGGGGAAATACTGAAACTCTCATGAGAGACAGTTACTCTTGTGACACCTCCTGCCTTATGTTTAGAAGAGAAAAGACTGAACAGGCTAAAACTAAATATTTGATGGTTTGTGTGAATATAGAAAAGCAGAGAGTGCAAAGTGCTACACAGTGGTCACCCGAGTCACTGTTTTTCCTCATTATTTACTCCCCAGCTAGGCCAACCAAAGTGCCAAAGGGGATGTCTAGCATGAGTGTTTGAAATATCAGGTCCCTAGTCACCTCTATATCCTTAGGTGGTTACATATTCCACTCGTGTCAATCACTGCAGCATCTTTAAAATCACTGCTGCTATGCTCAACACCATATTAGGATTTTTTTCTTTTGAGCAAAGCCACTAACAACCATTTCTTTGTGTGGCAGCAGCTTCAGGTGAGTAAGAATTATGGTGATGGTCACCCATCATGACCAAAGCTGTTTCTTACTTGGACCACTGTGCAAATATGAGTGGGATCCAAGGTATATCGGAGGAAACAAGGGGATTGTTCTTTGGTTTCCTCACTGTATCATACATAACCAGCTTCATTTGTGAAAGCTGTGCACAGAAAGAGTGATCTCCATGCAGGGAGAGGAAGGCAGAAAACAAGTATACAGAGCCTGAGGCTACTGAAAAGAAGAAGGCAGGCACACAGCCACCTTATACAAATGGCTCATTTAAAAACCAAAAATTCAGTTTGTTTTATGCTTGATAAGGCATAGGATGAGAAAATTTTCATCTGTCAAAAGCACCTGACCTTTAAGGTGGAAAGTAAGGAAACAGCAGCAAGACAAACAGGAAAAATCTTTACTATTTTGAGCATGATCACCATTAGATGCTTTGTAATTTTCATTGCTGTTGGCTGAAACTATACTTTTGGCCCATTTATCAATTATAGAAGAAATGATGTAATGACTACTGCATTTCCTGAGGGTGTTGCTGGTGACTCCCTCACCATGCTTCTGCATTACATGTCCACCTCTGTCCTGATGATTGCCAGGCTTCCCCTGCAGGGCTCTGCTTTGCACGTCCATGGTTCACATGCCTCAGGTCAAAGCTCTCAGTAAAATACTGCCATTTACAATAATTTCTAGAACTGTATTATGGAATAACTGAAAACTGTGCATATATATTATCAAAACGTGCTCAGTGCCTCACATAAGGATGGTATTTCCCTTCAAATAGTCACTTCCTGAAATGTAGGAATGAATCCCAGAGTTCACTGCAGCAGGGCTTGGAAGCCCAAAGCTTTTGTTGAGGGGCACTTTGTGGAGAGGCAGTGAGCCTGGCTCACCAAGAGCTCCCAGGAGGAATCTCCACAGCACCATGTCAAGGAGCTTGAATGCAATGTTTAGGACAATGGCTATTATTATCTCAATTATTTTGTGATTAAAGCTTGAGAACGTTTCAGGTGCTAGATTAAGTGACAGCTACATTTTTTCTGCTGCTCCTCTGTTGTCTCCATTTGGGTACTGAGTAATCTAAGCAATATTTACCTGCCCTACCTGTTCAACTGCACTATAATAAAACACATAGGTATAACTGACAGGTACATTTTATGCTAGGAAGCTAAAGGGTTATTAGAAAGTGGTTCTTCCTTACTACTCAGATGATCTGGGAATGAGAAAAGTCTTTCACCCATACCATCTCCCTTTATATCTCTGAGGCATGTCAAAAATATCTAGCTTTTGGGTTTTTTCTTCCCCTGATGGCTGATTTCCAACATCATTTTTTTTCCAGCTTTGTGAAATCTTAATTTCTGACAGTTTTCACAAGCTGCACTTCAGAATTATTCCATCCGTGTAGTGACTTCATCTCAGAACAGCCAAGATAAACAATTCTAGCTATTTTATGCATCTCTTGATCAGCTCCAGATTTCTATATATTTCTTATGAAACTGGTAACATAGTACCATGCATTTTGGCAACCTGCTGTTGTTTCACTCAATAGCTGCAATGCTGTGCTCTCTGATTTAGATTTTTTTTCAATTCATGTTAAAGCTGCAATGCCTCTGATTACACAGGACTAAAAGCACTCCCAAACTGGCAAAATTTAAGATCTACTCCGACCCCCAGTTAATATAAAGAAAAATGCTGCAAATAACCATATATTGAACCATTAATTAGTATTCTACTTTACTGACCTTTTCAGAATGCCTAGGACCCATGGAAACAGAGGCTTCTTAAAAACAGAAGACTAAAATATCCCCTTTGGTTACACTCTGGTGTTGTAATACTCCCTCATATGTTAATTTATGTATTGAAAAAGAAGCAGGACAATGCTGCAGCACAAAGCTGAAATAAACAGGTAAGTTCAGGCAATGATGATAACACCACTAAATATCTTTCCAGATGTCAAAGGTCAATATTCTCAGGTGAGGGAATTACCCTATACCCAGTACTCAAAAGAACTAACAGAGTCATTGATTTAGTTGCCTAGCACTTAGGAGTCTGAGTTTAGGGTCCATTTTGAAAGAGAAAAGAGGAAAAAGAAATCCAAGATAAAAACAATGTTCTGTTGCACAGTTCACACTCTGAAAGTCTCAGACAGCTAAATCTGAGCACAGATGCTACCAGCCAAGTAGGACAAAAAAAAAAAAAATCCAACTGATACCAAGTACATTAGTGTAATTTATGCATTCATAAAACTGATAGACACATTTCTGAAAGTCTTTAAAGCAGAAGTAATAATGGAGCTAGTCAGCAACGTACAACTAGCAATTAATCATTCTTAGAATATTCGTAACATTCAGTTTCATTCTTGTTATTCGAGGAACTAATGATTAATTGATAAAAGTTTAGCAAGTGCACTAATAGCAGGTGCTCCTAATTGCAAACTCTCAGGGATAATTTGGTCTGAGCTACTTTATGCTAATTTGTACAGCATTAGTCATAACAGTCTGTAATTTCACTTTTAGAATAACTTTTTCCTACAGTCACTATAATCTAATTAAGAATTTTATCTAGCTGTTTGTATGAGGAACTCTGCTGAATTGTAAATGTGGGAGCCTGATTACCATAGAAGATTAAAGAAGAGGTCCTTAAAAATATGCTCCCACCAATTAAAAGCCCTTGCTAATTAGTTTCAGGGAAAACTGTTTTAAAGGACCTTTAATGACAGCATTTACCCTAATCTCATGTACTTTGAAGCCAAATCCCAATATCTGTATTCCCCATTTTTTCTGAAGTTTCCTTTTAGCAAGTACTTCTCTTGGAGGCTGAAAATCGGTGGGAGATGCTGCATTCAGGTGCCTGTTTCCATTTCTGCAGTTATTGTGTGCCCAGAAGGCTCACTGAGGTAAATGACCTCAAGCTACCGGGTGAACAAGAGTTAGCAAACAATCAGACAAACAAGCACATTCTTACAACAGCCAAAGAACTAAACAATGGAATTTGTTACCCAGCTGCTCTTTGGGCAAACTGGCTATATCACCTCTTCTTTTAAAAACGTCTCAGCTCCCCATTTATTCCACCATCCATTTAATACTGTCCTTTTCAAGCACACTTGAACCAGGAAACCCCTTGATCATGTGGCAAGCCCTTGCAGACATGGCAACAGGTAAAATCAAAATATATCCTGCAACAAGTCCTTTTCTCCAATGCCATTTCACTTCTTACAAAGAACAAATAGAAATAGCAACAAATACTGTATTATTCTATGTGGAACACGTAGCTTTTCTGCAAAGCATTTAAATAAGTACTTTGATGTTTCCTGGACTACAGAAATACCCAGGGACCTTCCATGATACTGGATGAGGTCTTATTTCTCCAAAACCTAAAACCAAGTGATCAGTTCGAACACATTTGGAAACACTTTCTGCATATATTCAGATTTCTTACAGAAATCCACAGTGTGGATTATCTGGCAGCTAAAATGCCATGCTTGGTAAATGCTCTCTACATTACTGGTTGCCATTGGTAAGCTGATCACGACAAAACTGGAAGCAAGGTCCTGCTCACTTCTCTCATCTGCAAACTGGGGAGGTTTCACTTGAAACCAGAAGCAGCTGCCAAACAGATGTTCTTGCTGAGGCATGCAAAACTGAGTGCTATATGTCTTCAACTAAAATGACTGTCAAAATCTGCTAGCTAGTAGTTAAGTCATCATCTTTTACAAGGCTTTGGGAAAGAGAGATGCAGTATGGACTTGGTTGTACATAAGAATCACTGAACCTTGTGACTAGGAGGGAAATTTTCCTTTGGGATGCTAAGGAACTTGCCTGTGTTTTCATTTACCTAGGTAGTGTTCAATGACTGTAGGATCAGGTGAAAATTACAGGCCCTGAGCTTCTCCCTGACAAGGGTCATGTCATATGTGCAATATCTAGAATTTAATATCTGAAGCCAGTGTTTAGCTGGGAGCCCAGATATGTCTTTTGTAGAACAGCTCAATAAATATTCTTCTCTTCTGCAGAAGCAGCACTTCAACTTAATGCTTTTTTTTCCCCTGCACTATGATTATCAAAGCAAGATACATGCACAATAGAGGTCCATTAGCATCTTTATCAGCACTGCAAGAGGGCCAGGGAAGAACATGAGAGACTCAAGAGTTCACTGAATTTTCTCTTCCCCCTTCATGCATGCACTTCTCATACCTCACCATTATGGACTTTATTTCAAGTTCCCTTGAACTTAAATTATTTACTACTAATGCACTGATATAGGGCAGAAAAATAACTTATTTTTCTGTCTGAGACCTGTCCTTAACACGGCTTGAAAGTAATTATGAACTTAGTGGCTAAAAACCTGAAAGGCAGTGATTGACTTTAAATACCAACATAAGCTCCAATTGCATTATTCTAAAACTTCTTATGCTATAAACATCTCTGTGGCACCAAAGTGCCTTCCAGAAGTGTACAAAGCGACCATGACTAACATCTGTCACGTGTCATTAGTACTCTCATCCCTCAAGGGGGAAAGCATTTGCAGTGAAGTGTTTTGTTTTGGTAGGAAATTAAAAGAAAAAACTGCACACAGCTACATGTTTATCTTAGAGGAACCAAGAGCAAAGAGATGTATTTTCCATGTCCAACAGATCTCTGAAGGTCACTAGCTCTTGGGGTAATTTATAACATGCTCTTACAGTGCCCCCTTTGGAAAGTCTGCTTTCTGGCACCTCTTGATCATAAGGATGCTCCATCAGGTCTGAAATGAAAGATGTCAAACCAAGAGCTGTCAGCTGCCTTTGTGGCAGGCCCAAGCCCATGCCACGGGTCTCTGATCAGAAGGATTGAGGAGCTGAACTTGATTCAATACCAAGTAATAAGTCAGCACAGTGAAGATTGGCTTGATGTGCTCTGGGAACTCCTGGGGGTGAGGAGACTCCTGTACCCTTTGGAGTTTCCAAGACTCACAAGATTTCTATGTCTACCTCTCTTTATGGTGAGGTACTGCTGAGCTCCCTTGGAAGGGCATTTACAAATTCCCCTGCTGGCTGACTGGAATCCCTGGCACCCAGCCCTGGTTTACCTTCTCCTGTCCATTGTCCAGCACCCTAACAGTGCCATGCTGCAGCTGCATGGCAGGGTACTGGGACAGCATGTTCAGTCACATGGATGACGAGACAGCCAGTGTGTGTCACCTCCATAGTTCAGCCCCATCCAGTCCTCTGCAGGCAGCAGCTGGACAAGGACTGAAATGGAAAGAGTTTGCTCTAGTTTGAAGTACAGCCTCTCACCAGTGCCCACCAAGACCACCTCAGACCAGCTGAATTGGTTAAACTTAGAGAGTGCTCCTCAAAACCCAGTATTCCTCTAGAACTGCAATATGAAGTTTCAATACACTATCTAAAACTTGGCCAGCAGTATTTTATTTACAGAAATGCCTGAAAACTGATCTCTGGCTTAGCAATGCAGGCTCAACCTAGAATTTTATAGTGACTCATCACTTCATTACATGTAATGTTGGCTTACAGGACTGTAAGACCTGGAGTGATACAGCATCATCCATGGCGAAGAGAAAAGCCACCCCCAGACGCCTTTTTCCTTTTGCTCCGGGCACTCACAGGGATTTCCTGGCTGATGTCTCCTCAAGAGCCAGAAAAGGGTTTTGATTCATCAACATATTTTTAGTCTGACCTTTAGCTTCCTTTTGCATTGGCTTCAGACAGGCACACAGCAGTGCATCAAACCACTTTTAATCCAGTAGCCAGCATCAGAACACAGCTGTGGCTTATCTGCCCGAGCTTAAGCACACAGCTGACTTGCCTGTGCTGGTAGCTTTGCTCACACAGACATCATGTGCAGAAGAGGTCCCTGAGCAACACTCAGGGGCAAGCTTTTCCCAACCTGTTGCAAGGGCTCAAACCTGCTGACATGCAAGTACAAGAGAGGTCAAAAGTCCATTAAAAGCTTGCTCTTGGAGGCTAATGCAAGAAATGTAAACCCATTCAAAATCATAATTTAAGTCCCTGCAAGTTTGTCACAGACATAGTCTCTGTATTTTAAAGAATGTTTTATACAATAAATACATTGCAAAAGAAAAATGCATACTTTTTTGTGTGTTATTATTTGGTATTTCTTATTTAACACTTTTATCACACATGAACATTTTAAAGTTGCACCTGTGGATGGTATATAGTTACTGTAGTGACAGAAGTACTAAAATACCTTTAAATACCTCCATAGAGACATCTTTTTTCACCTCTTTGGTACAGCTGTATTTATAGCGATAGCAGTTGCCAGTTTTTCAAGACTAGTTACTTTGACTTATGGTATTTTCCATATTCCATGAAATGTCCCTTATTTAATATGTTTTACTGTGACATTTCTCCTCTTCCAAATTTTATTGGTGTACAATATGCAGATAACAGTTCATAAATATCTTATTCTCAAAACAAGGAAAATCCTGTTTCTGGAATGCAATGATCCTTCAAATTAAGAGCTAAAAAGCATCAGTGATAAGTGTGGACATAACATAACATCTTCCCCCCTCACAAACTTTTGGTAGTGACAGACTGAAGAAGCCAGGTGCACTAAGGAAACTAATTTTTCTTTTTAAAAAGCTGACAGTAAAGATACAATTTATATTTCTGAGAAGGAAGCTGGAAAAGGATGTGTTTGAGAGCCTGCACAAACCTGCAGCAGAGCTGCTAACAAACAACAATCAACCAACAAAACACAAACCCACCACCAAACACCAATCCTGCTGCCCCAGCTGAGTTTGAAAAACATCTCTGCGACCACTGAATCAGTAATCCCATGATTTCTGTATTTTATTTGGGTAACATCCAAAAGGAAGAGCCAGACTCCAGATTATAAGAAACCAATTCTTTCTACTTTACTTTACTCAGCTCTGATTGTAATCATATTTACGTACAACATAATGCGGCTCTGGTTTCAGTTCCCAAATGCCTCATTTTTTAAATGCTCCATTTGGAAACCTTGGTGTGTAGGACTTCAAAACTGTGGAGTTTGCCAAGAATGGGTGGACGGTTCATCCACATCCTCCAGAGTATGCACTCTGTCCGTTTAGGACACTGCACAGTATGCTGCATTTATTGCTAGCTATATTAACTCATGCTTCACTACTGACATCACACCATACAATGCTGCCCTCTCTCAGTCCCTGCTGCATTTGTAAATCTGCCCTTCAACATCTCCAAAACAGCGTCAACTCTGCCTTATCTGAAATCTTGCCTTTCTGGTTCTTCATGAGGCTCAGGAACTAACTGTTATTACAAGTTCAGGAAAGCATGTCCAGTCAGCACACTGGAAGATCCTTGAGCTTGGAGCACCAGCAGAGTCATTTTATAAGTCTGGAGAGCGACTTTGTAACAAGGGCATGCAGTGATAGGATAAGAGGGAACAGCTTCAAGCAAGCTAAATTTAGATTATTAATAAGAAATTCTTCCCTGAGAGGGTGGTGAGGCACTGGCACAGGTTGCCCAGAGAAATTGTGGATGCCCATCTCAAGGCCAGGCTGGATAGGGCATTGAGTGGTCTGGTCTAGTGGAAGGTGTCCTGCCTGTGGTAGTGAGCTAGTCATCAGATGATCTTTAAGGTCCCTTCCAACTCAAATCATGCTATGATTTCAAAGTCTAGCTCTCATTGCCCAGGCTCATTTCTTCCTTTACAGATGCCTCTTTCAACTTGTGCCTATTTTGATTATCCTAATTTACCTACAGGTGACCTCTCATTACACACCAACACCACCTAATTTCTGCATTCGCTACACTAACATTCCCCCTGCCTTCTTGGAGTACATAGCAACACACGAAAATTTATTCAAGTTTGCATCTTCTTTTCCAGTGAAATCCCAGTCCCACTACCTTTCAATCCTTTGAATGGATGATCAGTTTGGATTAGTTTCATTAAACATAATGTGCAGAAGAAAATGGTGCCACAGGAAAGCTCTTAACATACACAGACGAAAAAAGAGGATCATGAATGTGTATACCTGGATATTCCTTATACTACCATCCTATCAAAGTAATAAACATGCTCATAAATAATCACATCAAGAAAAAAAACCCTACACTCTTTCTGGAAGAACATTTCCTTTTCCAGAAATGCATATTTAGAAAGTATCTGTTTCCTTTGTACGTGACAGCTCACAGACTTGCAAGCTCATGGTTGCCATCAAACATGTATAAGACAGTTAAGAGAAAAAGAGCTCCTGTCAAGGTAAAGATTAGTTAATCAGTTAAATATATATATATAAAGTTTATGCAGAAACTGGACCCAGCCCACAACTACTATATTGCAACATCAGCATCTCACAATGTGGACAAGATTCACATGTATTACATTTCCTCAAAGTATACTAAATTAAAATTTATAACTCACAGGCTGATGGGCCATTCTGTCATGCTGGTGCTTCAGTTTGACACACTGAGGGTGGTTTCCAGTTCTGGAGCACCACTGGGTCACTTTGGTCAGTACTGCTCTGTATCTACACTGCTGAGGAAGTGTTATCTGCCATGGCAATCCAGGGTCACACAAGGCAACCGTCCTTGCTGCAGCAATCAGGAGCCCCACATTCTGTGAATTCAAAGAACAAAGATTTCCAAATATCTGACTTGCAAAGGTCTCTCCTGCCAGTATTAGACAAGCTTTTAGAAAAGCCCTAGATTTCAAAATACGCTCAAGAAAAGTACTAAATATTTCCTGACTCACCATGGAAATGAAAGAATTGGAAAAATGTCTTTAGCTCAGAGTGCTGTAAATCAGGATCCCGAGCTTCTGGGCATTTTGGGCTGCAGTTCAAATTAACGTACTTTACCATGATTTATACTACCTCTGTGCAATAAAAGTAGTCCGGGGCAGCTTGATCAGGCCCCCACCATCCTTGCTCACCTCTCTTTTCCTCATTCCTACGCTCACTAAATAAACACACCCCAAAAACTTCTCTCTCATATACCAAAAAAAACCCTGAAACTCAAACCATTCAGACTAACTGCAATTACTCACACAAGGTTTTTTAATGTAACTCTAATTGTGGTCCATTTTTGTAGCACTTATGAATGTAGCAGCTCTCTCTTTGGGCTGACACACTGAGATCTACAATATAATGGGCTTATTCTAAAAGATTTGGGTTTTACTTGGCAGTTAAAAATAATAAAATAGTTCCTTCTGTGAAAAAGATACCTCCCTCCTCAAATCTTCCAACAAGCCCATTAAAAACCATTTTGTCTGTCCTTGAGACCCTGAAAGGGACTTTTAAGTAGAGAACTGAAAGGATCTTATGAATCCTGTTTTAGTAGAGCCTCTGTTTCCCAATTCAGTTGCTGACAAAAAGAATCCATTAGTAGGATTTCTAAAAATATAATGCATTTGGATAAACTCTGGTTCCTACAAAGTTAAAGTAAGAACACTCGATGAGCAGATCTGACCCCAATCAGACCCCCAGACACAGAGCTACTGCAGAATATTAATCAGCCAAAGTTTTTTAAAGAGCAATAGGACTAACTTGCCCAACTGAGAAACTTCACAGAAGATGGCATAACTAAAATACTCCTGTGAGATAAAAATAGTTAATTTTTGCTCTTGGAAAAAAACCCAACCCAAAACCAAACCACCATCACTACCACAACAAAACTCAAAAAAAATTGAGGTTGATGCCCCATGACTGTTATTTAGCAGGGTAAATACTCAGATATAGTCCTAAACTTTTCTCTGAAGGACTCTGAGGATAAAGCTGCCATAAACACATGCCAGACCTATCACTACAGACCCTTTCTTTTGCCATCTCATTTCAACCCTGTAGTTGTTACTAGTATACAGTAAACAGGGAAAAGTCAGCAACTAGTTACAAAACTCAGTCTAAAACCCCTCATTATTTCTTGCTAGATATTGAAGATTCTCCTGTAAAGTAAAATTTTGCTATTTCAAACACTGCTTTATCAGACTCAGCAAATCCACAAGAATTAGTAGCCTTTCACTGGGATCATTAGTTAGTTTTTTGGATTTTCTGAAGTGGTTTTTCCCATCAGCAGTACTCAGAATTGACATCTGACTTCAAAGCAGTATAAAGACCATTAGGGCCACACTGTGACATTGCTGAATCTAAACTCCAGAAGATATTTGGATGTGCCTATTACACCATATAGGCTCTCTTTATTCACATCTCTCAAGTCATTATGCATACCAGGACCAGCATAGACAGATGTCTCAAATAAAGGATGAGGGAAGTATAGTCAACGGGACAAAGCACTCTAGAGAAGAAAACAGATGACATTATTTATAAACAAACTGGCATTGTGAGCTGTACAGTGGGGGTTAATCAGAAACAACGTTCACTCATTTTTGGATATTGTCAGACAAGTCAGCAATATTGTTTTACTCAACGAAAAAGTTTTAAGATCTCTGTTCATGTCAGATAGGCATTAATAACTTATGGGTAAACATCACAGAAAAAAAATTCTGGCACTCAGCCTCTCTTTTTGCCAGGAAAGAAAATGATTGAGCAGATGGTTTGTTCAGAAACTGCAGTCTTAGGAAGAAGCTTGTTTGTAAAACTGAATATATTTTGCAACCAACAAAGATGTGAAAATTTTTGTCCTTAGAAAGTTTTCACTGAAAACAAGAGGCTGGGAAAGTCAGTACATCATTCCAGTTCAAAACGAGTATCTAAGTCTTACTACTTTTTTCTTTTTTTTCTTAGCTGGTTGTGGCAGTCCAGTGCAACAGACCATAATTAAGCATCTTGACAGATTTATGGAAGCCTTGCTCTCAGACAAAGACCCATGTCATTATATTTCTACTGCACTGATGATGAATATGATTAGCAGAGGTTTTCTGCAGATGGGAGAGTTGTTTTCTTTACATGCTCCCCCTACCCTTGGCTGCATTTGTGAAGTAATTTCCCAATCTGCCAACTTGTATTTTGTGGTACAGTCCTGTCTTTCAGCCCCTTCTAGCACAGAGATGAAAAAGTCAGCTTTACTAATTAGCTTGTAAAAATATTATGGAGTTTTGCACACAGCTTCATCACTATTTTCTTCATTAATTTCTGAGCATGTGTCAGGGTACTGAGAGAATCTATATAGGTACATAAAAATATACATAAAAAATACTGGATGATGATTGTCCCTGGATCCCAATACCACCAGGGAGGAAAGTGGTTTGCTAGGACCATAGCCAGTTTAACTCTTCTGAGCACAGTTGATAGCAAAGGCCTACATATAGCCAGTACATTATTGAAAATAAAAATCTAAACAAAACAAACACGAACAAAGAAAAAACCAAAACAAAGACATTTTATCAGGCACAGATAAGAAGAGAAGCCAGTGTCCTTTCATGAGTCTCCTGATGAGATACAGCCTGGCTTTGTCAGAACTGACCCAGTACATGTACCCAGGTACTCAACACAAACTGAGGTTTGGAATTTTCTTTTTATGTACATTTTTTCATCCCTCTAACATATGACTTGATTGTATCAGAGGCATATGATTGTAATTAGCCAGACACCATGCCCAAGAAATCAAGCTGCAGTGAGACACAGGTTGTATTGGCTTAACTTCAGACTGATTAGCTTAGGCTGGGTGCCATAATAAATACTTTCAAGGGAATTCCAGTAAATTCAGACCGTGGAGGAAAAGATTAATTGTTAAGACTATGCAGAGGTACGCAGAGAGTAAACAAAAGCAACACCATCAATTTTTAGCTTACAGCTTATCTTGACAACAGTCTAAAGCCTGAGATATTTTGCCTGTGTGCCCAGTGTTCCATCTGTGGGAGGAGCTTGGCCTTTTGACTGGCAATAGCTGTACCAGGAACCTGTGCCCAGCCTCTATTTATTTGTGCCTCAAACATGAACAATGTTATTCCAGTCAGTTCATCACATTATCCTTACACTGGAAACAGGAGAGAAAATGATTAGGAAGACAATTCAAAGGATTCCTAGCCAAAAAAGGAAAGTTCTCCTCTTTGCTGAGGACAAATGCTACAGTTTTTTACTGTTTGTAACTTCCACTTCAGTCATGGTTGACATAGCGCCTGCAGAACAAAGTTGCTCCTGTTCTTCTTTGAAATATACAGTGCTGTAGAACTACTGTGTGTTCCCAGAAATAGAGCCCAGGCTGAAGGAGAAATTACAAATCCTAAAAGAATACCTGAAACCTTTTCTTTCTTTCTGTTCTTCAAGAAAAAAATTGTCCTTCCAGAGGGCTTTTTTTTTTTTTTTTCCTGAATGATAAAACCAACAAAAAAGATGTATAACTGTAGAGAGCTATAAACTGCTCATATGCTTTACCCCAGCTTTAACCAGAGGGGAAAAGACATCCCTCTTTTCCATATTTTGGGGCTCCAGAAGCTTAGATGTCAGTGAAGTTCTGCCAGCTCACACTCCAGCCAGGGCCCTGATATTTGTGGCAGACCTATGGCCACTCACGAGTGTAGTGCCAGGCAGTCAGTGCTTCCACCTTCCTTTCTGAAAGCCTGGACTCACAATGCACTAAAAATGAGCTGAAGTTTGTGCTAAGTTCACACTCCTTTATCAGATCTGAGCCTTGGAAGCCTGTGGCCCACAGCAGGTGGTAGCTATCCAAACCATTTGATGAGTCCTCTCCTCCTAGGAAAGGCACAGAGAAGGAGAGAAATGGCTACAAGCACAAGAAGGGAATCATGGAGAAATGCAAGAAAGCAGGCTGGCCACTGGAAGACTTATGCTTTCTTGCTTCATAGGTGCATGTTTGCACTTTGGATGATAAGGTCACACAAGTATGTTTTGAGACTGGATTCTGCAGTTAGTGGCCTCAGTACAGGGGGGACTTAGACCACATCTTGTGGCTCTTGTAAACTTAGTGGCAAATAGGAAGGTGCCTGAAAATATTGGGGGCTGGATTTTCAGATGAGGGTGTTTTTACATGTCTCCTTTTCTCTGAATAGAAACAGGGTACTCTGCTAAATTGGAGACTGAGCATTTTACTTTTTTAAAATGAAAGGAGGGAGCAGTAGAAGCAGGCTTATAAGAAAGAATAGACAGGATTTGTAATGTCCATAAAGCCAAAAGCTAGGAAATAAGTTGAAAGAAAACTATCAGGGGTTTATTCTTAAGGAGACTGAAACTGAGATTGAGAAGTTCTCTAAGTGAATTATGATTTACCGGATAACAGATACAGAAAGATTTCACTACCACTACCTATAAAACTGCATTGGTTTTTTATCAAGTAGCTCCAGTTTAGCCCGTCTAGTTGATGAACATTCTTCTCAACTAGCAAATATAAATGACTTATGGGGATAATATTTCAATATATGATGACATTGCTATACCTTGGATTCTTTTAAGATCTGGGTTATTAAATATTAAATATCAAAGCTGTAAATTATTGTAGCAGCTTTATACAACTAAATTAAATTCAAACAAAACCTAATTTCCTTAATCATTGACTGTAATCCTCCAGGAACATATACTATTAACTCAGCTACAAATGGCATAGAAATCGTATGACTTCAGTTAAATTATTTTATATCAAATTCTAATCCAGGGCAGAGTCTTCAGTAAATCTCCTGCAGGGATTTTAATGCTTCTGCAATCATATTTGCTCTTTACTAGAGAGCTAATCTTTTTATACTCTGTTTTTTCACTCCTTTATCAATTTCCTTCACACCCTTACTGAGCTATAGCTAGTACCTTCTATCACATACCATACTTTGAAAGATTTGGCTTTCCCCTCTTGCATTTGATCAGCAATAGTTACGTTTTCACTTAAGACAGAATTGGATAGCTTTTTTTTTTGTTTCTCATGTACAGCTAAACCATTCCCATTTGTTACAACATGTATGTTAATTGCCACTTGTGATGATCTCTTTATAAGGTTGTCATAATTATTCACAGTTTGCAGTCAAGCATTGAGAAAGCAGAACAATTTCCTCTTCGTTAAGAACCTTATGCAAGTAAATCTAAACAGATTTAATTTAAGCAAGAAACTTCCTTAGAGACTCAAGACAATGACTGGATAATAAAGAAACAAACCCTAAAGCCCTAGGAGGTAAGACTTGAAGAAACCCCCAGAGATCTAGTCAGCCCTCTACCCCAAGTGATCAACTAAACTGCTTTCATCCCTGACAGATGTTTCCCTAATCTGTGCTTAAAAGCCTGCAACAGTGAACATCTCTCCACACAATCTATTTCAGTGCTTCACTGTCCTTCTGAGCAAGATATAGCTACAGACATCTAATTGTATTTTCTCCCACTTTTTTCTTCTTTAAGCCTTTTACTTCCTTCTCTCTGCTTTGGGTCTGATGAACAGGCTCTTCCTGAGCACTTGGCCACTTCCATCTCCCCTCAGTTTTCTTTACAGTGAATGATGATATCTTATTCTTTCCTCAACAGTCTTATCCATCTTTGGACATTCTATCCTCAGCTCTCCCTTGGAAAAGCATCACAAGAATCAAGCTAGTTTAGCTGAGGTTTTTCCCAGCATCAAGGAAGGCAGAAGAAATAACTGAAATTTGGAATATTGCAGGTCTGTTTATACATCCCGGTGTGCCTTCTTCAGAGCAGAACAACACTGCTGACTCACATTGAATTTATGACCCATTCTCATCCCCGGTCTCTTCCAGCTTAATATCCTATAATTATTTCTTTATGAATATTGTAAATCAGATCTTCAAAGTCTCTTGAATTGAAGGTAACTAGCCATTACCCCCAAATTTCACTGCCTAAAACAGTCCATTTTGTAAGCAAGAGAAGCAAATTCTCTTTGTTCAGAGCTCCCACAAGAGAAATAAACAACCTTAAACCAGAACAAAAAACCACTGCACATTATCACAAAAACTCACGGAACTTTTGTTCTGGAATTCCTCCTCACAGGATTTCCTAAGCCTTGCAGTCCAGTTCAAACGGGAGTACCTCCTTGTACTTGAACGGGGGTCTTGTGATTCTGTAAGACTGCAACCTGACAAGGATGTCACTTCAACTATCTAAAATGGAACCATTTGTTTATGTAAGCAATTTCCTACTATAGAGACACTCCTGCCCTTCTCCACTGGCTCCTCCCTCGCTGAGCCAAGGTAAGGTACCACTTCAGCTAAGCCCTTCCTAAGTACATAAGATGGGCATTGGCATGTTTCAGCTCTGTATCTATTTGCTGATGTGACCTTCCATCTTAGAGCAGCGTGGCACTGCTGACTCACATTCAGGTTGTGAACCACCTCCAACCCCAGTTTCTTGTTGGGAACTGGTGCAGTTTCACATTTCTGAGAGTTACGGAATCTGCTTAGTGCAACCATTGTAGTGACATGGGCTAAAGGCAGGAACTATTCAATCCAAGCACAGAGATCCTGTGGCACAGTTTTTAAAGTGCCAGATTCCCCATTCCTGCAGAAAGAAGGTCACTGGTGCTGGGGGCACAGTAAGGTTTGACATTTCCCAAATGCATCAACATGCTGCAGTTGGCTGTTATGTGGCAGAGCTGTGCAGTAGATCTAGCCAAGGTGTCTTGGATGAAAATTCCACACAGTGGGATTTCACACCACTGTGTCCAGGCTTTGCTAGAGTACAGCAATGTGGCTACAAAGTTACAAGCTAACCTTGTCCCCCAGCTGCATAGCCAGGTGCAGCTGCTTTCAGGCTGCAACCAGTCCTTGAATGGTAGAAAGCAGAGAGGCTTTCTGCTCTCTAGGCTCCTGACCTCCCAGAGTCGGGGTTTGAAGTAAAGGTCCGAGAAGGCACATTGCAGAGATGTTTATTCTTCTTAAGGGGGGGGGGCAAAAAAGAGGCAGCAGAACCCCAAATCCCAAGCCTTTATCCTGAGTCCTCCTGGGGATGTTACCATCAGGGGCAGGTACAGTGGGACAGGGTGTGGCCAGCCAGGGATAAACCAAGCCCATTGGAGGAGGTTAACAGGGAGATTTACTAGAGGATAAACAGCTTAACCAACTCGATATTCATTACCACACAGCAGCTCCTGCAAACATTAACTCTCAGACACAGACCAGAGTTTCCAGAAAAAAAAAACAAACCACAAAAACCTCCCCAAAATCCCACAAAAAAACTCACAAACAAACCACAAAAAGATATGGAAGAGCATATATCATTAGCAGAGCACTATACAGACAGACACAAGTCTTGCTTTCAGCTTGGATCCAACCAACACTACAACCCATTCCAGATCAATTTCTTCAGAGATCAGAAAGTCTCTACTTATGCAACCATTTCAGGTCAGAGCAAAGGTCCATCTAATTCCACTGTCTGCATCAAGCAGTAGCCCTAACTCCATCCTCAGGGAAAGAGTACAAAAGCAAGGTAAACAAAGTTTCTAGCCCATGATCAATTAGCCTGACAAGTCTAAGCTGCAGATCAGTAGAAACTATGAAAAGAATTGAATTGGTGAAACACTAGCACACACAGAGTCATAGAGAAAAAAAATTTCTAAGAAACCTCTTCTCTAAGGTTGTGTTCAGGAGTCAGTGCTTTCCCATTCTACAGTGTACATCTGCACTCCTCCCATACTGCAATACCACCCCCCAAGGGCTTCTGTGCCACCCAGCTGTCCACTGACTGAACAATTCCCAGCAGATTTCCTAGTCATGACATGCTTGAACACATAAAAGACATTTTAGTTACTACGGTTTTTGTGCTAATTGTCCCTCACACTCCTTCAGTCAGCCTTATCATGTTTGTCCATGCTAGAGTTTGTAATTTTTTTCAGTTTTCTTCAGCTGGACAGCGTTTCATCTTTTTGAAGGATGCCTTCTTGCTCCTGCAATCTCACTTACCCTGCAAATGCTGGCTTCTTCTCACTCTTTCTCAAGTTTCCTTTGATGCACAGTTATTATCTCTGCACTTCCCATGTGATTTACAGAAGCAATATCCACACTCCCTGCAAAGAGTTAGGTGTTCCATCTGTCTTACTTTCAACGTGCCTGCTGAGCTGTGTCTAGTTTTCCTTTTTGAAGCTGAGCAGAGCAATGGTAGAGAATTCTGGCTTGTCTTACTCCTGCAATGATGCCGAATCTAAGCACAGTAAGATCCTCCTTTCAGCTGTTACTCCCTACATCATATCCCATAACCCAATCAGGATTCAAGTCAAGCACTGCTTTCATGGGTTCCTGAACTGGCTGCTCACAAAACAGCCACTGAAACATTAAAAAGTGCACTCTATCAGGTCTGTATGCAATACTTGCCTCTTCTAGGCCAAAGAAATGAAGCTGTCTGTGAGTACTTCTCCCTCTGCTCAGGCTGTTGTGCTGCCATCATGGTCCACCACTAAGTAGGCAGAGTCAATATTGTATTTTCTTCCTACTTAAGTTTGGGACTTTCACTGATGGGAAGTTTGGATTGTTTGTTGATGAAACTACCTTGTTAAGCAGTTCAGCTCCAGCATGTCTTCAATATCCAGAATTAGCTCTCAGAATCCTTCCTGAGCACGGTATGATGAGAATGTTGTACTGATCAAAATCTTTCCAAGTTTTGTGACATCTGTCTGCCCTGCTAGGATCTCCATGAACAATAGGACATACCAATTTCCCCAAGTCATTTCTTCAACATTAAGCACTCCCACAGAGGAATATCTTGTTTAAACAATCTCTTCAATCTGTCTGTTCCCAGTTTCCTCTTCAACTACATTTGACCTTAACGCCAGCGGAAGGGCTGTGAACCAGCAGCACCCAAGGCACGATATGGCAGGCTGGTATTGGCAGGGATTATCAATAGTAGGTCCTTGACTTGAATTCATTTTCCACTGAGCGTGAGGAGCTTGATTTTATTCCTCCAAAAAGGCATGCTACACAGTCCATTTATTTACTCAGGCATTTCCCAAGTGAGTCATCTCTACTCTGGAATGGACCTTCCTTTTCCTTTTTATTCTGGGCAGGTTAAAGTAAAGTAGTCTTATCCCCCCCACCCCCAGGGATATCAGCTGGCTAGCACCAGTGCTTCATAAAGGAAGAGTCTTGGCTTTGCAGTAAGGAAAACTTGGATCTTAGCAATTGAGGAAAAATACCTTCTTAGAAAGGTCACAACTCTCAGAAGAATATCATCTTGTGTTTAAATAGAACAGGATTTAAAAAAAAATAAATCTAGGAAGTTAGGACCTCTGAAATACCACAGTACTTTACATGGACTTGATTCTCCATTTACATTTTACAATGGTCTATCTCAGTTTAAGTGTTTGGCAGTAAATTAACACGAAACTGGAGCAAAACAATGCCAATTTTGATCAAGAAAAATTTTATCTTTGATTACCTAAGTGTAAATACAAATACAATTTATAACCTATATGAGAAACATCAAGGAAATTTTAAAACAAATTCTGTACTTCATACACTGTTCCCACAGGATACAAAAAGTCCGTCTATAGGTAACTGACCTAACAGTCACACTTTAGTGCATTTTTTGTATATGACTCTGTTGACCAATTCAGTAAAATTAGTGTTAGCCTAGACTTCATCCCTGTTTCTGGAGTGCTGCACCTGCTCTGCTCCTTAATCCTGAAGCAGGGTGTAAATCTTAGAATAGAGTGGTTTGACTAGATTTCAGTTTCTGTCTTCTGCTGCACAAGGGATTCCAATGCATACAGATTCTGCTTTCTATACTGCAATGTTAAATGATTTTAAAAGCCCCCAAATATGAACTCTCTTTCATGGGGAGCAGAAAGAGGGGTTTTGTTTGCACTCTCAGAAATGCAGTGGAACTTTCAGCCAAAATGATTCAAACTAATAACGCGCCTTACATTGTGTCTTTCTTGGAAATGCACGAGGCGAGAGCAGCAAGCGGGGCTGCAGAGCGATGGTAAAAGGGCGAGAGGGGAAATCCCGCCGTGCTTGGTCCTTGAGCCGATGATAGAAGGGAAAGAAACCGTGCTCCCCACCCCTGCCTTGGGCCGGTCAGGGTTGTTCCGAGCCTGCTAACCACTGCAGCATGGAAGCGTGTCTTTTTTTTTTTTTTTTTTCTTCAAAAAGTTTTCAGGAAGTCTGGGGGAGGGGCGATGCTGTTTCTTTTTTGTTATAATGGGCCCCTTTGTGGAGATGGAAGTGGAGAAGAGGTCTGTGTGCTGCCGAGGTACAGGCTTGCCGGTGCCTCCCGAGGTAACCCGCCGGGGCTCCTAGAAGTGCCGGGCCCCCGCGGGGCGCCGAGGGGCGGCTGCTGCGGCATGGAGCTGATGGTGCTGCTCAATGCCCTGGTCACCCGCCTGCTCTTCGTGTTGCACTCACTCATCGGGGTTTGGAGAGTGACCGCCGTGAAAAAGGAACCCAAGTACTGGCTGCTGGCACTGCTCAATCTTCTCCTGTGCCTGGAGACAGGGCTCACCCTCAAGTTTAAGCAAGGCAGAGGCTACAAATGGTGAGCATGTTTCGCTGGAGCCCCTCTTGCTTCTTTGCATGTACGTTGCTGCAGTTACAAAGCTTGCCCCCGAGAGCAAGGGCTGCCCTGGCCCCGGCGCTGCCAGGCGTTCAGGGAGCGCGTTTGCTCCCCGGCTGCTGCTGGGAGGGAGGGATGGAAAGCTGGTAGAATTTGGCTACTCCACTGCCAGACAGAGGGCTCTCAGGAGGGGCAATTGTACAGCAGACTGCGCGGGAGCCGCTCCGTGTGACTGTGTGTGTCTTTTGGAGCAGGCAGGGAAGAAGTGGGTGCAGGGGGCTGCGGCTGCAGCGGGCTGGGGGCAACGGGGCATCTCCTGAGCCACAGCGGGCTGGGGGCAGCGGGGCATCCATCTCCTGAGCCACAGCGGGCTGGGGGCAGCGGGGCATCCATCTCCTGAGCCACAGCGGGCTGGGGGCAGCGGGGCATCCATCTCCTGAGCCACAGCGGGCTGGGGGCAGCGGGGCATCCATCTCCTGAGCCACAGCGGGCTGGGGCTGCGGCTGCAGCGGCACAAGGGTGCCGAGGGACCCTGCAAGTGCCCTGCATCTCACACCCCGTCCCGTCGTGCCCTGCATTGCACCTCCCTGCCTAGGACTGTATGCCCCTTCTCTCCTCCGTGCAACAGTGCTAACACCACGCTACTGCATGAACCTAAACTTGGTAAAAAAATAGAAGATGAGTAGCAACCACTCTTTTGATACAGCAAGAGTGGCTTAAATATTTGGATTTGAGAGGCTATTCCAGAGGGGAACTTTCATGTGCAAGAGGCTGCCTGAGAAATGAACAAAAAAGTTAGTCATAGCAGAGCTTGCCCAAGCACATGGGGTTTTACATGCATCTAAAGAATTACTGCTGTCATCTACAGCTCATCAGCACTCAGGCAGGCAAAACAAAATGCTCTGTGAACAGGAGGCGGTCATGTCAAGATTTCACTAGGACCTTTTATTGTTAAAAACTCAAACTGCAGGCAGGCCTTGAGACAAATCCAGTTCTAAAGAGCTCTGGAGTATTTCCACGTTCTTAAAATCCTGCCCATTGCAACCTGTGAAAGTCATTATAACAAAAGGAGTGTTGTGTGACAATTCACACAAGAGTTCCATGCTCTAAATTGGAATGTAATAAAAGCAGTGATAAAGTCTGGGACACTGGAAAATTAAACAACAGCAGAGCCCCAAATGCAGTTTTGAGACAGACAGATTTGAACAGACCCAATTCTTTTGGGAGGGGAGGCAGCAGCGGAATCTTCATGAAGGAACACTTGCAATGGGAGCTTTTGAAAAATCCAAACAAATGTAGAAACTGAAAGCAGATCCATGTTAGATGAATACATAGAAGACTGGGCTAAATTTATCTAGAAGAAAATTTTGAAAATGGATGTGGTCCAGAACATTAAGCAGCAAAATAAAAGTACATTTATAGGCGAGAACTGTAGACAAATGGCCAGCATCTATTTGCATAAGGATAATTTTCTGCTCCAGTGGAAATCAGACACATTCAGAACAGGCATCATCAGCAGCATTTGTAGAAACACCTCCACAGACAATCACCAATCCAAGCAAGGGGCAGACTATGCAAACACGAGTTCTGCCTCCAACACCCTCATATTCTCTCTTCATTATTGACAGAGGACTGTTACTTATTATACCAGCATAAAATGGCACTTGTGGAAGAAGTCTTCTGGTGAGCCTGGCTGTGTAATGCCTCCTCTAGAGTGCTTCTTCTGAAAGAAAGGCAGGGTTAAAGCTCCTGAAGTCTCTTGGCCTGATGTGGTATCATTAGCTCAGTATTGCTAACCTGCCAGCTGGATGGATTTTTCGTGTGTTCAAGTCCCACAGGAAATACTGTAAAATGTTAGTTCTTCCATTCAAACGAGAGGTGTGTTCTTTCCCAAAATAACCAGGCTAAAAACCCACAGCATCACTAACCTATTTTTTTAAGGAAAAAATAATAAGCTATGTAAAAACACCCCAAAAAAACCCACTGCCAAAACAAACAACACCCCCTCAACCCTAAAAAACAAAAACCCCCACAACTAAAACCCAAACCATCTTAGAAAGGATTGTTTGAAACATTTCAGAGCAGTTCAACAGCACAGTAATTTCCCTAAGCAGCAGGATATTTTGTTTTCCTCAATACTTAATCATCACTGGAAAAGTCATTCAACATAGGGACAAATAGCAAATGCAATAACATTTGACCAAAATGTTGCTGCAGTTGCATATTTTTAAGCAGTTTAAATTCCTTGCAGAATGTGCCAGTGGCAGGATAGAAGGAACCAAGCAAATGTCCCGAGTTGGAGCCCACTGCCCAGTCCCATTGCTGCAATGCCCACTCCATACTGTAGCATGCAGAGCTGGATGGAACATTTGTGGCATTTCACCTCATTCCTACTCCTAAAGTTCAGAATCGCAAAGAAATCCCACCCCAATTAAATGTCATGTGTTTAATAAGAAAACATCAGCAACTCTCACAAGAATTGCTACTTGCAGGAGTCATGAAACCTCTCCATTACTTCTGAATAAACCCAGCTAAAGAAGCTTAAGATAATAAAGCTTTATCAGCATCAGTTATTTAAATAAATGATTTTTGTGGGGCACTGGCATTTGGCCAGTGTCATCCCATCACAGTTAGATAGAAGACAGGCAGGGAGAGAATTTTCTAGTTCTACCACTGCCAGCACAAGTGGGGAAACAAGGCCAAGACCCATTTTCATAAACCCATTTTAAATGCACAGCCTGCAACTAAAATGTCTCCTACTAAAGCAATGCTTGTTTTAGGCAAACTGATGCTATTTCTACCTTTCCTGTGTCGATACACAGGATTGTGAGCAGCCACCTTTATCTCAGCATCACTCAATGAAGTGACTCAATGTAGTAATTCACTCTTCATGAAATCAGAAAGAGTATGTTGACTACAGGCTTTTTAAATATAGAAAATGTTGTGATAGAAATACAAACAGCAAAGTGCCTTTGGTCAGTTCTTAAAAGATTTTAAATACATTTCCATATATGACCTTAGATGGATGTACAGACAAACCTGTTATTTATAATACACACACAGCACAAGCAATCCAGCAAGAATAGCACTTCATATTTGCAGTCACCCTATTTCTTAACATGCCATATGGTAAAGGCACAAGAGACCATATATCCAAACATTATCTATGTCGGAAAGTATTTATGATGGGTCATAATACCAAGGTATCTTTTCTTTTCCTTCACAGGTTTTCACCAGCAATATTTTTATATCTGATTTGCATAGTACCATCACTATGGCTACTAGAAATTCATCATGGGACTCAGGTATTTATTATGAGACAAGATGGACTAGTTTGAAATTGATGCATTATTTGATGGGTTGGCTTCAGGCATGCAGACAGAAGTCTGCTAAGTCTTGTTCCAGTTCTCTCTTTCATATTGGTGGGTGTCCCAATCTAGCTACAGCTATATTATGACTATTGTGCACTTCCTAATTATCAGATAATAGGCCTCTTTCCTGGCTAAAAATGAGACCATTTATTTGTATTTATGTGAGGAACTGAAGACTAGAAGTTTGAAAAACACAGCTTTTCACCGCAGGTTTGCAGCATGAATCTTGCTCAGAGGGTTAAAGAACTTCACAGCTTTAGAGGCCTTTGTAAAATAAAGTGAGTTTCAGAGTGTTTAAAAGCAAATGCCACAACTTCAAGCAAGTCAAAATTGAGACAGCTATCAGTGAAAGGGGTCTTAAACTCAGGTTATCTCATGTTTGCTGCAACACAGGAGAACACAGACTGTTACCACAGCTGGAAATATTTCTGACAAGGTTTATATCCTTTTTTTCTTCGTGCTGCATAGTAATCTAGGAGGTGTGGGGGGGGCCTGGATTCCAATTCAGGACTAAAGCACATGGTAGAGTTTTTAAGAACAAGTGTTCTGGGGTCAGTTAGGGCCAGAACAGAGCCACTTCACCCAACAGGTCTCACTGAGTCAACCTCATGCAGGCTAGTTTCAAGTCCCTATAGCTCTTCCATGCAGTGAAAAGGAAATTTTATCTGTTCCAGCATTTGCACATATGCAGTGTCTTACATCCACAGCAGTAAAGGTTCTGATTAGAACAAGAAAAACAAACAAACAAACAAAAAAACCAAACCAGAAGAAAATACATAAATTAGACTAAAAAGACCTAGTGCCTCATTTTCTCCCTTGAAACATTGTTAGAGCCCACAGAAGCATAATCAAATATTCAAAATTGTGTTTACACTGAAAATGCCTGAGGCTTTTTCTAAATACAGCAGCAGGAATTTATTGTCTTCTTGTTTTCCCAAATCTCCTTAAACAGTCACAGACAGGTAATGTGGATATTGAGAACATTTGTCATAGTTAAATCTGGTCCAAGAAACAGGCCAATTCTGTAGTCAAAGGCAGCAGTTTATTTCCCAAAATGATTTTAGAACATGGCATACTTTGTTCTTATTGATATACTGCTATTGTGAATTAAAGAGGGAGTATATCAAGTTAACAGCTTAGTTTATACCTGAGGAGATAGGATAGAGAGTTCTGGAAACACAATCTAACAGATTCAAAAAACAATACCTCCGGAAGGGGAGAAGCTTTCCTAACAATTAATTTCAAACACAGCACCCAGACTAGTAACTGAAGTATTCCTGGGATTTCATTATTTAAATGCAAACAGAATGGGTAATTATGCAGTCACTAGATCCACACTTTTAATGTATACACTTTGAAAACAGTTTGTGGTCTTTAAGGCAGTAGAACTTTGATCTCGTGTTCAATCTTTACCAGGAAGCATCAGCTGCTGGTGTCAGTGCTGTTATTTAAAGCAGGTGCTAATAGGTAGTCTCTCTTCCTGAAGACAGAGGCAATTCTGCCTCTCTGTACTGCAGGACTGGACGTGTAATACCATTCATATATCAAGGGTGAAATACTGACTGCATAGAAACTACTGCTTTGTGGTAAATATTTGGGCATGAAATATATGTTTGGGAGAGATGATAAAGTCAATTGAACTGTACAGAGAGAAAAAATTACTGTCTGCTGTCAAGCAAATTGAAACTATTTAATCCATTAAAAACCCCAAACATTCTTTTATAATGATGTACAGCATCTCAGGGCTCTGTTACCTTTTCAAATGCCTGGCATGCCACTGACAGAAAGCAGTAACTGACCCCCTTTTGCAGGGCTTACCCCACTACCAGGGCTGTAGTTGATGCAGGCTTCCAGTCAGGAATAAGACAGATACTTGGTAAACCTTGTCATTATTTTTAACCACCTTAATTTGAACATTTTGGAGATATAGTAAATATTACTGTCCATTCTCTCAGCCTCAATCTGAGGTGGGATTTGCTTACCAGCTAAAATTATTCCATAATGAACTCCTCGAAGTGATCTTGCATCTTTCACCATTCCTTCCTTGCCATACCCATTATATTCCTCAATTTTGAAAACAACTTAGATAATCTTTTCTTCATGTTTTACATTTCAGCTTTCCCGTATGAGCAAAATGAAGCAGTGGGGAGTGCTTTGAATTTCTGACATCACATATGTTTCCATAGTGACAGCCACACTGTTTGCAGCAAAGCACAGACAGCAAGCCAGGTACCTGTTGCTTGGCAGAGGGTCTGCTCCAGGAAAGGGCTAGGCTCTCCCAGCCTGACAGCCTCCATGCACATTAATAGGTTGTGAGTACTCCACCCTAAATATTCAAGTGTCAATTTTACACCCCAATGTTGGCCTCATTATGAAAAGTTTTAGCTAACCCCAGTTTTATATGAAAATAATAAATAGTGAATAAGGTGCAAACAGAAATTGCCTGAATTAGTTGTTTGGTGTTTCGGGTGTCCCCCATGCACTGGCAGTGAGCTTCTCTGCAGGCCACCACTGGGACATCACCATGTCATGCAGCAGCACTTCCATTTTGATTAGATGGCTTATGAATTAACTCAGAAGAAACAAAAGAAAGTAAGCCAAGTCAGAATTGATACAAAATGTGTACAGCTTCTTCCTGTTTTATCTTTGCACAGAAAAAAACTGAAAACAAAACCATTTTTATTTAACTAGGTACACGGTCAATACCCTGGACTAACTGGGGTCTAGTAGTAAAAAGGCAAACCATGTTTATCAAATGCCTGTGAAACAGTAAATCAGTATTCACTTTCTTCTTGTCACATTCCCATTTAGTCACTGCACATCCATATCTCGATAAGTAAATACGCCTGGCACCAACAGCCCTATTTACATGCATATACTTGATGTAAATAAAGGCTTTTCTCCTTTAAGAAAAGGAATCAAGCGAATCACTTAACAATCAACACTTAATAAATGTTCAGAGAAGAACAAACCCAAACAAGATATGAACATACTTAAATGAAAAAAAGAGAAGCCTACTTAAACAAAAAACCCAGGAGCCTACTTAAACTGGCTTTGCAGACACAGGTTTCCATTTCCTGCCTGGAAGAAATTGAGAAGAGCTGTGGACTGGCCCTGAGCTTGCCATTCAATCCAAGATCACAGAGACTTGCCCTGAAATAGTAACCCACTTCTTAGCTGAAAGTACTCACAAAAATGACATATAAGGAAAGACAGCTACCAAAGACACCAATGACATGAATTAATTTTCTTAGAGGTAATTCCTGCTCCTTTGCGTCACTAGAACACAAGAAAAAGAGCTCCCCCTGCAAGTCATGGCATGGTTACTTCTGCCTCCTTCTAGCAGTCAAGCTGCTGAGTCCTGCAGCTCCTCAGACTTGGATTTGAAGTTCTGTTCAGGTTCATGGCTGTTTTCCTCTTATACCAGATCAGGCAAGGGGCCAGAGGGGTGAGCTCAAATGCAGCCTTAATGAAAACCCAAAGGCTATCAGTGTCAGCCTTCCTCCTCCTGCACAGGTTAGTCATTCCTTTGCCCTACCCAGGCTATTTGCTGGCGTTCACTTCTTAGCATTCTTGGGTGATCAGGACAGTTATGCAATATTTTTAGGTTGTGGTCTCCTCAGCTGTGTCACACAGCCAGTGGAAGTAACTCAGCCTGACGTTAACATTGGGGGTGGGTCTTCATAGTCTTTAGGGTTTTTCTGTAGGCAGCAGATACAGATGCCTCTCCAGAACACCAATGCAATTTCATTTCCAAAACATCCTCTGAACTAGCCATTCCCTCTCTCTCCTTTAGTTGAAGGGCAAACTCAGGGAGATTAGCCCTACAAGGCTGTAGCCAGGCAGAGAGTACCAGTCCCTCCATCTCACTGTTTCCATGCCCAGATCTTTAGACTAAATGGAAATATCATCTTCCCCACATCTGTGTGTCAATCTTTCAAGACTCTCACACCCACTGTTCAAATAAGACAAGCATTCATCTTAAGACTCTTTACTGCCAACTCTAAAAGCAACAAGCACTGACATTTTTTCCAGATTTTTCAAGTCACAGGAAATTTATCTACCATAAGGTCAGACAAGAGGCAGCATTTACCCAGATAGTGAACAACATTATCAGAGACCAAGCAAAGTATCAAAGTAGAATCTGAAATTTGCTGGAAATTATTGCTCTTATATTGGCAGGCTTTATGCTGAGCACAACTATTCAGTATGCTCTTGAACACATTCCAATTGTTGCAGAAAAATCAGTCCCCATGCAGTGAAATGGTGGGGGGCCCAATGGAGAAATGCAATAATCTGCAGTTCTCTGGCAAAAAAGGACAGGATAAAAGTCTTTAGCAACAGCATGGTTTGATTTTCTAATTATCCTCTTTTTATTACAATGGAGAGAGATGTTATGGATTGTTATGAAGACGTATTTTGGAGCCATGCCCCCCAGTTGCTCCTGGGCCAGCCTTAGCTATGAAGGTAGAAAGGCAGGATAGCACTGCAGGCAGAACAGCCCCACCACTGTTTACTGGAGTTGGAGTAACAGTATGTTTTAGCCAACAGTCTATTTCCCAGATCACCATGTTCCTGCAGAAAGTAAAAGTACCCATTTATTCTATTTCAAAGGGATAGGCAACAATAGAAGTCTAGTTCTCTTAAATACTTCTTTATTTCACCTCTCACCTTAAGAATTTCCTTACAAAATAAGGCACAGCAGGGCAGGACAGGTGGAGAATACAACCCGAATGTCCTACCTCAACTAATTTTCAGCCTTGAGAGAAGTCATACAGAAAAATGAAACAGTGACATTTTCAGAGAGGTTTTCATGGATTGTAGAAAAGAGAAGCAGATATTTTGAGAACAAGTTTCAATATAGGGCCTGACCATGACCAGTTTTCACCTTATTTGACTGTTTTAACCAAAGAGAGACCATATAGGGAACCCATTAGCAAGTTCAGGAGAGCTGGAAGCAGATCACATTCATGGGATGCAGACTTAAGAGCACAGCAATGTCACCCACTCCATTGGCCTTTGATTTGCATCCTCTTCTGCAGTACAACCCTGTTCTTTCTCAGGAACCTACCCACACATCACTCTTGTCCTCAGGAGAGGAATTCCTCCCTTCTGAAGAAGAGGGGAATTACATTAAGAGTGAGGACCATTGTAAACATCAGGTATCTTTCACAAATGAACCCTCTGCAGTTCAGCAAAACAGGACACTCTCATAGAGCACATCTTCTTCCTGGGTGGGATGTTCACACGTGTCATGTTTTTGTTCACAACAGTACTGTGGCAATGAGCCTGGTGCAGTTCAGGTGAATGTCAGCAATCAAGACTTCAATCAATCCAGAGAGAGCAGTCATGGAAGTGAGGGAACAGATCACCACATCATTCAGACGGTAGGGCACCTTTTCCTATTTCCGGTAGAGATCTTATGACAATTACGGATAAGCACTTTGCAGAGTGAGTAAAACAAAAAACCAAAACAAACCCAAAAAGAACAAAAAAAACCCAACAACAAAAAAGGCAACCAACCCAAGACGTATATTATTTATATTTGTAGTTTAGAAAACCATATTATGAAAATATAGCATGCTGCCTACTAACTGTTGTTGCTAAGACCAGTCTGTGAAAAGAAGAGATGCTCCTACCATTCTCTTGTGAATCGCAGTAACTGAATTTAGAAAGTGCCTGGGTAATTATTCTGCAAAGGATAATGCTTAATTGAAAAATGAGAACAGGAGGAGTAGTACACAGAGAAAGATTTGATATTCATTATCCAAAATTTGTTTTAAAGTGCCTTTTTAAACTAGGCCTGCCAGATGGAAATTATTTGTTCTCATACAATGTGAAAGAGAACAAAAGCAGGCTCAGAGACTGTATTTGTCTCTGAAGGTACCTATAACATCAGTCTCCTGAAGTTACAGTATATTATTGTTGTCTTTTGAACAGGCTAAAGTCTTTGTCAATCAGCTCTCCACAATCTGTGAGACTGTATGGACACTGGCCCTCCACCAGACTTTTCTACTGCTGCTAGTAGTTGGGAGATGGCTTCTCCCCATTGGAGTTGAAATCACCCGGGATCAATTGTCTCAGCTGCTTCTCATGTTTGTGGGAACAGCAGCAGATATACTTGAATTTGCTAGTGAAACCTTGGACATTGAGGATGTTCGGTAAGGATTTTTTGCTGACATAAGTAACTTGCACAGTGCAAGATATTTGTGTAATGTGCAGTGTTCAGACTGGTAAGACTGTGTTTCTCATAGGAAACAGAAGGTTTCACTCAAGGGCTCTGTGTGCCTGACTTTCCCTCTGTGAAAGGCCTAAGTCCTGTGAGCTTTGTTAGGGATTACTCACGTGTTGCCAGCAGAGAAGCATGTCACATCATCACAGTGAAAGTGTTCAGAGAGCCAAATGAGCAGCCTAACTGCCAGGCAGCATCAGTTCTTATGGCTACAGGACCTGAAACACTGGATACAAAGTAAGCTCCTCTAGGGTAATGAAGTGTTGTAGACAGGCAAGGAAGCAACTAGAACTGGCTTAAGTGATTCACTCTCCAGTTGCTTCTTTGGTTATCTCATGTGTACTTCATGGTAGAGTGACAGAGGGTTTGAAGGTAAGAAGAAAGGGAATGGCACAGTCTGGTGTGAATTTTCAACACTGTGATCTCTCCCAGAGAAAGTAAGCTCACCTCCCCCTCATGTCGCTGAGACATGAGCTGTGAACATCCGTCATAAAGAGAGTCACCAAAGAGGTTCATCCTCTCTAATACTATTTTTTTTTGTTTTGTTTTGGTTTTGTTTTTATTTTCTTGTAAATATCACAACAAGGTTTTCAGAGCAAGAAAGGAGTCCTTCCCACTTGGCAGAGAAACTTCAGGCTTGCAAGGAATATGTAATCACTATAATTTACAAGGGTAAATTTATCCCCTCTGAGCCACAGAATCTATTCTCATATGCTTATTGTTATAACATTAGCTTCAGATATTTAGTGTAATTACACAGCTGGAACATGTAAGCCTTAACAGCAAAAATTCTATACAAAAGGGTGCTTCTGTTTTCCTTAGATGGCAAAAGCACATATAAATCAATCAATCAATCATTGACTCAACTACCCTTCCAAACACTACAGGAAGCATTTTTGTGATCACAGAAGCAAACTGCAACTTCATTGTTATCACTTTTTCCCGTCTCATAGGAAGAATTACGCTCTTATAAATGCAATTCTTGCTGTATGGACCTGGAGTATGTTACAGTTTCCACTTGATCTTGCAGGTTAGTACTTGCACATAGACAAGAAAAGAGAAAAAATGCTCTTAAGTTTTTGCTGGTGCATCTTGTGGCTGTGCACACACTACAGGATGTACCAAGCTCTTCTGGTGGAGAGGAATTCATACAACAACAGCTTTTGAAGAAAGCTCATTGTGGTTTCTTTTGAGGAAACACTTGTTTCTGGCTAATCTCTGATCTCTCTGATAGAGGTCTCTACTTTCAGGAAAAGAAAAAATGGATTGTACTGTTGTATTGCTCTAGTAGCCTGTTACTGCCTTAAACTTCACTATGGGAGCTCACAAGTTAGATCAGGTCTATTATATTATGGCTCAAATTTGGGTAGATTACTAGACCCTACCGAGAGACAGGCAATTGTGAACTACAGAACAGCACAGCCAAAAGCACAGGAGAATTCCCTATTCACAGGAGACCTAAAGGACCGTATGATGTTGGGACCCTACACCTTTATCTTAATCTAAAAGGGCCAGCTATTCAGCCAGCTCAGTGCTGGGTTTGTCCCTGGGCAGAAAGGGCTTCTCCCTGTCCGAAAAGAACAATGAAAGCTGTCTGGAGCATCATCTGTTCCAGACTTTTTCGCCTCCAATCACAAGTTTGCAACAACTATAGCAGTCCAAAAATGCATTATCCTCCATATTATCTTATACAAAACAGATTTCTAAGCTGACACACTGACTAATATAATAAATTAAAATTTTGCAAAGTATTATTTTGTTCATTACTCTTTTCTTCATGGACAGTGCTAGGCTTTGTTTCCAACAGGAGAGTTATGAAAATATTTCAACTCAGCAGCTAACCTCCTAAAAAATCTGATGCAATCACATTTCAGCTTTGTCATAGCTAAAATTCATGCTCCTGTTAAAATGTATTCTATTAGACATGCACAGCACTCAGGTTTAAAAAAACCTCAACCAACCAAATAAAAAACATTCTATCTACATCACCACCACACAAATAAATTCAAATAGCACTTTAAAAATAAGTTCTTTTTTTTTTTTTTCCCCTAGCTGTTGCTTTTCCACTTATTTAATTACATTTACCAGTTAAAAATTAAATTACTGAATACACATTTTCCTGAAGTTACTATGGATACAGTTTTTTTTAGGTAGTTCTATACAGTTGCACAGATAGTACTTTTTGTTCAGGCATCAGAATGTTTATTCGCACATCCAACATGACGTAAAAGAAATTTTTAGGCACTTATGATTAGACTACAGCAGTGCAGTTAGGACTATTAAGCAGCAATGGCAGGGAAGCACATTAAAAGATTAGCTGCTGCTGAAGCTTTGCCTAATGGATTCAGCAAATTTCTATATTTTACAACTCATTTTTCATTTGAGTCTCATCTCTTTTCCCCCTCACCCCAGCACTGACTCAAACAAAAGAATTGTTTTAGCAAGTTGCAATGTTTGGCAGTTGTTACTGCATCACAAGTAGTGATGTTTTTAAAACCAATGAAATCTCCCTGTCCAAGGGACAGTTAATTAGGCTTTGTGTGTTTCTGTGAGAGACAGCCAGATTTACCCCCACAAACCCTTCTGATGCTCCTTCTCTGGGCACTGCACATAGAGAGCATTTGAGCCCACCACCACCTTTACAGCCAAGGGGAACCCATGCATGCATGTTCCAGCAGTTGTGTGAAATCAATAGCCACAAGGCTAAGAAGAAGTAACCATGCCTCAAGTCTTACATGGCAGAGAGAGATCACATAATGCTCAATATTGCCTGGCACTGACAAGCCTTATTCTTACTATGACACATGAAAAAGGCAGTGGCTATCTGGTGAATATTTAAAAAGCAATGTCTTTGCGTGGAAGAAAGTGAAGTGCTACAGCAGCGGCTGTTCCCTTTTCAGCACAGTGTTTTTTCTTAAGGATACATACTGGTCCAGCATGTTGACTTTCCAAATAAAAGGCCTAGGGAAGTTGTGAGGAATCATTAGATGAGCTATTTCTGCTTCTTGTTGTATAAGTGTATAAATAATGGCATGCTTGAGGGATACAAAAGGGGAAGTGGTTTTTAGTCCTGTTTGTTAGGCCACAGAAGTGCTTCAGGTGAGTTCAGAGTGTTTTGCTGAAAAACATCCCAGAAACTAGATATGCTATATGTAGCACAGTTTAGAGGTGAATGCATTTATAATCCAGAGTACCCTGTATTGTGAGTGCCCTTTAGACCAACCCTGGCTCCACTGCACACCGTTGTTTTAACATAACTGTTTTATTTCCAGTACAGCACATTGGCTGCAAAGCAAGCGCATCGGCCCGGCGGATCCCCAGCCTGCTGCTGTGCAGGTACAGCGCGGAACTCTGGAACATTGGGGTCAGCCTTTTCATACAGGATGGGCCCTTCTTCATTGTGCGCTCAATTCTGATGGGCCACTTCAGAATATTCAATCAGATGCTGGTATTTTTTACAGCTAAGAATATCTTAGTTGTGACTCTGCAGTTGTATCGGCTGGCAGTGATAACGTTAGACTTCCGTGCTACTGTTGTGCAGAAGAGCAGGAAAGAAGTCTGTTGCTGCCCATGTGAGCCTTATGAAGCTCATGCTCATGCTACTGGTCTCCAAGAGAATGAAATGAAAGAGTTTGTTGCTTTTCCTCCGAAAGGGGAATCTCAAGCTCCATCAGAAGATCACTGAGCAGTTACTGACTTGGAAGAGGTTGCATTTCCCACAGCTTCTTCAGAAGGGCTTTGCTAGTTTCAGTGATCAAATACACCTTGAGTGCCTAAGTCATCTTTTCCATCAAGAGAATATTAATTTCTTCTAAATTGTAGGGGAACTTTCTCAAGCAAATTCATAGAAATGGGACATTTTAAAAATCAATTTATATGGTGGGTTTTGACTAGTTCCATATTATATTATTCATAGGGGTTTTGTAGCCATAGTTTGTAGTATCAAGAAAGGCTGGAAACACTAACAAGATTGGTTATTACCATTGGTGGCACTGTGCTGACCTATGTACTTGCATGTATTCAAGTAGGACAAGCCTGTCCTTTAGAGGGAGCACAAAAGCATTGAGCTCTACTAGAATGATAGGGCTATAACTACGGTGTGATGAACAATATATTCGCCATGTACAGGAGGAACTACAGCAGCAACAACATGTGCAGGTGTGTTAGTGCTGCTACTGTGACATAAGAACATTGTTCATTCCAGAAATCTAAGGAAACCTTCTTCAGATGTTACCTCATCTTTGGCTGGATTCAGTTAAGAACTATGCAACACCATGAAACTGCATACAAAGGACTTTTTAAGACCTTCGTGATCCGAATAACTTAAACCTTAACAAAAAGGAAGAAGCAGTCCCCCGGATCACTAGAAGACAACTACATTTGCTACAGGCATTTTCTACAGATTCGCTTGCCTTTCTATTTCTACCAGTTAGACCATACACACACAGAACACACATGGACAAAATCTCACCAAAATATTTGTTAATACTTTTTTCTTCTTGATTTTACAGTTGAGACAGTTTTTAAATGTCACCATTCTGTATGATTTTTAAAAGTGGCCTGACCTAGACATAGAATCTCTCTAGAAGGAAGATGGCACTGCTCTCAAGGCAATCTAAGCCAAAGGATTCAGGCATGCACTTCATGTTTCGTAAAGCACCACAAGGTTCTGTGAAATAACCTGAGAGATTGTCTGGTCTGGTGAGTGTCAAGATCCATTTTGAAGAAATGGCTAATAATTAATACTTTACTACTTTAACATTTGGAGTGAAAAACATGGGCCCCAATTTCTCCCAAGAGCACACTTGAGATCAATGTAAGATCATTGACTTTACTGGACTTAGCTTAGAGAAGCTGAAAGTAAGATAAGTGATTTTTGAAAATCTGCCTAAAAATTTTATTCTCATGGAAAATGACAGGTGCTTCTACAGATTTCCGCATTCATTCTGAAAAAAAAGCAGAAAAGCATATAGAGTGACCAAATTAAGGTAATTTCCCATATTAAAAACACCAAATTAAACCTTATTTTCTAAAGCCTCAGCTATCTTAAAACCAGAGTCTGGTTTCAGGAATGAAAATGGTGTTTCTGCCATCATTGCAGCAGTCATATACTTATTTATCCACACCCTGATAAGCAATGACACATTTATTCTTTGAAAGATGAACCTGTTTAAGAAGTCCAAACACCAAAGATGTGAACATGTGTTTATACTTGTGAGTTCTTACTGTTCTACGCAGGATGAGATCCTTCCATTACGAAAGAAGAAAATGCACAGACATAAGAAAGTATCATATGCTTCATAGCCCTGTCTGCCATTTATATAGAGTAATAAGGTGCAACACCTCCTTCTTTGCTTATTTTCAGACTTTTTCCAGCAGCAGTTTTAAAAAGCCAATCACTACTTGCCATGGTGTTGTGAGGCAGACATATGGAAAATGGAATGCAACTTCATTTTGGATTTTAATTCAAGTCCAGAGGTAAAAAAGTGACAGTTCTGATGATGAGCTGTCCTGTCTAAAACCTTTCACACTGGGATGAATTTAGAATCACTTGGTAGAACCACAACACAGCTCTTCCTTGCAGATGCAAGCCGGAACTACTTGTATTCATTTTGAGTTTACCACTTGCTGATAGAGTAACTATCCTGTTAAAAGGATCACTGCTAATTAATTTGGAGTATACTGAGCTTGCTAGAACATCATTCTAAATTCATCAGCACAAAAACTGCAAGGATGTACTTTTTTAAAACTTGCTATTTAAAGTCTTCGTTCAGCAACAAACTGCCTACTAGACTCAGCCTGCAGCAAATGCAAGATCCCCTGGGGTCAGCAGTACAGAGACTGGTTACAGCAGGAATATTTCACAGCAAACTCTATTTCCTGGTCTTCAGGCTGTTCAATTTTAAACAGCAGTAAAGCTTCAGATCACATTTATGGTGACAAGAATTCACTCCAGTGTTAGGTGGTTACTATCCTCATCCTCATTCACAGACAAAATAGGCCAGATCCTCTTCACGTGTACAATACAGTAGATTTGGATTTCCCTTTTCCTCCCCACTACTGCAGTGATGGCAGTCAGATTGCTTAAAACCAAAAAAAAATTCAGACTAACAAAGTAGTAGTAGTATAAGTTCCCACATGGGTACAGAGGGGAATCACATATACCAGATAGCAGCAGGAGTGGTATCAGCTCCCTCTACTTCACTGAGAAGCCTAGAAATGGCAATTAAGAAGTCTAGTAACTTGTATGTTTTTGGCAGAGCAGCAAACCCCAGTTGCAAGCCCTCCTGAGTTTCCTGTTGCAAATGTTTGAAGCAGTTGTGCAGCTTTGTGTTTCACAGCAGGCTGTTGGAGGCAGCTGAAGCAGCAGCTGGCTTTGGGGAGCCGTGGTGCCATCCCACAGCCTTTCAGAGCTCTGCACTAGGCAAGGGGTAGAATGGACTCACTTGAAGATCTGCCAGCATCTGTGGTGTACCCAAAGATGCCATGCTTGCTCTGCAGGAAAAGCTGCAGTAAACCTTCAGATGGGGAAAATTCAAGACTCCAAAATGGAAGAATTTCAGAACATTTATCTTAACCATTATTTACTCAAGTCAGGAGAACACATTACTAAATCTGTTCTGCAAATAGATATTTGACCATTTACTGTTATTTATTCTGGTTGTCCTGCCTTGTCCTTCTAAATTATTCCATATTAAAGCTCACTAAAATGTTTTACCACTTGTCTTTTTCTGAGCTAAAATGTATTCCTCCTTTCTTTTGGACATTGGCTCAAATAACATCATAGCCCTAAGCAGGAAAAACAACAAACAACAGCAATGATTTTATTGCATTCCTGTTGGTATTTGTACTGTACTATGTTCTCTGTGACTATGTGGAAATGGAAGAAAATGTGCAATTACTTAAAAAAAATTCCAACAGCATTTTGCAAATAAAAGGCAGTTACCTCAGGCATAGCTGCCAATTTATAATGTGAGAGCTGACTGTTATATGTTCCTATTAATTATATCTTCCACATGCTGCTTTTCCTTTCCATGCTTCTTAAGTTAATTACTTAGGCCAGATTCTCTCTGCTGCCGTTGATTTGAAAACCCGCAAGCAACTGCAGCTAATTTCACTCTGTTCTGGATAGGTTCTTTACTCAGAGCCTTTGCCTCCAAGTATGCAAGTCACAGTGCAATCCCCAAGAGGATGTGTTTGACATCTGCATACAGGAGGCATTTTAAACACACAAATACATATATGCATTTAGATACTCTCACACACACCTGGCAATGCCCAATATACCGCTTTTATTTCTGTAGCAATCTGTAAGTCTGCCAGCCAGAACACTCTGATGCCTCCAAAACACTTATAGAAAATACCTAAGCATTACAAGTATCTTGAAACTTAAATACTAAGCATACCATACTCTGAATATGCTGATTAAAAAAAAAAAAAAAAAAAAAAAAAAAGTTCCCTGGAATAAATTCTTTCCATGCAGATTTCCTCAGCTGAATGAAATGTACCCAAACATTAGTTTCCCCTCAAAAATAAAGTTTTTTGGGCGAGCATTAGAACATAACACCAGCACAAGGTGTTTAAAACTGCACAAGGCTGTTTCTCTGATGCTGTGTCAATAGAAAATAGGCAAGCTATGCCATCATCAGGTTGAGAGTCCCTGGCCCCTCTTTGTATTCAATTTTATGCTTTTTTCACACTGCTATTATGAGGAAGGAAGTCTCTCCTTCCATACAAGAGGAAAGAAAACAGATCATTCCAGTCTGTAGAGGTGAGGTGACAAATATGGGTCACAGTGGCAAAAGAAGCAGAGATGTTTACCCAAGACTGGTTACTGCACCAGCATGGAAATACAGCAGTACAGACCCCTAATGGAAGATATTAATAACTGAGATAACCATACATGAGCTGTGTTCTGAAAACCTTTCCTGGCCCTTCAGAGCCAGCAGAGGAAGGGTTCTCAACAGCCAGCTCCTCTCCAATATCTTCAGCAAGGTCCTAGGACAGGAGTTACAGTGATCCCAAGTCTGTCTTGAAGGTATCACTGAAATCCTCTGTGCAGTTTTTCCTAATTTGGTCCCTTTGGGTTGTGTCTTTTCCCTTCAGTTTGGGCAAAAGGCGTGGTAGTGAAAGCAATGTAACTATAAAAAAACCCTTCATTTATCAACCTAAACCTTTACCTCACCCTCTACATAATGCTCTTGGCTCATCCATATTTCTGCCTGCTTTCTGTACCCACCTTCCAGATCTCAGCACACAGACAAAACATGCTAAACACTGTACCTCCCACTGCTGCCTGTGGAAGTCTTTACAAAAGCACATAAGAATTCAGACCAAAGATTAAGAAGAGCCAAGCCTATTTCTTCCTGTTAAAGATGAAAGCTATCTACAGCTGCCAAAGCTTTTCCTCCATTTGTTTTTAGCCTATTACAGGGAGAAGAATATTTTCCTGAGTAGTGTCTCTGTGAAGGACTAACTTATTGGAAGAGCAGCATCATTTCCTGTAGCCCTATGGATTATTATCTCTTTCAAACTGTAGGGTCACACAAAGTTTGAAATGAGACTGTCAGGATGTAGGTAAAGATAATGGAGTTGAAAGGTGGTGCAATGTAAGTGATGCCCTAACCCAGCATTTTTAATTTTGAGAGATGGGAAAGGACTTCAAGCCAAGTAAAACAGGTCTGCATGAGTAGCATCTGTAACAGCAGCTTGGAAGAGCTGAACAAAAATTGCTCTAAAATCTTTAGTGTTCTATACATCTAGCTAATATCATCCTAAAATAATCAGATACAATGAGTATAATCACAGCTAGGCCTCACAGAAGTCTCCGGAAGAACATTAGAATAAATTTACAGTGTAAAAATCTGGTTGAGTGTTGCTGTTCTTTCATTTTATATTACTCTGAATAAACTGATGCATCACATTTGAAGAATGTGTTGGGCTTAATTTTATTTGACATCCTGCCTAAGTGCTTCACAATTTCATTCCCCTGATAGAATTCACAAAAAGCTTGTCTTTCACAGCAAAATTGGTAGAAGCCTTGTTGGAGCATCTTTTGGGATTGCAAGAGACAATAGTATGCTCTGAAACCACAGCACATGAAGTGAGACAGCTGTCAGACATTATAACTCACTGCAGGCCTCATCCTGTCTTCAGTCAGCATTCACAATGCCACAGCTGAAGAGCAGTACTGTGTAGTATTATAGAGAAACATAAAGACAGGGCTCATTTTGTCAGGCAACCAATTAAACATTGAAAAAGCACTTTCCAAAAAGATTTATCACAACTGCCAAACTAAAATACTGGTTTTTACTCTTTAGAGGTCAGCTCTGAAGCTGTTAGAGTTCTCTGTCATTCTGGCTTTTTCTTCTCCTTTCTCCATCCAGATGTCACATTGAGGTGAAACCTAGTTGTCCTAATCCAGTAACAAAGCAATGGAAGTTAACATTCTGCCTTAGGAGCTGCATCTCGAGTCTAACTTAAAATTGAAGCTCCATTGTGGCAGAAAAGAAAGAATTATTTTGTGGCCTAATCCAAGGAATACTAATTCATTTTAAAAAACTCTTGTATGCAGAAAAATGAGAGAATGCATAAGTAAGATTTGCCACAGGGTAGCCTGAAGCCATATGCCAGCAAGTTACTCTGCTTGTATATTATGAGAATTTTTATCCATCTAATCAATAAGAAATGAGTAGTTACTATGGCAATTTCTACACTACAAGGTAGTTTTGCTGCAGTAGAGTATGTTCTAGAAGGACAAATACACTTGCCATTTTGTTACGCAAATTTTTCACCTTTTACAGTGTTGCAGTACAGTGTGTAAGCTAGAGAACAGTTAGAAGGAAAAGGTGAGTAGAATAAAATGAGTTAAAATATAGTGGTGGTTGTAAAGGATGGCTTGGGAATTCTTAACTGAATAATAGTTAATTCTTATCTAAATAATAGATGCCAGGTTAGAGCAATTCACAAACATTCAAACAAATCAAGCAGCAATTTTGCAGATCTTTATTTGAATCCATGTATAATGAAACTAAGATTTCATTACTTCATTTCCTTTTGATTACCTTCCTCCAAGTTTAAACTAATGGGGCTAGAGAATAGTCTCCTTATACCATCATCAATTCATACTAATATTGCTTTCAGAGGATAGCAATATACTGCAGTAGCCTGATTACAATGAATGTATTCTGTTTTAGTACAATACTCAATAACCTTGTAGGGACTGCTGACACAGAGAACAAGCATAAAAAAATTCACTTCAAAATACAGAATACTGTAATAGGAGCACAGAGTTCTTCTAAAGGTTTGAAAATAATTGATCCCAGTCATCTTTATTACATACACAGAGAAAATGTACATGCCTTCCATAAAATATTTATCAAATTTCCACCACCTTATATTTTGAAGTTTTGATTTTTCCTCTACACCTCTTCAAAATATTATCCTTTTTCAAGTAATAGAAAAAATGCTGAGAAGAAACCTAAACCCTACAGAGGCAGGCAGTTCCCTGCAAGAGCTCAGACAGGAAGAGATGCCATGGCTGCATAGGGAGACAAACTAAAGCTAACCACAATTGAAGATGAGACAATGATTGTAGCATAAACCTGTCAAAAAACATGGCTGGGAGAGAGAAGCCTAAATTAACATGGGGACAACTTCAGATGAGAGAAGCAGCCACATGAATGCAGGGGTTTAAGGCTACTTTGAAGCCCCCACTAACTTCTCCTAGAATCCATACATATACACTGTGAAGTTACAAGCAGGTATTTCTGATAAACAGATGACCCAAGAGATGTTTAGATTTTGATGCCCTTTTTCCAAATAAGCAATGCTGAGAACTGAAAGCTTATGTGACTAAAGGTATGGGGGTTCTTTTCCCCAGGATTCAGATGCAACTGTATTTTTGCTTATATAATATTACTGACTCTAAAGTTTATAAAATTACAAAGTAACACTAATTCCTATATCAGAAGGCTCTGAGCTTCACTGTAGTAACAAAGACATACCCCAAAACCTCACAGGTAGATTATAATTAAAAGAAGCAGCAGGTATAACCCACAATAACATGTAGGTTCAAAAGAGATCTTTGAAGTGGGACAATTCTTTTGAAAGTTGAGAAGAATTGAATAAAGAGAGACCCTACATCAAAAGATGGTAAGCTTAGGCAAACCTTGTGAAGGCTGGAAAGTTAAATGGTAGTTGTTTATCACAGGCCAAGCAAACACTGAGGTAATGGATAAACAAACAGACAGAAATCTTGATCTCTAGCACTGCACAAAGGAAAAACTGTTAAATTAGAAGGGCGACCTAGCGAGCTTGCCCTACACTCACCATTACAAAAAGAGCATACTAAGAGGCTGGGCTGCTTCTGGAGAAGACACTCAACCTTCACATACTGCCAACTTATGCATTGCAGTAGTCAACATTTAGCCACTTGAAATTAAGCCTATGTCGGGATACAGTTTTCTAGGAGTCTGGAAAGAATTCACAATTGGACAATGAGGGGGTTTAAAAGGCCTCTCTGTTTTCTCCCAACTGTGTTACCTCAACATGACACTCATCAGATGATTTCAAGCCCATTTCCTTATTAAAAAGGTCCAGCTATATCACTTTTTCCACTGCAGAAAGAGGGCATGAAACACAAGAGGTGGACTGACCTAGAGATAGTCAACATCATAAAACTAGACTTGGAAAAGTTTTTATTCTCATCTCTTAGAAGGTCCTTAAAGCCACAGAGCAATTCCTCAGAAAATATCATGTAACACAGCAACCAATATCATTGTTCGGAAGTTTCAGTATTTCCCTTCAGTTTGTTATCTGGGTACAGGAAATAATATCCTTCTGAAGTTAAGAAGGACATAGAAGGAACATAGAAGAAAGAACATAGAGGGACAAAGAAGAAAAACTTTAAGGCTTGTTTTAAAGGTATGTATGTAGATGGAATACTGTACATGAAGCCTCTTAATTTAATACCTCCTTTAAAAAAAAAAATCTTTGGCTGATGACATTTTAATTTGCATCAATGTTTTTGTGTCTACTTCCATACTGCTCATCCTAGACAGAACTTACTTAGAGCGAGTTGTCCTTCTAGCCAGTTCGGCAGCCAGGGCTGTCTTTAAAGCAGTGAAAATAGAAAAACATGTGGCCTGTTAGGAAACAACAGGAACTGACTACACATCTAAGCTGCTTCTTGAGAAGTGGCTTTTCCATGGAAGCATTTCCAATAACGAATTTCAGCAAATTTCCATTTTGCTGTTTAAAGGGCCTGGCACTGTGGTTTTAACAGATGTGCCACAACACCAGCTACTCACATCACATGAAAACCAAACCTTTTTAGAAAAGAAACTTCATCGTACTTCACTGAGAAAACTGGTACCTCCTGGGAATGGGAAAAAACAGTATTTTCCTCACAGAATGGTTAGGTCTTAAAAGTATTAAGCATACAGCCACTCTTGGATCTCAAAGACAGAATAGCCATGACAGTGCATAAAACATGTCCTGTGGTTATAAACACCATGTGCTCCCCTTTTTACCCTCCCATTATCTAACTTATATTGTGTAATGTCCTATCTATAGACTTCAGGCTCTCTTCTGGTTACTTTATTGTCATCAGAAACAATTGCTTCTGCTTGCACTACTTCCTTACCTCAGATTTATACTGCCCTCACAATCTCGGGAAAAAACCAAAACAGAGCACCAATTAACATCACAATCCCACAAGAGATAATCCAGTTTCACAGTTTAATGAGGACTTAGCAACTCAGCTATCAGAAGCACCTTGCAAGATAAGAAGTCTAAGCAGAAGAAAGACAATATTAAATACTACACTCAAATTAGAACATGAAGGGATTTGTCCTAGGATGAGTCACTCTTAACAGTTTAATGGAAAGTAAGATCTTGCACTGTACAAGTGTTTAAAAAAAGAAAGCATTATAAAAAAGTGAAGAAGAAAAGTCCTTCACTGAGTCATAATGGCAGCAAGAATAGTTAATTCTCTTCATTCTACCTTTCTTCTTTGTCCTGTAAATTACTTTCATCCCCTTGCTCCTACAGTCCAAAGAGCTGCCTGGACAAGGACACCTTGTTACTACTTTTCTGAAAGGTAGGTCTCAAACTACAAAAAACCTGAAAATAAAATGGAGTAAATTCCACTGCACCTCCCTGCAGTTGGGAACACTAGTTAAGGGAACAGAAGTTGCATAGGCACCTTTGTCTTGTGGAACACAGTGTTACTGTAACTAGAGATACTGCTTAGGAGAAGCAAAAAGTCACATGAACATGGAAAAGGGGATATTACCACAGGGAAGTTCACTCAACTCACAAATACATGCAGGTAAACACCGTGCCTGCACATATTGAGGAAACAATGAGGGACCATGTCTTCTTCAAAAACTTAGTAACACTTAAAATAAAATTAAATGTCATTTACAAGTGCTTTGATTATACACAAAACTATTTCAATGAGGTCATAGGCACTGGGAGTTACTTAGGGTGAGCAGAAGAGTACTCAGAAACGGGGCATGCATTTACACCTTACTCTGGGGAAGGCAGACACCCTGGTTAATCCCAAAGTTACCATAATCAAATGCTTCCTGTAACAACTTTGATGCAATTTTACACAGCCACAGAAGAGCATACACCTCTTCACACCACACACCTTCCATGTTGAAAAGACAGGTAGGATTCACTAGTACTTATGATACCCTTACTTTCAATTGTCCTGTAAATGAGAAATCTTTGGGACAGACTCAAAAAGGACAAAGTCCCATTAGAAGGGGTTATCCTCCTCTCTACTGCATTCAAGATACAAATGAATACTCCTAAATCAGCCAGCTTAGAAAATGGTGAACTACTGCTTGGTCTTCCCTTCTCCTTACTGTGGGATTATACATATTATGATTAACATCTTTCTGAGTCTGCCTTGACCAAAGGCATAGGAAAACTTTGCAAAATAACCAGCTTCTGAATTCACAATTTCATTATCAACACAGGAGAATAGATAGTAATGTTCTTACTATGTCAGGGTGGTCCACTTCATATCTAAGAACTCAAGAATACATACAGACACATAAGCACTTAACATAATATAATTCCCCACCTGCAACAGTAAGCTTATACCCTCCATGCTGTCAGTTCACTAAGTCACTCCCTTCCTCTTTGCAGCTCTCAGGGCTCACCTGGTGGCAGTTGACAGCTCCTTGATTGAAATCAGCAGAAAACCAAGCTGCAGAGGCAGGGGAAAGGAGGCACTGTGCATTGCTGCATAAACTCAGCTGTATTGCCTTACTGCCTGATGAATGACAATTCACATAACCTAACTAGAAAGAGCCAGATCAGGAAACTATTTGTATACTTAACTGTTGAACAACCAGGCTTGTATTTAGTGGATCATTACTAACTTGAAGCTCTCTTTTCTCTGTTGCTGGCTCACACAATATGACAGGAAGATTATCCAAGGCTATCTCCGTCCAGTGCATAACAGAATAAAATAGCAGAAAACTCTTCAAATTTGCCTGCACTTGGAAAGCATCCCAGAAAGGACAAACAGCAGTGGCTGGATTCTTTCCTGGTTTAAGTGGAATAAGTCTATTCAAAATAAGCGCTCACAACTGGAACAAGAGACTATGAGACACTGATGAGAAAATGGAGTAGAGAACTGACCAAAGAGAGATGAATGCACCCCTCAAGTAGAAAATGGCACCTCTGCCAGTTTTCCATTGTTTTTCCCACGTCTCTCTATTTCCTTAACAGCAAAGAGGATTGGGATCCCACATGGACAGTGAAGACCTCTTTGGCCTCATCTACTTTGGTCTCTGACTGCATTCAACTATGTCTGGAAAAAGGATTAACAAGGAATAACTAGTACTGCTATAGTTGGCTAGTAAGCAGAAGAAAAAAATTGCATTAAATCACCATTTTAGAGACATGTCTGAGACTTAAGAGATTTTTTTCTACAGTGACTTACAGTCCTCACTTTCCTTTGGCAATTTTTACAAGATACGAAGTTCTTTAGGGCTCCATAGCTTGCCTGCATACCAAGTTATTCATCTAGTTTTCTATTTGTCTATATTCATATTTTCAGCCAGAGTGAAAGGAAGATAATAGAGGCTGAATATGAAGAGCCCAAACACAGCTGTGTAGTCAGGCTCTTCTAAAACCATCTACAACCAGAATAGTCAGTAGTGGACAGTTTGTTATTCATGCTGCCCTATGACTACAACAGCATATCAAGTGGACCGTCATGTTGGGGTAAATATGAGTTTTGCTGAAGGTCAATTATAATTTCTGACAGTCATTAATTATATAAAGGAAAGGGTGTTGAGTGTCTCAGCCACCAACTTCTCTGGTTCTGCCAGACTTTAATATTATAACAATCTTTATTCATCTCTGCAAATAGAACACTATTAATTTGGAGGCTACAGATTTTTTGCTCAATTTCTTCATACACTTGAGTTTCAAGAAATGGTTCTGTGCTTAATCTAACAAATTGCAATTTACTGAACCAAGATTTAGCACTAGGTCTAACACCCTCAGTCTCACTGTGACAGCCGGTGCTGCCATCATAGAAAACCAAGTCTAGGCCTGGGCCCCCAGTGTTCAGTAAACTACAAGTGCAAATAAAACAAGTGTTGTTATTCCTTCTCCTGAGCCTCAACCAGCAAGCAGACTTACAATCTGTTACAAGCATGCCAGTACAAATGCTTGTTGAAGTGCTGTACACAATGGTAACTGCATCTTCTCCATTCCAGAGCACGGGATTTCATCTGCAAAGCCAGGTCACCAAAGGGAGGGAGCCTGGGGAGAGCCTGGAAGCCAGATACGTGAGTCTCTGCACCTTTTGGTTCACCTGTTAGAAGGCTATGAGACCCAGTGTGAAGCACAGCAGAGAAATGCTAAATAGAAACTACCTTGGAAGTTTTCAGAGCATGACAGGATCAGACCTGTTACAGCCAATCATAATGATTACACATGTTCTTCAAATTCTTTGCAGCAAGAAAATGGCAACCCCTCAGGTTAGCTGACAGCCATGGGGATCTCTGTCTATCATTCCTGATTTTTTCAAGCTGACTGCCAAAGATTTCTGTAGTAACCAAGATGATTCATTAATTGCTTTTCAAAGGTTTCCAGCATTAGTTGTCTGAGAAAAAGAACATGTGAGCAATCTTCATCTAAATGAGCTGAACTAAAAAGCAATGCAGTTATTAGTAAAAGCAGCTAAGTGTCACAATAAGACACTTATCTCATTTAGAACATGAGATTACATCAACTGCCATACCATTTGCACCTAAAAAACAGCTATATAATGCAGCTCAAGTCAGCATATACATAAATCTAAACTGGCTAATCACATTAGTCTGTCCACACAAAAATGAAATTATCTGTGACTAATACTAACACAGATGAAACTGAGGAAAATTATTTGTAGTGCTATACGAGCATCTCTTTGGGCCCCACCGTGTTTCTCACTGGTTTGGAAGTGAGGACAGTAAGAAAAATAGGATCCTTATGCTCAACAAGGCTGACAGCTCAGCAAGAACACACAGTAAGAAATTATTTTGCCAAAAGACAAATTGTTCAATATTTTGCAAATATCGTTTTGCCCCCTGAAGGACAGTTATTTGGTTTGATACATACCAATGATCTCCAGGGAACTACAGAGAAACAAAGGTGCAGATAACAACAGAGAGAACAGTAATGAAGTCAGATGTTCTGGGTACTGATATGTGCTTTCATGTCACAAAGTAACTAGTTCTAACAGCATTTTACTTAGTAGAGACAGACACAGTTCAGAGGTAGAAAACTGGAGATGTCTGTGAAAAGGCCAAAAATAATCTGTAACAATTTATACCATGTGAGGATGTGGCTGAACATACAACCATGTCCTCATTAAAGACCAGGTAAGGGCTAACAAGTGCATTTCCTAGAGGTATTTCAGATAGAGGAACAGATACCAGTGGTTATTAAGATTTAATGCTTCCTGAACACACAGCAGCATCACTGTGGAAATTGCTGTGTAAGGAAGGAGTATCCCCAGCTAGTCATGCTTTGTGGTGCTGGGGATATCAGTGACTGCTTTAGGATTAAAATATTATGCTTTTTCTACTTCTAGGTATTAAAAAAGAAAGAAAGGTCCCAATCTCCTCATTTTAATGCACAGAAAGTACAATGTGATGCCACATATATTGACCACATAAAGTAGCCTTAAGAACCAACTACAGACCCCAGGACAAATGCATGTTTTGCCAGAGACAAGGTCTCGTTCAGTAGGCTTTTCTGAGTCTTAGCTCTACTGAACAAATGAACCTTACCAAACTGTATGGAAAACAATGACCTCACACCTCTTCAAGCTCCACAAGCATTAATGTAGAGACAAGGAGAGATGACCAGGACGACTTGAAATTTACATCAACATCAAAATTAGTTTAAGCAGGAACTAGAAATCAGAACAGATGACTGCAGCCATGTAAGACCTCTTCTTTCTAAGGCCAAGAACAGAAAGAAATGTCCTAGAGCATCTGAGCTGGATAAACCATTTTCTAATACTCTTCTGAATAAAACAGTAAAATGGACTGCCTCTAGAGAAACTGAGATGTAGATTGAGTACCAGCCAATAGTATATGTTTATAAGCAACAGTCTCATTCAGCCAAAGAATTCTTTTTGGATTTTTTTGTTGTTTAAGTGAGGAAGAGAGATGCTATTGGCAGCCTGCCATTGTAATGTGATATCTTGGCAGGAAAACACTTTGTGTTATATCACAACCATATGGTGGTGGGAAAGATTTTTTCCTATTAAGTTTCTTTAATAATCTGTTCCTATTTTTAATGCATCTTTCAGCATGAGTATGTTTGCTTCTCAGTTCTGTCACAGGAGTTAATGTACGACTACATTTTTATACCTAATAATGGCAAATATTAAAACATTGCATTTTCAGAGGTACAATTAGCTCTTCTGTTGTGAAAAGGTAAATGATCCCACTGATGAAATCACTGATGAAATGGAGCTTCTGTGAAGAGATAACCCTGGTTTCCCACAGGATGGCATTCCTTTTATTTATTTATTTATTTTTCTTTTTTTTCTTTTTTTTTAAACTCTAATGGATGAGAAGGTATGATTAAATGAGGTCTGGCTTTCTTTGGTAACAGAGGAAACAGGAGGATGTGTGGGAAGTCGTCACTTGTATTTCTGTCCTCAGCAGCTCAGGTCCATTTTAGGAACACCAACAATAAATAGATTTCCTCAGGTATCTTCCTATTGCTAGTAGAAAGTCAGAGCAAGTGAATGCTATAGGAAACTGAATCTTTCATGCATGCTTATGACAGGATCCTGCTCTGGCCCAGCTGACTTTCTCCCTCAACATGTCTAGAAATCAGCAGGTAGAAATATTAGTGAATTCAAATTTTTTAGATTCATATGTCTGCACTTTGACTTTCCTGTTGGAATAAGTCTTTTATCAGTATGAGGGCACAAACAAGCTTTTGGCATATGAATACTTCCCAGAATCCAGTAGCAAGCATGTTTTTTACTATTCTGCTCATGTTTCTACTTTTGCAATCTTCTAACTTTGCAACACAAAAATAAATAAAAGTACACATATTTTCTTTTCCATTACCAGGAATCCAAACACCACCACAATCACTCTTGCAATCACCTTTTTTGCCAAGGAAGCTGAAATACAAGATAAGACACAGAGGTACTTATCTAACAAAGCTTTTTCCAGCACAGCAAATAAATTTCCATTTAGGGTTCTTGAGGCAGATGCCTGCAGGATCCTGCTTCAGAACTCATGAAATCCCTGCAGCTTGCTCCTGCCCAGACAACTCTGCTTGTACTCCCAGGAGTGCTTAAAGCAGTGGATGGGTAGCTGGATTATGGCTCTTCACAAAGAGCCCTGTATGGTTATGCTGAAGCACAGAAATGAATAAAATAATGCCCCAAACACTTGTGGGCAGTTGAATGTGAATGTCTATGGACTCAGGCAGACAGAATAGTTTCTGGCAGGTTTCTGGCCCATGTGAAATAGTATTCTGCTTTACAGCCCCAGGGTGGGTGTAAGAGCTGTGCTGTCCCAGGGAGCACATGTGGAGGCCCAGAGAGTTTTTCAAGTGTGATAATTTGCTGTTCTGTGCCAGCAGTCCTCAAGGCCTTGATATTTTCATAATTTCTAAGAGATTTAATTTAGTAGGAAATATATAAACTAAGCAATTCCATTGATTTCAATTCTGAGCTGATGTCAAGAATGAGTTGCACTCCATTATTGAAAGGAACTTAGTCTGGCCCACATTTGAATTTGCCCCGAGTCCTTCATGATATTGTTATGATTTGGATGCCTACAAAACCCAGATAACAACAGAAGTACTGAACTCTGGAATGAAAACCCATAGGGAGGAGTTTGTGAGAAAATGATAGAAAATTCAACTGCTGTGGCTTGCATGATGGCAGTGCTGAAGTTTCTTCATGAGACATTACTAGGGCAGGTGTAAATATTAGACTGTTTCAACCAGTGGTCCATAACTTACTTATTGTTAAAATTCAATTTTCTCTACTTTCATATATTTTATTGCACTTCTTGATACATAACAGCCTAAGAGGTTTCTCTTTATAATGTAGAGCATATGAATGTTATAAAAAAATGTTTACAGCAAAATATCCTCAAGAATTATTTTCATTACTGCCAGCTCTTTTGAGACACTTTTACTAACCCTGTCTTTCGGGATTTTCCTTGTTAAAAATGTCCATGCCCCTTGATAAAGCCCTTCACACTTTAGCCAGAGAAACCACATTTTGCTAATATGATGTATTTTTGACTGACAGCATAGTTTTCAGCCTTTAAAAATATCCATATGCAGTAGTCAAAACATAGCATGCTTGCAGCCCCCTGGAATCTTAATTCCGAGTCTGTCTAACTTCCTGTCAAAACTTACAAAGTAAGTAGTAATCAGAAAGATCTACTGTGGGAAAGAGCCAGTTTTGCAGGATCCAGTGAGACAAAAGGAGCAAAGGAGGTTATCTTCTGATTTTATGCAGCAGAATTGCAAAACAAACAGTTCAGCCTCAAAGCAATGAATGTGAATTGGTCATGGTATAGCTCGATGGAGAATAAATACACTCTGAAAGGTAAATGAGAGATGAAAGAAAGACTTGACTATAATTTACATTTGTTAATATGGAAATTATGAAAATAAGTAAATGCTCTTAAAAAGACATTAATAGAATTCACACAGATTTATAGTTGGAATTTGATTCTGTCAATCTTTCTTATTTATAATCCAACAGAACTCAAGCTGCCTATAAAAGCACCATTATTACAGTAACACTGGTGTCTGCTCTGCCCAGTCCTGAATAGCCACTCTGGCAGTGCATGGGGGTCCAGCAGTAAGTGACCCAGGAGCACAGGCCTCCTCTGCCTTAGCTCCCAAGCATACCTTCAAGCCAGGATCTTTGAATAAAGCTTTGTATTCTACAGACCTTATTACCAGCTCTTTCCAAACCTTTCTTGCAAGTCAGCCATAAATAACATGGAGAGTTTGCAACTGTTCCTGTTGAGATCAGTGGTGAAATTTGCTTAAACTTTGCTGCTTCTGGGTGTGTAATGGTATGTGGGACATGGGTGCACTCCAGAATGGCTACAGCAATATAGCACCTCATGACTCCCACTGGAGACCTCTGGAGAGCTAAACTGGCATCTCTAGTCCAGGTCACAAGTATAAAGGGAAATGCAAGCCTGTTGGAGTGTATAAAATAGAAGCCTCTCTGAGTCTCTCAAAGGAGAAAAGAATGCAGAAATTAAGTTAAAGCCTTTAAAGAAATTAAAATATATTAAGTCCCACAGACTTGAAGTAAAAGTGTAAGTTTTAGCTTTAAGTAAGTAGAAATATATTTAAGTGCCTTAGCAGGGGAAAAAAAACAAACCCTAAGACCTAGTTAAAAGTTCAGTTCTTCCCTAGACATAACTAAAACACAGCAGAATATTGTTTTGCATTCCTAGATAGAACAATATGCGCAAATAATACGTAAAAATGTGTAAGGGCTGACACTGATTGCAACAAACCAATTTCTGCAATTCTAGATGTCTATCCAAAGCCTGCAACTTCTACTTGAAAAGTTCTGGAGACACAAGCACTAAAAAATATAAAAATTACAGGACTTTTATGAAAAATAAGACTACAACAGATGTTGGAGCTGTTGCTGCCCTGCTCGAGGCTCTATACCAGAAAAAGGCTTGGGAGCTGCTGCTGTTTTTCTCAGAACTCTGTACCAAAACCTTTAGCAGGGACTTTGATACTTTGAACTCTTTGCTTCGAGACTGATGTATTCATACAATAAACAACTTCACAGCAACCAACAACTGCTCTTGTCTCTCTGACACCCAGACCCACAAAAACAACTTGACACAAGCCCACTTCATTCCAGAGATCACCAAATCAAGACATGGTCGCTCAAAATGTTCCTGGGCACACATGCCCAGGAAAGGAAGCAGGCCTGGAGACAGCATGATAGCATGGCAGCATGTTTTCTGCACAAGAGACTAGAGAGATTTGGTCAAAACCAACTTGTACCATGCCTAAGAGCAACTAATTCTCTCCTTATGTTCGTTACATTCTCTCTCCTCTTTATGTGAAAATGATCATTCTGACCTGCAGAAAAATGTTTAATTATTACTCAGTTTCATGGTCACAGCATCAAGTTTTTTCAAAGATGCATTACAAACTGAGGAGAAAAAAAAAAAAAAAAAAAAAAGAAAGCTCTGTTATCTAAGAGTCTATTGAAATTCTTCAAGTCTCTCAGCATGCATTATATATTCACCAAGTTTGCTGCTGGTGATGTAAGTTTAGAAAATCTCCTCCTGGTTTTGATTACAGCTGCAGAGTCACAGATTTGAACACTAGTAGACAATCATTCTTCTGAGCCTGCACATAAATATAAAATGTTTCCTTTTTCCTTATCACATAAACCTTCTACTATGATTACTTCAAAATGAATTCCTGTTTTCTTCAGATTTTCTCCACGTATCGTGTTACAATTAACAAAATGTATTCCATCCAACAAAGCTATGTTATTTGCATATTCAAAGGTCACTGTACAGGTTAAAGTTATTTAACTATGAAAGAGATGATAATTTCACAATCTTTTTTAATGCAGATAAAATACAAAATTACCTCTGGGTTTTTAATTTGCACATTTACAGACACATGATAAAGAGTTTTACAATAATGGTATAAGCAGCATAACGAACTTTCAATTAGGCTGTGACAGCTCTTCCCTCTAGTCTTTGCATTGTCGTTTTATTATTTAAAACACTGTCATCTCTTTAAGGGAGAAACAAAGCATATTACTTACTGCACCCATAGTTTAGAACCAAAGAGGCAGCTTCTCCCAGGTGTGCTGCTGCAGCATCAGCTCACATGTGCACTACATGCCATGGAACTGCTCCTTGCCAAGCAGGGTGGGAGAGAGATGGGATCAGATAAATTAGCTCAATGGACTGTCAGGTTGTGTGGGTGCTCCCACCACTGAACAGTCCAGGTCATCAGGGCAGAGCAGTGATAAATTGCAAAGAAAAGTCCTGTGTATCTCTGTACACTCTTGAGGGGATTTTAAACTTAATTTTATGTTGGATTTGTACAAACACAATAAAAATCCTGGACATTAGATTTAAATTAGTCCTGGAAAAAGCAGTGCAGACTGAATTTCCTATGGAATGGTAACAATGTGAAATTCTGCCCCCCATCTAAAAAAAAAATCTTACAGAATTCTGTAAGACCTATCTTACAGAAAATTAGATACCTCAGCACAACACTTCATCCACCTCAGGTAAACCAGTGCAGCTGGGCCAAATCCATTGCAAAGTTACCCTTTCCTCAGTTAACACCATGGCCACAAACCAATCCCATCTCTTAAAATGAACAAGCAGAGGACAAATATTTCTTAATATTATGAATTACAACAAAGTCAGTTGCTGTTCCTATTTGTATTGAAAGCCAACCCTGACAAAGTCATATGTTGTTTTGTCCCTAGCTGTCTGCACTTTTGAATCAGAGAGTAATTCATTGCAATGAACCAATTTCTGCAATTCTAGGTGTCTACCTAAAGCCTGCATCTTCTACTTGAAGTCCTGGAGACACAAGTACTAAAAAATATAAAAATTATAGGACTTTAATGAAAAATAAGATCCTACACACCTCCAGAAATTGACATTGCTTATAGAAAATCACAGCTAATTTTGCATGTCTGCTGACTGCAGTAGATTGCAGCCTTTTCTGGACATATCTGATGTAAAAATATTGCACACCAATGGTATACCTTTTAGAAATGGACCAGTCTTGAAGGGTATAATCAGTAGGCCACACAAAGCAACAGCCAAATTTCTTCTCTTTCAAGTACTCTGGACAGCAAAGAAAAGTGAAAGACAGATGTAGGCACAGGAACCCTTCTTTGAAAGTCACAATTACAGATGATTACAATGTGTCCAGAATAGCTATCAAGCTATTCTACTGTCAAAAGCTTTCCTCTCCTTAACAGGTGTCTTCCTCATCTTCATTTGCCAGGAATCCCGTCCTGGGATTCCCGTGCCCGTGACAACAGGTAACACAGTGACAGGACCTTCCCTTTAAAAATCTCTACATCTTCTGAGATGCATCTGATTTTACTTTTGTCTCTATTGTAGATTGTTTTATGGGGAAAGGAAAGAAACAGGCAAATGAAAGTGGCAATTGTCAAGTGACCTAATTGTACAGAATAGAGTTACATGCTGTCCCCCCATAGTAACTGCCCCCGCCAAAAAAGAAAATTCATATTCCTAATGCAAAAAGAAAATCTTAGAATGCAATTTTTCAGAACTTCTGCTGCAGGAAATATGACCACATGCCTTCATGGTTGGACATGAGAACATGACAATATTTCAATAGCAAATATGCATTTAAAAGACTATTTAGAAAGAAATGAAAATTTAGAAGTCTGGTGCACAGAAGACTGCAGGAGAAGAAATGACTAAGATTGACTGAGGAGAAGGTCTTCAAATAGACATAAAATTTTTAGAAGTTGATAGAGGCGAGAAACCCTGATTTTATCTGGAAGTGGTTGTGTGAGAAGCACTACAAAAACTTCCTTTTTTACTTCATATCAAACACTGATGAAAATTTTATCTTGGAGGGCTGAAATTCTTGGGGCAATCTGAAACTTACATTGTAGTCTAGAGGAAGACTGTGTATTTTACAGGTGAGAAGCTTACTTGCATCGATCCTTTACAGAATTTGATACAACACTAAACCTTAAACTAACAATGTTAAAATGTCTGAATTTAAAAAAAAACAAAACCCTTCTTATCTCTCTGTTGCTATAACAAAATTCACAGTATGGCTAAATTTTAATGCATGTAAAATATGCACAACTATGGAACTACCAAGTTGCTTTCAGAAAGACTTTCATCCTGAAAATCCTGTCTCTAGTTAGTGCTTTACTGCAGAAAGCACCTTGAAGCCAAACTCTAGCCACTGATGTAAGGGAAAAAAAGAGCAGCGAAAGGTGATTTGCTATCAATGTGCAATTTGAAGCATGAGATTTCACATAGCTTAAGGAGTTAGAAGTATTATTGGTCATAAAATTATTCAGCACATTCAGTGTCCTGCTGCAACATTAGTCTAGGTAACCTTCCTTACCAATGAATTTAACAGATTTACCAGGCACTGTATAAAGGTAGTATTTCTGTTTATTGGATCCATATTTATTCTCTTTAATCTCATTAAGTTCACATATTCTTAGTAAGAATAAAGGAGGATTTGTTTTCACCAACCATTTGTGATCCTGATGCATATTTTTAATTCAACAAATTCTTTGTCCTATTTCCTTGTCATGCTGCCCTATGGTATGCCTCTTCAGCTTAAAAAAAAAAAAAAAATTTGCAGGAGACACCAAAAGCTGACACTGAGTCTTCTTTTAAGATACCTGCTGCCTTGATACCATTTTCTCAATTCTTTCAGATATGAAAGACTCTTTGAATTATACTATAAAATGACCTGTTTGAATTACACTATAAAATGACCTGTGTGTCTAAGTGGTGAAATAAAAAAAGACCCACTCTTCTCCAAAATGTTTACCAGCCTACACTGAAGAGTAACCAAGGTTACTGGATGGAACTTCAAGAAAATCTTTTAATAGTTGATTTGACAAAGAAATTGAAGTTTCAGGCCAACTCTCCAGAAATTCATGCCAAATTCAGAAATACTTTGGCTTTAGTAAAAGGAAAAAGAACACACAGAAAACAAGCCTTGTGTGATCATACTATGCAAATGTTTGCATCCCTTGCTGCCACCATTTTCTTGCTGTAATAGCTGAGACACCCACTAGCCAATGGTAAACCCAGCATAGCAGCAGCAACTGAACAGAAAAATTCCTACCAGTTCCATGAAAACAAACAGCAAGCTGGAGGAAGAGACCCTGTCAGTGACTCACTGAGGGGAAACTTCTGACATGGGCTCCACTGGTAGGTGATGCAGCCCACTGGAGCCCAGGCTAGCTCGTGTCACACTGGTGCTGTGCCAGGTGTGGGAACAGCCGTGGTTTGGGGTTTGACCAAGGGCTGAGCCTTCAGAGCCACTTGCTCTACAGGGGAGGGTCTGCAGCCACGGCAGGGCTTGGGTAGAGGAGAAAGAGGAGGCTCTCTGTAGGAGGTTCCAGCAGGAGGGGTTTATTGGAGCTGAAGGGGTCACAACAGGAGAGCCCTGAGCACTGCTGGGCACAGGTTTGAAAACTGCAGCAATTCTGGGGTGGGTACAAATCCTAAACCAACGGGGAAGCATCAGGGGAAGGGTAAGGAGGGTCAGAGCACTGGCCTAAGGCCAATTGCAGCAGGTGGGGGACAGAACAGGTCACATTTCCCAATGGGGTGTCAAAGACAGGGAGCTGCCCAGGAATGTCCGGGTGGGGAACACTCGAAGGATTGGCTCAAGGCAGGAGTGACATGGAATGGACCAGAACAAGGGGCAGGGTAACAAAGATTGATAGGGAAGGGACCAGAACAAGGGACAGGGTAACAAAGACTGATAGGGCAGGGATTAGAACAAAGGGAGGGGATTACCATAAAGGGCAGCTTAGGGGAGGATACAACTTTCAGAGACAAACCAACTTGGGGGTACACATGGGGAAAAATCAGAACAAACCATCAGCATTACAACCATTCATAATAAACCAATAGAATAAAAAAATATGAGCCATAACTGGTAGGCACCAACAGCTGCACATCAGCAAGAGCAGTTGCATTGCTTCTATCACAATTCAATGTGTTTAACAGCAAAACACGGAGCAATGAGTCCTGTGAGTTCTGCCAGTCTCAAGATGGAAATCAACACAAAGGAAAAGAAAGCCAGTTCTTCCAACAGCTCCCCCATCCCATGTGGAGAAGAACTGAGAGAATTCCAGCTCCTTGCTGCCTGATGCAGCCAGTAGTGGATGATGAAGCAAAAGCATTTTGGCCATCTCTGTAACTTAACTCAGAAGGAAAATTCTTATCCCGCCCCCATTCATGATCAGCCAAAGAAGAGATATGACTCAGAGGTGTCTTATTGACACAGAATCTCCACAGGGCCCAGCTCATGTATTACTCTTTTCTCAAGCCACTGCATCATCCAACAGCTGGTCCTGATCAGGTACTATCTGAACACCAAACTGCAGCACATTTTCCAGCAAAGAAAATGAGTATTTTATTCTTTTAATGCACAGAAATACTTTTCTCTCTGTATCTTGTAAGAACCTCTGAATTTCAACTACTTTCACATTTATTTCATTCATCTGCCTTCAGGTCATTTGATAAATCTTAGATTGTGGAACACTTTACAAGTTTACTTTTTCTCTTTTAATAGAGCCACTCTTCTATCATACCTTCACTTGAACATTTTTACCAACACAATAAAAGACAAAAGAGCCCTGTATTTAAGTGCTCTGCTTGTGTTACATAACTATACTCTCACCTTTCTTAACCTGAATGCATATCAGTACTGCAGAGCTGGATGCAGGAGGGCACAAAGCATTAGCTTAGGACAGGCTCATTAGGCATTGAGGACTTAGAGCCTGGCTGTACACAGAGACTCTCTGCTTGAAAAGGAACTGAAAGGCAAAAAACTGCTGCCAGTTGCACTCAAAAGCAAATTTCCCAGAAAAATATATATCTGAATGGGAAAGAAGGCAAAAAGACCTTGGCCAAAGGCAGAGATCCTTCATTCTAATAGGGAGATTATGGTTGCAACTTCCTCCCATTTCTTACCACCTTAGAACAGTGAGAGGTTTTCCATGTGCCCAGGGCTTAAATGATGGCAATATAGAGCCACTAAAAGGCTCCAGACATTAGCTCTGGAAGAAAGAAAAGAGCAGAGAATAGAGCATTTTGTTTTCAGCTTTTACTACCATTATTCCTTAGAGAGAAGGAGTAGTCTTTCTTTTTTGAAGAGTGCATGGAAGAGCAAGTAGAAGGCATTGTGAGTCAGATCAGATCAAGATCTTTCTTGCCAAGATTTCCACTGAGTTTTGCATGACATTACAAATGACATTTCTCTTGGCCCTCAGTTTCCCAGCTGTAAAAAAACATCTTGTTTCATGGAAGTTGAAAAGATGGCTGTCATTTAGTGTGGGTCCTTATAAATAAGCATCAAGGAATGGGAGGTTCTGGTCAGATAACCAATCATGAAAAGCACACATTACCATGTCTCAGTGCTGAGAATGTGTTATTTCTCAAGAAACCACTAGAGCTTAAAATTCCCGCAAGTCTAAATTCCAGTTAAGTATGAAAATTTAGCATATTAAAGATTTTTGTGGATACAAAACAATCTGAAAAGTAACTTTTTAAAGTGGAAAATCACTAATTCTGAAAGGGGGGGTTTACTGTGGGGGAAAAAGAGGATGTGTTTGTCTATCTTCAGAGGTTCCTTATGCTGCACTATACAAGGAGCAGCTCAGGACAGAAGGAACTTTTTGCCTCCTTTCTCTTGCTGTGGTAAGAACGACCTAGAAGTCCTCAGAGTATTCAGCATGAAGACAGGAATATCACGAACCCTGGTTGCAAGGCTCCTTGGAGCAATGATATCAGATCACTGTAAGATTTCCAGTAGCACAAGCAAAACAACTGGTATGCAGCTTTTTGTCCAGAAACCTGGCATTTTGCTCCAAGTTTCCTGAAACCCAAATAGTTTCCATGAAACATTAATCCATTTATTTATGATGGATTTAATCCATCAGACACCAATTTATGGTGTCTGATGAAATCTATTGAAATAAGAAAGGGCTCGCTATTGATTCCCATTCATCTCTCCTTGGAGGAGGGAATGGACCATAAAAACGCTGTGTAACATTGCAGGAGGAGGCTTAGGTGAAGAGTAGGGATCTGGGGGGAACTGAAGCAATGTCTTTGAGGGTGAAGAGAAGCCCCATGCTCTCCAGGTAGTAATATTTCTGGTGTACATTACACAAATCCATCTGATTTGTCTCTCTATCATCTCACACTCTATCTGCAAAAGAAGACAAAGGAGCCAAATGCAATTTAGGGCAATCATCAGTGTTACCACAGGATTTGAAGAGAAGTTGTTTCAGGAAAGTTGCCATCAGCTTAACTCCCTACACAGCTCAATAGCTACTAAAATGTGGCTCTGAAGCAAATAACCTAGTGAATGGAACAAATAACTGGAATTTAGAAAAGACAGGAGTTAGTTTACTAATTATCCACAAAAAAACTGACATGCCAAAAACCAAGCACACAAAATTAAGAATCACATCTCCTGAATAACACTGAAGGCCTCATTGCCTTAGCACAGTTGTAGTCTCTAAGATGTGTATTGAATTGCAGACTTTGGCAGTATTTGTCAAGGCTCTTGGGAAATTCACTTGCCATGTCCTAAACCACACCCTATTGATTGTTACTGCTGTTTTATATGGTACATATTAAACAAACGGACAACAAAAAAACTTTAACTGGAAGTGTTGATCTGAATCTGTATCCAGTCATCTTCTAAATGCAAAATCAGTACATCTAACATGAAACTATTAGTTTCCTTAGCACATTAAACAAGAACAGGAAAGATTCTAATTTTTACTATCTTTTCCTTCTTCCTTTCAAAGTAGCAGCATAAAATTCAGAAGATACAAACTCTTAGAAAGTGTAAATCAAGAGTGATTTAAACACAGAGGTAGTTTGGCAGTATTGCATCACTCAGTACTTGCATTTACAGTTGACAGAATCTTCCTCTCAATCTGATATTACTAAAAATATTTAATTTTAAAAAATATTCATTGTATATAAACCAACCACCACATACAATTTCTGAAAAAAATAACTTTTTTTTTTTTTTAGATAATTATCCATACAGCTTTCAGGCTTACACAACTCAGAAACTCTTTGTTTCAATTCTTGTTTATTTTTTCCCATGCCATAGGTCACAATTAGATATGTACTTTTCAATTCTCCTTTGAGCAAAAACATCTCTTTAAGGCATGTTACATGACCAAATAGTCAGAGAAGCAGGCTGATGCCTAGAAATCATTGTGTGCCATCATTTGTCCCACAAAAGTAAGTAGGAGCAAAGGTTGTTTCTCATATTTGAAGCTGATAATATCTAATGAGCATCCTCAGCAACAGGCACCGATAACCACAATGTTCATTATAGAATAAAATTCTGTATCAAGACAGCCCAGGGAAAGCACATTATTTCTTTTTTTCATGAACTAGTATGTGCTAGATAAAAATAATGTTAAAAGGCATTTGGAAACTTTGTTTTCAGGTGCTGCATTTTGCCTTTATGATTGAGCCTTCTGAAGGGAAATTTCTGGAGTGAATCTGGCTGAACTTACCCAATTGAAATGATTACTTGAAACCTACTTGTCACTGAGGCGTTCAGATTCCATCAGTACCTGCTATAATCACTCATTAAAACATGAAACTGTGGACACTGATAGTGATCAGAGAGAAGAAGCAGTTGAGCTTTCCCAAGCTGGTCCTGAAAAAAAGCATGAGAAAAGAATTTAAACAAACTTAGCACTTAGTATTTGTTCAATCGTACAGTGTGAGATATGTGATGTTATGCTAAGATGCTTATCAAAGGATGGTGTCTTTTCCTGACTAATAGATTCACTGTATTTCCTAGACTGTGAAATACACTATAAAAGTGTTTGCCCACTTCAATAAACTTAACTATTGCCTTCCAAGAAATTCTATGTCACTGTTCCTGCCGCTCCTAGCTCAGCAATGCCATTAAACTCTCACTATGACAGCACTGCATCTCCTATATTGAGTTTGGTTATTTCTTTGCAGTTGATATGTTTTTTGTGGGTGGAATTAATACTGCTCCATGGGACAATGCTGCTTGGCAGCATTCAAGAATGATGACATGTACTGGGTTTAACCCTATACTAACTACCTTCCAGCTGGATCTTTGGTTCACAGCAGGACCACAGCAGCAATTCTTTCAGAAACTGGTTCTGTGGTTCCCGTGGATGATCCTTTTGTTTCCAGACCTATTTCAACTTTCACCTTTCAGAATGACATCTCAATTGATTTTCTGATAGCTGGTACAAAGCATCCCTTCAGTTCCCTCGATGGCAATCACATACTTTGTTGTGTTGGAGGCTGTCTGGGGGAGAGAAGCATTTTCCAGGTGTACTTGCTGTACCTTCTCACTACCTATAGAGTGGGTGGGTACATAGGGGAACTGATTTCTTGGACTTTTATTCTACCACACCAGTTGCCTGGGCTTGATGTTTTTGCACATTTTGTGCTCAGTACTTTATCATGGAAGAACCAGCTCAAAGGAGAGAAGAAAAGGAATGTTGGGGGAGGGGGGTTATCATTGAAATAGACCTTTTTTAAAAGAAATACAAATATCTGTAATGACTTTTGCAGAATAAGGAGGGGACTCATCTGTATAGTACTGTTAAATCAGCATAAAGTTTAGATTTCTACTCTGATGAAAGAGAACAGAAATGTATCCAAATGTCAGGGCTGAGTGGACTTCTACATGAAAGGAAGGCAGGGCATTGCTTGTTAGGGAAGGTTGTAGTTCACAGACTAAGGCTGGGACTAGCCCATTCTAAGGTGAAATGGCTTTGCTGCCCAATGAGAAACCACTCTTCTTTCCTTTGTGTAAATGAAGGCTTTACAGAAAACCCTAAAAATGGAAATCTAGACTAAACTCCATTGACTCTATGTCCTGAACTGTAGCAATATCATTGTAAAAACAAGAAATGGCTCTGTAGTACAAAATACAAAGAAACTTCAGTACAGTAGAAATTAATAAGATTTTTTTTCTTAAAATATATTCCCAGGAATGTTTCAACAAGATGCTATAATGACTATTTCCCACAGATTAACAAAGCTTTATAATACCTGAAGGAAAAAAAAAAAGTAATTTCAAATAAAATATTGAAAAATGGAAAAATGGAAACAAGAGCAAAGGAAGTATTAATCCTGGTTAGAACAGTCTCTAACACATTTGTTTATGCACAGCTGGTGAAGAACTCTATAACTACCTGCATCAAACGAAGCTGGATGAACCTCTGCCTCTTACCAGCAGGATGATTTTGTACAATCATCAACATGGCAAATTCACCATGCAAAAAATCAGGACAGCAATAACCAACGCTTCCTATTTCATACCCAACAGTGTCATCCTGTTCCTCCCAGGGAAGCAGCTTCCTTCATCTAAACAATGCCATGTTTGATTTCTCTTTTATATCTCCTGGGCCTTTTTGAATTGCCAACTGTGAATCAGACTCCAGGATGACTTAGGGGGGGTTAGGAATCTATTCCCAAGAGGGTATGCCTACCTCTGTGTTCTCAAGCAGCTCATATATCCTTTTAAAAACCTTACTGTGTCCTAGAATGATGATTTAACATTTGCTTGTTGGTGGAAAATCACGTGCAATTCACCTGTAAGTGTTAATGCCTAAAAGCCACCTGGCTCCTGCCTTTTGACATTGGCAGGACAAGTGCTGCAGTTTCCAGTGCAGCTTCTTGTGAGAACCATCCAGCCCCATAAGAAGAAAGGAACCACAATGGGGATGTGGACAAAAGATGTTTGTGTGGACAGTGAGGGAATTCAAAATCCAGCAAAAGAGAAGAATTTCTGTGGAAAATGAACTCTTTTTCTCTTACTATTCCTTCAGGAATTCATAATTGAATCTAATATTTTTCCTACTGGACAAGAAGTTCTGTACCATTTTGGCCATGAAACAATGAAGGGAGCCTTAGAAATCTCATTCTCAGTAAGATCTGTGATTACTATGTTCTAACAGGAGAATTTTTATGTAGGAAAAATAATAGACTTTTTTGTAGGATAGGACTTCTGACTTAGTCATACAGAATAAGATGACTCCAGTCTCATCTTAAGGCAGATTTTGTGATGTTCTACTGCATGGAAAATTGTAATAATGTACAGCAAAGAAATATTCCCATATTGCTTATAGCAGATGTGGCTATGTTGATACACAGTCTCAGGGTTTGTTTTCTTAACATTTTGATTATATTTTGGCAATATTTTAATTTAAAAGTAAAAATATTACTTAAATTATTTCCACAGTTTTCTTTGCTTGTTGCTCTAAAAAGAGACTCATCAGATGGTTTGTGTTAAAGGATTTTCATAGCCCTTTCTTGGCCTAAAATGAAAATTCATGTCAGGAAATCAGAGTAGAGAGATATTTCTGCTAGAGCTAGAACTGATGAGATTTCTAGTTCTAACACATTTGGGAAGAGCCCAGGTGCTGTAAACAGCACCATGAGATTAAGACTGGACAGGTGCTACCACAAAAACAAAGGCTAGAGCACATCTCACAATGATTGAGGGCAGTTTATATTTTGATTCAGTAAGTTATTAATATGACTCATCCGTATGTTACCAAATATCACACCCAGCAAGTGAAAATTGAAACATATGCCTGTGAGATATAAAAGGGAGCTTTTACAAGAGGCCTTGGCAGAAAGGGTGTGAGGGAGGGGTAAGAACAGGGGGAGAAAAATAGAGCTTTTCTTGCTGTTTGCTACATCAGGTAAAATGAAGGCACCGAAATTTTCCAGTAAAGGAAAATAGGCAACATCGGGATTTTTTTTTCCTGCTAACCTTCCTTCTAACCCCTAAAATAACCCCGAGATGAGGACAGAAGGGCAGTGTATGGAGACATCATAGCACTGGACAGAAAATGAGATGAGGTGTCTCTGATTCCTCCTGTTTCTCATTCCTTCAGCCTTTCCCTAATCCCAGGGCCCATGCGAGGGCAGAGGAGCATGCACGGATATAAAGAGGAAGGCTTTTTGAGGTTGTCCCTGAAGAATTCACCAGGCTAGCAGGAAATTGTACAGGGAAATCACAGCCTTCGTGTCTCTCGTCCCGTTATTTTCAGGAAGAACACCACTAGATGGCACTGAGAACTGTTACCACCCTGCATGGAGCTGCAGCCTTACCTGCAAGGGCGGGCAGCAGGAGCGCAGCCAGGGCGGCTGTCGCTGAAAGAGCCGCCTTGCTTTGGGCACTGCATTCGCATGACAGTAACAGTTCTTCATGTCGGAATAAATCTGAATGACCAATATTTGACTGCCCTTTAAACCACGCTCGAAATTGTATCAGCTGTCTGGCATAATGGCTTCGCATGCTATTAAAGTGATGACATAATAATCAGGGACTAATGTTACTATTCATATTATCAGCTGCATCGTTTTCAGGTCTTTCAAATCTGGGCATGGCGAAGAACACTGAGTTGGTAATCTCACTAACGCGGCTGACAAAACCGCAGAGCAACTATATATTACATAAGTTTGTATATTTTCTAGAGGAGAAAAAAATCCTCCAGTGAAACTGCATGAAAATACATTTGAATAAGGGTCTCCCATACATATATACATACATACATGTACCTGTAGATACATATATGTACTGCCTACATATATGAAATTAATATAATTGAGAGAGCATATATAACAAGTTTGTGATCCTAGTTGTCAGTCCATGGTATTTTTACATCCAGTCATGTAATATTTGAGATACCATACATCACGTGTCTCAAAGAAAATCCTGCCAACACACACACAAAAATGCATTTATCATCCTAAATCCAATATATAAAACATATGCTACTTGTAGAGCACGTTAGAAATCTTCCCCTCCCCTTTTCTCTGTGAGAAACTGGCACAATTGCTGTCTCTAAGCAGATCTTCACATGAACATGCAATTCTGCAGCCAGTTCCACACAGGTGAAGATCCATTAATTCCAACTGGACTCATTCACTCCCAGAATCAGGGCACAGCTCGGACAGTGGTTTCTTTAATGCTGCATAGTATCTTGAGCTTGCCAAGCTGGGACTCCAAGAATCCTCTCTCAGCCTAACCTCTCTGCCTGGAATGCACTGGGAGTGCTGAGCAGAACTTGGGAGCAAAGGAGCCAAGCAGTGGGTTTGGCAAAGATAGGCAAAAACATCCAAGCTCAAAAAAAAGAAAAAATATTTGATCCTTATGGCTCTGCTTCCCCATTAAAGAGCCAGTCTCTGGGTGAAAAGAATGCTTATTTACAGGTTAAAATAAGCACAGGTACTTCTGCACCTCAGTGTTTGCTGCCTGTTCAATGTTCAGATGACTTGCTTGGTGCCAGTGGGCCAATGCCTCCAGCACCAAACACATATTTCTATTCCTTATTCTGATATACACTGTCTAGAGAAATCTCTTTAGTAAGAATTTGTCATATACTTGTCTTCCCTCATTTTCCCAGAGCCAACAGGACAAAGGGCCCTCTGAACCAATGAGGATTACTCTAAAGAAAATTGTGTTTCATGTCTCAGAAGCTCCCTTCAGCCTAACTTCAATTTTATTAACACACACTGCACTCAAGTTCCTTCCTTCAGCTGTTTCCTGATGAAAGATTAAGGATTAGCAATTTGAGCATTGTTATTTCCCCATTTTGAATCAGTGCAGCAGGACAGTCACTGAAAAATTCACTCACAGGTCACAAAGAGTGAAGGAGATTGTGGATTTTCTGGGCACTAGGAAAATCTGATGTGGAAGTTTGACCTCTATAAAGACAATTCTTTAAGTAGAAATATTTCTTAGGTGTGAAGCGCCAAATTATTCAGTTCAGTCTCATCACACACTGAAAATCCCAGGAGATAATTTTTTAATCGTTCCATGATACTCAGAAGCAAAGTAAGACACCCAAAAATTAAGAAACCAGATGTATTTAATAAACTGTGAAAAATTCCTTTGTAATTTTATCAAGACTCAGAGTAATGAAAAGAATTTGATTCCCATATGTTGTTATTCAGAATTCTCTGAAGCATCAGCCAGATGTTACACCCATGTCACAGGTCTAATCATTTGCAACTGCAAGAGATTCCTGAGCAGGCAACAATGTAGTTGGGAAATGCTGACAACATCTCTGAGAGGAGACTGATGCAAAGCAATTGTTCTAAAAGGTTACTAGAGATCTACAAAGCAATACATAAGAAGCCATTCCACAGAGTGGAGTAAAGGTACTTTCTCCACAGAGAAAGTCTGGTAGGTTGGTGGACACAGATCCTTGACAAGCTACACAGAGAAGTGAAAAACTTTTGGAACTCTCTTTTTCTGACCATTAAAATATTTTGCTTTGATATCTGACTTTTCACTCCAGCTTTGAGAGGAAAAGACAGAACCATTCACTGAACATTACTAGTATTCCCAAGATTTAATGATTCCAAAATTGAACTTTTTAGAAAATTAACTTTTCTACAGAGAAGGAAAAGAATAATCCAGCTCCACATCTGCACTGTAGCAGCCTAATTCTACCACAGCACTACTCAGAATAATTTACCAGCTCTGATCAGAGGAAAAGTTGTGTTGCTCCTGTGAAGCAACTCTAATATTGACCTGAATCAATTTTTTGTTTGCAATATTCATCTTCTGGTTTTAATTATTAAGAATATTAAACCTCAAGTTTTACAAGATGCATTAGTGCCATTCTGAGTGCAGTTGATACAGACATAAATCTACCACTGGTGTAAATGAACTAGTTATTTGCCACTCCAAAGATCCATCATGAACCAAAACAAAATCAACATCAACACACACGCTCTAGCTGCTGTCTATAAATCTGGCCAGTAGAAGTACTTGGACAGCTCTTCCATAGGTCCTGGCTGACTTCCCACAAATGACCTGGTTAAGCCACTGATCATTCAGAATTCCCCAAACCCAGAACGTAGCAAACCAGAATCCAGATAATATCTATTCCCCAGAGGTGTTTTGCTAAATTTCTAAATGCTAAATAGGCAGTGAGATGTAGGTCATCCAGCTGTGGATTGCAGCAAACACAGATCCAAACGAGCTTAACAGAATGGCTGACCTCACAGTTTGCAGGACTTTGAATAAATTTGGATATCTTTCAACCTGCTGCCTAATTGACAGTTCTTTCAGATTATGAACATTTTTATGTAGGTCCCTTTTAAAAAGTAGACTTTGCTCTGTCTTGTTGTCAGTTGCAGTCTCATGAATATTTGTAGCATCGTGGCAGAAAGGTGTACATAATCAATTTTTTTCTTACACAGACAGCTAATCACAAATAGATGATTGTCTCCTTTCTCAGTTGTTCTGAGGTTTACACTCATTATTTACAGGGAATACAACCTCAAAAATAATTTTCTTTTTTCTTTGCAGATAGCTCCTAGCCCAAAGACATCCAAAACCATGCTGCAAAGGTAAGTTTGTTGATTCTTTCATTTGTCAAGTAGTAACATCCATTTCCAATTCTATTTGCTAGAATGCAGTACATTCACAGAATTTCATTCCAAACTAACTCCAAAGTTCCCCAGCATCGAAGGAAACATTCCTCCACATCCATCTTGTTATACACTTTGAATTCTTAAGAACAGAAAGAGAGAATTCTTGTACAACAGCGACATAATTGGAAAATAGAGTGTCTGAAAAAGTGAACAGCTTTTCTATGTAGACCAGTCTCAAGATAGACCAATGATTATTTGAATTGATGAAAAGAAACACATCTGATTTCAGCCTCAGACTTTTCCCCATATGTTATTGGATTTCCAGTCTTTTCTTTCTGTACCTTTATAAACTGATTTCCTTGAAAGATGTGTGTGCTGTGAAAGAAGGAATTTCAGGCAACCTCACTCTGATAAGTCACAGTTGTACTGATTACCAAAGAGGAACAGCCTTACTCTCAATGGGTCACAGCTGTGACTAATAAAGATAGGTGTGATAAAAGTGGTGGGTTGGCTGGTTAAAGAAGATTTTTGATGAGGAGGAGCCTTTTGAGGAAGAGAACCTGGAGGCAGAGAGCCTTGCAGAGGTAGAGGAGCCCTGAGGAAGAAGGAAAGATCCAGAGAGACACAAAGAACGAAACAAGGAAGAGAGTTACTGCTGGCAAAAGATCTGCTGTGAGATCAGTCTGGGTCTGATGGAGTTGGAGCCTGCAGACACAGCTGAGCTAGGTGAAAGCCTGTGCTCTGAGTCAGCAAACTAATACATGCAGTCATGGTCCAGCAGGAAATAACCAGCAGTCAGAGTCTGTAGTTGGACCCTACAGGAGGAGTATGCTGTAATCAGAGTCAGGATGGCTAATTATAAAGAAGGATAAACTGGGAGCCTTTTCATGTTGTTAAGTGTCTATGTCTTGGCTCATTTCTGCCCCTGATGAGAGGTCTACTGCAACAGATGTGTATACTAGAAATGGATCCCTCATTTTTAATGCTGAAAGACTTGAGTTTATCAAGACCAGCAATTTTCTTTAGAGAAAAATTTCCCATTTTCAGAGAAGGAAGATTTTTGACATTTTTAACATGCTTGTTTTATAGATGTCAGGCAGCCTCTGGCTTCCCACTACCAGTAAGAACAGCTGGAATAAAATAAGTCTGAAAGCCTAGTTTCAGTTCCCAACAAGTATAGTCAAATTAACATTAGTACCATCCATGGATACACAGAAGAGAGCAAAAATTTTGTAGCTCTCTAAAGAGATGGAAAACAGTGCACAAATATTGATTTCCTTCTTCCTCCCTGTGCTTTAGGCCATTAAATATTAACACTGCCAATACAGTAAGAGTCTAGGCTTTCATGTCAAGCAGTAACTTAAATAATTAATTTGAGAGAATAGAGGGTAACTCTGCAGAATGGGTAAGTGGGGGTATCCCTGTATGTCAGGGAGGGTTGTACTTGTTGAGAGCTCAGTGGTGATGATGATATACATGGTTGAGTATTTATGGTTAAGAAGGGGGGAAGGCCAACAAGGCAGATGTCATGGTGTGAGTCTGTTACAGACCACCCAACCAGGATGAAGAGCCAGATGAAACATTCCCTGAGCAGCTGGGAGAAATCTCACAATCCATGGCCCTTGTTCTCCTGGAGGCCTTCAACTTGCCAGATGTGTGCTGGAAGTACAACACAGTGGAGAGGGAAGGGTTTAGGAGGTTCTTGGAGTGCGTGGAAGAGAACTTCCTGATGCAGCTGGTGAGGTGTCAGCCAGGGAAGGCTCCTGCTGGACCTGTGTCTGTAACAGACTGGGGGGTGAGCTGATGGTCAGAGGCTCTCTTGGGCACCGTGATCCCAAAACGGTACTTCTTGTTTCTTGGAGAAGTAAGAAGGGAGTCCAGCAGAACTACCACCTTCCAAAGGCAGATTTTGGCCAGTTTAGGAGACTGGTTGAGAGAATCCCTTGGGAGCCAGTCCTGAGGGGATAAGAAATCCAGGAAAGCTGGATGTGCCTCAAGAAGGAAATCTCAAAGGCGTGGAAGCAGGCTATCCCTGTGTGCCAAGAGATGAGCTGGCAGGGAAGAATACTGACCTGGCTGAACAGAGATTTTTGGCTGGAACTCAGGAAGAAAAAGGAGAGTTTATGACCTTTGGGAGAAGGGCAGGGCACTCAGGAGGTCTACAAGGATGTTGTGAGGTTGTGCAGGATGAAAATTAGAAGGGATGAAGTCCAGCTAGAACTGAATCTGTCTGCTGCTGTAAAAGACAACAAAAAACATTTCTTTGAATACAGTAGCAAAAAAAGGAGGGCTGAGAGTCTGCCTCCTTTATTGGATGTGGCAGGAAACATTGGCAAAGGATGAGGAAAAAGCTGAGGTACTTAAAGCCATCTTTGCCTCCATCTGTAATAGTAAGACAAGTACCCAGATCACTGAGCTGGAAGAGAGAGATGGGGGTCAAAAAGGAGCCTCCATAATCCAAGGGGAAATGGTCAGCAACCTGCTACACCACCTAGACATGCAAAACACTATGGGACTGGAGAGCATCCACCTGAGGATATGGAAAGAGCTGGTGAAAGTGCTCACAGAATCACTTTCCATCATTTACCAGCAGCTGTGATTACCTGAGGAGGTCACAATTTAGTGGCAGCTGGCAAATGTAATGCCCATTTACAAGAACAGTTGGAAGGAGGATTTGGGGAACTACAGGCGTGTCAGTCTGACCTCAGTGCTGGAGTAGGGTATGATCATCTCTAGTACTACCATGTGGCATGTACAGGACAACCAGGGAGTCAGGCCCAGCCAGCAGGGGTTTAGAAAAGACAGGTCATACTTGAGTGACCTGGTGAAGTACACCCTCAGTGAGTCTGCAGATGACACCAACTTGGGCAGGAGTGTTGATCTGTTGGAGTGCAGGAAGGTTTTGGAGAGAGATCTTCTGCAGGTTGGATCAATGGGCCAAGGCCAGTTGTATGAGGTTCAACAAGTCAAAGTGCCATGTCCTGCTCTTAGGTCATAACACCCCCCATGCAGTGCTACAGGCTGGCAGAAGAGTGACTGGAAAGCTGCCTGGCAGAAAAGGGCCTGGAGGTGCTGGTTGACAGTGGCTGAACATTGAGCCAGTGTATGCCTAGGTGGCCAAGAAGGCCAATGGCATCCTGGCTTGTGTCAGACACAGTGTGGCCAGCAGTACCAGGGCACTGACTGTCCTGTACCCAGCAAATCCTGGGTTCAGCTCTGGGCCCCTCGCAACCACGAAGACATTGAGGTGCTGGGGTGTGTCCAGAGAAGGGCAAGGAAGCTGGGCAAGGGTCTGGAGCACACATGTGATGAGGAGTGACTGGGGAGCGGGAGGTGTTTGGCCTGAAGAAAAGGAGGCTTGAGGGGACCTTACTGCTCTCCTAAAAAGAGGATGCAGCTAGGTGCTGGTCAATCTCTTCTCCCAGGCAGCAAGTAGCAGAACAAGAGGAAGCAGACTCAAGCTGCGCCAGGTGAGGTTTATATTGAATATCAGGGAAAATTTCTTTGTGGAAGGGATTGTCCAGCAATGGCACAGGATGCCCAGGGCAGTGGTCAAGTCACTGTCCCTGGAGGTATTTAAAAGATGTGCATAAGGAGCACTTAGGATCATGTGGTGGGCTTGGTAGTGCTGGGTTAATGGTTGGACTCAAATGATCTCAAAGGTCTTTTCCAACCTAAACAATTCTAATATTCTATAAACTTCTAATGTGTTAACTGCTTGAGTGAGATGGGAAGATGGTAGAAATAAGCACAATTGCATGAAAGCCATAGGGAAGCATTAGATATAGGGATCCAGAATTGTCTCCACAGTCAATATGTTCTGTTGGCTCTTGGCTCCCCTTTCCAGCTGGGTTCCCCAGTGTGGATTTCTGTTCATTGTAGACAGCAGCAGGGGAAGGAAGGAATGAACACATTTGAGGCCAGAATGTCTGCCACTGAGGGAAAGAAGAAGGAACTACCTTCCCAAGTAATTGTCTTGTTTAAGAGAAGGCCAGGCAACTAAGGACCAACATGAAGAACTTTCAGTGAAGATTTAGTAAAACTACATTGACTTCCTGTGATGGATTAGAAATTACTGTGAAACCACATCTCGACAAATCTCTGGTTGAACAACTGGTTTACATTTTGTTATTAGGGAGAGAGTGCAGGGAACTTTAAGTACCTTGAAAGACTGCAGCTAAGACATTACCCTAATGCTATTTTACCACACTTAGGTACAGATGTTTTTTAAAAATGTGAACATTAACACTCTACCTTTCTAATTATGCAGGCCTAGACTTTTACATCACGTTTAAGAGGTCATAAATTTAGTGTACTAAATCTCGGCTAAAACATTTAACACAAAGTGTGTTCGGCTCTACTTAGAAACTACTTTTAAATGCCACATTTGAAGGGCTTATATATTTCCATGACATTTTGAGAACATCAAATCCTTTCTTTCATATTGTGGGTTTTTCATACCTAAAGAATATTCTCAAGAAGGTTCAAACATTCAATGGTGATTGTTAAAAACAATATAAGAAAAAATGTGAGATTATTTAACATCCGTCTTCTTCTGCCATGAAATCAATTCTGCCTGCATTGGAACTGTTGGAGAAACCTCAGTTGCAAGCCTTGAATTGCAGACTATCAGTGATCTCTTCAAGGTAAGGTAAGTAAACATCCACATTAGTTTATGCCTTTTGCTTTCTTGGCCTGAGTGTGCAAGCTGGCTAAATAGAGAAGAGCATTAGCTGCTGTAGTGCTTGCAAAAGAGAAGATGAGCTCAGGGATTTAATCCTAAAGATAGGCACCTAAGTTATAAAGGCAAACTATGTAGCAAAAAACTGAAATGGGATATTGGCTTAAAGTGTTATGGATAAAGTTGAGTGTGAAAGGACTTGTTGATCATATCTGAGCTGCCAACATATCCCCAAGTTTATAAAGAGGAAGGGAAAATAACTTCAAAAAATTCTTCATTACTGTGAATCAACCCCTTCTTATGAGGTTTAAGACACCCTTGAGCAATGCTTAAGGCTAGCTCACTCTCCATATCTTTGCTTGGTTTGTTCTGAATGAGCAGCAAAATTAATTAGAGTCTTCAAGTGATTACTCAATTCCATATGATGTTTTTAGTTGGTCCCTTATAACAATAACCCATATTGCATTTGTACAGACATATTGTATGCTTATATTTGATGTATGACAAGAAATTATTTTCTCATGAGAATAATACCTTGGCAATCCCTAAGACACCAACAATACATCTTCTGACCCTATGACTAGATTGATGAATGAGAGAATATTTAGTGATTCCTTCTTCTGCATTTGCAGGTTAGTTTATAGATGTTTCTACAGCAATATTAGAAATTTATTTTGACACTGACTGAGTAGCAAACACAAAGACAGAGAACAAGCCAGTCTCTGAATGAGACTCATAAGTCCATGAGCTTGTATTAACAATTACAGGTTTTGTAGCATAAGTTGAAATCAAATAGTGAATTTGTTGGAGTGCTGGATATTTACTGTATCTTTTTAACTGTCTTTCTAACATGTCTGGAATCTGCTCAAGGAAGAGATAGGCTGGGCATTCCCTTCCAAGCACTGGAGAAACATTTTTGCAGTACCAGAGATAGACAGATAGATAGATAGAATCATTTTCTAAGGCTTTCCTCAATTCTGCTTGATCACATGTAGGAGAAACCAAAGGAGACAGCAAGCCACTCACTGGAGCTTGAAGGAGCACTCCAGCTTGGTTTTAAAATGCTCAGCTAAGGGAGACATCTCTCTCAGCCTCTTTGCATCCAGACAGGAGTATCTCAAACCAGGACAGAGGGCAAGAACAAAGCAATGCTGAGGACTTGATGACCACAGTGTGTGTTATGGGAAAATTATTTCAGACAAGTTCTAGTCTGACTCTGGCCTAAGAGCTGCCAGCAGTCCCATCAACACTATCTTATCCCTGTTTCTGCCCTGCAGAATGACAATTGCAGCTTCCTCCCACAACTTCTTTGCTTTCACTGTCCTGAGTTTGACTTCATAATTACTTCATGAGACTAAACTTATTCCACAGCAACAAAATAGAGTTTTCTGTAGAGTTTCCCAAAGGAAAACTTGAGGGTGTGTTCCTACAGTTATATAAATAGTCTGACCTATTTCAAATACCATTTTTTTCAGTTCTTCCAGGCACAAGTACTCACACCTTCGCTTGGGGAGTTTCATCACAACATCCTCTCCGTGCTCTTGGAGTAATTTTTTTTAAACACCAACAACGGCTTCCATAATAAGGCTTTTGTCCTCCATGCTGGTTATTGCAAAATGAACAACATTTCACTAATTTGGCACAATAGGTGATCTGGCAAAGTTAACCTATCTTTCTTATTCTGGCATGTAAGACAGACTGATCCAAAGGCAATCATCTGAGATAAAGTTAAAATGGAAACAATAATTTTTCTGCTGAAGCCTACTCAGGTACACAGAATTCCAGTATGTAAGGTTTTACACATCTTTCAGCAGAATCAGAGCTGTGAATGTAGATTCTATCACTTTAGAATAGCACTTGTGTTTGTGGCATTCCTCAAAAGATTCCTGACTCTTATAAGAATTAAAAAGGGGAATAGAGATGTCCTTTCCTGACATGCATTTGCCTTGCTGCTAAATAAAGTTAAGCTTAAGGTCTGTCCAAAATAATTAATTCTCTGTATGGTTTAATTATAAAACCACTGGCATTGATTCTTTATTACATTTTATCAGTAACAATGCCCAATTCACTACTCCTTCTGCAGTAGTAATAAACCTCTTGGAAAAAGAATATTCTTTGAGAGTATTTGAATGATGGCTACATTTTATCTGAATGATAACTTCAATTATTTCATAGCACACATGCAAATATCTTCAGACACATCATAATCCTCTTGTTTGGTAAAGCTTACTTCAACAGCATGAAGAGTGAAAAACAGAAGGCTTGACTGGGATTGTATCTCAGACTTGTGTCTTCTTTTAGATGCCATAACTAAGTAATTATTCAAGGATCTAATGATTGCATCAGTTTTTCAAGTGTCTTTTTCCATGTTGTAGAATATTGACATTGTTTAAAGGAAGACATAACCTGTAGATTAAGAATGTGTTTTAAAACAAAACTGTTTCCATTTAATAACTACTCAAAAATAATCACTGAATACACTCAAAAGAACAGAAGTAAGCAAGAAAATATTCTAAGTTTATGGAGGGTGTGGCATCACATTTTAGTCTAAATATACAGAGGACGTTCACTTGCAAGCAGTAAAGTCACAGCCACTAAACATGTCACTGTGTGTCAACAGAGCTGCTGAAACTGGCCTGTTATGCCCTAGTCTGGAAGAATTGTCCAGGTAAACATGCCAGCTCAGCTTAAATTTTCCTTAAATCAGCCCCATATTCCAACTACATTAATTTACTCTGTAAAGGAGGATGAATAAATCTAAAAAAAGTTTTGTGCTATTTTTACTAGGTAGTTTCTGACATCTAAATGAGACTGAGAATGCTCTATTTATGTTAAGAGTACAGTGAACTGAAATATGAGCAGCTCTTAACTGCCTTGATAGATCATCTGGAGAGCTGACATGCTTCACATGAGCCAGTGATTTATTCCTGTAAGTAAACAAGGCACATTAGAGCAGGACACAGTAACAATGAGCATTTGAAAACACAAGACCTTCGGATCTAGCCCAGGGACCAGGAAAGGTTTTCATTTAGAAATGCTCTCATGCAGAAAAGTTAAGTACACACAGAGGAAGTAATTACAAAAGTCTTGACAACTGGGGGAAAAAACCATTTTTGGAGGAGTAACTCCATCCATACTGGAGAATTTATAAAATATTGCTAATAACAAGAACCACACTGCCCTCCAATTGTGAAAAAGCACCAAAGCTGCTGGTGAAAAGGAACATCACACTTTTGATATTTGATTAGAGAGGTACTGTGCAAAACAAATGTCTTTGCAGTAATATAGTCTCGTTCTCAGTCTTTTTGAGCCTGTTAAATCTCTTTCCTCTGCTCACACAGATCTGACCTCTTCGTAGAAGTATTCCTTCCCCTGGAAAGTAATCATTTTGTTTGCAGGGGAGGTAGAGAGATTATAAAGCAGAACGGAAAGTGATAATTTCTTTGCACAGAAAGTGACAATTTCTTGCAGCCACTCAAAATAAATATTAAAAAAGTCTAAACACCTATAGGGTTTTCTGAAATCAGAAACAGTCAGGGAGGAGGAAGTGAATTTCAAGGTGAAACATCTATGCTATGCTCTTTATTTATTAGTGTTTGCATATCTGCCATTTCTGTGTATTTTCCCCAAAAGGCATGGCTTTTCATGTAGGCTCCTACTCTTGTGCTAAAAAACAAAAGTACATGACAGTACATGGAATCCCAGCTCTGCTGTGTGCAACACTGCATGTGATACTAATATACCAATATAGCAGATATCTAGGGCTATGCTGTCCATGTAGTTTTTAATACCCTTTTCCATATGCATATTTTTTTGCTTTTTCACTTCAAAGCACTTTACTTTCTACAAATACATTTTCTCCATAGTCATAGTGAAGATTCCTCAGCAGTAGAACAGTAGGAGATTTTAGGAAAAATCTCATTACCTTGGGAAATAACTTTTTTTCAGTTACTTAGGATAATTAAATACAGCTATCAGCCAAGGACTTTCTTCAAAACATCAGTGTTCTCATTGTTTTAGGCATGCACTTACCACTGCATTACAATTCGCTCTGCATTAGCATTGGAGTAGAAACGATTCCTAGAATTTGACATTTAAAGTGGAATCTTACTCTACAATTAAATTATTATTCTTTCTCCAATAAGGACAGGAAAAAAAAAAAGAAACTTCTTTTAACCTGGGGGGTGGGAGGGGACATTAGCGTTTCACTGACCAAAGTCTGAATACTTCTCCAGCCAGGCATCCTATTTAGGGACATTTGCTCATTACCTCAGACACACACGCTGCATTCCCTGGTGTCATGTGCCTAATTCCAGAAGCCATTAGAAAGTCACGAGGTAAAAGGCGCGTGAGTGTGACTGCATAACCCCCGCCCAAGCTGGCAGGACACCTTCATGTCTCTGCAGCCCTGTCTTCATAACATCCCTGAGTGGGCTCTGCCGCCTTGGTTCAAAACCCTGGGAACAACAGAGTCCTGGTCACCTACAAGTGACAAAGCACTCACAAGCGGGGGTCAGAGAAGGACCAGCTGGCTACTAGCACTGAGACAGCTTTCCTTGCAGCTCTTGGGGATACACGGCTGTGCTCAGCTCTGCCAGACTTTTTAAGCAAGGTGTGAATATTGGGAGGTGCTCCTGGTGCATCCCCAGAGCAGCCACTGTAACAGGAGCTAACAGATAGCTGTAGGCAGGCACAGGATTCAAAGCCATAATCTGTTCAAGAAAGGTAATGTCAAACACTTCAGCCAACAAGGGCTTGTTTTTCCCATCTTTCCTGCTGCAGCAGGACCAAGGTATCAGTGCTGCACAGCTCCCCTAATACTCTGCAACATATTTCACCCAGCAACCTTTGGGCGTTCATTTTGCTACAAGTAATAATGAGCAAAAAGTCATATGCACTATAAAAAACCATAAGGAAAGTGTTATCTGTAGTGGAACACAGGGGTTTGCATGGAATAGAAGTATTTCTTTCTTATTATTTCTAAATGTTCTCAAAAATGTGCTGCCTTATCTTTTCTCAAAGTGATCACAAATATTTTGTTCTGTCCAAGTGTATCTCTTAGTAGTTAAGCTTGCATTCCAAGATGAGGAAGTTCTTTATCCAAAGTGAAATTTTGTAACTGAAAAGCACAGGAAACTATCTTAGTGTTCAGGCAGTGAGTGTTCATGCTTCTCAGATAAGTTATCCTTTATAAACTTAAAAAACTTTGTTCTCCCAGCATTTAAATAATGTTTAACTACTTAAATCCCACACCAGTGCTCTCAGCCATAATGTAAAAAACTCCCAAGCCCACCAAAACCAAAAAAACAGACAACATCAATGACACCCAATTAAAGAAAGCTAATCCACTGAGGTTTTATTGTTGATCATTTGGGTTGTAAATGTTTCTGAAACTTTTTCAGCCCTGGAGAAAATTTAGCAAATAGATAAAGTAAGACATTCTATAGCTAATATTTCAGTTTATATTATTATTAATGTGATGGCACTGACTATGTCAATATTTGGTTTGTTTGAAAATACCGCAGCTATTTCCTGTTCTGCTGGACATGCCACATGGAATCTTTAGAAATGTGCTTGATTTTCTTCCTTATTTCTAACAAATGGGACAGAAATGGAGGGGAGAAGTTGTGTGTTTACAAATCCATTTTCATTGTAAGTTGAAAGGTTGGTGATGATTCATAAACAGCTCTAATGAAGTTCTCCCAACTCAAGATCTAGCTACATAAAAAAAGACTACTTGTTTGACTCTCTCTGAATTATTGCTCTTAGAACAAAGCCACCTGGGGATAATGAACAGCTGATTTAATTTTTAATCAGCGTTTAAAAGCCTTTTAAGTGGAGCTCATTTTCATTAGTTTAAATAAAGAACACCTCGAAAAGTGAAAGGTCATTAAACCTCTGCAAGTACATTCATGCCAAGACTTCAGCTGAACATAGGTCCTTTTAACAGAATGCCAAGGGATTTATTAAATATAATGTGAACAATTGCTCATTTCTGTAGTCAAACAGAGCCTCATAAAGGGACCTATTGTCTCGTCAATGCCTTACACAGGAAATTGTTCTATTTTGAACTTGCCTGTACAGGCCAAAAGTATATATGTAAAGACCCCAGTGTAAAAGGTATGGAGAGCTCAGTTTTAGTGAGATCTAGGGAGACTCTAGACATCACAGGATTAAGTGTGATGAGTAGCATGGCTGTAGTAAGGATCCAGCTGCTTGCTAAGAAAGAATATTTTGCACCGTAATGCTTTGGTATGAGACTTGACCATTCTTAAATCTGCAGCCAGGTTTAGCAATTGTGAGATACCTGTACACACTTGGTTGTGAATCTTTCTTACCCTGTCTGTTTAACCCAGACTACAAGGCTGGTCTTCCATAGCACAGCCGTTTTCCTTGCCTACAGAGCAGATTTCTGTCATGAGTCTGACTTGAATACTCTTCCAAGTTTTTAATAAAACCATGTCAAGCATAAATAAATATAGATATAAATGAAGGATTGGAAAGTCTGCTCAGTAAATAAGGCTACCCTGAAAAGCACAAGGCTCAATTCCATCATTTTTCTCAGAACAATCAGGGGAATTTTTTTTTTTTTTTTAAATGAGCATGAGTAAACATATAATAGAGCATTACTTATTACTTCAAGCTGGGAACTTCAGCTCCTGTGATGCTTATTTTTCACAAACAATCAGCAAAATAAATGAGATTGAAGATACATTTAGAATTGTTCAGGATATTAAACGTCACAGCCAGAAAAAGCTACCAGATTCATGCTAAATGCACAATGCTGTTCTTTTCAGGGAAATTTGTGCTGAGTAGAAGAGCATATAGCCAGTAAAAAGTCACACTACCACATCTCTTACCAGCCCTAAGGTCTAGGTGAGGAATACCAAAAAATAGCCACAGGCCCTGGGAAAAAAGCCCCAGCTGAGAGGGGGAGAGAGAGACAGGTGTTGGGCTTTACAGAGACTTTCCAATATCCTCAAAATTGTGTACCAAGTCAGAATCAAGAAAACTATTCCTAGCCCCCTCACTAACTGAAAGAAAAATAGTTTCAAACTCAAAAGCTCCCATTTCAGGGAAGATTTAAAATAGCACATCTACCTCCTGAAGAGGTTGGGATTAATCTGAACGTACTGGATTTTAATGTCCCTGGCAATTTCTCAGCTAAAGTGTTGGTTCTTATCTTGACAATTCATTTTGTTGATGTGTAAAATGGACCAGGAATCCCACAGGGAGATGGCGAGCCTCCTAGAGCGTAGCTATGCATGTTAAGCATGGTTAAAGCTGTTTTTCCCCCAGTGGTTTATACCTGTTACCCCCTTGGTCTCTCCCTGGCTAGCCACTCCCTGATCCATTGTATCTATCCCCTGATAGTAACACCCCTGTAATCATTCAGTTTAAAAGCTTGGAAATCGGGGTCCTGCGGGCTCTTTTGCACCCCCTTGAGAAGAATAAACACCCCTGTAAATATGCCTTCTCGGACCTTTACTTCAAACCCCGACGCTGAGGGGTCCGGAGCCTGGAAAGCAGAGAGCCTCTCTGCTTCCTAGCGTTCAAGGGCTGACTGCAGCCTGAGAACGGCAGCCCCTGACTGCAGAGCCGGGGGACAGGGCCAGCAGGGCCCCCGGACCAGCAGTGTCACTAGAGTCAGCTCACTTCAGACACTTCAGAGTAAGCTCAGGGTTCTCAGTATGCCTCAATGTTATGTTGCACTCATTCTTATACCTTTGACTCCTTTTGAGTTCAACAGTCTTGTGGTTTGTATCAAAAAGCTGAATTTGATCCCTCCATTGATAAGCTGTATCTAAATCAGCCTGAATTTCAGGTTTGGGATAGTACACTGTACGTGTGAAAATGAGTCTGACTGAATTTCTGTATGATAGGAATGGAAGGATCCCTGTGCCTAGGTTTTCCTGTTGGAAATGTTAACCTTACTTTCTCACCCCAGTCGATTGGATGTCTTAACTTTCTCTTTATGCAGAAGACAGATCTCATGAAAATTAATTCCCCATAATCACTAAGGATTTGAGGTTGTAGATTTGCTAAATGAATTCACACATTATAACTCAGGTTTTCCCTTTAAAGCAGCTTTATAGTGTTCCTTCTTTAATAGATAAGTTGAGTGAGGCAAAAGTCACAGAGGCTGCGTGTGTGCCTCAAGCACACTGCTATTCTGATGCTTTCAGAGATGTTAGAAAAGCTGATAGTTCTCCTGAAAGGATCAAGCCACTTTCAATTACTATTATTGATACTGGTTGTTTTCTATAATACAAAAATAGTAAAAACTCCATATTTACATTCTGTTATGCAGCTGTGTCTGTCAATCCTATTAATATCCAGGATAAAACATGGGGAACAATAGGGAAGAAGTGGCAGTTTCACTGTATGGTACCAGAACTGCTGTTCTAAAAGTAAGAGATTCTAATGCTCTGGTTCTTTATGTGTTGCCTTTTATCTGTTTTTGGAATAATGTACCATATGTTTCCATCCAACAAATCACAATAAAATTAATAAGTGTATCATATGTAGGAATTAACACAGGACTTCAATTTTTTTCAGGACATACTCAGGATCTGCCATGGTAGAAAGACAATACACACTTTACTGCTTCCAAATAAGGGGGGGAAAAAACCTCCCAAATTAAAAAAAAAACAACTTTTGCTTTAACTTAAAACAAGGGCTTGTTTTCCAAGGGCATGTGATCATTAATTTATAAAGGCCATGGTTTGCTTATCAGGTGACATTAATGGAATCACTGACCTGTATCAAAAGTTGTGGAAAGAACAAACTTAGGTTCTTTGAAACAAACAGATCGGTTCCATGCCTTGGCCAGAGAGACTACTCTAGCTTGTTTCCAGCTGAGAAGTGTCCATACACAAAATCCTTGGGGACATTTCCAGGAATCTCTGGCTACAAATGGTGTTTCAATCACTGCAAATCTAGATTAAAAAAAAAAAAAACAAAACAACCAAAACCAACCAAACAAAAAAGCCAGCTTAAAAAACCCTTTAAAAGCCCTTGATAATACAAATAATGAAACCTGCCCATTCTTGAATAGTAACACCACATATAAACATTTTTTAGCTCTAAAAAGATGACCACTTGGAACTCAGGAATGACCTACACTTCTACCACCACCTGCCACTTTTGTACAGAAGCTGTACCATATTTCTCCAGAGAAGAAACCTGGCTTAATTTTAGTTATACCTGACAGGTCTTCTTACATTACTGTTAAGGAAGACTCTCTAAGGTATCTAAAATTGATAAATACAAGGTCCACTGAGTAAAAGTAGAAAATATTTCGTCTAGATCAAAAAAAGGAGATTCTTTCTGGATGGCAGGTTAAGAATGACAGGTCCTATTTTTAAGCTGTGCTGTTCTTTTAATCAGTACCCAGGTTTTTGGTTGCTGCTAAATACTGCAAATCCAGCCTTGCACTTCAGTCAGATTAGCAGGAAATGTACAAAACACTCCAGTCATCCCTGGAACAGAATACAAACTGTATTCTGTATTCTTATGATCTGCAGTCACTTCTATGCAAAAACTGCCACGTGCTAATAGGCAGACCCTACTTAGACTACTTATTTGAATAATAGCTATTATAACAGCATTGAACAAAGGTAATGATTTTTTCAGGAGACATTCTTTGTTTTATTAGTTAGATTAATTTTTAATTCATTGTAAGAAGCATAACAGAGAAGCCTTCTGTTAAAATACATCAACTTGAATTTTATGAAGTGAAACAATCTATCCAACACTGTTGATTATTTGTCTAAGTTGTCTTATTCCCTTTTAAATAACACCTTTGTTTCTGTTTACTCTTGAATGGAGAGACTAGTCAACTGGAAAAATGCTACTTGAAAATCTGCAGGCTTCATTTAGTAAAACTGACTTTGATAAGATTACAATTTTTGGTTTTATATGTTGAGAACAGCTTAAGAAACTGGAACTATGAGATTCACTCTAATTTATAAATTTTACATAATTTCCAGTGTATTCATTGGAGGACAAAAAATCTTTTAAAAGCCATCCTTCAACTAAAAACTTTTGGATAAACAGTCCAGTCAAATGTCTTTTTTAAAAATTTGTTCACTCCTGTGAAGAATCAAATGGAAAGTATTATAGTAAATATCACTCACAGTAAAATCAGTGAGATATACCTGCTTAATGCCTGTAAGGTCCATTTATTTCATAGACCTTCAAGCAAAACCAAACCCTTTCCAACTCTGGAGCGTATAAATTTTTAATTTTTTTTTCCTAGATCTTTGGATACAAGATTAGGTGATACACAGAAATCTCAGCTGAAAATAATTTCAAACAAGATAATTCATAGTTCACTTATAAATATCAGGTACTTCAAAATACTCTCAGTGCTTTTATTCTATTGGTTAACATTATGTTTCTGTTACTATATTATCCGAATTACAGAGTTGTTAAAGATTAACACTGAAACTGTCTTGGAAAACAAGTCTGACTTCAGAAATGTTGTGTAAGGATTGCTAATCATAAAATATCTCCATTACTGAGTTTACAAACCTTTTAAACAAAAGCCTAAATGTAATCCAAGTTAAGTACTCCTATTACTTCAGGAATAGGAACCAGGTGCCCTTTCATATGTTAAACTAAATATTAATGTTTTTATTTCAATTACTGTTCAAGATCTAATATTCTCTTGTCAGTCATCAGAACTACCAAAAATTTCTGCCTCTTTAAAGCATAAATGCCATATATATCTTTATACACAACTTTGGAGAAAGCCTTAGCACAAACAGAAAATATCTTAACATAAGCATCATAATAAACATGCAGGATTTTCTTCATGGTAAGAATTTAGAGAGGGAAATTATTTATTTCTGCAATAAATCAGAAACTAAATTTCCTAACTCTTGATCCTCATCAGTTTTATGGACAGGTAATAGAGGAATGTCTGTGAGTTTTGCAGTGCAACCTTTTCATACAGCGAGCTTCCAATACGCCTGAATCAGGAACAAGAGCCTGAGGTAATCAATGGAAAGCATGAAGGAGGCAGGTGAGAGATAAAAACAAATAGAGTGGTGATGATGTGAAAATAAATTTTCCATGGCTTTGCTGACTCTTGTAAATAACACTACTTGACGAGGCTTAATAGGCAATACTTTGCTTTTTGTGAAACCAGCTTGGAAGGCAGCTCTTAAATGCAGGAAGCCTTACAGCTGCCAAGCAACATTACCTGATATTTTATTATCGTATAAAATACCACCCCTGACATGACAATGTGATATGAATGGCATGTCACATCAGTCTGAGGTAATCTTAATGTGTGTCTCACTCCATTTTGGTAGCAGATACAAAAGCAGGTGACAATGAAATCAGGGATAAGTTGGGGATGTGCTAACACTGTTGCTTTCTTTCCAGGGTGTACATACCAGTGCTAGGATTTATGTTTCTACACAATTTTCTGTAGCCAAAAGAAAATGAGGACTCTCCAACACTGAACCAGTTTTGTGGTCCTCTTTCAATTTCTAGGAAAGAAGAGTCATCATGGAAATGCAGATAGAGAGTTAATGATTATGAAATTTCCTTGAATAATTTCACTGGAGCAGATAAGTGCCACAGAAAAATGGGAAGTGGACATTAGATTAGAAACAGACTAAAATGTAAAAAAAAAAACCTGCTTGTAAAAGCTACACAAAACTGACTGCTTCAAGGAGTTATGACTAATGATTAACTATTATTTTAAAAAACAGCACTATAATAAAAGGCAAGCAGTTTTGAACTGAGAATAATTAAAAAAAAATAAAAATCAAAGCTCCTCTTGAGGCTTCTACAGAAACTTGTGGGATTTGAACTAAAAATAAACAACTCTGCTTTCCTTCTCTGCCATTAAAGCCTGACTGACCATGATTTGATATTTTTAAAGGTCCAATACTATGTCTGCCAGTCATAGTATAAGAATAAGAATACATGAGTTCAGAATACCTGAGTTCAGGTTACTCAGAAAATGATTTGGCTTTTCAGAACTCCCTTTCTCTGGCTACCATGTATACAGAGCTATGAAATATATCCTTAGTTTGTGCCACAACCCCCAAAGACTTACACCAGCCACCTTTAAATAAGGGGACCCCCTGGGCACAAGACAAATAGAAAGTAACCTTGAAAAGACCTCCTTAATTATTTTAGATCATTGATATTAAGGAATTAAACCATGGGGAGGTGCAAACCAATGCAACAGGAAAGAGAGCTGCTGACATTTCTCAGTCCTCCTATTGAACTTGTAACCTATACTAGGAATTCCAGAATATAATACTGAAGTTTTCCACAGAAACAAAACTCACTTGCAATTTAACAGGTATGAAAATATGCTCTTTTTTTTCTTTTTTTTTTTTTTTTGGTGTTTCTTTTGAAGTGAAAAGAAGAGAAAACCTAGAAAGCTAAGCTGAAACTGTCCTTAAATTAAGCCATTGCTTTGGGTTTTGATTTTACTCTCTTCTCCTCTCACTAGTTGTATTCAAAGCAGTATCACAAAACATCTGGTTTTATGTGATGAAAGCAAAATTTTCTGTCTATTTAAACTCTTTATATTAAGGGATAACTTAGCAGATAATTGGAGGGTCAAGACATTGAAACAGTTTATTCCAGATGACCTTAACACAAATTAGTGGTGGGAAAAGTGAGTCTACATACTGCTTGGTCTTCAGCTCATTTTCAGGAAAGGAGAGAGAAACTCACATTAATTTCTTTGGTGGTGGGTTCCCAGTTTCCCACAATAAAAGTAGCAACTTACTACTGGCTTAGTAAATCAATCTGGTGTCATTCAAGTTGCTTACTTGGGCAAAGCTGAAGTCTGTGGGTGGCATTTTTGAGACAGATGCTGCACCATACCATCTCATTATACCCAGTGCAAGTGTGGTGTCAGTCAGGAGCACTGGATGGGGATGAGCAGAAGTTTATGTTCAGCCCCCCTCTTACTCCACCTTTTTTTATTCCATTAGTATTCACCATCCACACAGCATGTATAACAGGTGAATCAAGTAAAATATACTGCTCCCAGAGGAAGTTTCAATGCCCTTCAATTTAGCATAACTTCCTGAGTTGTTTTAAGAAGGCACTGTTCCTGGCTACCATTTCTGAGCTCATGACCATTACTGCTCCCAGTGCAAAGGCAGCAGAAGGGACTATGTGGCTGAATCTCTGCCTTCCAGACCATGAAATTTGTTTTGCACTGGGAGTTAAGACCCATGATTCTCATCCCACTTTTCCTGCTTCAAGTTCAGTAACCTCCATCAGAAGGTGAGGTGGAGAACAGAGACATATCTTAAACTGTCCCTGGAAGATTTATCATTGTGAGCCCAACTGGGTCCAAAATCTGTCATGTTATGAATTAGGCAAACTATGCTGTCTGTATTATCCCTCTGGTCCTACCTCTAAATGTAAAATCGTGCTGTTCCCAGTATTCGTGATTGTAAAATTTAAATAGACCAACCTAGGTCATTTATCTTATCAAATGTTTCTTGTGTTACAAATGTATTGCTCTCAGGGCTCTCAGTACCAGTGGTATACAGAATCCTTTTTCACCCCAGTGAATGATGGTGTTTCTGTATTGTGCAAGCACTCTGAAAACACAGGATGTCTTTGTTAAGAGAAGACAGTTGTGATGTATCTACATTTTGAGGCTTGGAATACAAGTTCTCTTTTGTTCTCCATTGTTCTTTGATTTTGAGAGTTCTTTTGAGCTGAGAATTCTAACAGCTGTCGCAGCTGTTTTCTTGCCAAATTATTAGATTGTGTAACAAAGTTATGATTTGGCACTTCAGGTTTTGAATAACCATGAAAGACAACCTGAATTAAAATAGATGAGGAAGTGCTAAGTAAATATGACCAAGATTGTACTTCAACAGAAAAACTCCAGCCCTACATTTCCCATCTAGCTAAATAGGAAGAAGCTGTTTATTCCTGAAGTGCAATTTCACCAGCATAAATAAATTCAAAAGCTGGACCTTCATTAAGGCCACTTTTAGATATTAATTTATTCTAAATGAAACATCTCAGAAGGATGAGAATTGATCAAAGAAGTAACTGTGTCAGTCTCTGTGAAAGAGGAAGAAAAGACTGGTTGTCAGTTTAGAGAAAGAATGAAGGTGCATCTAAACTTGAAGAAAAATCTAAACATTTTTTTCTGAGTATTCTTTTCACAAGCAATCTTATTTTCAGTGGCTGATTAAAAATACATGTTAAACAAAGCTGCTTTGTAAGGCAGAGGCACAAGCCAGCAAGTCAGAGGGGACATACTTCAGAAAAAGCAAGCAGAAATCTAACAGAATTCCTAAGGGTGAAATACATTTTAAAATGTCCCCTCTCTAAGCTCAACCCCTTTCAGAGCTTTGTTCAGACTTATACCTAATGTTATTTATATTTTACATACTTAAAGTTGTATCAAAATGCTTATTCAGGCCTCAGGTACCTTTTAGAGGTCCTTGCTTTGAAAATGAGAGGAATTTGGCTGTCTTTAGTCTATTTTGATATATTTAGAGTTTCTGTTCTAAAATAAGAACCTAACCCAAGGATAAGCGTTATAGGAAGGACAACCTTGATTATAGCCTGCTCAGCATGCATCAACAGCACCTGACCTGCAAAATAGGAAGGCCTGAGCAGTAGGGTCCAAAAGCATAATTTTCATTCTTGGTCTATGTTATTTCCTCTCTAAATGAACACTTTTAAACTTGCAATTACTCAATATAATCTCTAAATCAAGTGCATTTACTTGCAAATGTGACACTAATCCTATTTATATCTTTTGAAGCATTTCTTTTCTGGATAAAAAATGTGATTGAAGTGTTTCAAGACAATAAAAAACATGCTATTAATAATGAATTGTACTAAAAAGATACTCTTCATTGTTATCATACGAGCATATCACTTAATATGAGAATATCAAAGACACAGGCAATCCTCCAAATTATCTAGTGAGTCCTGTCCAAATGAGAAGAAGACTAGACCATTGTGACATGAATTTTTCATTGTCTCCATTTTTATTCTCTACACTCTTTTCATCTCTAACTACTTGTTCAACTATGTTCATTCAATTACTGAAATCCAGCTGGTTGAAATGTATCCAGTTGGGCTTTATCATCTTTTGAACTTCTTTTTCAGTGAGGTCTTTAATGACTTTAACTGTTGTTCTTGCAATTCTCTCTCACTCACACTAGATAATGTAAGGTTATCTTTGCCAAACCTATCTACAAACTTGACTCAAGTTCACTTGTATGGAAACTTCCAGGAAAGGAGGATTACACTTCTTCACATAGTGAGAACAGTCAGCATTCATTTGCTACCTCCTAATAGCATCATGGAATAAATGCTTTAATAACCCTCTTAAACAGAACCAGATGTTTACACAAATTCTGATATCTGTCCAAATCAAATTATCTTCCTCCCTTCCCCCAAACTCCCTTTATCCATTAAATAATGCATTGAAATGGAAATACAGAGCTTGCAATGGTTGGCAGAATTAAACAAGGGGCAGATGAAGAGAAAACTGAATTACTTGTGCATTTATGGCCCTTTTTTTTTCACTGTTGTTTTCTAGTCTCTCTTTAGGACTTTCTGTAGTATATATTTTAATCCTGAAAATTCATGTTTACTAATCAGTTTCTTTAAGGATCATTTAAACACAGTTTCTTTACTTTTGTTTATATTCTGCAGAGAACAGACTTCTTTGTTTTCTTGTGGGGCTAATAGGAAAAGGCCCAGAAAAGGAGGAAAATCACTCTTGGATCTTGCCACAATGCCCATTTCTGGGGAAAGCAAAGGTTCCACTAGGACAAGCCACCTGATTCCAGAGAGCTAGTGCTGTTGCAGGGATGTGTGCTGAGGTAGATGATCCTAGAGGAGAAATGAGCTCAAGTCCCTATATCATCTAAAATGTACACAGCATTAAAGCACATAGTGTTTTTCCTTCTTCCAATAGTAGAACACATTGTCCTCATCATCAGTGAAATTACTAAAACCATGGTAAATTTCAGAGATCCAGCTAATAGTTAACGAACACAAGTAATACTACAGCGAGCAATTGAATCAAAGAGAAATTGGCATTGTCTTTTCAGATGTGTAATCAAACAAGGCTCCTCAGGTCATTAAAGGTCATTGGAATTGGCTATAACATCATATTCTACAAATATGAACCAATGTGAATTTAAAAATAAAGAGGAAAAGAAGGGAATTAATTTTCTTGGTATGGACTTCAATTTTCTACTCTGAGTGAAATCTCCACTGGATTCAATCTAACTGCACAAAGAAGGTTAACCCTCTCCTGTCTGTTGAAAGAGCGTGATACGCTTATGTAAATGCCAATGACCTCTATCTTTCTAACATCCAGCTGGAAATATTCTGTAGAAATACCTTTATTATGCAGCTGATTCAACTCAATAAATTCTGCCAGTGTTTGCCTCAAGTGTTTAGATGTGGCTGTCCTGAACATACTGGGAAAGAGTATAAGAGGAAAGCGAGCAAGCCATATCATCCAGAGCTTTATGTGATTTCCAAGCCTGGCAGCAATGAAGAATGTTTGTAATCTGTTCCCTGTGCTTTATCACCTATAGATATAGATATAGATGTAGATGTAGATGTAGATATAGATATAGATATAGATATAGATATAGATACAGATACAGATATAGATATAGATAGATGTAGGTGCTCAAAGAATAGACATTCTCTGTACAGCTGGTTTATTCATGATATTTTAACATGAGTGCAGACTATAACCCACAGGTCTTTACAGGTCTCTGACACCCACATTTACTTCATAATGGAAGCTGAAAGGAAATCACTGAATTACAAAAAACCCCAATGCTTTCATGATATTTGTGTGTGTGCACTGCTACAATGTCACACATGGGCTAAGCATTCACCTGCACAGTTGCTTTCATTACAAAAGCAGCACTATAGGCCAGCAGCAATTCTCTAACTGGGCTGTAGATACGTTAGTTGCTCACAGGCTGATAGGAGCAACCAGGAAAAACAGGCAAAGACCAAAATGCATGTTTCTCTTCTTCTCAGTTGCTTTGAGTAGACCCATGGCTCATGTTGGCCACTGTTTTTCTTCATAGTTCCCATGAGCATCAGTGTGGGGACTCAGTTCAGACCAGTGGGCTGATGCTTGGAGGCTGACAGCAGAAGACTGACAAAAGTAGGAATATTGGCATAAGTTTGGGCGTTTGGTTGGTTGGGTTTTTTTCCCAAAATCCATTCTCTTTCTTTATGCTGGTTCTCATTTCTACTTTGACTAATGAGGAACCGTATCAGTTCCCTAGTGGAGAGGTCACTGAACTTTGCTAGTAGAAGGGCTCCTGTTACACACTTGGCAATAATGATATTTATTTAGTATAAGTACAAACAGAGAAATTCTGCTGGGCCAGTGCTGTTAGAACTTCAGATTCCTGGTCTAAGATATATTTTATGCACTGACTACTTCCTGCCTTGCTCCAACCAAATACAGTGGAGATTTAATCTCACTATATGCAAGACCAGTCTCTCCATTTAACTGCGAGTGTTTTTCAACAAACTCTCTGCCTACAGCCCCATTGTCCTCAGTGGTGATCACACGGAGCAGTCCTGCAATACAGGACCTATTGCCAATAATCAGTGCTCACCAACACAGAGTGGTTGCCCTCATTAAGACTGCAGCTCACAAAAGGAAAGCAGCATCCTAAGCTTCAAGAAGGTGAGGTATCACAGCAGTGACAGCAGAATGAGAGCAGATAGAAGAAATCTCTTTGAACAGAGCCCTGCTGCAGCAATTACCCATCTGACAGGAATGATACTTCATTAAGCAGGAAATACATCAAGGCTATTATCCTCTGAGTTCTATATCATAATTGAAATAGCTGCAGAGGTATTTCTTTTGCTATCTGATAGATCTGCTTTTATATCTGCTGACAGGAATTCAGCTGGAATTAATAGCTGTAAATGTAGAATGTACAAAAGAAATGTAGCTCCACACAGTGCACTAATTTCTTCATTACTCTTCAAGCACCTTAAGGATAAATGACATTGAATGCTCAGATTCTGAAATGTGTTAAACACCCTTGTTACTCTCCCAAGCATCACTGATTTCACTAATAACAAGTTATGCTAATTGCCCTGTGTGCAATGAGGGACAGATATCTTGGTACTGAAGGTGACAAATATTCAATGGTACTAAGGCACCTCACTCATTTTGGTCACATTGCTTCTCAAGATATGATCTTAGCCCATGGAATTCACCTCTCCAGGATTCCAAAACCTTTCCAAAATGATTCTTTGTCATAAAGACTGGATTTAATTTTGTTTTCATTAAAACCATGTCAAAGCTAGAACTAGCATTTATGTGTATTTGTGCCAGAAAAGATAGTGAAATATTATCATGTATAGCCAAAAAAATCACAATGAATCACATAACTTCTGCAGACAGATTATATTATTTATTTCTTCTCTCAATGTTAGTAGCACACATGATAAATCTGTCCTTTTTATTTCTTCTTTCTTTTCCCCCTTCCCTCTCAACTCTCCCTTTACACCCACAAACCATAACTCTTGTAGATCTTACACATTCTTCTCTGCTGTCCTATGTTTCTATAGTATACACTTTCTAATTCCCTATTTTCTGTTCCAATCCACCAAAAGCTTAACTAGTATTTCAAGCTGATCAAAAACGCTGGGGAAACAAAATGAAAAATTGTCCATGTTTAAAAATCTCTGTCCAGACCTATTGAGTGCATGTGCCTGTAAACAAACAACTAAAATACAGTCCATGAAATAAATTATCTGAACTATCACACTGCTGACTCTGAAATACTTGGAAGTACAAATGTTTTCTAGGAATGTAGCTCTGAGAATCTAAAAACACAGTAACAACTAAGATTTCCATTTCTGTATGGCTTCTATTCCTAACACAAAAGACTATTTAATGTGGTCCATTATCAGAAGAGTCTTATGCTTTTTAAAAAAGGACTTGTGCACACTGTTTGTGGAAGCTGTTAGTCTCATAAGATCTGTAAATTGAGTAAGATAATTATCTGGAAAAAATGAGTATTTTTTGTTAACTAGAAGTCATCAGCATTCACTATGATTTTGGTATAAACAAGGGTCTGTCTGGACAGTCATGGCATAGTCACTGAAGGATCTCCTTGAAGAACAGCTCTTCTTGGTACATAATTGAGAAGAATATTTATGTTCAGATGTGGGAGTCTCGTGCTTTATTTATGAATTTGCATACATTAAATTATGGATTCTTGGGTCATTTCTAACAGATGGTAAATGTTAAGAAAGGAAAATGTGCTCGTAAGCACAATACTGCAAGCCATAGCAGGGCTTGAATGAATTGGGTTCTCATGTGTATAGTCCTCTGAATTTTAATACCTTTACACAATATTTCAGCTCCAACAAAACCATTCATACATACTAGTGATTTTAAGGACTGTCTTTCACTGTCATGCAGAGAAAATTCTCATTTCTTAAGCATCTGTTCAGCTTTATCCTTACAAAACCTGATCAGGCGTATGTATTAGACAAATTCCAATTAGTGATATAAAAGGATAAATGAAACCTTTTTTAAACACATTTTTCCCCCCTCCACTGAGAAAAGACAAGGTCTTCAGCCCTAGTTGTGGTGGGAGCGATAAGTGATTTACTGCTAAACTTCCTGCCTACTAAAATGGGGCTTTTTCATTTAATTTCCCTGCTTTACTCCATTTCAGGAGCTGCAAGTTACATGAAACCTAAATTTAGAAATAATCATTGTCTGTCAGTTCACTATGATTTCTAAAGAATAACTTCTCCTATTCTTCTAAAAAGATTCATGTTATTAATGAGAAGCACATCTGGGACAATTTACCTCAAACAGTGATGTAATTCCTAATGGCAACGACTCTCACCCTAAACAGTCTGATAACAATCAGTGTAACATTTTCACTAAGTTAGACTGCTCTCATTTAAAATCGTACAGAGCCGAGGATGCTGCAATGAAATGGTATTTTGACACAGACAACAAAAATGATTTTTTCTGAGAAGGATTTATAAATACTGTGAAAATTATTCAAATAGAAATGTTTCCCAGATGAGTCAGGCATGCAGAACAGCTGTAACTTAGCCTAGTGGGCAGTAGAGAAGACTTGGCTATGTCCTATGATACTCCATGACTTTTTGAGTTTTTTCAAAACTCTTACTTATCTTTATTTTTTTCTTCTCCTTTCATTTCTTTTTTACCTCCACCTTGGAATAGCTGTATATGACAAATTAGTCCTTGAAAGACAGGAACATTGAAAATATGAAGTAAATTAATTTCCTATGGAGTGTAAAGTATTTGTGTTAAATCGAATGAAAAATCAACTTAAACATCCATATGAATATCCTAGGAGAAATATTTAGCCACTTCGATACTTTCTCCTTTTCCCTCCTCACTAAGGAATAGAGTAGGAGATTCCATTAAAATAATGCTATGTATGAATTACCCTTTGCCCATGGGGAGTAGGGGAAATTGCAGATTTTATACTCTGTAATTTACAGGGACTTGTTTTGGGATGCACTAGGCTAACTACAACAGTGCTAAGTTTTTCCAGAGTATAAAACATGTAATTTAGAGGAGGAGACCTGTACTGAACTCACAGGCACAATTCTAACCATTTCAAGGGTTCTGTTCCTCAGCAATGTGCAGAAAATGCTGCAGTGCCTTTTCGAAGTACAAGCACAAGTTCACAGAAGGACTGAAATCATTCCCATACCCTAAGATCTTTCCAAGCAGTTGATAATACTTGGCTGCAGGCACATCTGTCTAATGGTTTTTATCCAACAGAAATCCAGTCAAAACCAGTTCATGTTGATAATACCTGGCCCAAAAGATTGACCACGCATGAATCACAGAGTTGATAAGGAAATGAAACCTTCACATCTTGTTCTTCACCAAAAGGTTCAGTTCTCAGCTCCAGACACAATAGCAACCATGTATGGGCACAGTTTCAGTTGTGTTTAAGTATTCCAAGATAGGTCTCAAGCAGTCTTTATCAAGCCATGTTTCGTAGTCTGTTTAGCAAGTGAGACATCTCTGGACATTTTGTGGCTCCACAAAGCCAGTTACAGTAAGACTGGGAGGAAACTACTTTGAGTGCATCAAAGGAAACATTCCCATTTCCAGCAAATTTAGTATTCTGACTACTGTAATAATCAAAGTTATTACTACAGCCAGGGCTGTGGTGCCACTGTGGTATCCCAAATAAAGAGACACCAGGTGAAGTGGTATTGGATCTGTTCCACAGAGATACTCATAAATTCATTGGATCACATTTTGCCTCAGAGTTACAGCAGTTTTCCAGCACAGAACTGCCCAGAGCTAAATTACAGTTTATAAAGATGACATCTGAGGTTTTACTGACTTTTATCAATATACTAATAAAACAATCTACATACTAACAAAATAATTTCATATGAGATGCTATTTTCTGAAGGTATTTTTAAATATTTATATTCTTATACTTCCTTTGTTTTATTAGGAAAGTCAAACAATTGCTGTATTAGGTAATTATAATTTACTATTTACACAAGGTCCTTCTTCATGAAGAGACACTTTGGGCATTAATCTGAGCCCTCTCAAAGACTGGCAGTGTATTGAATTCAAACTTCTATCCAAGTGAGACATTATATGGGAACCTTTGGAAACTGTGCACATGAGACTCTTTCTGTCATTTTACATATAATTTCTGACCATCTTTGCAATCCTACCTATCCCAGGGAGGTCAGGGAACCTTTAGTCAAGCCTGCTGAAGAAGCTGGTGAAAGCTTTAAATTGCCCTTGAACCAAATCATTGTGCATAATGCATTCAAAACGTGTTTGTAAGATCACAGTGTTTGCAGAGACACAAGCAGAGCTCTGTTCATCACTATAGCTCTCAGGCAACACAAAGAAAAAAAAGAAATCTTCATGTTTGGTAATTTTTAATAATGTCTCTGTGATTTTGCTAACAATATTATATGGAAGGACAGCAAAGTGCTGCCTCAGTTTCCCTGTTCCAAATGATAATGACCTCACTAATCACATGCTCTAAAGGCTGTTTCTGGAAAGAGCTACTGAAAGAATCATTTGTCATGAAATGAGATTCAGTTTTTGTTATAACATGTTTTTTCCAAATGGCTTCTGTCTCCTTGCATACACAAAATAAGATGTTTTATCAATGAGAGTACCTGGAGAGGCAGCTTCTCAACTCCAGAAACTCTTGCCCTCTTAAAAGGCTTGAGATTGGGAAAATTGTGTATTTCCTCTACCTCGGACCTTTGGATGAACAGAGGAACACTATCTAGAAAGTTCATCTTGTCTAGAATTTGTAAGGATGAGTAGAGATAATAGAAAATTTCCTTTATTTTCTCTGTATTGGTTCATAGCTGGCTTTGTTTGCCTTCTATCTAGGCTTTCTTTTTTCTCTATAAAGTGCCTGTGGCCCACTTTTTAGTCTTCCCAGGGCAAGTGAGGTCTGTCCAGGTACTTTTCCATTAGTAAACAGTAACATTTGCTGTCTCCTAGGTGCTTAGCCTTGACAGCAAGAGGGGAGGGTAGAGCAGATGTGTTCTTCTTCACTTCTATTAATAGCAGTGTAGCCTGATTGTCATTCAATAGAATAGGGAAGCCACCTTTCTGCAGGGTTGATGCAAAGAAATTAGAAATAGATAAGCAAAATATCTTTTATGACTCCAGCTGTGTTCGGTGTTAAATCAATTGTGGGTAGTTCTTGTTCAAGGTTAGAAACAATATCATGGGCAATTTAGGCTGTGTAAATCACAATTTCAGAACTGCTGTCTGAACACAGTATTCCTTCTTTCAGTCATGATCCTCCAAACATAGTGATGCCCAGGAATTATCTTCCATTGGACATGTGCCTGTTCTAGTCCTGGATACTCAACAGGGCTGTGTGTGTTACATTCTTGAGGCTCCCACAAGGTCAAGCTCTAGAACTACCAGTGCCAGCATTGGGGCACCTTAGGGGCAAACCTGGATGTTGAGACTCCAATTATCAAATTGATAGGAGCATCCAGCCAAACCCCTGTGAGCTCAAAGTGGGCTGTGATATTCTCTCCCACTATCTCTTTTTAGGCATCTTCTTGCCTTGTACTTTTCTGTGCACACAGTCCTGTTTCAAAGAACCCTGTCTGGGGCAGCTTTCTCAGCAGAGCCACCAACCTAAAGTGCCCTGACTTGCATGACACCCATCCAGGATTAGTGACTCTGTCATTTCTGGTCTGGCAGCCATGGCTGAGAATGCATCCCTCCCAACGCCTCTGTTGTCTCACACCTCCCTTGGGTAATTCACTCTCCCCAAGGCTCACAACTGTGCTCCCAGTGTTGGACTCTGCTCTGTGAGACATTTCCTCTCTAACAATGGCATAGGATGAACTAGATAATTATACAGTTAATTTTATTAGCTGAGGATTATTTTGGTTTTAATCATTTTTGTGTTCAGGCTACTTTATGTGAGGTGTTTGCTGAATTTTGCAAACCTAAACACGCTAAAGACACTCTGAATGTGCTCCAGAGCCATTTCTTACACGTCACAGGGACTTATTTTTTGCACAATCTTTCCAGCTGACTTGGTATTATTGAAATGAAAAGCACATAAATGCCTCCTAAGAAACACTCATGGTTTGTTTACTTCTCTTTAAAATCCTAATCCAAAATGTTAACACTGACATTATGCAAAATGCCACATTTACATTTAATAACAGCATCCTGAATAAATATTTAGAAAAATTGCATTTTAAAAATTAAACCTGTTGTGAATTAAAAAAGAGATAAATAATACACAAAAATAAACTTTCCTTTGTCAATCCACCCCTTTGGCAGCATAGATAATATGCGATTGTGTAACATTTTTAAATAGGTAACATCTGAGCATGATCCTTCCGACTTTTGTATTTGTTGACTGAGAGTATGTACACACAGAGTTAATCAGATCAGTTGATTCCCCCATCTGTTCATTTCTGCCCAGAAAGAGAGACAATATTTTATTAATCATGAGCAAACTATAACATAAAAGCAGAAACTCAGATTCAGAGACCTAGCCTAGCAACAGTACAACATTCTAATTTCAGAGGACCTACCATAAGGACTGCAGCATTCTGACTCAGTGATCAAAATTTAATACTCCAGATGGGTGACATTTGTAACTTGACAGCCTTAAAAAAACAAAACCTAAACTCTTATCTGTAACGTCTCTAGTATAAACAATTCTTCTGTCTCACTGGCCGAATGAACTAAAGCATTTATGCTGTTTTTACACAGATGTAGTTAGGTCTACACTGGTGGCCCATTTTTATTTTTTTTCACTTGATGATGAAAAAGTTATGCTCTTGTCATCATCTGACCCATCATAGACCTGGCTATACATAATGGGCTGCTCCTGCCCACAAAGTTTTCTGTGAAGTTCCTCATTCTAAGCAGCAATAAGACCACCTGCCCTGGGATTCAGTGTGGACTAGTACAGAAGACAACAGTTCTTTCCTGAAGCACAAGGCGTACCTCATCATGGATCTGATTTCCAGACTCGTGTATCATGGATTAGAGCCATGCTCTCAAACCCTGGACTCCCAAGGCCTCTGTGGCCCTGGGCTGGAATTCAGTGCACAAGTGAAATGTCCAGCATGAGCTCTGTCCTGCCTGAACAATTAAATCGATAGAAGAGCAGGAGCCAGAAAGCAAAAGAGAAAGAGACCCCCAATATCCACACACACACACACAAAGGGGCAGCAGATAGGTCAAGATCACCCTGAATGTGGCTGCCATTGGCCTGTACAGCTGTAAGGACTGAGCTGCAGGAGTAGCAACTGTAGGTAGCTTGAAGCTGCAAGATATTCTGGGCATGACAGTGACTCCCCAGATTTGGGAACAATGACACAAAACACAGAACAACATTCCCTCTGGAACCGGAGTTATGAGTGAGCAGTGCTCTTATCAAGAACACAGCGCTGCACAAAGCCAACCTTTCTGACCCAGCTTTTCCTGTTAATTTATTACAGATTGCATAAAAGCATAGAAATTAGAGACAGTGTTTCACTTTGGGTAAAATTATGCAGGTCCATGGCAATTACAGTGAAATAATGAATAAGTATATCTCCAGCAGAACTCGATGTCGTACTTTATAGACACAGACACACACACATAAATTCCCCCATGCAGGAACAGACAAAAATCCCCACTGAATGGGTTAAAGTTCAGAAATGGTCATACTCTTTCACTGGTAGTTGTAATAGGAATACAATGTACTTTGTAGTACTTTATTGCACACTGAAAAATTGTGTGGCTCATAAGGAAATAATTTATACTGTAAAATTCCTTGTACAGAAAATCAGTAAAATGTTACCATTAAGCACTTTTAAAAAACAAATATCCAATTCCAAGACTTCGGGACATTCTATTTCCTGACAATTGCTTGTTTGAATTTATTTTATTGAATCTCCACAAGAAAGTTCTTATTTTTTTATTAAAGATGTTCACTAGCTTTTTACCCACTTTCTAAAATTGGCTTTGGTACATGTAAATTATAAATAATATTGGGAAAAGTATCCTTCTAGGTTCTAGAAGGTTCTTTAGACCTTGTTCTGCTTCCTGTGTCATTGTACTCTGAACTATGATTGCACAAGCTCTACAGATGTACACATCAGGTGTAGATCAAACTCTATGCACTGGAGTTGTTTGAAACTCTTTTTCCACAGGTTATATCCCTATGGAAACATGTTTTCTGCTTTTTAGAAACATTGGCACCTTTTTATCATTTCATGATAATGTAAATTTGTTTTCACATTATTCCTCTCCTCCTCATTCTTTTTTTCTGCTTTTATTGTTTTTTCCACTGAAGATACAGGAAGATGTAAGGCAGAGGAGAAAAGCCAAGTGTAGAAAGGATAAGTAAGTATGAAAATAAAACTTTCTTGAATTTGTGATTTTTTTTTTCTGTTTGTTTTGCATGAAAATGAGATGCTAACAGCCTTAGCCAGAATTTCAATTCCTATCATTGCCTTTAGACTGACTCCAGTTCATGAGGTATTACACTAACTTCTCATATTCTCTGAATTCTTTGGACTGGCATTATGTTATGGGGGTTTTGGCTTAATAGAGTGATAACTTGGTCCTGAGGAAGACCTCCTAGATTCTACAGTAAATCAAATAACAAATTATAACTCTTGAGACTGTGTCTCAACACAAGCAATTTGGCTACTTTTTGTTTGAGTTTGGTTTGGCTTTATTTGATGTACCTGAGGAATTGGGGTGAGGTATTAAGAAATCTTGAAAAAACACAAAATCTTTTTTTTACACCAAAAGCACAATCCTCTAAAATTAAATTCTTTAAGGATGTACTTTCAGTGGAGGAGACACAAACCTTAAGAAACTCTCCCGAAGCTTCATCTTCACATATTGAAATTGTGGCACAGTTGAAATCAGCTGCAAAATTTCCATTTGCTTCGATGGGACTAAAAGTTCCCTCTGAGAATCTAATCAGTTTTCTTTATACTGTCATTTTTTCCTGTTCCTATTATGAATACTGCTGCAATTTTTCTGCAGACTTCTCCATAGCTTTTCAGCTCCAAGAGCATTCCTGATTCAATTTAGCTCACAAACAACTGCATTTTTTGTTCTTCCAATATATTTCTCATAATGGTACCATTTTCACAAATGGACCCCAGCTCAGTAAATTTTTTCTGTGTAACATTAGTAAAAGCACACAGATTTTCCTCAAGATACAGTTCATAATACTTTTTGTTTCCATAGCTAGTGTTTTTCTGCATATCATTACAAAGATTGAAGGAGCATCTTCATACAGCTCATAAAATAAATTCAGATTCTGAACCTCCTCCATTTTCTCCTACGAACACTAATCCTCTTTTAGAAGTGTGGAGCTTCTGTACTCCCACTTAATGTTGAAATTCATGCATTAATTCTGCCAAGGATAAAAAAATATTGCTAATAAATAATCGCAGAATTATGTGGTAATTCTTAGATGCTCTGTTTATTATATTCTAAAATGGGTTTAGCAGATAGTATTTAGTCATCATGCTGCAGAATGCTACATATAATACCATCTTAAAGAACTGATCTTGCCTTTTGTGGTAACTTGTTTTGCAATATCTAGAATGATAGCACACCATGAACTTATTTGCTCATCAAGTCACTGGAGGGAGCTAAGTAAACACATTAATTATAGAGAAACAGAATTAGCAGCAAGAGCACACAATAACAGATTCTAAACTATTTGTTCCAAGCTACAGCCTAGAAAGACTATAAAGCCCTGAAATGTTTGATGAAGAGAAAATAATATCTAGCTAGTTTAAATATTTAGAAAGAATACAGATGTTGTTGCTCACTGGTGGGACATTACTTAGGTGAATCAACAGCTTGAAACAAATTTACAAGGTAGATGTTCAAGTGAAGAAAATCTACTCATATTCATTCAATGAGATTGTAAAATCAGCTGGTTAATCTGACATGTATAACTGTTGTCTGCAACATAACTCCTGAAATTACTGCCTGTTCATTTGACTTATATATGAGCTCTCTATTTATAATACTTGAAATTTACATGAAACCAACAAAATATCAGGAAGATCCATTAGCGGTCTAACCATTGCTTCCATAGCACGTGAGAAGTTACTCCCAAGGGAGTACATTACCATGGAAGAGAGCAAGCTAATGATGCTCCCTCTAGCAAGGGGGTTCACACTGACAAATAGAGAGATTATCACTCTGGTTAAAGCAATAGAGTAAAGTGACAGAATGTTGGACTGCAAGGTGGGAAATAGAGACAAAAAATCTCAACCAGAAAAGACATTCTTGGAAGAAAAATACTTAGCAGTTATATTATCTGGGTATGTACACACTCTATATCCTGGACACATAGTGCATCTTGCTTGATTAAGTACTGTGAGAAAATAAGATTGTCTTGTGTGTTTTTACTGGATGTGAGAGAGCATTTATTACAAATGTCCACATCTTTTCTCCCATGAACAACACATATATCAGCTTTTCCAGAAAAAGTCTGCCAGTTTTGGCTCAATGCCTCAGTCTCATGTTATTAGAGACATAAGCAATCAGAAGAACTGCTGGCAGAAGAGAGTATAGTATTACTCTCATTTACACTACTGACAAATCTGGTCCGCTTCTACACTGGATAAAACTGTTACTGTAGGAAACACAGCAGGTAAAACTTCCTAGTGGCAGACGCAAAGTGCTACACAAATTCAAAGCATCCCTAGCTGTGTTAACCTAAACCAGCCATCAGATGGAAAATGTCCTGTCACTGCTGATTTGACCTAAGAGAAAGCCTCTCCTAATCATTACTAATTTCCTGAGTCAGCGCATTCTCTTAATGCCTGCCACTAATCACACAGATTCACAATTCAGTGCAATATTTGTGAACCCAAGGAAACCCTCTGAGATTGAAAGATTATTAAAGACAGTTATGCAAACACTAAAAAAACCAGACTTCCCTCACCAGAACCCTTTAAAGACAATGGTGAGCAATGGCAGGACTTTGACTTATGACATTATCACAAGATAAGAAGCATCTAATCTAAGGGAGGAAAACAGTTACTTAAGGCTGGCTACGTGTGCGCCAACATGTCTGTTACCTTTCTGCTAAATATCAAAGCTCCTGCAGTCCTTCCTCACTATCCTTGTCAGTTGGAAATCAGCTTTGCCATTTATAACACATGGCATTTCACTGAGGCACCCAATTGGGAGATATTTTTAGACTACAGAGGAGAGATTTGTTGGCTAATAACCTTGCAACATTCCTGCATTATGTTGGTGGAAGAGGCACTGACAAAGTAACAGTTCGAACACTGCTTTTCTGTCATTGTTCTTTGTTAAATTCATCACCTTCAACCAAGAGCTTCTAACAGCTGAAAGTTCAGAAGTCTGTAAAAATAAAATGCCTATGTGCAATGTCTCAGACAAAATTCAAAGATCACAAGAGTAGGATCTGATGAGGCAAAAATGTCTCCTATGAGAACAAACAATACCTAATTAGGCCTACAGATCTGATCCATTATGTGTATATATATTTTAAATCATTCTATTGCCTCCTGGTGCTCATTTTTATCTTGCTTTGTCAAATTTTTGTAGGATTAGGTTACTTACTATAATCAATGGACATTTTATGGATGTGGTTTAATACCATACACAAACATTGTCTCACATTACAGCTACATAAGAACACTCACGTCACTGAACTCTGTGGACGGGTTGCAGGAGAGGAACCACAGCTTCTGGAACATAAATTTACTTTGTTTTGTTCATTAATGTCTCCATGTTGCTGACCTAGACAAAAGAAGGTAAATTATTAGGCATTTTCAGCACCATTTCCCATTGAAATCAGTTTGACGTACCAGAAGCAGAAAACTAGCGCTGCCAAACAGGTCCAGTCCCCCCCATGTCTTCCCACTGAAGCAGAGTGAGTAGTATGAATTCAGCACATTTCAAATACTGGTTATATTGTTCATGCAATTTAGCTTTCACATTGTGGAGATATCTCGTGCCTCTTTCATTAGCTGAAGCAATTAAAGTACAGTCAGACATAAGATTTATATTTTCATATTCCCTCTTTGTGCGATTCATTTTAGGATAATTAAAATAATTTTTCAGTGAAGCTGTCACAGCATAATGAAAAATGTTATGGGAATATAAACAAGACCTGTAAACATTTTATGAGGGCATTTTTTTTTTTAAAGTGGGAGGGATCCACAACAGGTTTAAAAAATCAAAAAGGATTCCCAAGGTGAGGAAAGAGCTATAATGGGATTTTTAAAACTCAGCTAACAATTACCTGAAAATAATTACTTTCCCAGAGAAGAAGTATATGAGAAAAATGTCAGCTGATTAAAATAATTCAAGATTTTTCCCTCCTATTTTCTCTGTATGATTATTACTGTACCTGTCCAAATACCAGAACAGACAATGTAAAGCAGCACACATAATTTCCTGCATTAGCTGCTTTAATCTGCTGTGATTGAGAATGTATTTCTGGACACTGTCCAGACAGGCTTCTGGCAATCAGAACAGTGACAAGACCTGATGTACCTTGTTAATTCTCTTAAGGCTAAATCCCACAGTCCTTGCCCAGGGTAAATTCTCATTGAGAGTTTTATTTAGGTTAGATTGTGACCTATTAACCTTAACATCTTGAATTCATGATTCTTTCATCCACACTTTTCTTTCTTTAAATAAAGTATCAGGTTTACCTAATGTACTGATACAAAAAGATAGTCCTTGGTACATTTAAAGTCATATGTCTTGTGCCACTGGGGAACAGCGCTGGAAAAAATGTTTCTGCAAGTTATGGGGTAGTTAAATTGATGTGAACATGCAGAAATAGAAAACATGCATTAGATCATTCTCTACCCCATTTTGCAAGCAGAAATGTTCAGGAAAACACACACATCCCTGATTCTCACTGTTACAGGTCTTGCTTTCAAAAAAGGAACAAGGTTGTCCAGAGTATGTATCTACAGCCTTGGAGTACTCAAAAGGGAAATACTCTTCTCCTTATGACAATCCCTTGGGAACCCAGCCACACTCCTGTTCCACAGACAAGCATTAGGAGTTAGGGCACCATCTGCCCCTCGGTCACTCTTTAATCATTCACCACTGCTCAGACATACGTGTTCTAACATTTCATTTCTGTCATTTCTCAGAGCCCTCACAGAGCCCCCTTTCTGCCTGGCATCTGCAATGGCAACCTAACCAAGTGCAAGCCCTCCAGAGCCTCAGCTCTTCAGCAGGAGCTGCAGCAGAACTGGGAGCTAATAATGTAAGAGCTAGCAAGGACATTGATAAACAGACATTGCATCAGGATGCATCGGTATAATTGGAACTGCAGGAGCAACACAAATATTAAATACAATTAAGAAAACAAAGTTCTTTGCCAAGATAATTCACATTTGTGGCAATGTTTTTCTGTAAGAGGAAATAAAAAAACTGTCCCACACCATAAAAGATGCTAAAATTTTATATTTCAGCTTCCTTAAAAATATCTGCTGTCCCAAACAATGCTTCAGATATGTTATCTAACCGGGGAAAGCTAAAGACACATTTGAATTTACAAGCAAATATAAAATGTAACTTAAATTAAAATAATTTAGCACCTAGAAGTTCCTACTTTCTTTTTTGTGTCCACAGCTTAGACATGTGGGTATTCTTCATATTTCTTTTTCTCCTGAGTCTAATCTGACATTTTCTTTCAAACACGCACCATTTAAATCCCAAAGAAGGCCAGAAGCAAAATTGCTGGCTGGTAGAACTCTACTGAAGTCAAGAGGAATTTATCCTATGCATATAAAGATCTGGGGGCACAGCTGTAGCTTAAAAAGAAATCAGAAAAGTTAAAGCACTGTAGACACAAAAATGAATTATAGAAGTTTGCTTAAATGGGTAAATTAATGAGTTTCAGTATATATTCCTGATTTACTTCTCTGGAGCTGTCACCTGCCACACACAATACCCTTACAGCCTTGCTTCTCTTACAGTTACAAAGGAGCTAACCCTACTGTAGTGGGATTTCAGCAAAAGAAAATTGAATCTACAAAGCCCAAACATATTTATTTGAAAATTTAAAGCATAGTGTATTTAAAGATAAAAGCACAAACCTCCTGCACAAAAGATTTACATGAACCTGACTAGTAAGACATTTTCTTCATTTAAAATTAGCTGCTGCGTGAGTAGCATAACTAATGAAATGGGTTTCTTATAGATTTGTCCCCTACTGTTATGACCCAGTTCCTGCAGCAATATTTCCAGCTGCATCCTGCAAGAGACAGCTAGAAAGGAGAGTTATAGCTAATCTGACAGTGCACAAATGCTAATTGGATGGTCAGGTACATTTTGACTGATTAGTTATCACCAAATGTTATATATGATGTGAGTTCTGTCATGGAGACCTTTCTTTGTACAGCTCTTTTCTAGTCACAGGCTAAGTCTCCCAAATTTTTTACCCATTTAGGTACCTTTGTGTCCTACCTATTCCTCTTTCATTTTTCACTGAAATCAACCCCTGGGCTCAATATAGGTGGAGGCAGAACTGACAGTCACTGCACAATGGAAGGGTTTTCCTTGGGCACCTAAAAACAAATATAAAATATAACATGTGGAAATACCTCAGAATCCCTGTCACTATAACAAAATGCTTCATTTGAACACTGCAGAATTTCTGTCCTTAATCATAATCACCCCTAATGAGAACCAGTAAACATGTAACTCCAAAGCAGTTGCTTGTGCTGCTGTTGCCACTGCATGTCCCCTGCCTGAGGACAAGCTGAGGTAACAGGATAGCCTGGTCATGTCAGAAGTCATCGAGTTCTAAGGTTTGAAGTTTTTCATCGGGTTAGAAATGGGATTTGCAGTGGGCTCATTTGTGAGGAATACACTGATTTATTTTAAAGGTTATTTTTAAGGAAAAGCTTTAAAGAGATGAAGAACTGGAGAGCAAATAACAATCAGGGAAGCTGCGAAGCAACAGAGTCTTGTGAGACTGTCAGAACTTTTTATAACATTGAAAGCCAAACGCAGATAATCTTCATCAGCAAGGCAACCATGTGGTGAGAAATGCTGCCATGAGTTCCAAGTGCCATTTCTCTGAGCAGATAGGATTTGGAAGGCTAGAATTCTTCCTTGCCATTAGTGAGGATTAAATAAAAGACTGTGGGTGGATGCACCCAAAATGCAGGACAATTTCCTCATCCTTCCACCCCAGCAGCATGAGGGTCTCAGGAGAATTTTTTAAAAATACAGGTTGACAAGTAGTTCTCATTAAGGGGGTAACCACTTTTTGTTTACTGTCTGAAAACCAATGCCCTTTGTGGAAAGCTTTAGTTGCTCCTAAGGGCTGATCTACGTGTGTTTCTAACACATTAGATTTTGTTCCAAGCCATATAACCACAATTTGGGAGTGGGGAGGAGGGGAGGGGAGACAGAGGATGGAAGGTACAGGTTAAGTCTTGGATTAAAGACAGTACAGTAGCAAGTGCCTCCCAATTACTTTAATTCCCTATTTCATCAGGCTAGGCAATGTGATCAGAACTCAAGGATGCAGCTGTCAACACAAAATAATACAGTAAAATAAAATAGCATATTCAAATATTGAGTGATATCTTTGAAAAAGGCAATGTAGGAGTTGTGCCACCCAGTGGAAAAATTAAGAAGAAAATACTGTATACAGAAAGTTCTACAGTGCTCAAACAACAAATACTCTCCATGGCATCATTTGGACCATAGTTGTTAATTCAACTTGTTATTTATTGTTCTTCTGAAAACTCATCAGAAGATACCAATGCTTCTTTGGCTAAGTGTAGATAATAAGATTTAAAGCAGGATTTTAAGGAGGTGCGATCCTTTACCTTTTTCTGTATCTTTCATGGCTGTATAAAGATTTGATTCTGAAAGATTTGTTTGCAATGAATTAAAATGTCCTGCCTCACCCATATTACTTCTCTCTTAATATTTGGCAGTAGATTAATTTCTGTGGAGTTTTTCTAAAAGAGTTTAATATTAGGGCTGACCACAAGAAGCAATGAGTAAAGACAATAGCACTGGTCTCAGCAAACAGCTGTTACTAATGTTATGTTATGTTATGTTATGTTATGTTATGTTATGTTATGTTATGTTATGTTATGTTATGTTATGTTATGTTATGTTATGTTATGTTATGTTATGTTATGTTATGTTATGTTATGTTATGTTATATTATATTATATTATATTATATTATATTATATTATATTATATTATATTAATATTATTTTTAGCAAGACATTCTCTGCCCCACCCATTTGAGAAAATGATTTGAGAAAAAAATACCTGAGAAAGGCATTATAAATCTCTTCCAGACATGTCCTGGTAAAAGGAAACTGACTCCCTTTAAGCCCCCTACCTGTAAACTGAAGGACAGTGAGAATCTAAGCGAAGCTGCAGCCTGGGACAAACACCTTCTCTCTTGCATGGGCTATGAAAGTGGGAGGCAGTCAATGCTTTAGCAAGTGCCCAAGCTAACATTCAGAGTCCTTCTGCTGTGTAGGTGATAAATAGCCAGAGCCCTTCTCTCCAGCAGCTATCAAAGCCCAAACTCCTAAATGTGCTAATATGCTGGTGCCATAATGTATTTGCCATTGTACACGCTTGGTATGAGGTAAAGCTTTCTATATGAACCTTAAATGCTTGTTATAGTCCATGTCAATTTGTGATGTAATCCTGCAAGTTATCTCTGTGAAGAACATCAGGATGGGGCAGTTTTGCTTTAACAATGCTTGGGCTTTGTCTGTTTTAAAAGGCCTTCAAACACAGTGCCATGCTACCAGGCACAGAGGAACTCTGAACCTTTTTTCTGAATCTTTGAAAAGCATGTTAAACTAACTTACTCTTGGTTCATTAAACATGTTGCCATACTGCCAGGTGACCTTTCAGTTGCAAATCTCTTCAAAACTGCTTTTTCTTGCATCAGCTATTCAGCTATCAGCTATGTTCTCAGAATGCAGACATTTGTATTATCATTTTATAATCATCACAAATCATAGGATAAGAAGGACCATGTTTATTAAGACAAAAGGCAATGTGAATGTGTTCCTTTTGTGTATATATCTAAATATTCACTGTCAAACAGGAGACTAACATCTAGCTTCAAAAAGTGTAAGATTTGCATTTTGAGGGCTTCTCCTCAGTGCATTTAAGCTTTGCATGTATTTAAGCGTATGCATCCACTAACACAGACAGAAAAAGTACAGCAATAAAAACATCTAAACAGATGCAAATATTTTTGAATGAAAGCATCAGACTGATTTAATGAGCGTATTTGTAACAGCAGTATCTTTCCCCTTTCTGTGTAGAAATGGATCCTGTCATGATGAGAGGCCCAGAGAAGTACAGAGATGAAGAGAAATCACCAACTGCTCTTCTCAGCCTTGTCATTGCTTATGCAGGACAAGTAAGAAATAGCAAAAGTATCCATGATGATGAATATACTGTCAATGACCACTGTTTTATTCTTAAAATCTCACATGTATGATGATTTCAAGGCTGCTAACACTTCATGTAACTTGCAAATATCCACATAGCTGTGATCACATAAGAGGTAGTACATTTTCACATTATGTTTATGATGAATAAAAGCTGAAGATAGTTTTTAATTTATTCTTATTTCACAAATTATGAGTTAAAATTCATATACTCTTTTGGGCTAGAGGCTTTCTTAGCAGACTCACTGGAAATACTAAGGATTGCAATAACAATCCTTAGTATTGGCAAAAATAATTGGATTTTTAGACACAGTACCTTATTTCCTATAGCTTTTAAGTTAAACTACATATCTTTCATCTTTATATACAGTATCTTAAATGTTTTGCATATTTTTTTGTTCAAAAAATGACCAGTCGTTCAAAGCTACATGTTAACAGCATAGTTTCTTGGTAATATTTCAGCCAACAGAAAAGGATTTTTCTGTTTACATGGAGTTATCCAAGTGAAGTCATTGGGCTGACTCAGAATTTTGTATTATTATCTTGTGAGAGAGTAATGGATCTCAATTCAAGGAGCTTGTATGCTGGAAAACTGAGAGCATAGATTCCAGACTGAGGTCACATATATGGGTATATTGCTTAGAGGAAGAGCCAGCAAAAAGTTATTAGCCAGCAGCAAGACTCTGCTGGATAGCGGACCACAGAACTTTCTCTGGGAACATTCTCTCAAGTTGCTTCTTGTGAGTTACTTGGAGTTACAAAACCATATTTTGCTCTAATGTTTCATATTTGTGAGAAAAGGCTATTGAGGTGACTACTATAGAATCTTTCATTACTGTTCACCTAGTTCAAAATATTATCTGCCTTATTGAATTATTAAGGTTGTTCTAAGGGGTTCTGACTAAGTGACTCAGGACTCAACAGTCAGTCTGGCTTTGTGTGATCGGCTGGTCTCTTCCTCCACAGTCTGCCATTCACATTCCTCTTTCTCTCAGCCCCTAAGGAGTAAAGAGATGGTTGGCTGAATTTAGCATCTTACAAGTGTACTTAGGCACTGGAGCATGCTTATGTGAATCTGACATGGTGAGCTAGTGGAAGAATGCAGCCGATTTAGCAATCACAACAAAATAATCTTTGAAGCCAATCATGCTGTACCTCTAGGCTCCTATTTCTAGAGGATCCCATCTAGAGGGTTTGCAACAAAACCAAAGCAAATCTGCATGCCAGGGTGCAAAGCAGAACACCCCAATATGGGTCAGTACATCCACCACCTCATGACAGAGCTGGGGCTCTCCCTGCTTTAAGGTGTGTACATTTTATCTACCAAACAGCTACTCTGATTAGATACTCTTCCATGGGCTGTGAACTTAATTTTCTTAATAGTCTCCAGGTGTATCTTCACATTTTCCTTGAAGCACTTGTGAGAAGGAAGGGGTAATATTACTAAGGGCAAAATTTGGAGTGAAACATTATGAAAATTTTTTTATTTTTCAGATCTACTGGCTAAGATAGACTATCTTACCTTAAGCAGACAGTCACTCTTGTTAAAACGTGTGTAGCACCCCATTACCAAACTTTGGCATGGATAATTAGGGAAGAGCTATTCCAAACACATGAATTCAGATGAAATCATGTCCTGAGATAATTTAACTACATTTCTATATGAAACTAAGCACATCTTTTAGTCTCTTCAGGACTTGGGATAGAATTCCAACTGTACATTTTTTGTTTTTCTCCTGTTAACAGTGGCCAAGCCAGAAGGCACACAAACCTACATTCTGAAATTCACCTGACAACACTGGCAGCTCAAGACTAAACATGATTCTGCTTGAAAGCTGATGAGCTTCTACACTTCTTTACTCAGATTTGTGTAAGACAGGAAAAGATCTTTACACCAAGGCTCCTTATTCACTAAGAATAACAAAATTTAGCATAAAAGCTGCCATTTATCAGAAAAGGAAAAATAAATTCTTTATTCCAGCTGATGATTTACACAATAATCATGGATTCCTTTTTTTTTTTTTTTGTTCTCATTATATATAGGCTCCTTTCTTTGTACTTTCAAATACTTTGAGGACCCTCTTGAAAAGACAGGTGGCATTTAGTGTGAAATAACATATAGAAATAGAGGGGCAGGGAAGAGCTGATCATGACTTACAAGTAGATTTCATTGTACTGTGGAAAGGCCTGGGTCTGCAATTGGAAGAGAACATCTCCATTTCCTGTTAAAGTCCAGGTGTACTTCCTCCTATCCATGTAAGCACCCCTGTGGTCTGAGGCCTCCAGGGTGCTGCTTTAAGCAAGAAGCCAGACTAAGTGACCTGCAACACCCCTTCTGAACACCAGCTCTGTGACTCTGGCTCTCATTTCTGTCATATTATTCCTTACCCTCTTCACCCCACCCAAGTCTCTCTGGCCAATATTTAATTTTTAAATTATCCTAGACCAATTTCCTTTGTCTGATTGCAGCTATTATCAGCTGGCTGACATGTCCAGCTGTGCCAGTATGTCATAAACTGGCTGCTCAGCAAGAGCAGAAGCAGTGATCTGCACTAAGGTTCTGTTCATGAGAGAACACCAGGAGGCACACACAGGAAAGAAATTTAAGAGGCAAAAAAAAAGAGGCATGCTATAACTCATGAGGGATCTCATGCAGTCCACCTGGTCTCCCCAGCATAAAAGCCTAAGGAATGATATGACAACAGCCAGCCAACATTAAGACATCATGAAATAACTAAGGTCAGGAGGCATCTATGATGACATCTGTTATTATGAGAAACTGTCTAACTAGAATAATCTCACTTAGATAAGTGTGTCTGTGCCATGAAAACTGATCTGACAGCAATCCCAGTTACTGTCAAGAACTTCACCATAAGCCTGTGCAACAAAAAATGTAACTTAGCAGTCACTGTCCTCCCTGCTCCAGAGGTGACCAGTGTAAATCAAGAGCTTACTGTATCACAGATGAGCTGAGTGACTTTAATGAGAAATCTCATTCTTATGGATTACTGTTCCCCTGCCACATCTTGTCAGCAATTCTTCAGAAAATTATTCTACCATTCCCAGTTTCAAGGAAACAGATGGCACATGGAGGGAACCTCTCTGATGTGTAATGTCTTGGAAAAACAAGAATAAATAAATTAAAGACCAGAGGCCAACAATAAAATTGTCTTCTATCAAAATACAGCTTAACTCAGTGTCCTGGGTTTGTGTGTCAATGTTTTGGTAGCAGTGGCTACCAGCAGCAGGGGCTGCAGGAGTGGCTCTATGAGAAGCTGCTAGGAGCTTCTCCCTTATCTGCCATGCCAACTTCGAGATGGACTCACTGCAGGTCAAGCCCAAGCCCATCAGCCAAGGTGGTAGTACCTCTGGGAGAACAGATTTTAAAAGGAGCAGAAAAACTGTAGCAGCTACTGCAGGCAGAGAGAGGAGTGAGAATATGTGAGAGAAACAACCCTGACACAGAGGTCGGTGGAAAAGGAGATGCTCCAGGTGTGGAAGCTGAGATTTTCCTGTGGTGCCAGGTGATATAAGATTCAGGTTTTATTTATCATTTTCCTGCTCTGATTTGATTGGTAATAAATTAAAATTATTTCCCCAAGTCAAGTCTGTTTTGCCTGTGACAGTAACTGTTGAGTGATCTCTCCCCAGATCTTGACCCATGTGTGTTTCATTGTATTTTCTGAGGGGAGGACAGAGCAGCTTTGGTGGGCTCCTGGCATCCAGCCTGGGTCAACCTCACATGCTAGGCTACAAATATTTTCTATTTAGCACTTAGATAGGACAGTCATTGTTATATGATTCCTGCAGCAGCTGCCTAAGCAATATAAGCTGTTTTCACAATGTGGAACATAATAGAACAATCTACTGTAAGGTATAGAAACAGATGAAACAATATTAACAGGAATATATGAATTTTCTTGGATTTTTAAGTACCTGAACAAATACCAGGGCATCTATATTTCAGTCATAATTTATACATAGGCATATTGCATATGCATCTATGCATATGAAATCCATCCATGAGATAATAAATACACAGTAAAGCTTATTTATAACCATTCTTGCTAGTTCGATGAATGCTAAGTTTTGAGAAATAACATAGTATGTTGCAAAATGAATATCTGAGTAGCAGTGAATGGATACCAAATGTATTCTTCATTTTTTTCCATGCTTCTCAGCTGTGTAACCGAAGAAAGAAGGGGAAATTTTCCTAAAGGCAAGAGCTACAACAAACTTGCAAATAACATCTTTAGCAACTTACAGCTGGGTAATAAGTAGAGAAATAGCATTTTTTCTTATGAGGTATTATGGGAAAGTTCAGTTCTTTTGTATAACTACAGAGTGGCTTCCTTAGAGAAGAAGTTAATTCAAACATATTTGGCACAGTTTTTTCTACAAGCTGCATCAAGAAAAATCTCTGAGTAAAGCAACTGCATAATATATAACACATGAACATTATTTTCTGATGGCTATTAAAGCATCAAAAACGTGCCACTTCTAGTAAGTTCCTGGAACTGTTTCTATACTAGTATGCTATTTCTTTGATCAAATGCATAGTGCTGTGGAAGGAGACTGTTACAGGATAAGTAATAATTCAGAGGATGCCCTAAGAACCTGCACCATTGACTATTATGTAGCTGGTGTTTGGTTTTTCTGAAAGTCTCTGCACTTCTGTAGATAATGAAAGAAAATCAAGTACTGGTGCAATCTTGCAGACTTCCATTCCCCTTCAGGGACTCTCTTGAAGCACGTAAAATTGGGATAAATATCTGATTTTCCAGATAGAGGTATTTTCCTTAAAGGACTGATGAGACTTTGACAGAATGTTGAGTTCCTGCCCCTCTCTGTAAGTATATTGACAGATGTAGCCAACAACTTCCAGCTGGCATAGCTGTCACTGGAAGAGTTCAGGTTCCCCAGCCAGTGGCAAGAAAAACAACATGAAAAATACACAGCAATTAGAGATAGGAAAGCAAAAAAAAGCTCTATCTGAAGTCTGCGTAAGCAATGTTTATCTCACTGGCAATGCCACAAAGGTCAAGAGCCATTAGAGCACCTGTACCACCATGAATTCTCTAAAAAACCTCCTTGATCTCTACAGATCATACACTAAAGAAAAAGACAACTTTTGCTAGAACCAGCCCAGTAGCCTAGCAGTTATCACAGAGCCTATGAAAGTTTTGATGAGAGCAGACTACATTTTCTCTTCGTAAAAAATGAACAGCTGTGACGCTACCTTTCATATTTTCATAAGTTTTAAATAAAATAATTACATCGAGTCTTGTCTTCCATGACACAATCTATTACTTTTCACCTAAACACAGCTCTGCTGACACCTTCAGCACACCCAAAAAAGTTATTCTGGTGGCAGTTAAGATGACAACTGTGTTCTTCTATTTTGTGCTAGCTACATGGAAGCTGCAATGATGCAAACAACCACTTATCTTGCAGAGCCTTGCAGAGGATATGATGCTCTCATGCAGATAGTTTATTAGTCATGACCACAAGAGCATGGTTTTATGCTATGATAAGCTCTGACTCCTGCTATTTCTATTATGCCCCTGAGATTTTGAGGATGATACATGGGAACAGTCAAATGAGAACAAGGTGCCCTGTACTGAGATATTATCTGCTGCACTACTGTGCATTTTACAGATGGATTTCCAGAAGCAGCTGAGCTTTTCTTTTTTCTGATGTACACAATGTTCATGATTGCAGGTGTCAAAGATCAGTTAATATGTATCTGAAATAAACTGAAATTATCATATAGTTCCCCTCCTACCTCTATGCTGTTATCAACACTGGTGTTTGCCCAAATATATCCTAGAAGGCATTCAGACTTGATTAAATTTACCAAGATGTACAGAACTCATCACTTTACTCAGTATTTTACTGTATTTGGCTCACTTTGATTTTTAAAGTTTGTTTCCAACTCACCAAGTCATTGATTGTTCTATCTTTTCTCATCAGATCTGGATGAGGATGAAGCTGTATAACAATAGATTCAATGTCACTGCTAAGCTGTCTTCTACTGCCAGTAGACCAAAGAATTTTGTTCTCATCTTCCAGGAGCTGACCTTTGTTGAAGATTCCTAAGCTTTAATTGATACATATGCTACCAAGAAATTGCAATAATAAAATAAGATCTTATTTGTGCCAATATTTATGACATAAAACATAGTAACAGCCACTATATCAGTTTACTGATGCTGCAGAGACTTAAACTTTCTGCTCAACTTTGCCTCTGGTCATGGATTAGAAGGTAAGTGCATTAGGCAAGTGCCCATTTAGCTCTTCAGGGGTTTTGAGCAGATTATGTGTTAGGATCACTTGGCCACTGGTCTATTAGTTAGATATATAGATTAGACAATTTCTTCCAAAGACAAAAAATTAACTTTACCTAAGCAATACACAACCAACGTCAAATTTCTTCAAATTTCACTGTATCATCTGAGTGAGATCAAAAAATCTGATGAAGATTTTCATATAGATACACAGGGCAAACCTGTTATTCTGATTATTTATAGTTGGCTTGAACTGCTTTTTTAGCACATTTAAACACAAGTAGCAGATTTACCAGGATTTCATACACACACACACACTGCAAATTGTTCTACCATTTTTAGATCAAAACTTACTGACTTTTTTAAGATCAATTGTATGAGCACAGTTACTACTCAGTGATTTGAGCTGTTCCTGCCACAGCAAGTCTCTACTGTATTGACCCCAAGTGAGAAACAGAGATTTTTCTGAAGAGGACCTTTATACTGGCTGTATATAAATTCTCATGCCCTGATACAGTTTCTAATGGCATCTTGTAGTACCACAGCTTCAATGGTCAAGGAAGGACTTTGCCAGAAAGGCAACATTCTTTAAAAAATCAAATAGTTCAGATGTTCTTGCTTGAGAAAGCACGGAAGCAAATAAGAACAGAAAACTAATATCATTATTATATTATTCATAATGCTATATATTATTGTACCTAAACATTTTTTTTATGTTACCATTATCAATAAATCTTTAAGATTTTCCAGATCTCATCTGAAAGGGTTACACTTAAAAGATATGTCTCTTTTCTCAAATTATTTCCATGGCAAACATTCTCTAAGGGTTGTACTTGAAGAATATCAAGATATGGAGACAACCTCTCTTCTAGAGGAGAAATAGCAATATAAATAAATATAAATAGCCATGTATGAGCTAGCTAAAAATAATAAATGATGTTTTATTGTGTGGCACATTTTAGGGAAGGTGTATTTTCTTTAACATACTTTATCATCTCATCTGCATATTTCTACTGCCCTCAAAGATGCAGTGCATAAGGCATTCTCATATCTTCCATTTTTTATCTAAAATCGAAATTATTTTGGATTTTAATACACTTCAAAGCTCTGAATTTCTTCATTTAACAGAACAGAACCAGTTTTATAATTTATCTGTTACCTAAACAATGAATCTTTTAATACTTCCCAGTGTTGATCTGAACCAGAGCCTTAAGGAAATCAATTATACTGGTCCAAGTTTCCTTATGTATGAAAAACAGTTTTTCAGATGCAGTAGTTCAGTGTACAAATTTACAGAAGATATTCTTCAAATAGCAATAAACAGCAAGAACTGGGATATGAGGAAGGCGAATGAGATAATGGAATATTTGGTCATGTTCTAATCCAAGTTTCTGAAGGTAAAAACATGTTCTACTGAATCTCTCATGACATAATAGTCCTGATATAATCCATATGCACTTTTTTGTGAAGTTGCCACTTTCTAAAACATGAACCATACTTTAAGAGACTATCTAAATTAGGCCAACATGATTTTATTCACTGAAATGGAAGGTAAAAAGGTATTTGAGAGCTCTGAATAAAATAAATTTCAACTTTTTAATATCTCTTTGTATTTCCAGAAGAAATACAACAAATTTCTCATCCATTAACTTTTTTCCAAACTAACCCTTTTAAGGAACGTGGAATGGCACAAATCTCAGTACATGTTGTATCAAATTGTTTTAGTTTTATGATCATCATAAAAAATTTAGCATAATGTGAAACAGAAACTAAGTAATTCAAAAAGCACAAAATTACTTTTTGAGGACATGCTTCTACATTTCTTATATTTAAATCTTACAAAATAAAAACCTGTATGTTTGGAAAATGTTGGTAGCTAAGAAGATTGATTGGTGATTGAAAGTTTTTATCAAGACATCACCACACACCTTTACCAGTAACATACATTGTTGGACCCTGCATTATAGACCCTTCAGCTTGACTCTACAATAGAATCAATCATTAAACAACAGCTACATTGCTTATCTGTCTAGGAGTATTATGTTGGCTTGATAATTAATTAATTCAGTATTCCCAGGAACACCTTTAAAATAAGCAACTATGGTAACCTTCTGTCTCTAGCAGTCATTTAAGTGCACAGAGTCCCAGGACACCAAAGAGCCTCTGCAAACGGGTCCTGTGCAGCCCATGAGATCTCTCGCACACAGGCTGCCACAGCCCAGTGCTGAATTCAGTCCTGGGGTATTCTGCAGATCTTTCATTCCTGTCTGTTCAGACCCTTCAGTCTGTGCAAGACACCGTCTTTTATGTAGCCTCATCATTAGTACAATCAAAAGTACATTGCTACCTTTCTATAACAGAAAAATATGGCATAAAATCTTCAGGAAGTAATTTTCAGCTGAATGCATCCTATCTCATCTGTTCATTACCTTACAAAATTGGCCCCTTTAATAATAAATACTGGTATTAGTTGAAATAATTTTTTCAGGAGAAAATAGCCTTGTAAATTTACTTTAACAAAAAAAAAGTTAAATTTTTCAGAACTTCCACAGCACATACAAGACAGTATTCAGAGTTCAAAATCTTCTTCACCCTGTGGTCCAGAAATCACTGGCAGATCAGAACCTGCCCTAAAGTAGTCTATGAAAAGAATACAAAAGAAACTATGCATACATACTCTCACATGTGCAAAGAAGCAAGCAAAGAACACAGAGAAGAAACCAGCATAATAAATATTCATAATTCAGCAGGTTGTGGTCATCATACAGAAGATTTCCCAGTATGAAGAGAGTAATGTTATCGTTGTACACATTTAAAATACCAGCATCAAAATACCAAAGTCAAAACAGCCAAGGGGCAGAAAACCACTTTAGTTCCCAAACCCAAAAGACAGTTATTAAGCCATTACATACTGATTAAATCTCATTTTAATGTCTAATATCCTACAGATGGCTTTGCACAGGCTTTTCTCAGTGTTGCAGGATGAGCATCACCAGGTAATGCCTTTAGTCTCCTTAGCTGTAAATTCTTTATTGGAAGAGCTAACTCAAAACCTGATCACTGTAAAATTTGTTTTTAAAAGGGTCCCTAAGCTTTTAAAATCAAAGCCAAGAGATTTGCTTCCACTCTTGTTTCAAAATGCCAGAATACCCTAAATCTGCAGTGAGGAGTTCTGTATAAGTAATGATGTCTGACTATTTCAAAGGGTAAACGAAGGTGATATGAAATAAAGCTAAGAGTTATATTTATACAACTGGGAAAGTTCCACTTTTCAACTTCATTATGCTTCGCACTCCACAGGCCTTCACTTGCACCATAAGACATTGAAGAGACTTTTCTCTGGTACAGGATGTGTCTGTCTGCCCTGTGTGAATCTGTCATGATATATGACAGTGGCATAAATAGTCCTTTCCTACCTCTTGGAGCTCTGTGCTGAATAATTTGTCTGAACCTCAGAATCCTGCTGCTGGCATTCAAATGGCACTGGAAACCATATCCCACTAAACTGCACTCCTATGTTTCCTGTGCTGCTTTAGAATGTCAAAGGAATCTTTTTTATCATTTTCTGTCTAATTGAAATGAGACAGGGAGAACTCTAAAGGTTATACCTTCACAATCCTGACTTCCTTACCTCTTTTCCACTATTAATAGATTTGCATTCCTTAAGACAGTAATAAATGAGGCTAGTCTTGTAATAGCTGTACTGAAATAATGGAAGAAAACAGAGATGCTTGCAGACCCTAAAGGAGTGGGTTGTGTGCTAAATACTCCTCTATTTTCTCCTGCTACAGTAGCAGTCTAATAAAAAGATAATATAATGTTACCACTCAATAATTGTGCTTCATTTGTATCCCCAGAATATCACAACAGCAACAAATCTAATTTAGACAGGTGATAATTGAGAAACCAGTTGAAAAAGAAGAGCAATGGCTTAATATAAAGAGATATCTATCTTCCAGTTACACTGAAAAGTTAAGTTCCTCTGGTTGATTAAATAAATAAAAGCCTTTCTGTAATTCTTTAAATACTAACTTATTCTAGGAAAAAAATCATAATTCAGGTTTTCAGTTGTACCTTTAATAAAAGATGAGTTTTAGCTAGTTTAATCCTTGGGACTTTCCGCAGTTCATCCGTAAAAATAAATCTTCGTAATTCTATGAAATCAAACTCTTCTTATTAAAAGCCCATAATTTCCATAATATTTTTGTTCTCAAAGGATGAGATTCACCACAACTGACTTCTGTAATCCACAAATTAGAAATCCTAAACTTACCTCATTGCCTGGACTCTCTGGTAAAAGAACAGACAAAAACTTTACAGGGATGACTGATTTGTATCAATGCTTAAGGCAGGGACTCACAACCATCTGCTGAAAGAGCCTCTCTCTTCTCTGACCACACAAGAAGCCAAGAAAATTGAGTAGGCTGTGGACTAAATGCAAGGGTCTGGTCCCATGTGAGCTGTCCTTATATAACCACTGCTGTCCCAGAAGGGCAACAATTTGCCTTAGGTCCTGTGTCATACCTGCCAGTCCTATGGCAGGACCTTAGGGCATCTCAAAATGGCAAACCAGGTCCCTGTTTAGGCAATTGGTTACTGCTACATATATCTAACTAAAAGTAGCTAAAACTAAACAAAATTTCAGCAACAGGAAAAAGCAGTGAACTTAGTAATGTTAAAAGATTTTCAGGTTAATGGTGTAAAGATGAGACAGAGAAAAGCATAGAAAGAAATGAAGGTGGCTCCTTCTTTTGCTGCTAAGGCAAAAGGGCTTTTTCCCCTACCCCTTCAAGGTTTAGACCTGCCTCTCACCCAAGCACTCCCTACTTTGGATGCTAAGGAAGAGCTTTCCTTGTTTCAACCAGCTTTAATCAGGTTCAAACCAAACAGAGGAATGCTTTTAATGTCACAGGAGTAGGACAAAACTTGTGTTTGTGTCCTGCAGCAGTGTCATTGTCAGTGCAAATGGTTTCAGACATTTTGCATTTTCAAATCCATAATTCCACACAAAGCCTTCATGAGGCCTGGCCCCTCCACCACAATCAACAGCATGTTTATAATCACATGTAATCATCTGACCTCATGTGAATGCACGTGAGATGGCACATTTGCTTCTGCACTTACAATTGCTTTCAAGGTTTACTTTTAGAGCAGTGTTTTTGCAAAAACTACAGGATTGTGTATACAGTACACCCACAAAAAGGAGTACTGCTGAATAATAAATAGTTCACATTTTCTCTGTTCTCTAAGAGGAAGAAGCATGGGTTGCACATTGCTTTGTTTGAGAGCTTCATGGATGTACACTTCATGACTGCAGGAAGTTGGGTTCAGAAAATTTCATTTCATACTTTGGATACACATCTTGATTAGATTATTCTGCATCTGCCTCATTTTAAAAGAGGTGTTAAAACCACATATTTGCAAATCTGGTTCACACTCTTTGGTATGCTAAGAATTTTAATATCTCACATTCTACACTTTACTGTAAGAGTTAATAAACTCTGCACTCAAAATCCATGCTTGTTACTAAGTATGTGATTTAATACTGTCAGAGAGAGCTGCTTTATATCATTTTACACAGTATGAGCCATATAATAACCATTTCTGCCCAACTGTATCAGAAAATTCTGCTTTTACTCACTGTAACATGAGTGTTTGAGGGCCCTGGGATTATAATCCCATTTTTAAACCATGTTTATCTGAAGATATATTTCTTTTCTAATATATAAGAATGAATTAAATCTAACGAACAGCAAATAGAGCAGATGTGAACCATGAACACTTGCTTAGAAAATGTGAGATGAGGTAGGATGAGATAATGCAATCTGTAAAGATTCAGACATGCTTGCCCCAGATTAAGAATAGATGTTTTAAAGTGTCTATTCTAAATTACTCGGTCCTCCTTGATCCTCAGACAGATTTAACTGCAGTGCAAGCCTTTCATATGCCTCCACATATTCATTTTAAGGTAGCTTTGAATCTGATGAACAGTACAGACACACTCCATTTATGTAGTTGGAAAATCTAAAATGTGAAAATCCATATTGAGCAGTAACAGGGCATGCAATCCACCCACCAAAGAACATGTCCTTTTTGCCAAGAACAAGGAGAGTCTTATTTAAAATAGCTCGTGTGACAAGAGGGTCACAGGAAGGCACAGCACACCAGTTTAGCCAGGCCACATTTTTCCTCCAGAATCACACCTCCCAAGGTGAAATTGGAGCAGATTGTCTTACACCACAACTGTGCTCTAGAAGTAGTAGCAACTACATACTGACACTGGCAATACACATATGGGTTGTTATGCGGTCAGCAAATATATTCAAAGTTAATGCCAATCCATCAAATACCTTCAGGCTCCATTACCCTTTCCTTTCACCCAGCTGCTGTTTACAGACAAAAGGAATCCGCTCAGTTTTGCTGAGCAGATCAAAATGTAACAGGCTATATATGGACCGCAGTGGAAGAAAACAGTGTGGCATGCCATAGCACTGCACTGACGTAAGGCCATTACCGGCAGCAACAGCCACACATTGACTTTTGCACCTACTGCAATATTTTAAGCCTCTTTCCACCCTGTCATCAAGTACAGAGTTCAGCCACCAGCAGCCCCAGGCAAAATGTGCCAGTGCCAGCCAAAGAGGACTGGGACACTGAGGGCAACTCTAGACATGGACTTGTGAGTTGAGGTCTGACTCAGCTCTGCCTGGGCAAGTGACTGACAGGTAAGGATGTGCTACCAAAGAAAACTCAACACCCAGCAGGACACAGAAAGGAGAAACAGCAAGCTTCAACCATAGTTTACTGTTGATAGAAACTTGTGTAAAATCCTCCCTTTGCTAATGGATTCTTAAAACACATATATTGCATGAGAGTTTCTAATTATTCTCTGAAAAAACTAAATTTCTCAGTTTGGGCACTGCCAGAGCAGAAGGAGAACTGTGCTCAACTTTCTGTCAGGTTATGTGAGCACAGAGGAGGAGGTGATTTATCCCACTCCCCATATCCTCATCCTGAAAGCAGAACTCCAAACTCTCTACAAGGCCTTGCAAAACACAGGAGCAGACATGAAAAATCTACTGCTTCAACAACTTTTGTCAGTCTCTTTCAGAGAAATACAGCCAGAAATATTTGGTTCATGGACTAATTCAAACTCTTTCCTCTAGTCCTGTGGGGTAAACAGCACAGTAAACATTGGTAAGACCTGCTGTGGAAATAGAAATGAAATTTAGAAAATGGACAGGAGTAAAGAATTTTGACCTGCAGATTTTCTGTCACTGAAGCATTATGAGGCATCTGGACTGGAAAACCTGGTCCCTACGCAAAGTAAACTCCATATAGGTGGATTCACTCTTACTATTTGTAACTCAAAGATGTCATGGTAGTCAGAAATAATCATTACACTGCAAAATGGAGGTATCCTCTTCCTTTCTTAAGGTGTTATGCTAATCACTGAGATATATGACCCTTGCTCCCTTCAGTACATTTCAGTGCATGAATTATGGAAATGGTTTGTTCATAGTCATGAGTACCATAACAAGAAAGTGTAACTGTCTCATACTTCACTTAATTTTCACTGGCAAATCCTAAAACCTTGGGTCTACAGATGTAATGGAACAGTATTTTATTCATCTAGTCCTTTTAAATTTTTTTTTCTCCACATCAGACATGTCTGCTTGTCTTTTGAGGCTGAAACAAGACTGTCACAATATGAAATTCTCTTTAACAGTTGGACATATTAGTTTTGCAGTGGCAAAAGCACTCACAACCACTGTGCATAAAGAGGGTACACTGCATTATTCTTCTGCAATTACCTGATCCCTTCCTTGACAGCATCAATGAGGGTAAAACAGTATATATAGACCTGCCTAGAAATGCCTGAAAGATTTTTAAATATTTAAACCTACCTGATTATTTTTTTTTTTTTTTTTGCATTATACTTTAAACCTACCTGATGTTTTTAAATTTTTTTTTTTTTTTTTTTTTTTTGCATTAGCACTGAATCTAAGAGGAAGAAAACATTTTTGGTGATTTTATTAGTAAATAGAGACACAATTACTATCTAATGAGTTTCTCATCAGAACACTCAGGTTGTTAGGAACTGATCCAGACCTATCCTACATATTTCTCATGATTCCCTATAGCGTAAGGTACTGTGCTATAATTTGGTACTTTGAAACCTGCTGGTACTTTCCCAGCTTCTACATTTGCCATCCATAAAGATGATATAACAGGCATCTAAAGAAGGACAAGAATGTCAGAACAGCAAAAAAAAAAGAAAGATGCAATACAAAGGAAGATGGGATGTGAAAAACACACCTCTCAAGGTGAAATAGGTATTACTTTTAGATTTCGATCACTAGAGAGTAAAGCTAGACTAAACCCAGTGACATTGCAAGCTAGTTAGCATACCTCATGCAGAGAACCATTGTTTTATAGACTGGCTTATGATTAATAACACTCCAGGAATGGTATACTCCAGCTGACATGCAGAACTCCAGCTTAAAAGATTACCTTTTTTTCCCAAGTCATCATTAGAGTAAAAGTTTATGTTAGTCAAGCTAGCAAAAAGGAAAGAGGATTTGTTTTAAGGGAAAAAAACCTCTTGCATGATGAATGTTTAAGAATGTTTCAGTTTTCTATATTTGATCTATATGACTGGTTTATAAACTGCTTTTAACTGACAAACAAATCTTGTCAGAGAATTATACAACACACCACTAAGCTGTAGCAAATGATTTCCCTTAGGGTTTGCTTTTGCCATGTGTCCGGAAAAGACCAAATAAAAACATGCCTTTGCTAAAATAAAGCAGTTTTTCAAAATTCAGTGTCCTTTCTATACACAAAGGTTTCATTTTTTGTAGCAAGGCTGTACTGTCTTCTTGGTTTATGTGCAGCCATATGCTTTCAATAAATGTCAGCAAGAACAGAGCAACTTCGCCAGACTCCTCAGAGAGCGTTTCACCTGGCTGTATAACAGCTACATTTCTGTGAAAGCTGAGAAGCCCTTGGTTTATGATTAACAATTTAATGTTAGTTACATCATGGGAGAGGCACCTTGTGCAATCTTCTTACATAATTTACTGTACACAGTATTCATTCCAACATGAGTTATAAGTCATCCATAAGTCCTGAAGAATTAGAAGAAGCTGTAAGCAATACACAGGAAAGCCCGACAACAATGAGCATTTGTGATTCGTTAATGACTTGGTATTAATCTTTACATCTTGAGTTTTCAACTGCTATGTGTAACCATCAGAAACCTCCAAACTGATGTAATCTTTCACATTCCCAAGTTGTAAAATGGGCCTTTCAACCATTTTTTTCCAAACTGCTTTCTTGTTAGTGCTTGCTGCAGAAAATTACCAAGAAAGCATTAATATATTTTGATGGCAGAACAATGAACTTCTGACAAAGCTGATGCTCTGCATAATCACGATTACCATCACTTTATATGTGTGCATGATCTCATTAGACTCTTATAATTTGTGACTTCTAATTCTCACTCAACCGAGACTATTTTTATTGTATATATGCAAGGTTGCTAATGCATTTGGATGACTGAAGTTTCCATTGAAATTAGTAGTTTGCAGTGACATTCATAATACTGCAGCTACTTCCTAAGCATAGCAACGACAGTCTACACTTCATGAAGTTTAGTGTATGGGAATGGTACAAATAGAGGTAGAGAAAAGAAAAACAAAATTTCCCCATTGCAGAAGTTGTGTCAGAGTGCCTTTGAATGGAGGGTTGTTTATGAACTGAGGGAGAATGATCCACACTTGAGGAATATGATTGCAAGACACAAATGTTTGCTCTCATAAATAAAGCCAGTAAATGTACCATTCAGCAAATACGGGCACCACTAATACAAGTGCAAAACTTTATCAGTCACATCTTTTGCAAACACCAAAAATTTCTCACATTCCATCCCACATGTAGAGGACACACTCCTACAGCCACTTCCACTCATAGGCCTGCGAATTTTTTTTGCTGCTAGGTTTTTGATACATTTTGAATTGCAACTGTGACAGAAGAAGAAGCTTTCTTTCTTTATCTCTGCTTACAAAGGTGAATTACACATAACAGTATCATAACTGCATTATATACCTACTATATATAATGTATTAAACATTACACTACAGCAGAGAAAGGCGATCTTTCCATTTAAAACCTGCAGGCAGAATCTTACTATTACTGCAGTTTCTAAATAGTTAGTTGTGCCCTCTTCATCCATGAAGCCCTTAATTCAAACATCTCTTTTCATACCAAATTTATCAGACCCCAGGGATCCCTTTGGCATCAGGAATCCCAGTTCAATAAAGCAATGAAATGGAATGTAAGAACTGGGTTACCAATCAATTTTTTCTCTGGGATGATCAAAACACCCTGAAGTCTGATGAATTTGACTGAGTGATCTCTGTTGTATAGAGGGAATTCTCAGAGGGCATGGAGCTGCCAGAGAAGCTTCTTTACCATCTCCTCCAATGGGCCTGTGTTCTAGCAAGAGGCACAGCTGGGAGCAGGCAGTGTGCACTCCCTGCTGGCACAGATCCCAAGGGCCATGGCTGTTACCACATGTGCTGGTGACACTGGGACAGGCACAGCTCTGCAGCCACAGAGTGGAGCTTTCTGCCAGCTGCAGCCAGACTCTGGACTGCCCTGCTGCAATGTCTGTGCAAGCCGCCAAAGAGCCAGTTCTCCTTTATACTTGGTTGATATTAATCATGGTAGGTGGGATTGTCAGGAATGACTTATGGCACACCTGCACAGCCAGAGTACAATGATGCAAATTGGCACATGAAAAGGTGGCATTGCGGGTGTTTTTTTTCCAGGAAGTTACAGATTCTCTGTATATGGATCTATTTTTCTTTTACATAATTACTTCAAATGTAGTTTTTTTGGAAGAAGTTGATACATATTGCAGCTACACACTATGTTTCACAAAACCCAGATTCCGATCTGATAATTTTGCTCAATTTTCCACTGCCTGTTCACTGACCTACATCTCTCCATATAATTTCTCTGAAAGGCTTAATGCACTTGTGATCTTAAAGTATGTTTATTTCTACATAACAGTGCACGTAGTGGAACCTCCAATGAATATAGCAGCATATTCCATACAGGCATAAATAGAACATGTGTGTACATATACAAACAGGAGAACCAGGCATAGAACAGGAGTCTTAAGAATCACAGCCAGGAATTAGTGATTGTATCAGCATCAAGGAATCACACAGCCAGGCTTTATGGTGGAGGAACACCATATGACCACATTTAGTGTTCTTTGAAATAGCCTGTTCATTATGTAGAGGTAGAAAACGGTCATCTTAACTTCTAACAGAATTAAATGCAAGACCTGCATCTCAAGGAAAGTACAAGCTATGTTCTTAGTCTGACATTCCTGTTTCCAACGGATCCCAAAGGCCATATTTATTTGGAGTAGGACTATATACTTCACTTGTTCTGCTCCTGGGCTCAGAGTAATTTGCTATTTTGCATTAAAATGGCCTTTGTGAGTTGTGAGTTTGATACTTTAGTATCAGTAATTAAGCAACTGAGGAGAAGACTACTACAGGCACAAAACATGTATGTGTTCTATATCCAAAGATATTTAATTAGCTTCATCCATATTAATAATGCTGAGAAAAAAATAAGGTTGATAAGAGAACCCCATAGCCACAAGTGCTTTCTGACCTACTACTGCAAGAGTTCCCTTCCTCATTATTTTGAACTAGGTTCTTTATTTTATAATTATAACAGGTAATATTATTTCTGTCCAAGCTCATGGACCATCAAATGTGTAAGACAGGAAAATGTATGCCGTTTTATAGAGTACAAGTTGGAAAAATTTGATTTTATATGTAATTTCAAGCTTTTGTAGTCAACTTGCCATGTTCATTCTGGATTCATAAGCACTGCCTTAGGTTTGGTTAATGTGGTTTTGTATTTTAATATAGAATAGAACAATAATATAGCAGCTCTGCCTGAGAGAGATTCAAGACTTAACTAGAAATTCACGATAAGAAATTTCCCCTGGGTGCAATGTGAGGTCACCTGGGCTGAGTAAAGATAACAGCCAGAATTCTGTAGAGTACCTTAATTTTGGGATGTCAAATTTGACATATCATAGACCCTGAGGTTTAAAAGGACATGTGTTCCACTGTTTTCAGAAAGAAGGTAGTTTGAGTGCCACCAGAAGAAATAAGCCAGTAAGTCTTGGAAAAAAATGCTTTGTTCTATGAAGAAAAAATTTTACTTTAAGGACAAATGTCCTTTTTCCATTTGGCACTTGAAAACCCTGTCAGCATTAGCAAAGCTTATGTGATTTAATGATTGTATAAAAAGAGGCAACTGTAAGGAAACTGACGGCTATGAAATCCTAAAGTAAATTCTATGTAAAATACATTTATTAGTAGGTGGAAACTTCTGTATTTAGGGGACACTCTCCCTTGCTGTGTCCATTGAAGTAGACAGAACTTTTCATAAAGCTGCCTTAAAATCCTGATATAGCAACAGCTACAGTAGATGTCACAAGACCTACACAGAGGAGAATACTGTTATTCCCTTAGTTAGTTCATATATCCTTTCTGCTGTGCTGCACCCAGTTATTGTGTTCCACTAAATAAAATAAATGTAATCAAAGACCTCCTCTGTGATGGTGCTAAAAAGGTAAGTGGTTTACTGGAGGGTGGGGAGGGCACGGCAAGTTGAGGGGCACAAGCCACCTCTACCATCTTTCTAAGAGAAACTATTTACATTTCCCCCATGTCAGGTGTGCAGTGACCTTGGAGCCTGACTGCTTTCACAGTAACTGTGTCAGGTGTGACAGCAGATGTACTCAGCTGCATTCACTGCTGCAGCAAGATAGAAAGCAAAGGAGAACATAGGCCACCCTTCACTTTAAAGAGGATAATACACTTGATACATCACTTTGGGTCCATGCCTTTATTTTTTACCTCTTTCTCCTTGTACAGAACTGTGAAACTGCTTAAAAGTGCACTGTCATTCACAACTGCCTCATTGTCTCTGTGTCCCACCTTTCCTCAGATTCTAAATCACTCTTGGTATTTCTCCAAATGCCTCCTCTATTAACACCCTCCACTACCTCTCCTCCCTCAGAAAGACTTTTTTCCAATCAGGTATACATTTATGAACATAATGACAAGAATATGAAATCTGTGCTAACCACTAGGAAGCCACCAATATGCTGAGAGCACTTCACTGAAACTGGAAAAGAATGCAAAAGGATTTTCTGTCTCTCAGGTTAAGGTTTAAACTAATTTCTTTAAGCTACTGTACAAAGATACCTTTGTGGATCCCATTGCTAGAACTGGCACTGAACCCTGAGTTCCATGCCCAACAGAATTTATAAATCTCCCTTAGAATCTTTGGACTATCTAAACATTGGCTTCCTTGTACATTTATGAACATCAAAATCTTTGATGCATTTCAGCATCTTACTAAAAAAAAATGTTTTCTTTTTTGTTATACTCCCTTGCTTTGCCAGATAGCACAAGATGCATAAAGCAAATGTCTTTGGCTCTTCTATGACCGTGCAAAGATACAGTCACTTTTTCATAGAATACACCCATGGTCCTGGCTCCCTCCCCCTCTGCCTTCCACCTCAGGAAGAATAAGAACAGGGGAATTCTGGACTGAAGCCCTTTCCCCTGTGTTCCTGAACATTTGGGCAAGCCCTCAGCACATCCTCAAACCTGCCAAAGACCCAGCTGTGGCCAAGAATAAAAGACCAGGTAAGACCAGGGGTTTTTTGGGGGTTTTTTGGTTTGTTTTTTTGGTTTGTTTTGTTTGTTTGTTTTTTTGGTTTGTTGTTTTTTTTTTTTTTTTCTTTTAATGCAACATTTGAAAACATATTCAAGAGTTTCCTCTTCATCTTCCTCCTCCCTTTTTTTCTCCCTATGACTGTCAGTTTTTTTGATTGAGTATCGTATCACTGGGATTGATTGCAGAAGAGTCACCTGAATGCCAGTCACAATGTTTAACCTTCCATTCACCTGCATGTTCTGAGATATGTGATCTTCTTTAAGCACTCACCATATGATTTACAGGTTGGGAAAAAGTGAACACTCAGGCAGCAAAGTGCAGGGCTTAAAATTAACTGAAATGAAATGTTTCATATATGCAGGCATTGCTAAACAGTAAAGTCCTTGTTTATGATACACCTTATTTTACCTTCAACCCACAGTGACTTTATCACACTTCATTTGTAAACTCTGGGTATAAATTCTCACAAACCAAATGTATTTCATTTATTCATATTGGTAAATCTTTCCTTAAGGAAGTTTTCCTGCTAAATCTGTTAGGGCTCTTAGAGACAATGACTGCAATTGTGCATCAGCTGAAAAAAAACCTTAAGAACAGGCCACTTCTCCCACAGAACATGGACAGGAGATCAGCACCACACATCCAGGAAGGTTACACTGTTTCAGTACCAAAAGTAATGTAACTCCATCGGTCTATGACAGCATTTGAGCTAATGGCAACTGGAGCCTATGGCAGTATCCTTTTTAATACCTAAACTACTTGGCAGGCTGCTGCTCCTGCATTCTAAGGAGACAGAAGGTAAAAAAAGGGTTTTATCCCAGATGCACAAATCCATTATGCAGCAGAGAAGTAAGACACAGTGTATTTCACAGAAAACCAGGCTAGAAAGAAAAGAACTGCTTAATAAACAATCACTCTTATGATATGACAATTTCTTTACATGCACACACCTAGTCCTAGCCAAATACCTCATCATTTCAGCCTATGCCAACGGTTAAGTAAAGTTTAGCCATGGTGCAGACACTATTAGATCCCCAGAAGACGAGAACATGAAATTGTATCTTCCTCAGCTCTGCGACTCACACACCATTTGTAATCCAAGAGACATAAACTAGACAAGGTGGCCTGGCAGATCCAGCAAAGTTCTCACTGACTTTCTCCCTTGGTATCCTTCTAGTTTCAAAAGTTACAGTTCTCTTCTCCAGGTGTTGGATACAGCAACTACTGAAGACATTGAGTTTATCAAAATAGATTCATTCCAGACAAAAAAATCTCCATGCTCCAGAATTTATCAGATTTATATCAATTTGTGCCATGGGATTTTTCACATTCATTGCTTTATTCTGCCACTAAAAGTAGATATTAATCCCTTTTATTCTCACTATCCAGGTAGCAGTGTCTTTGCTTTTACTTCCTGTTGGGATCAAATATCAATGAAAAAACATCATGAGTGCTTGGAAGCTCAGAAATACAGCCTAAGAACTAAAATATTTTCAGATGAATGTATGTGCTCTGTGAATCAAATTTTGCAGTCACCAATCACAAACTGCTGTTTACTTCTCTTATGGCCCAGACTAATACCAAAACACAAATGCCCTTGTCAGGTAATTCAGAAAGTCAGTCATGTCACTCAGGCTGCTGCTGTTTGGTGTATTTTTTTGCCTCACAGATCAACTCTGGACTAAGAAAAATATAAGTCATCTATTTTCCACAAAAAAAAATCCCAAATTAAAAAAAAAAAAAAACAAAACACAAAATTAAAAAAAAAAAAAAAAAAAAAACCAAACCAACCTGGATTTTAACTATAGATTTTGTCAAGTTTTTCCACTTATTTTCTATTTTTGGGAGCCACGATATGTAACCATACAAGTGCTGTGATACAAAGAGACCCTGCAGAAGTGCTGCTTGTCTGTACTAGGTAAGGAAAGTTCAAATCCCTTTCCATAGAACTGAATCTCATGTCCTGTAGATGCTGCTGGTGATTGTGGTGTCCCTGCTACTGCAGGTGGGTTGCAACTTTAAAGGTTCCTTCTAACACAAACTATTCTATTATTATTTTGCTGTTTTAGCATTTCCGGACAGATTTAATTTTTTTTTTCCCTGTAACTTCTGTGGATTTGTTAGTGACTCTGTGTGCATAAAATGGTGCACGCTTGTGTTGAGAGACACAAACATCCATTTATGGTTTTTATGCCAGTGGACTGGGTTAATCCTAAACACTGACAAATGCCAGGGTACAAAGAGTTAATTGCATCACAGTGTTCTGCATCTTCAGAACATGAAAATACAGCCAAGAACTTTTTATGAAAATTGTGAAGAAATTCTAAAACCACATTCTTTATAATAGACTCTAATTGAAGGGGGAAAATACTTAGATATTTATCACTAAATATATATAATTTCCTAAATGGAAAACAAAATAGTTCATAGTTTATGAACTATATAGAAATTCCAATACAATACTTAAAAGTTCTTTGAATGATCTACAATATGTTCTAAACATGTCATGGACACAGAAGCATTATCCTGTAAAGGCTTAACCAAACTCTCGTGTACATATAAAGATGTCCATGAACTCTTTATAAGCTGGTGAAATCACCTGCTTAAGAGCAAGTGGTTGTAACAACAAGTAACAACTTTGCCTATACCAACTGGTCAGCTCTTTTCTCAGGTTTCAAGACATCTGGATTTTCCTGAAATATTTCAAACTATGATTCCTCAAACACTCTGGTGTTTTCTGAAAGTTCTAGCAGAAGAGCAATCAGTATCTAGAAACAGTGATGCATTGCTGATTTATCTTGTTAGGGACAATGGAAAATTTTGAGTTTAATGCTGTATGCACTCACTCTGAAAAAAAAGTAAGTAATTGGTAACCAAGCTCAGGACATTGCCAAAATTTTCTACATGTACTAAAATTGTCTTCATATTTTTTGGTTTCGGAGCTACAGGAGCTAGTTATGTATCCAGAAGACAACTTTTCTCTGGTAATCAAGACACATAAATCTTAACCCCTACTGAAGCTCTGCCAATTAAATTCTAGTTTGGCATCATTTAATTAAGTATTTCCATTAAAATGTAAGTCTGAAAATTTGAAAGCAATAATCAGTTTTCCCTTTATTTTTTCCTCATATTTCCAAATTTTCCAAACTTTCTAATAGGTTAATTTAAATGCATCTGGCATATTTTCAATGTCTCTCTGGTGAAAAATACAGAGAAAGTTTCCTCATGCAGTATACCACAATCTTTAAATGTACAGGCAGTATAAAAATCATAATTCTCTTTGTTGATCCTATTTAATTCTCCACTTCCACAAACAAAATCCAGACCATCAGATCCAACGCCTTGCTATAACAAAGAAATCTGAATCTGAATCTAGACACAAAGATTATTTACTGCCATTGTAGCAGACCTCTCTTGTTTACAGTGAAACAACTCTGGTCTCCACTAGTGATACACTGCAAGGTGATAATTCTTAACGTCTCTTAGGGTCTTGTAAGCTAACAGCAAAATAAGGATTCCAAGTGCACACAGAGCAAAGGAGAAGTTCTACTCGACACTCAGGTCCTCTGTGGTTTCAGAAATGGTTTTGTGCTGTGTGATTTTTCCTTCTGAGGAACCATGGTGCTTACAGCCCATAGCAGAAGGTAGCATATAAACCTGAGGTTTGAGTTCTGGCCTTTTTAGCAGCAAAAACTTTCGTTGAAAAGTTTTATATAAGCACCTATGTTTTGTTTTAGCTAAACATAATAAATGGGAGACAAAACAAAGAAGTGAAAACAGAGAGTAAGTATATTAAACAACATGAATATTACTTACAGTTAAATATCCTTTATGGCAGCCTATTACCAGGTCTAGAAAAAAACATTCACATGAGGTTCAAACACTCAACAACAAAGCATACTTATTGTAACATACAATAAGTATGTTACACAACATACAGTAACATATTGGACCAGCTTGAGAACTATCAAAATTGCCAGTGTTGCCATTTCAGATATATGTGCATCCATCTTTGCAGGCATATCAAAATCTGAGCTATCAGAAGGCACCCTTTTTCCTGTAGTTCTATTGACTGGCTAGTTTTTGCCAAAGTCCCTTGGTAGTTAGTGTAAGTTGTGTTTGTGAGGGTAGAAACAAGGAATTCTTTAACAGCAACCAGTGTCTGAACTGATATATTAAATATATAAATCACCACAAAAATATATGCTTTTTGAGTGTGATGCTTGTGAGAGACTCCCACACGCACTGCAAAGAGGAGTTTGGGCTTAGAAGACAAGGATTTGGAGGTGGTGTGCTCATTCTATCTTCCACACTGGTCCAAACTTCAAGATCAGGAGAGGAAACAAACAAAACAATTTGACATTTGAATACAGCTGAATCTAGGAGGGGAGATGAAATTGTATCTTTTTCTTGGAAACTCATGGTCACCAGGAGAATTTTTGCCAGCAAACAAGTAATTGGATTAAATCCAATGCACATTTTCAGCTAAATAGCATTTAATTTACAATGGGCGTGCTCTCCTTGAGTTACAGCTGATCACAAATGCTTTCCAAGCAGGGTAAAACTGTGTTGTTCTAGTTTGGTAGCATTTCACATTTGCTTCATGGTGAAAGGTTATGGTGAAAGGGTGTTGAGAACTAAGCCTACATGGTATCACAGGTCTTGGCTCATTGTGCAGAGGATTTGTTAGGAAAGCAGCTACATTGGTGCAAATCCTCTGTGTTGGCAGAGCAAACAACCACACACACTACACAGTGTTGCAATCCATCTGGGTTTCAAGTGGGGATTAAATTCTGCAACTCAGGCTAGACAGAGGAACTATATAGCCACAAACCCTTACATTGCAGGAGCACACACAAATGGAGGGACTTAGCCACTTCTTCTTCCCCACAGCTAATTCATCCATGAGCTCTGTAGCCACAGGTGTAGAAAATGGACAGGACAGGACGGGATGGGATGGGACAGGACAGGACAGGATAGGATAGGATAGGAATGGAATGGAATATTTTGGTCCATTTTTTTCTGCCTCAGTTTTACATCTGAACATAAGGATGGATAAGCTTCAGACAGTTTAATACTCTACATTAGTTCATGATCTCTTTTTCCTAGATCAATTTTGTGTAACTATGAAGTCATACAAGCCTTCCTCGATGAATTTTGTGCTTTACAAAAGACTCGTTTGATGTGGCTAAACATATTCACTATATTTAACAAAACTGTGAAAATAAGTGAGTGGAAAGGCTTGTCTTTATCCTCCTTTCATGGCACTGTTGTTCTTTCTAGTGCTCTTTGGAGTGTATTCTTCAAAGGCTTGTCCAAGCTGGTTATAAACTTTTTTATTTAAAAAGAATGAACTGTATTAAGACATGATTTTGAGCAATGCTGGATAGACAAGAACTGTCCATCAAACCAGCATAAAAAAATGTTTAATTATTAGAACCACTAGAACTCAGGAACTCTGCTGTCACTTCACTCCTGATATTTAGGAGCCCAAAGCAATGGGAGATTCAGGTAGGTTTTCTAAAATCAGGATTCCCTCTGCATTACTTTTGTATAATATAGATTTGACATTTCCATAACCTATTTCTCCTCAGGATAAAATATTTCACTGTTACAACAATCTGCCAGTGAAATCATTCCTCTCTCACAGTTTCTAAGTCAGCATCTTTACCCAGACAAACCTTTGCCAGTCTTACGTAGGTTTGTCTAGTATGAACACAATGTGATTCATGGTGGTGATTGCTTCAGTGTTTATAAGATTATTCTTATAACACTCTATAAGGATGAGATAAACCTTCACCAGAAGGTTAGAGTGTACCTCCTGATGTTTTATTTGACTCTTGTTCTGCTCATAACTCTTACTGAACTATGTATAATGTTTTAGGTTTGGACTTGCCAAATCCTCATAGGGAAGAACTAAAACCTCTCACTCCTCTGATTTGTTGTATTAAAGCTATAATAAGACCTTCTAAGAAAGGCTCTGAAAGCCTTCAGAAAGGCTCATGACAGTGATTCTGATGTCTCCAAGGACAAAAAAGCAGACTTCAAAGCCAGTACAATCTTTGCTGCGCATAGATGTGTAGAATAAGAGTTCCACCTGCCCTAACACCAAATGACAGGGAACAGGAATGGAAGCCAGAGCTAGCCACAGTCCGCTGGAGACTGTGGACAGAGCTGGAGAATACTCAGCAAGAGAATGCCATTGTCTGAAGCCTGTTCCAGGCCAAGGTTGGCAATAAAGGGCTACAGTAACCACAGTCATAACCCTAAGACAATAGAGGATAAAGCATTAAAATCATCCCAATAAATTGTAGCATAATGAGCCATTCAGTTCCAAGTCTGTCTGGAAAACCAGTGACTTGCTCATCCCCACATCCCATATGACCTCCTGTGTCCCACAGTTTACGTGGCAGACCTGAGCACCCGAACTCTCCCTGCTCCACCACAGCACAAAGGTTTGTGATCGATTCACTGTCAGTGACTCTTATTGCTTCAAGGCACAGCTTGAAAACAGCTGAGAGGACTTTCAGAAAGCTCACAATCTACCTCCATCCTATAACATGTAGTGAGCACTGAACCGTACAAATGCACTTACTATCACAAAACAGATTTTCTTTCATTTTTCTGCAAAAAAATATACTTCTCCCAAATCTTTTATCCTTTAAGAACTCAGACATATAATGAAAGCCATGAGTCACCTGGAGCTACTACAGTCAGACTGCAGCTTGATAACAGCATAGCAATGAAAAGACTCATGGTGCAGCAATGAAAATTCTCACAACCATAAACATTTTTGTCACCTCAGTATCTTCTGTGAATGAGGAAAAATCACAGTCCTGACATCATGACTGGTATCAGTCTGTCTTATGTCTGGGTTCAAGAGATATTGTCGTAAAAGTTACACAACTGTCAGCCAACAATTATTCTTAATAGCAAATTTCATAAATTGTTTTGTCATCCATGCCTGGAAGTCTAGAACTTACATAGTTTCTCCTTATCTATTCCATGTGCACTTTGAAGGATAATGGCACTCCATCTCTGGTTATAGATTCAGCACCTGTAATTTTGCACAAAAATAACACAGTATTAAAAGCACAAATTATTTTTTCAAAAATCAATGAGGACTATAAATGAAAGTTGGTGGAAAGAGACCAAGTGTTCTGTGAAGATCACTAGCTTTCCATAATACTGCCTAATTAATTTAAGGCTGAAATGGAATTATCATACTTAAAGGGCAGATGATTTACTAAATACTTGTGGGGGTTTTTTTCCTGAATTAAACATACAGTCTTAGGATCCAAGACGTAATTTTAATGTAATGAAAATATCCTACACCAGTAACTATAGATTAGTGAAAAAACAGGAAATCCTGCCTTTGCTGGCAAATAAGAAAATAAGTAAAAAAGGCTATCCTCAGACTAGCAAAGTTTCCCCTCTTATACAGCTGAGAAGCTTCCTTGTGTTGGACTCAGTCTGGGATTAAACATGGGAGTTCAATTTCTAAAATTGTCAGTCCTTTCAAACAACCTAAATTCACTATCAAGTGCAGAAGGAAATACATGAAATTTAATCAAGCCATTCAGTGTTCACAAAATGCAGCTGATTTAAAGCAAACTATATAACCTGTTGCATGGGTGGACTTTTATCTCATGTGGGTTTAGTTAGCAGAGCTAAAAATATTAGCCAATACAAGGTTGGAGGCTGTCCTCTGAACAGATGCAGATGATAACCCTTGTGAGCTCAGCTGTCTGCTCCAATTGCCTTGCAAATGATAGTATGTTTCCAGCACAAATTACAGGAATTTAGACAGTTTGTTTGTACAGAGTGAAATTGCACAACTATACAATTCTGCACGCAAATACTGTGGAAGCACAGTGGAGGCTTCCTCACTGGGGCTCTAAATATGAGTTACCAGGACTCTGTATAACTTCTTCCCAAATAAAATAATACTTCCAATTCTGGGGAACAACTATGACCTAGCAATCTTTCTTTTTCCTTGGTACCACATATGCAACAAAGGTCATTCATTATCTTTCAGCCATTTATTCTAAACTTTACATTTAGCCAAGTTGCTAACAGTTTTTGTCCACTTAATGAGGGGTTCACAATACCAGGGTAATTTGTTTTAAATGCTCAGGTCGTGGAATCCTGTGATCACTCTCCCACATTTCTTTTACAAATGTAAAGCACAGGGCATGCTAGTGTTTGACAGTAGTCTAAAGCTGATTTCTATGTCTGCCCATGGCATCACAGAACTCCACACAGGCTAATTCCCCTGCTGCACGGTTCAGCATCCTGATACAGCAGGCATGTATATTGCACTATTGATACCGTGTACGGCAGGTACATTTCAATCCTACATGACTCAACGGGGAAGCACATGAAATAAAAATCATCAAAAGAAGAAAGAAGATTCCACAAACCCTGATTCCGTTATGGTTTTCGTGATGTGGGGGCTATGTTCATTAGTTCTGCATAGGATGCCTGATCTCTGCCACTCAGACAGAAGAGCAGTTTGGCTGCGAGCCCAGCCTGCCTCTCCAGCTGCAATACTGCCAGCTCCTGCTGTCCTTAGGCCCTGTATCTTAGCCCTTCGCCTTTCAGAAGGGCTGTGTTGTCAGAAACTCCCCGTGACCGACATTAAACATCACTGACATGAAACACTGGCACAAAGGCTGCCTACAGTCCCCCCAAATCCTCCTCAACAGCACAGGATGACCCAGGGTGGAAAACTGAGTCCAAGAGCCTGAGTAAGCAGACAATTTCTTTAACACCAGGCTACTGGGCCGTTCCTCAAATTTACCTAAGCATTTCAGCAATATGTTCTACAGCGGTTTAAAATGCCTTAGAGAGCTGGGTTATTTACGGCGCTCCGCTATTGTTCTTTTTAAATACTTCTGTTAACGTATTATTGATAGAGAGGCCAGACACCCTGAGGGCAGTGTAAATGGAAAGCATCCTAGGCGGAAAAGAGTCTTAACGGTTTTTTAGCTACGATTCAGCATGAAAGTTCTGTGTGGGGAAACTGAGGCGAGCAGCGCGGTGGGCTTTACTCGTCAGACTCGTCAGCAGTGTTGAACACAGGAGCACTGACAGCACAGGAAGGCACACGCACCTTGATGCCACTGTCAAGCTCTTCCACATTTCACCGCGCGGATGCTCACACGGAGCCGGGAGGAGGCGGCTGCGGACCCCACCCTCTCGCGGGGGGAGGTGATGCCATTGCGGCCGCTCCCGCACGGGGCCCCGCAGGATTTCCTGCCTCCGCAGCCCCTCAATTCCTGGAAACGATCTCTCCCGAGGGCAGGAAGGGCGAGCGCGCCGCCGCCGCCGCCGGCAGCCTCAAAGCGCCGTGAGGGGCGCGGCGGCCCCGGCCCCTCAGAGCGGAGCGGCGCGCGCGCGCCTTGCCGTAACGGCCGCGGCGGCACCGCGTGCCGGGGCGCGCTCACGTGACGGCGCTGGTTGGCTGGGGCGCGCGCGCCCGCTCCGCGCTGGGCACGGCACAGGACAGAACAGCACGGCACAGAACAGAACAGCACGACACAGAACGGCACGGCAAGGCAAGGCAAGGCACAGCAGAGTACAGCAGGGCGGGACGGCACCGCACCTGAGACGCCGCACCGCCCTCCGCACCCTGCCGAGCGTCACTTCTGTCCTGCGCCCAGCCGGTCCCGCTCCGCGCTCAGGTGAGGCGCTCCCTCAGGCCCCGCGGGCGGGCGCCGCTGAGGGTGACCCGGCGAGGCCGGGCGCCGTGGGCAGCTGCACAGGAGGGAGGGCGGCGGGGGCACCGCGGGGCTGGGGGCGCTCCCCGGCCCGGGGCAGCTCCTGACGGAAGCTCCCGGCTCCTGCCCCTGGAGCGTCCCGGCTCCTGCCCGCCTGATGTCCCGTTCCCTTCCGCGGTAAGGTCAGAAATGCTGACAGCTCACTTGGATGTCAGGCGCTCCTGCTGCATCGCTCCTGTGCTTTCCATACCGTTAGACGTGTTCATTGTTTCTCTGGCTTCTCACTGTGCAGACAGGGCGCTGGGGTATTTATCACCACACCTGACATGACCTTTTCTCGCTCTTGCAGAGGGCTTCTTTGCAAAATTCGTCCTGGCTAACCCCTGTTTGTGAAAACTTAATGGACAAAACTAAAATCTGTTCGTTTTTCACTTTCCGGGTATTGGTTTGGCACATTTGCCATAGAAATGAAACTTTCTTCTCGTGTAGAATCTCCAGGCAATTTCTGCATGCACTTTGTTTGAAAAGCAATTTGCTGAATTAACGTAGCATGCACAAAGAGAACTTGAGTTGACATACTAGCAGCGTACCATCTATCTCGTGAGCAAAAATGGAATATTCCTGCCCTTAGGTTCCTTTTTAATCTTAAATTATTAATGGTTCTCTGCATTACAAGAATGAAATTTGTAATTGGTACAGAGTGCAAATGCATGTAGAGAACTGTACACAAGAGGAGCTTGTTATAAAGAAGGACGTGCCTTCCAAAAAGACCTAGCAGGAGAATGGCATTAAAGAGCTCTTTCACTTCTCTACAGCTGTTGAGAACCTCTGGGGAGAAGCAGTAGGCCATACCTAGCCCAGCTCTTTTGCAGCTCTTGGAAAAAAGGAATGAGAAAAGGGAAAAACTTTTCCCTACTTGGGGAGCATAGGAAAGTAGAGCTTTAGAGTTACTTGCACCTTTGTTCAGCAGCTATTTAACTGAGTCATTGCAGGTGCCCTTAAGATAGGGTTAGTGGCAATCATAATATCCCATCTTCTTTTAGAACCTGATTGTCGACTTCGCACTAAATGTTGTCATTTGTACTTGGTTAAATATTTATTATCATATTTATATCACATGTTATCATGCTGTTGTCTGTGTAATCAATATAGGAAAAAGTTCCTTTTTCTCTGAAAGACCCCAGAAAAAAACCTTCTTGCTGAAACTGAAATAGAAAGGGCAAAACACTTGCATTTGCTATGGATCCATCAGCATTAAAGGTTTGAAAATATGTTGAGAGGAAATGTTGGTTTAGGTATCAATCGGAATTAGCATTTCTACTGTCTGTTCAACCATGTAATGTAGAGCAAGTGAGGTGTGTCATACTAAAGATTACAGCCGTGAACTAAGGTTCTGCTTTCTCTTTTACTTAATTTTTTCCCAGTATTTGAACTTTCAAAGGCAAAAGTTTGAAGTGAGACTATATTAAGCAGGTCAGAAACATAAGGCTTAAAAGCAGTTTTCTTCCATGTAATCCCTCAAAGTTTGTTGAAGAGATTTGGGGCAGATGTACTGTGAATATGTGGTGTTACAGAAAGTGAAACTGGTGCACAGAGATGATGGGCTAGTTAAAGGAAACTCGTAAAAAACTTGAGAGGATGAAATTCTGCAATATTTTTAGTTTGATAATAATAATAAAACCCAACAAACCAAACAAAACAGGAGTGGGATGAAGACTGGATCAGCTAAGGCTTTTGAACAACACAAAGGTGAAGCTGAGGTAGATTTGAGGGAAAAACTGGGCTGAGTTTTCTTGAGTTTTCTGTAGTGTCAGTGTGAAAGAGGAGTGTCTTGTCCATCACAGAAGAGGCTTCTAGACCAAATTAGACTTGACTGTTGGCCACAAGGAGTCATCCAGGGAGGCCAGTGTTCCACCTGGCTTCTTCTGCTTTCCTTCTGGGCCTGGTTTGCACTGCAAATGTTTCACTTGCCAACCTGCAGCAGGTGTTCCTGTTCCTCACCTTCCTGCCTATTTAAAAGAAATTCCCCACTTTGGAGAATTGCACCATGCAAGTACATTCCTCACTGAATTACCCTGTGTTCCAGCAGGTTTTAGTTTCCCTCAGCTCACAGTGACCTTGCTGCATGTCCTGCACACAGTATCACAGTGTGCTTGATGTTGTGGGTGAGCATTAGTTCAGGTGATGCCTGCCTGGGTGCAGAGCAGATGGGAGACAGAAGGAAGTGCCCTGCCATGACCAGAACTGAGACTTGATGTGCAGGCACACAGGGTGAGAGCCACAGCAAGCCAGCTCTCTTCTCCGCTGTGAGCTTCTCAAGACTGGTAAGGAAGGTGCATGTAAGGTTTACCTGCTCTATTCTTCTGAGTGCAGATCATCATCACAGAGAGAGATCTGCTTCCACTACCATGGTATGAAAGATGTTTGTATTTTAGAGTTGTAATAATGTAGAACAATGCTAATTATGAACTCAGTTATCTTCAGAACTGGAAAGTGGAAAACTGAGAGCAGGGGGATGACGGCCATAAACTTTTATCTGTGAAGTGGAACTTTTAGGCTTATGCTTTAGTAATGGTGAAAATCAGGTTTAGCTGCATTTTTATCTGCTTACATTCTTCAAACAACTGGTCTCACTTTACAGGATAACAATTAAAAAAATATCTCAGCAAGCAGGAGAGTCTTAATGTGCCCTTTAATAGGACAATAATGTAAATGATTAATGATTGATGAAAAAGAATTGTGAATGAGCTTGTGGGAATGCTTTCCATGTCTATTTGAGAGTCAGGAGGATCGTGATATATCCTTGGAGGTCATGTCTGTAGATTTTAATGAGGGTGAAGCAGAGAAAGGCTGTTAGAAGTGAATGAGATCTCAGTGAAGTAAAAACATAGAAAGCTCTGGAGCTCTGGGTTTATGACCAGATAAACCAGATTCCCTTTTTCCCTTTTTCCATTTTGTTTTTTTTGTAAAGGGATGTTCTGAAAGAAGCTGCAAGTAACTTCTAATCCTCCATCAATACTCAGGAAACAAGTTAACAGTTATGAATGGTACAGTATCATGTAAAGTATCTATTTAAACAGTTTTAGAGCCATGAGTATGCTAATGTCACTAATTAATAATTTGGGGGGGGTTGTTTAATTGTGGGTTAAGGCTGTTATTTGTAGGGCTTACAAAGGGAGCTGTATGTGCCTGCCTTGGAGGAAGTAAGGGTGAATGCAATAGGAGAGATGGTGAGAAGATTCTCCACTGTGTAGCTGCATGAAACATAGCAGTTCAGGAAGACTGATATGTCTTTGCCTCTAAAATGCTTATTGACAAGTAGCAAAGGGAAGGGCAGAACTCCTAGAGGACATAAACAACATGCCTCTAGCTCTGGTGTCAAGTCTTGTGGCTTGTCTATTCCACAAAGGTGGAATAAATTGTTACTTCATTTTATGTTTGTTCTCTCTGTTGTGTTGTGCTGGATATCTGCAGAGGGTTGTAATTTCCGTGAGAAATTAACTTCAGTCCAAAATTCAGTTCTGAAATGATCCTGACAAGAAGGGAGACATGGCCAGTGGGCCAGTACTCTGTTCATTTGAAGACTCTACATTTCAGTGGTGCTATTCAAGCTAGCATGAACCTCTGAAACCTATTTGTGCCCCTGAGCAGTGCTTTTAGGGCAGCATCTGAGATGAAATCAATATTGTTTGGCTCTTGGAAAACCTCCACCTTGCTCCTGGATGAGAACCAAACCACAATAAAGTAGGCATTTACCAAACCCAACAAAGGACATTTATATTTCATTTGTTACCAAAGGGGGAAGAAACACAGAATTCCCTGTTCATGTGTCATCAGGCTGTCAGCTCATATTTTAGAGTCTTGTCACCTTCTTGAAGGTAGCCAAAAAGCCCTCCTCAGAGTCTGTTGCCTAAGAGAGAGGAGCTGGTTAACTGGGATACAGCAGTGCTAGGTTCTGACACCTAAGGTGGTTTGTTTTTTTTAATCTAAAGCTATAGAGAAATTATTCATGAATGAGCCTCATTTGACAGAGTTGTGTCAATCTCCAGTTATGCTCAAAAGCTCATCAAGGTACTCATGATTTATTCAGTGCATTGGAGCAAAAGAGTGTTTTAGTGAAGATATACAGTTTACCTGTTTTAAAATTTAAAAGGTTGTTTTGTTGACAAATCAGGCCTGTTTTACAATATAAAATGGATCATAAAAGACGTTGTTGCTGTTGCATGTGCTCTAATTTTAGGTTGAAAATAATAAGGTTTATTCTTTTTTTTTTCCTTCTTTCCTCCTTAGGAGTGCCACAGTAAGAGAAAGACATGAAGTATTTTTAATGAAATTCTGCTTTTGATCAAGCTGCTAAAAATGGATGTGAACATTTTCTCCTGTGAGGTAAGTATTGACAGGGAGATATAAAAGATAACTTGGCTTGTTTCACTTAGTATTGCCTGTCACCACTGCTGTTCTTACCAGTAGCTTTTGGTCAGGTATTTTAGAGCTATAACATCTCTGACTTGGCAAACTTTGTATCAAAACTCTTAACTGAAAGGTCCTACAAATAACTGTTTCATTTACAGGATTAGTCAGCCTTGTTCTGATATTCCAGCAGATAAAAACAAATGTATAAAGGCTTGGTGTTGCAGGGTTGGTAATGAGCAGCTTGTGCACAGAGTAGCTTTTGACCCAATGTCAAGCTTTTTTCCAAGCATCAAAGAAATGGAAGCTGCTAAGTCTGATTTTCAAGAGTGAATACTTACACAGACTAACTGCAGGTGCAGGAAATGAGTGAGAGATTCTGGGAGAAAGAAAGAGTTTGTACCACAAACTTGCAGGTACTTTTCCATGCATCCAGGCAGCTTTCTGAGTTCCTGCTCTGTACAGCCTAGAGAAAAATGGGGGTTTTGCCAGCCTGAGTTACAGGTGTATATTTATATTGCTTTTGTCAAGTATCACAGCCAGATCTTCACAGTTCCTGCAATATGTAAGTTAGTAAAACCAAATACATGTCCTTAATTTAGGATTGTGGGAAAATTCAGGTTGTAAGTAACCTCAGGAGACCATAGAGTCAAACCTTCTGCTCATAATTTGGAGTAGTCAATGAAATTAGGTCATTTTCACCCATGGGTCTTCTCAGTCTGTTATATGTTTGGAAGTATTAACAAAAGGTGGATTTATAGTTTGCCATATATATTAAATGTACATTATAATAATGCAGATAGGAACATAAGATGCTACTAAAATTTGTCAGAAGGGAGAATGTTTTAATTAAGACAGGATTGCACAGGAATGGTCTGTTTCTCTGAACAGAGGAAACAATAAATATCTGATGTGTTCATTTCTTGCAAGTACAAATGAAACCTCCACAAGTCAGCTAACACTGACCTAATGTCATGCTGCCAGTATTTTCAAGACAGGTTCCCTGCAAGAATTACCTGTTCCCAGGCATCTGTGGGGAATTGATTTATTTACTTCCTCCTGTAAGCAAAATTGCTTTCTCATAATAAAAAGAAGGGAAGTGAACACATTGCTTATCCTGTGTGAAGCATGTTACTGAAACATTTTCTCTGAAGTATAAATATTTGTTCATGGGAAAACAGTGACAATGTGAATAAAAATAAGCATGTTGTCAGGGAGCTTAGGGAGCAATCTCCCCCCTGGCCTCTAAAAGTAAACACAAACCAAGCATTTCTCTTCCCCCATCATTATGCGCTACCAAGCAGAACATTTTGTGAGCCCTAGGAGTAACTACTTCCACCGTTTTGGCCAGGGAGGATTATACAATGAAGGGGTTAATCTTGTCAGGAGAAAGACATTTTAGCATTCAGAGCCTCATGGGAGGGTCAGTGAAGTGAAGAGACTCTTGGTTTACTTTGGATTTATGCTTATCTCAATGTGCTTTCAATTGATCCCTCAAAATTGGTAATTTAATAGCTTTAATAGTTACATTAGTAATTTAATGAGCCCCTTTCAGGACATCATCAAAGACAAACATATACTTTGTGAATAAAAATAGAAGTAATTTCATAGGTAATTCAGTTCCTGAAAGCCAGTATGCAGTATTACACATATGCAAGTTGTCATTGTCATGGTTTAACCCCAGCCAGAAGCTAAGTACCATGTAGTTGCTTACTTATGTACTCCCAGTGTATAAGAGGGGAAGAGAATCAGAAAAAAGGTAAAACCCGTGGGCTAAGGACTGTTTAATAATTGCAATAAAATGTAATAATCATTGGAATTAAAAAAGGAGGCAAAAGAAAGGGAGAGAAATAAAACCCCAGGAAAACAAGTGGTGCATAATACAGTGGCTCACCATGTGCTGGCTGAGGCCCAGCCCAGCCCTGAGCAGGAATTGGCAGCTCCCAGTCAGCTCCCCCAGTTTATATACTGTGCATGGCCTTTTAGGGTACGGAATATCCCCTTGGCCAGTTCGGGTCACCTGTCCTGGCCCTGCTCCCCCTTGGCTTCTGGTGTGCCTGCTCCCTGGCAGAGCATGAGGCACTGAAATGTCACTCAGTTTGGAGGGAGCACTGCCAGGCAGCACCTACAACATCACTGCATCATCAGCATTCTCACAGTGAGTCCAAAACACAGCACTGTACCAGCAACGAGGAGGAAAATAAACTCTATTCCAGATGAAACCAGGACAGTGATGCTATGAGTTATTTAATACCCATTGATTGATCTCACCAGCAAAAAGTACCTTTTGGGGAGAAATGGCACACCTAAGAATCCAAATATCTCTTTTCACCTCTGCTCCCACTGTCAAACCTTGCTTCCCAGACTGTTTTACAATTAATTTCTGAGTTACATTTAGAGCTCATGTAGCTAAATTACAGAACAATATTCTCAGAAACTTGCTGTTTCCACACCAGTTCTTGTTGTTTCTCTTATTTGGTCTCACTTCTGAAAGATAATATATCTGCAGGCCTGAAAAAAAGCTAATTTGTAGATGGGTGTGTGCTTGTGTCAGAAAATGCTACATCTCTGGAAGGTGTGTCTTTGTAGAGGTGTTATTTACTCCTTAATATCCCATTCATAGCTTATTTGCTTCTGGGCTTCTGTATCATTTGAGGCATTATGAGACAAGTAGTTGTAAATTTAGCTGTCTGGGTAAAGAAGCTACTTCTCTCTCAGAGATTACTGTCTTCACAGTCAGTGGAATAAAACAGTTACATGTGTGATTGCCTCTACAGTGCAATCTGGCACTTGAATGTAGCTGACAATTCAGAATGGTAAATACAAAGTTCTGGACTGTGCAAAGCCAGCAGAGGGGTGTGTGTGCAACAGTAACCTTCAGCAGAACTAAATTTATCAGAGGAAATTTTAAGTTTTAAAACTGCTTGAACTTGTTCTCAGAATTAGGACTGCTTGTGAGTAAAGATTAGAAATGTGAGGGACTGTCTTGTGTGGGTGGTTCAGGTGTGAGAGGAAGAGCAGTGTTGCTGCTTGTTGCTTTTGATCTTTGTAATTAAATTTTTGTTTTCTAGCCCTGTTTATCATACTGTTGAAATCCATATTTGTAACTTTATAATGGGATTTCCTGTGCTTTACATAAAGGAGAATGACTGTTTTTCACAACACCTATGCAGAATCAGGAACAATTTGTTATAGTTAGGTGGGAAAAGAAGAAAGAAATGATGCAGTTCTGAGATGTCCATTAATTCAGAAAGCTTAAGCATCAAGGTACCCAACATAAGAAATTGAAGCTGGGGTATAAAATCAGTGCTGTTACATCAGAACATTCTCTTGCCAGCTGGAATTACCTGTCTCTCACACTTCTGGAAGCAAGGGCCTAGCACCCTCAAAATGAGAATTGCAGTTAAAAAAACACAATAAGGAACAGTACCTGAGCTGTAGCTGCTTTTTGTTTTCAGCTGCTTTGATGGTGGTAAAATTTGTTTCTGCATGGACTCCTAGATGTGCTCAGCATGGGCAGGTGTTCCAGTAATTCTCCTGAGCAACAGGTGTGGTTTACACTTGAGATGGATGTACGTGTTGTAGGGACTTATGGCTGTCCTTGTTTCAGTTCTTGATTTATGGCTATTCCATAACATTTGAACTCCCTGGATTTGTCACTGCTATTTCAGAGACATCTTTTTAATTGTCATGGCAATAATGTAGATTATTGGCCACTAAATACAGAAGAACGGTTCATAAAATACTTCCCAGTATTCTAAGAAAAATACCTGTGGGTCAGGCTTTCCTTGAGGCAAGCCAACAGTCTCCATTGAATTTCTCCAGGGGTGAATTTTGTTCTTTTAATTCTCTTACATGTTTGCAACAGTGCTCCCCACTGGCAGCACTATAATTAAGGAACTTTTAATGTTTCTCCTACTATAAGGGTATAATAGTCCTTTAGCTGTAGATCTGATTTCAGCTAAAAGGCTAATGCAAAAAATCAGAATGGTGGAGGAATGTTTATCTTCTGTAGCAGATGCAGTTTGATGACATTTTATTGGCAATTTCTTCTAATTTTAAAATAATAATTCATACATTTTCATGCAAAAATATTTTGGGGACAAGGTGTGGGAAGAATTTAATTCTCTTGAGGATTTTATAATGCTACAAAATGCATCCTCCTCTAGCAATTTTGTCAATATGTATAGGAGTAAATAAGATAGATACCTTTGTAGTTCTCCTCTTCTGCCTTCATCCAGGAAAAGAACTCTTGCCTGACTTGGACTGTAAAAAAGGTTAAAAATAGAATGCTACATGTCTTGCTACTTTGTTGAAAGAGATAAAAAACCCTGCAAGTAGAATTCATGACGCTTCAGCAATATGACTTGCAAGCAAAGAGTGGATGAGAAATTTCAGGGCACTGGGATATTTTTTATTTTGTTAGAGCTCCCTGAATGCCTAATTAGCCTCAAAACCACTGCTGCTGCTGGTTCTAGTTTGGTTTTCATTTTACAAAGGCATATTCTCTTCCTGACATATTTAAATGCTTCAATTATAAGTGTAAGCGTAATTGGAAAATGATGTCTTTTACTCAGTGCTTTGCAAATTACACAGTATGCACACACTCCTTTAGGCCCTCTGATTTGTGCCTAATCTGTAGTTCAAACCTGTAACAGTGATACTTTGGCAGGTCCTGGAAGTAGCATCCTATACCCTCTGTGAAAACTGCAAATATATGCAAAAAGTATGTGATTTCATGGTTGATAGCTTTTGAATGGTAGCATTTAAAAGAACAAAATCCTTCTTGGTAACTATTCCTAATAAACATAATTAGGGAAGTCTCATCAAGCAGCCTGTGGTGAAACATACAAACTGTCTTTATTGCCTGCTTCTTAGACTTGGAATCATTCGTGTGTGTTTTTCTTATATGGATCACTTGTGTACATTCTTCTGCAATTTCTGCAATTACCATTATCCTTCAGCTAGAAGGATTGGCTAGAATTTATAGGAAGTGTTTTAGAGAGTGAAAGATATCCATCAGAACTAACCCTGGTAATATTCTTTCTGCATACGGTTTATGACCTTAACTCATTGGGGAAACAAGAAAATAGTAACTAGATTTGTTTAGACATATTGAAGGAAACCACTAAAATACATGAGTGGCATTTGGACAGTTGAAACCTCGTGTTGATATAATCTAGTCTAACCCACTGATTTTGTTGTGTTGCAAGAATGGAGGCTTTGCAAGGCAGTCTTTGCTAGTGTGACTAAATCATCAGTGAACTAGTGTAAGGCGGTGGTAAGAGGCACAAGGTCTAACCTTCCTGGAAAACCTTTCTCTTTCAAAAAGTGAGTGGGTCCAAGGTATAAAATATGGAGAATATAACAAAGTTTGAATTTTGAATTCATAAAATCCCACAGTGTTGCTACTGTGCAGAATCACACTGTTCATGATAAAGGAAGAATTGTACTGTAATCTTGGGGGGTAATTGTAATCCAAATAAGTGCACTCTTTCAACAACCTTGAGAAAAAACATCGAAGTTACAGGTGCTTCATTAATTTCTGTTTTGTTTCAGCTACTTTAAGTTATCATCTTTCTAAGACAGACATGTAGAAACTAATTCTGTGGACTTTTTCTTCTTGAATTACTCCCTAAATTAAAGCCCAGAGGAGTCACTGGAAGCTTTTCCTCAACAGTTTCAGAAGGATTTATATCAGGCTCTTAAAACCATAACTGGGTCTTACTTTCATGTATAGCTCACTATGGGACAGAGGTGCAGAAGAGTAAGTTGTAGCTAATAAAGCTGTCTCTCTAAGATCAGTGATGATGAGATTAAGCTGCCTTTGATTTTTCTACTTAATCCTGCTCTGTTGGTTTGACAGCCTATAAAGGTCAGAGTATGGCTGGTGGCTGCTGTTCTTGTATAGAAGCAGTGATTCAGAGACCAATAACACTAGGCTTTGGCAACCGTAAAAAAGGTGACAAAATCCACTTTGTTTCTCTTCCCCTCACCACTCCTACCCAACGTTTTCCAGTTCCTGTAACTAGAGATCTGTGTTCAAGATTTGTCCTCATGATCTCCTTATACCACCAATATAAGCAACTCCAAGCAGGGGTGGCACATTGTTGCAGACATCTTTATTTGCGTGTTGCCCCTGTCAAATTTCTGAAATCTTTGACCAATTTTTTAGCTTCTAAAATTTGGTCTACATTTTGCATCCTTCTGCCTATACATCTACTAGGCTTTTAATAGGTGGTTTATGCAATCCTCAAAAGGGCAGTGAGAGCATTTATAATGCTTGGAAGAAAAATGGCTGATCTATTTATGTATGGTTTTTAAAGCTCAACAGCTTAGATCAAGAATGAGAAGCAAAGACTGTGTATGTCATTGAAAACCTCCTGTAGTTGTAGTATAAAGATATTTCAAGTCTCTTGGAAACTCAGTAGTCAGAGACAAGTGAATTTTGACTGATCTACATAGAGGAGAGATGGAGACTGGCAGCTAGCCACAAGGTCAGACAGACAGAAAATCTTCCCCAGCTGACTGTTTGCTATGACTCTTATTTTATTCCACAAAGGAGTTCTTTCCATTCCATTAACATCTGATTAGATGGCAGAAACATTTTGAGAAGCTCTGAACAGTTATACAGATGCCAGCACTATTACTTCCAGATTCATTCCCTTGCCAAACAGCAAAATGACACAGTCAAGAAGAAATCCTCCTACTAGTCAGTTTTTTTCTATTTAGTTTTTGTTTGGAACTGTTTTTATAAGTTGATTAAATCTTTTGTATCCATGTTGTAGTCCTGAGGAGAAAGTGTGGAATATAGCAAATACAAGCTGTTGCAAAATTGTTCCCATTAGAAAAGATTACACATATGATACAAAACTCTGCCATAGAAGCAATTCTTAAAACAGCCTTGTCCTCTCTGGGCTGGGAATGCAGTGAGCCATAACTCTGCCACTTCTTCCCTTGGGAGACTCTTATATAACTGCTCAGCTGTTTCTCTTGCTGCTCTTCATATTAAGCCAAATTTTTGTTTTGCTTAATTGTATCCTAACTTTGCAAACCGGGGCTGTTCAAGTGAACCCGCTCCGGTTTAAGAGCAGTCTGTAGGAAGAGAAGGGTGGCAGTAAAGGCAGTTTATCAGCGTTGAGAGGGCTATCAGAGAGACTGTGACAGGGCAGGTGAACAGGCTGGGACACACCTGGCTCAGCTGCATTCCCAGCAGCAGGGACACATCCAGGGCTGTCTGAGGCTGAGGGCAATGAGCAGGGAGAGGGCAGGGGTTATTCCCCTCTCTCAGCACTTGTGAGGGGGCTTCTGAGAAACTGTGCTCAGTTTCAGGCTTCACAGTTCTGAAGAGAGCTTGACCAATTGAAGACAGTGCAAGCAAGGGCTGCTAATACTGTGAGGAAACTGAAATATGAGATATACTCAGAGACACTGAGGGAGCTGCTTATCTGGCCTGGAGAAGAGAAGGTTAAGAGGGCATCTAAATACTGCTCAGGTACTCACAGGGGGTTATGGGGAAACCAGATCTTCTCACAGTTGCGCAACAAAAGGATTAAAGGCGGCAGTCACAAGTTGCAGCAAGGTGGTGTAAAGAAAAAAATTTCTCACTGGTTGTAAAAAAAGCCATTTTCATAGTGAGTGGCTAAGCAGTGGAACACATGCATTGGAGATTGTGGACTGACTGTCCTTAACCAGATCGAGCTTTGTCATTAGCTATGCATTGAGGAGGAGGTTGGACTAGATGACCTCCAGAGGACTCTTCCCACCAAAATTGATATTCTGTTTTGCAGTGAGGTAGAGAAAATCAGGGTCTTGTAATTAACAAGATTAAATATAGAAGCATGGAAATGCAAAAGCCAATATCCTACATATCGTTAGACTGAAAACTAAAGCATTGTCAAAATATAACCCTCTTAAAAAAATAGATATTTAATTTTTATTCCAAATTATAAGTATTGGCATTTTCCTTCCGTAGATGGTTTATTTCCTATTTACTCAGCTGTTCAAAATGTATGCCTATATTAAGCCTTCTATATTCCTTTTCTAGTGAAAAAGAATGGGGAAATATAATTCATAAGGCAAACCACTGGTGCTGTATATCATTCGCAGAATGCTCTAATAAAACCTGGTGCACTGTGGGCTTCTTAAACGATGATGGCCTTGCACTATATTTAGCATTCAATGAAGAACTGAAAAAACCCTAACAAATAAATGCATACTGGTCTATGCTGGTGTCTAATGAACTCAGTGAAGGTATCATTGTGTATGTTACGTCTCCACCTCTGAGAATTAAGACAAATGTGGGACTGTAGGAAAAGGGATGCAATTAGCCTAATCAATTTGCATAGCTGGCTGAGAGTTGATGTTGATGTCACTAAATAGAGACACCTTACGTCAAGTGCGAACCAAAGAGAAGAATGGACTGGGTACAATGTACAATGGTTTTGAAAAGAAAGCTAATTAGGAATGCAAGAGCATTCAGCAAGGGTACATTGCAGCCTGAATGCAAAGCTTTTAATACAAAAACTGTACTGACAGGAAATGAATAGATTTTTATTTCAATGTTTATAGAATATATTCTTACATAGTTTTATTCAAGGCATTTGTTTTCTTTATGATTTTTTAATGGATAAAGTCTAATGAAATTTATCCCAAACCATTACAAAAGTAGTTAGAAACTATTTTGATCTACCCACATCATTAAAGTCTCTAAGCATAATTTGGGGGAAAAGTAGACTTCAATGACAGGAGCTGGGTAATTCTGATATTTTAATTACAGGCTGCCAGTTGGCTGAGACTGCATATACCACATACAATGGGCGGATGATGAAGTCCATAACTGAAACACCACATTACCTTATTTTGGTTGTACAACATTCACTCATGTTCCCTCTGTATTGCTGAAACCAAGTTTCATGGACTGTAGAGAGCACTTTCTGTCCCTGTGAGGTTGCCATATGCAATGTGGAGCCCATACAGGACAATTTAACTTACTTTGTTTTACTTAATTCCTTCTGCATTTAAATTATTCCCACTAACATTTTTTTTAAATCTAAACATGCTCCTAAAGTCTTCTAACATGAAAGGCCCCTGCATTCAAGGATAAGGGAGAGATAGAAACTCTAGGATATCCTATACTATTTGGGTTTGGACAGTCCCAGGTAGTCTCTGCAATGTCAGGTCTGCCCTCTTTTAGTAAACAAGCTCAGTTCTGTAACTGTCCCTGCTGAGTGTTGTTGGTATAGCTTGTCATAGGAAACTGCATTTGTGCTTGGGTGTTACTACCTAATGCATAAGGGAATATAATATAAGGGAAATAATCTCAGTTTTCCTGGATTAAAAGCTTGAGTGGTTCTTCAGAGGCAGCAAAGAACCATGTCTCTACATTTTAATTTTTTTTTTTTTTTAAGCAGACCATACCTAGACCTCTAATACAGGGAAGAGCCTCTTGCCTCCACATAGCCCTTGGGTCTGGAATGTAGACTTTCTCAGAATGCTGATAAACAGAAATGTAAAATCTAAACCCCAGAGTTACCATGCTTAGACTATCAATCCTCTACAGATACAGCAGATTTAGATTATGATGGGATGGTGAGAAACATGGACTCCCCTTCCAAAAGAGTTTGTCAAAGAAACTAAACCAAGTGCTTGTAGTCCCTTCTTCCTGCACCTCCTGTTATTCTTGACTGGTATTTTTTCAACCTGTCTCCTCCTGAGCCTTTCTCTGGTGTCTTAGAAGTGCAGAGGATGGAAGGGCCTGAGGGCACTGAGCTTCAGTGTTTCTGAGCTGGTAGAGAATTCCTTAAGGAATTCTGCCAACACTGCATGTTGGAGCAGCCTCTGGAATTAAACTGACTCTCAAGATCCAGGGGTAGAAAGGTTATTTGTAAACTCAGTTACAGTCTATGCACAACTGATGCTCTCTCCTGATGTTTTTTAATCATCTGAGAAATACAGTCTCAAAACCAAAAGGTTAGTTTAGCCCCAGAGTAAAACATACTACATTGGAGCATATGGGGATGTGAATTTACATTTGTGCTTTCAAATGCATTTTGTAATTTAACAAAACTAAGATAATTCTAAGTAGACTTCTCCGTGGGAGTGAATGCATTTTTTAATTATTATTTTAGCCTTTTTTTTTTTTTTTTATCCAGTTGTTCTCTCAGTTGTGAGATAGTGTTTAAGGCACATAACTGAGCTGCAGTGATGGAGCTCATTTGGCAGCCCATAGACATGTTTTGGAAAGCTGTATCGACTTGGCAAAAGCAGACTGTAGTTAAATGCTACCATGGTCCAATGCCATGTCCTTTAGGATTGCTTGCAAAGACAGAGCTTATTCCCTTCTCCCTTTCCCTCTAGCTGTTGTTCCTTCCTGAAAACAAACAAATGAAAATGAAAAATCCAAGTTGGCTACCTTGAGTGCTTAAACATCCGAATGAGTAAAACTTTACCACTCGTATATTTTTAATGCTTATGCAAAGTCAGTGGGAATACTTGTGGTTTATTACTGTGCTTTCTTGTACCAAAGCCTAGAAACTGTCAGTTGCTCTACACCCTATTAGAGATTCATTCCAACCACTTCTCAATGTGTCATTCAAGTTTATGGTCAAACCTAAACTGTTTTTTTAAAAAAGTTTGGGAAAATATAAATATGCTTCCGTACAGGATTATGTATCAGAGAACAGAGAACTTCTGATTGTCCTGGGGTTTTGTTTAATACTTTACTGGAAAAGCTGCAATCTGAATTATGTAAGAAGTTTTACATTTGTGGTGGGAAAGCACTGAATGGTAAAAAAATACTGTAGATGGTAATTAAAATGGAAATGATATAGTAGCTTGTACCTATTTCTATGCAGCAGAAGCCTTTTTCCCCCTTTGATGAAACAGGAAAAAAGAGAAACTTAGGGGAAACTTTTCTTTACCCCCATCAAAAGCAGTACTGTTTTTCTCTTTTTCCCATTTAACCACCTGGCTAATCTATCATAGCTGTATTCTGCTAAATTTACTATTGTGCACTAAAAATAACATTTCTTCCTGTTCTCTCTCTCTCTTTTCCGTAAAAAAGCTCTGTGAAGAGGCAGAATTAGATCTAAAGGAGTTTTAATAGCTTGGTTTGGGATTTTTTTTTTTTTTTATTGCAGTCTAGCACTTCTTGAGTCAGTATCATGGCAAGTCTGGTTGCTTTGAATCAGTTTTCTCTCATGTTTTGCTAACTTACCTGTTCTCACATTAGCACAATTTGCAGCAGTGATAGTCTAGGTATTTTTAATAGAGACGTGGGTTCTAGCTCTGGACTGTCTTCAGAGTGATCATTTAGACTGTAGAAGAAAGGTACCAGTAAGGAATTAAAAATTGCCATACTGAAGCAGTTCTGTAAAAGGCACACATTTTGTGTAATATATATGCTTTGCTCAGCCTCCTGAATTGAGTGGGATGAATATCAGTGTTTTTGTTTTCCTAAAAACTTTATCTGAGAAAAAAGTGAATACATGGATGTGTTCTTGCACAGAATGAAAAATTCAGCCCTCATTTGTGGAGAAGAAAAATTCCCATAGAACTTGAAACTTAAGAGAAGGTGATTATACTGTACCTTCTAAATCTGTTGACTCTTTTTACTTTTCATTTCCTGCATTATCAACTTGATATTTCTTTGCTTGTAAGCAGATGTGTGAGTGAGAGTTATTTTAGTTTCTGATACATTTGTCTTGTCCATCCAAACTGTGCAAAGCTAGGAGAGTAACACTAAATATTTGCCACTCTGCACATTGTTCTGCCCCTAATAACCCTCCTTTGATATGAAGTTGAAAGCTTGTACTGATATAGATGTCCTCAACTGAAAATTGTTGCAGTCTGACCTGTTTAATGTAAGTTTGGCTTCTGGATATTTGAAAAATATAAGTATTGAATATAACCAAATACATTTGGATACTGTTAACCTGTTATTGGTACAGATAACTATTCTTGTAAGCGGGGTTTTAAACAACTTTGTAATGTTTTCCAACAAATTACAGCCTAATGCTTTGAGACTGTGCAATATGTGAGTCCAGGTTGCTGTAAAAGAATATTTTTTGAATAGTGTCTACTTTTTAAATAGTCACAGCTATGTCAAAAACTGTCCTTAGCTGCAGCGATTGTGCCCCTGCCCCTCACTGGTTAGTGACAGCTTTGTTGATGTTAAGTGGTAAAGAAGAGCCGGAGATTGCTGTTTTAGCCAGGAGCCAGGTCTGGATTGTAACACAGAGGGCCTTGAGCTGCTTTCCCTGGTTTGAAAACGCCAAGTCTAGATTGTCACTGTAAAGGAAAGGGAGATTGTGGTTTAATTGTGATGTGTTTCACATGAAGGCTTCAAGCATTAGTGAGAATAGAGAGGTGATTTAAAAAGATATCAGCAGCACCTGCAGTAAGAAATCTCATGTCCGACTTAGGGCATCATCCAGGGACGCTTTCAGGACCTTTGCACGGTGTAGGTATTAACAGTATTTATACTGTATACGTATAAAGACTGTGTATGAAGGGGCGTTGCTTTGTTTTTCAAGTTGTTTCGTGTCCTAGTTTTACGGTGCGGGGCCATGGCAGAAAGCCTCCGCCTGCGGGCCGTGGGGCGGGATGCGCCCGGCCGTCCCCCGCGGGCCGTGGGGCGGGATGCGCCCCGGCCGTCCCCCGCGGGCCGTGGGACGCACCGCCTGGCGGGCATGCGGGGGCGGCTCCATCCTCCGCCCCTTTATGCGCGGCCGCGGTTTCATGAATGAAATCCAATCACCACTCTAAAAATAGACCGCGGAGCTGGCACGTCACGGCTGCCGCTGGGCCCGCCGCCGCCCGAGCCAGCGCCGCAGGGCGGACCGGGCCGGGCCGGGCGGGCGGAGCAGCGCCAGGCAATGCCGCCTCTGTGCCGAGCCGCGCCGGCTCCGGGCGCTGCCCCGCCGCCGTGAGGAGCAGCGGGAAGGGGGCGCGGCGGCGGCCTCCACCCGCTCCGGTGCCGCGGGGCTGGGGCCGGCCCCGCCGCACGCACCCCGGCCGCCGGGCATCCCGCCCTCCCGGGTAGGTCCCGCGTCGCCTGGGCGCGATCGTGCTCCGAGCCGCCGGTGTGGCGCCGGCCGCCAGCCAGCGGTTCCTCAGGGGTCGGGCGCGACGCCCCGAGCGTCCCGTTTGCCCGCAGGTACTCTCCCGCCTCATCGGGAGAGAGCAGGAGCTGGTAGCGTACTCCCCTCCTCCGAAGACAGAGCCGAGTCCTTGATGAAGCAGATCCGTCTGGCTATCTTTTCCAGAGAGGCCACGAGATGCAAGGCAAAAATAGAGGGGTATGATGTGTACGGGAAGCACAAACCTCCTGGCGCTTGGTACCGCTGAGTGTCATTTAGTAAAATATCCAAAGGATATCTTTTTCCCGTCTTTTATCCCATCACCTTTCTTTCCCCCTGCTGTGTCTGTGGAGTCTACTGTTAGTTGCTGTGACAACAGCAGGAGCCTGTTGGGGGGTCTTGTGGCACAGATAATTAGGTGTCTATGTCGGGACCTATTTATGGGCCATAGAAAGGGGCTGTAAAGACGAACAGTAGTACACTTTTCATTTGTTTAGTCAGCCTTTAGTGGGTACTGTGGCATCTGACATCTAGAGCAAAGAGAAATCGGTCACTGGGCATACCGAGGCAGACTAGGTGGAGTTGCTGTCTATTGGTCGAGACACTACTCTGAAGGCAACAATATACTTGTTTAAAAAATGATAATAATAAAAGAAAGCCCTTGAGGCTCTGCATATGGTCACAGCAAGAGCAAGGAAGTGATGCCAGAATAGTCTCAATGACTTTGTTCATCCTTAGTTTGTGTACTATTTCAGGACTCACAGCTGACTTGAAGCCAAATGTTCAGCTTGTGCTGTAATAGAAGCTGAGGTGAAATTAGCTTTTCCCGTGTGCTTAAGGGGAGTCCTTTAGCTGCTGGTCCTTCTAGGCAAAAATAATGTCTGTGTGGAGATACCCACTATTGTTAGGATTACACTGAAGAGTTGTTAGGACTGCTCAGTGTAAGTAGTAATATTTAAGTAGAGGGTGTATTTCAAGATCGAGTCACACTTCATGGAAACGGAATGGCTTCATTTCTTTTCAGTATTTTTCTGAGGTCCTCTTCCATTAGGTTATGCTTTTCTTTCTGTGCATGTTGCATTTGCACACCTGATTCTATGTCTCAGTTACACAATGTATCTACACACTATTAACAGAAGGAAAAAAAAAAAAGCGAGTTCAGTATTTGTGCTAGGGTTCTTTATCTAAGTGACATACTACTTAAGGAACATATGATCTGGGACAGGCTCAGATATGCAGAAGTATTTTTATCCAAGAAGAAATATCAATTTTAGCTCTGGGAATCTTTCTAAAACTCCTGCCTTTTTAAAACTCCAAGCTTCATAAATACTTGAAAGCATTAGGCTGAGAGGAAGAGCTGATCACTTGACCAGTAAATCCTGATGTTTGATTCTTTGTTAATACATTTTATTTGCTGGAAAAATGCTTAAGTCCTGTATCCAGATGTTACCCTGTGCTGAAGGGGACGAAAGGCCAGAGAAGCCTTGAAGGAGGAGAAGCAAAGGAGCAACAGGTGTTTGAAATTTTCCTGCCTTGCTCCCTTCCATCCTGCCAGAAACGTTGTAGAGCAAAGTATGTGCTCTACATTAAAAAAAAAAAAAAAAGGCTCAGGCGTCCTTACTGCATACAGCAGACTTTCAGAGCAGCTCAAAGACTGGGTGATTGTGTCCTTGGATCACTGATTGGGTTTCCATAAAAGAGCTCAAAACTTTCTGCCGAAGGAATCAGTGGTGCATGAGCTATAATTGGTGCACCTGCAGTGTGTGGTCATACCTGGAGCTCTTTGGCATTACAGACAGGTCATGAAATAAAAATATGGATTCCCTTTGCCTCCCATCCAACACTATTCTACTTGTCTGTTTTCCTTTCTGTCTGACATAAGACACATTTCTTACTTTTTAAATTATTTTTTTCTTTGCAAATGAGTCTCTGTGTGGCAGTAGACACTGCAAGTAAACTCTGCATCTATGTGTCTCCTGCACTATTCCATTAGTGTTGCTGGATTTGCATTTGAGACGTAAGTGCAGAACTTGACCCATGATCTGAAAATAGCATTTACCTGAAGTCTGCCATCCTGAAGTGTTTACCTTTCCAGTCAGTGTTTTAGGTCCTTGGGTGGGTTTTTCCTGCTGTCATTATGAGGTCTCACTCTCCTTTGTTAGTTTCCTAGTGGTAATAATGTCTGGGAATTAATTAAGTCCCATATAATGTCTTTCTAAGATCAGTGATTAACAAAGAAGTGAATGCGTAAGAAATGTCACATAAAGTTCAAAAAACAAGAGCCCGATTCTATCTTTTGGAAAGAGAACAAGTACAGAAAGTGAATTCAACAGCTTTGTGTGCTAGAAGGTCACTGGTGTCTCTGGAATATTCTTTCTTTGTAGCTCTAGTAAAGCTCGATAAATATTTTCCCCACAGAAATGCACAGAAGTTGTGAGAATGCCTTATTTGGTGGTTATTGTTGTTCTCTCAGTTCTGTTGGGAACACTGCTTAGGAACAGTATACAGTGTCAACACCTGTTTTATGTGTGGGTACAATCGCTATCAACCTCTGCCACAGTATCAGTACTTTAATACTGCACAAGTATCTTAATTACATAAGAGTAAAATCAGGCATTTAATGGAGTTTATAACCATGAATCCTAGTAGTATTGAGTCCAGCACCCATCTTCCTTTAAGCTTTGAGTTTTATATGTTATCCCAGATCCTGTTAGGCATGGCAGTCATGCTAGGGATTCAGCTTTGCCCCAGTTTGTTGATCCAAATACCAAAGCTGGAATCAGAGCACCTGATCCTCTATCTACACTGATGGATCATAGATGCAGTAGCAGGGGACCTGGGAGTGAAAAAATTGGTACTGAGGACCCAGTATACACACTGCACACAGCTCAGGGACAAAGGGTGTTACTTGTAGACTGCCTTCAATCTGGGCCCATGGACGGAATGCTAATCACTGGTTGGTGGCACACCTTCCCCTTCAGAATTCAGTTTATGCACTCTGGCTGCACCTGATCTGAACCAAACCATGGAATATTTGCTTCAAAAATGTATTCTTGAGCTGTACACCCTTATTAGCTGTACACCCTTATTCAGTTCCTGAAGCATAATTTTCTGTTGTAGAAGGAGGACTGATCTGAGGACTTTGTGCATTTTATGGGTGGCTGCTTTAAAGAGTGCCTGTTGCTTGGTGATGGTTATCACCATCAATAGGTATTGTCCATTCTTCAGGTACTTGGTTCTCAGCCACTTTTATTCATGTCAGCCACAGTTAATTTTGGTTTGTGATGATGTGACAGATTATGACCCACAGCAATGCCAGATTTTGGTCACTGCCTAGTCCCTTGTGTCTGCTGTGATTGTCTCTGGTGAGTGGAGTACAGTCAGTTGTAGCCAGGTATATCTGGAATCCTCACGAAGTGCATTGGCAAAGCTGAATTGCCAGCCTTAAATCAGCCATGTACCAGCTACAGGGATGTTTCCCCCTTTCCAGGGGTGGGTCCACTATGGGCACTGTTTTCCACATCTCTGTGCACACCAAGAAATAAGCAGAAGGAGGCACAAGGGACTGCCTTGTGTAGCGGCTTGCTCTTGGGATAGAGTCTGGAAAATTGGTGAAGGGAAGGGTGGCAGTGCTGCAGGCTCTGGAAATATGTGAAAAACACTCATGCCAGATTCCCATACATGAGATTTTTGAAATGATTAAATGTCCTTCACCTGCCATGTGGATTATTTTCTAGGGTGATGATCTCATCTCAAAGGATATCCCAAGGTATGTCACAGGTCAAAATAATATGTAAGCTGCTCAGTGTAATCAGCTTGTTGATTTCTGCCCTTCAGGTCTTCCAGAACTTGTCAGATAATTGACATAGCTCAAGTCTAATGCTGAATTCTACATTTGGGTCTCTATTTAGTCTGATAGACTGAGTGTGTATAACACAAAAACAGGTCCTTGTGAGCTGCATTTTTTTGAGGAGGCTCAGGAGAATCTGTTATTGTACCTAAAACTGAATGTTTTCATTCTCACTTATTGAGCTGTCTGCCCTCAGCAGAGGGCAGTCTGTTTTACACATTGTTATGTGGGAAAAATTTGTGTCTTACTAGTATCTCTGAATTTTGGGCATCTGAGGAAATATTTACTGATCAAAATGATGTGTGTCATCACAGAGGTAGGTTGGGCTTGATGAAGGATCCTAATAATTAACAGAAACAAACAAATGTGGAGTCATGCAGGCAGAGAAAGAGCAGTGACAAGCATCTGATACTTTAAAAAGTAAGAGGTAGCATCCAGAAATGAGTCTGATGCTTATTGATCAAAAGCTGACATGAAAGAAGCTGGTTCAGGTAAGCCAAGTGGAGTCTCTCTTGCTGACAGCCTCAGTGTTTAACTTCTTCAGCTATATCAAATTTTAGTGGCATTCTGAGGGATTATTTCTTTGTTTATTCTGGCCCTAAGCTATCCCAGGACAGAAGAAAAAGGGTAGAACCAGGTCTGCCCTTGTGGAAGATAAAGGTGTTTCTGTTGACCTGCCCTCTAGTGAGCAGCAACAGCCAGGGTCATCTCGTTTATCACCTTGTGCAGTGAAACATTTCCATCAGCTGCTCTTTCTACCTTTGGGAGAGCCCAGGGTCTTGCATTTGCAATCAGGTCAGCTTTAGAATATAAGGGATTTTCCTCCTTCTCCATTCATTGGTGTATCTGTTGTTTTCTTCTACTGATGGTCCAGGTAGGGCAAGTAGGTGATAAATTCTAGAGTTAATCTTGAATTTCTTCTTTCTGAGGTAGTCTCTTCATTCTTTCCGTGTAAATGCCAGAACTTTAAATAGTGGCTGTAGGGTAATTCTGCTCCATCCTGGACAAGAACCCAGCCTGATATGCATCATGCCCACCTTTGTCCCCTGGTGGCCTAGGGATCTGATCCCACCTTGAGTCTTAGTACTCATTGTTGCCAGCTAGTTCTTTGATGCTGACCAGGAACAGTTTTGCTTTTGAAACTAGTCTCCCCAGCAGGCCTCCTATGATTTAATAATTAATTTAATAATTAATCAAATATTAATATTAATGTACACCTTGTAAAAAATGTTTTGTGGTGGTCTTTCAGCAGCTGGTTGTTTATCTATTGTTTGATCCCACATTGTGATTAACTTCACAAATATACTTGGTGGGGCCCTAAATTCATTGATTAAATTGAGCCAAACCACGAAACAGCCTTTTGGCCCTTAACCTTTTCCTAAGTCAGAGTCTCTGAATTCTGTGCTCTTGCACTAAGTTCCCCCTGCTTTGTCCCCTGGTATATCTGTGTTAATCCACTAAAGACTCTGAAACAACACGTGGCAGAGGTGATATATATTGAGATATGTGTATATTGAGAATGAACATTTCACACACATATTCTGGCTCGTGTGCTCGTTGGTCCCTGCCAGCGTGCTGGTGCCTTGGGATTCTGTACTGCAAGGTAGTGATTTCAGTGCCTGAAGAACTTGGCATTTTGTATCTTCTTTTCCAGTTTCCATGGTTGCAAGCAGTAATTTTACAACTTGGGGATGGAGGCAAGAGTGTCACATAGTCTCGTAAATTTTTTTTATATTCTTTTTGACATCTTATTGCCTAATGGCTCTCTGAAGGAGTCACTCCAAAACTCTGCTAAAAAATACATGTCCAGAATAGATTGAAATATGGAGTAGCTACAAATGTACTTTCATATAGTTCAGGAAAGTATGTTTTTTTGGGATAATTGCTGATGATCTTATTGCCTTTATGGTGGCCTGAGTTTTTCATATAATTCCTATGCCCACCATTTATATTGAGTCATGTTAGACTTTGCTGTCTCTTTCCATTAGATTTCTTTAGTAAAATTGGGACATTTTAATTATGGCTGGCACCCCTTTTGTTTGAAGGAGTTCCTGGTTTGCATGTTTGGTCTGATTACTTGACACAGGTTGAAATTATGATTTTTATATTTTTTTCTGTGGAATAGCTTGAAGAAAAACTCCTCTGAGCAGTCAAGGTTCTTAAATGCTGTCATTCCAAACTGTCACCTGAAGAGTTTGCTCTTAGCACAAGAGCTAAGTAAAATGCTTGCATTGAGGAGCCCTGTAAGTACAGAGCTAAGTAGTAAATGGCTGCAGGATCACCCCATGATCACTGATTAATGTAGACATTCTTAGTAATTTGTCCATGGTGTTTGTGATTTGTTTGTGCTGAAGAGAAAAGGGTTGATAATTAGCTACTGTTCATTGAAAACAAATCTTGGTTATGTTTTGTGTATGTTAAGTGTGAATTTTAAACATCTGGACATTTCAAAGTGTGCATTTAGAGATCCACAGGGGTGGATTCCTGATCTTCCATGGGCAACTCGCTATTTGGTTTGGATCTTCATTCACCTTGTTTCTAGCAGGGAAAAATGCAATCATAGCTTTTTACATATTAAACTGCATTTTTAAAACCAGCTCAAGGTTATGATCTGGTTACCTTTGGTATATTAATACACCTGCAATAATACAGAGAGTTAGAGGGGCTGTGTTTGTCTGATCTGTCTAATCTGTACAAGTGGATTCAATAATCAAGTGATGTGCTTCACCTACATTTCTTTTGGAAAATTTCTCTAGAAAGGGAGTGTTTCATTATTGAGGCTGACTACCTCACATGCTATGGCAACCACAACTGTTTTATAGTGATAATAATAACAACTCATTTAGCAGTGAAGAAAAACTAAATGAAAAACCAAACATGCCGTAGCAATTTGAGGTGAAGCAACGGAAAAAGAAATTGGCAGCCATAACCATCTGCAAGCTGTGGTTCAAAACAGTAGCCCTATATTGCTTTGGAACTAAATCAGCTTTATTTGGAATATTTCTTAACTGCTAATCAAAGAAATGAATTATATGGCTTTATGTTAGATCTTGAGTCTGCTCACATTTCTTGCTTTTTTGGCTGCCTCTGTCTTCTCTTCATCTGCAAACAATCACAGGTGACAATGTAAAAATAGAACATCCTAAGAGATTTTTGAGATCCTGTGTTATTCTTATGGGTATCTTTTTCCATTTCCATCCATCTGCTCATCTTTCTTTAGAACTGGATTAAGCAGCTGAATTTTGTTCTCCTTTCTTTTGGAAACAGTGATTTCTGATCCGACCTTTTCCCTGGTAGGTTCCTTGCTGCCCCTATTTGATGGGCTTTCTATCTTTCTCTGGCTTTTTTTGTCAGTGCCCTTTCTGGGACTGGTCACACTTGCAGTAGCTTTCCTCATAGTTTTGCCCTGCTTTGTTTTGCTGGTAAACTAAACTATTGCTGGTTGTAGGTTGGTTTTTGCAAGCTTTTTGTTGATCTTAGTATATTATGCCTTTTCTTTTAATCTTTATATACACTGCTTTATTCTTGTCTAACCAGTTCAGTTTCAGTTCCAGTTGGTCTTTCCAGATATTACCAGACTTTCAGACCTGAAATCTAGTTGTGTTATTGCTGTTTGTTTTTTTTTTTAAATTTTAGTTTTGTAAATACATGTTCAGCATTTTTAATCAGTGTGATTATATAATAGGTTTAGCACCAGCTTAACCTAGAGGCTACCTTAAAAAAACTAACTGTGGCTGTGTTTTTTAGCTCTTGTATGTATTCCTGGCTTTAATCATTCCAGTAGCCAGAAGGCATCTGGCTACATTTGTAATCATTTAATCAACTTGTTTTGCTAATTGATTATACTGTAATTTGTTGTTAGCATCTGGTTTTACTTGAGGTGTCTAAGTGTCTGTCCAGGCTTCTGTCTGTCAGTCTCTTCAGGAGCCATTTTGGCTTTAATCCCTTCCTGAAAACTAGTGAACGATATTAAAATATCTGCATTTTTAACACGTAGTTAAATTATAGATACTGGAGGGTATTTAAGAACTTTCCTTAACATAGCCACAGAGCTCTACTTTTCTTTTTTATTGCCAGTTTATTTTAATCTCTGTCCTGTGCAGTATTGAGTCATGCTAAAAATATCTTCATTAGATTGCCATTGATCAACAGCAGAGCATTCAGGCATGATGTATCTGAGTCCTGTGATAACTTTGCTTTAATTAAGTTATTAAGTTTATTGGAAAATTAAAACCCCAGTTATTTTAATTTTTTTATGTTTTCCTTTTCTAGGATTCTCAGATAGTTGTATTGATTTGTCTAGTTACTTTTATTTAGATTTGCCTGTTAATTTTAAACTGGCACTTGGAAATTTTTTTAAGATTCCAGACTCTGTACTTAATACATATTTTGTGACTGACTGAAGCACATTTTTGCAGAACTACCATTTAAGAACTTTGGAAGAATTTTTAAATCAAACTGTTATATAATACCACAGCTAATCTGTGTAACAGCATTTTAATGGAATATTGGGTTGGGAAAAAAATTGATTTGTCATCTCTGCTTGGTAGTTTAAAAACAACAAGACACACTGGCTAGCCACGCTCCTTCATTTTGCTTTCTAGCCTTGTAAACATTTCCACATTCCATCTGTGATGTCTAGTCCATGCATGAATAAAATATGAGGTAATTTAATACCACATAATATGTCTAGGGGGTTGCTGTTTATTCTCAGACTTGAAACTTTTCAGGACCATGTGCTGAAAGCTCTCGGGGTTTTCTACTCATTCAGGGCCCTGCCTCTGAGGCCATGGTGTATGAACATGCCACGTTCTCTGTAGTGTGGAGAAAAATAAGTATTGCTTTTGTACTTTTATTTATATCATGACTGTATCCTTCCCATGGATGCTGGGGAGGAACAAGGAGTTAGCTCTTGGTTCTCTGCTTGTGTTTGGAATCACAGAGAGGGTACAGAGCCCATGGCCATCCCAGGTATCAGCCTCATGGGAGCTTACATCCAGCAGGCTGGGTCACACACAGGGAGCTGGGAGCCTCTGGAGTGCTTTACCTCAAGACTAGCAATCTCTCAGGATGCAGGTTACAAGCCAGGTGAAGGGATAAAGGCTGTCTCTTAATAGCTTTATGTCCTCACCAGTTCAAACCCCCACAAAGCCGTGGGGTTCACGAGGGGCTGATCCCCTGCGTGTGCCTGTCCAAGGCTCTGTTCTTGGCTCTGCAGCTGGCAGATTGCAGAGCTCTGCTTGTGCAACCACGCACTTGTGCCTGGATGCCAAGTGTCTGGGCCCACCTTTCAGTCTCCAGTAGGATAATTTCAAAATGTATTCTCACGTGCTACTCTGTGCTGCAGCATTTCCAGGAGCATTCCGTGTCTGTGGAAACAGCGGTGTGACACAGGAGTGGCAAAAATCACTCCTGCACCTTGCCTGTGTCATCCCTAACTCCTCCCTCCACACATAAAGATTAGAAATGTGCCTTAGCCATTATTAGTTATTATCAAAATTTTATCTAAATGGGTAACCTTGAGTTCTAACAAAGACTTTTGTTTCTTGGTGTACATCAGTTTAAATAATGAAAAGAATACAGTTAAAAATCAATGTTTGACTAGTAGTTACTAAACATGATTTTTTCTTAAATCAGAACATAGTGCCTCTGACAGTGAAAAATGGACACCAAAATAACTTGAACCTTGTTATTTTAAACAGCCTGACAACTAGTATATAGTCTATATTTAAGTGTCAATGAGATGTGAATATTTAAAAAGTTATTAAAACAAATAATTGGATTTTTTTATGTGTAGTGCTTTCTTCTCAGAAAAGAGGACACCATCACTCCAGATAATGACCTGTGTTTTGTCAGCTAAATTGCTGAACATTCCTTGTTGAAATAATTATTAGCAAGCCTTCCTGAAAAGGTTTGTGACTTGCATTTTCTCTTTTCTCCCTCCTTGGCAGAGACCAGAAGTCTCTTCAACAGACTTCTAGACATTAGAAAAGCAAATTCAGATATATGATCCCACATATGAAAATGACAGACTGTAATAAACATGCATGAGTTGGTTTTAGTTTTCCAAGTACCCATTTTTTCCAGCTTGCCTTTGTATCCAGGCATTTGTTTAATATATTGCCATAGAATATTTAAGGAAATCGTTTCAATAATAACTTTCCATGAGGACAGTATCTTCAAAAAGCTTCTCTTCACCTCCCATTTCACATCAAAAAGAATTTCTAGGTATAGACAGGTATATTTGCATGTTCCTTCTTGGCTCTCTGGTTTCATTTTAGTCCACGATCTGTACAAACTTCTTGGAGAATTAAGAATGCGTGATACTTGCAGGATGTAATGGGAATTGTGGTTTTGTAGAGAACAGTCTCTGGAGTCATCTTACAAGTGAGTTTTATTGTGTGCTAAAGCCATCTGTGTGACTTGCTGTGAGCAATATGGTCTGGACAGCCCTAAATCAAATCCTGAATGGGCAGGATTGCAGAAGGCAGGTTTATACTGGTATCCTTCAGGTTAAACCCACTGATGCCCAGGCATTTTTTCCTCCTGGCATAAAAAGTATTAGCAAGAAGTAAGCTTGTGCTAGCTGTCCTTGTTTCACCAAGATCTATCTTCTGCAAACAGGCTTGTGTTTACAGAAACCAAAGTGAAAATAGCATGTGAACAGCATAAAGCAACTGCGGTCCAAATAATTGAGTATTTGCATAACCGAGCAGTATTTAAAGGACTAGCTGGGTTACTTTGGGCAGTTCAATACACACTTTTCCTTAAGAGTTTGTTGTCTCCAGGCATCTCTCAAGAAGTGGAAGTAAAAGGCTCTGATTCTAAACAGCACTGTTTTCTGACAGAAGTAGAAAACAAGTTTAACTGTCTTGTTCCAGTTTTTGATAAATGGACATTGACATGGACTACGAAAGACCCAACGTTGAAACTATCAAGTGTGTGGTAGTTGGAGATAATGCAGTGGGAAAGACTCGTCTGATCTGTGCCAGAGCCTGCAACACAACCTTGACTCAGTATCAGCTGCTGGCAACGCACGTCCCAACCGTCTGGGCCATTGATCAGTACCGTGTCTGCCAGGAGGTAAGGACTGCAGGTGTGCAAAGTGTGCAGCACACGCTGTGAGCTGCTGCTATTGTTTATTGGCAAGCCTTACCCTGCCAGGATGCAGCAATGAGCTCACAAGTATTTTATGAGTGACCTCTGCTGCAGCCATGGTCTGATACACCTCTCGTTCTCAAGTAATTTCTCAAACCTATTTTTAGGGAGAGAAATATTCTGCCTGTTTTGTAAGACACATCATTTGGTAAAAACTACATGAGATAGACCCTTGACCTAGTATGTTTTGGACCTTTTAATGGGGTGAATTAGAAACCTAATTGTTGGATGGAGGGAAAGAGAATGTTCTGTGTGTTCTGTTCTAGGTCCTCGAACGCTCAAGAGATGTTGTGGATGAAGTGAGTGTTTCCCTCAGGCTGTGGGATACTTTTGGGGACCACCACAAAGACAGGCGCTTTGCTTACGGAAGGTAAATTGATCCAAGCAAAATTTTAAGAAATACTCGCCTCCAAATTTTCGGGTAGAAATTAATTCCAAATCTGAATTTTGAAAAGCAAGGACTTAACAATCACAGGCGTTCATGTTCCTGCCCACTGCAAAGAGGATTATCTGCTGCAAGGATTAAAAAGATATAAATATTTAAAAAGCAGCATAGTTTTACTATGCTACGTTTCCTTGAACAGCCTGCTAAGCTCTGTCAACAACTGTTGTCCTATTTTGAATTTTAAAGAACATTCTCCAAAATAAGATCGTAGTTTCACAAAATTGAATATGAGTATTCTCTGCCTGTATAAGCAGTGTTTGATATAATTGCCTAACAAGCAACAAACAAAGACAGATGTTGGGAAATATCACTCTCACTCAATGAAATATTTATTTTATTAAAACCTGTTATGTTGAACGGGCAGCTAGCCTCTTGAGAGCAGAGCCAGATTCGTGAAAGATGAGCCTTTTCCCTACTTCCTTAATTAAAGCTGAAGTTTCTCTTCTATAAATATAAAATATCTGTTAGTGAATCAATTAACCATGGAAATTCTAAAAAATATATATATATAATAAATATATATTTAAGTTGATGTGATCTAGATTTTTCCAGCATGTATTTTATATGTGTATATATATATATGTATGTAAAAGTTCGGAACAGTTTCAGCAAGGACTGAAGCCAGTGATAGTTTCTCTGGTTTGTTTAATTAGATCTGACCTTGTGGCAGTACAGACAGCAGAACAGCTGTATTAGGGAAATACTGAGCTGAAGGTGGGCTTTGGACATATATTTTCATAACTCACATTTGAGAGGTCTCAGTCCTCACATTTTTTCACCTTGTTGGACTTTTTCATAACCTTTTCATGTCTGCTTTAGTTGCTGCAGTTGGTCAGACATTCACAGACAGACCCATTTTTTTTCCAGCTGGGAATGCCCTCTGTGTAGTGTCAGCCCCAGCTTTCTATTGCATGTGGCCAAAATGTACTGTCTTGCTGTTTTTCTTCTCTCTGTGCTGCCTGATGACACAAGTGACTTTGAAGGAGGATGGTCTTTTCTATTCTCTACCCCTTAGAAATGCTGTAGAGGGTTCTGCTGGTTGAATCCACCCATTAAATTTTCAGGCTGTAGAACTCTGTATGTTTGTACAAACCCTCCTTTGTGTAGAGCAGTGTGTTAGCTGAGTTTTCACAGAGTCATGAATTGCCTGGAATTTTCTGTCAGGAAGGTAAAGTGGCAACACATCTGGGCTGCACAACCTGTATCCATAAATAAGCTTTGTGAGAGAAGTTATGGACTTGAAGGTAATATTTTCCTTAATATTTAGTGTTACTGGAAGATGTCCGTAGATACAGTTTTACCTTTTGGCAGCATGTGGAGCCTGCATTGATAAATTTGGATGCAACTTCATGTTTCCACTCACTGTTCTGCTTTGATGTGGCCTCCCAATATTCTGCAACAGATACTGTGTCACTGAGAAGATTAGTGGAGATTAGGAGAACAGAATCAGGCATGTTCTGAACCCTGATCCCACGTTTACTGACAGGATGGGAGAGGGAGGAAACAGCATACTTAGATTCTAATCCTGCAAACGCCAAGGAGGATGTGAATAACTTGAGATCTCAAGGATTAAGCATATGAACACACTGATTCGTTTGTGATGTTGGCAGAACTGAACTTGTGTAGAATGAGGTTTGCTATATCCTAATTAGCTTTTAAAAGGCTGTTCTGGAAGCCTGCTCTCCTGTTAGTGGTTTTTCTGCAAGCCTATTAATGAAGAAACTTCATTAATAGATTTGCAGAACTGGAAGCTCTAAAGAAATACTTTATACATAAAATTTCAGTTTTAAAATGTTGTGATTGTAAGCACTGCTAAGGTACTTGGTTGTTTTTAAAAATGATAATATTGCATTTAAAGCAGACTGTTTGGTATTTTATCTGTTTGGCATTTTAAAAAGAACTTTTCAATGCTGAATGTTCATATTTATGGGAATTTATGATAAATCACCTCTGTACATTGAGCTGCAGTCTAGTCAGCTGTGTAAAATCTTGCAGTACAGTAAAAAGCCTATTTTATGCCAAACTGGTCAAGGTTACACCTGCAAGTGTCCCATGTTTTGATTGTCTGAAGGATCACATCCTAATATAATCCTTTGGTTCTCTTAAAAAAATTCTGTGCATCTGCACCTTATGCAGGGGAAGGCTTACTCCAGCAAACATTCAGCCAAGACCTCTAATTGTCCTAAACCTGGTGTAACAAGAACCAGCAAGTCATTAACTCGCCTGCTGCTCATTGGAAAAATTTTCTCCATACAGTTTTAGAAAATGTTACATAAATAGATTACGCTATAGGTTATGGGGTGAACAGTTAATAGGACTTGTAGCACAGATAAATCCTTCTTAACTTTATTTTTCATAGATAGAAACATGAAAAGAGAATGAGAAAAGAAATCTGTTTTCCATTATTTTTGTATGACAGAAGGAGAGAAACATTTAAATGCCACTGGGGATGGAACAGTTAATGTTTCTCTGCCATTCCTTAATGGGAGTATGGAGAGTGAGATCAGCTTGCATTCTGCTCTTTCGTGTTTAGTTTAATAATCACACTCCTCTGGGAGCTTTAGGAAACAGTTCCTGACAGCTTAAGGGAGTGAGGGGGATGTGGCTGCAGAGAATTGTGGAAATATTTGCTGCACTTCTACAGAATGACATCCCTCCCCCCCCCCTTAGACTAAAGTGTGTGCTTTAGTTTTGGAAATATCCTGTACAGTTCTGCTAAGGCAGTATGTGATGCCAAGCAGCCACTTATTAATAATCTCCCATAGGGTTTCATTTGCACAATCATCCCAAAATGCTGATGATGTCTTAGTTAGATTTAGTAGATTGATTTCCAGCTCCTAGGCACCTCTTTGTTTAATAACAATCTAGTCTTGGTGCTATTGTATTCTCTAAGCCTGCAGATGAGGTGTGAACTTCATTTAAAGCCCAAGTTGTTATTCTGTAGAAGTTTCTCTGGGAGGTAAGTGTAAAGACAAAACATGTTAATTAACACTTCAACTTGTCAGGATGCACCATCTTCCATCCTCCTGTGCAATCTGGTTTTGAATGAGGGTGTCAACATGTCATCATGTTCAAACTAATTCTAGAGGCTGGCTTGTAGTTATTTTTTTCACTTTTTCCATACTTTTATGTTTTTCCCCCAGGTAAACATGTTTGGCTAATTTGATAAATAGCCTCTGTATCCTAGGGTTTTTTAACATGCAGCTCTAGTATGTGTAAACATGAGCACAAACCTGCAAAGAGTTAATTCAGTCCCAATCAAATATTTACTTTCAGTACCATAAATGCAGGTTGCCAGCTAATTCAGCCAGGATGACTTATTTACTTGCAACTTAAATATGAGCTGTAGACCAAATAAAATCTGTTCATACAGCATGGACAGAAAACAGCTTTTTCCTCATGACTTACAAATGTGAATGAGTCTTGCTGTTAGACTGCTGACAGAACCTCTTAAAATATGTTTTGAGTATTTCCTCTGTTGTGAATGGATTTTGTAAGCCTTGTGGGCATTGTATGTATGCAGAGAAACACATGCATTCCACTTCTTCTGTGTGATTACAATTCCCTTCACCAGTTACTTCAATGTAATTGAATCCCTAAAAATACACCTTCTGAATGCTGCTGAAAGGAGTCCATGAGCACCAAGGCTTTATCACTGGTATCTGAAGACTTCTACCAACCTCTTTCTGATTTTTTTTTTCCTCAAGGGACAGTGATGATGCTGTTTCTGTTAGAACAAAACCAAGGTAGCTTTGATGTAAAATGGTATTTGCATTCATCAAAATCAGTGAGGTTAGGGTGAGGTTTGTGGCTTCACAGAGCTACTTGATCTGTCTCTAGTTAGATCAGTGCCCTCTGTCATGGAGCAGCTGGTGCCTAAACAGACTGGGGCTCCCCTCCTTTCTTCAGAGGAGCTCTGAGGTTTCAGAAGTGCCTTATGAATGAAAGCTCACACATTCCCTCACCTGCCATTTTTGTCCTTGGTTGGAAGTGATCCTCTAGAGCAGAGATACTTAACAGACACGGGACAGTCTCTTGCTTGGCTAGCAAATGCTCAGCTGATGAGGAATCCAGTTATTTTCAGATGTCTCTCAGCTCAGCTGCTTCCTTTTGTGATGTTTTCTGCCACAAAAAAGCGATAGGCAGTATCTTCAGATCATCTTCAGCTACCCAAATTTGTGAGCCTCCATGTTTGCTTTACAGTGATTTATAAGCTATTCAGGTTCTTCATGATGGGAACCTGAAGGACTGTGAAAAACCATTTTTACAACATATAGATATATTTTTTAGGATTTTTTCTCTTTTTGAGTTTGACTTAGGCCCAAGAAAGACTGGAATAGGCAGAGAGGTTCACAGAGACAGCTTTCTCCAGTGACTTTATTCTGATATGCTGTGTGTATTCACTGGGTTTTTTCTTCTTTTGTGACCTACATGAACATTTGAGGCTTTTTCATTTAGCTGATGGGGAAGTAAATGCTTTATATACTTAGGCCACTGCAATTAATGCAGATCTACTTCTCTTCATCCCACCGTGGTTCCATACTGTGAGTAGAAAGAGATTGCTATGGAATCTGTTAAAAATCCTTCCTTCTTTAGAGAGGTGTGTGCAAAATGGCTCTTGGTGGGCCTGAGGCTCAGCTTGATTTATATGTAATTTACCTAAAGAAGGACACCTCCAATGCTTTAAGCCCTCCTTAAGTATTTTATCTGTTTACATTTTACTCCTTAATGTAGTGTCAAGGCAAGGATGAATGGCTTTAAACTGAAAGAGGTTTAAAATAGGTATTAAGTGTTTTACTGTGGGTGTGTTGTGCCATAGGTTGCCCAGAGAAGCTCCTCTATCCCTGGAAATATTCGAGGCCAGGCTGGAGAGTGTTCTGAGTAACCTGCTGTAGTGGAGGGTCTTCCTGCCCATGGCAGGGGAGTGAAAAATGTTTATCTATTCCAACCCAAACTGTTCAAAGCAGTTTCAAAGTGCTTCTACAAAGCACTTCTTGGTGTTTAGGTTTATAGAAATGTTTCTTGAATTCTTCCTGAATTTTACTGGGAAATGGCTATGAAATTTTGTTTTTAGAATAAGTGCAGCTTGTATTTGTGAATATGTTGCTGCAGAGAGAAAGGACAAATCAGGTTTACTTCTGTTTTCTTCTTTCTCATTCTCAAGGTAACTGCACAAAAACGGCATTAAAAAAGGCATTTTTAAAAAATCATATATTAAAATAACGTTGGTAAATTTTTAATGTTTAGGAAATATTGATGCATTATTTTAACCTGACAGGGTCTGCTTTTTTATGAACAAATGTCAAACCAAACTTTATACTGTGGTGTTAGCGAGTTGTAAACGTGCCTTTGACATTAATAGGAATCATAGGTACTTTAAGTTTCCAAAGGATATATTTCCTCAAATGCTCACAGTTCTGTGCAGATGGTTACTCTTCCTCATAAATTTCTGTCTCCAGTTTGTACTGAGTGGAAATTGTGCTTATGATTTGAATGAAAACTTAATTTATTACGATAGAGTGGCTGTATTTTGTGAGCTAGCAGAGCCAGCTGTGGTGCTGATTCAGCGTGTGAACTCTGCCACTACCCAGTGATTTCCCATCCGTCTCTTTATGGCACAGAATCATTAATTCCTCTCTGCCCAGAGCAGAATTCTCAGGAATATTTGTTTTGTGGGGAAGTCCAGGTTTTAACACAGGATAAATAATTTGCAAATGACATTTTTTACCTCTTTACTCTGTTATTCTTTTCATGTGGAAGGCAATAAGGTGAGAATGTCCTGTTAGTGCAGTGCACTAAGTTTTGGGAAAAGAGCCCAGCTTTGCTCAGCTCCGTTTTACAGTTGCCCAGCAAAGGCCAGAGGTGAGGAATTGCTCAAGATCCACGGTGGTAAAAACATTATATACTCCCTTGGCAAGGGCTGTAACACATTGAGGGCTGTGCTGGGGCCAGCCTGCTGTGTGCTCTGGGCCTGCCCTGCCCAGGGACACGGCTCACCCCTGGCTCCCTCCAGAGCTGTGCCCAGCCCAGCATTGGGCACAGGGGGAACTGCTGTGTCCTGCCTCTGAATGCCTGCTGGAGTCGTTTCCCTTAGGTTTTCTGGGAGATGTGATGTGTGTCTTGTGGCTTGTAAAGTCAGGAGGGTTGGATCCTCGTGATTGCAATTACTGGGCTTAGGAATTAATTTCTGAAGGATGCTGGACAGGCTGTCTCTCTAAGATACTTAGTTGTAGTTAGGAGCAGCCAGGCAGCCAACACTTGCCACTCCAGCAGTCGTGATGGCTTTGAATTAAACAACAATTGACCGTATTAGAATACATGTGACACAGAGTTTTTTGTATCTTAGTCGTGCATTAATTTCTCTTTCTGGGAGCTGACCAAATGTCTGCTGGGGTTTAGGTTTTATTCTTACCTGACCTTGAACAGAGCAAGTTTCAGTTTAAAGCATGTTTGCCTCAGCTATGCAGCAGACCATTGTGTTGGCTGCTAAGCCCTTCACTATTTACTAGAGAACTTTCCAGTTTGAAAAGGCCTTGTTCTTAGATATGACAGATGTGTTGCAGTTTATATAAGACTGAAATTTGGAGCAGGAGCATTTCTCTTGCATTAAATTGATGCTCACAGCAGTCTCCCTATTGTGTACAGCTATCTTTAGAAATAGCTGGATATATCTATGCCCTCAGTGAAATGTAGAAAGCAGCACTACTGAGGAGGTATTTCATTATTTAAAAGGTGAATGTTAAGATTCACCACTGCTGATGTTCTGTACATGGCACAAACTGCAGATACAACACATTGGTGCTAAATTAAAGAATAGTAGAACCGAGATAGAGATGGTATTGCTGAGCTTATCCTGCTGACAATTCTGTAGCGATAAGTTGCCTTCTCAAAATGTCCCTTCTTAATTTTTCTCAAGAGTTTAAATTCAAAGTTTTTTTTCTTCTTTTCTATTTTTTTCCCCATAAGAGACCCAAGAGCTTGAGAACTGCTTGTTTATAAATAATTAAATTGCCTCTAGTTAGGTATGCCCTGAGACATGTATTCAATCATTTCTCTGCCTTTGGGTGCCAGCCCCAAAGAGTTCGGCAGTGGTTCAGTGGATGAACTGTCAACCTTAATCCTCATACTTAGAATTTATATAGCAAGTTTATTTAGTAGTTTATTTATTTAGTATTTATTTAGAAGTAGTTTCTGTTTTCTTAGAAACCTTTAAAAACCTGAAAATATTGTCATGCTTACTCTAATTTAAGCCGCTGTCCTATGGTACAGTTTACTGACCTTATTTTCACTGTAATGTTTATTTTTGCTGATATTGTAGAAGTGGTCATTCTGCAGTAGCTTGCCCTTCTAACAGGTTATTTATTAAAGACACTGGAGAATTGCTGTGCAGAGCACATTGCGAAGGCAACCGCCTCAGTTCGTCAAACAGTGCAGTAAAGGTATTTCTCCATGACAAGTTCAGAAGTGATCTGTGTCTGCCTGTGTGGCTGTGCTGAAGTTTTGCACAGTTCCTCTCTATTTCCTAAGCACCAGTGACCTTTAAACTTGCAATTTAGGTGTCCAGTCAGCAGATTTACTTCTGGAGCAATGGCAGCCTGTGAGTAACTGTAAAAGTAGAGAATGGAAAGCCCTACCTCTCTTCTTAGTGCTCCGCCGCTCTCACATGCTGGGATCATCTCAACAGAGAGGGGCAGTGCATCCTAGGGACGTGGCTTTGTGCTCCCATGCTTTTGTGGTGAAATGTGTAGCTTCTCTCACACCTCTGCACGAACAACATGTATTCTGACATCCGGGTGTCAGCACGTTTGTCAAAGAGCAGAGTGGAGTAATAATGAAAATAGGAGAAACTGCAGCAAAAATAATTTGTGGGGTTTTCATCAAGTATTTTCTTGTTACCTTTCTAGGTCCGATGTTGTTGTTCTGTGCTTTTCAATTGCTAATCCTAATTCCCTGAATCATGTGAAAACAATGTGGTATCAAGAAATCAAGCACTTCTGTCCTCGAACACCTGTCATCCTAGTGGGCTGCCAGCTGGATCTCCGCTATGCAGATCTCGAGGCTGTTAACAGAGCCAGACGGCCTCTGGCAAGGTAAAGTTTAAACAAAAGTAAGAATTTAAAAAAAAAATAAATCACCTTAGTAATCAGGTACAACACTTGGAAAAGAGAAACTGGAAAGCTTAGTTTCCTTTTCTTTTTTAACAATGAGAATATATATGCATTCTTCTTTTTTTAATTCTCTTGTCTGTATTTGTTAGTTCTTTAACACATACAGTTATTAAGTGTCCCAAAAATTTTTTGCATATTGGATATCTAAACATGTTTGTGTTGCAGGACACTACAGTAATATAGAGATGGTAAAGATTATTGCATGCTTTCTTAGGTATCTTTCTTCATGAACATGTTATTATTATATATAACTATTATCAGGTACTGTTTTAAACTAGATTAAAACAGATTAGCAGATTCTGCTCAAATTTTCTTAATTCTCAATTTGTTTTGTTTTTTTTTTAATAAACGTAATCCTAGATCTTAGCAGAAAATGAAATGGTTGCAAATTAAACTTCTAAAAGTTCTGAGATTAAAACAGAGTTTGGGGATCGTTCTAGAGAAGCTTTATTTCTCCTAGATACAAAATACAACCATTCACATATTTGGCTACAACAGTCCTACAATAACTGGCTTGCTTCTAACTTATTCCTTTTATGGGAATTTCAATAAGACCAGATTCACAGAAATAATATCCCTGATTGTGTAATTAATGACTGTATTGTAACAAATTTCCATAAGGAGATTGAATTAATATTTTGTGGGCCCTTAGAAAATTTTGCATTGCATTGCATGCAGTCAAACTCTTGACTTAGCAATATGATTTTTATAGGTCTATTTGTTTATTAAACATTATTTTGTTGTGAGGGTGAGGCAAGCTTTTTGGTTGACTCTTTAAAAGGAAATGGTCTTTTTTTCAAAACTCTTCTTCTGCCCTAATCCTCCTCCCTGATTTCACCATTAGTAAGTTTGAGTCAGAGCTCTGCGTGTCTGGCACAGACTTCTGCCACCTGAACTGGTTATTTATTAGCTGGCACTCAGCAAGCTGTTGTCTGAGGCATGTTCCTTCTGTGCCAGCTCATGTCTGCCCAATATGGTGGGCTCAGAGAACACACTCTTGGGTCGTGTCTTCTGGGGAGATTTTTTTTTTTTTTCTGGTAAAATGGATCCTAGCCCAGACTTTTTACTGGTTTGTTTACCCTGCATCATGTACTAGAGATGCTCTGGAAATTCATGAGTTCCCACATAATACTTCTACAGCCAAAACAAGCCAATCTCTTGCAGTGTGTGTTCCGTTACTCTTTTGTTGTAGACTACTATGATTTTCTTTAAAAAGCATGAGTTTAAGAAATATTTCCATTTCATCTTTAGCTGTATTTATGGCATTTTTTTATGTCATGAGAATTTCCATTTGTGTTTAAATGATGGATACAAAGAAAGGTTCTGACAGAATATCTGAGTAGTAAGGGGAGGTAGGAGGTTTTTTAAATAATGAAAGTTCTCAAGTATCGTATCAAATTTTTTTACTGTATATTTTACTTTAAGTGAGGCAGCTCCATTTTGCATAAATGATTTCTACATATATTTAGTAACATTGCAAAGACACCACCAAACTTAAGTGAAATTACAAGTATGTGCTATTCTAAAACTCTGTGGAGTCATGATTGTAGATTTCCAAAGAGCTTTGTGTGCTTAGTTCTATACTTTGTTTCATTTGAATTATAGTTATCTTGGATATAATGAATATTCGGTAAAATTCCGTGCTTTGTAGAGTAACTTTGTGTGACAAGGTTCATTTTTTATTTACCCCTAGGCCGATAAAAAGGGGAGACATTTTGCCACCAGAGAGAGGCAGAGAGGTTGCCAAAGAACTCGGGATACCCTACTACGAAACCAGTGTATTTGACCAGTTTGGGATTAAAGATGTGTTTGACAATGCAATTAGAGCTGCCCTGATCTCCAGAAGACACCTGCAGTTCTGGAAATCTCATTTGAAGAAGGTCCAAAAACCTTTGCTTCAGGCTCCATTCCTACCTCCAAAAGCCCCTCCTCCGGTTATCAAAATTCCAGAGTGTTCCACGCCGACCATGAATGAAGCTGGATATTTATTGGACAGTCCGCTGTGTGCAGATGTCATGTTTGTTCTCCAGGAGCAGGACTGCATTTTTGCTCACAAGATTTACCTAGCTACCTCCTCTTCAAAGTTTTATGACCTTTTCTTAATGGAATGTGAGGAAAGTCCATGCTTGGATGAAACACAGTGTAATAAAGAAACTACAAATAAGGATGTTCTGACAAGTCACCTTGAGATAAACAGTAACAGTGATGAGGCATCCTTAAAATCTCCTGATGTTAAAATTCCCCCACCAGAAAGCAGTGAGTCTTTAAACATGCTAGAATCTGAATCTGGTGAAACAAATTCTGCAGCAAGATCTCTGTCATCCTGGGGTAAGGGGTTTGTTAGTGTGCATAAGGAAATGCAAGTGAATCCAGTCTCAAAGCGGACATGTCCTGTAACTGTGGTAAAGATGGATTCATCTGTGCAGGTTGCACCTTTTAAAACTCTTCTGCAGTTTTTATACACAGGCCAACTGGATGAAAACGAAAAAGACCTCACCAGGCTGGCTCAGATTGCTGAAATCTTGGAAGTATTTGACTTGCGAATGATGGTGGAGAATATTATGAATAAAGAAGCCTTCATGAATCAAGAGATTACTAAAGCATTTCATGTCAGAAAAGCTAATCGGATAAAAGAGTGCCTTTGCAAAGGGACATTTTCTGGTAAGTAAATACGTGCTTAAGCAGGAAGAGAACTAAATTTTTTTCTCATCCCTGTAACTGTCACTTCATAGACTTCAAACAGTGTGAGAGATTACATTGTTCTGAGAGGAGGAACGACCCCAAAATTGTAGTGTTACTCAGGCCAACTGTTCCAACATGGGATTCTGTAGTTTCATTTCTCAAAATCTACTCACAGCTTTTAAATACTGAGAAACTTTTAAATACTGAAAAACTCTCAGAAATATTGAACATCCAATATCGCCCTTTACAATTGAGGCTTTTCATTAATTATTTAAAATGCAAGAGTTATTTTTGAGGTGGAGGTCATGGGAAATGAAGGAAGTCCTGGGTTAACAGCTTGCAAGTGAAACACATTCTTGAGACAAGGTTACATCTTAAACACAGACTTGCAGCACTCCTGTGCCTTTGTTCCCTTGGCAGATGTGACATTTAAATTGGACGATGGAAGCATCAAGGCCCACAAGCCACTGCTGATCTGCAGCTGTGAGTGGATGTCTGCTATGTTTGGAGGATCATTTATTGAAAGCTCCAACAGTGAGGTATTTGTCTATTTTTGTCTCTTTTGTTTACAATGTCTGATGGATTTAGGATGATGGAAACATCATCTATTTGAAAGGATGTAACAATCCCTAGAGTCAGGGATTTATTCTTCCTTGCAAACCTGGGATGCTTTTCTTAATGCATTAAATAAGGTTGCCCAGGAGGACAATGTACTTTCTCCACTGCACAAGTCTTCCTCCAGCACTGGAGGGTGTGTTTAAACCCAAAGTCTTGTAAAATATTAAATATGGGGAAGAAAATTAGGTATGATTTTGTGAATTTATTTTAAATAATTTTTTAAATTCTGTGAATATATATTTATATAATCAAAATCACTACAAAGACTACATGGGACAGGGACATTGATAAAGAAATCAAAGATTAAAAAAGGTTAAAGGACATATGAGTGTTAAACTAGAAAAGGGAGCTGTTTTCTTGGTGCAAACTGAGCTAACTTTAGGAGAAGTTCTACCAACTTTAGTGGAAACTCAGCATAGATTCTGTAATGCATCATCTTGTCCTCTGGAGTAAAGCAGGTATGCAATATAGTTTAAAAGATCTCAATGCTTTGAAAAAGATCTTACAGAAGAGGTCCTGTATTTTCATGTGCCTTCATGGTCTATTTTTCAAATTCCAAACACTCTGCTAATACTTTTTCTTGTGCCATACACAGGGGGTTTTTTTGTTTGGTTTTCTTGTTGCTTTCCATACAATTATGTTTATATGAAGTGTTCAAGTTTTTTGTGTTTAATAGTCTGATAGATACTTTTCTACTTAGATTTTTCTGGCTTCTTCTAATACAGCTGTAAACATAATTCCTTTCCCAGAGGCATACTCAACAAGTGGTTCAATAAAGATACATCATTTGATTCTAGTACGTAGCATTTGGCAATGAAGAATATGCAGTTATTTTCTACCAGCCTATTTTTAATGATTAGCTTTGCAGTCTTAGCTCATCTTTCCAATTTAAAATATTTAGCTTCATTTTGTGGAGTTTCAAGCATTCACTAATGCTTTTGGAAGTTTAAAAATATAGGTAGATATTAATTGAATGGCTTACAAATGATAAAAAACATCTATTTTTAGATATTACCTTTTCTGTATTTGGGGCAAATTTTATAAACTCATTCATTAAATGTACAGCTCTCTGCATTAAAAAGAAATATATCAATAATGAATGAGTTTCACAGCTAGCTGATCTCCCTTGGAGAACTGAGCTGCTTCCCAGAGTGGCTAATGTGCATGAAAGGTTTATGCTTTAACATGAGAAATTAGCCAGTTTTTGTCCTAGTTTTGGTAGCTTCATTCTATGCTGGTTACACTCATTACATGTGGGGCAAAAAGGACCTACTTTTTTTTTTTTTTTCTCCTCATTTCTTCAGTTCTCAGTTCCTTCTCAACTTTGCTTACCTGGGTAATTTGATTATTTACCAAAAGACCAAGAGGGGTGTTTTTACTGTTATCCTTTGTTTTCTGTTATTCTCAGAATCCACAGAATATCCCTTGCCAGGAGCAGATAGATTGCATTCCTCAAGGAGTCCACCAAGGGAGGTTTGGCATGGAAGTGCTCAGTGCCTGTTAAGTGTAGCTGTCAATTTGCAGGCTAGAGAGCATTGAACAGATTCACTGTTTGATGTGGATCCAATTCCAGCTTGGAGATAACCTGGCAAAGGATCCAGCTCCAGAGCAGCGCTTACCTGTTGGCATTGTCTCGAACTTGGATGGGAAATTTCTGCTTTGAAAAACGTTTTCCCTGAATTTCTGCAATACCTTGAAGAGAAAAAGAGACAGTCAAGCAAAGTGAGAGAAGTGACATATAGCTACTTTATGAAAATCCCTTAATAATTAGAAATTCTTTTCTTAAATATCTTTTCCAGGTAGTTCTGCCCAACATAAACAAGACCTCCATGCAAGCAGTTTTAGATTACTTGTATACCAAGCAACTGTCCTCCAGTCAGGAACTGGACACCCTTGAGTTAATTGCATTGGCAAATAGGTTTTGCCTTCCTCACCTGATTGCTCTAGCAGGTAACAATCTTTGACCTTGTTCAATACAGTATTGGCCACATCTCCAATGTGGCCTCGTCTACTGCAACAACTGAAATGTGCTTTAATGGTTTTTGGAACACATAAGATTTTCTCAACTGTCAGAGAAAATAATTTTTTTCCTGAGGCTGGTATTGTAATGCAAACTGGTATTTTCACACAGAGAAATGTATTTGCCTTTTTCTTTTCTTGTTTAGTTTCGTGCTAATCCAGCTCGGAACACTGAAGTTTTCTGTGCTTTAAAAACAGAAAGAGTAAACCTTCTCTTTAGCATTGAGGATAATGTCTGCAGATTGTAGTGTCCATTCTGTTGTTAATTTACCTAAAACCAGGCAGGACTCTGGGTTTTCCATCAAGTAATAAATATTTATATTTCTGTTCAGAGAGAGTAACTGAGCCAAATCAAAACTTATCTAGATAATCATGTTTTTAGAAATGCTGTCTAGGACACTTTTCACTAGATGGAAATTGGATATTTTGCTATATCCATGGGGATTCAAACCTCATTTCAGGAAGAAAACCTTTTCAATCCCATATTTAAAGAAAAATTACAGGTTAGAATACCACTAAAGTTTTAAAAATAAATCCATACACAACCCAGACCTCTGGGGTTGTGTTGTTGTGTTTAATTTTCTTTCTCTCTATGTCAGTAATTTGGCATTGCTCTGAAGACATGACCAAGATCAAAACTCAGAGAAAGCTGAAACAAAGCTACACCTACTTAGAGGACTACATTTAGGCAAAATTTAATCAGATACCAAACCCTGGCTCTGCTTCACTTGTGCATCAGGACTGTGTTTTTTGTCCTTACTGGTTCTGACAGACCAAATCTTTATCACTAGATTTTATTTGCACATTTTAGCTGAAGTTTTGGGTATTTTTGAAGGCAATTGCAGTGTAAACGTACATCAGTATTAAGAATATTACATTCCATTTAATTCTTAGTGAAATGATTTTGAGTCCAAAGGCTACTGCCAATAACTGAACCCAGTAGAATTAAACCAACTGCCAATGCTTCCAAAAAAACACTCAGATTTAAATTTTAAGATTCTAGGAAAGGATTAAGGAGAATCTTGAACTGAAGTGATTGTTTGGGGGCCGGGTGGTGGGTCAGCCTTCATCTGAATCCCTAGGAACAGCTGATGTGAAAACCTAAAGTGGGCCTGAAGTGACCTTTTCTCTTATTGATCCTGTGTGTATACTCATTAATAAATAATTCAGTGGCAAGTTCACTGTTGATTAAAAACTTTATATGACTGAAAGGAGACAGCTGATCTGTATTTCTAATTTAAATTGAATATTGTACCCATGCTAGAGAGAGACTAGTGGCTGCTGAACTTTGTCTTTCTATAAGTGGTTATGAACCATATCTTCAGCCACAGCTCTAGAGGTCAGAATTTGACTTCCCCCAAATCTCAGCTTGCTAAGGATATCTGTGTGAACGTGGCCCCTGCATAATGCTGGCTAACACCAGGAGGAGGGAGAACATGCTGCCTAGGTTCTTTGTTACCAGCAGATGATGTGACCTTGCAGTGTGCCTGTTTCCCCTGTGAGTGATGAGTTTTCTCCCCTAACAGAGCAGCATGCAGTGCAAGAGCTGACAAAGGCCTCCATGAGCGGGGTTGCAATAGATGGAGAAGTCCTCTCCTATTTGGAACTGGCACAGGTCAGTGTACACAGCCTTCTGAAGATATTCTGGTCAGCTGCAGGGCTTGCTTGTAACTCCCTACTGCTTCTGAGCATTGTTTCTAAGTGGCCCCAAGGTTTTTTCATTAGTTCAAAGGTCAAATATCCCTTTAAGTAACTGCAGAGGGCTGTCTTTCAAATACATGTTTTAGTTTGTCTTGACTGTGGAACTTCCAAGCTCTGTGTTCTCATGACCATGGTGCACTAACGTGAAAAACAATGTAATGAAACCGTTCAGCTTTGTAATGATGATTGATTCTTGCCTTCCTTTCAGTTCAGTTCTTGGAGATATATTTAGACCTGTCCTGCAAAGACAACATTTCTTGAATACTTAAACTGGCTACTTGAAGTCAATCATCTTATAATTCAGAGTATGTGCAAATCTTTATGCTCAAATGCATTTCAATATGTCTTGAGTTTTTAAATATTTAAAAGAGAGAGCCCCCAGCTCACAGTTAAACTGCACAGCTCTGTTTCCCAAAATGCAGCAGACTCCCAGCTACAGTGGAACAAGTTAAAAAATTGTTTAAATTTTATTATTCTTGATTTCACACTAACAATGAGTCAGCAGCAGCTTGGCTTGAAGTAGCACTAAAGCACTGCACAAAAGTAGCACTAACACACTGGCCACCATGCAAGATTTCCTGCAGCTGTTTTTGAGACCCTCTGTGCAATACCTGTAATCCTGTTGCAAACCAGAACTGAACCCCTCCCAAGAAAAAGCAGCTTGCTTCACTTCATTTTTATCGTAAGAAGGGCAATTTTTCTTTTACTTCCTTCTCCTGGTTGGAGACAGAAGCAATATCTAATTACTATTAGAATATCCTTTGTGGCCAGCACCAAGCTCATGTTTATAACCTGAGATCAGAGCTGGCAGTCAGAATGAAAGGCTGGGAGAGTACTGCCAGGAACCATCTGCTGGGACCATTCTAGCTTTAGCTGTTAGTAGGGGCTGCAAAATGAATGATAACCCCAGGAAATGGAATAAGCTCTTTGTTTTTCTTCACAGTTTCACAATGCTAACCAGCTGGCAGCTTGGTGCTTGCACTACATCTGTACCAATTACAACAGTGTTTGCTCCAAGTTCCGCAAGGAAATCAAAGCTAAATCTTCAGGTATGGGCAAGTTCCCCACCAGTTTTCATCAGGTTTCCCCTTCTTTCTCCCCACCCAGTTGATTAAACATAAAGAGAAAGATAAGCTCATGTAGCTAAGCCATGAGACCAAACCTCTGTGTTATCTTGAGCAGCATTCATAAATTCTTATCTGTAAGGAAAGGTCATAATCATTAGCCTCATTGCTGGGCAAGCATCATGTTATTTACCTAATTCACGGATGCTAAAATGAACTGAGCTCTTTTCAGGCTCTGCAATGAAAAATACACTCTGTAAAGGCCTTGCTTTTTTACAGTTTTTGGTGAACGAATGCACCTTGTGTGTAACCACTTTCAAAGTCTTTTCACACTTAAGGCATTTGAGGAAACTGGGTGAATATTTGATAAGCAAGCCAGCATAGAGAATGGATAAATTATTAGCTGTGTAGCTTTTTGCAGGGCATATCTGGGATTTGTGTATCTTACTGGCATCTTTGGGGATTTTTTTCATTGTTTCTTTTTAATCAGATAATCAAGAATATTTTGAGAGGCATCGGTGGCCACCTGTGTGGTATTTAAAGGAAGAAGATCACTACCAGCGAGTGAAAAAGGAGAGAGAAAAGGAAGATGTTGCACTGAACAAACACCATTCAAAGCGGAAGTGGTGCTTCTGGAATTCCTCTGCTGTAGTTGCCTGAACAAAGAAAATAAGTGGAAATCCATAGCCAGAAATTAGTCTTATTGTTAGAAATAAGATATCATTCAGGTTTTCAGGAAACTGTGTTCCACGTGTGCATTTATTACTGCTAGGGTCAAAAGCACAAGCTCACTGAAAATGAGCCTGGAACAGCTCCTTGAAGTCATATGTATATTTTTGACTGGTAAGCAGATAAATGTCAACCATTATTACATTACTTTTTATACAAAAAAAAAAAAAACAAACAAATCCAGCATTAATGTTTCAATCTCCAGTTGGGAAATATTTTTATACTCTCTGGTGTATTTTGTTCAGATAAAATTCTGGATACTGTTTTATTTTACAGACCACAAAATAACCATGTAGCAGCTTTGTAATTAGATTTTAACTATTTTTACTACTCGAGTACAGTGAAATAGACAATCTTCAGTCATAAGGGACTGCTTTTAGAGTATCTCATAAAAAGTCATCTTAGGAAAAAAATCTAGTTGTCTACTATAGGTTGTCTTTTTCAAACTAAGTACTGTGCACTGGTAATACAATTAAATGGTTATTTCCCCTTTCTAAAGCAAAGGGTTAGAATAAGATCCAATAACTGCAAGATATAGAGTGCTTGATCTTTGCTCAGCTGAATAATAGACAGTATAATGACCTGTTCAACTGCAGGCAAATGTTTTTCTAATATTTGCCATGTAAGTGCAAATAATTATGACTTTGTGGGCCATGTGAAATCTAGTGATTCTAAGTATTCAGAGTTTTTATATGTCTAGATCAAAAAGGATATTTCTAAAATCATTTAGAAGGGCTTATTAATTTATATCCTCATACAAGTATGGATCTGAATGCATAAAGCAGTTACACTGCTTGCATTTGAATTACTGCATGGCAGTTACCTTGTTCTGCAGGATCTTCACCATGCAGCTGTTCCTCATGCTGAATTCCTTTTTGCTTCAGTGCAAGCAAATGAAAGGGCTGCACAAACAATTAGGTGTTATCTAGTGTTCCAGTGTTTTGTAAGTGAAGAAGGTTCTTCACACACAAGATTACTTCAGTTTGATCCAAATTCCTTTATAGCTTTTCCTAGGTATAACTGAGAGTTTTAGGTTATTTTTAAGTAGGTAATATATTTCCTGTGGAAGCAGATGTTCCCAGAACGCTGGGGGCAGACTGATGGCACAAAGGCAGGAATTCTGCACAAGTGGTACAAGACAAGAAAAAGCTTCCCATGTTTCCAAATAGCCTGTGTGTTTATGACTTTTTATCAACCATTACTCTAAAGCTGCAGTGTTACACTAGGTTAGGATGAGAGCATTTTTTAAAAGACCAAAACTAAAATACATAGACTGTAGAACATACACATGCAATCCTGTGCAGCATCTCAGGCACAACTCTGTAACCAAGGTAGTATTGTGTATTAGGTTTGTTAATACTGTTCTGTGCTGGCAGCTCAGCACACCAATGTGAAAAACTGTCTGTTTGTTTGTGGTTTTTTCTCTGTATCCAAAGGCAAGGCAGCACAGTCATCCCCAGCACTGTAGGTCATGGCTTTGGCCTGAAAGCCATAAACACCTCGACATATTTGCATTCTGCACAGACTCCTGCTCGGCTGAGGCTACCACAGCTGGGTGGTAGGAGCACCCAGCACAGGAGGAGAGGCTGCTCTACAAACCTTTGAGTTTCCTCAAGTGAGAGATTCCTACCCCTCTGAGATTCACCACCACATGGTGATAAAGAAGGGCTATAAATGGTGGTTGCAAATATGTCTCCTTAATTCTTGGTCAGTGACAATGTGTACAAGAACATGGAATGAGAGAGGACATGTCAAGACTCAGATAAATAGCTGTTGTCATAAAATGTTAGCCAGTCACGTTTTAAGTAAGTATTGCTACTAGGTTTTACACAACCAAAGCTATTGTATGATTGTAATCTTGCCAAACTGTAATGGTTATATAAATGAACCTGAGGTATATGCAATAATATCCAGTTATTCTAGTTATCAGCTACTATAACCAAGTGGCTGGTTCATTTGGTTAATGCTGTCTATGGCCTTTAATCTTGGTGGTTATTTCGTGTTTTTTATTTTGGAAAAAAAAGTCAATAAAACTGTTTAGTTACAAGTTGTCTCCTAGCTCTTTGAAGAAACTTCCTTAATTTTGCCTTGCATCCTTCCTTTTTTAGTGCTGCTTGTAAGCATTCAGTTGTGCTCTCATTCACTGAATTTTACTGAACTTTTGCATACTTGCATAGCACATTAGGATTTGTGGTTGGGAATGTCACAGAGAAATCCTAGAGAGTTTGAAGATGATGTTGGAAGGTTGGTGCTTGTTACTTACTCTTAAACTGTACAGCAAAAGAAAAACAAACCTCTTGCCACTTTCCTCCACAGTTTCTAATATTTGATTAGCATGGTATTATCCGAGGGACATGAAACTAATTGGTCATGACACACAGGGAGGAAAAATGTAGGTAAACAGCAGGATGTCTGTAAAGTTTTCAGTATACTCTAAAAGTTGTTCAAACACTGTTTTCCCTGCTTTCTTACTGCCTTAGTTGTCAACCACCTTACAGAATTCCTCATTACCTATTAGCAAACCCTCAGCAACTACCTTCCTGAGTACAGCTTATTTAATTGATAGATGTGTAAAGTTGGTACTTTTCTAGACAATTTTTGCAAGATAAGCAAAGAATGCCATGTTAAGAGCTTTGAAAAAACTCACAAAGCAATGCCAGTGACACAAAGTAAGCACATTCAGTACAGTGTTTGTTTTTCAAGAGCTAATTTATGAAAATGTTACATATCTAATTTACTTTTGGAAGCAAAATTTTATTTCTCTGAACTTACCATTAGTAAAGGTAATGGGCTGAAAAGAAAGAGTGGTGATCTCAGGTGTAAAAGTGTTTCTCTTGTTTATGAAAAAAGCAGTAGGAGAAAGGAGCAAATCAGAAGCATTGCTTTCCAGGGTATTCTTTTTGAAATATTAAGACCAATATTAAGAAGATTTTGTTTTTGAGGAATCTCATTCATCTTGCCTCTTAGAAACAATATTTTCCTATTTGTTCTTTAAGACAGAATTTCTGCCAGCAAGTTTCTCTGCACCAGAACAGATTTCCGTGGCTTGCTACTCCCAAGTAGCCCACCAATTCCAGAAATAGAGTTGTTGTGTAAGATGGGAGTGGCCAGACTTCAGCCACAGCTCCCTGATTTCATGTGCTGAAGACCTACTCCTCACAGTCCTTTAGTCAGATCAGGCCTCAAAGCAAGCAAAGGTAAGCCAGACAGTACTAAAAATGTGGGTGTGTTAAGAAGGGTTTGCCTACTAGAAGAGAGTAATCTGGAAATCCCTCCTGAGCACTGAAAGCATGGTTCCAACAGAGGGAGTAAGAAAAAAAGCAGCACATTGCTCTAATTCTTCAGCAGCTTGCCTACAGATAGCCCTCAAGAATAGCTTATGCCTAGAAATGTTTGATTTGTAAAATGGGGGGATTTCTTTTTTCCATGTTCAAATAATAAGCCCTGATAGAGCAACTGAAGGCATCTTGGAAATCCTTCTCTTAGGGTCAAGTCTCTCATCCTCTGTACAAAGAGGTTTAGATAAAGATCTAATGTACTAAATAGGATTAATTTTGGTACGCAAACTCCAGGATGGTGACATATTTCAGTTCTTCCAGACTTTAGGATTACAGTCTGGTGAAGAGATTTGCTTTGTCAGATGAAACTATGGTTTTGTCCCTATTCTGTCCCTCTCTTTTAAATCACAGTCTTTCTACTCTTGTCACTGGCTAGGCCAGCATTTATTTACTCTGGGTTGGATTCCGAAGTACATGCTATGCAGTGAGATGTCTTTAAGGTGTCTGCTTGCCACTCTTGAATCCCCTTAGATTTTTGATCTGTTAAAATGATCTAACAGCATTTGCATGAGTTTACTTCTCCTGCAGGCAAGATTTCCATTGAAATGGATGAGATACTACACACACACACACTTTGGGCTTTGAGGTGCTGCCTAATGAATTTCCACGTTATCGCTTGCCTGTGTTCCAAATCTCCTGAAGAAGTTAGTTCTGTGTACTGCATGCAGGATAAGAGTGTGTTAGCAATGATAATCCCCATCCTGAAGTCTCTACAACAGGATAATTCATTGTCAGTTAACTTAAGCCTTTGCCTTTAGCTAAGAGAACACAACCCATGTCATGGATTCACTTTGCACTAGCAGCCAGAGTAGTGAGACTATTGTATATTTATATATGCAAACTAAATCCCTCACTGCTGCTTACATAAAAAAAAAAAAAAAAAACAAAAAAAAACCAAAAAACAAAAAACAAAACCTTGCTTTCTGGTATAAATATAAAAAGCTTTTGGATCAAGGCTGCAGGAAGCTAAGATGAAAATCTGAACATTAGAAGATGGTCATGCTAATGTATCCCAGCTCTAGAGAAAATCAAACCGAAAAGGTAAAGCTGTGATGGAGGACAAGCCTGGCATGGGACAACAGACTTGTGATGGCTCCTTTATAATTGTTCAGCCTCACCAGCTGGTTTGTAAGCAGGCTACATAGCTACAACATCCCACTGGCATGTTCTGCAGCAACAAACATTCCCAAGAGGCAGGTCCTGCATCCCACCCCCACAGCATGGGTTACAGGGAAAATATTACAGTACATTGCTAATTCATCTCAAGTCCTTTCCCGTACACTGGTACCCCACACTCTGTCCTTTGGCCTGCAGAAATGTCCAGTACCACCTCCTGGACATCATATATCTGTTTTTGTCCCATCTTGAAGGATATTCCAGAACAAGGACTTTACCCCAACACAGGAAGGATCTCTATCCAGTTTCTTTCTGGAACAAAGCTCTGTGACAGACAGGTATTGGCCTGTTTACGGACAAGATAAAAGTAATATAAATTAACAAATTTGCAAATACACTCCAAGTCAGAGACTGAGTGAGTGAACACACAGGCATGAGATGTGTGACTGCAAGGACAGGAGTATTTCAGGTACCATCTGAAGATTCTAAACTGGGAGGGGGTTATTCCCTGGAGATAGCAGCTCTGATTTTCAGCTTTAAAGAAAAACAGCCTTCACCATTAGATAGAATGAGCAAGCTGTGTGCCATCCTTCTGTATTGCACAGGTCTGAGGCCTTGGAGGGCTGTCTCACCCCCCACCCTCACACTTATCTAAAGTTTTAGACAAGCTGCCAGGAGATGACACTTCACAGTGAAGATTTTCATAAGAAATTTTCTTGTCTTTGACATTAAAAAAAATAAAAAATAATTCTTTAGTCCCCATTAGGATTAATATTTTTTTTAACTTATGGCTGTATAATAAGGATTACATGGCATTCCAGGTATTAGTACTGAGTATTCAAATTATCCTCACAGGTTATAAAAAACCCCCTACAATTAGCAGTTTATGAGTATATGATTAAATTTGCATCTTAGTCATTAAATATAAGCTGTTCATTCCGACTACATGATCAGATGTGATTGCTTCCACCACCCAATATTTGAAATAATAGTTATACACTACATATTACAAAGAATATTTCTTTACATATTTCTCCTGGGTCCTCAATTACAGCTACTTATAAAATTTTGTGGATCCTTGTGCCCTTTGTATCACATTTACATTTTTCAATTATAGAATGTCTAGGGTGAGTTTCTAAATAATTGGCAGATATCCTCGTGTGTTGAAAATCAGATGATGGTGCCTATTCCCACAAGCACTCTAAAGAAAGGGAGGTTCAGAGGAGCCCCTGGGGACTCTCTGGGGTGGGAAGATCTTTGTGAATCCTTCCTGCTCTTGCACAGGAACAGGACAGCTCTCCCTGCACAGGCAGACAGACCTGCATCAGCTTGCAGGGGATGTGATCAAGTGTCACCAGTCCTGCAGCCTGTAAGATTTCTAAGAGCACTCTGAAACAGCCTCAGCCAAGTGTGACCACACACACACTTCCTGCTCATCTTCCAGTGACTCCCCAGGCTGTTCTTCTGAGGCAGGTCCTCCCCAGCTTTGCTCCCCCTTCCTTTTGGCTGGCCAAGGACAGCAAAGTCCAGGCATGCAGAGGTGATTTTTGGCCTACTGAGCACAGTGCAGCTCTTGCAGCTGCTGCAGTGCCCATAACTGCACAGCCCTGCTCTTCTCAGCTCTCCAGGGTAGGAAAAGTAACGAGCTGTGGACTCATGTCTGCCCTTAATGGGGATGTTTATCTGCTCAGGGAGTCTGTTTGTTTGCTGTAGTCACAGCAAGGTCTGTTTTCTGGTAGCTATTTGCTAAGTAGATAGGAGGAATAAGAAATAAAAAAATTACTGTATCCAAAGATTATTGGGTGATTACCTCAAGATAATTGGGCAATTAAGTTAAAGGCTTGCCTTCCATTCTACTTAGGCCTCCAGAATGTCTGAAGGTGAGGAGATGACTGAAGGTCAGTGCAGGCACTGGTGGGCAGAATTTTCCTGTTAATAAAACAGATTGCTCCTCTGTAGCTGAACAGAGGGGCAAGGAGGCAGGTGCCTGGGAGTTTGTTAGAATCTGTGAAATTATTCACCTTCAATTTTTTCTGCTACTAAATTGGCCAGGCACTACAGTAGGTGCTGTAGGGCTCCAGGAAGTGTTGTGTGCCGTGCACTGAGTGGGGGTACAGGGAGCACATGTGCCACCCCTCTGTAAAAGGCAGGCACTTGCTGCAGCTGTAGGGGTAGGATTTAATGGCCTTGCTGCTCTCTCCTGGATCCATGGCTTTGGTGTTGACATTGCACACCTGCCCAGCCCAGTAACACGGAGACTTGGGCCAGGGAGTGTCAGCCTAGAACAACATTCTCCCCTTAGGCTTCGAAAGATTGTTTCCTTAAATCTGGTACCCAGACACTGAACAGAAATCCAGTAGTCTTACCTACTGCATTTTCAGCCCTTCTAAGCTGTTTTTCAGTCCTTGTCAGACTTCTCGTGCCACATAACACTCGGGTGTGAAGAGCTTTGAGTTCCCAGGTAACCTGGAAAAGTTCGTGGATGAGAAGTTTACTGGGAGTTAATAAATGCATGGAAAAACATGCCTGACTGAGCAATTTCCAAAGTCAAATAGGTGGGGGTTTGCAGAAGAGCTGTTGCTAACTGGTCATGCTGTTCTTTGTTTCTCTGGACATCAGGTTTTGGTCACTGTCAGACACAGTGTAAGGGACAGACAAATCCTTAGTCTGATCCAGTAGTGCTCATCTCTGCTCCAGAAGTGCTGGAATGAAGAATTCAGTGCAAGAAGGAGGCTTTTCTCACCTAACCATGTGCTGCTTCGCAACAAGGCTACCTAAGAACCCTATCCAACAGAGTTCTTTCCATGCCCTTTTGCTGATCACCTTCCAACTATTGAAAGTTCCTGTGATCCTCTAATGCTATTGTTGTAAATGCTAATAATAAATCCAGGTGACACTGACAGCAGCAGGTTAACACACAGCAATTCAGCGTGTTTTCACTGCACCACCTGCACTGAATGGAATTATTGCACATTCACTAAACCACATCTTGGCAGGCTGTCCAGTATCCACAGGCACCCATAACCACTCAAACACTTTTCCCCTTTTATCCAGAAGTTGTACCAGACTGGACTCTGGATTCTCATCTCTATTATTCAGCAGAGTTGAAACAGAAATGGTTCTGCCAGGGTCATGCAAATGATCAAGACCTGCCCCTGATGTCTCCTCTCCTTTAGGTGCACAACTGATCATAATCAATGCTTGGATGGACTGTCAGGTGTAAGCTAGAGGCTCAACTGTTCTCTCTGTGACTGCTTCATCAGCTATTTTCTTTCAGGGACATGAGTGCAAGATAGATCTCTTTAAATTCCCATTTGACCTCAACTGCAATACCTAGCAAGTAAAATACAGCCACCACACTTTCCCCTTACCCCTTCAGCAGTCAGCTACACCATCTTCTGATTTAGCATCAGCTGAGTGAAGTACTAAAACCAAGTCAAAACCACTTTACACAGGCACTTGGCATTTCCTGAGCATCCTCATTCTTGGACAAGGCTTTAACTGGGCACAGGGAGGGCAGACTGGCACAATCTCTGTATTAGTTCTGAGTTGTCTGTGTGCTGGTGTACTGTAGGAAGCCAGCAGGCTCCTCAGGAAGGGTTTGCCCTCCTAGCCAGCCAAGAAAGCAGGCATCTGTAACACATGGAGGGCTGTGTTCAGCCTGAGGTGGAAACTGGAGAACCCCAAAATTATGGAAGGTGGAAAGGCTCTTAGGTTGTAACTAAGCATTCCATTAGCATGAAAGTTGGATGGCATCAAACGAAACTAGCACAAGGCAGATTCACAACTGAGAGATCTCCTTCATAGCAGTGTTTGCTGAGCTGCAAAATTTCTTGCCAGAGAACACAGGCTGGAAGCTTACACAGCTCCCAAAAGAAATCTTTAGGGAAGAAACCTATCAAATAGGTTTCTTCATCACACCTCTACTTCAGAACTTAAGCCCCAAGGCATTGAAAGATGGGAAAATACTAGCAAATATAATTTTGTGCTTACCTTTGTTTTATATTTCCTGGAGCATCTGCTGTTGGCCACTGTCAGAAGCAGGAACCAGGGCAGAGCAGACCTTTGGTCATCTTCTTGTGCTGGTTCCTGAGCCTGTGATTAAGGACTCTCCTGCCTCACTACAAAGACCCAAATCTGCAGCAGAGTCCCTTGTATTTGTACAGGTTGGGCTTCTATTGGGTATCAGTTCAGGAGCTCATCATTTGCCTGATGGCAAGTACAGGTTCAGCCCATGAAAGGGGAGGAGGGAAAGCAACGGGATTTATCCTTCTCTCTATTCCTGGAATGTTGTAGTGTTCCTATATTGTTGTGTGCCAAAGAGGAGGTCAGAAGAGGTCAGATCCATGAAGTGACTGTAGGACTGAAACACTGCAAAACAGACACGTCTTTGGGCACAGGAGCCACACCCAGGCATCAGCTCCTGGGTGTGAGATGTTATTAGTCCTGCCCAATATTCTTAATGATGAAATCTGGCCTCACACTTCAGTAAATAATGATTTTTGTTCTGGATGCTGCTAAATCATACAAATAGTGTCTGCCAGGGATCTTAAATAACCTGGAATAATTTGGCCCTCACCAGGCACCCTAAGCGATGCTGTAGATTCAGCTCCTGTCAGCTCCTGTGATCCCCAGGGTCACCTACACTGCCCTGCTCTCTAGAAATCCCTTTTGCCCGTTGGGAATTAATCAGTTTCCAATTCTAGAGCTGCACAGTAGCATATTAACAAAAGAAATCCCTGCTGTGAGCAGTGATAGTAGAGAAAGAGGGAGATATGTCTTGCCTTAAAGTATGGCCCTGAGCCTGTTGCTGAGTGCAGAGAGCCAAGGTAAGTATGTGTCCAGCATCACTTCTGCCTGCCCTCAGCCTTGCTTCTTTCTCACTTGGCTGATTTTCACAGACAAAGCAGTGTCACTTAATGTGATACACATTCCTTCTATTGCACTGGGAATAATCCTTCATTGCTATAAGCTTTTTCAATTTTCTTAAGGCTTTTTATGCTTTGCCAGCACAGCATAATTTATTTTGTTGAGTGGTTTACACATCGAAGTGTGTGAAGTTGTATTTATATGTCTCTGATGAGTTCTTTCCTGGCTAGTGGATCAGTGTCGTGGGTTTGTTTTTTTTACTGTAGCTTTCTGCTTTCAGTGCAATTTTTCACCTAAAAATGAGACTTCAGACCTGCTGACTTCTGCCACTTCACACCAGTCCAATTCTCAACACCAGCAGACACAGTAGAGCCTGGCACCTTCCCCGTAGTGGGGAGCTTCTCACTTTTGTCCAGAGTAGATGAGGACCCTTTAGACAACAAACTGCAACTGTCCCTCTCAGGTGCTGTCCTTGGGTTTTCTGGCTTTATGCCCTTACTTTAAGTTACATATAGTTTTAAAAGTTTAGGCTCTGTCTACTCTTGACATTTAAACTGAAGTGCTTCTTTCCTCTCCATACGTTTTCCTCTCTCTTGGAACATAAGCTTTTTGTAAACTAAAAGGTGTGGACAACAAGTGTGATTAAATCTAGCTGTGGGTGTGCTCACATCAGAGCGCAGCTAAAGCTACACTTGTTTTTGTGCAAGTGCCATCGGTGACTGAGAGCTTGTGCAGCACCTCAGGTGGGACAGAACAAGGCACAGTCAGAGCCATCAGACACTGCCCAGTCCTCACTACTTTTTATGAAAGGACAAAGAAGCAACACACTCCTCCCAGATGTGCTAATAAGCAGATTTCAGTCACAGCACATCACTTGATCTGCTAGACATGCCTTTTGGGAAGTGCCCAGGTTCATCTGAGAGCCATGTTTATGTGAGGCTTAGGACCAGGTTTTTTTAATAGAGATCCAAACCTTAGAGAGAGCACCTGTATTTGTCAGTGGAGTATATATGGAGTCTATTGTTATTAAACCAAACTAGTTAACAAAACCCACACCTTGTCTGAAATACAGATTCAGAGGATTTAAAGTCCAGGGAGAATAGCACCTTCCATCCTTGCCCTGCCTCCCTGGCATCCTGTTTGGCAGGTTAGGCCCTTGGTAGTACAAGTACACTTGCAGCCTTTTGGACTGGTAGAAAGGAAAAGAATATTTAGAAGTGGCTGAAGCGTTCACGGCTAGGGAACAGGAGGAGAAATCAGGCCTTGTTATTAGGTGCAGAATCATCCCCATGAGTGGATTCCCCTGCATTCATCTCAGCTCAGAAGGGTCTTTGCAAGCTTCATGCACACACTCAGCTCCAGGTTCTCCCCCTTGTCCCACCACCCTCTGACCTCCAGCTGCAGAGAAGCACTGGAGCAACTCATTAGGCAGGGCCACAGGTGAGTCATTAGCACAGCCTTCACACCCTTCCCTTTATGAGGGCCACCTGCACGGATGACTTCCCCTTGGCTCTGCTTTCTGCTGAATTGGAGGTATTGGAGCCTGCCTCAATCAAATCTGCCTTTGCATCACCAGCTAGAACAGAGCTGCGTGGCTGGTTGTGAAAGAGCATCATATTCCCTGAGAAGTAGGAGGCTCCCTCCCTGTATTGGGATATTTTACCTACTTGTAAGGGTTTTGAGCATTGCCAGGAGAAGAGAATATGTCAAACTAAAAATGCATGACAACATTTAAGGAGGGTAAATTAAAATTTGAATGGGCTGTTGGAAGCCTAATTCAAGCAATAGCAGTAGCTGATCATTAACTTTTCCATAGTAGAGCAGGCAGAGCTATAAAAGCATATTACTAAGATTAATTAATTTAGCACCACTACACCTCTTTTAAGTAGGTGAATTACCTCCCTGAATAGGTAAAAAGTAATAGAAGAGTACTCTGTGGAAGTTAATTGGAAGTACATCAGCTGCACAGAGCCCCACACCCAATTGTCCTCACTCATTGTGTAAAGCTACAACAATTCCCTCTTACAGCTTTGAGCAAAGCATTTGCTCTGCTATTAATGACCAGCTGGGATTTGTGGTCAAGATATCCCACATGGCAGCTCATCCCTACAGTGATTAGATGTATTACTACTTATTCCTTAATTAAACACCTCTTTCTTTAGCACAACAGCATAGTATAGCAGCAGGGAGCAGTGACTGAGCCCAAAGATGATGGTCATTTGCACCTATTTTCTATTTTCTTACCAGAGGCATCCAGCAGTGTCATGAACAAGCCAGCCCCAGTGAAACCAGCAGAAGAAGGCTTATAGCCAGCTGAAGTCCTGGATGCCAGAACTAGATAGAAGAAGCTGTAAGGAGCCCTTAGTTCAGTCTACAAGCAAACATACAGGTTAAACAAACAAAGACCTAAAAACTGCTGAGAGTGGACAACTACTGAAGTGCCATGGGATGCAAGATTTTATGCCAAAGGTTCCTATAAGTTTTGGAAGATAAAAATCTCCTTTTCCAGTTTATCCTTCATACATAATAGAAGAAAAAAAGATCCATTTGAGCCCAAGAAATGTGAAGCAGTTTACCTTCTACTTCCTTTAGTTCTGAGCACTCCTCTCTCGCCCTCCAGCAACAAACTCTAAAGAAGCACCTCTGCTGCTCCTTGAGTTTTTATAGCCCTCCTCTTCCCCAGAAACCTTTGCAGCCCCTCCTCTCCTCTTCCTCCTCCCCTGGGCTTTATTTCAGTGGGCTTTAACCTACTGAGTTCAGCATAGGTTTCAATTGTTATATCCATCTTTTTTGGCTGAAATTGTGTCCTACTAAGTGCAATAATGTCTCTTTGCTTTCATCTAGGAAGGAAAAGAGTTTTAATGAAAAATATTTTTACATTGTAGTATAAACCTACTCATAAGATTTGACATGCTTGCAGAGTCATCTGCTACAGCCCTATCTAAAATCTGGAGCTTGGCTCTCAAAGAGGGCATCTCCTCAGAAGATCTTGAGGAAGAAAGGTAATTCTGCTGATCACGAGAGAAACAGATAGTGGTGTTTAATCCTTTTATGTGCACTGCTGTTTCACTTTCAGTCTGCGGCTGAAATTTTCCTGATATTGTTCAAATGTAGCCTTTCTTCCTTGGTTCCATCAGGCAGCAAGGCCTGAGGAAAGATTTCAGTGTTTCAGCGTTGTTGTCCTTTGCACAACAGAGAGCAAACGCTCCTCTGTGTCTGCTCCCTGACCTTCCATAGAGGTGAGAGGTCCACCCCTTCCTTGGTGCTGGATCTGCCCACGTCATGCACACTGCATTTGGTAACAGCCTGTGGGTTTGTAGGGAACAGGTGCATGTGACTAAATAGATAAAGGAATTACTGGGGGTACTTGCATAGTTTGGATGTGTCCATCTGAGAGTCTCTGGAGCTGTGTGTTTTCCTCAGCATGATGAAGATCTTGGGGGTGCTCTGCCAGTCTGTTCTGTGGCCCAGGTAAACACTCCTAGTGCTGTAATGTTACCTGCTGTAGGGGTGATGCCTCCTGCCAGGGAAGTGATGGGTATTTTATAAAACAGACGTGGGTCTGTTCCCTTCCCCTGCTCCTGCCAGCCCCTGTTGCTATGGACAGGGTTTGCTCACTGGGGCAGTGACCTCCTGAGCTATGCTGGACATGGGATGGGCCCAGGTGGCCCCTGGGACTGACCTGCTTGATCCACAGAGAGCTCTGGGGGACCAGTCCCTGCACACAGATGGGGACACCCTCCCCTCTGGGCCCTTGCACGGGGCTGAGGTGGGGATGTTTTTGAGGTGCTTTGCACAAGGCAGTGGTTGTGTTCTTCCAGCAGATCCAGGCTGACAAGCCACAATCAAGTGCAGCTAGTTCCTGTAACAGTGAGGTTGTTTATCTTGAAGTCCCTCTGTGAGGCCTAGAAACTTTAATATCACAGAATCTGAGAATGCTGAGTTGGAAGAGATACACAAGGGTCATCAAGTCCAACCCAGTCCCTGCACAGCACCGTCCCCAAGAATCACACCATGTGCCCAAGAGTATTACCCAAATGTTTCTTGAGCTCTGCCAGGCTTGGTGCTGTGACCATTTCTCTGAAACAAGAAGCCTTTTAAAAGAGCAGACACACTGATAATCCCACACAACCACAGGACATTAAGTCTCCAGTACTGATGTCTCACTTTGACTCATTTATGTGGTCAGAAAAGCCTTATGGGGCAATTGAGTTCACATAGCTCATAATTTTATAGCCAGAAATTATTAAAATAATAACAATAAAGTAATAATAATAAGCCTTCACTTACTTTAATGACAAAGCTTTATTACTCTGACAATTTCTCCAACTTGCATATAACTCCCATAGCCTGAAACTCTCTGTGTGAGTACCATGCTCTTGTTCCACAATCCCAAGAGAAAAATTTGAAAAGCTGACTTGAACTCCTCAAGAGGTGAAAGCCTTTCTCTTATAAGAGAATTCACTGAATAGAAAAATCTTTCCTTTGGAAGCCAATTTTTATTAAAATGGTTAAGTCAAGCACTGCCAAAATCATGGCAAATGCTTTGAGCCTGTCACTCTGAAATTGTAGGGCCAGATGGTGAGAAACTTTCCTGCTGATCAGGGAACTTTCTGAATGCTCAGTTACTTAGACCAGACTGGTTTTGGGGTGTTTTTTAAAGTATGTTTTCTGTAAGAACTAAACTTGGATTACCTCTCATTTGTCATAGGCTAACAGCACATATCACCTAGTATAGGCCAGCTGCTTGAGGGTAATGTCATGTCCCAGAATAACCTTTCCATTTGACCATGCCTTTGGTAAATCAAGGAAGCCTGTGAGCTTTTTCCTTGTCATGTGTTCCTCCTCAGTCCTAGCAAGCCACAATTGTAATGCAGTGGCATGTTAGTTTTGGTTTGTTTGTTTGGTTTTTCCCCAGGAGACCTGAAGAAACAGAATACTTTCAGTACATGGCTTAAGATCCAGACAGCAGGACAATCCCTATCCTAACACAAGGAATGACTGCAGAGGAACTAGTGTTGTTCATGGGCTGGCTACTGAACTGAAAACTGCCTGGGGTATGCCCTTAATATGCTCTGAGGCTGTTCAGAATTTTGGGGGCTTGGTTTTGTTTATCTGGTGGCTGCTGAAGAAGCTTTTCTTCCTCTGGTATTTTAAAGGCATGTGTTGTGACCTGTCACTTGCTAGATTTGTTTGATGTGAAATTTGAGTCTGGCCATGGAAAAACACGCTGCAGGAATGTGTTTATTGTGCTCTCTGCTGGAGGTAACACTGGTTTCCAGTTTTGTTGAAGTTTCAGCTGAATGTCTTGTTGTAAAAATGCAATAATCACATTGTTTATATTTGAAAGATAGGTGTCTGCTAAGGAAGGCAGAAGCCTGCCTTGTCAGGAGAAAAATTGGCATATGAAATCTCCAAATGGAAGGCCCAGAGCCTGTGACTTTTGCTTTAGCTTCTCCCAGGCAAACAGCCACATTCACACAAAACTCATTGCAGAAATGGTACTGGAAACACCAAAGTTCAAATTCACAGCTATGTCCATCCTCCCTAGGCACGAAGGCACATCTGCTGAGCCTGTTGGCTTCCTCAGCTAGGAGATACTCTCCATATTTCAAAATACCAAATGGATTTTTAAGGCCATTTACTCCTACCCTAAGAAGTTAAAGAAGTCAAATCAAACAAGCAATGGAACCAAAGCAAACCCATTTTTAATACTGCTTGGCTGCAGAGAGATTTGTCAAGCACAATCATATACTTTGCAAATGGTCCCTGTTTAAAGTAACAGTTACATGTGTGCAGAGTACTCCCAGTATGTCTGACAATATAAAGGTATTGAGAGTTAATTAAAACAGTTGATACTTGTTCAAAGCTTGAAGAAGGGAAAACCTGGACAAGTTCTGCTTTTTGTTATCCATTAACTTGTCTTTTTCTAAGTCAGGGTTATTCTTAACTAAGAAAACATTACATAAGAAAAATGACATAGATTAATAAAATGCTATGTATAATTTTTTTCATTGCAGTAAACCATAAAATCAGAGCTATTTTTTTTTATTCTTACTGACACGAGAGCAAATTAAACTCTACCTTATTTCTCTAGGTTTTTTCTTCAAGGGGACCAGTCTAATTTTAATTGTACACAGCAGTAGCCATCTGATGACTCTAGTCATCATGTTAGGAGTTAGGATACATCTAATAATTTTCTAAGAAAAAAAAAAAAAAAAAAACCAACAAAAAAACCCAACAAACTGTCTTTCACAGATTTTTTTCCTGTAGCTTTTCAGCAGGAAGTTGAGTGCTGTCTCAAACTCTCCCAGCACAGGGTCATTCAAGCACTGCAGTGCTCGTTAGTGCCTCTCCTGCAGCTGACAGTGTGTGTGCTGCATTGCAAGCCATCCTGAACCTCCTGAACAAGAGGTTTAGCATTCCTGGTGCAAAGGAGCACAGCCTGACTTATGGTCTGGGGTGCTGGAGATGTGCAGGAAGGGTTAAATCACAGAGTCACTCCCTGGCTCGAGCTTCCAGGAGTTGAGCAATGATGGATGGGGACTCTCAGAGTTAAGTCAATGATAGATTCTGCAAAAGTCTTTCTTTTTCTTTGTGCTCAATCTCTGTCTATAAAATTAATGTTACTTATGGAAATGAATATGTTATGTGTGATTTTTACTTCTCTTTGAAAATTGCTCCAGCATAAAGCAGCTGCTTTAGTATTTTTCCCTACTTACCAGAACAAGTACTCTGACAGGTCCACATGATATGAGAGACACACCTGCTGTGATTTACATTTATTTACGATGTTTTACTATGTGTAAAATGCAATTTTACTTAGACAATATTATGAGCACTTGAATGAGAACTGGGAAATTATTAGTGTGTTTTTCATTCCCAAGAATAACTATCATAATACAGCTCCTGTACATTAGCACTTGCGTTTCTGCCTCAAGCAGCTCAGTGAACAGAATTATTAGTGTAAACTTATGGTAGTTATTTAGCTGGACATCACTCTGTACTTTGAGAGGAGAAAAGAAAATCCTAATGCTTCATGTACCAGCACTGGGCTGAATTTTGCCAGGCATGTGACTGTATAATCCCATGGCTCTAAGAGCAGATCAAGTCATCTAGGAAGTATTTGACATAGTTCTGCTTTTAGCTTTTGCATTTAGGAGAATACATATCAACAAGTAAAAATAAGACCTTATATTTGAAGTCAGTGTTGAGGACCAGATTCTCAAGTGCTATAAATGTGACTTATTATTATTATTATTCCTATTATTTATCAGCAGAGAATCTAGTCAAGTTTATGAAAGGTATTTAAAAAATGACAGACTGCAAAACAAAACCACAGGCACAATTTTGCACACATGTATCAAATCCAAAATGGAAAATCTGGAGAATTAAGCACGCAGACCTCAAAAAAAATCCACTGCAAAACTGGCTACTGTGGACAATTGATAGCGATTTGAGAGACTGATTATGAGCCTGCTGTAGTTTAACTCTATTGACTGGCACTCCTGTGATAGTCTCTTTATTAAGCATAGTCATTCTGATCATTAATTTCAGCATGAAACGGTTTTTACAGAGGCTTTTGTGCACTAGCCTAAGTGATTCTTCACTAAAGAGAGAAATCAGTATGTCAGTACGGTACTGGACATCTTTGAAGTTTGCAAAATTTAACTGCCCAGATGTTCCATGAAAGGCTTTCAATTCAGATATTATTTTCAGCCTGGCTGCCTACCAGAAAATAAATACCCTTCAATTTTTCATGGAGCCAGGAGAGTCTGAGAGGTTTTCTCCTCTTCCCTGCCCCCCTGCCTGGCTGCCACTACCGAGGTGCCAGAGTGACACCGCGTGGCCAAGGGAGAGGCAACACAAACCTGAGGAAAAATAAGAAAATGTAACTTTTATCCCAAATACCCATCAGGACTTTACATGTCTTGTTGCAGCTCTTCAGAAATAATCTTTGCTACAGATTATTTTATTTTCATACACGTGTATATTAAATCCCAAATATTAAGAAAGAAAATAATATTGATTTAATTACTGATCTAGGGAAAAATACCAGTTTACACCATGAGATTAAAAAAAAAATTACACTTTCCTGAAATCTTTTAAATGTTATTTTACTATTCATAATAATTTCTCTTACAACTTTTAAGAAGCACTTTTCTCCTTATAGAAACGCAAAATAGTTTAACCTTATCCATCTGCCAATTTTATATGTGCTACACTGTTTTGGTTCCTCTTTTTATCCTTTTGTCTGTCACCAAAGGATGCCAAGTAGCTTCTCAGGAATTCAGTAGTTCCAGTATACCTCAGGAGGAGATTCTGAGCTGGGTGAGGTAATTAATAGAAGTTGTAATTCCTCATCCTCAGATTGTAGTTCTAAAATCAGAAAAGATCAATACAAATCTAAGAGAAAATAGCTCTTTTCTTGCAGCCAGTGAGCTAATGGATATTTCAGAAACATCTGGATTGTGGAGAGAAAAACTGACAGGTCTCAGGTACATTTGTGATACAAAATGTTATATGATCAGGACCCAAATCAAACACAGTTCAGCAAAGTGCTGTGAAATATTTACTGTCCTGTCCACAGCTTACATGGTGAGGGGTTGAAATGAAGCACAGAACATCAAGGACTGGCTCACAGTGAGGCAGTTCTGAGGTAACACAAGAAAGGATGAGGTCCTGTGGGGAGCTACCAAAGATGACCCACCAAGAGGGACACAAGAGGCACAGTCTCCTCCCTGACTGCCTTTAACTAGTTAAATCCTTCCTGATCTCCACAGGGCTCTGAAGGCCTGCCAGGCCCCATCAGGAAGCTGTTCACAGTGATCCACTGGGAGAACCTACAGGGGGAAAAGGACTGAGCTCTCCTTTCATGCCCCCATGCCACCAATTGGGAGCATTTTGGAGCCCTCCTCTTATATGAAAGAGCCAAGATACTACTGGAGCCCTTCAGGTGTTAGATAACCCTCCTCGTTGTCTTTAGTCCCCATTGGAGCAAGTCATGCAGAGCCAGCCAATGTGATGTTCTTCCTCTAATCACTGTCAAGAGGAATGGCCTTTTAAAAAGTCCATCAGTGATGCCTCTTAAGGCAATAGATAAGAGAGAAAAATGGCACTGAAGGGTGGTTGGAAATGGCAATAAGCACAAAATCTCTCCTTTTTTACACAAAAAACCCCACCCTCTTCTGAAAGACCAACAACTGGCAGGAAAAGTGATAGTTAATGTGTCTTGTGAAAAGAAAAGCAGTAGATGCAGAGCAAATGAAGAAGATCTTTTGCCGCACACGGGTTAGAAGGGCCCATAGGCCATGCTAAGCAAGTCCAAGCTGCCATGGGAGAAACATCCTCAGGCCTGAGGGTCCATGCTGGAAATGACCCAGATCCCTGGGTTTGGCTCCCAAACACTTTGCCTTGCATTTGGACAGGTAATTTGTGACTTGTATGCAGACTTTTTTAAGAATTCAACTTGTTGTCACTTAAAATAGTTGGGGAAAAATCTTTTTTTAAAAAAATCCCCTCCCAATAGTCTAATCTAAACCCATCAGAGGTCAGCAGACAGGTTTTCATTAAATTCAAGGAACTGAATATAACTGTTCCTGTAAAGCCACTAATTATTCCCCAAGGCATAATGCCTGTCACTTTAGCGATTTGGAGAGACCAGCTCTCACCTCCAGTTCTTCCATTAAAGGCAACCAGCCACCTGTACTAGAGATACATGTTTGAGATCACTCAATTAATCTGTTAGCAGCAGCATCAATAGCCTGCTATTGATTCAAACACAACAAGAATATATTGAAATAGCCAGGCTGAAGTAAAATATGCCCAATAACAGAGGAGAACACCCAGTACCCTGCTGACATTTACACATGAGAAGACAATGCTTTATAAAGGAATACAGTGGGAGCAAAATCAAAAGCCATTACCTGGAATTAGCCATTGATGCAGCAGATGTAAATCAGAACAGCTGGTGGTCAAAGCAATGGGAAATTCTTAGATTACTCCATAAATTGATGCAGCTTGTCAGATATTGACACAAACAAAAAAAGGCAAAAAGCTTGGTGGAGAAAAAATAGTCAGGCTTAATGAAAGTAGGGCCTGTGTATCAGTGTTTCCTTATTCCCACTTGGTCTTTACAAACCCGATACAAAATAAAGCCAGTGGTAGTGCTGTGCCTTTGTGCAGGTCTGTGGGCACCAAGAAGGAAATAATGCTCTTCAAAAATGGCTGTTCAGAAGTAACCCCAGATACCAACATGGGGACACTGGTAAGTTCCCAGTCATTTGCTGCTTTGAAGTATTTTTAAGTGTAGCAAATGCGATCGGACTGAATAGGTGTCTTCTTTCTGACTCAAGCAGGTGCATCTCCCATCCCCTCTGGGCCAATATAAAACATACACCTACCTCATACTTCAGCAGCCCACTAGCAGCTGGCACCTTAAAAAAAGCCCAAGCCACTGCCAAAATCCCAGTTTGATCCTGTGTAAAATCCTATTCTTGTATACAGAAAACACTTTCACCTACATTACTTTTTAATGGTATGGAGGACACGTAGGTGAAGTCAAACACCAAGTTTATAATTTTCAGCTGGGGTTTACTTGTGCTCTAGTAGTAAACAGGATACCGAGCAGCCTTAGTAGCAGAGGCAATACTGATGTAACATTACCTTATAGAACTTCATTTTAGAAAGGAGCATGTTGCTTTTAAATAAAGTAATTTCATCCTGTTCTTACAACATTCAGAAGAAAGCTACTGCAATAGGTATCAATAAATAGGTGTGCTGATTATCACCCACAGGAGGTTAAACCCCCAAAGTGCAGGACGTGCCCAGTTTTCACTGGAATAAAATTGTATTTTAGGTGACCAAAGCTTGAACACCATAAACCTTCCGCATGCTAGGTGCAGGCAGCAGGGCAGTTACCAGGAGCAGATGTTATTTTCCATAAGGGAAGCAGTTTGCTTCACTGATAACTTTGCCTCACTGATAACAGTGGAGCAGTGACAGTGAGTCAGGTGTCTCAGTAGGATATTCAGCACCTGAGCTCACCTGAGTACAGACAGATAGTATCATGTTCCCCTGCCCCTCCCCTTTACTAAGAGCACTATAATAGATCATTCAGAGCTACAGTGATGTCACAGCAGTTTAGTGCCTGGCTAAACAAGAAAGAATACAGACTTGGAGAAAGTTATTGTTTGAAAAGCTCATTAGAAATTTTAGTACTTCAGCTGTTAAGATAGGCTAAAGCATTCCCCATATCATATTAAACTGAGACAGACACCAGTTACTTACAAAACAAAAATATGGTTTTACCAGTATTGCAACAAAATATTTAATTTGCCCAGCTGGTCTTTTCCACACACAGAACCTAGTCTATGCACTACCTTCTGATTTTTAATCCAGTTACTAGGGTTCCCCTTTTTCTACACCAAGATAATCAATTAGCAGCAACAATTACAAATCTCCTGGCCTGTAAAGCCTGTATCAAGTTACATCATGCAAATGGAGACAAATTAGGTCCCTACTTTGTCTTGAAATTTCATCCTTTCACTGGTGTTAACAGAAAGGAGTCAGCCATCACAATCTTCTCCCCCCCTGCCTTCAAGTTACCTGATTTCCAAAAACCCCTCCTCCCTAGTGCTCTGCTATCAAATGATTCCATTAGGCCAAGTCTCCGATATTTCTGGAGAGTAAGAAGCACTTGTCAGAGAACAGTGGCAACACCCCAAGCAGTATTCATTTCTCACCACGCTGCTTGTTAACAAAAACTAGGTCTAACACTTCCAGCTACTCATGGACAAACCTCTGATGAACTGGATGGATGTCATCATCTCCACTGCTTTTAGTGTCGATTCAGCAGGTGTAGGACAGGGCTCCAACAAACCTCACTGTACAGTTCATGTCAGTGCTTTCACACACCTGATTTAGAAATCTAAGTACTTTCAATACTATTCCCCACTGTGCTGCAAGCCTTGGCCCCTAACCAGCAAGGAAAGGAGCACTACAGTGCCTAGACCAGATGTACACCCCATTCCTACTGATGTGTCTGAAGGCCAAGAATGGAGGTAGCAATAGGAAACTAACACTGTGTTATTAGTACACACCTTTGAACTTTATTTGAACTTTTGACAATATTCTCACCTGGTCAGTTAAATGCCAGGGAGCTTTAAAAAGCTATTGCTTAAATTATTAGAAGGTCTAGCCATGTGGCATCTCAGTTTATGATTACAATTCCTGGGATTTCACATACCAACACCTTGGTAAATTCTTGGGCCTCCAAGATAGTAAAAACATAGAGCAAGGGACTTGTCTCAAATAATGATTTGCAGCTCCCTTCAAAAACTCAAAAGCAGTTTGGCCATCCAGTTTAAGTAGCTGCTCTTCAGCATATCTCAGTTGATGTCCTTTGGCACATGCTCAAGTGAAATTGTAACTGACATGACATTGAACTCAAACTTGAGAATTTCCTATGGTATTAGGAACAACCATTTAGAAGTTTGGGTTATCAGTTTTTTAGCCAAGTGGTACCTTTCCAGTGCATTCCAAAGAAAACAAGTCCTTCTGTAGAGCAGCCATGGCCTGGAAATAAGTTCAGTCCTTCACCGGGACTTTAACTGGGGTTAAAGCTTTATTTATAGAAAGTCAACTGCATTAACTGCAGCAATATTTGCATTGCATTTGAACTCAGCACTAATAGGTTAATATTTACATTTAGATAACACTTAAACCAAAACAAACTGAATACAGCCAATCTTAAGGCAAAAAGACAGACATACAAATTACAGACTTAAGAGTAAAAGTAATGACAATTATTTCCCTCTGGATGATATAGTCCAAAGGTCTATTTCTTAATCAGATTAGCAGGAAGAGTGGATTTGTCCAAGTCATCAAAATATGGATGGTTTAAGGCCATTTTGCCAGAAATCCTTTTTGCAGGATCATAAATTAACATTTTCTGCAAGAAAAAAGAAGCATATTTACTTCCTCATGAAATGTGAGCTAAAACCACATTAAATAGATATTTAACTATAATAACAATAATAATAAAGTAACTATAGACATTTTCCCCCTTTGTTCTGTGCTCTCCTAGTTGGAGAGGTTATTTCCCCTTCAATAGCAGTGCATAGCATCTCAGAAAATGAAGAATCCCGTTCACCCCCCCTGCTCAATAACCAAACCCTTGCCTGTGTCTGGGTACCACATCCACTGAACTAAATCCAGAACCAGGCACCAAGCAGCAATTATTGAGACAAATTAATAAGCTTTAGGCTGTTAAAGTCTTAAATGTTTACATGGACAAGTGGTCTTACACTTGTTTTGTTACTGACATTGAACAAAGCGATGTCAAAATGCTTCTGGCACAGGTTGGTGACTTCACAATTAGAATAAGAAAGAGAATGCTCACTCAGATTCAAAATCCAAACTGGAAAGTAGGTGACAAGCAGGTAGAACTAAAGGAAACAGTTAAAACTTGAGTCTCTTTGCAATAAAATACTTCAATTGAATACCTCAATAAAGGTGATGAGAGCAAAAAGAGGGGGTGTCACAGCCAATAAAATAACCCTCAGAAGGAAATTTGTTTTTCTAGCCATTAAAAAAAAAAAAAAAAAAGTATCTATAGTTTATATCATACAAGGGGTCAGAAAAGGAATGAAGCATTCAGCAGTTTTGCACAAGACCCAAAATGAGCCAAGTCTTACTAAAGGACAGACCATTTCAAATTCAAGTAATCAGGATTCCACCAGCTGCCTGTCCCCTGTCTGCACAACAAATCTGTCTTCCAGAACAAAACTTAACTGGTATTACTCTGCCCAGTATTCAGTCTTGACATTAAGCTATTTTTACACTTCATTCTACAGGGAGTCTTTCCAAGTGGATTTAAACCACTGAATTTGCATTTATAGTCTGTGAACTTCTGCCAAATACAATGCTGCCTCTAGATTTAACCTCACATGTCCAATTTTACTTTGTGGCAGGTTCCCATTTCGTATACACAGAACAGTGTGCTGTATTTAATTCTGATATCAAAGGTTCTCTCAAAATTGACTCAAAGAGGGAAATTTCTCTGAAAAAGGGATGCTGTGACACTGAGACTATAGCACCACAATTGGTAAGAGTAAGTGAAGGAAACTTCCCTAAGCAGTTTGGAACATTAATTTTTCATGGCACCTAATGTCTTGATAATTCTAAGTTTTTTAGAACAGCCATCAAGTGCTTTGAAATGCTGGCCAGAAGTCATTTAGCTTATGAAGGTTTTAAACTAACAACCTCACTCATGAAATTTGAATTACACATTTCTGTTTTAAGACATTTTCAAAGACAGCTCCTTGACATACAGATTCCATCTGCAATAGTCTATAGAAAAAAATTAGACATTAAAACATTTTCATTGACATATCTGAGCTTGTGCTCTAGAAAGAGCTATTCAGTTTTGTTGCCTTTATATTATGGGTTTAAAAGGCTTAAAAGTGCCATAGGAAACTTAAAGGGATTCCAGTCAGGAATACCAATGTCACCAGACACTAATAGGAAACTAAAATGTGAACATTAAGGCAGAACTGTACAAGACTTTAGAGAATTTAATATGTTTTGAGATTAGAATCATGTTAACACCATGAAGAACTAGTACTTTTTTTTGCCTTTATTAGCAGCAGCAGCCCCAACCACTAGCTTCACACAGCGAAGCAGCACCTAAGCTCAGATGAACCCTTGGCAGGTCCTTCCCATACAGCTGTTTCAACGAGATTCTCCTGCCTGTTCCACGGATTTTAGTTTGTAAATACAGTCAGCAACAATTTCACTTCAAACTGATTTAATAGATGGTATCGGGGTCTTCCCTCTGCAAGACAACTGTGCTGCAAGGTTCAGAGGTATCCAGGACAACTGTATGTTCAGGCTGTCAGTGCAAACTGGGGCTCTGTCCCCCAGAAAAACTGTGAGAAATTGTGATCACTTGAACTTTTTGGGTAACACTGCTTCACTCAGAGCATTCTGACATATTCCCAATATGGGTAATGAACTCTTTGACTGCTTACAGCCATGAGCCAGGTACACAGGGACTGCTGTACAAGGGAGTTCTGAAGTGTCAGCTTGTCTTGAGACACACAGAGCACCCAACCCACATGCCCAGATATAGGTCTGCATTGTACAAATGCAGCTTTAGAACAGCCAAAGAACAAAGAAGTACCTTACTACACCTCAGAACATCAAAGAGCCCACTCAGTTTCTTAATCAGCAATTTGGGACAAGACTACTTACAGCCAGCAGATCAAGTCCATCTTTATCCAAGTTTTTGACATGTGTTTCAAGGCTGACAGGTTTCCATTTTGGGAATGTGTTTTTATAGTCCTGGAGGGATTCCACCTCAGGCCATACCTCATTGTTGGGGGTCCCTAAAGCTCTGTGCAAGCGTAAACAAAGTATCAAGCAGTTTAGTCTGAAATCTGTTATGTGCTATTACACTTTAATTAAACACAGCTGTTGTGTGGTGCCACACAGGTAAGCAAGGAAAGGTTCAGCCTTACATACCTGAAGATTCTGAAGATCTGGTCAATCTCTGAATCCCCATGGAAAAGTGGCTTTTTAGTTGCCAACTCAGCAAATATAGTCCCTATGCTCCAGATATCTACAGGAGTAGAGTAACGAGCAGATCCCAGCAACACCTCTGGAGACCTGTACCACAGTGTCACTACCTGTGGAACAAGGAAAGGTTAAGTTTGTGGAATCAGGTCCTTTAATTGACTGCAAGAACAATGGCTCATTTGTTATTAAGCAGCATTCACAGCTTTTTGCTAAAAATAGCCACTACCAGAAGTTTTAGTGAAAGTGTAATACCAGTTTCAAACTTCATTTGTAGACAAACCAACTCCATTGCAGTAGCTTCTCCTTCAAGAAAAGCAGCTGCTTGCACAACTTCCCTAAGAGCAGGAATCCTTTGGCACCCAGCCACAAAACCCCTCAAACCTGAGTGCTTTGCAAAGCAAAAATGCCTCTATGAGACAGTGAGCAACAAGTTTGAGTCCATCTGACTCACTGTGAGTGGGATTTATAAAATACTTTGGAACATTAGAGTGAAACCACAAAGTGGTAGAAAACAAAATATAACTTTTTCACAGTTTTTTTAGCTTATGGCTTTTAAAAACAGATTCCTTTTAGCTGCTTCTGAATCAGTTGTTAAAAGGAGGCAAGTATGCACTAGCCAAACTGCCCAAAGTGTGTGCCAACTCACTTCATGAGTGTAGACCCGCACTGGAATTCCAAAGGCTCGGGCCAGTCCAAAGTCCGCCAGTTTAATCACCCCCTTGTCATCTATCAGGAGATTCTGAGGTTTCAAGTCTCTGTGCAGAACTCTTCTTGAGTGGCAGAAGACAATACCTTGCAAAATTTGGTACAGATAACTCTAGAAAGGATGCAGTGGGAAGACATAAAGGAGTTACCTTTAGTACATGTCAGTGTCTTGCAATACAAAGGTGTTCCCTTCATTAGCTCTCCCCACAGCAGCAGGAAATGCAGATCCAAAGCATTGCAGATATTGAGTTAATATCAATCACAAAGCTACACAAGTTAATTCTGAAGATTAGTTTAAGGCAGTTTAATCTCAGTAACGATAAGATTTTCAAGTGGCATTGGAAAGCAAAACTCATGTTCATCTTATTATCTACAGCTGCTTATTTAACCTCTCATTTCTCCTCAAGGAGTTAACTATACTGAAAATAAGAACTGCTTATGGCTTAGTAGGTCATCTTGAAATTCCCTCTTAGATTAGGAAATTGTCATCATTACCTTAACACGTGAACGCTCCAAATACTGGCCAGATGGAATACTATCCAAATATTTCTTGAGATCCATGGAAAGAAATTCAAAGACGAGGTACAGTCTTGAATCCTGCATGAGAACATCCTGAAGACTAAAAATTGAGCATACAGTTACTTCCACTGCAAAATACATGGACTCGCATTTCCTCTCTCAACAGGGATAGAAGCTGATATTTCCAGGTTCCTATTATGGAAGTCTTAAAAATCTTCAAAACAGACTTAGCAAGTTATACTGTCATCTGGAAAATCAAGTGTATCTAAAATAGTGTGAAACTGAGATAAAAGTCTATATGCTTCCTCTTAAACTTATGTTCTCTCAAATCAGACACAAAAGTCTGAAGAAAAAATACTGTTGCCATTAAAAAACCCCCACCTGTGGGTGTTGGTGCCTAGCTTCCCTTTGAAGCTGGCCTGTCACAACAGAGCCTGAATTAGTAGGAGGGTTTAAGGGAATATTTAATAGGAATCTAATAGACACAGCAGGATGTGCACACATTTTTAAGTATCTTCTTCAGCCTTATTAGAGTGCAGGGGTTCCTAAACCCAAGTATACATACACTGAGACACTACCTGGCTGGAAGTTGGCCAATTGTAAGGCACATTAAAGATCAAGTATTTTGCTGCATCAAAAAGCAAGCTAATATGTTGCAAGGAAGACAATAGCTGCAATCATTTTTACATGTCAAGTAGTCACTGATGGAAGTTTCACTCATAGCTCAGGTGTACCAGCTATGACAGCATCAAAACACATCTAAATTCCTGCTACAGAACAGCAGGGGGGAACATCAGAACACTTAAGTCAAATGATCAATTCCAAGGTGGTAAAATAAACTTCTGAGACTGCCTGAAGTAACAACTACAGCTTAGTTCTCATGAGGTATGCTGCCTCCATTCTTACAATAACCCCTCTGAAAAGAATTTGCAGAAATTTCTAAATTAACAAAAATTTGTTAGATTCCTAGAATGAAAAGAGGCAGCATGAGGAAGGCTTAATTAGAAAACTGGCATAAATATGGAATTTAATCTATTTGCTGCAAAGCAGACACTGTACTAAGCAGAGTAGTTCTCACCTCACTACGGGAGTGGAAAAATAATTTATGATCTGATGGGACCTAGTGCCCCTCCAAGAGTTTAGCTAAATACCAGTATATGCATACCAGACTATATTAGGATGATTCAGCTCTTTTAATAAAGAAATTTCTCGGATAGCAGTACTTGGAACACCTTCCTCCTCACTTTCTAGACGTATTTTCTTCATTGCAACCACTTGGCCTGTGGTTTTGTGACGACCTTTATACACAACACCATAGGTACCTGAACAGAAAGACAGTGAAACAAATATAGGAAGTACCAGCTTCAGGTACAAAGAAGTTATTGCAAACACATGCTGCTAATGTAGGAAAAGCTTTTACAAATGGATTACTGATTTAGATTACAAACTACTGCTTAGCTGTGGAGTTTAACTGAGCAATATTTTTGTTCGTTTAAAGCATGCCACCCATGAAGTGTATGTAGCATTTGTTAGGACAGGGTACTTAGAAGCCTAAGTGTGAAAAGTGAATACTTTAAAGATGTAGTTATAAAATCAGAACCTATTTGAGTTTCAAATTGATTAACTTTCAGGCAAGATCATTATAAAGGATTAAGATTTCGCCATTGATAAATCATATTAAAATGCTAAAGGTTTAGCTGCAAATGGAAGTAGTGCTTCTTCTGCAGTTTGAGATCCAGCCATCCACGGGTGTGAGCTGTAGAAATACCTCTGGCACAATCCTCAGTGCAGGAGAGAGGGTAGTGCTGTGGGTCTCAGCAGTAGCGGAAATAGGAACCCATAGTAAACCTCCAATCAATCCATCTTAATTATCAGTGTTCACAGGAGTAGAACCCTCAAAGCAGGCCAGCATAAGCCTTCTCTTTTTACCCTCCTTGACGCATTAATCCCTCACATGAAGCCCAAACTAGTTTATTTCAGAAAGATTCACGCACAAGGCTCTGGTTACAAAGCTTTGTTGCAAGCACACCTTTTGCTATTGCCTCAGAGTGCACAATCTCAGAGCAATGTACTTCAAATTTTCAAGTCTATATAAGGCTAGAGCCTTATGCAGTGTGTTATAAAACACACTGACTTCTACAGTTAACACAGGCTGGATTTCCAGTAAGGGGGGGGGTTGTGACTAACATCTGCATTCAGGCCATCTTCTTAGTACCTCAATGTAAAGTAATTGCTAAATATTCACGTCTCCACAGAGCTTTACCATCTTGCTTTTCTTTGATACCTGCACTGCCCATATATAATCAGAGCAATACAATCCAGAAAATACTACTCCTTACCAGCAGCTCCAAGTAAAACAACACATTGCACAACTTCAGGGGCAACTGGTAAGTTCATACTCAGGGGAGCCTCTTAAATGGTAAGCTGGTTTTAGGACTCAACATATTTTTTCTCCCTTTTAGAGGAATGTTACACCATTAGCCATTCAAAATGAAGGCAGACAGTTCTCAACACTGGTCAGTTGTTTTAAAAAGACCATGTCACTTTCAAAAAAAAGAGGCAGGCTTAAAGCTTTTACAGATGTAGATAGCTACCAGAGTAATTAAACCACAGGCTTATTTAGTCACTCGGTCGAATCTCAGTGGTTCCTGTAACAGGCAGAGTGCACAGAGCTTCTGGAACACTTCATAGCTCAAACTGTGGAGCATTTAAAATCTCACCATTCCCCATACTTACCCTCCCCAATTTTCTCTATTTTTGTATAATCATCCATTGCTGTGGTTATCCCTGAAATGGACAGGAAAAAAGAAACAGAAAATGAGGGTAAACAGTTGCTGTCTTGAACACAGACAAGTCACTGAATCTATGTCAAGTCCTTAGAAGCAAGTTGCACGTCACATAATTAAGACCTAATGTGAAACACTTAACTGCGCTCATCAACAAAAACATAGAAAATATTTACTCAGAATTCCAGCTAGAAAAACTATACCCCAAAGTGGGCAATGAGTCCAAGAGGTTAAAAAAAAAAAAAAAAAATCCTTGAAGAACGCTCCTCCAGGGAACTGAAAAAAGTGCACCCTCATCATCATTTTCACTTAACTACTCACTAAAAAGGAATGAGCTAGAAACGGATAGGAATGGCACAGTGTAAAAGTCCAGTCAGCGGGTGTTAGCAGGCCAGGGAGCACCGGCCCGGGGCGCCGCCGGGCGCGGAGGCAGCAGCCGGGGCTGGCTCTGCACAGCTCCCCCGCCAGCTTCGGGGCTTACGGACACCGAGCAGACCCGCGTTACCTACGGCCCCGGGAGGCTGCCACCTCCGGCCAGCGCCCGTTCGCCGCGCGGGCCGCGCTCGCCACAGCCCAGCCCCTGCCCCGCTCCCGCCGGCCCGAGGCGCTGCCCCGCTCCCCGCCCGGCTCTCCGGGGCGCTGCCCGCCGCAGACCAGACCGGGTGTCCGCTCCGTGACGCCGAGCTGGGGGCCGGGGTCCCGCGAGGGCTCGGGAGCGCGCATGGCGCTGCCCGGCTCCCCCTGCCCCTCACGCCACCGGCCCGGCCGCGCGCCCCTCACCTGCGGAGCCGCCACCGCACAGGCACGTCCGCCGCGCCGCGCGAGCCGGGGGCGGGGCCGGCGCGCATTCGAACCGGCCGCTCGCCGCGCTCCGCCAATGGCGCCGCGCCGGGCCCGTTCAAAGCGGCCAATCAGCGCGCTCCGCGCCAAAGCGAGGCCCAAAGGGCGGCTTTCGGCACCGCGAGGGGGTAGGTTAGAGAAATGCTGCGCGGCCGGGCGCGGCAAGCAGAGCGTGCACCGGCCGTCCCCTGGGTTCGCGGACGGCATGGGTGGAGGCAGTGTGGCGGCGCGAGTGGGTCGTTCCGCGTAGCGCCGGTGACACGGGGGCGCTGGGACGGCGCCACTGGGCGGGCTGGTCACGACCCCAGAATCACGGAATGGGTCAGGTTACAAGGGACACAAAGCCTAGGAAAATACTACTCCGAGCAAATTTTGTTACTGAGGAACTGAAATGCTAATCGATTAGCAAAAATCACGTGTTTCTAGCTTTACAAGTCTTTCCCCTGCAGGACAGTTCCACTGTGGGTTCTGTGGTGCTGCTGAGCCATCCTAGCACCAGTCTATCTTCGGCACTGGCAGTCCTGGACCAACAGCTCCTGGGGAAACCTACAGTCCCTGCAGGGCTGAGACACAGGCATCGCTTCACACTGCTGATGTTACTGCCTTTTTCAATTCATTGCACTGGATTACAATGTTCTTGAAGGGTGGCTTTGCTGCTTGTCTGAAGTGTAAGCAGGGCAGGGTGCTGTGAACAAAACTATGCAGCTTCTCTCTCAAAGCATTTCTCTGGGACGGCGATTCCAGGAGGCAGGACTATTTATGGTACACTTCCTTCTCCTCATCCCTACCCCGTGGCAAGGGTGGGAGGCAGCCTGTCCAACTCCTCCCCCTGAGTGTGTTTCAGGGGTAAAGCCCCTCCACTTTCCCTCCCTCCTAGGGAATTTTTGCAGCGTATGGTGCGCATGCTCACAGGTCTCTGTTTCCTTTGAATCCTGTGTTCCCAGCACTTGCCGGGGCTTTACCTGCCTAGAGCGACAGTTTTGTACATCTGGGAAATTCCATATGAGAACATGGCCTCACATCTTGTGCAATTCATAGGAAAAGAGCCTGACGTGCTCTGCCCTGCACAGTGACAGAGAATTTCTGCCCTGTGTGTAACAATCCAAAGCAGCCAGGACAGTCTGGGTACAGCAATGCCCATGGATCAGCTGCACAACTCAGAGTGTGGGACACATCCCTCAGGCCTGGGCTATCAATGTGCTCTGCAGCTCTGGGAATTGTTTTCTATTGCCAGCACAGGGCTGGAGCTGCTGCTACTGGACTAGTCCTTGCCTAGGAACCTTAGGTAAGTGGCCAAAGTCCAACTTTCCCTTCAGGGGAAAAGAAAACATGTCCTGGAAGTCCCAGACATATGGTAACCCTAGTTAATTTATGGGGGTTGGTGGTGGTATCATAATTATTCAGTATTATAAATTATTATAAATTATATTAAAATATAGAGATTATATATAAGATATACTGCGTCTGAAAGTACTGAATACACTAATCCGAATTTTCTTGAAAGCGAGGTCTTTTTTTCTAGCTTTAGTTTAAATATACACAAGTATTTCTTAGCTGTGCTCAGGCTGTCCTGCTGGACATTAACTGTTCATTCTCAGAGCGCTCGCTGAATTTTCAAACTCTTTGAGAATACTTCTTTTTTTCATACATCCCCTTGTGGGAAGAAGACCAGGAGGCACCAGAAGGGCAGCTGTTGAAGAGCAGCTCTCTCCTGCAAAGAGAGAGCTGTGAGGGCACTCCTCCATGAGCCAGCTGCACAGACTGCTGTGATCTGTTTGAGGTCGTTGGTCGTGCCCTTGGTTAGAACCTAAGAGGACAAGTGTAGCCTTTTCTGATACCTTTAGAAAAGGTCTGGAAGGTGGATGTGCTGTGAGATGTGTCTGATTGCTGTTGCATTCGGATCCCTGTATCACTGCTCCTGCCTTTGTGCCAGCTGTGGTACCTCAGGGCCGAGGCTGTGCTGGCTTCATCAGGTGAGCAGCTCAGGGACTTTAACTTGCTGTGGTCTCTGTGTTGAGTGGGCTGGTGGCCATGCCAACCCCTCAGGGCCATGGAGAGTGTGGTTGTGTGTGGTTTTTTCACCCAGGAGCATTGGAGGCTGCCTTACCCTCAGCCCTCTCCTAGATCTACCTTGCTAAGGAGGCTGAGTCCGTGTAAGTATAAACCCAATATGACATTAATTTGTCGAACAGCTGTCTGACACCTTGTGTTTCTGCATATCCTTAGGACATAAATCACATCTCCTTTTTGACTGGATCGTGCTTATTGGTTGATCATTGCTTTTGACATGGCAGGAGGAGATGATGCTGCTTGAGACAAGCGATACAAGTACATTTGCAGTGCTTTTTGTGTTTGAAGGGATTTACTGTTCTGCTTGAAGGAGCAGCAGCAGTGAGCCTGCTGACAACTGAGTCACAGATGGATGCATGTGGGAATCCCCAGGACTGCTGCTCCCCTTTACAGCAAAACACAGTGCAATGCAGAACTGAGGGAGAACTCCAAGGCAAACAGCGAAAGAATCTAGGTCTACCCTGACAACACAATGTTAATTACATTTTATTTATATAAATGACCAGGGGGCACATATGTTAAAATCTCTTTGGCGTCCCAGACTTCCACTTGGCTGAACTGCAGTGCTGTTTGTGCAAGGCACATGGGATCAGACCGACAATGCTGAGCTTGGATTATGGCATTAGGTTGTATTCATGGCTGAGAACCCAGTGTAATGCTCTGAACAACTCCTTCTCTGCTGAGCAGAGGGCAGCTGCAAGAGTCAGTATCATCTTGTCTTTCCTACATTAATCATTACTCAGCAGTAACTTCACTGTAAGGAAGAGAAAAAGTGTATTTTGTCTTTTACATAATGATGGGACTAAAAAGGTCAACTGGTTTGTGAATACTAATGAGAGTATCTAAAATAGGTTGTGTTCACTGTGCTTGAAAGCAGTTAAGTACAAACATTGATTGGCTTCTTTTAGCATTTATTAAAACTCAAAGATTATTTTGTTAACATGACAAATGCAAAAGTACAGTAGGAGAAATGTACTAACACTTAGGAATGCAAGATAATATTAGAGGGATAATATCTCTAATGCATATCTGAGATGATACATTTAACATGTTAAATCTCTCCTTATGCAGGACAGTTCCCACACTCATGAAACATGGAGAACTTCTCTGCTGCTTTCATTCTGTATTAGCATTTTGATAGGATGCCAGAAAACAAAAAGCTCCTGAGAACTGTTTGAAAATAAAACAAAAGGATGGCAACTGCTTAGAAAAAATAAATTGTCAGTATCTCCTTATAGCATTAATAGAAATATTTTAAATGCACCTAAAGTACTTGAATATAGGTTCAAAGTATTTTAAAGGGCTTTTTTGTAACATGTACTGAATCACTTTGTCTGAAAATCTCCAATATTGATATGATCGCAATAATGAAAATATCATAAACCATCCCTTCATTTCAAATAAGGAGATATTGTAGATAAAAGAACTGGTTATTCATGGTCACTGGTTATTCACGGGTTTGTATCTTCCTGGAGGAAAACTCAGCTGAAAATCAGGGAAAGTTTTTCAATAAACATTGCAGTACACAGGGAAGAATGAGGGGAAAGTGTGTGGACCTTGTGAGAGGGAGCAGAGGGATATACAGTCCCTGCTGAGCTTTTTGGGGGGCTTCCAGGGGCTGAAACCTGTGACTGCTGGCCTGAAATCATCCCCCAGCTCTGACTTTGCCAAACTCCTTACCCAGAGCAGGGAATGTTCCGCTGTTACTGTGGATCTTCCTTCATTGTGGGACATGCAGCTGGTTTCATATAAACCTTTGGAGAAATACCTACAAATGTCCAACCTGGATTTTACTTTAGTAATTGTAATTAAATGAGAAAGGTGAACAACATATATGTATTAAACCTGGGGCAAAGGGAAAAAAAAAGTGTTCTTTGTTTCTTTGGAGCATCTGGGCAAAAAGCCCAGGCCCCACCAAAGTCTTTGGCAAAACTTCCATTAACTTAAATTGGGCAAAGCTTTCACTCTTGAGCCCGGGTCAGGTGGCTGGTTCCTGATTTTAGTTTTTGCATTTCACTTAGCTTACAATCAAGAATTAAAGCGGTAGAACCCAATAAACTGCTTTTTAACCTCTGTTTGGGTGCATGGGAGCAGGGGAGGTGCAGTCAAGGTCACACTTGGAGCTCCCTCAGCCTGGATGCAGGCCAGCAGTGCCTGGTGGCTGGAGGTGGCTGGCTCTGAGGAGGGTGTGGAGGGCTGCATAGCAGTGCATCCCTCCAGGGAACAGGGCACAAACCCCATGGCCCGAGGCTGTGCACGGTGTTGGGCCCTGTCTGCTGCAGCAGTGCAAGTCAATCAGAAACATTCCTCACACGGAGACAGTTACATTAAAAATCTCTTTCCTGGAATGGCTGTTTCATTTCAACACATAATACTCCTTTTTTCCAATTTACTTCAGGTTTTATCTGTTTATCCTTTTTCATCTTACAACAACCACCCACTACTGTGCTCGATCAGATCAAATGCGCTGCAACAGCACATTTAAATTCCAAATCTCTGTCAGGGAAGCTCGACCTGAAACCTCTCCTGAAGTAAGGGAAGTCAACTTTTCCTTCCCTCCAGGTATCATTCCAGCTGCCAAAAAAAAAAAAAAAAAAAAAGCTCTACTCTTACAGGTGGGAGTGTAGATGAGAAGAGTGAGGTTTATACAATAATAAAATACAATATAGATTTACATGTACACATCATGCTTGACTTTGTTTGAATATTCCTCCTCCTAGCAATTGTAAGAGTAGACTTAAAAAACAATTTTCATTTCAAGTAAGCTTTTTTTTTCCCCTTAAGGTGTTATTTTCTTTTTCAATCTGCAAATCCCATTTAAGTCTCTCTAATTGTCCTTCCCAAAGAGTGATGGAAGATGGTATGCAGTTATGGCATGGTACATGAGTTGTATAAAAACAGTGTGTGACCCAGCCACAGAACTGCTTATTGCCACTGCCCATCAGTGAACGTGACCAGCCTTGCTTCACGCCTGCCTTTAGCCAACAGGGAGCTTGTGATCCTTTCCGCCCCCCCCCCCATCTCCAAGTGGCTGAAGAAATGAGTCACATCCAAAAAAAAAGAGAAAAAAACTGTCTGGGGAATTACACTGCCAAGGTCTTTGGTTAAATATTTTTATTTGGTTCTGTATACAAAGAAAAAAGTTTACACGAGAGAGGGAGTGACAAGCAATTAGTTACACAGTATCCAAAGATGTATAAATACCTAGTCAGTTTAGGAAGCTGGATAAGTGTTTCATAAATTGCACCTACAGCGCTAAGGCCCACGGTAGGACAATTAACTGGATTAAGCTGTTATCACTAATATTTCTAGGTAAATTAGTGATTAATAGTTTTGGGGTTTTTTTGCTTTTTTTTTTTTTATTATTTTTTTTTTTTAATTTTTTTTGTATTTCACCACTCCAAATGGGTTCTAATTAAAACAGGAAAAAGGGGTTGATGCACCAGGACAGCCTTGTGAGGAAGTTAGTGATAGGATAAAGTAATTTAAGTCAGAACTAATCTTAATTGCTTTTGCAATACTTTCACAATTTTGTGCTGTGATAAAACACGTTTCAATGAGATTGAGTAAAACATTTTTTAAACTGCACAAGCAGAACTGCTGGTTTGATCACCGTGGAATCTCACCTGTGAGGTTTGCACAGCCCTCATCGTGGGCTGGGGGGAGAGGAAGATCGTGTCCGACCCCCAGGCTCGAGCGCGTTCCGAAGGTCATTATCCACAGGTGCAGCTCCCGTAGCCGCTCTCCCGCCGCCGCTCATGTGCGAGTGGTTTTGCGTTTGCATTACAGTGAATACCCTACACCTGTGGCACTCCTGATGGAAAACTAGCGACAACTGCGGTGCTGAGCTCATCAGCGCCCAGCGCGGGGCTTTGCTTGGCTCTGCAGTTTTGTTTCACGAACTCCAGCTGAGCTTTCCCCCATCCCCCGCCCCCGCGGGCGGAGCAGAGCCCGCTGTCTCCAGGTGAGCTGCGCTGCAGGTGCGGGGGGCTCAGAGGGCTCCCCGGCTCCCGCCGCTCTCCCGGTTTTCCAGCGGGGCGGACTGGGGGGCGCTGCCCCCGCCTCACGGCAGCCCCGGCGCGGCCGGCCCCGGCTCGGGGCGGGACGGGCGGCGGCGGCGGCGGCCCTGGCTCCAGCGCGCCCGCCCCCCGTGCCCTGCCCGCTGCGGGAGGAGAGCGCGGCGGGCCCGGCCCCACCTGCGGGGGCGGCGGCGCGGGCAGGACGGCCTGGCGCTGGGGTGAGCCCGGGACGGCTGGGCGAGGTGAGGAGCGCAGCAACATGGCCTCTTCCTCCTCCCGCTCCTTCCCCTCGCGTCCCGCGGCGGTGGGCGGCAGGGACCAGGTGAGCTCTCGGCCTTCGGGCGGCGTGAGGAGGGCGCGCAGGACCGGCGGCTCTTTCTGCTTTTCCTTCTTTTCTCGCGCTCCTTTTCCCCCCTCTCGTCGGCGCTCCGGGGCAGTGCGGGGTGAGTGCCCGCGGCTGCGAGCGGCGGGTCCGGCGGACGGCAGCGGCCGTGCCCCCACCCGCCCAGGTGCGCGGCCGGAGCCGGGAGCGCCTCTCCCGGCCCCGCCGTGAGGGCCGCGCCGCTCCGCCTCAGCCAGCGGTGGCCAGACGTCTCCCAAAACAAGTTAGTGCCGCGCTCTGTTGGGAGCGTTGGGGCGCGGGTGTGTTGTGTGTGCTTTGCTCGTGTTTCACACCTCTGTCGTGAGGCAGCGATGTGCTTGTGGGGCGGAGGTTGAAGCCCTCCCCAGGTGAGGGCTGGAGGCTCCCGCGTCCCTCCCGGGCCCTGCCCGGCCTGAGGGTCTCTGGAGGGGACGCTGAGGGCCGGCTCCCATCGCGGCCCCTGGGGGCTGTAGGAACATCCCCATCGAGCCGCTTTCAGCGCTGCCGCAGGGCAGGTGAAGAGAAGATGCTGCTGAAGACTTCGTTTCACCGTGGCACAGGTGGGCGCAGGAATCGCTTTTCCCCCTGGCCTTCCCTCCTGCGCAGTGGTTACAGCGAGGCCGGAGGGTCAGGTGAAGGAGCTGTGTTGCCGTGGTCTGTCTCCCGCAGGTATTCGATGTGATCACTCTACTTATTGCTCTCACAAACGCTGCCTTGCGTTGTGAGTGAGTGGACTGGTCCCACTTTCTTCCTACTGAACACAATTGGCATAATCCATTTTAACTGTGACGATTTGTGTTCTCAGGGTAAAGAAAAAGCATATTTGGCTTATTACTGGTAAAATGACACTTCTTCAATTGGAAATAAGTTTAGTGGAAAGGGATTGAGAAAGTATGATAACTGAATTAGCTTTCCCCCCACCCTCTTTGGTTTTTTTGGTTTTTGTTTTGTTTTGTTTTTTGGGCTATATGCCCAGAAGTCCTGAAACTAAAACTGAAAACTTTCAAGATTAAAGCTATAATTAATCAAGGCTGAATAAGCTTTATTCTTGTTCCTTTTTTTTTTTTTTTTTTTCCCTTTTTTTTCTGAAGTTGGTATCTTTTGAATCATTAAACTCTCCTGCTTTTAACACCACTTTTGCTACTGCTGGAAACACTTAACTGGACACAAAAAATGGACTATTATCTGTTTTACTGTAGATTGTTATGGTTTCTCCTGTTTCTCCCTCAAAACTGTGTGGTTTTCATGCTTTGAAGTGGAATGTAAATTAACACCCCAGGAGGACTGATCACCAGCAAGAAATAAGTCAGTGCTCTGGAGGTCAGGTCCTCTAAGGTCAGGCAAGATGTTGTTCCCCCTGCCCAGCACCTCTTCTTTTTGTGAGCCCTGTGTTTTGAAGGAGAGTTCCCAGAACAAGAAGACAGCACTTCTTACTGTGGTGTCAGAGCTCCAGGCATTTTTTCCTCTCTTTCAACAGTTGTCTCAAGGATAAAGAGAGAAAATGTGACCTTGTGTGTTCACAAAGCAAGTATCTTAAAAACTTATTCTCTGAAAGGTTTGTAACCTAGGTTGTGCTGGAAGTGTTGAGTTCTTAAAGAAGGTGGCTGTTCTCAGCCTCCAAATTGTGTGTGTCACAGTCTTGGAGTAACCTCAGGATTAGTAGAGACTGAGCTTTGTCCTCTGACCCTTCAGTCCATCAAGGGCAGTATATTTCCTGTTGGTTTCAGAAGGCTGAACTTTCAGGGTGTCTTTTTGTGTGGTGGTGTGTAAGATGCTCAGATGTGTGAACACTGTTAATGCTCAGTGTTGGGAATGGGGACATGCTTTGACACAGTCCATATTTGTGAGTTCCTTACAAAAGTATTTCTGCCACCGTTCATCTCTGTCATTTCTGTGAGGACTGGCGAATGCTTACTGCATGATTTTTGTTCTGAATTATATCGAATTCTTATATGCTGGTACTCTGTTGATGCCTGCCAGAGGATGAGGTTGGGGATTTCCGTTGTTGAAACACCTGTCACCTCTCCCATCTTTTCCAGATCCTAATTTATTGCTCATGTTCTTTTTGGAGATAATGAAATCTGTCTGTTATAATGCACTGATTTGCAAAATCATGTGAATAATTGTGTGTGGCTAAATATTTTCCTTTTCTTGAAAAAAAAAAAAAAAAAAAAGCTGGTTACAGGTTTTCCTAAGACAATTTCCAGGCTTTGCCAAAATTGTACATGGCATAAGAAAAGAAAATTATTTGTTGTTCAAGGTTATTTATAGTCTTGCAGTACTTTGCTGTTGATTATTTGCATGGCCCTTTGGTCTTTATTTTACTTCGGTGTTTTCTCAAATGTTTTGTTCAGAAGCTTGTGTTTTTAAAATGCGACAGGAAGACTAGAATGTACTTTCTTGTTTTAGTTCTTTTGTTTTGACAGCTCTTGGCCTCACCACTGTGACTACTATTAAAGTCAATGCCTAGAAATTAATTGTGCTTGTAGGTCACCTACAAGTCACCTGTGTTTTGTTCCAAAGTGTTTCTATTTGATATATTTAAGGTACTAAAAATTTGGGGATTAACTTTGGCTTGTAAGTGATCTTTGAAATTTAGAATTTAAGAACTTTTATGCTTTTTGCCACTTAGCTTAAACCTGGGGTGATTGTGGGAAGAGAGGAGACAGTGGTCGAGTTGTTGTGCAGGGGGAGGAAAAAACCCAAATGAAGTTCAAATATCACAGCCGTGTTATCACATAAATAATAACAATGAAAATAAATAGTTTACTGCTGAAGTGGAAAGTTTATTTCACAGGGTAAGCTTTTAAGTGTGCTCTGTGAGACTGCAAGTCCAATCATAGCTGCTCTGAAAAACAATAATACATACAAATGTTATTCAGCCATTGGAAACTCTGGGGAAAATGGTAGTTTAGCAGTTAAAAAAAAAAAAAAAAAAGCCCCAACCTAAAAAACCCTCCCAAACCCTTCCCTGTGTAGCATTTGGATCAGACCACAAGAGCCTCAGTTCTAGACAGTTGTTTAATACCGGCAAATTCCTGTCCCTGTTGTTCACTCTGGTTTTATCCTACACTTTTATCAGTTTATTTTTAAGTTTTTTTTTACTCCAAATTCTTGGAGCTCTGTTCTTATATACTCTGTTCCTCAAAATTCAGTGCTCTTAACATCATGTAAAAACTATTGACTAATCTAATCTAGTCGGTGATTGCCTATTAAAAGTTATTTTTGCCACTCTCTCGTCTGGAGTGCAAATACTTCCCATATACATTAGCTTTTGAGATAAGCTGTTGACTATGGTACTTGTGCTTCTGCTGGCATGGCTCTTGGGATGACAAAATAAGACCTGGCATGGTGCATTAATTCTGAAAAAAGCATGGTTTTGCGATCTTTAATCAGGCAAAGTTTCATTAGCTTTTTGAGGAGGCTTGATGTCTTGGCCTAAGGAAGACTTTTTTTTTTTTTTTTTTTAAAAAAAAACCCAAAAAACAGCTGGAGGCACTTGTTAGCTTTTTCCAGAGGCATGGAGTGATGCAGAATCAGAGGCATGAGGGTAATATTTAATATTTCTGTGGGTTTTGTGCTTGACTTCTGATATCTAGTGTTAAATAGCTATTTATGATGCTGACATGCCTAAGAAGGAGAGTTTTGAAGCTTGAATTTTCCAAAACAAATCTTTCAAAATAGTTTTAAGCATATTTTTTTCTTTAATTTGATAAAGCTGGTTTAGAGTCCATTCCTTTCTTCTCTGAAAAATATTTGGAATTGGTCAAAAAGGGGAAAGGAAATTTTCCTTTTTTTTAAAATATTAATCTAGTGAGGAGGGAGGAAAAGTAATAGGAACTGTTAGTGTCCTATTCAGTAGTTACTAAGTGCCAGAAGTTTGCTGCCCTTTGGATGAGCTGTGTGTGCTGCCTGCTGTTTGGTTCTGCTCTCTCAGCTGTTGGATTGCATCAGTGTGCACATAAAATACATAGAAAATAATGCTTGCACTGTGTGTTTCTGGTGCTCTTGCCATGGGGATGCAGTCACAGGCTCTGTAACTCTGAGGAGGATGAAGAGGACAGCAAAGAAAATTGCTTCAATAAAGTATTTATTAGCGTGATTGTGAAATTCTGAGAAACCTTGCTCTGCTTGTCATTGCCTCATTGTTCAGGTGCTGGCTGTGCACTAGTAGAATCTTGCCCAGTTTTAGTAGCCTCTTTAGCAGAACCCACCTGTTTAGTCTGGGAGCAGTGGCTGATTTTTCTTCTCTACTCTGCTGGGATATCACAGAAAAATAAACTTACTATTAGCTACTTGATTGTATTGTGTTCTCTTAGCTTAAATGCATTTAAAGTTTCAGTTTCCCCTGATTCTTTGGAAAGGAAAGGGTACCATACTTCAATCACTTCTGAAAATTCAGGAATTTGTTCTCTTCCAAGGGCATACTGAAGCTGATGCCCTTCAGAGGAGAAATTCTTCAAACTTTCCATGTTAATATTTGGAGTATGCATCGTGACTTTATCAGGAGGTGTTATTGATCCTATCTGATCATGACTTGGAAAAAACTGTGAGCTAATGAATGGAGTCCTGTATAGCAGAACTGTAAGTATTTCCTTTTGCCCTATGTGCTACTGCTAAAGCAAGGCCTGGCTGAGCTTCTGCACTGACCTGCTGTTATTACCTTAAACAGGCTGTGATGACAGCTCCTTTTAATAGGAGACTCTGAAGTAACATTCTGCAATGACAGAGGAGTTGATGGCATATGAATGTTGTAGGAGAGCTGGTTTCTTACCAGAGTCTTCATGGAAGCTGGATTTTTAGGTTTTAAAACCTCTATGGTGTTTTCCATCTCTTTTGGAAAATACTTTTAAAGGAGTTTTATTAAAGGTAATTTTCAGATGACATGCACAGAACAGGTGTGAGCTAGTTTTATGATCTTTGCATGCTGTTGTTACTAGTACCATATTTTAAGTATGTGTGCCTTTTAAAGAAAGGAATATGGATTTTTTTTTTGCTTCCATGACAATTAGTTTGCTCTATTAAAAAGCAGAAACCAATAAGGTTATGAATGACCACACCCTGGCCTAACAACCAGCTGAAGTTCCTCTGCTTTTATTTCTGTGGAGTCAGAATTTCTGCCTGTTTTTATATTGAGGGTGCTGATGTAGTTGTGAGGATTTCCTTAGCACTAGGAAGATGTTCAAGCAGCTGTCTCCGTTTTTCTTCTGAATTTAAAATTTAGAAATCTGAAGCTGTCTGTGGTGGGAAACCTCCATTTTCATAGAAATATTATGCAAACAGCTCTAACTTGGTTTTGACCCAGTTTACTAATCTGTAGATTTTTGTTGCATGTGTCTCACTCTTACAAGATTATCTGCTTTTTTTGTTTCTGGCCCTGTTTTGTTGTTTTTTGGTTTGTTTTTTTGGTTTGTTTTTTTGGTTTGTTTTTTTGGTTTGTTTTTTTGGTTTGTTTTTTTGGTTTGTTTTTTTTGGTTTGTTTTTTTGGTTTGTTTTTTTGGTTTGTTTTTTGTTTGGTTTTTTTTTTGGTTTGTTTTTTTTGGTTTGTTTTTTTTGGTTTGTTTTTTTTGGTTTTTTGTTTTTTTTTTGGTTTGTTTTTTTTGGTTTGTTTTTTTTGGTTTGTTTTTTTGGTTTGTTTTTTTGGTTTGTTTTTGTTTTTTTTTCGTTTGTTTGTTTTTGTTTTTGATGGGAGGTTGAGGATGCACATGGGGATAATTTTTATTTAAGATCTCCTTTCCATCCTGTAATTTCAGGCTTGGTTCTGTCCACTTAATAGTTTAGTGCTGCCTTGGCCAGTGTGATGGTTTCTGTGCAGATTCAGTTTCCTCAGAACACCTGTTCAGCTCTAGGTCAAAGAAAATTCATCTTGAGGTTGCTGAACTTAGCTGAGCACAGAACTCCTGGTCACACCACAGAATGGATCTGACAATGCTGAAAAATTATAATTACTTTTTAGCCTTTTTTCACTGAGATAATCTGATGTATATGTGAACCCACAGGTGATTTTAAAAGCACAGAATTCAGGCTCCTGCGAGGTGCAGGTTTTGCTTATTGAGGAGAGTTAACTTAAGCCATTAGAATCTTCCTTGTTTCTTTACAACTTTCCTCTTCTTTGGGAGCTCCCTGTTTCTGTTGTGGAGGAATCCCAAGAAGCTGGTCCTGTCTGCACTGCAGGACTGACTCTTTATTGGAGGTGTTTTTTAGGATTGATGTGTGATGTTTGGTGAGGAGGTAAAGAATGATGTGCGTGTGTGGCGAGAGGGAGGGAGCAAGGTCGAGTGATGCTGTTGTGCTCTTTGAATTGTATCTTTGTGGTATAATAGAACACTGGAAACTGAACAGAAGGGGTGAATTGGCTGGTCTTCTGACAATCAAAACTGCATTCAGGGAGAGCAAAAAGGCACCTAATTATAGGTGTAACTATTCTATAATATTAAAAAGTAACATGTACTAGTTATCATGTGATGGGCATGAAGGGAGAGGTTAATTAACTTAGCCAAGCAAGGAGTAGTACTGACTTTATCAGTCTTTCAAGGGAATGCTAGAACAATGAATAAATTTGTTAACTTTCTCAAAACATAAAAATGATTCATTACTTACCCTCCAGTGACGACAGTGCTGTTCTGCAAAGGCAAACAGTTTACTGACAATCCTAAAAATAAAAAGAGGGGGTCTCTGTATGAGTATTTTTGTATTTTATCAACAGATAAGTTGCATTGTGTTGTATTTTGGTGGGTTTGGTTTTTGTAGCTATCTTAGGCCATTTCTGTAAGTCAAAATCAGCAGAGATTAGAGTTCAGGCATAGTAATTGTATTATTACCCTGTATCTCTACTCACATGACTGCATTGTGCAACGTCCCAGGTATGTAAACTGGTACATGTATCACCCAGAACTGTGGAGCAAGTTGTCTTTAAAGTGTGGTAAGATAGACAAAGATGGAATATGTTCTTAAAGCCTCTTACAACATTTAACTGAGAACATTACATGCACCCAGGCTTGCTCTCTTGAAGCTGTTGGAGATTTTAGGCATAAAAGCTACAAAGAGATTTGTGTTCAAATTTAACTGGGCTTTAAATTAGGGAAAGTAATGACTTCTTGTGCCACAGACATGACCCCATTGTGCAGGTGAACCATCTATAAGTGTGATTAATGTTATAAATCTCCAACAGCAGAACCAATTTCCTTTCATATACCTCTCTATATCTGGATTCCGCTTGCTTCTGTTCAAAGAATACTGCAGAGAGAGCACATATGCATTTGTGTGAGAGGGCAAATAATTTCACAGGTCATGACTTTGCAAATGCATGAGACAGCCATATTCTGTGACAGAAGCCTTTGGTGGGATCTAGTTACAGCAAAGAAGGAAAAGGCCAAAGCCACCTAAATGGCATCCACCTCGTGAACATTTGCCATGTAAGACAGCAGTGACTAGTGCAGGGGCTCAGCTTTTGCAATTGGGATCATTTGTAGCTCACAAGGCTGATTTTGGGGTTTGCTAGGTATTAGACTTGGTGCTTATGTCCTCAGATGGGAACTCAACCTGTGCCTTCAGCATTTCATTCAGGTGCCTTAGTTCCAAATACTCTTTACACAGCAGATAACTTTCTCTTCCGTGTTGTTTGTTTAGTTGGTTTGGGTTTTTTTTTTCTTTTTTTCCCCCTCCCTCCTTTGGTTCCTCAAATCTCCTGTTGAGCTTTGTTGATCCTTCCCATCCTCTGCTAAAAAAACCCTGTTTATTTTCCTCCATCCTGCTATTATCACTCTGTGAGGATTTTAATTCAGTAAGGTACTCTTGCTCTTGGAGTTTTTGCTTTATCCTTCAATTGACACAGGCTGAACTTGGCAGCCTTTAGTTATTTTGGTGGTGTAGCTCACAGCACATTTCTGAGAAGTGTTTTGTTGCTGTAGCTGGGGAGAGAGGGGCTGTAGGATTGTTGTGGCAGGGAGCAAGGCAGGTGCTTTGCTGCTTGGTTTCACTGCTGCAGAAGGTGTTATGTAAATAGGTGGAGCCTTGCCTCTGATTTCTGTGATGTCATGTTTCATAAATAAGCTGTCTGGTGTTGGAAACCCAGGTGTCAGTGGCAGCAAGCCAAATACATGCAGAAACAATGGGACAAGTCTGAAGAGTGATAAAGTTTTCCAGGAGTCCTCCTGTAGGAGCTGATCCTGCATTCTAGGGAAATTCATTGGAAACAGCATTTTTTGGTGGGGAATGAAAATTTGCGACATGTTCACCTGCGCCTGGTTTAGTGCTTGGAAAACCCTGGGACTAGCAATAAGGTAAATAAGTCCCAAATGGGGCTGTTTTACTCAAGTCTCATGAATAACAGCAATGTCTCAATATAAAGATAAGATATACAGGCTGCTGTTCTAATTGAGTGACAAAGCAAACAGGTCCAAGAAAGAAAGAGAGAAGAATGCAGATGCATCAGTCTGTGTCAGCTCAGCATACCTTCCTGTGGGTGGCCTGGATTTCTTTTCACGGGCTCCATCCCTTCGAAGTTGCTTTGTGATCTCAGTCTGATGTGGGTCAAAAGGGGAAGATTGTTAGCATTCCTCTTGCCCCTTTCCATCACCATCAGCAGCTCTCAGTGGATATCAGTGCTTTGGGCTCATGTGGGAGAGCACAGTGGAATTCTGTGCTGCTTGTAACTGCTCTTCCAAATGTTTCCCCGTCTGTCTCTTATCTGGGCAATAACCCAGCTCCCAGTTTTGGATGATTATTTTGAATTGTGATTTAGTAACTGCATTGCTGGCGTACTAGTATTTTCGTATTTTATTTGCATTCATGTGCTCTTTGGGATGTCTATGATATAAAAAAAAAACCCAAACAAACAACTTTTGTCCAAGAAATCATAATTCAAGGCAGTGTTCTCTGTTCCTGCCCTCTAAGAGCTGTCTTTTCACTGCTTGGCACCTTGAATTCTATTGTTTATGTGTCTCTTTCTCCCCCCTTTAATAATGGTGCTGTATTTGCCTTGATATTAATATAGTGAATTTTCATTTTACAGCATAGAAACACGGTATTTTTTGGCTGAATTTAAACTGCTTTCCAAGTGATGTGTACTTTGTTCTGGAAATGAATTCTACTGGATTGTTATAAGGAATTTAGAGTGGCTTGTTATAGCGATACGAGTAGGTAAAAACATGGCTCTGAAGAGATTAAGGGCTTTTCATTTTATGTTGCATTTGTTCCAACCATCATAACTCTAATGAAGTGTGTGTCTCTCTTTTCCAGTCTCTCTCTCTTGTCTTTAATGTGTCCATCTTCCTAAAGAACTTGTCAAAGAATGTGGTGTTGCTGAACAATGTTCCCTTGATCAAACTCTGGAGCAAAGGAAAACACAATAATCAGTAGTGATCTATAGCTTGAAAAGCAAATGCACAGAGATCATTAACCTCACACTGAGCTCAGATATATTCCCTTCTGGGAGGGGATATTCCAAATATGGTTATTACAAAAGTTTAATGTTGGGGAGAAAGAAGTTTAGAAACAAACAATTTTATGTCTCCACTATAGATACTCTTTACTGGAGATGAGTACATGTAAAAAGATTCTCTTACCTAAAAGCAAGTTCTACAAAGCTTGTGCATTTAATGTTTCTTTTATGCCCTGTTTTCCCTACAGTTAAGTTTACTGTACTGTGATGGAAGAGGCTAAAGTATGGTCATTTTCTTTAGTCAGTGTGTGTCTGGACTGTGGCATTTAGGCAACAAAAATTGGTATCATTCAGATTGCTCCATCTCTGAGTGCAGTAAGTGGCTGGGGCCAGATGAGCAAAACTCACTGGAATATCTAATCAGGAGCAAGTGCTTTTCTTAAAGATGGAAAGACCACATTTACAACTGCTAGTTGTAAAATACGAGTTTAGTTTGAAAATTGATCCAGGGATTTGTTTCATTTTATTGCCAGTCAAATCAATTAAGAGAAGTAATGGTCTTGGACACCTGTAATTTTGTCATCTGCTAATTTTGGTGCCAATTCCAAACGCTGCAGGCAATTTTGGCAGTTCAGCATGATAATCATGTAAAGCCTTCTGCATGAAGGACACTAGTATCTGAAAAATGTTTCAAGAGTAGTGTAAATAAACCACTCAAACATTGTGCTTTATTATGCAAAACCCCTTTGTTGTTTATATCGGTTGCTGCTGATGTAACTGTAGCACATCCAGCTGTGGTAGTTGCTCAGTGGCCTTGCTAGGGTTTTGGTCAGTTAAAGTTCTATACAGTACTCTTCAGCATAACTCTTTAAGCACCTTGGAAAGCACTGATATAAGTTATGTATTATGTAGAAACAAGTTTGACCTTTCTGAAAATGTATCCATGCATTATATTGATTTTCTTGTAGCAAATACTATTAAAATAACAATAGTGGAAGAGCTAAGAAATAGTAATTGACGTTCCTATGACCGTCATAAAGGATGAACAGAAAATGTGTTACTGCTGCTATCAGCATGTGATCACGTTCAGAGTTTTGAGTACACCCTCTGCTAGCACTTCTGTTAGGGACACTTATTCAGTTGCTGGTTTTGTCAAGGTCCATCCCCTACAAATGCTGTCTTCTAAGGCTGTATGGAAGATTTATTGATCACTCTTGCTGTGTGTGATAGAGGTGTTGCTGTTCTCCCTGTATGGATAAATGTGTTTGCGTGAGATGGCAATGAAACAACAGAAAACTGGTCATTGCAGAACAGCCTCTTATTTAATGCCAAACAAAATCCTGCTGACATGGATAGAAACCCTGAAGCTGATTATGGGTGCAGGAGTGGCTTTCTTTATAACTGATATTACCATAATCTTCTCAGCAATTTATTGTTCTTTTTCATAATGATTAGATAGATGATGGTAAAACTTGCAGTGCTTGTTCTCTGGGTGAAAGCGTATTTGAAAACTGATTTTTGTAGTGTAAAAATTTCTTCTCGTAAAAAGGCAAAATTAATACTACAGAGGGACTGTACAAGAACTTATTTTACTCCGAATTACCCAGTTTCTAGTGAAGCGTAGTACTTTCATTTTAGTGGAAGAAGTTCAATTTTTACCTTCCCAAGGCCATTGAATTGCCTTCCAAGAAAAAAAAACAAAAAACAAACAAAGCCCCAAACACCAGCGGATACCCATGTTTCATTTTTGTTCTGAGATTTTGATCATTTTCCCTATTAGTGTTACAGGGAACTTTTGAATCCTACTGTGAGTGAGCTCTCTGCTTTCTGGGGCTGCTGGATGCTCTGAAGTCTTGCTCTGACTGCTAAACCAGGGAGAATCATCCTTAGCTCTCATATTGGATTTCCCCCAAAGCCTAAATTTTTTCCTATAAATCTGTGGTGAAAAAACATTTTCTGCTCTTGGAGATTGGCACTAATGCTGTCAATCACTCATCTGAAATTTATTTCTTGTTGTCTGTTTTTAACTTGATTATTTCTCTGTTGGCACTTGTCAACACAAAAGTCTGTCACTGCGTTTTTGGGTATTTAGCACTGTGCCCTGTGTAACCAACCAGGCAGCCCACCGTGGTGTGAGGATGTAGAATGTAAGATGAAGAAATGCACAGGACATCTCTGGGTGCAGTAAGTGGATGGGGCCAGGTGTGTAAAACTCACTGGAATATTTCGTCATGAGCAAATGCTTTTGTTAAATATGGAAAGGCCACTTTTGCCACCGTTTTAGTTGTAAAAAATGAGATTAGTTTGAAAATTGATCCAGAGATTTGTCTAATTTTTTCTACCAATTAAATCAATTAAGAGCAAAGAAATTAAGTACACAGTTACATTGCCAAATCTTTTTTAATGTATATCTTAATGTGGTATAAGGCTATTTTAATCTGAATTTAAACTCATAGGTTGTTCATTATGAAATACTGTAGTTTATTTTTAAATTAAAATTGCCATAAAAAACAATTACTCTAAATAACAATTATTAAATGAATAAGGTGCTGCAATAATTTTTCTCATTTCCCTATCCCCTGCCACAGCTAGGGGGAGAAAAACCCTGTCTGAAAACGGATGTTGTTTTGATGATAGTCAGCAGTAAAACTCCTTTTATATGCTTTCATAACTATGACTACTCCATGGCTAACTTCTAATAAATGAGCTCCCTGCTCTTCAACTGAGACTCAGTGAAGTGTATATTTTTGTTTCATAATCATGTCTATGTGATTAGCCAAGTAGAAAATTGCATACTCAGTAGGAAAAAATAAATTGAAGAGGGTAACATTGTAGTAATCTTCCCTAAATTGTAGTAAAATGCTTTGAAATGGAAGAAGCATGTATTTAATGGTGTATTTTAGGACCAGCATAAAGTTATTTAATTTGCATTTGTATACAAATAGTTTTTTTCCTGTGCTTAAGTGAACAAGTGAAAATAACCCTTCACATTCAGAACATATATAGCGTTTGAGGACTTTTGCTGAGGTTCTTGTTTGAAAATCTTTTAACTATATAGACTTCAAATATCTTAGGTATTCTTTTTCCCTTCTCATTTAAACACTTTCTTTCACCCCAACACGTACTGGTGATGTATCAGGTGTAAACAAATGCTTTTGGCATGTTATGTGTTTTCCCAGTCCTTTCAGGTTCTTTTTAGTTTTGGTAGGAATTATAAACTGTCCAGGACTGTGCTAATTTTAACAGATTTTCCATTGCTCTTAGGACATGAGCATCAGTTATGTTCTAAATAAATGACTTCAGGGTGTTTAAGGGCACAAATTACCCCAGCTATCAAAAAATGGTGTTCGTGGTCACAAACAGCTTGGATTCATCCTCTGATTGGGGAAAGTTGGGGCTTTATTTTTTGAATATATAAGAATATTCAAAAGCTTGCATTTTTAAAATTGGTGTGGTCCTGAAGAACTGTAGATGCAGCACCTGTACATAAGCCAGAAATGTATATGATTATTAGCTTCAGATCTGTATGTGTAACAGCTATGCTGAAGCAATATGGGTTGGGAGAAAGCATCACATTTGGAAAAACAATCTATTTCCTGGTGCTAATGAAAACCCAGGTCAAAGTAGTTTAAGTCAGTAGTAGATGGGTAATTAACATAAAGTTGCAAGGGACTGTGAGAGGGTGCTCCTGGCATGGGAGTCTCATCCCAATGGTGCTGCACACCAGCATCCCTGACCACCTCGTGGGCTGCAACATGCTCCCTGCCCATCCAGGTGTTCCAGGTGTGCTTCCTTGTAAAGGAACTCTAGAAAATAAGGTGCTGTTTTCAGAGAGACAGAAGTTGTTCTCTGTCATTTTCACTAACACTCAGATTCATGTGGAATGCTGAATACCAGGAGCTTCTGCTGTGGTAAGGAGACTTTGGAAAGTAAGCTGCAAATTTTGATGTCACAGGTGTTTTGTTTTGCTACCCTAGTGCATTGGATGTGCTGGAGTGAGAAGGTTCTACACAGAATATTCTGAGAGATGTCTCTAAAGAAACTGAAAGAGCAGCTGGTGTCAGATACAGCCCCAGCTTCTGCGTTCGTGTTTGGGAAGCCCATTGCAATCCTTAAAGAACTTCCCCGTGGCAAGAGTAGACTTGTCATGCCCGTTGATGTTTAACTGTGTCTGAAACCAATGCAAATGGATCTGCTTGCACTCCCGTATCAGCGACAGACACAATGATGTGATGTAAATGAGGAGCCTGCCAGGTAACTGCAACCCAAAAGGAGCAGGAAAATCCCAGAGCTAGGGGTTGGGATGGAGGCTTGCATCTTCTCTTCTCCCTCTGTCTCAACAGCAAGTTTGAGTTTAGGCAGCCTGAAGTGAAAAAGCAGATAAAAAAATTCTGCTGCGTGCTGAGAGCCTCCCTGATTCAGGGCACGTAGGGTAGCACATGGGATCATGTCCTGTGGTGGGAATTCCCTCCTTTGCCTCTTTGCCCCATGGTTCTGGACATCCCTGGATAAACAGGCTTTACCTCTTTTTACAAACTGACCTTCTCCTGTATGCATGTCTAAATAATTTAAGCTTTTTTTTCACAAGAGTCCTTGCCCTTCACACTCTTCCTGTAGCATAGTTAGAAGTGCATTTATTTACTCGTGTGTGTGAAGGAGTTTCTTCTGTAGTTTGGATGTTTGTGCAATGGTGGAAATAGGAATTGAGTTGCTTTCAGTGTGCAGTAATCTTGTATAGTATTTCTCCACAGTGTGTATCCAAAACTATATCATTTGCTCAAAATAAGTGGTTTTATTATATGCCATCGGGACAAGAAAAATAAAAGGTTTCCTTGTATCATCTTAATATTTCTGTAGTGTTACTAAGTAAAAGAACACTAGTCATGTTGGTATTGGCAACTCTCAAGCATTTTCTTGGTGAATAAATAGATAAGGAAGAGTTGTGGAAGGAGAACCTGAAGAAAGACTTGCATATTTCTGTAGTGAATGGAGAGTGATTATTTGAATTAGTGATAAAAACAACTCAGCACAGTCACTGTTGAATGCCAGCTCAAAGAAAAAAGAAGCTAAAATTATTTTAGTCAAATAACTTGCCAAAGAAGGGGCTGTAATCCCGAAGTTTTGACAGAAGTGGTTAAACTCAATTTGTGGTGTATATCTTGAAGTGAGAGGATAAATGAGGCCTTTTTTCTTTAGCCCTGCTGTAGGGGTTTTTTTTTAGTTTGTTTTATTTTTCTGTAAAGGGTGTTTTCCCCACCCTGAGGCTAAAAGGAAACTGGAAATCAGCTTGCTTCCGAGGCCACAGAATCTGAAAAGTGAAATACTTATTTGTAAGTGATAAAAAGTTTCTTAATTCAGAAATAGGGAATATTTTGGCATAGAAACTGCAAAGATGGCAGCAGCTGCTTTATCTTAAATTTGAGTTTGGCCTTAAGATGTTTGACTGTGGATCTTCCCAAATTAGATCTGGTTTGTTTTTCATTGCATTTAATCTAATTACAAATAGTGCTTAGAGTTCCCTCCAACAGCTGCACAAAAGGGCATTTTGGGAGTCACAAGTGACACAAATGAATGCTATGTGTGCTTTTGTCAAGTCAGATTTCCAAGAACCTTTTATAGAAGAAAAAGATAATATATGTGCATTTCTATACTTGACAACAGTTCCACCTCCTAGTTATTTTGTTTAGGATAGTCTGATGCCTTTTAGTCACAAGATTTTGGGGCTCATTCTTTTGATAAAGTGAGCAAGCAGACGAATTTGAGAAGCATATTCTGTGCTGGTCAGTTCATAATGTTCATAAACTGTAGACTGAAATCGTGTCTTGCAGAACTGTGAGGTCCCTGAGGGTGGGATGGAATAAGAGCTGTGTGAACAGTCCTGTACACTGAAGACCTTTTGAGCTAAGAAAATTCTCTAAGCTGTGTTTTTCTTTTCAGTTTTATTTGCAGGCTAATTTCTTCTGGAGAGTTGGGCTATATTTTTATATATAAATTCAGTGATTGTGATGTCTTGCCTAAAAGAAATCAAATATGGAATGTCGGCTGCAGAGCCACAAGCATTTTTCAGGACTCAGTCTTTAGGTAAAACCACAAAAAAATTACAGGATAAATGCCCCCTCAGTGCTGTTGCTTTCTTTAACCTGATTTTGTGATCCAAGTTTACTACTTTAGTTCCTGAATGGCTTTTCAGAGTCAGGACTGGATGTTTAATTTTACACTGAAATTAATAAAGTCTGGATGACTTTCTAACCTTCCACTGCAGTGTTCTTCAGTACAAACGTTTTTGTTTACTCCCTGACAATGGGAGTATTTATGCTTTCTACTGGACTGTAGCACCTGATGCTTCAGAACAGGCACGTAGTCCTGCATTAGAGCCAGAAATCGGGAGCACTGTTGTTACTGTGAGTCAGTCTTCCTGGAAGACTCAGTGCAAGATGGAGAAAACTGAATTGAAGCCTTAAAGCTGAAACTAAAACACAAATCTTGTGTTGGGTTCACTTGATTAAAAAAATAGGTCTGTAAATCAGTTACTGTAAGGAAGCTTGGCTCATGTAGGTATTTTAGGTGTGAAAAATTCTCTGGTTTTATTATGATAATCTCTCGATTGGAGAATGAAAGAAAGAACTTACCCCTTTTTTCCCCAAAGCATATGTACTTCCAAAGATTTAACAGCTTCAGGATTAGGAAATTATATGTTCTTTTTACTGTCTTTTTCTGCTATGAGTTTTGTTGGTTATTGAGGGTGCATAAAAATTGTTTCATGTGAGCGCTCTTGAGGTTGTTGAACCACAGTGTCAACATTCAGCTAAATCACTGTTTAGCCTTGCAATTGTTTCTTTTGGGGAGGAATTGCAGGTGGGAGGTAAAAAGTTCAGTGTAATTATTTCTCTACTGTGTTGGAAACAAGCTTTATGCCTATTGTATGTACTTGCCTCTGAAGTATAAACAGTTTATGCTGTTGGAATGTTTTGGGGAAGCAGGGAAGGTATTGGAGGAAGGGTGTGATTTGTAGCTATTTAAACTTCAGCATTTAGTCAAAGGGGAACTATTATTTCATTTTCACTTAGATTTTATTGATTTAGCTCCAGGATTAGATCAATCTGCACATGGGTTTAGCACCAGTGCGTGGGATCTGATATGCAGGGCCCTTTCACTTGCCCAGTACCACACAGAAGCTGAAGCTACATGGGTCTGAAGAGCTTTGGTGCCAACATAGCCCACGTGCAGGGAGGTCAATGAGGGAAAGCTGTGAACCTCCTTGGTGTCTGCTTCCATGCATGTTGCCTGTGTCCAGCTGATTTGCTGCTTCCCACAGCCCTCTCCAGTTCGTCTGGCTGCTGTCACCAGCTGTGTTGGGAAGGCAGCTGGCACAGACAGAGGTGTGTGGGAGCTGGAGGAGAGAGGAGGGCACACAGTCCTGAGTTACTGTGACCTCCTGTCCTATTTCCCATTTTCACAGCCTCTGCTGGCTGGTAAGAGCTCTAGTAGGAGCTGACAGCTGCAAGAAGTAAGGCAGAAGTTGTGAGCAGAGCCAACTGTGGGAAGAAGTCTGAGTCCTCAGTCTGCCCATGGTGGCTCTGCTAACAGAATGTAATCATCTGGGATAGATGGTTGAGAAGGGAAAGATCCCAGGCAAAAAAATTATATACTTTCATCTGCCAAGTGTGTTACTCTTTGACCTATTAAATACACAACTCTGCAATGAGCTGACAGAATGTTTTTGGTGAGAGAATGTACTTTTCATCTGGGTTTTCCTGCATCAGTAATCCTTTCTGTCAGTATCTCTCTACTGACTCTCAAGACATTTTGAACTTCTTGGGTGCTTTTGATTAAATTTGACAGAGCAGAAATAGTTCAAAGCTAGTTTTCCACAAGCTTCTTGAAAATAGGTGCGCAGACAAATTCACATTCCCAGTTCATGCACTGTAGTGTGGGCTTAGCTGTATTACCACACAGCAAAAAATCTCATCTGGAGTGGGGAGCAGGCAGGGTAAATTCCAGGGCTTACAAAATGACTTGTTTAATTGTGTCACATGACAATTAAACAGCTTTGCCACCAACCTTTGTTAAAGTTTACTAAAAATGAAGTTGAGATCCAGCATGGAGACTGTTCAAAGATGTGGAACACATTTAAGAAACCAAAGAGGGTTTTTTGTTCCCTTTATATAGTTAGTAGGACCATGTGCCCAATGGGTATACATTTCTCATCCTTACAAATATACAGTTGTGTCATAGGCAGGCACTCCTAAAAAAGTTTAAAAAACATGGGATCTTCATGGTCTTACCTGTGGAATGGTCTTCCAGTAGCTCTGTCTCTGTAGGACCTGAGGCAGTTCTGCCTGTGGTCTCTAGACCTCCTTATCTTGGGTAGGAGGTTCTTGGGAACCACCAGCCTTTGGAGCAAGTGTCTGGGGGTCAGCTCTGATGGTTACATTTCCTTGCCTATTTCTGTCTGCTCTCTCTTTCCTTCTTTTTCTTTTTTGATTGTGATGTGTCTTTATCAAGGAGAAGGATAAATTAACCAGGAGAATGTTCTGAAACTGAAGGTATTTTCGTAAAAGGGCAAACATTTGTTTTTTCTACATATAGAAAAGGACAAGAGTTTCTTCTTGCCCTTTAGGTGTGCATTCTTGTTGTAACTTAAAAACAACTTACAGTAAGAGTTTCTGCCTCTGGCAATTTCAGTTCCACTTGCTTATTCATTCTCCCAGCTGTTTGCTTTTTACAAACTGAAATGGTCAATTTGCATAAGGCCAGTCCATACTAGATCTACCTGGTAGATCAAGGTGATGTCTGATGTCAAAATTTAGTTACTTGGTTAAATGATCTTTTTAAATTGTATTGATAGCCCTTCTATTGAATTGTCACTTCTGTACTCATTTTAAGTAGTCTTAAAATTTTCATCTAATTATCTAATATTTTCAAGAGTTCATGAACTTTTCCCACATCTTGGGTTTCAGTCCGCTGTAGCCTTACAGACTTGCTAGGATCCATCTTCATTGGAATTACCTTTGTCATCTTTGCAACCACTGGGAAAAAGCTATATAGTGAAAAAAGACAGGGTGGCTATTTTGGATTTTATTTGCAATTTGAGTTCGGTCCTAAAAAGAAATTGAATAGTAGACTAGTGCTGAAGCACTAGTGGGCATGGCAGGAAGTCTGCTTTCACTTGAGTCTGAACCTGAGCTCCTGGGGCAAGTGCTTAGGGAAGAAGGGTAGTTTTGCATTATTTGCTCTTAAAATAAACAATATAAAAAATAAATGGTTGTGAAACATTCAGAAAAGAATGAGGAAGAAAAACAGTTTCCTTTTACAGTAAGTTATTTATAAGTGATGTATTAAAACTATAGTATTGGATCAGGACCCTGTGGTCTGCAGAACTGTGTCTGCATAGACAAGAACATGTATGGATGATGGTTGTAGACATTTAGGCTAATTGTATGCCCTATTTCATAACATGTGTATTCATATATCATGTTATGTGCCATTTAAAGGTATTCCAGACATTAATATGCATGATATGAAAATAAGGAATGATGGTTTTTCTGTTCCACTTTTTGGTAGGATCTGAACTGATAGGTTTGTAGCCTGCATTTTCTGCTTTGTGTGTTACTGTTTATAAATGGCAAATTAATAAGTTACTCTTTGTACTTACTCATATTTTGTATGTGAAACCTGACCTGTAGATTTAGGGAACTATTTAGATCTTAGACTAGATCCCAAATATAACTATTTTATGGAATTAGTTTTTGTTGTTCAAACAGGCTAAGGAATTTGATTAGAGAGCTGACAGCATCAATATCTGGTGGTGGTGGTGGTTTCTATGTTGCTCTCAATTCTGATAGCAGTTCTTCGTGGAACTGCATCTCTTTTCCGGTTTCCCAAACCTCCAAATGTCAGCAATCCTTCAGTGTCTTGTTTATTAGCCTGGAGGTTGTTAACTGTTGTTGTTGTTTTGCAATGCTATTGCAAAACAGATGTTTGTTGGTTTAGTATAAGAAGGCCCTTAGAATTGTGAAGTAAAAAAATTTCACTTTTCATAATGGTCATGACTGAGCTTTGTCCTGGTATGTGCAATATTATGTCAATTCATATATCCAAAACCATATTCCTGTCTTGTAGGGACCATGAATTGCATCAGTGATATTGTTATTCAGAGAACTTAATTTTGCTAGAAGTAGTATTTAACTTGTGCATTTTGAAATTATTTTCCAAGTACTTATAAGCATTTGCTTGTACAATTATCACCGCAGATTATATCAGTTCTCTGCAGGAAATTTGTTCGTGTGGTGGTTGACACTTTTTTTTTTTTTTTCCTCCTAGAGAGAAGGACATTACTAAATGCATGGAAATGTCACAAAAGATTTTTTTCTATAACAGGAAATTTCTCATTAGATCCTCCAGGATCTTGCCCACAGAGAAAACGTGAAGAAAATATACAACTCAATTACTTAGTGAAAAACTTGGGATCTCCAGTACTTGATACTAGGATCAATACTAATGCCAGTAGTAGGAAAAGGTGGCTGTCCTGCTAAACTTGTATTTTGTGCTTCCTGCTGTGATTGCACAACACCAATAGCAAGTACAGTGTTTTCCGTGTGCAGTGCAGTAACATGATGTTTATTTAGTGAACCATGAGACATGAAGGCAGAAGGTTTTGGGCTTAGACTTCATAATACTTCAAAATTAATACTTCAAGGATCATCACACCAACCTGTGGTGGTCTGCACTGAATGGGATTTGTAGCTTAAAAGCATATTTGAGAGAATAATTATGTTGCAGAGCATAGTCTTTTACCATGTGACTTAGAAATTAGTAGAATCTTGGTGAATGGTGACCAGCAAGAACACTTTTACAATATTAGTGATGTGGAATTGATATTGAGGTATTAATATTCATCACCTGTCCTTGTGCTTTTGGACATTCAGCCTAGTGTCTGGTATGTGCTGCATGATCACAGCAACAAAGCTTAGTGCAAAATGACCCTGCGTGTTGTGATTTTAACCTTCAGGGAAAGCAGTCAGTCACTTTTCCATAGGTCACCAGACTAAATTAGTAAATTTACCTGTTTAATCAATTTGCCAATGGTGATTTGCTATTGCCTTTATTGAGGGTGGGGGGTGGGAGTGGAAACAACAAAGGTGATCAGAGTGTTTCATTTCAAGCCTTTTAATGGTGTAGTTCAAACATGTTGACTGTAGCCTTTTGTGCCGTTTTTTAAGTTGAAATAAGTTTTCTCAAAACCACTGGAAGGTCTGTAGATAGGTTTGTGAAACATCTGATGGTAACCAAGAGCTTTAAATGGCTTTGCAGGCTCATAACCCGTGTCAAAACCAGGGAACAGAACTGGGGAACATCCAAGAACTGCTGGATGTGATTGATTGTCGCTGTGGGCGATGAACAAACGACACGAGACCTCGTTATAAAAAACTGCATCTGACTCCGTTTTATTAAAAGAATTGCCCTCCTTATATACCTTTTGGAACAGGTTACTCTCATTGGTTAGAAGAGTGCCAGAACTCTTCTAACTATTGGCCCAAACCAAGGGATAGAGACAAGTCCATCCCACAGAAAAGAATGCAAAACATCACTCTCATTACAATAACACTTGGGATGTTTATGTCAAGTCCGTGGGAACAAGGTCCTCTGAAACCCAAACACCACGAAGAAACCGAGTTCAGAAACTCAGAAACCTCAGGCCCAGAAAACCAGACTACAATTGATGGCTCCTGTGCCATCTGTGTGGCTTTCTCCTCTAGCAGTATGTGTGGAGCGCTACTTTCTGTGAAGAAACATAAGTTCTTGCAGTTACAGTTGTTTTTGTTGTGTGTTAAATCAGTGCTTCTAGGCAGCAGCAGACTTGGAGTGCGTTTGTTCTTTCACCTTTCTGCAAATGTACAGTAAGGCTTGATGCAAACCAAAATTACAGCACACTCTTGGGAAGAAGCTTATAGTCTGTGCTGTAGGCTGATGCTTTCTGCAGAGCACAAGGTTTCTCAGAGTACAGACCAGTCAGGGAGAACATGTGTAATTGGGCTCCTCTTAAAGCTTTGTGCTGCCCTGCATTGTCAGGGCCCATGTGGGACAACAAGATGGGCTTACCACAATTGTGTTACAGGTTTTTTACCTTTTAATTATTTTATAATAATGCTTGGATAAAGGTGTTAGTGATTGTTTGTTTTGGGGGTTTTTTGTTGGTTTTTTTTTTCTGAAGAGATCTGAATTTTCTTTTTTGAATTACATTGGTAAGACCTCCTTACTTGCCAGAAATCAAGCTTGTTCCTTGTTTTATTCCTTCACAACACTTTCACCTCTGTTTCTTTCTATACCTGCTGTCAGTATCATAGTGTCCTGTAGCATTGTTGTTGCCGAAGTGCTTCTTCTAAATTTTGTTCCATGTATTCAGACCCTTTTTTGGGAGTGGAGGAAGGAAGGTACTTTTAATTTTCTGCATATTTCCTAGAAGCAATCACCCATTCTATCAGTCTTCCCACCAATCATTGTATGGTATTATTTTGCCACGTTTCACTGATTCAGGTCAAGCTGTAGCCACTCTGAGATGTCTGTCTGTTTCCAGACAAATACTGGAATACAGTCTGGGCACTGTATCCCAGTTATTAGTTGTGCTTATTGCTTAATTTCAAGCATTGTAGCTTTTTATTTTCCTGCAAGACATTCAGTTTTCTGTGAGTAGTTTACTGAGAGATCAAAAAACCATTCGTGACTCCACCTTTGTCAGTATTTGCTGAATCTGAAGAAAAAACAGGAGTAACCAAATTCAAATTTATCCTCCAAGTCCTGACTTCACTGTTTCTCCCTCTGCCTGTGACTATTTTACAACTTATTCATCGAGCATATGCAGCATGTGCTACCAACTCTTTCCATTCTTAGCCCTGTTAAAGAAGATCCACCTCTGTGCCTCCCTGCAAGGCTCTCAATTGTAGTTGCCAGTGCATGCTTCCCACACCCACTCCCTGGAGTCTGTGCCCAAGTGTTACAAATGGCACAGGATTGCTCTAGAGTGTCAGGGGACAGTTGTAATTTTGTTAAATGTTGCTCATATTATGGGATGTTGCACAGAAGAGTTTTATCTCTGTATGATGACAACGCCAGATGCTCACCTCAAAATAAATATCCTGGAGCTGGGTGACATGTACTAAGAAAAAGCAAAAGAAGCCAGAGTCCTGGAGCTGTTGTGGGTGGGTGGTGTTAGTAATTCTAGTGGAAGTGTTTTAGCAGTAGTAATTTTAAGATATAAAAAGAAAAGGTCTCATATAAACTTGCATAACCTTTGGCTTTTATAATCAGTCAGGAAAAGAGGAAACAGGACAACGTTTTTATTGTGTGAAATTACTTTCTCCTTTTATTTTCTCCCACCTTTATCAGTCAGTTTAATAAAAGATAACACTTCTTTGGTATATTGCTGGAGCTTATAGCTACATAATGGCTCTGAAGTTGCTGTAGTAGGCAAGTGAATGAAAAGCATAGGGGAGAGAAGAATTCATTCACTGCAAAAGTGAAAACAGTACGAAGTGAACAATAAGCCATTGTCATTGACACACTTGGGGAGAGCTTTTATATTACCAAACTCTGAGCAAGCCTCGGGAGGCGTGGTGCACATAGGTCCCGGTGTGAGCAGGCAGAGGCATTTGTCTCTGCCCATGACTTTGCAGTTCTTTTGGGACAGGTGCTTTTTTCTGTTTTCAGGCCTGATGTTTTGATTTTCTGGTGTTCTTTCCCAGGGAAGTGTGATAAACACGATGGAATGTTTTTGTAATACTGTCATTCCTTCTGAAAGGAGGGACTTCTTCTTGATCTCCCTCTGGTTTGACCAATGGGAGTGAAGAGGTTTGACTTTCTTTCACCAATCACAATAAGTAAAATTGTATGTAAGAGAACACGATCCCTAATGAAAGAGTCATTTTTCTTAGCCTTCTGAAAAAAAAAAAAGGGGAAAGAGAAAAGGAAAATGCAAGGTGATCAGTGTCTGCTTGCGGAGGGACTATATGAGTGATCACTCACATCATCTGCATCTGAATCATCACTCGGAGATTGCTCCGCTGGATGACTTTCACCTTGGTCACGGTTTTCAGGCTGCCTGTTGGCCCGATTCTGCCTTTGCGGCCGCAGGCCAGGACGAACACACTTTGCAGGTACCCAGTGCACCCCAGTGTCTGTGGATACACTCGCAGACCCGAAGCCATAAGCTCAAATGGGCCTCCCCACTGCTTGGTGGGTTTAAATTTCATACCCGAACCTCCGCTCGAGGCTGATGAGTCTCGTCCGAAGCCTGCAACGAAAGGCGATGGTTCAAAACGATAGGGTTATTTGAATTCTGCGGCACCGTGAGGTGACTGACGGTATCCAAAGCTTTTGCCAACCGATCGGGCGCTGTCCCAGGCTGGCACACCGGCGGGGCCAGCGGCTGCCCGCGGGCCAGCGGCCGGCAGATGGCAGCGGGGCCCCGCGCTTGCGGCCGCCGGCGTCTGCCGGGGGCGCCCGGGCAGCGGCATCGAGCGCCCCGACTGCCTCGTTCGTCTGGGACGCGTGCGTGTTTAACATGCGTACCGTGTTTAAACGAGACTATTTGAAGTGTTATACCTAGTGGTTCAGGGAGGGCACAGTTTTGTTCCTAAAAGCTATTGAGTCACATCAGTGGTTATTACACAGGGAAGTCTATTTGGGTCTTGACAGAATTTGTGATGATTTTTTTTATTATTATTATTTTAATTTTTTTGTTTGTTTCGTGGATTGTTTGTGGGGTTTTTTTTGTTTTGTTTTTGTTTTGTTTTTCGTAGATGGCTGGGTTTGTTTGTTTGTTTGTTTGTTTTGACCCTGCTAAAAAAGATTGTTTTTATACTGGCTGTTGTTTTATAGAACATCTTGTCCAAAAAGTATCGAGACTGCTGTTCTGGTTTAAAGCCTTTCTCCTGAGGGCTTTAATCTCTAAGTGCTTTGCTGAACGGGATACCTCTGTGCTTGGAAAGGTTGTAGCTTTGTGTTATCTCCTGTTTTCCTTCGCCTGCATTCAAACAAGGACTCCTAGAAATGAATACTTTTTATCTGAAATGCAAAACTAATAGACTCTTAATGTCCTGGTGGATAGGTAGATGCTGAGTGAAACGTTGGAGAAAACAAAGCACATCTGCCTCTGCCCGAACGTGTTGTTCCTTTCTCTCCCTTTCTTCTGAGAAGTTTCGTGAGTGTGTGTTGCTCTTGCCTGACTGTCTTGGTGGAAGGTGGAAACCCTAAGCTGCAACAAAGAAAGCACTTCTGAATGCTTTTCCTTACCTTTTTGCTCTACAGATTGTGCTAAGTCGGGGCAGTAGGAGCTCTTTGTTCTGTCTGCAGTGTGTTATGTATGGCTCCCCAGCTTGCCTTTCTCTGGTAATTGATCCTTCCTTTCAGCATTTAATCAGTTTAGCAGGTTCAAGTGCCATCATTCACGTTTATGACTGTTCCCTGAAGTAACACAGCTATTCAATATCTGTAGTGTGGGGGGCCGAGGGGGGAAGTGAGAGGTTATTGCAAGCTAAGTATATTAACTGAGAAAAGGGATTTAAAAAAAACAAACCCAAACATGCGGAAAGGTGTTGATTTTTTTTTTTTCCCCCCCACAAGGAAACACAAAGTAATAGCATGGGAAGGATAAGAGGATTTAAGGCTCTTATAGCCCAAACTGACTGGGATGGATCTTAATGTGTATTTCTTAGATAGGACTTATGGGACTTCCCATATTTTCCCAGAGATGAAACCTTTCTAATTGTCAGTTACGTAGGGAGGAGTTTATTTGGTTTATTTGGCAAATGGCATCTTGTTGCCATTCTTAACCTACCTTGCTTGCCTGGCTGCCATCATTGGCAGTGCTGCCAGTCCTTCATGAAAAAGATGGGTCCTTGTATTTTTCAGAGTGGTGCAGAGATGTCTGCTGTCAGTGTCCAAGTGCATTCCACATATGAAACACTGGTTTTCTGTGTGCATATCACTTTTAGCATTTGCTATTGAGAGGAAATAAAGTGCAGATATGCAACTAGGCCTCCAGCCCCAGTCATGCTGAAATTATTGTTTTGTCTTGGGACAGCTTATCCATTGACACAGTGTTCATCACTCATCCCAGCATTTTAATTTTTTTTCTAAGTAGTAATTGCCCCTGCTGGCCACAGATCAATTAAATTCTGTATTTTTCTTGGTAGGCAATATTGTTGAATTACCTGTCATGTCTCCTGACATAATATAAAACAGTCCCAAAGAAATAAGAGTGCAAGAGTGAACAATACCAACTCGGGGAAAAAAACCCAAACCAACAAACGACAACCTGAAATATTAACAGCAAAATAGGCTTAGAATAAAAAAGTAGTCTTTGCCATGCATGCTTAGATAGGCTATTGTGTAGTCTTGAAATTTAATGCAAATGTGCTCTTCCTGTTTTTTTAGTCAGCTCCTGTTAAAACTGGACCTCTGTGCTGATAGAAGAAATGCTAAGCTGTGTGTTGGGCTCTTATTCAAAGGAATTAAAATACCTGAAAATTAATAGTTGGAATCAGTCCTGTGCAAATAGATTCAAGACATCAAATTTTGTAGAGTAATGATGTGTTTTATCACCAAATTAATGCAAGTTCTGCTCCTCTGACAAACTTTGTTGCTTGAAGGTCCACTATGGGCTATGTTTGTTGAATGTTAATCTGCACTGTATAAGACCGCTTAAAAAAGCAGCTTGCCTTTTTTTCTTGTTTTGTTCATGACTCAATCTGTATCAACTGAAGTTTATGAAACAAAAGTGCTCATTTATCCTGATAATATTTTTTTCCTGTTGGATACTAATTAAAGTGACTAGATCTTAAATTCAATGCCAAGGACATGGCCTGCATTTTCTGTTGCTGCTTCATCCCACACCTTTTCCTCAGGTCTCACCAAACATACCAATTAATACTGAGTTGCAATTCACTGAAAACTCTTAATATGATCATGGCCAGTGCTTGCACTAATCTGATAACTCTGAATGTGATGGTGGTTTAATACTGCATTTGTATATGCTTATTCAGACCATTGTGGCCTCAGCCAGAAGCATTTGGAAGCAGAAGAGGGATTTGCCAGTGGCTAGTCCAGGCTAGTCTCATGTGCTAGGTTGTACTGATACTGAGATATTTCCGTTCTATAACACTTTGGCCTTAGATGTAGTCATAGAATCATAGAATAATTTAAGCTGGAAAAGATCCCTAAGATCATCAAGTCCACCACTAAACTGTGTCCTGAAGTGCCACATCTACATATCTTTTAACTACCTCCTGGGATCATGATTCCACCACTTCCATGTGTGGGAATCTTCCCAGTTTATCTGGTTTTGGCATTTCTACTGCAAACTGGAGAATGACTTGTTTGGGTTTCAGCTGTGAGAAAATTGTCAGTGATGCAGACCTTATTTTGTGCCTTCCTGTGGGGTTCCTAAGTGTGTGTACTTGAGATTCCTTCTGCCTCTCTAAGCTGTCAGCAGGTGAGAAGTTGGGTGGCTGTAGCTGATGCATCTTATCTAGGCCAGGAAGTTCCTCTCTGGTGTGAGGCTGCATTTCCTAGGCCTGAGGAGATCTGCTGGAAGGACAGGGGATTGGGCATTTTGCCACTGGGATAGCATCAGTTGTAGTGAAAAGCAGTGAGAATCTGGTACCTGAGCAGCCTGGCAGCCGTGGGACTGTTGAGAATATCTCACATGAAGAACAGTTCTTCATCCCTTAGTGCTGACCTCTGTGCTCTGTCACTGAGGAAATGCAGCAGTTGGTCTATTTACACCTGGAAGATGGCTAGTAAATGTCACATATCATATCATGGATGTTGAGGGAGAAAAGAAAATAAATTTTATGCTTATTAATGCTTTCCTGATGTTTTGTGTTTTTGAGGAGGAGCTCATGCAAGAAGACTTACAACCTAATAAACTTTTATAAGCTAATAGACTTTTATAACCTAATAAAACCAAATAATAAGATATGAGGAAAAATCTTAGATAGGATTTATTACTTTTGGTTTCTGCACTGCTGGTGTGAGCTGAATGCTGGCACTTGTGATCCCTGGGACCTAAAATTTTGCTGTTTCTGGATGTGACTTATCACACAGAGTGCTTTTGGGACAAGCAGCATTGGCTTTCCAGTTGGTGCTGCCTCTTTTTAAAATGATAGGAGGTTTCTGGTAGGATGCCAGAAAATGTCTTAGACTTTGATAATCTGTGTAAAATATCTAGAAAGGTTCTGAAATTCATCTATAGAGAGAGCACTTAAAAAAAAAAAAAAAGGTACCAGATGTCACTTAACTGATGGTTTTTTCACTTTTAATGCCAACACTTTGTTCTGATGTGTAGCTTGCTACAGTGCATCATTTTTCTGTAAACAAATAAATGTAAAACACTGATCATGGATTGAGTTGCTGGAACATTCCTCTAAAGTAACAAGGATCTTTTGTCATGAGCCTTTTCTGAAATACCAAGGCAATGCTTTCTGCTGCCTTCACAACATGAGCTGGAGAATAGAATATTCTCCATGCCATCTGGAGAATAGATCCATGCTCAGTACAGGATTCTGCACTGGGTAGGAAGCCCATTTTTGGTGGTCACAGCCAAACCCAAGCATTGTGTGCAGGTAACTGTTCCCTCATGAGCTGGCAATAGTGCTCATGGGCAGGGCAATGCACACGTGGGGGGGTGTTGACTACAGACATTTCTGTTGTTGTTTGTGGAATTGAACTTCAGCCACAGCCTTGCCTTGAAATAGGATTTTCCGTTTATACTGCAGCCACATAATTTTTACACTTTGTGATACTGCCCCATATGTGGTGTTTTGCAGGGTACCAAAACCCATCACATCTCACATAGGAAGCATACAAGTATATTTATAGCTTCTGTTATAAATGATACATGAAATATTTGGTCTCCAGACATCTTGTCTTTAGCTTCCTGTTGCCATGGGCACTCATTAGTATTCCAGGGAGGCCTGGTTGTCATGGCAAAGTGTGTAGTTGTACTGTGTTCCCATGGCAACCTCCACCATTAGGTACCTTGAGCAGATCTGCTAGCAAATCTGTTTGGGTAAATCTGAGATGATCTCAGGGTAGCATTAATGTTTTAAATAACGTTGCCATCCTCTCCTGAGGTGGTTCTCACTGCAGATGTGTTTGGTATGTTAGGTTATGAGTGCTGGGTCAGTTTAACACAGCACCGTGTCAGTCTGCAGGAGGATTGTTTTCAAAAAGCAGCACCAAGGGGCAACTTGACCTCTAAAGAAGTTAAAACAAAATCATTGTGTTGAGACTGTTTACATTTTTCACAGGTTCCTGCAGGTGTCTGTATTTGAGCTTGCAGCTCTTTCCTTGAGTGACCTTGAGCAGTAACCACATTCCTATGTACATCCCAGTGCATCTGAGAATTGTGCCCTTTGAACATGTTTTTTTTTTTTTCTTACTGAGAGGAGAAAGAAAATTACCCTGTAAGACCCAGCTTGCTGTGGTTTGTTTAGAGACCAAGGTGGTACTGGTGTGGAAAAACACTGCTGTTGGTTAGCTTTGGATCAGGGAAGTTTCATGAGGATCAGGAATTTTCTAGCCACTGATTAAGAATCTGTTCTGATGTTGGGAGTTGTTTAGAGAAGTGATAGACAAATTAACATCTGTCAGTTCCTTGCTAATGACAGGTTGTTTACTTGTCTCAAATTTTGTTCTCCATTAATATGTTTTTCTGGTTTATGTAATGTACACAGTCAAGGAACTGGTGAAAAATCTGTGGGTCTTCTAAATGCTCTGAAAGCTGTGGAGTGCTGTATCTTTGGAAGGGGGATATGCCTATGGAGCTTCTTTAGATGGGACAGTTATGGAGATCTCCATCCAGTTTCTGCTTTCAGTCATAGAAAAATACACAGTTGGATGGGATGCAAAAACCTGTCCAATTTGAAAAATCAAATATCAAAACCAGATAATGCAGTGTCCTGACAAGTGGTGATGTGACACATCTGGGAGGAGTTCATTCTGCATTGCCACAGAGCACTAGGCTGCTGCAGCCCTAGAGAGGATTAATTCTATCATGGTTCTGATGGCTTCTTTGTTGTGTTTAGCAAATAAAAATGGTGACTTAAACAAAGATCTTAAGTTGAATCAAATTCTTTAAAGATTCAAGCACTCAGAATCATTTCATCAAGTCATATTCTTTTTTTTTCTTTAAGTTGATAAAGTGGGTTTGTACAGATCCCTTGGCCTCTTTCCTGCATTTAGAATTTCAGATGTTTTCCAGAGTCTTTCCTGTAAGCTGTTTCACTTTTCAAATGTCTGTGCTGAAAAAGACTTTTTTATACTCTTGCTTAGAGAACACCATGAAATTAAATGTGAATTGATAATCAAATGGCTGAGTTTGTGTTCAAGCAATGCTGTCTTTTAGCACACTAAGAGCTGAGAGCCAGGAAGGCCAAAGCTTTTTGCATTTCCTGTGTTTCTTCAGATTGGGTTTGGCGTCCAACTGGGCCAGACAGCATGGCCTGAATCACACCAGTACTCCTGAAAATGCTCTTGCAGTACCCTCAAACTTGATTAAGAGCAGCATGCTTTAAGTGCTTGGTAAAAAATAAACAAACCATGGTGAGAGGGGAAAAGAATGTACTTTTAATTTACAAATATGCTAATCCAGTAAAAAGAATATCTTCAGCTTGAAGTTTTGTTTTCAGTGGCTTGAGAATCTCTCGTGATAAGCAGCTGCTCTCTTTGTTTAATAATTGTAATTTGTATGTGGGCGTAGCAACAGTTAAAACACATGGCTCCTTTGAATCAATGAAGATTGAAGATGGACATGTGCAGTGACCAGGTCAGGCTTTGCTTTTGTCCTGATTGCTATTGATTCTTTGTGGAGTCCTTTTTTTATTCTCACTAGGATTTTTAAATTTTTATTTTTGGTAATAAATGGCAAAAGATGTTAAAAAACTGATTTATACTAAAAGGCAGGAAGTGGAGTATGATTAATCTGCACAGTGAAGAGCTGTGCTAACATGAGCAGACATTTAAGCTTCCTTAGATTTAGATATATATAAATCTAGAACTGATCAGTAAAAAGTGATGGGAAGCTCATTTTTATATATTTTCTTTTCTGTCTATCACTCCCCCCCCCCAGTGCCTGGCAACCTAGTTTAAAGAAATGAAGAATAGCTGATAAGAATCAGGAAACAACACTTTTAAAGGAATTAAGACTCTGGAATAAATTGCCAGAATTGCACTGGGGTTGTGGGAGTTTTTAAGTGGCATCACCTGCTGTAACAATTTTGCTGGGTGTGTGGGGCATTTCTGTGTGTTTCTATCCTTTAGTCCCATTTAGATAAAGAAGAGGGGTACAAGAATACAGGAGGAGAGTATAAAGCTGCTCCATCCTCATATGTATAGAAACACAAAACCCAAGAGACACTTGTCTGTAGCCTGCAGATTTGATGTTTGTTGTTTATAAGATGAAAACACTGCTCTAGCTTAGAGCTTTCCTGAAGAGAGCTTCTGCAAGTTTTTGTTTTCTGTCAGAAACACTAGAGGCATGCTCAGGCTCTGCCTGTGGAGGCCTTTCCCTGAAGCACTGGAATTAATATGCAAAGGAAAAAGAGTCCAAAATATCTGACATGATAACAAGAATGAGTTGTGCTTCAACATGCATTCTTGTGCCCTTAACCTCACCTTGCAAGCAGAGCTGATACTTGGCTCTTTGCAAGTTCATTGTCTGTGATCTTTTACATAGAAACATAACCATTGCATAACTGAATAACCCAAGTTATTGCCTGGTAACTTGAAATTGTAAGTTTTGTTTTCTTCTGATGGACTGAAAAAAATATATTGAAAGCAAAAATCAGTCTTGAAATAGTGTTAGTCTGTAGGTGGTTCATGTGCATTTGCTTTGAAGCGCTCACTCAGAGCATGAGCAGCTCTTACAGAATGATCCCCTTCTCTACCAGGAGGAATATAACCCTTAAGCATTCATATGAAAAGTTAAGTTTAAGTTACATAACTCCCACTTTTTGAATAGTCTCTCATGGTGACTTTAGTTGTCACTGCAGATGTCTATTGTTTGTTCGTGGCAATCAGCTGGGAAGGTAGCAGTGAATGCCAAATAAAACCTGTTACAAGTACAGTATGTCAACACTTCCTATGCACTGTTTATCCACTTCCAGTATGGGCAAGAGTTTTACTGCTGAGTGGATTAATTGTGGCATTTCTTCCGCAGTCAAATTTTAATAGAACTGTAAGTGTACTGAGTGATGGTGGAATAACAGATGAGATCAGTAAGTCTCTTCATCTGAGGACAGAAGAGGCCAGAGTGTGTCTGTGGAGGTTACTGGTGAAAAGAGGGAAAGGGCAGAGTTGTCACTTCCATGATTTTGGAAGTCTCTGTAAGGTAAGGTCATGGATGCAGCTGGAAGTTGTGTGTGAGCAGAGCACCTTCACAGGAGGGCTTGGTATTCAGATTCAGCTGTGGCATGTTGGTTTGCTAAACCATTTTCTGGGTTTTGGTTTGGCTTTTCCTAATTTTTTTTTTTTTCTTCCTTCTTCTCAGCAATGAGAATGAACCATGGGCTTTATTCCTCTGATATCTAAATAGATATTCCTGTTGGTGAGAGCAGAGAACTAATTGCATGACATTAGACTTAGTTTGTTAATGTGCTATGTCAGCTGTTTCTTTTAATATAAATGTTAATTTTTTTATGGGTGAGGAGGAAGGGATTTGGTAAAATCATATGCAATGATACCCAAGGAATTTCATGTTTGCCATTATTTTTGCTGTCCTAATGTTGATGATACTCTCATACAAGTGCACTTTGAGTGGAAGTTAATTACTCTTTTTTGAAAATACTGGAAGTAAATTGTGTGGCATGGGATGACGTTGATTTATTTTCACCATTCTAAATGCTATAAGTCATTAGCTTTTAAAAATAGCAAGTCTGAATGTGAATGTCTGGTATACTTATTAGGAACTTTCTGATTAGATATTAATTAGCATGCCAGTAGCTTGCAATAAAATGTTAAACTGGAGGCTGAGCCTGCTTGCAGGTCTGTAACTGAGCAAACATACAGATTGTCTAATGCACACAGCACTTCTATACAAATTATTAATACAACGGGAGGCAACAGCTTCAATCTTGAAAGAAATTTTTCTTTTTTTGCCGAACAATTAAATCCAAGCCAAACAACACAGACAACTTAAATCATACAACATTCTAGAAGTGCATTTATGTTGTATGTTAAATAAGAAGAATTTTATGCATTTATTATGATGATACTATGAAAGAAGTTGCTCTTTGTCTTCATAATATTTTTAAGAGAAAATCCTTTTTTGCTAGATGATAATTCCATTTCATCAACAGTCTTAAAATATTAATCATGTTTTGAAAAGCCTTACTAAAATGCAAGTCAAAATTAGGTGTCAACAACTCTTAAGTCCTGGCAAGTGTATGGGTGTCTCTAGGGGCACTTCAGATGGTTTTGGTCTCCCATTTAAGCACTCCTGAGACAGAAAATGGTTTTCCCTGAATGTGTGGCCTGAACAAACCAAGTTCTCATTTAGTCCTCACTGGGATGAGATTAAAAGAGTGGCTTGCACTGGAGTTAAAAAACCCATAAAGGAATTTCAAAGACTTGGACTTCAGGCTCTGACTTCTGTAAAGTGTTCTACTGCATGAATAGGGAGGAACAGAAAGGGCATGGAGGGAAGTGTTGAGGAGATCTGTCATTAGTTATCGTGCAGGTATCTAGAGAGAATTCCAAAAACAGGTGACTCATTTTCCTGATTTTGCTCTGTATCTCCAGCAGCTGCAGCATGCTCAGCAGTGGCGGTCGAATGAGAATACTCTCATTTTGCAGTTGTGGCAGTAGCTGCAGACATGTGGCAGAGGAGCGATGCTTTGAAGCTGGTGTGCAGGACTTCCTGTGCCAAGGGCAGCCTTGGAAGGATTTGAATCTCCCATTCCAGCCAGTGGAGCTGCAGGATGTGCCTTCCAGGACTGGGGTTTTAACCCTCTCTTACGGGCAGGCATGGTTGCAGAGATAAACTGGAAGCAACAGTAATCTTGCAGGAGTGCTGCTTTAAAGCAGGGCTAAGCTCAGTTGTGGGGGTGTCTCTACATCAGTAAAGAGTATAATCATGCGAGGGTGGCTTTTGTTGCTGAGGGAACCCTGAAACCTGAAGCCTTCTGTCTGGTAGCATATGCTGTGGTGACTCAGAGCAGTGTGCAGGCAGCACTGTGTGGGGCAGCTGACCAGGGTGGACAGAAACTCTACGAGCACACAGCTGGGAGCTAGTGGCACATCTTGGGTGGGACAGCTCAAAAAGTAGAGTTTTTTGCTGTTACTATATACTCTTTAAGTCTGTTCTTATCCAGAAGAATGCTCTGAATAAAAAGCCATTTTAAAATGGGAATAGGAAAGGACTGTAATATGAAAATGTTCAGCTATAGAACTTAACAGTATTGGATGTGACCTGCATTCACTTAATATTATGCAATGCAATCTGTGTGGGAACCTAGAAATAGAAATATGAACATTTCCCCTGCTCAATACTTGCAGAGAATTCTCCTTTAGTCTAAGCATTGGGCAATAATGAAAGGAGCTTGTTCCCTCTGGGAATTGAGACCTTTATTCAAAATGTAGTTCAGCAATTGAACTGAAGAAGAATATCCATTAGCTACCAGTAATAGCACTCTGATCCCCTTTGCTGGATTCCAGATACTAAATGGCAAGACATTAAAATGCTACAAAAGCCTGTGTTGAAATGGAACCAGGTACATCATTTCAGTATTTAAAATGTACCCGTTAGAGCGAGAAAGAGCTCTTCAGAATTCATCCATCAGCTGAAGGTGCTTTTGCTAACTCAGAGGGGAAGTAGCAATCTTCTGTAGACTGTGTAAGGATTTTCAGGAAGAATTGCTAATGCATCTATGTCCATTTTCTCTGGCTACTTGTGTTAGTGAGTAATGGGACTAACCTGAGCCCCTGTGTGATTTCAGGACAAAGACTGAGAGGTGTGAGAGGGAGTATGTGACAGAAAAGGCCTTGGGGACTCTTTAAACCTCTCTCAGGAATGTTACACTTCTGTTACTGTTGAAATATCAAAGCAGTAACTCAAATTATTGTCTAAGTCTTTTGCCCTAGCATAAAAATTCCAGAGTTCTACCAGTGGTTCAGTTAAATATTTTAATTGTAATTGCTGTTGAAATTGATCATTATTATTCTTGTTGGCATCTTAAAAAGGTGAAGCCTTACTGTTTCCAAATTGGTCTCATTATTTTGTTGGTGAAGCTTCTATGTGTGACAGTGGGTATTTCAGTGTAACTGGTACTGTCTGGCACGTAGTGACTGTTCCAGGTCATGGGAAACATTGGATATTTCAAATTCCTTCTGATCATGGAGCAAATAACAGGGTAGACCTTGTCTGGGATGCTTAACTTGGAGCCAAGTTCTTTACAGATGGAAAGTAATTAAATGTCGTTCCTCAAAAATGTTATCTCCACTACCTGAAAATGTAGCATAACAGACATCAGTGAAGTGTTAGGTGAAGCTTAGAGGTGCCTGTTCCTGAGTATCAACCTAAAATCAGTATTTCACAAAGCACCATTCACAGCTGTGTGCATCTCTGCATTTAATATTGTATTTAGGCCTTACAGTGTCTGTAGGTATTTAGGTATTACAGCACCACTCAGTAGGGTAGCCATGGGCACAGATTTGTACTGGTGCCTTACCTGCACCATCTGCTGCCCAGTGCCTCCACAGAGGCCAGGATCTCTAAATCTGTGCTCCATCAAACTCTGCTTATCTGTTAGGACACACAAGCAGCTGTGGGAAGAACAGAGGGTTGTAGTTCTGTCATTTACAGAAGCTTCACTGTGGCCTAAAAGTAAATGAAGAGAAAATGGAGCAAGAGGAGTCCAGCTTATGAAAAATGTCGTAATTCAGAGGACTCCTCATACCCTACAAGTACTTTCGTTTTTACAGAAAGTAAAGATGTATTTCACTTCTCCCCTCACCACAAATCTGCAACCCAAATCCTCCAGCTTCTAATTTATGAGATGTTATAGATGTCCATGTCAATGCTGGGAACCTCGATTATCTGGTTGTCAAAATAGCACATTTTTCCTACTGCAAATTCTGGATAATATGGAAATTGACATTCCTGTGCAATGTAAGAAACACAGTAAAGAACTAAATTCTTGTCCTTTTGGCCACAGACCCACTGTGATTGTTCCTCTGATACCAATGCTCAAGGATTGATTAGCTTGGTTTTGTGCTGCAACTCTTGAGTATTCAGAATCTTGTCTAGGGATTCAGACATATCTCCTATAAGCATTTCACTGTGTCTTTGCATGTTTTATTTACTTGTGCAGCCTCTTGTCTATTAGCCACTGACATAAGGACTGGGTTCTTTTACCTCTGTGCCAAGTACAGAGAAAAGCTCCAAGTGCTCACTTCAGTGAGAAGCTTATGCTAACCTGCTAGTTAAATTCCTGGTATATATTCCCCTGGTGCTGTGTCTGAATGTTCTCTTGCCTCTGTGCATTCTCTTTACCACAGGCTTTGCAGTATCCCAGGTGACAGAAAACTGCACAGATTGCACAGATCCCAGCAAACACTGAGCACTGGGCTCGTGTCTAGCTGGCTGGAGTTTTCTCATGCTTTTCATCATGCAGGTTTCAAAGGTATTGCAATTTCTCTTTATACCTTTCCAGTCTTTTGTAGCGTTTCTTTCAGTTCTTTGGAAATCAGTCAGGAGTTCAGTGCTTTTAGCTGGTCTGTAATTTGTTCTCAAATCCAATGTGCCGCTTGGTTTACAAAAAGCTGTAGTAACTGCCAAAGCAGCATATGTGAGTGACATGAACAGTATTGTGGTAAGCAGCCAGCTACACAACCAGCTTAATTCATCACTCACTATGGGAGAGTGACAGTTTAGCATATGGCCAGTCTCTTCAGATGCTGGTTTATTTCAAATCTATTTAGGACTATTTAGTTCTTCCATTTGGTAAGTAGACTGGAGTTGTAAAGCACTTCCTCCTTAAGCTTTCTGACTGGTCTTTGGTGATGTTCAGATGTCAAAGTTAGAGCTGAGTTAAAGCTGTTCCTTTTATGCTGTAGGGGAATGGTGAAATGTAAACATGCATTATTCACTAGGGATTGTAAAAGCCTCTTCAGGTACATTAAGGATGGATTGTTGGGTGATCTGTGTAATATTTTTCATAACTTCTAAATTAGAGCCAGGACAATGTTTATAGAGGCAGAACCTATTGTTTGTTTAGAATTATAGCTAAATAATTGCTGAAAGGGTTTCTGATTTCTCTTTGTAGTGAGAAAATTTTAATGAGTGGTTCAACAATGCTATTTGACTTCTATTTTTTTTTTTTTTGCTGATTAGTAATAAAGTGTTTTGTATTCAAATTAATTCTTGGGATAAAAACTCAAGACATGATGTGAAAATATTTTTCATTACTGGGGTTATTGCACGTAAGACATTTATTTGGGAAAGTGAATATCCTTAGCTACTTGTATTTTTATATGAATAGAGAGAATTAGCTGATCTTTAGATAGGTAGTGCTAATAGTAAGTATATTCTTAATTCCCACCATTTCAAAAGTAATTGCAATGTTCCTCCTGTGACAAAACCAAAAGTGTTGAGCTTAGTTTCTTAAAGGAGTTTTAAGTAACTTGTAGAAGAGTAGTAGAAAATGAGCAGTTCTAGGCTACGTTCTCTCAGTGGGACTGTGTTTATAATAAAGTTGTGATTTTTGCTCAAATGATATTCAGTCTGGCCAATCAGTGACAGTAAAGCACATACTTATTCCAACTAAATTTTGCCACATTGCATGCTTTTTTCACAATGAAAGCAGAGATGTGTCTGCAATTTAAAGCTTGGCTAAGTGTTTTGTAGTGGATATGGAAATTAAACACCTCAAAGTGAGCAGCTATACTGTGGGAATACATAAATACTACTTTAAAAACCCTAACACTACCAAAAACCCAACCACAAACTCCAGACAACTCCTGAAGTGAAAACAAAAAAAACAAAAAACAAACCACCTTTTCTTTTCATTTTAACATGTGGGCTGATCAAATAATCTCTGTATATTTCAGATAGATTTAGGAGAGCAAGTAGAATAATCTTCTTTGCTGAAATCTTGTTGGCATTCTTTTTTGATTCCTAAATTTTCTTGTATTTTGAGCCGGAGAGTTGGAACAGATGGACTTCCATAAAAAGCCAATGCTTCATTAGATTGGCGAGTTCAGCTTCCTGCTTTTTCACCTGAGGAACTGAGCAGTTGGATAGTCCTAACTCTGTAGAGATCCAAGAATGTTTCTGGGGACGTGTGTCCTAACTCCATGATATCTGTTTGGTCTCCATCCCAACCCCTGCCAAGAAATTGTCTATGCAGTCGTATCTCTGACTGCTCTCCTGTTATAAAAGCACTTGGTCAAGTTCTGTGGGTGCTTAAATGCAAACCATAGAGCTGCTTAAAAGGAGAGTGTGCTGAAGACCATGGGTCTCTCTCTATTTTGTTGTGGGATTTTTTCCCTTTTTTTTTTCCTCTATAGTTTCTTTGCACCTCTGTAGGTTTTGGCAGAGCTGCAGGAATGTCACACTCTTTGGTGCAGGCATTTCCTTTTGCCTAGCATCTCAGTATTTCACACCCTTTATTTTTTCTTTTCCTTTTTGAGGGTCTTAATCTTTTGCCTTATAAAACTACATGGATTTCAGAAAACCTGTATGAACAGATTTATAGGACACACAGATTTTAATTTTTTTTCATGTAGGACCCTGGTTTATGCAATATCCCTGTGACATAATGAGACATCATCATTCAATGGGATGTGAAACACTTACTGTGACTGTAGTCAGCTGTACTTGTGCCTTCATGCTTTAGATACTGATGCTCCATGCTGTATTTTCTGTAAGGTGTGCATTCCTGGGATCTCTGCTGCAGAGTGCTCATAGCCTTTGCATTGCTCCACAGTAGACCCTACTAATGTTATCTCTGCATTTAAGCACCGTGCTTTTGTACTACTACAGAGATTGTTCTGTCTACCAGTTTTAATTCTCTTCAATCTAATTTCTTTATTTTTAGATGTACCACAAATTCTACCCTCCAGGAAACACTAGAAAGGTAAACCTTAAAAGTCCTACTTTTTTCATTCCCTGGGTTTTCAGTATTTAAACAAACAGTGTTTGTTTTGGTTTTATCTTCAATGTACTGTTATAATGCCTAGCTTACCACTGGAAAACACAGAATGCTACACAGTAAAATTTTTGGGGCTGCTTGATCTTTTTGAGTACTTTATGTACAGTCTTCTGTCCTCACTCTTTTGGATCCTCTTCAATAATTAATCTGTGTTGTTGTTCTGTTCCACATCATAGATGTTGGTTTGTTTATGTGAATAAATAAGCAGCAACTCTTCACATAAATCACAAGGAAGACACTATTGTATAGGAGAGCTGGTTCACACACCTTTGATATAACAAGAACATCCTGACTAAAGACCACTTGCCATAGAGTTTGCTTATTCTTAAACAAAAATCCTCTGTCAGTCATTTGAGCTGTGCTCACCTGTAGCTGAAAGCAGTTTTGTTCCAGGTCCATTCTTAGAAAATTGCAGTCATGCAGTTATATCTTAGTGTTCAGCCGTGTCCTTATCGTTGGATTGTGCAACTATTCATCACTTTGAAGAGAAATAAAGGTATATTATACTCTTATGCCTATATGAGTAGTGCATAGTGTTGGCATTTGGATAATTTTTCCCTTTCCCTCTAAAATACCACCTGAAAAATGTGAGAAATATAGTTGGCAAACGTGCAACTTCCTCCTTATTCCCTTGGGTTTAGTCCAGTAATGTTCTGGTGTACACCACTTTCTCTGTGTCAGGTTTGAATAAGGTGAACAAAATCACCAGATTCCAGGACGTTTTGGACAGGAATGTGTTTGCTAGTTCCCTCATTTTTTTTTCCCTATCTGCTTGTTTGGTTTTTTTTTTTTTTTTTTTTTTTCCTTCTGCCTGGGCAGCATTTTTCTTAGCTGTATTCCTTGGCAAATTAAAAGGCAAGACAGAGTATGATTTACTGCGCAGAGAATGAGGTGTACTTCAAGGTGTATTCTCCAGTTTTGTACTGCAAGTGGACAGAAGTTGTTCCTCCTGGTTGTGATCATCATCTACAGAAGTAAATGTGAGCACTGAGGCTGTGGGAGTCAGGTATTTACAGACTTGTGGCATCATCTGCTCAGGTGCTTATGCTGACTGCATATCTCAGCTTTGCTATTGTTCTCCCTAGGTGTGGAAATCATTTAATAGAATAAATGCCTTTTGTTATATTGATTAATTTCTCTTCTTCAATAAAAACATTTGGCAGAACTGTCTCCTACTTAGGTTTCAGATTTGCTGGACCTGTTTAGAGTATCAAGCAATGTTTAGAGTATCAAGCAGTGCAACAAGCTTCAGTGGACAAGTCTGTCACCCAATTTTCCATGCTATGTTTTTATTTTCTGTTTTAAGTATGAAGGTTTAGAAGTGGTCTGAATTTTGCTGTCACAAGTATTGTATGTGGTCATTCAAGCTACCCTGATTCAGCCATGAAGGATGAAGGCTAGTCCTGCAGCTGCCACCATCTCAGTAGAAAAGAAACATTCTTGATCACTTCCAAACCTTCCAAGCAGCTGCACTCAGCTCTCACACTGACACTGTGACATGAACTGGTACAAAAGTCTCTTGGCAACCCTGTTAGAACTTTCAAAGTGTCATAAATTTAAATAAGGCAGGAATATTACAGTGTGAAATGGAGAGGAATTGGAGGGAGTAAATGGCTGAAGCTGGCACTATTTGCCTTTAATCCTTTTTCCATGTTCTAACTGGGACAATCTCAGACACCTTCTGCTGAGCTTAATGCGTGTAATGGAAGAAGCATGGCTCTTGTTTTTAATCTTCTTGGGGACTGGAAACCCCTTTGAATCCTCTGGTAATCCACTTCCCATGAGAAAGGAGGGAAGAAAGAGGAAAGCCTTTTCTTAACTTGTTTTGTTTTTTTGATAGGTTTGGGTTGGTTTGTTTGTTTGCCAAAGTTGGTTGTATAATTGTTGGATTCTTTGCAACAAAGCTTTTGAATTAAGAAAGCTGAGCCTGGCTGTTAGCCTTGCAACTGCTGCAATGCTGTGTAGTGAAGCTGTGTTGCTGCTTCCCTGTTGTGTTGTGCGCACACTCAACCTGAGACTGAACCTTGCATTGCCTATACTGAGGGGGCAAAGGAAGGATTTTCCAGCAAACAACCAGAAATGTTGCTGCTTAGCAATTGCTTCTCTTTTGCTTGCTGCTTGTCCCCTGGTAGCACTGACAGGGGGACAACTGACAGGTAACTGTTTATAGTGGGAATCTCCAAGTTGTGCTGAGCAGTGATGGCCATTTTTCTGCCCTAGTCTTGTGCCCACACTGTCACCATACACAAGGCCTGTGTTCGTCCCAAGTCCTGCTGTAATATTTAGTTTCTGTTCTTGTTCCCTTGAAGGCTTAGAGTAGAAATTATTCCAGTATTTGAGTTACTGGATATCTTAATAGCTGAGAGAAATACAGTTTCCTTTAAATTTCATTGACAGAAGTTTATGTTAACAAATTAGTTTCATTTTTCTTGTGAGGAATGTAAAACATATTATAAATAAGGCAAAGCTTAAAAATATATAAAGATTTCACAAAATTGTGAAAAGAGCCAAAACCATTTTAGTTCTTTACATTGTATATTTTTAAACTGACAGTCTTTAAAAATGTAATGGCTTTCTCTTTGCCTGACATTAAGGATGTTCTTTTTATTGTTGTTTAGAAGGTTATTTCTTACTCTTACACCTCTAGCTCGTCATGACTCGATGCAAATTCCAGCATTTTACTTATTTTGAGAGCTTTGAACAAGCTGATGTTTGAGACGAAAGCTTTTTTTTCATTACTTAAATTACATATTTGTGTGGGATGAGAATCAGATGGCAGCGTTTTAGAAATGTAGTTCACCATTTCAGTCTTTTGTGCCAGTTATCTGTCTGGTCAAGCCTGTGATATAAAGGCTTGGAAATTAGAGCTGGCATCTGTAGGCCTCTCTGTTTAAAGCTAAATTGAGTTAATAGAAATAGCCATAAGTAAGGGCTGGAAAAAAACAGCCCAGACTGTGAGGCTGAGAGTTGGAAGACAGTGCTGTGAGGTGGCACTTGGGTAGTGGTGCACAGCGTGGTATGTCCAGAAGGCATGGAGAGTAAATGGGCCTTGCAGAAACCCTGTAGAATGATGGAGCACTGTTAACCTTTACATGGTGTTTGCTGATCCAGGTATATGCACTGCCAGATCCTGGAATCTGGGAAGTGCAAAAGTTGTTTTGTTGTTTGGTTTTTTTTTAACCTTGAACCTAGCAGTTGTAAGAGTAACTGAGCAGCCTTTTGGAGTCTCTGTGCAGGAATCTGTGGCATAAAAAAAACCCACCACAATAATTTCCAGGAAAATATGATTGCTTCAAAAACATAGTGTTTGTCTTTGACACTTTTGCCATAGAGTGAGTCATAGCCATGATATGTGCTTGGGCAATAGATGGTCCCTCCTCCAAAATTTATTAAGTTTTATTGTCAACCAGCAGATAGAAGAAAAATTCAGTGTCAGCATTGGCTCTTCAGCTGATAGTAAAACTGCTTCTAGCAGTGTGCACTTTATATTGCTTTTTTAGCTGTGTTCATACTTAGCCTTGATGTGCATCCAGAGGTCTTTCGAGCTCCTTTATGAAGATAAAAATATAATGCAACTGCACAGAAAATGAATGGGTTTTGCCTTTTTTGTGCTCATGCTTATTAGAAGTCCCAGAGGAGGCTGTTATTAACACAGAGGGTATTTGCATGTACTTAAAAGCTACAACCAAGATTTTCAGTTGTAAAATAAACATATATTTTATAAAGTGTAGAGCTCTACTCAGAGCACTGCAGTGAGAAGACGGAGACGTACTGATTTGTAGGTAGAGCAGAGGCAGTGTTAGGGATTTAGCTTTAAATATCTGAGCCTCACTTGATGTAAAAAGGAGAACTTACTTAAAAATGTTACAAAATTGTATGTAAATCATATGTGAGAATTGGGACAGGTGGAATAATTAGATGCAATTTTCTAGTTGGTAAAGCAGGGAAATGTTTCACAGTTGTGTGTGTTTAAAAGCATTATCTTTACTGTGAGTTCCAATTTAAGTTTTGTCTGCTGTGCAAATGTGAAAGCTCCTAACCATGGTGGGGAAGGAAGGTTTTTTCTTTCAGTATTCAAGAGTATAAACCAGAGAGCTAGCACAGCTATTTCTGACAGTTGAATACTACTTTAGCTGTGAACTTATTGTACACTATTCCTTTCAGAACATTTTCATAAATACATAAATCATAAATTAATGGTTCTCAGCAAGACAGGCTATTCTTTCAAGTTTTAGTTAGATCTGGTTTGTCTTACTCCATCAGACAATCGTATAGTAAATGGAAATGAAAATTGCAAATCCCCTTGGTAATTAAGTACCACAGAAATGTTGTTGTAGTGGCCATCAATAACATCAGCAATCGGCAGAATCCTGCCATTTATTTTCTCCTAGTATCAGTGACCTACGGTTTGGAGTTTTTTAACTTATTTGGCCTTGTGAATTTAAGTGTTTTCTGTTGCTTGTTACTTTCTATATTCCTGTATGACTTTTTTTTTTTTTTTTTTTTTTTTTCACTAGGGATAAAACCCCAACCCAGTAACAGTTGTTAGCACTTTCTGCCTTTCTCTCAAACAGATTACCGTTTTGAATTTTTCTCCTCTAATTGCAAGTATTTTTTATTTCCTAATGCAGCAATTTCATATGCAAAGTGCTGGGCTGGAGGTTTATATTCTAACATACTTTCCTGGCTTCTGACGTAACAGGTCAGAGTGATGCCCCAGCAGAAGATGGCAAAGCTTCTGGGCTGGCCTCCAAACTTCATTTTGATCACTTTGCTCCATCTGGGCAGCACCTGTTGGAGGAGAGGTAGTTAAGTGAAACCTCACTCCAAGCAGTGGCTGCTCACAGAAACCATCCCTAAGGACTGGGAAACCCCTGCACTGTAACAAACCTTGTCTTTAGCAACTTCAATAGATCACCCAGAAGGAGGAAAGAGAACTAGCAAAGTTTGCCTGAAGGTTCAGAGGTGCCAGTCACTTTGGGGTAGTCTGCTTTAGACAAGCAGATGACTTTATATTTCTTATGAACAGAAACTACCCTAAATTCTCACATCCTGCCAGCAGCAGAACTGCCTGGCTTCCTTGGAGTGGGAGACAAGGAAGTCTTCTGTCAAAAACAGAGAGAAGCTGTGTAACTTTTATTGCAATTCTTTTTCAGTCAGGTTGGAATCATGAAAGGATTTAATTCCTTCTTATTATCCCTTGAGGCAAAGCTGACTAAAAAGACTGCTGCTAATCTAAGAAGTATGAGAAATTGAAAAAATATTGTCCCAGAGAGGTTTAAAAGAGGATGACCCCAAAGCTTTGGGGCCTGTGAGGAGGAAGTTGAAGCAGTAACTGCTCTGCAGTGCAGTTTATGACCAAGAAATGATCTGCCATAGGGGGCAAGAAGGTCCAGCTGCAGAAGGGGCTGGACTGGGTAGAAGTAGGAATGTCAGAGACACAATGGATCCCTGTATGGGACCAGAAAAATGATGGCAACTGTCCCTTATGCATATAATGTAACTGGGTACTCATCCAAAGGGAAAGATGGGATTGGACTTCTAGGGAAATTAAACTGCCTGTGTTCAGCCTGATTACAATCAATCAACCATCTGATCAGCTGTTACAAAAAGTGATCAATGTGGTCCATTTTCAATTTGTTAAAAATACTGACAACTTGAAACAGTTTTGCTAGCAAATTCTTGCAGCTTGAAATGAAATAATTGAAATAAATTGGAACTGCTTCAGTGCTTTAAAGGCGTTGCATGCACTGCATATGCTAAAAATCTTCACTTTTCTCTACACATGTTAATAATAATGATGTATTTATGACCTTCTCTGGAGTTTTAGGATCAGGTGGAGATTATCAAATCACTTACTGGTTTTGTAAAGATTTTAAAAATGGGCATCTTAAGTATAACATTTCTGGCTAATGGTCATTGGGACTTTCAATGTTAAACTGCCTTGCTGGTGACAAAATTGTATAAATATAAGCTGAAATTGCTCTGAAGCACAAGGCCACAGGCAGATAGTGAAATATGAACCTTACTGATGCAACTTATGGGAAGCTGTTTTTGGTGTTGAAGGCACTCAAGGTCCCTCTTGCAGCAAGGAGATGCTCTAAGTGTGGCTATATAAACAATGTGAAAATGGCATGTGGATAATGGGGAAGATTTTGTCATGAGGGAAAAACAAGAGGGTTGAAAAGGTCCTTTAAATAGGAATGCTAGTTCATGTGGCACAGCAAAATATCAAGAAAGTGGGAATATTTTTCCTTCTGGTAATGATCCACTGCATTGTTAGGGCTTAACTAGTGAGCTAAGTGAAAAGTAATGCTAAAGCAAATTATTTCAAGGCCAATGTCACAATGCCAAAGCTTTCAGTCTTTTCTTACTGTTGTTTCTCCTGCTTAGGATATGTATATATATATATTTAAACCAAACATTATACTGAAATTTTTGACTTTTTTTTTTTTTTTTTTTTTTACAATCAAGCTTACTGTTGAGGGTTTGCTTCTTTTGAGAGCTTCCAGATTAATGACAATGAAGTTCAAAGCAGTGGACAGAAATGAGAAAAATAGGGAAACAAATAAAAAGTTCATAGTTGCTATAGTAAAAAATTGTATCTGTAGGTCTTTAATGCTCTGTCAGTTTCAATTGTTGATTAATGTAGAGAGGTTTGAGAAAATAAACAGTTTTAAAGTTTAAATTTCTGATCGGGGGGGGGGGGGGCTTCCCTTTAACATTTTTGTGCCTTGGGGTGTGCAAATTTTTCTATATCCACAAAGTGTCTGATTACCTGGTGTTGGCAGCATAAATAGCCGAGTTTTCTATAATCCTGAAAACCTGTTGAAACTGGAGGTTATTATCCCTTAATAGGACAGTAAGTTGGCAGTAGAATTTTAAGTTCTGGTATAATAATTTTTTCCTATCTCAAGTTTTGGCTAAGGTACTGTAACCTTTCAGGTATTTCCTAAAAGGACTGTTGGAATCTCTTCAGAGTCTGTGGAGAGTCTGGAGCTGAGGGTTTTTGCATGTAATGTATCAATATTACTTGTGAGTTTTGATTGCTACCACTTAAGTAATACAGTATCATGAAGTATCATTTTAAATAAACCTCATCCTCCTCATCCCTGCTTATCGGAGAGACCTAACTTGTAACTATTGGGCTTTTGGATTTCAGGAATGTGCTTTCATTTGTCTTTTAATTCTCTGCCATTATTTACAAGATTCTTTGAATCCTGTGGTGCTCATTTATAGATTTTTAATTCTTCCTCTACATTAGAGTTACTGTATTTTTCATATTTGTTACAGTAAAGATTAATCTGAAGTGAAAATGAGCCTGAATTATTACAAAGAGCTGTTCAGTAGCAACAAGGGTTATTTGTTTTGTGTAGATAATGAGAGGAGAGCCCTTTTCCCCAGGGACCACCTTCTGCAATGTGATGCTGCACAATTTCTGTTCTTGCATGGCTCTTTAGCTCTGTATTCAGTGGATTATTGGAGTACTTGAAAACAAGTGGTTCTGGGAGAGGGTGGGGCTGTACATTAGAAGTGCAGCACACAAACTTATTTCACTCAGCATCCCTTTCAGACTGTGGCTGCTGTCACAGCTGCATCACGAGCAGGGTGTGCATCCTTACAGTCCTGTGGTGTTCTGTGCAGCACCGTCCCTGGTCTCACACACACAAAGCTCTTGTCCTTTGCTGCTGCTTTTGTTCACTTAAACAGTTCTGCAGAACCACTGTAAAAGTTGCAAATGTGGAGCTCTAGGCCTTAAGTGCTCTCTCTGTATTGCTCTTGCATGCATAAGGTGCACTTTGTCATTATGGCATGTACCTTAACATTTTAGCTGCTCAAGCAGAGGCTTCTTTCTCCCTCTCATCTTCCAGCTGATAAGAGGAATAGAAAAATATATTTGGGATAAAGAGAACATGCTGGTCATAACAATTTTTCACTGACCTTTTTCCTTTCCATTTTTTTGATCCCTCCAAATAATTTAAAAAAATAAAAAGTTTTCTGTTTCCTTAGGATTTCTTGGTTTACAAAAACATTTACTCCTCATGGTGAATATTTCAGAATGTCAGTCTTCCCTCATGCTCAGTTCGATAGAGCAATATTGCAATAAGTTGTCTGCAATAGAGCATAACATTGCAGCCTAAGTATCTGGCTTTGGCCATGAGGCCTGTGCACTGGCTCCAGACAGCAGAGATGGTCCTTGGCTGGAGTTCTGCAGACTCCCAGCCAGCCCTTCTCTCACTGCTCCCCCTCCATAGTAGAGGGGGAGGGACTAAGAGGGAAAAGTTTGTGGATGGAGGTAAAGGCAGGGAGATGGCTTGTCAATTAGCATCATGGACAAAAACGTGAGTTGGGGAAGATTATTTTCTTGCTAACATGGAAAATCTGTGTTCTTTATCACCAATTTGATTTTTTTTATTGCAGAAACCGGACAAGAATTGAGTCATGTACACCTGCCCTGCCCAAGTGCTTCACTGAGTTTTTTGGTAGACTTTATTCCTTAGTCAGAGATTAAAGGAAAGGCAGTTTTTGGTGGTGCTTGTCCATGGTTTGGCAGGGGGGTGTTAATTTGTACATTTTAATAGAGAATCTTTTTGTGTAGTTCCAGGTTTCAAAAGATTCTTTGAAGCTCTGTAGACATAGAAAAATTGAATTTATTGATGGTGTTTGTTCTAAATCTTTGTAATGTGTGTTAGGCACCAAGCTGTATATTATTATACTGCTATAAATCAACAGATTGTAGGAAGAAACTCTTAATTTTGATTCAGGTCTGTTGAAGCAAATATTTGGCAGATCTTGATAGATGGAAGTTATTCCTTTTGAGCTGTATGTAAATTAACTTCCTAATTTCAATTAAAGGTATATGTTTTTAATGACAGGGACTGACCCAGGGCAGCCTCATACGATTGATTGATTGTTGTTTTTTGAAAAGAAAAATCTTACTTATCTTCATGTTGGGAAGAGATGAAACTTCAAACTTTTACTCTTTATTTGAGATTTAAGGAAAAAAAAAAATCACAGCAAAGCTAAAAACATTTGTTACTATGAGATGCTGAGAGTCTCTGGGACACCACAAATTATGGGCACAGGGTGAGGGAGAAAGTAAATGTAACAATGTCTCTCTCTGTATATTACTGAGTGATGAGATTTGATGCATTCTGCTGTTTGACCTCTTACACACTCCCTCCAGTTTAGTCTCTCTTGTCTCTCCATTATCTGTGAATTTATTCCCACCCACGTATCTTCTAATGAGAGAAATCTAATCATGGCCAGCACAGAGCCTGGCATGTGAATAGGGTCTGACCCATCATCTGGTGCACTGTGAAATAATTATGGCCATCATTCCACCTGGTTTTGTATGTGTTGTAGCTGGACCAAAAAGAACTATTGCTTTTGTTCTTGGAGATGTTAAAAAAACCCCAAACCAACAACAAACAAAACCCCCAAACCAATAATTAGTTTTTCATAAAAACAGCCTATTTTTTTGGCACCTTTTCCTTCCTGAAACATGGAGAAGGAGAGAGGCAGGAGTGCAGACAGCCCCTCTTTTCTTCCCCAAATATATTTTTCTGGGTCATGTTTTTGTCAGAATCCAAAAAACCCCAAAACATGTAAGGAAAATTTAATCTCTGGAGGGCAAAAATTCTAATTTGATAGCTTATATAAGCTTGTTTACCTGAGGACTATGTTGTAGTATAGCTGTCTATGTGGAAATATAAAGAGATTTTTATAGATAATATTGCAATAACTGTTAACAGTGTAGATTGGGATTATCAAATTTGGGGAATTTTGTCTTTAAAAGGCACTTGGGCAGATGACTGTTAAACAGCTCCTATACACATAATAGCCATGAGACTAGAAATAATTTTTGTTTTATCCTTCAGTGGAAACTTCAGGATTAAATGTTAAGCATTTCTCAGTTAGTGCTGTGATTTAGAGCTTCTCTTGCAGTTTTAAATTGATATTTACAGCAGATACTTATCTTATGATTTAAATTAAAAGGTAAAAATGAAGAAATTTCACCTAACCAAAATGTCATGAGGCCCATTTTTTCTCTCTAATTAGGCAAAAAGCTGCTGGATAGCTTACTGTGTCGTCATGCTCCAAATGTGCTCCCAAAGCAGAGTTGCTCCAACATTACTTTTCTCCCCCATGTTTAAAAGAACAGCTTTTCTTGCTGCTCTGATTTCATCAGTGAAATTCAGAGAAGTGTCTGGCTTAAAAAAATCTTGCAGCCCGGGGCCTTAGAATCAAAGCTAAATTTGGGTTGTTCACCACTTACTAGTTCAGTGAATTTGTGAATAATCTGTCATGGAGGCTTATACCATTTCCCTGTCTTGTGAGGCTCCTGTCCCTTTCACAGTGAGCGCTGTCCTGGGGAGCAGGGGCTGTGCCACACCTGTGTGTGTACCTGCTCCCTGTCCACCTGCCATTGCCCCACATAATGGGCAATAATTGTCATAATGGGGCTGTTGTTAGGCTGGATTTGAGAGACTCTGACCTCTCATGGGCTGCTGTGAGGCACTGCTCACCCTGGTGAAGCCCTGTGATGACGGGAGCCCTGGCCTGGTGGCACTGTGGCGAGGTGACACACGCCTGCCCCTGGCCGTGGAGCTGCCACACAGCCTGTGAAAGGCAGCCCTGGGTGGTGTCCTCTTGCACCCTAAATGTAAACATGGGGAGACTCTGCGTGCTGGGAGCACCCTGTGCTGGCAGGCCAACTTCCAAGTCCTGCCAAGGTGCTGAAGGAAATGGATATTGAAATGCCTTGTCTGAAACACTGCTTTGTAGGGTGGGGCTTCTCTGCCCAGCACTGTGGTCCTGTGGAGGTTTGTCAAAAATGGGCTGCTCTCACTAACATCCTTCCTCTGCAAGACTTTCCTGACAGCAATATTTGTGCTTAGTATGACACTTGCTATCTTAGCTTAGCAAAATGGTCTGTTTTTCTAGGCTTACACTTAGAAGAATGCTTCTAAAAAAAAAAAGGTTTTGCAAAACGCAAGAGTGAAATCAAAACCAGAATCTTTCATGAAGTACCTTGGCTGGTAAATAAGAATTTATAGAGCTTGGATATAAAGTATGTTCTCCTTATGTAACTGTTTCAAATGCAGTGGGCAGAGAATTAACTGTGCTAACAAATTTTGCAGGACTTTTGTAATGATTCTTTTTTCCTTACCTAATTTTTGGTTTGGTATTCCCTTGTTAGTGGGGACTGGAATTCTTGAAAATGTCAGCTACTGAAGGATGTTTTAAGGCTATCTAATTTACCCCCTGAAGGGAGCGAGGGAAGGAATTTAATCTCTTAGCTTGCTTTCTCCCCGAGAGTGAGGTCCCAGCTACTCTGGGCTTCAGTCCTAGACTCCATACAGTTCTGTCCTCAAGGGATATGTTTGTCCTCAAGGCTCCTAAATTCAGTTAGCTAAAATATGCTAAAATAATTGTGAAGGCAAGATGGCTTGGTTTTGATTCATGTTAGCATCTCGTGTTCATCCCTAGACTTAATACAAACATTAATTTTAACTTGTTAACCTGAGTTATTTTGCCATTGCTGGTATTCTCAGTTAGCTTTTTAAAGGTGAGAATAAATCTTTTATCTAACATTGGTATCTGTCCTCCTGAAGGAGTCATAGTAACTTTTTTCCTGCTAGCACAGGAGAGTGCGCCTCTTTTCAGGAGATGTTGTCAGAGGGTTCTTAGTTCTTTAGTTGATTTCTGCTTCTACCCTGGAATATTGTTCCAGGACTTCCATTTAGAGGGAGGGAGGAGATAGTGGGGCAGATCCAACCTACTGCATGGAATTTTAGGCTAAGAAAATCTTCAGGTTGGTAGTTGACTCTATAGTGGACTGTGCCAACAATTGGGTATGGTTGCTAAGTGGTAACCACCACTTTATTCTCATAATCTTAGCCTGATTATAAGTGGATTTTTGGTTGTTTTTATGTTGACATGGGATAATGGACTCTTTTACACATGCAGCTTTGCAAACGAGCAGATTGGTAAATAGCCTGGGTTAGATGTCTAGTGTAAGTTAATGAAGTCAGTAATGCCAATATTTAAATTGTAATTTTCTCAAACTGCCATTTTGCTCTAATTATGGATTTGCGAAAGCAATCCAGACTGAGCTGAAAATTATTTTCTTAGCTTTTAGTGTTTTCACAAAGTGCTTCCTTTCATATTTGAAAGGAAAATAAGCATTGTACATTGACTTTTTGTTTTAATTTTGTAAAAGAAAGGGGAGTAAAATTAATTTGCCTTCCATACTCTCAGCACAAATTCCATTCCTGTCTAGGTAATACTTGGTTTAACCTTGAGTTTCGGCTGCTAACAGTGCAGGATATTGCTTGAGGAAATACTGAGCAGTCCATCTGCAAAGTGATCCTGCAGTTAATACTGAGTGCCATAAGTTTTTTGTTAAATTAAGCTTGTGGGTTTCTACACACATTAGGAGCAAGCTGGCTTTTTGGCTGACCTGCTTTCTCTCAGTCCTGTAGTTAGGCTTTAGAATTGCTTGGCTTTTTTGGTTTGGATGGGGTTTTGGTAAAGCAAGGAACGCCACAGCCATTCTTTTGAAATCCCATTCCACATGGTTACAAAACAGGTTCCCAAAAACAACTTGTGTCCCCCCTCGCTTCTGGCATGCAAGTCACTCTAATCTATAAATAGAACTGTCCTGATAGACAGAACTTGGCCCATCCTCCTGTCCTCTTATGCGAGTTATTTTGATTTAAAAATAGAACTGTCCTAGAACTGATACGTATCGAGGAGGTTGGGAAAGTTCACTTGGAGACACTGCTGTGATTAAGCAGCAAGTTACAGGAAGCGGTGTGTGTGTTCTCATCACTAATCAAAGGATTTCAAAGCACAGTAGCAATAACTTCACTTTTCCAAGGGCCTCTGCATTTTCTTAGGGTTGGATTTCCCTAAGAAATTCCTAATATTTTCCTGCAGCACGTTGTTCCTTTGCTGTAGCTTACCAAGTCGTACACAAAATACACCACAATATGTGCACCTCTACAAAGAAGTAAATGTTGTTTACATTTAAAAGATGAAAAAGCTTCTGTGAGCATTAGACAGTAGATAGTAGGTGTAATTTGTAATTTATTGAACTGCTGCTTTGATAATAGCATTACTGCAGTGTCTTTGAGCATATGTTCTTTCTGAATGCCAATGCTTCCTTAGCATATTTTAAGGTAATTCTGCCTGGTATTTGCTCTTAGTTTTGGTTGCTTTTTTTCTTTAAGCTAATTTCTAAAATTTTAATTTTTCCTTGTTTTCTGTTGCTTCTTAAAAATACAGAATTTTTTAAAGTTTAGGTTTTTTGCTTGTGAGACACTTTAATGCGCATAAGAGACTTTGCTTCAGTGTGTGAGAATCTTAATTTTTCCAGGCAGTCTTATTTGGCATTTCTCCTTCCATTTCAGTTGCCTTAGGCATTTAAATGCACAGAGTTACACTGAGCATGCTAAAAGCCTAGGGATGGAAGAAGAATAATCTGAATAATTTCCATAGTGTAATTTAGAGACGGACTGATGTCAGCAGTCACTTAATAGTAGTTTTACTATCAAAGTTAATTTGTGGTCTGCAGAGGAATAAAGTTGAAAGGCATGATTTGAAGAAGAAAAAATAATTTATTCTTTCTTTTTTTCCTTCCTAAAAACCTTTCCTAAGAAATCTGTTGTGTATTTCTATTAAGTACTCTTATATCTGGTACTTAGCTGCCTCTTCTGCCTTCTTACCTGGAGTTTAAGAGCTTGACAAATTTTTTGAGGTAAGGAGTAAATGAAAAACAAGACCTCATAAAAATGTCTAAATGTTGACAGATGAATGATTATTTCAAGTGGTAGAAGAGAGATTCATTGCATTTCTTTTCAGCAGGGTTGCTATGGTTAGCTGAGCAATATGGGAAGAGAGGAGTGTGAGAGCTTTTCCTACCTCTCAGAGCATCTTGTGACTATAAAATTCTTCTATTGCTTATCTAGATTTTTTCCTTCACGTTCTAAATATACCAGTGCTTGGGAGATTACTCATTTTTGTTAAAATGAGAGAAAACATGAAAAATTAAAGGGGTTCTGAAGTAGGGCACTGAAGGTATTGATAATTCAGTATCTTCAGTGCTACCTGAGTTATGGACAGGATGTGATTTGTCATAAAACCTAAAAAAACAGTTTCCATCTTGTGGGCTGAACTTGGAGGTACCCATTGGAATAGCCAAAGTTCAGTGGGAGCCTGTGGTATTCCTCCATTGGCTGCCTGAGATCAGGGAATGGTTTGAATGTGACAGCATCTGACAGCCAACAAGTTGCTCTGGGAAGAGGCCGTTTTTTCTTTTTTTATTCCTGAAGAAGCATGACTGTTTGTAACACTTGAATTTAAAAAATAATACAAAATTGCATTCTATGCATGCAATTAGCTAACCATGCCACAAATTAGAGGCTTTCTTGTAGCTAGCTGGTGTAAGGGATCCAAGCCTGAACTTATTTTTAAAAACACACAGTTAATTGTACTTGAAGTTCAGCTATTTGAACTTAACTAAGAAAACAGTGTGTTGTCCAGGCAGATGCAGACATAGTAGAAAATTGTCTTGAAGAGAGGAGGTTTGCTTTATACGTGCATTAAGGATAGGATGCTATGTTGATTGTTAAACCATTGTTTTACCCACTGTTAACCAGCAGAGAGCAGTTTAGTTTGTAACATAACATATAGAAAAAGTGAAATTGGCAAAGGCTGGGGTGCTTTTTTTCGTTCTCCGAGATGGCCATTAAAAACAAACTGCCTGTGAAAATTAAATTTCTGTGTTTGTGCATTATCATCAATGTTTGTGTTTTGTACCAAAATATTGTCTGTAAGTATGAATTTCGTCATATGTCAGTGACTTGAATGAAGATTCAAGGTTAATTTGGGGTAGTGTTTTGACGATGTTTATTTAAACTCTGCTCTGTAGGAAGTGCAGTTCCTCAGAATACCAACCTTGCCAGGCTGATGTGAGGAATTAATGCCCCGGTTTGGAGCCCCAGGATCAGGTGATGCCAGTTTGTTTCCAGCCCATGGAGACAGTGAGCACAAGGACTTGTTGCCAGCACACAGAGAACAGCTTCCGTCTGATGGTGCTGTTGTGGTTGCTCACTGAAATTCATTTGTAGGGAATGATCCAAGGAGAAAGCTTTCAGGCAAAATAGCATTATGAATCAGTGCATTACATCTTCTTCTTTTCTTAGTCTGTGGTACGTGTGTTGTTTGTCGTGAGTGAAATGCTGCTGAAGGGAGGGTGAAGGGTGAAATCTGAAAGAGGCAAGGCAGGAGGATCCTGATATGAACCTCAACCACCCCCAAAATGCATGTATTAATTGGTTATTGCCTGTTTAAGGAAAACCTCAACATGCAAACAGCCAAATATCACACCCACACCCCTAACCCCCAGCAAAATAACACAGCAAACCCTCTCATCGTCACTTCTGTTAACCTCTGATGTGGCTGATTTCACCTCAGAAATGGGCAAATTAGCGTTTTGCTACGTCAAGTCTGCAGTATGAGTATGGAGGATGGGGCTGTTGCAGAATGCCTGATACCTGTTCCACCCTGTCACCTTCCCTGCAGGGGCTCCTAGGGGGCAATGTCAATGTAGGGATCTGTGGATGTGCCTAGAGGTGCGCAGCCTGAGATGTGGTAATGACGTAATTCAGACGTGTTGAATGCCTGCTGTCATGGCTGTTGGTAACTGTGGGTGGTGTGTAATACATCTAAATGGGCACAGAGGGGAGAGAATTATTGCTCTCAAGTCTCTGGCCTCTCCTGTTTTGTTGTTTTTTTTCCCCCATGAGACTTGTAGAGAAGTAGCCAAAGCATTCAGTGGAGTAGGTGGCAGCATGTGGAAACATGATCTGTGACTTGCCAGTCGTGCACATACATGAGGCACGTAAACATTGTGTGAGAGCTGCCTTTGCAGGGACCCTGCAAATCCTGTCATAGGAACAGGCGAACAAGGGAGGAGCAAGCTCGCACAGGCAGGGAGAGTTGTAAATGTGTGTTTTGCTGAAATGCTGTTGCTGCTTTTATGAGATGAATAATTAATATTGCAAAGCTTATTGTTCGGAGTGGCAATTTTCATGTCCTTTGGACGGGGATATAGAGCTGTCGGAAACGTAAACATCTCATCTAGCAATTTCTTCAGCAGCGTGTTGTGCCTTTTATTGTTCGAATCTGCCTGGGAGTGGCTTTAAGATCCAGTAACCTGATCTTTTATCACTCTTGAAGGCTTCCTTTTCTGGTATGCCCTGATGCATTCAACACATGTCGGTATTGTACGCGGCCGGCAATCCGAGCGAGTGGGGCTCACTTTCTCTCGCCGCGAGAAGCGGCAGCTCCCGGGCTGCTGAGCCCTCCCAAGCCCTGCCGGCGTCCGCAGCTCCTCGCTGCGAGCCCACCAAGCCCCCGGGAGGCTGGCAGCGCGCCGCCTCACCCAGCGAGAAAACGTGGACGAGACCTTCTCCCAGCCGTAAGGACTGGCTCAGGAAGGGAGAGCAAAACGCCTTTGCTTTTGGGACTGATATGAGAACAGCCCGTTTCTCACGGGGGAGAGCAGAGCAAGGCTATGAGAGATTCCAGGCTGTGCAGGAGGAGCAGAGACTGCCTTTAAACACAGTTATTCTGTGACTTGTCTGAGAAGCGTCAGCAGATGGACTTTGGTTTCAGCGCTGTGAATACTTGAGTGGCTTTGCATGTTGGAATACAAGCAGTGATCTCTTTTATTTCCCTTCCCCTGTACATTTACCTGCTGAAAAATGAGTGAGGAAGCAAAGGAGAAAAATGCTAAACCGGCTCACAGGAAAAAGAAAGGAAAAAAGGTAACTCCCTGTACTGACAGTCTGCTGTAATTCTGGTTTTTGACTCATTTTGTGTTTGACCTATTTGCTTCTGGGTGTGGAGTGGCTTTGGTTTGATAATTTGTTTTGAATAAGGATGGTGGTAGAATCAGGATGGTTCTGTTTGTGCTAGATGCCGCTGGGTGTGTTCTTTGCTGGAATCAGTATTACCATTGCAACTCAGTTGTTTTGCATTATTTTAGTATTCCTGGCTTTAAATATATGTTAGTTACAGAATTTCAATGTGATTACAGTTTTCGCAGTGTATTCCAAACACAGGATTACAAATAAACAGGTATCTGAATGAAGCCTTTTTCAAAGGAGAGACTGATAATCAACATGTGCTCATGTAAATGAATATTATGGACATGGCTAAGAAAAAAAGTTTACAATAAGCATTAATCATATGAAAGCTATGGGTTTTGATGTGTGTCACTTTGATCAGTTTTATATATTTTGGGGACTTGAAAATATTGTGGTCAGTGAAATTTTGAAATAAAATTCCAGTTTCAGTGAGACCAATTTCTCTTATGGCGTAAGCTTTTTGCCTGAAACTGTGCTTAAAAGACAAAATTGATTGTTACCTTCTATGTTGCAGTTTTTTGTTTTCCTGATATCCATGTAATTTCTACCTCCCACTTGGAAATGGATGATTTTCATGTGTTTATACTCAAAAACAAGATTGCTAAATCTAGGAAGTACACTTCTTCAGCTTTTTCTGACTTGTTTTAAATATTAACTTGGTGTCTTAATTTATAATATGAAATTCCTTGACTGCTGTAGAAAAAGATATCTGAAAGGTTTATCACTGGTGCAGAGAATATTTTCAGACTCCCACCCTTTATTTTCTGAGCATGTGTTTGCCTTCCTACGATATGAAAGTGTATGACAGCCTCATAGTTAATCCATTTCCTTGGTGAAGGATTCAGTACAGATTGTTGAAAAAGCAAATTAAACCATATTGGCCCTTCTATTCTTCCAGAATTGCAAAGAGCAACTTTGGAAGGAGGCATGGAAAAATATAATTGAAATCACTTTTAATGGTAAATTAGGATACCTTCCTGACATATGTTTCTGTCAGGCTGGTAGGTTCCCTCAGGACTAGGAGATACATTTACACCTAAATTCTGAGGGATGGGGTTGAAATTTTGACTGTTAATATTTTACCATGTTATAAAAATAATTTTTATGGTGTCCAACAATGTAGTTACAGTTTTAGAGCACAAAACACTTTATGGCTGAAGCTCATAGAGATGACTCACATATTCTTGAGGACCAACCCAACTGCCAACAAGACAGAGCAGCCCAGAGGGTTTAGGATTAAGCACGCTTTGGAGTCTGACCTGCTCTTCCAGCAGTGGCTGGCCACAGTCTGTATTGTCACCTGGAAAAGGTGATGTTGCTGTGGGCACAGCCGCCCTGCCCAAGTCCCCTCTCTGGTGACTGGAACTGTCATTGGTCTCTGGGGGTGGGTGGAGGAAACATTGGGGCACGTTTACATCTGTGAGCTCCCCCTGTGAGCAAGGGAGGCCACGGGCACAGCCCCAGTGCTCAGTGTCCTGTGAAGGAATGGCCAAGGCTCCCCTTGGTGCCTCGAGCCTTTGCCACAGGGGCTGCAGCCAACACCAGGGTGGGACTGCAAACCTCTGCATTTCAGCATGGAGTGGCTGCAGCTGCTTAAACCTGAGGAAGCAGTGTTTCCCTCCTCAGTTTGATTTTTCATGGTGCTGTTGGAATCCTGGAGGCAGCTGGGATGTGCTGTGTTGGGCTGGAGGACGTCCCTCATGACTAGTTGCACGTTAAGGCTGCTTCCATGACAGTGTTAGACATGGGCTTGACCCAGGATGGCCTGATGGGGAGGGAACTACTCTGTTTTAAACAGGCAGTAGTCATTTTTCTGGTCTTGGCAGAAATTTGCCCTTCTTTTCACAGTGTTTTTCAAATGTATTGTTTTGATTCAGAAGGTGAATCCCTGAATGGCCAGTGAAGGTGTACTTGAAGAGCATTACTGAGCTAACCAAGAGGAGTTAGATAAACAAATTGTGTTTGTCTGTGAACTCCTGAGCCAGGCGAAAACTTAACTGGATCTGTAGTTCCAGTGAGTTATGCCACCTGTCCATCCTAAAGAAGGTATCCTGAAATGGGTATCTCCTGCCTTCCTGTTCTCTTTAGATACTTCCTTTCTTGGCAGCTGTGCTTTCTCCATATTTAGCCTTTCCCTTGCCTTCTGTCTCGTTTATCTCTAGAGTTGAGTGGTGGCAAGTCTTCCTTCTGCTCTTTGAGTGCTGTTCATATCCAATTGCCTCATCATCCACTCTTGGTTTTCCTGTTCTTACACAATTTCAGAAATAAACATGCAGGAGGGGCAGCAAGGAAAAGGTCACACCATTTGCTATAGGGGAAACACAATCATCAGGGTGTGTTCAGATTTTCTAGAGTTATGTGATTAGGTTGTACCTCAAAAATAAGCCTTCACCTGGCAGACAGGATCTCACTTCTGACCATAGACACGTGGTAGCTCTGCATTTAGAAAGGTTGGAGAAAGGAATGGATTTTCAGCAAGTATGCTGAAAATACCCGTCTTGGTGGGGAGGATAAAGATAAGAAGCCACCCAGGAGGTGTCACTGAGATTTGTTATGAAGGATGGACAATTTAGATGAAAGCAGAACAATACTTTGTTTTAGCACTGTGCTATTTAGTGGGGATACAGCTTTCAAAGGATGATGAAGGTATCACATCAATATTTATTGCTGAGGCTACTCTGGACAAGATTAGCTCTGATGGAATAGGAAGCCTAATTAGTTTCTCTGTTTCATCCTTCAGGGTTCCTCCCTACCAGCAGCCTGTGCCTCTTGTGCCTGAGCTTCATTTTCCTGCACTTTCCAGGCACACTTTTACAGTGTCAGTGTTTTGAAACTGTCAAGTTGAATCCCAAGGCATTATGGAGGGACTTTATCCTGTATGTTTGTGTCATCACTTTCCAGTAAATTTTGGAATCTCAGTTATAGGAGAGCACTGAACTCAGCTGTCATGAGAGATATAAGATGTGCTTTTCTTTTTAACAAAAGTGTATTCTTTCCACTTCCCCTTCAAACTGCAGGAATGAAATTAACCATGAAGTTCTTTGGTCCTCTGAAGCTTTAAAAGATAATCAGCAGTTCGGGAATTAAAAATAAATTAGACCAGCTCAAAACTTCTGTAGTAAATTTTTTTCCTCCACTTCATTTCATGGTTATTTTCTGGGCATCAGTCACTTCTGAGTAGTGGTAAATTTCATATTAAACTCTTGTACCAGAAGCGTTGCTAAAAATGCATATTTTTTGTTTTGAGGAATCTTTTGTTCTCCTTCTTCCTCTACCTCCTCCAAGATCTTTAGAAAACCTGCATAATAACTGCTGCTCGTGTCTCTCAGTATGTGTTGTGCAAATTAGTGATGGAAACTCCTAGGAGAAATGTGTAGAGTTTTTTTCTTCTGTTTTTCTTCAAAATACACAGGAGAGAGCTCATGCTGACCACTTAAGATCATTTTAATCTGTATATTAATTCACCTGTCTGCCTTGCTTAGTTGATCACTGTAGCATGATTTCAGCATTGCGTTCCATTGCTTTCTATCAAGAATTAATGCCTTGTGCAGGGAAGAGCCAGATGCTTATGCAGCAGGTGAAAAATTAGTTTGAGGTCAGGCTGCTTAGGGAAGCCAGCATTGTTTTTTGGACCAATAGGCAGTTTAGCTCAATCCACTTTTCTTGAGCCAACACCCTGGACTCACTACACTGGGAACACACTTTACAATCTCTGCCAGGGACATTTGCTCTGTCGTAACTCCAAGGTTTGACTCAGCAGCATTAGTGGCAGTCTCCAGAGGGGACTCTTCCGTTGTGGCACACTGTTGAAAATCTGGTCAGCAGTGTGTCTTTGGATGAGACATTTCAAGGGGTAGAAATTTCAGTTTATGGGGGACAGGTGCTGAGAGAACAGAGGCTCCCCACTGTGAGATCAGTAGTGGTATGGAAGATGAGCTGTCCATGACTCTGGGTGGAGCTGGACCAGGTCCTTTATGAGCAAAGCCTGTCTCTCCAGAAAACATCACTGATTTCAGTGGAGCCAATATCAGGGGGCCTGAGCTCTGGGCATTTCATTGTTATGTGGTCAAATGATTCATCTGTGTGTATGGTGACCGTGGACCTTCTGGTGCTCCTAATTCAGCAGCTGTGAACACCAGCTTTTGCCATGACAAGATGAGCAGTCATGTTCTGTTTCTGAGATTTGTGGTGGTGTTGCACTTCTTTCAAAGCTGTCTTTTACCACTAGATTTGCTAATGTGGTTGCTGCAGTTCCCATGCATGTTATTGTTGTTGGGGGAGAGTATTCACTGCTATTTGCTCCCACTGGAGAAACACTCATTGCTAATGGTAAAGAAAATGCTCATGGTAGGCTTTTCTGAATAGTTTTGTAGCTTTTAATTTATTCATAAAATTAAGTTATTACATGGAGTGTAAATGGTTTTCTAAATTTGGGTTGTTCCTGACAAGCTGAGAAATGAAAATCTGCTTAGATTTGTGAAACAAAATGCAAATAGACTCTATAAGGAAACAGTATCTATTCTTGTCTTGGTAAATAAAGTTTATACTATGTTGTTAATTTCAAGTTTTTATGGATGAGAAATGGTTGTTATAGATTTAAATTTAATTATATGGTGATAGTCTTAATCCTTAGTATGTCAGTACATTCCATGCCGAAAACTGAATTTGGTGCATGATAAATAGGTTTGGGTTGGCCTTGCTTGCAAATTTCTACTTGTTCAGCTTTAGCATCCATTTTATTGATGTTATAGATTTTTAACTTCACGTTTTCAGCAGATATATTAAAGAGGAAACAAAGCACAAAGAGCCCCTGGAACTTCTGGAAGATATTCCTCATTTACATGTCCAAATAGTAAATGCCCAGGAATAGTGGAATGGAGTAGTTTTCAATCATTATGACTATTCTTAAACTCATTGTTTTCCAAAACTTTAGGCTTTAAAACAGTTTTCCCTTGAATCAAGCACATTTACATTTTCTTGCTCTTTCAGTTTCCTGAACTGACACAGAAAGATTAAATTGTATTGATTGCAGTCACTCTAACTGGAATCACTTTGGTACATGGTAATACTTTTGTCTTTTATCATACTGGAACAAAAGAAAACATGTGTCATGGAAAGTTAAAAATGTTACTGTTTTGAATGAACCCATTTAAAATGTCCCTTTTCTCTAGAGAAAATACTCTAATTGACATTACCCAACTTTTGTAGTAATAGTCTAGTCTTAGGGCTCCTGGCCCCCAGGCATGTATGGTTTGGAAATTGTAGGGAAAGGTTGTTACAGTCTATATGAAATGAAACAGCATGGTGTTGTGTTACTCATGTTTTTAACATAATTCACTCTGGGTAAGTGACACAACTTATAACTTAGGTGACAATACTTCTGTCTTGCTGCTCAATTCCCACTCCTGCTGAAAAAACAATGATTTTTTTTTTAACATCCTTTTTTTTAAACAGAGAACTCTTGCAGTTTGTGAGAGAACATGAAACCTGAGTTAGATTACTGGATCATGTGACAATCCTACAGTTTTGAGCTTTTCCCAGAAAATTCGTGTGTGACTAGTTCTTGTCCTTCTGATGAATAGGTCTAAGAAGTTGAAGTACAACTGTGGAAAAGTGCTACAGTTAATTTCTTTATCTCCTCTTCACCGAATTATGCCCCTCTTGTGTAAATCTCCCCCTTGTTTCAATGAGCCACATTTCCAGCTGCTGTAGGACCACTCATTTCCCCATGCTGTCTTCTCCCTTTTTGCTTTTAAATTTCTCTTCCAGCATCTCCTCACTGGGTTTCTGAGCTATTTCTCCCCTTGAAGGATCCCATCAGTGCATGTCCTCTATCAGAAGTTGATCGCCTTGAGTTTGGTTGTGGGTTGAACCTTCTGTTCTCTCAGCAGTTCCCTCATGTTGCACTGCCCCTTTATAGTGGGTTTTCCATCTCCAGAATGTGGAGATGTGTTTTCACCCACAGGACTGAGGCCCCTGAGCAGTCCATTTCCTTGGTGGCCCTTGCTGCATGCAGGATGGCAGAGCAGGAGTGCAGTGGGAAGTGTTCCAGCATGACTTGGGTCATTGCTGGCGCCTCAGCTGGAGGACTTCCAGTGTCTTCTACTCCACGAGCTGGGCACTTACTGTCCAGGCCAGGTTGTGTCCTTTGCAGTAAATTGTTTTAAATACAATTAGGTTACAATTAGATTTGATTACAGAAAGTGAGTTTGAGCTGCAAGAGGCACAGAGGATCAGCTCCAGTTTCATCCTGCAGTTTTGCAGTCATCAGTGCGACAGGAACTAATATGAAAGTTTTTGTAACAGTCTTTATTAAACCCCTGTGTAAACTTAAATGATTTTGGATCCTATGGAGACCTTTCCCAGGTTCCTTAGAACCTGAATGGTCTCTGCTCAGTCTCCTTTTTCCAAATCCTATGACTGATGCAGCCATAGAATTCAGCAGGTCTTAGTGATCGCACCTAGGCAGGTCTGGTAGGTGTTGAAGTGCTTATCACAGTTATGTAATGGTTGTCACTTAAGCTAAAAATACTTTGATCAATCTGTCAATCACAGATTGAGAAAACTAACTACATCTGGGCATCCCCCTTTGAATTCCTAACAAGAGCCTTATATCTGCATAACCCTGACTGAGCATGGGCTTGTTCCTCAGCCTCCTCACCAGCGTGTGGAGGTGGTGTTGGAACTTGCAGCTTTCCTCCACCTCTGGCTGACTCCAGGTAGAGTAGGGGATGGTGCTGTGCTGAGTTCCAGGGTGTAGAGAGCCAACACCCTGCTAGGAGGGAACGACTTCTATCCCCTCTTTCTGCTGAAAATAGTAAGGTAGCTTAGCAGGGAAGAGGTAATTACAGAAGTAGGTAATTAAGGGGTTTAAGCTGAAAATGTAGATGTTGCTGAAGCTCCCCATTAACTTCATGTGCTGAAAACAGGACACTGCCTGGCAGTTGGATCTTTCCCTTGTCAGAAAGGTTCACCTTCAGGATTTAAAACTTAAAGCTCTATTAAAACATCTTATTAAATTGGTGCTAGGTCCTTATTTCAGGTGATGAAGCTTTTTGGTATCTGATCAAGCCAATAATGTAATGAATTCTCATCGATCACTCTTCTAAAGACCTCAGACTTGAAGTTTGGATATGCGTAATGGTAATGTATTTTTACAGAAACAACAATTGCCACGTTTGCTCCCAGTTATTTTCTAACTTGCTAGTGGAGGGGCAGGTTGTTGCATTCCATTGGCTTCCAGGTGCTGACTCAGTTAGTTGAAAGTATTTGCTGGATAAATGGCAACAGGCATGAATTTTCCTATCCTTTCTTTCTCAAACCACGGGGCAAACTTGGCATTTTTTCCCTTAGCATGGAAGGTGAGGAATTAATTGGCTAGGTAGGGTAAAACTACACATGTGTATTTTGTTTAGCATTTCTTTGTAATGTAGGACACCCCATGTCCTACTATGCTTAAATTAAATGCATAGCTAAGTATATTTAAGACACTTAAGATGTTACCATCAGAGACTTATTTCAGGTTTGTGCTCACAGGAGGTTGTGTATGCTGAGAATCCTTTATGGTGCATTAGCAGTTTGTGGATGTAAACAAGGATTGATTTGTCTGAATCATTTTTTAAAGCATTTTCCATTGAGAAAGGGAATAATATAAAGAAATGTGGTGCTTCATATTCACCATTAAACCTGTTTCATGGCTATGTTTAGAACTTGTGTTTGATGGGAATAATGCTTTTTTTGGTAATAATGGGTCTGTAACCATTATGTATTGCTGAGGTGTGTGTGGCCTTCTTCTAGTCTGGTCTAAGTTTGTTTGTGTCAAACAGATCCACTCTTAAGCCGTGTTCTTGCTCTGTTTTTGGGTGTGTCATTCATGGAATAATCTGGAGTGAACGATTTTATCAATTTTGGTCTTAATGAAATAATATGAAACCTAAAAGTTAAAAAGAACACCAACAGTATGGTTTGGCTGGACTACCTGGTATTTGTGTGACATCCCCTAATGGTGTTTTTAAGGAGATCCTTAGTCAAAGAGGGGCTGATGCTTTTAAACAAGGTCCCATCACTAATTTCCATCAGTCAGTTTCTAAAGTAGAAAGTAAGAATCTTTCTGAGAAGCTCTTGAACATGTTGATAAGACCCTTAGTTAATCTGAGTGATTCTAGTGTGCTAGGAGTTGATAATTATCTTGGAATTTGTGTCAGAGGGGTGAATGGGAGAATCTGGGAAATGAGGGAGATGGTGGAGGAAGTGGAAGCAGAAGGTCCATCCACAGTGGCATTTCCTTGGGCAGCAACAGGGAGAGGACACTCACCCTTTCCTGCTCATTTCCAGCATTTTCCTTTGGCTGGGGTGGTGCCTGGGCTCGTTTGCCTCCTAAGAGATATGGATATACTGGTCTTGCAGCCTGTGAGAATAAATGGTGTTTGCTAAAGTACTCCAAAACAGGGGGAGCTGTATGTGGTAAGGATGAAATTCATCCTGATGGAGATGGCCCTCTCCAGACAAAATCTCAGCTGGATGTGAGGGATGCAAATGCAGAATGCAGAGTCCTCAGGCAGAGTGCTTGGGATGCACAGGTTCTCTCCTCAGATGGGGCTAATGCTGTGCAGGTGATGCAGAGGGCTCTTTCCCGTTTTCCCTGCTCCCCTAAACAGACCTGTAATTTAATTTACTTAATTACTGTTGTGTGTGTTTGCTGGAGGCAGTATCACTACTAATTAGTAATTAATATTTGCAGTAGAATGCCAGTGTGGAGTTATCACGGGGGAAAGCCTTAGCAAATGGAGTGATGTCACTTGGAATCGTTTTCCAGCTGAAAATTTGTTATCCAAGATGGTCTGTGTAATTCTGGCAGCTGGTTCCACTCACATTCTATCGACTCCAAAGGACACATCCCAGAGAGGGGTTTTATTTAACAGTCCTTTTATTTTAGAAAAACCTAAATATGAGGATGTCAGTCCACCATAAACCATGTTGAGATGAAGCTATTTCAGTCATTCAGGCACTACAAATTTAAGCCTGTTTGGTACAGAGTGGTTTCTCAGTCACTTTTCTTGTCTAAATTCAGTTTTTAAACAAGATCCTTGCTCTTCATATGCATTCATTGCATGAGGCTTGTACAGCTCCTTTAAAAAAATAAATGAACTGATGAGTACAAGTGACAATGGAAGCAATTAACTTCTTTCCTTTTGCTACTACCTATCCTGCACTGTGTCTTTTCCTGTTAGAGCCTCTTCCACACCAGTTACGTGCAATGTCCTGGCATTCCTTGCCACTTGGTAAGAAACAGTTTTCTGTCATTAGGAACATCATCTGAAATAGTTTTGGAAGGCAAAAATAGGAAAAAGTATTTCTTAGGCAGGTGAGCTGAGTAAATAGCTTTGCTTTTTGTAGCCAGAAGAGTCATTCTATCATTCATCATTCAGTCCCACCTGAAAATGAAGCTATATGTTGTTTTAGAATGCATCCCAGGGAGCATAAAAGGATATTATTGACCTTTTTTTAAAAGGAAGAAGAATTGTGAGCATAAATGATAGTTTTAAGTAACAAATCCAGGCAAGTAATGTGTATAGCAAGGAAGATAGGGCTCAGAATCAAAGTACAGCTTGATTAGGTGGTTCAAGTCTGCTTATTTTACCTTTTATTCTCATATTAAAAATATCAGTATTTCAACTGTGGTACTTACAATATTGTAATCATCTACTACCAAACTATTTGAAGGAAAAGGTTCCCAAGTAGCTATATCAAACTTGTGTTAAATATGCTTTTTAGGGTTTTCATAGTTTTGCTCTTAGAGCAGATTTTAGCAGCCACATCTTGTTTTTTAAAATTTTTTTAAATATGCAGTATGAAACAAATATTCTAAAAATGTGAAAATTGAGGAGTTTTAAAAATATGTAAACGTTTTGTTATGGAGCCTCATAACTGCACTAAATCTAGCAACTAAGTAACTCAATAAATGAAAGTATTTGAAGATCATCTGCTGGCAGTTAAAACCAAGGAAGGATGTCTGTTCATCCACAGGTATAGATGAAACTGTCAGGAATATCAAAGTATCATATTTACAGGAAGGGCTGTAGATGCTTCGTCTGAAAGCTGAACTTTAGGAAGTGGAATAGTGGCTTGAAACATTCTAATTCATGATTCTATTAAAGAGAGGTTGAAGAGAAAATCCAAGGCTGACTTTCAGAGTAACTCTTAAACAGGAGCACAACTTCTCTTTTGAATTTAGGAGTATAGTTAAACTCAAGAACTGCAACATTTATTTTTTTTTAACCAGCCCTCAGGTGTACCAGTTCGAGCAGCCATGTAAGTGATGGTGTGCCCAGATTGGTGCTGAGCCTGATAACGTTACCACGTTATTGGCAACTTAGTATTATGAAAAGTAAAAATCAAGTGAAATACCTGGAAACAGTAAAAATTATCTTTCAGGAGAGAGATTTGAAATTTCCTCTAAGAAGTTCCCAAGCCCCAGGAATAGGGTGAGCACGAGTGCTGCGTGAAGACGGTGGAGCAGCCCCAGCTGGGCTTTCTGTGCAGGATGCAGGTTCGTTCTGCATTGCCCTCTAGCGTTGCCTTTAAAACAAAAACCAAAAGAACCCAAACAAACCCAAATGCAACAAAACTGAACGGTTATTTGCTTCCACCTTAATATTTTTTCTTGCTGCACCAAACCTCTTATTCTTGATGCAATGTCTGTTATGTAATTAGTTCAACTGAGTGCTTCTTTTCCCAGTTTACTTGGATGTAAAGTGGATGTCCACAACTACAAATACTCTACTTATCCTTTCCAGGCATCTTTGTTATAGCCATGGTTTGATGTCCTAATACAGGGATTTCCTGTCTCTCTCCGTGCCTTCTCCTTCCCTTTGTAATATACACAGACACAGAGGTATTTATTGGAGAAAGGTGTCCTTCCTACTCCCTGTCATGTCTCAGGCTTTTCATTTATGAAAACATCTGTAGCTGTGCTAAATAAGAAGATGCCCTTACAATGGAATATTTCACCCTGAGCTGTACAACTAGCCTTGGACTTCTGTATTCACTCCCAATTCTGCTTTTAGGTCTTGGCTGCAATAAGATCTTGAAAACAAAATTAAGATGTGGCCACCCATCACTTTGTTTTTCCACTTCTCTACACCTACATATTTATTTGTAAGGAAGCTCCATTGTGGCAGAAGTGACCCTAATGTCAAATTAAATGCAAATCAGGCAGGGCCAGTTTGGAGGGGCAGTCAGCAGCCCTTTGCAGTGACCTTGAGAGGAAGAGAGCTCCCGTGGGCTGCAGCATCCAACTCTTCCCTGTACTTGAAACTCTGAGTGAGAAGGAAGTAGCGCAGATTCTGCCTAATTTCTGGAGTGGGTGTTTTTATCATTGGATTGCAGAGCCTGGTATTTACACCTGATTGTAAACCAGGGCTAAGCATGGCTCATTTTCTGGAAATTACGTTTAATGGAAGGAACCTAATTACTTGATACTTGGTAGATTGCTTCCAGAGCATGCCAGCAAACCTCAGTAGGAAAAGGAGGTTAGCAATCCAGAAAAGTCTGAGTATGAGACAGACAAGCTGGCTGCCTTTAAAGAGATCTGCTGCTCTTTTTTTTGGCAGGTCATGCAGTGCAGGAGGAGCGGTGCTTTCCTGACCTGTAAAGCTGCTGACTGTGACTCCAGCTGCTGTTGAGGGAACAGTGGAAAAGGAGGACCAGGCACTAGCCAGATACTGGTCCTTGGGTCTTTTGAGGTCTTCATCACTTATTAAAATGACCAAGAACAGTTTGGTGGTGGGATGGGGCACATGGACAAGAGCTATCTGTTCTCATAGTGCTCACCTCACTTCTTTTGTTATTGCTTTCTGTTATTGCACGTACTTTAAGTTCTATCATTTATTTTATAGTATACTCCAAATAGAAGGGGATATCTGCTTGCAGAGGATGTGGCTAAAGAATGGTCAGCATATCTCTAACATATTTTTTCCGTAGTCGTATCTTAGACACCAATAGATTTCAGATACTGCTACATTATCAGTTTGCTACATTATAGTATTGTCAGAGGTTTAAAGTATATGTGAAATGTATTCACAGTAATAGTGAGATTGCTTACAGCAAGTTTAGGAATTAATTTATGTATCACATCCTAGGTCTTTTTCTCACCTTTTAAATTTGCTGTGAGCACAGTGAGAAATCAAAATGGCAAGGTTACCATTGATCCCAATCCTAGAGGTCCTGAAATAGTGTCCTTTTCACATCTTGTTCAAGTCTCTGTAGGGCACCCTGAAAGGACAGCAAATTTCAGCAAACAGCAGGAGTATGTTGAGTTACAGAAGTCAGCATCACTTTTGTAGTCATTTGAGCTTTATTTAGGGCTGGTATGCTTTTTCCCCCTTTTTTCAATCTTGACAGGAATACTGACTTTTATTGAGAAAAGTTCGTAAAAACAGGAGTTCATGCGCCTTTCTGAAACAGGAACTAAGCAGGAACATGTAATTCTTTTTGTTTGTTCATTTTTCAGAAGTCCTTCTAAGTTTGGAAATAAGAAAAAGGATTTATATAGGTGCAAAAAATACTTTGGGGCGTTTGTACAGTCAGTCTAATGAGAAGTGCTGGAAATATGAGGGGAAAAACCCCACAGTACTTGAAATCAGGCATTGTCCTGTTATCCAGAATATAATCTCTTTAATTGCAAGACCACACAATAAATACACAATAACACTTTGCCTGTGAGTTTGTGAAATATAGTTCAAGGGCTTTGTCAAATGCAGTTACTGTTTTGTCTTCTGATGTTTGTTACTTGTGCTTGAAGCTATTCCACAGCTGTGAGGGACAGGACTAGTTCTAAAATAGGAAACAAAATGTTAATCTATGCAGGGCTGGATTGTAGTGCAAAATGTCAAAAAAGACTATTAACTACTGTTAAAGATTTGGAACTCTAAAGGGATGACAGTTGAGAAGTCTGATGAAACGAGAGTACACAATAATTGTTCTGAAGGTTATCTTAATGCAATGAAGGAAATCATCCAGATCTGGGCAAAATACAAGGTGTTGAAAGTGAGCAGCGTTTCCTATCAGAGCTCCAGAAGTAGTCCAGGAGTAGTCCTGACTTTTTATTTTACTCTTGTGGCAAGGATTAATATTGACTAGACCTTTTGTCTAAAGCCAAAATTTTCAGAAGGCAAACTAGGAGCAGAGATTACAGGGCGCTCCAGTTCTCAAGTGTTGAGCACTCAGCTGAAGAGTGGGAGTTGCTTGTCTGTTCAGCAGTTTTAAAATCAGGCTGCTTCTTTGGCCCGACTTAGCCTGTGGGGTTTTTTTTAAATGCATTACAGCAGACTTCTGTGAATGACTATTAACAATGCCATTATGCAATTCTTTGCCATTCATAATGATAGGCATACTGCAGGGTGCATGCTGAGATAAATCCCATGAAACGAGGGACAGGTTTATAATTAGAGAGGGGGGAAGGGGACAGAAAGTTATTTGGAACATATTTTTGCTTTGTCTTTATTTCTGAAAATGTGTGATATGTCCATCTGGACCCAAGCAATATCTGTGCTCGGTTGGGAAGAGAATGATGGAATGTTCTGACAAATCCTCTTCTCACAGCAGCTTCTATCCCAGGAGTAGCTCTTCCCTGAGTTGGTTGTAGTAGTCATACTCTCATGAACTGAGTCTAGGTCTGTTGCAGTTAAGAGCTGGTCATGAACAGGATAGAGGCTGAAATAATCACTCATAGTGCTGGCTTGATTTTTCTCTTGAGAAATTTTATCAATTTTTAAAAAGTATTTCACCACTGTTACATGAGGTTTTGTAAATGTTTTATAGTTTATCTCATCACTGGGGGTTGCATTTCATTCAGAAAGGAATAGTGCCTCAGAGACCCTGATATTTAGCGTATGAAGTGTATTTAAAAAATCTACCTCATGTGTTGCATATCTGAACTGTTCCTCTTTATAATCATGGTTCTGAATGTGTAATGAAATGAAACTGTAAAGAAAAACACCCAATTGATTCTGTGGGCTAATTATGGTCCAGGAATGTCAGTGGCTGCTTCATTTTAGGACTGTTCAGAAGCGAGAGGCTTTTTGTTTTATTTTTGCATGTTTCTTAAGTAAATAACTTCCTGATGCTGCATTGTGAGTGCATGGTTTATACTGGGGATGAAGAGGGCTGTCAGTGTTCAGGAGAGTGCAAGTTGAACCTTTTAGTGCACTGTGGTCTTTGCCCCACTGTTTTTAAAGTGATGGCACCTTGTGCTGAGGTAGTTACAGCTGTCAAGGTGTACACGTGATGCCATGTCGAAATGTTTGAGGAGTTTTCCATTGCTTTTGAGGCTGAGGTAGTGGTGAGGCACTGATAGTGGGGCAGGATTGACTCTGCAGGGCAGCTTGGACCTTGTGGAGATCCCCTCAAGGGCATCATATAGAGAAATTCTGATTTCTTCCTGGTCAGCATTCCTCTTTCCTTACAACTAATGTGCAGAATAGCCATGTGAGGTGTTATCAGGCCCTCCACCCTTGTGTCTAAACTGAAGCCATGAAGAGATGAAAACAATTGTTATAGGATTGAGACTGTCTTGAAATTTTGTGTAGTCTGATGAATTTTATCCTTGGAAAATGAACACCCTGGTGGGATTTTTAAATAACCTTTGGATTTTTTCATTAAGTTAATGCATATTAATTCATTGCAGAATTAATCATATCTTGATTCATATTGTACCCTGCTTGGATTTAGTCACTAATGCAAAAATTGAAGTGATCCAAAAAAGAAATGTCATCTTATTCACTCAGTATTGTAATACATTTCTTCTAAAGTCAGGTTTCCATATAATGGTAATATGATGCAAATAAACACATCATTCTTAGTCCTTTTCCAAATAATTCAAAGGAAAAATGAGTCTTTATCCCTAACCAGGAACACATGTCTAGCATATTACACCATCAAGGAAAAAAGAGCTATTATTCAGTGATTCAACAGGAAGCAGGGGCAATCTGTCATTGTTTGGCTTACTTGGGAAAAAAAATCAAAATCAAACATAACACCCCCCAAAAGAAACACAGAACAAGGATTGGATTGAGTAGGCAACTGGATTTCAAACTTCGCTTCAGAAGGATATTCATGGAATCACTGGCTTGTGAGGAAAGTATAGAAGAACTGAGTCTTTATCTGCATCTGATTGCATTGTTACCTGTACAAAAGCATTACCATATCCAAATCTCAGGAAGCGGCCATACTCCCATTGCAGAAATCTGACTACTGTTACAGCAGAGAAATGAATGTAACATCCACAGTTTACAGAATGTGCTTAAATTATTATTATCTATAATAGATATATGTGCCACTGAGGCAAAAAGAAAATATGCTTCGGATAAGATGTACGATGTGTAACCTAAATTACAGCATTGTGTGTTTTCTCTTCCAGCTTCAGTGTTGGTACTTGAGGCTTTTGCAGTTTGGGGGGTAGGGGGGGTTGAGGTTTTTGTGGGACCTTCACACTTCACCTAAATTGAACAGAAGCTGTTACAAGCCTGTCCTTGCAAAAAATCAGCGTTGAGAAGAATGTTGTCAGTGATTTGGGGAGGGAACAGAAGGGAAGGGAAAAGAAGAGATTTGGGGCATCTGCCTTGAAAGTGGGTTATCATCTATACCAGACATATCGTTGTCTCTCTATCATCTATATTTATTGCAGTGAAAAGTGGATACATGCTGCTTCCAAACCCAAATTTGCCATTCATTTCCTTTGTACTTGTTCTGAATGGGTTTAAATAATTGCCAAATCTACCAGGCACACAAGGGTTGGCACGTCAGTACTGGTGTTTGCTGCCTTGATGGTGGGGCTATCAGGAAGGTAGAACTCATAAAAGCAGAAGCAAGGTCCTGAGAGGGTACAGCATTTCAAGGCAAGCCATAATTGTTTGTAAAGTAAAAATACCTGGAAATGAAAATGTGTGTGAATGAGTTTTTCAACAATCACTGTGATTTTACTTTAATTTCCTTTTTATAGTCATGTTCAGTGGAAATTAATAGGGGCAGTAAAACTCTTTACAACTGTTTTGCTGCAGTTTTTATGTACCTTCATATCTGAACTGTCCATTAAAGTCAAATTGAAAATTCAGCCATGACTAGAGAACAACTGCTCACCGTGTGCTGAGAAATCTGGGGGGTTTCCCTTGCAGCTTTTTGGTTCTCTAAACCCCCAGAAAAGAGTAGCTTGCTTACAGCCAGGACCTCTTATGACTTGTGAATATGATATGAGGGTGCATAACAACAGTGAGTTTACACTCAGCTGGTAGCTCATCCGGTGAGGATTTACATTTTTGACTGATCTCCAGCACTTCCGTTGCCTCCCAGGGCCAGGGGTGAGCATCTGAGGCACTGCAGGCTGCAGTCAGAGGTGGTAACTAAAGTGCACAACTCAGTTGCTCTTTCCAGGTGTTATTGTTTTAGTATATTCCATTAGTTTGTCAAATACCTAAATAGTGTTTAGTGAATTATGGTAGTTTTGGGGAATTATGTGACTCATGTACTTGCATGTCCATGTTTAGAATTGCTGTATATTCATTCTGTCTCATAAGAGTTCTTCATAACTTTTCTTAAATGACTGTTTAACTAAGCCCCAAGTGGCTTTTAATTTAAAACATTTTGTAACCCTAAGAGGAATTTAAGGACAGGAATCCATTTTGGTTGACTATGACAACTTTGTGTTGATTATTGCTAGAAAATGTATGCATCTTTTCCCTGCTGAACAAATGATTGGCACTTGACTAATTTTAAGTAATTCAAATAATTACAGCAAACAGATCTATTCAGGAGAGTGATCCATTGCCAGGATAAGCATTAGCACTAATGGCTATCTCAGCAAAATCTTGTGTGGCAGACAGCACAAAATGGCAGTGCTGGCAGCCTTTTTTGTGATGAATTACGTTGTGAGAAATGAGGTCTGCATGCTCACAGAGAAGCAAAATGGTACATTCTATTTCAGTTGAGATGTAGCAATCAAACCCCAGGTGTATAAATAAAATCTCTCTCTGACTGTGGAACGTATGAGCTGGAGCGCAGTAATCCCTTCTGCAAATGTGCAGACCCGTGTAGGGCCACGGTGCTGGAGGCAAGGTGTGGCTGCAGGGGCTTGGCACTGGTCCTTGGCCTCACCACGGGATTTGTGGCATGCAAATGTTCTCATCTCCTGGAACAGCCGGGAGTCTGATGGTGGCTCCCTGGGGTTTGTTTCCCTCCTCTGACATGACACTGAGAGGATGATCCTGAATGATCTTTTCTGTGCTTTGTAGCAGGGGATTGTTGTACAGCTACTCATGTGTGTCCTCACATTGGCTAACTTTAGTACAGCTGAAGAACTGTAAATGAAAAATAGAGCAGGGTTTGTTTTTTTTTTAGGAATTTGAAGTATATTAGGGGAATGTACAGATGGAAGCCTGGTCCCTTTAACATGGTGGTATCAGCAAAATAATCCGTGTGAGCTGCCCAAAAGATACAAGCTGGAGGGTGTGATTGAAGCCTGACCTTCCAGAGCGAGCTTAAAGTAGTATGTGCACCACAGAGCATAAACACAGCAGTTGCCATTCTTATCTGCTCAACTTGCTCTATTTTGAAAACTTACCATAAAGCTTGAAAAGAATAATTGAAAAAAATTACTTGTGTATTCATTGTAATTTATCTGTTTGTTCATTTGTTTGTTTGTTTGTGCTACTAGCTTTTGATTATTTATGTACATTTCAAGTACAAGAATTTTGGGGAAATACTATTTCAGTATAATACCTAAATATAAACAAGGGTTTTTGCTAGAATTAATAGCTACCAAAATAAATTCTCATTGCACACAAATACAAAATATCTGTGATGTGTTGGAATATAAGATCTATAATATATATCTTGTGTATTAAGATAGTTCTTAATAGGGAGAAGGCTTTATTGTGTGAAGAAACCATGTTACAGAACTCTTAGCTTTCTCTGCCCTTTCCTCTGTATATATATTTTAAAACCAGAACATTTCCTTTAGGTTTTGATCATTATTTTTCATCTGTTTGAAGCCTTTTGCCCAATTACAAATTATGTGTTACAGAAATGGAGGAAAATGTTCTCAGATATAAATGCCCTAGCTAACAGACACAGACAGTTTGGCTCTCCTGGTTACTATGGTGAGAGCTGGGGAGGATGCCTGTAGCACATCAGTCTCTGTGTTGTTCAGGCAGACTGTTTTTAATTTCCTGGGATTGCTTACAAGCTGTAATATTAATCTATTTGTATCCTCTTTCAGCACTTCCTTTGCTTTGCAGTGTAAGCCCCTTAATATAGATTGACTGGAGAAGAGCAGCTTTGCCCTCCTTGCTGCCTGAGGTGCCCACAGTGGCTGGAGAGAGGGAAGGATGACCTCATGTGCTGCAGGCAGGAAGCAGAGCTGATTAGTGTGCCTCGAGGGATGCCAGTGCAGGGTGTGACTGGGGTGTTAGAAATCTGCTGGGGAACGTTTGCTTCTCTGGAAGAGATGACCACAGAAACACATATTCATCAATGTTTGGTTGCCTATTGGTATGAGCACGTGGTAATTCCTTCTACATAACATGACAGGGCTTTTCTATTCTATTCTGGGTTCCCTAAGTGGAATGACATCTCCCCCCATCCTTCCCCCACCATGTTGAAATGTTTTTCACAAGACAGAATAATCCTCACAAAAGATCTCAGAAGGGGCCCAACTCAAGACAGTGTTGTAATTCTGTACCTAATCCACAATCTGCTGATTCAGGACAGAGATTTGAAGCTTTTGGATGGTGACTGGGAGATGTGGGGTTTCACATTCCTTTACGGAGAGGAAAATGAGTACTTGTCTTTCTCAAATCCACGCAAATAGGACATGGAGCTGTAAGGCCAAAGGCACACAAGGCAGGAAGAGCATGTCAGTATGGCATGATGATTGTTTTTCCAGCTGTATTACTTGTCAAATTCAAAATGCATCTGTAATCAGGCTGAAATAGCCTTTTCAAATAAAGTTGCTGTATATTGGATGAATAGTTGCATAAATTATTTCTGATGACATGGTATATATGCCATTATTGCCTCTGTGAAAATAAGCATATTTAGTATTGCCAAATTAATGTTATTAAAGTCTGATCTTCTGAATGCTTCCATGCCACATCTTTCTTCGTTTTACTTTTTAGCAAATTCATGAAAGGAGCATTTTATTTTAGTTGCCAAATGCAGTAATGATAGCAAAAGTAGCTAACACCAAAGTGAAAAAGAAGCGACTTGGTTATTTGTTGAATAAGAGCTTTTATATGACAGATTTGAATGAGCTAGCTTGCCGTCTTGAGTCTTCTAGAACAAATCTGTGTTTGCAAGATTGGGCTGTCAGATAGAGGTGATAGGGCACAGAAATGGAAATATTGCAGATTTCCTGGCAAAACAGAGGAAGGAAAAATGACAACAGAACAGAACACAGAAAATCTAAAGTAGCAGGGCATAGACAGGGTTTGAGAATCAGGGGAATACAGGAGTGACAAGAGTGCTCTGATCAGCAAGAGGAAGCTTAGAGATGATGTGGTAGCAGTAAAAAATGTCCAGTTTGCAATCAAAACAGATTGCAAAACAAAGCAGTGGGCAACGCAAACCAAGGTTTAGAAATTATTAACAAATTTTTATCCCATCTACCTTAATGTGAAATACAGGATGCTGCTTGCTACCTTGCTGAGTAGTACACATCATGTGTTGGAGTAAATGATGGGCTAAGACAGTCTTGTGAAGGGGTAATTGATTAATGTCTTTGCTGTACTGCTGCAGCAAAGGGCACATTTCAGTGTGTTTGACTTAACCTGCATTGCCTGAGTGAGACTTACACAGTAACAAATAGCCAGAAGAGGTAAAATCAGTTTTTTCTGCATTTCCCAGTGCTCTGCAGTTTTGAGTACCTTGCTTGGTCTCTGTCCTCAAAGCCTTGGGTAGTTTAGAGTTGCTGTAGTGCTCCTTGTTTCACTGCGAATCACAAATGGAGCTGGGAATAAACCCAAGAAGGGTCAGTCTGTAGTCTTGTGCTGTAACTTCTGAACCGCTTTCATACACAATATAACCAACCAGCAGCAATGCTTCATGACTGGCAGCTTGAAAGGTAGTACACAATATTGTAGGCGATGAATTTCAGAGCTTGTAGTGAAGTTGTTTCCTGTATTGCAGATCTTTGTCCAATGTTTTTAGTGCTGTTTACTGGCCTGAAGGTAAACTAGTGAAATGTAAACCATTTTTCCAAAGTGGTTAGTCTTTAATAGGGTTTCAGGAGTATACTCTGAAAGTAGTTGATTGTGTATTTGTACTCTAGCAAGAGTACAATTTTAGCAGGAGCAAACCGCTTATAGTTTCCATGTCACCGTTTTGATCTAGTGAAGTCTGCAGGAACAGGCTGAGTTGGGTAAGTGAAAGTGTAACAAAGAAAGCTGGTCTGGGGCATTTCTGGCTGTTACCTAACTGCAACAACACAGAGTGAGGCCAGCCAGGAGGACTTTTCAAGCACTGATGTGTTTCATAGTATGAGCTATCAAAAACTGACGCCATCTCAGGATTAGCAGCCAAAAAAGCTGCTGCATGTGCTCAGGGTGTATTTAGTTACCTTGCTGTATCCCTGCTATGGCAGGTTAATACTTGAATTCATACTGCCTGGTTTTGCCTTTGTTGTCTTCTCTTGTGGGTTCCACTGTTCATAAGACAGTGGCACTGATGGGATTAAGCCTGGGTGTTAGTTATCTCCCCTCACTGGCATCTCAAAAATCAATCTGGAAATGCTAAAGGATGATCTTTTCAGAGGGGAAGAAAATGAAAAATCTGAAACTCCTTATTTGTTCAGAGCATTCCTTCCATTTGCATTTTCTCTTTCACTTTCAATGGAATTTTTAAGGGGAAAAGCAATATATTTAAACCAACTTCAGGATAATCTGTGCTCGCCTCCTCAGTTGCATGAAATGGTGAGCACATTTTCCTCAGCACCAGGGTGAGATGGGTCTATTTTGCTGCTGAAAAATGGCAGTGGTGGAAAAACTGATTATTAATGTAGTTGCTCTTAGAACTCCTTTATTCGTGAGTTCAAATTTATGCAAATAGGGACTTAGGACTGGAAGCTTCTGCATGAAATCACTGATGACAAGTCATCAGTGCTTGTTTTGTACTTTTTAAGACTCTGCATCGTGTATCTGTCATTGAATTTTATACTGGAAGTATGGAAGAAGCATAGCTGATGGTAAACACATTTATCTGATGAGCTAGATCAATAGCATCCACTTAAACTGGCACAGATGTGCTAATAAGCATGGGTTGCTGTAGATTTTGCAGATTTTATGTATAGTTTTGAAGCTCTTTATGTGACTAATACATATGTATTTTCTTATTTAAAAGAATTGGGTATATTAACACTGGAAACACTTTGGAAATGACTGTCTTTCTCTGGAAATGTGTACATGTGGAAATAAGGGAGAGGATGGAAAGTAATTTTTTTCTCTCTGACTGGTAACTTGTCAGATGCAAAGGCTTCGAAGAAGACCCTGCTCACTGAAAGCAGAATCTGCCACACTCTCTTGATATGAAGAGCACTTAGTGTGAAAACTTTCACACTATGTTGTTCTGTATGCCATGAACTTGATTTAGGGAAAAACATACTTGATTAATACTTGTCAGTTTTTATGTACTCAGTAACCATTTTTCCATCTTTTCCCTCCTCTGCCTCACCTCTTCCATTCATTGCTCTCCAGTATTGCACACAATTTCAATGAAGCCTGCATGTAACACCTCTCTTCCTTCAATGTAAAGGTCCTGTTTGTCAGTACTGCTCCTAGAAGAGGCTGGAGAGCTTAAATAGCAACTTGGCCTCTTTTTCCATTGCCGTGTCTCAGAGTGTGCCATTCATTTCGAGAGGCAGGCATTTTGGGTTCAGGAAGCTAATCTTAGCCTTCCTGCTCAGGGAAAGTGGCTCCGCTCTCGAGCCACATGCGGCTTCGGAACAGTCCCCGAGTGGCTGACAAGCCAGAACCCAAAAGCACATGATGCTGTAGGCATGAAGGCTGCTGAGGAACAGGAATTGCCAAGTCTCAGCTGCAGACCTCGCTGGGGCTCTCTGAGCCACTGGTGTGAGGTGGGGAGGGCTGGCAGGACAGCTGGTGCTGCTGTGCTGTCAGCAGGAGTGGCTGCCTGCCCAAAGGTGCTTCCTGCACTTATGTTAGTTAGCTTTGGAAGGGCCCAGCTGTTTGCAGACACTTATTCCATAAGTTGAGCTGGGCAGTGCAGGCAGAATTTCAGGAATGTTCAGTGTCAGAGATACGCTTCCCCCTCCAGCTCAATCCCCCTATGTTCCTATGTGGTCTCACTGGATTTGGGGCTCCAGAATGGGAAAAAGATGGGAGATCCTGTGGTATTTAGTCAATTATTTGGTTTTCTGCTGATATTTCTGATACGGGTTTGTAAAAGATCAGCTTAACTCACAAATGTTCTCCCTCTTGGTTCCACAAGCTGCTAGGATTTGGGAATGGGTTTCTTCATCTTCGCTCTGCAGTAGGGTGAGGGGAGATGAGGGATTTGCAGCCGCAAAGAGGAAGGGCTGTGTTCTTGCCTGAGATGGAAATGAAAGTATTTTTGTCTCCACTTTCAGTATGAGGGGATGTTAGGCAGAGAGGGAATACAGGCTTCCAGCTAACACTGGCAAATAAATGTTCCTAATAGAGAGGAGGAATATTTTCATTTTGTGTTCCAGTTAATTTTCAGTCATGTCCAGGCAAAATGAAGGAAGCTGAGAGAGGGTACAACAGTGAAAAAGCAATCGATGATAATCTAGGAAATTGAAAAATCCAATTCAGTTTTTGTCACCAGTTAATGCTGAAACTGTGTAATTTGAAAAAGAAATAACAAATAGCTCTGACTTATCACTCCAATTACTTTTGCATTATTTCCATTGATTTTAAAGCTGAGTGAAACGGGAGGGGGCGTGGGGCACTGTCTCTGTTTACTAAACAGAAACTCTTAGTTCTCTTAATGTGTTTAAATAAGCAATTACACCGTAGGGGAGGAATATAATGGTTTAATGCAAGATGTCTTAGAGCTTCTTCAGTCTTTTCCTTTGTCTCTTGTGAGGAGATGAGCTGCTGTTTTCTTATCAGAAGGCATTCAGCCAGCCAAAACCTGCTAATTATTTGTTGTCTTGGTGATCTTTTACATACATGCCACTCACTGGACAGTCATGAAATATTGAATGTCAGTGCAAGATGGTTGTAGGATGCTCTTGGGAGGAAAGGATGGTGTGCTTAGAGTGAGAAAACAGTCGAGAAAGGAAAGACAGTCTGAAAAATAACAGCCTTTCGTTTCAGTTGCTGTTTTGAGATGCTTAAGAGCCTGAGCTGAGAAGCTCCTGTGTAGTAAAGTATAATTTTAAGTTGGTTTTTAATAGTAGCAAAGAATCCACAATTATCCTCAGAGGCCTTTTATGCTGCATTCTGCATGAGGTAAGGACCTGGTCCTTGTCTTTGACCTTTTTACTGTCTAAATTATAAGAAATTGGGGAGCAAATTATGTGTTTAAGGAGAGCATAACAACCATGAGGGTTCCATTTTGTCTCTAAATTCTACTGCTTAAATATTTGCCTTTTGCACAGAATTTGGAAGGCCTGTTAGGATGGAGGCAGTTAAAAATAGTTAAGAAAACCTGTCTGTGCAGCTCCCAGGAGTCAGGAGGAGCAAATGGTCAATGAGCTACTGGAAGGGCTTGGGGTTCAGCACAAACTGAGCATGGTGTAGCACTGGTATTATCCTGGTGTTTTGAAAGGCTGAGAGCAATCCTGTTTCCTCCAAAAGGCTGAGGGTCTTTGAAGGCAATCTGGAGGATGAAGAGGCTCACTAGATATTTTTATTTTTTCCTCCTGATCTGTTATGTGTTTTCTAGGCAAATGTGTGTGCTCCTGCTTATCCAGTAGACCTTGACCTGATGTCCAGAGCCCCTGGGGAAGCTCTAACCTCTCTGTCAACAGTGAGGATGGAAATAAATGCGAGACAGAAACTTTGCCCGTATCGTCATTGCTGTAGCTTTTCCTATGAAATCTTACATTAGCCCTAGTTGAATTGCATTCTGGCTGTAAGCTGAAGAGCAAGCTGTTCCACAAGCTGTGACCAGTGAACCAGTAGCTATTAGGAGAATGGAAGTAAGTTCTTAAAGCAGTGACACTTTCTTCGTTCCTGTGAATAATTGGAGTTGACTCCTGCGGTGGTGTCCTGGTGTTTGTGTTTCTATGCAAGCCTTTTGCCAGGTCTCTCTAGAGCAGCACAGGCTGGGTTTGGAACGTATAGCCATACTTCTTGAATATACTGTGGAGTTTCCCAAATAGATTTTGCAACTTTCCAAAGAACAGTGTGACATGGGGGACTGATTCTGTGAGGCTTAACGATTTCTCTCAACTTTCACTCTCTTCCTGTTCTTTTGCTCTGAAATAACTAATTTTGCTGCTGAAGTTGTAGTGTGGAAGTTCTGCAGCTATGTTGGTGAAGTGGTGCACCTGGAAACCTTGTGTGACTTTTAACTGTAACTTTCTGTTCCACCACACCTTCTACCACTGGCTTTAAACCATACTTTTGGCAAAATATTTTCTCAAAGCTGTCTGGTAGGTGAAGGTGATGTTCCCTTTCCTCAGGTGGAGATCACTTGCTTTGTGCAAAGCTTTTAACAGATTCACTCAAATAAAAAATATTTGCCTGTGGCACTGCACTGTCATGTGTAATGTGTCACCTTTTACTAATGACACCAGTAATATAAATCTCACCTGCAGAATGTTTGTATTGCTGAACTTGAATTGCTTGCTGCTCTCATATGAAAAAAAACATGAGTTACAGTCTAAGTAACTTGGAGAAAGAAACTAGATAACCCAGCTGAGAACTGAGAGATGGAAACGTTTATCTACACAGAACCAATAACAGAAAACTGATACAAAAAGAATCCACTATTCTTTTTTTACATGTGGGAATGTACATTGTAGTTGAAAATAGGAGACCTAGATAAGTTGCTTTTCACATCAGGTTGCAAACTAGCTTATTTTTAAAGGACTTTCTGGCAAAGTTATGGCAAAGGTGCTCCAAGTGAAAGAAATTAAAATCCTAGTAAATTGCAGAGCTTTTCCAGAAATGCATTTTTTCATTGCTCTGTGTTCTGCTTTTATTAATAGTAAAGGTCAGTTCTCTGAAAAACTCTTAGCAAGCTTGGTTTTGGTTTTCCCCCCACAAGTCTTCCCAAAGCAACTTCCAGTGTCCTCATGTAGTATTTCTATTAGTCTAGTTCATCAATATTGCATATTACCCTCCTGGGTTTCCTACAGCATCAAAATAAATACTTGCTTTCCTGTATCTTGTTAATACAGGTAGCCATGGCAAAATACAGTCAATAAATGAGTTGGCCTGCCCTGAAAGTGTGCTGCACAATTGCTTTTGTGCATTTGACAAGAGCACAAAAGCACAAGTGCTTCATTACTTCATAACATCTTAGCAGGACTATTGATGTGAATAAATGTTCAGAGCTGAATTCACCTTTGGGGAAGGTTTAGCAGGGTGATTCTTGTAAAGTCAGGAACAGAGATGTCCAAGTCTAATTTTGCAGGATTCTTAGGTTGCTGTCTGCCTGAATTCAGCCCTCTCTTTCTGACTGATGCCTTTGTGTTTGGAATTTCTGAGATGGGTACAGCAACTGCCTGGGCTCCAGCTGGTTTCAGATATTACAGATAATACCTGGCAAACATTTCAGTTTCTTCCAGCATCTGTAAAGCACTCTTAGTTTTCCTGAAATTCATAAATTCAGGGCACACAGAGCTAGGAAGAAACATGGTGATTAAACTCTTCCACAGCATGAGGCAGAGAATTTCACTCTGATTTCTTTAGTCAGCTCCATAATTTGTACTTCAACAGAAGCATGTTTCTTCTAGAAGGGTGACTGATTTTGATTTTAAAATCCTGAAAGTATGTATTATACTTTTTAATCAGTCTCTTCTACCAAATAATGCCTTAAGTGTCCGTTGGGGTGGGGTTTTTTTGTGTTCTGGCATTACTGTAATTGCTTATGATGTGCTTAAGTTTGCTGTTTAACCAGGTTGACTTGGTATTTATTGAAATAATTGTGGGATATATAACACTTGTGAATGCCAGTTCCATGAGGTGAAATTTGGTACTTCTAGATAAAGCACCAAGTGTTGACAGGATGCCAAAGTAAGGTACTGTACTTCATAGAAAAGAATGTCTGTGTTGTGATGAAAGGGTATTTCCTTTCATGAAATAAATATTGGATCAAGAGCAATCTATTTGGTTTTTTTCACAGCTGTGGAATTTGCTGGAATTGTACCAAAAGCAATTGGAATTATTTTAGTGAAAAAAAAGCATTAAAACTTCTGTAGAGCTACTTACTGTTTTTCTGACAAAACAAATAAAAGAGCAAGTGTAGGAGGGAAAACTGCAAATGTGCAAAATTTTTTCTTTTTATCAAATTCTGGGCTGTGTTTTCTATCAGCCTTCTCAGGTAACTGTTGTTGTCAGTATGTGCAGCAATTGCCTGTGATTTTTGGAGAGCCCCTGATAATCCTTGCACTGTGTTTTCAGTTTTTGCCTTTTCAAACTATACCTAAGATTTGCACAATGAGAAGACATCAGGTTTTCTCAGAGACCTTTTGGGTTTCAGGTCATATATGCAGGGATCATATGGAAAGTCTGATTCCAGCCACAGCTTTCTCTTCACTCTTTCCATTTAATAAAACCCTCACAGCTGCCTCCTTTAAACTTTTTTTTTTTTTTTCCAAAAATTCTAACCTAAAGATACCCAGTCAAGACCAAAAAGACACTGTGCATGGGCGATTTCTGTGATATGGTCAGATGATGATTTCTGCTAAAATGCAAATTAATGCTCACTGTGTCAGAGATTTCACTGTGAAATAAGTTTTCTTTTCTCCCAACTTCTCATAGTTTCAGCTTGTCACAACCTTGCATAAACTAAAGTTGGAGACATTTGCAATTGCTGAAAAATGAAAACTCCAGGAGATAAGCACTACATTGGTTTTGTTTGTACATCTGTTTGTGTGCTGTGCCTTCACAGGATTTTCGACAGAAAGAGTATTTCATTTTAGCCAAAGAGTAAGGACAGGTGCTTTCCTGCCCTTGTTGCTTACTGTGAGTTGGAATGAGTGCATTTTCCTCTAGAAAAGCATTTGCTCACTTTTCTTTTTCTTGCTAATGGTGTTGTATATATGGATTGAATTTCTTTTTCTAAGAATTATTCAGGCTTTTCTGTGGTTCTGTTGGGTTTGGGTTCTTTGTTTTGTTGTTCTTAAGGGTTTTTTGTTGGGTGTTTTTGAGGCTTTTTGCCTTTACCTTGACTACAGCACTCATGATCTACCCATTCCTCTTCTAGGAGGTTGAAATACCATGTCAGGTTTTGTTAATGGAGCCTTTGAGCTTTTTCTTGGCTCTGTGTGAACATGTTCATGTGTGATTGAAAATAATAGATACAGTAGATATATGTTTTAACTGCAGCTTATCTTAACTGTTAAACAGCATGAGACCAGTTAACTGTGGATGAAATTTTTTATTAAAACAGATCCTTGGTCATTTTCAGTTTAGTTGCTTGTATTTGATTGCAAGACAATGGTTTAGATATTCTTTTTTTTTTTTTCTTCTTCCAGCAGTTGTGGTCGGGAGTAACTTACGTGACCCCTAAGTTACTTTGATGAGGTGAATAGTGTTCATGTTCTGTAGATAACCCTGCTCCTAAAAGAATAATGGATTTTTCTTTTCAAGTAAATGCCAGTCTTCCTCTGCTGACAGAAATAGTTTCAAAAAGTGTCATGGGCCATTTTAAACATTGAAGGTTTGGGGGGTTTGTGTCCTGAAGTCTTCCAGACATCTCTTTTTTCTCAACAGTCTTTGTTAACAGTGAATTGCAGGGCATGGAAAATGGTGCCTGAAAGGTGCAATAAATCCTTTTATAAAATTTAAAATATAAACGGTGCAAAGGGACGCTTCACAGTATTAGTATTCGCTTTTGTGTAGACAAAACCTTCCCAGATTTGTTTCTTGACTGACTGTAGACAGTAAAAACTGGAATCATACTGTGTTGATGTCATAAAATCAGAAGGAGCGAACAGAAGGAAACCTAAATTATTTGGTAGCGATCAGATCCCAAATTTACTCAATGAGTCAACAGCTTTGTTCATTTTTATTAAAGCCTGTGACAAATTTTATATGAGAGTCAGGGCTTCAAGGCATTCTTACAGCATGCCCTGCCAGAGGAACCCCAGGCTGCTGTGGGGCAGCAGGAGCTGATGCACAGGGACATGAATTCACTGATTTTTGGTGAGATCAGGACTGGGGGGTCTGAGATGGCTGGAGCCTCAGCTGAAGTGCTGATGCCAACCTTGGTCTACATCTTCCCTGCACACCAGAGAAGCTCATGGTCCCTTACAGACCATTTTGTTTAGACACAAGGTGTGGAATTACTGGTTTGCTCATGAGATTCTTGCTGTGTGTTTAGTGCAATGATTCTTTTCAGTTTCCTCTTTATTGTATACAAGAGAATTTTATTTATTTTTTAAAAAATAAAGATAACCTTTTAGAAGCAGAAAGTAACAGTATCACATGGAAGGACAGCAGGGTTACAGTGTTAGAGTGGAGTAAAACTGATGCATAGTTTGACTGCTCCTGAATGGACTGGGGACTGATGATGGGCTCCCCTAAAGTATATCTAGTTTAAATTTGCTGTACTGTATTGTTTTCTTGTTCCAGAGAATATCACATCTGGCTTTGCCAGCATCTATTTATCTTGCCAAACATCTCAATTTTCAGAATCTTGCACTCTTTTAGAGAAGGTACCATGCCACTGGCATAATTATTGGCATAATTTTGACTTTTGGGTGCCACACCTAAATGGAACTAGAAGTTGTGCTGGTCCTTCAATGAACATTGATACAACCCTTTGTCACTTGACCAGACGTTTTCATGCTGCCTTTACATTCTATTCAAAATCTTCCTCACTTACATCCTTTCTACCTTGTATCCTACCCTTGTCTATAGAAATTGTTTACTATAGGTTCAAATCCTGTATTTGGTTCGTGTTCATACTTGTCCTCCTAAATTTCCTCCTATTTTGGTGCTTTTTCTTTTCTTACCTGTATTCTGACTAGTGCTTTTCTTCTTTCTACTCCTTAAATAACTGTGCTTTCCCCTATGCAGAAAGCTTTTCTTGCCTTCTTATTATCACCTCACTGTAAAATAGTGGGTTGCTCTTAAGTGGAGTGGAAAAAATGATGCCCTCTTACTTCACACTGATCCTCTGCTAACCTTGAGTGATTTCTGAGAAGTCTTCCTTTTCCTTTCCTTCTCCCATCGTCTCTTGGCTTGGCTTTTCATACTGCGGAGTTCTAAAATCTGTCATTATATGTTCACTTCCACTGATGTAAATTTGGCTTATGCCATGGTTTTCTCTTGGCTAGGTTTGTTCAAAGCTCATCCCTCTTCTGTCAGCTCTGACTACCCTATTTCCCTCAGACTTGTGTTTGGCATGTGTTTTTATCATGCTGGTCTTTTAATCTCTGTCTTTCCATATGAACTTAATATTCTGTCATGATTTTTAAGACTTTTGATCAGCTCAGATGCTGCTTCCACCCCATTATATTTCTTTTCAGATGATAATTCATTCTGCTTTTCACACCTTTGGCAATTTTAACGTAAGTCTCCTGCATAAATTTTAACTGATTAGGTTTTGTTTCTTTTCCTCTTAATCTTGCCTGGCCATGGTTCAGAACAGTGGCCAGCTCTTCTGGTGGTTCTTTTCATCTCCTTTACAGAACACATTCAGGCAGGTGAAAGCATATGACAAGCTTGGAGTAATTTTTCTCTGTCTTCTTGCTATGGAAAACTGGGCATTGAAAAACAAATGAAAATTCATGGGTTGTGTTGTCCCTGAAAATCAGCCTTCTGATTTGTTTAAGTATGGTGGAGTCAGTTCTCATGAATTGTAAGATAAACAAGGATCATGTTTGCATTCCTTTGTAAAAGGTATCACCTGATGGACTTCTCCAGTGACCAGTGAAGATGGAGAGGTGGCAACTTCTCTGTCCAATCTCTGCTCACTGTCCAGAAACTTATAGATACGAGGTCAACAATAAAGGAGAGACTTCTTTTCTTTTTCTCTACCTGAACACCTGTTGTGTGTGTTACTGTGTGTTTCTATCTGCATCACAGTAACAGGTTGTCTCTTGTGGGAAATATGCTTATTTATCCCGTGGTGACTTGTTTGTAGCTGAAGATATAACCTGAGCCCTTGGTTTTTATAATTCCCTACTAGCAATGAAGCCCTGGAATTGCAACAGCTGTAAATAACTTAATTACTAGTCCATTTAAGAAATGTCTGTTCATAAATTTCTCCTTGAATTAATGAGTACATTTTCTTCTGTCCTTTAGAACATCTTTTGACAATGGTCTATATCTCTGCATATTTGGTTTTAGTTTGGGTTTTTTTTACCTAAATAATGCTCTGGTTTCTTCAGTTAGCAGAAATTCGATAGCAAAGAACAACTTCCCATTCCTAATTATTTGTGGGCTTGTCACAGGCACTTGGTCTTAAACACTGGAGAAATGTTGTGCTGTAATTTCTTCGGGTAGCTGCTCTTCTCTGCAGTCCAATAACAATCCAAAGATTATTTTGGTTTCTGTGCTTCAGCCTTCCTTGCTGGCATTGCCATCTCAAAGGGACATAGGGTACATATGTCAACCTTGTCCTTTTCTTAGTGATTGCTGTTGATTGTAAGGGCTTGCATCAAATCTGTTATTCTTTACAGAAATACCTGTAAAATTGCTGTCAATCACCTTGTGCATCCGAGGCCAAGCTTTAAAATCCTTTAGTCATTGCTTTTGTCAGGAGACCTTTTGTATGATCTCTTCAAAATCAATGGGCACTGGCTGCTCCCATTCCTTTCAACTTGCCCAGGTCCTTCATGAGATCGGCAGCTGAGGAATCTTTCAGATGAGATGCTAAACATTAAACAGATTAACTGGTGTATTGACCCTAGACTACAAACAGGAGGCAGTTTTCATAGAAAGAGAGGAAATAGCCTCATGAGATGTTTGTTGCCTCATCAGCTGAGTTGCTGCTTGTTCACTAACAAGTGGAACTCATTTGCTGACACAAAGATGAGCCTCCAGATGCTCAGCACTCCATCAGAGGAACAGTCTCAAGGCAGAGTATATCTAGTCAGACTGGATCCCCAGCTTGGCAGCTGAGCATTACAAGGCACTTTAATTCCAAACAGGCTACCTCTCTTCAGGCTGCACACGCTGTGTTGGTGGAGGCTGAGGAGAGAATCCGATGGATCACCTTGCCTGTGTCTGTGTGACAATAGGACAGTATGCACACCTAACAGAAAGAGCTCTGCAAGTTATCTCAGAGGCAACGCTGCTGAAAAGTAGATTGTTCTGAGCCTGGCTTTGAGTGATGTCCCTGGGCTGTGTCTAATACTTGGGCCAGCTCATGTACACCTCTATTTCTACTTCATCATGTCAATTGCATATAACGAGTCCCTTTTGAACCATGCATCTTTGCAACGCTAATTAAAAAGATTAATATGTTCCACATTCTGGTGAAACTCTTTACTTAGCTTAAATGAGACATTGTATGACATTTTTTATGTAGTGAAACTTTTGCAGACTTCAAAAGCTGCTTCAACTTTTAACATTGAACTATGAACAATTCAAGTAAAAACTAATTGTGTACAATTGTGCTATGTATTACATAGATTTGAAGAGTATCAGGTTGGAAGGGGACCTCAAGTATCATTTTGTCTAACCTATCTTGAACAAAGCATGTACTTTGTGTCTCTATAAAGGTGTCTATATGACTGATGTGTTTACTTATGGGTTTCTTTGGTATTTTCTCTGTTAAGGGATTGCAGGAGGCTTTGAAATTAATTTTGATCTTGATTATGACAATTATATTGGTAAATGGCATGTGGTTTTCTTACGTTTTGATTGTGCTTACTTTGCTGGGGAATCTATGCATAGTGTTACCTACCACAAGCACTCTGTGTTTGAGTAACTCAGGGAATACTTTTTCCTGAAAGCATCCACATTTTATATTGAAGTATGTTTTAAATTCCTTTTGATTTGTCAGGATTAATCTTAATTCTTTCCTAGAAATCTTTCCTAGAAGATGACTAATTTTATCTTTTAATATGAAGTTATATCTTAGTTTCCTATGTATTTGTATAAATAAGCCTTCTTTGTAGATAAAAAGTAATAATTCTTTTGTAATAATACTTCTTTAATAAAGAAAATACCCTTTTTAGCCAATGAGATAGAAAAATGCAGAAGAAATTAAAACTTATATTTAATGAGCATGAATGATTAATTGCTCTTCTTGGAGTGATGCAGTTAAATAATATATGAAGTGGTTATTCAGAACAGCTGACAGCAAATTACTCTTTCTAGGTTTTTGTTTGCTATTTATTGTCTTACTATGTAAAATATGTGGGTGACCTACATTTAATAAATTTATGCTTGTATTGTAGGCTAAGCAGAAATAAGTAATCATATTAAATCACTATAATAAATCTTTAAAATAGATGAGAATAAATTCTTATTTTCTCTGATGCTTGAGGAGCCCAAATGAGTACCTTGTATTACTGAGAAATCTGTGTGAACACCACATTGTTGTTAATTAAGATTTTCCTTGTAAAATGGATCATCTTGGAGACCTTTTAAAAATCATTTATTCAGTTATTTTGTCATAACTGGTGCACAAATGGGGTTGCTATTCCCACATCTCTGGCTGTAGTATGTTAAGAGAGGGAATGCATGCCCTTCTGAGCACCCTGCCTTTGTAGGATGTAGATTTTCTTGCTCAGTGAACGTTAGAAGTGCAAACTGCTTTGAGACAGAAATCAGGAGTGGGGTTTACTGCTTCTATTTGTGGCTCCTTTGAGCAGCCAGTTGCCAAGGAGATCACTGGCAAAACCCCAGCAACTCCCTGTACCACGTTAGCCTATAAAGCAAGCGCTGCAACAGATCCAGTAACAATCATTAGACACTTCCTGAGAAAACACCCTGGAGGGTTTAGGAGGGTTTATATTTCCACCACCTGTTTCATTGTCACATCTGCTCTTCAGCAAACAGAAAGGGAAATGTTTATGATCTCTGGATAAACATATTATTTGTTTCTTTTCCCAATATAACCAATCAATGTCTATAAAAAACATTTCTATAGCTATTAAAACCCCCATTTCTCAGCCTGCCTCGTGTAATCCTTCTTTGTGTCAGAGATAATTAGCAGCCATCTAATAAGATTAGCCAACTAGTGTGATTAGTGAGCTCAAACCCTGTCCTTTTCCTTTTGCAGGTAAGTGAATGTGGCATTCAGCATTGCTATCTACATTATTATCACTTTCTTTGGCTCTTATTTCTGATGCCAATTTATGGAGTGAAAACAATAAAGGCAATTGGAGAATACTGACATGCAGGTACTGTGGATGCTATTGAAGTGTATATTCTGAGAGAGATGGTAAGTGGGATGTTTTCCATCTTCACCTACGTCGTTATAGCATTTTGATTATTTGCTGCTGACATACAGCAGCAGCCTGTTGTGCTCTTGGAGACCAGCTCTCTGTGGTGTCGCTGGAAGAAGAAAAAAAAAAAGGGGGATGTTTTGTTGGATTGGTGGATACCAGTTTTCTGTGGATTTGGTTTTTTCCTGTATCGCAGGGGGTTTGGATGTACTGTCTCTGAAATGTTATTAGCATTTTCCTTTGGATTGGGATGTTTCATCTTGGAACCAGATAGCATTTGAGGAGATGTACCAGGGTTGCATAATTAGCCAGAGATGATCAAACTGGAAGGGGTGCAACACAACCAGTAATGGACATAGTGTTCCCTGCTGAAAATTATGTTAGTTTTCAACTAAGCATGTATTAAAAAATATTCTTAGACTGCTCAGAGGCTTTGTAATTAAATCTAATTTGAACAAGATAATTGCATTACTTTTTATAAATTGGAAATTAGTCAGGTGTTACAGGTATACTTTAATTGTGCTTCAGGAGATGCAAAATGCCAGGAGATTTTTGGTGGAATGGAAATGTACCAATGTCAACTGGTATTTAAAGGAAAAATAAAAGAATGAGCTGTTCATCTCAGTGTTGAGGCAGATGGAGTTCCAAGTGAGCTCAGTATTTTGCTGCATTTCCAGAGAAGGCAATCATGTATTTTGCTATCTACAGCAGCACCTATTCATAGCCTGACATGTGAATGCCTTTGAGCAGGTCTATCCTTATAAACGAGGGCTGTTACCAGGATGGTTTTTTAAATGCCATGTTTTACATTAAGTATCTCTGGAAGCAGTAATATTGAGTGAGTGCCTTTAAAAGCTAATGTCCCCTTTAAAGGTCCCTGTTTTGCTCAGAGGGATAAGGAGTTTATGCTTTCAGAGGGGCAAATTACTCCTCCTCCTCTTGGCATAAAAATTACTAGTTCCTCTTTGCCTTTCACACTTGCAGAGGCCAGTCTGCCTGCTACTGTGACACTTCCTTCACAGTCTAGTGGCAGTGGCAAATGGGGGGTTTTCCTGGGATCTTCAGGAGGTTAAAAGGAACTCCTGCAATTGATACATCAGTGTCTCTCATAATATTGTGTAGCCTCAGCAGTCACAACTGCACAAACCCTTATTTCTACCAATTAACTGAGAAGAGGTTTATCTCTTGAATGAGAATTTTGATGATGGGAAGAGTCAGTGAGTTTGCTGCATGGAGTTGCTAGTTAATTCAGTGCAACTGTTTTCTGATTAAACAGTTCATTCTGGGAGACAGCCAAAATGATTTCCTTCCCTTAGAGCATAAAACCCTATGAATTCTTTGTGAATGGATTTCATCACTTCTTGTAATATCTTCTGTCATCTTTAACATATGGTAAAATATTTAAAAACCTGTTTACAACATTAGTTAAAACTTCTTACATAACCATTTTCCAGAGTCATTATGGGAGATAAAATACCAGAGTATCAAATACTGTATAAAATAGATTTGTAAAGAAAAAAGTAGAGGAACTAAGTGCCTGGATTCATTGTTGCTGAGTGCCTTACTGCATTTCTTATGGGGTAATTATTTGTTTATAAGTATTTTGTTTTACAGAATGTTTTTTCTATTGTCAATATACATATGTATATATGTGTGAATGTATTTGCATAATATTGTCTTTTCTGTACAAATGTGGGTTTCAAGCCATCCCCTGGGATATAAACGAAATAATATATATAGTTTTGGAATATTTAATCATATCATCTGCATCTGTTGAATAGGTGGTTTGCATTATGTGGAAGGTTTGGCATTTGCTATTATAATCTCTCCTTGTTTAAAAGTAGTATGATTCACAAAATGCTATAAAATGTTTAGGGCTTTGTTTTTTTTATGACATGTGCAGGTCATGTCTCTGGTAGAATTATGGGAACAGTTAAGATTTTGAAATTGATTGTAAAAGTTCATTTTTTCACTTTTGTAAAGCTATCTTGGTTTTTGGTTTTTTTTTTTCCTGGAGCTCGGATTGTTCTCACTTATTTAATATTTTGAGGGTGACTGAAAGAAATGAGAGGTCCCAAATATAGCTGGGGGCAATTACTCTCCTGCCCTCCCCTGTAATATGCCAGGAAGTTGTGTAGTTTTCCTTTGATGTGTACACAATGCCAAGGGAAGGGTTTGTAATGAAACATGGGATGTGAGGCTGTCAAGTGTGACATCCAGCTGGAAACACTTGATGGAGTAAAAAAATTTGAGGGGGTGTGTGTGTGGGAAGAAAACTTGCTGGCTTCAAGAACAGGAATATGACTGAGGTAGTACTGAAAGCAGGAGAGAAGCAAGTGGAGGAGATGGTGGAGGCTGTAGTGAGGCCCAGTCTGACGGGGCACCTTTGGTCTTGGGCACCACCAGCAGTGTCTGTTTGGCCAAGCTGATAAGGCTGGTTCAGTGCTTGCAGAGATTTGTATTTCAGTAACTGGTGACCAGCACTGACTCACCTGTGACATTAGAAATTCAGGTTGTCACTAGTCTGAACTGCTCCCTGCTTTTTGTACAGAGACATGGCAAAGTGACAAATCCCTGGAACCAAAATTGATAAATACGTTGAGTATTTTCTGGATGTATTTATTGATTACCTCTAGAAGAGTGTGCACAATTCTGGTAATAAGTCTTCTGATAATCTGCTCTGGCCATGGTAATTTGGCATACAGCTTTGATTTACAACCATATATGTAAATGTGCTTGAAATACATCTCTTTAATACTAAATATATAATCAAGCAGACTATTTAGATTTGAGATTAGCCTATATTCATCCTCTTGGGCTTTTTTTGTGCTAGTAAAAATATTAATTTATTGGCATAGCATTAATTTTTACTGAGTAACATGAATTTAGTAGAAGCTACTATTTGCATTAAGAATTGTAAATGAGCACTTATTTTTGAGGCTTTGCTTGTTCTTTCTCTGTCCATTTTCTGTTCTTATGTAAGCAAAGTTCTCTTTGTGAATGACTGACACTGACTACTGGATACCCATTCTGTGCATTGGAACTAACCGATTTATTGGAAGTCTGTTGTTTAAGGGTATATATCTGATAACATACACATGCACACAGACTTTGCAGTTGTTGGTAGAATAAAATCCTGAGAAGCTGTCATCAATAAAGGTAAAAAACCTCCAGTGCTATTACCTTGATTCGTGGTTGGGATTTTTCATTGGTTGGTTCCCACCCTGCTGTGAAAAAAATGTCAAATTTGGCCATTTATATCAGGTGTTCAATCAACTCCATAGCTAATTTCCAGTGAAAATGGAAAGATTCTTTTGATGGTGAATGTTCTTTTGATTGTTGTTGAATGTCAACACTGTCTGCCTCAGGAGTGGAAACTTCACTGAGGTGACCTGTTTCCTAGCTGAGATTTTTGGTGGTGTAGCTTGTGAATTACTGTGGCTGTGTGGTCATGCATGTCCCTTAAGGCTAGGCTGAGACTTTGTGTGACTCATTATTTTTCTCTCACTATTTTCAATTTGGAGCTCCAGAACAAAATTTGCAGACTGAAAACCAGACCCCGCAGATGCTGATCTTTCAAGGATAAATGAATAAATCAGTGGTTAAATTTCATTCTAGAAAAATAACACCCAGCTCTCTCTAGGTGTAAATGGCTGGTTAGGTAATTTGCAAGTGTTCCATTTAGCTGAGTTTCACTCTAATCTTATTTTTGAAAGTGTCTCTGCAGTTGGTTACTTCATGATTCTTTTCCACTATATTAATGGTATTTCCATATACAAAAATCACTATTATTTATGATTGCATCATAGCTACCAGTTTATATTCTTGCTATTTCATTAGAGGGGTGCCTGAAATTGGGCACCCTATCCTCTTGTTTTCTGTAGGGTAAAAGCAGGAGATAGCCAATTCAGGATGTTTTCCAGTAAACTTCTAGCCTTCAGTAAAAATACTGGCAAATCCTTGTTTGGGAATTGTGTGGGTGTTTGCTAAAGTTGTTGAGGTGGGAAAATCTCAGCTATAAACTTAACATAATGATTATATGACTTGTATATTCTCAGCAACTTGTGTGTGTGTGTATTCTGCTTCTCTGGACGATAATTTTAAAAATAGAAAAGTAGATCTAAAAAAAAGTACATGTATTTTTTAAGAGATAGGACTACCTTTATCCTCCCAGGTGCAAAACCCTTCCAGCCTTACCCTTTAGCCCTGTGAGGCTGGGGAGTGGATAAGGTGAGCAAGTGGCAAAACCCTTCCAGCCTTTCCTTTAGCTTTGGGGAGTGGATAAGGTGAGCACTTTGCCGTGTAGGCTGGGGACTGGGGTGAAGTTTAGGGCAAGACATGTTAATCTGATTTTTGCCCCTGAGGCTCTGTCTTATTTAAGTTTTACCCCTCCCTCCCGAGGCACAGTGTTAATGGCTTCCTTGCAGTAAGGGCAAGTGGGGCTGAAAATGCGTTTCAGGGCAGGAGAATTAACACTCAATATTTGCTTTTAGCAGAAAGGCAGTGAATTATCTGTGCTTGTGCTCTGTCATGCTCACTGTTCTGGGCTACAGCTCTGTCCCAAGGTGTGCATTCAGAGGTGCCCTGGTGGATCCCCAGAGAGGAAGAGAACAACCCGTGTGTCACTGCAGGGACTCCCTGGCAGAGCCTTAGGAAATCCTATCAATTCATGCTGAATATGTCAAGAGCATTCAGCTCCAGTACTGGGGACAGAAATGACTCTCAACCTTTTGTGAAATTTTGTGGAATATTGCCTCCCCTTTAACTTTTTAATTAATGCAGTTTTTGTCTCTCTACCTTATCACACCATCTTTGTGATTTAACTTGGTGTAAGACACTGGCAATGGATTGATTTTTAATTAGCACGACTACAGGCTGCAACTGGTTTTGTCTTTTCTTCGATCGTTTATGACTGTGAGAGAACTTAATTTTATAATGATGGCATATCATTTTCCATGGTGGTGACATAAAAACACAATGTTTTTTAAAATGAAATGTGCATTTGAGTTTAGGTAATATTGGTAGAAAATAGCCTCTGCGGCTAACACAATTTTATATTGATTATACACTGTCTAATCTTGTTTGCAATTAGGTGGAGGAGGCATATCCTTACAGATGTTTTATTTTTAGTATTACAGTGGTTCGTATGTGTTACTGCTATTCCAGTAATATGCTTTAGCTTAGCTAGAAAAATGTAAGTTCAATGAATTGTTCCTTTAAGCACTGTTTTCATGACAGCACTATTTCTTAATTTTTGTTAGAAAGAAAGAACAGCAAAACATGGGAATCAATAGCCATGGAAGAGGTATAACTACTGACTTCTTACCAAGAGGAAATCCTTTACAAGAAGATGCTTCAAATATGCTTGTTGTTGGCTATGCTTTTGGGCTACTAAAATTCATCTGGTCAGACATGGGGGAAAAGTCTGTAGGAAGAAGCCATGTGGTGTTCAGACTGATGTGACAGTGTTGTTGCTACTACTAAAGTTGTAATGGACAAGATGTACAGTGAGGTTTGGAGGGCTCTCCTACAGGACAGAAGGTTTATGCAGAGCTAGAAGGAACATTGTGTTTTCTGAAATTTCCTCAGCTTTGGGAATGGGTTATAAACACTGTGAAAGGTTCATTCTCAATGAGGTGCAAATGCAGTGAATATGAAAATAGCCCTTTTGCCGAGAAGGTGCAGTGCAATGAATCTTTCCTGAAGGGATCAATGTTTATGAATGCTGAGGCTTAAATTCTCCCTAAGGAATTCTGCTGGGCTTCCTTTGGTGTTGAGAAGTTGATTTGTGCTTTTCATCGTAAGTTGTACATCTTTCTTGTAATGGCAGAAAGGCCACTGAACTTTTAAACCTGACATGGAAAGATGTCTAAGGTTAAAAACCAGGTGGGCAGTGGTTCACAGTAGAAAGCCAGAAGGAAGGCAAGAGTGAAAGGACCATCTGTTATCATTGCAAAATCTGTAGTTCAGCACCTCATGTTGGAAAATAGGTGCAGCATTTTTGCATAAGACTAAGAAAACCAGTCAAAGATTGTTGTATTCAACCTGTCGTGATTTCTCTACAAAGTAGAATGTAACAGCTGTACATAAGGCTGGTTAAATGGCAACTCAATTGTTATCAAGCCTCAACTTTGATTTGAAGTTTCAAGTGACAGAGTTGACTGCATGGTTTGGTAAACCATTTTGTCAAATACCCCTGCTGTTATAGTTTCGCCAGTTATATATGATCTGAATTGAGGCATTAACAATGTCTCTGAATTGAGACATTTTCATCATTAATGGAAATTATCCAAAGGCTTTTTGACTGTCTTCTGTGCTTTATTACTCTGGAAACAAAAGTAGTGTGTCTGTGTTGGAAAGGTCGCTCTTTGGGGAAAAAAGAACAAGGGAAATTTGAATGCTCACCACCTGAGGTATTATCTTATTCAAATATCTGCTTTTGCTTTAAATATTCAGCTGATTCCTTCCCTGTTTTTATCATGCTGAAGAAGGTATGTTTATTGACACGATTTGGCTTTATTATTTTCGTTCTCTGGAGCTTCAGGTCTCCTCTGTGAGTATGAATTCACAAAGAGCTTTCTCACTCTTAAACACAGTCCTCTATTTCAGAAAGAATTCCTCCCTCAGAGATGCCATTGTGCTCCATTGGTGCTCAGAAAAGATGTGAAAAATCTGAGGTACATATGTCATATGCTGTTTGCCTTTGAAAAAGCATGGATTCGAAATGGATAGAGGCAGAAATTATTCTCATCTGTCTGTAATGTAATCCCAACAGTACCTGAAGTGGCAGGGTGCGAAAAGGGGCGGGCAGTGCCCCCTTTTCCCCGCCTTCCCCACTCCCTTGCTCCTGCTGGGCTTTTCTCTCCTCTGCCTCTGCTCTCCTAAGGCACCTCCCACGTTTTCAGGGGCTGAGGGGTTGGGATACTGCAGAACCTGTTGGAATCACCTGGAATATCCATCCCCACCTGGGGCAGCCCTCACCTCTCCTCTCGGAGACTCTGCTGCCGCCCTGGGCACAGATGCCCTGTCCATCTGGAAGAGGAATCAGCTCTCCTTGCACAGGGGCCCCCTTGGTGCTGCCTGGGCCGAGGTTTATTAAACCAGCCCCTCGAGCAGGCTGGGCCAGCAGCCTCTGTCAGGCTCCCTGAGCACAGGGTGGAGGCAGCACCTACATGACCTCTGGTTTTTGCTGTGTAACAGCAACCTGGTGCCAGCTCACAGCTGCGTTTCATGTGTGATGGGTGCAGCTGAGCATCACAGGTCCCTGGCCACTGTTCTGTGTGAGCAGTACCCCGAGCTGTGCCACTGATTGCACGTGGTCCCACAGGAGTTATCCCTGCACTTTGTCTGAGAGCAGCAGCAGGAGGTTCAGGAGATGTTTGAGGTTAAAATCAGTACAAGCCTGGTGCAGGCAGTGGATCAAAGATAACTCTGTAGCGGTTGAGAAGCTGTCCTAGGATTTTATTCTCCCCTTTGGTACTGCATTAAGTTATGTTTTAAACCCATCCAACTGCACTCGTCGTGATGCTTTTCTTGCTCACACTCTCACCGTTTAGACTGAAAAGTATCTGCAGGAGAAAACTCTTCTAGTCGACCAAACATTGGCAATATATAGCAGATTCCTCTTGCATATGTATGTGTGGGGTAAGAGGACCCCAGGGTTGCTTTTGTGCCAGTCAATACAAAGTTCCAGGCATATATACATTTCAAATATCTCCACTATATATGTGTATATTCCTGTATACGTGTTTCAGCTGTAATTTCAGGGTGTTATGCTGCACACAATAGGCTGTGTTGCTGCCTCCCTTTGTCACATCTATCTCTGTAACACAAACCTGCTGTGTGTGACTCACCCACTTGTTCTTGGCAGAAAGATGATGGACAGCCTCATTTATTGTGAAACTGCAAAACTAAATACAGCCTGGGCTTTACCTTTTGTGATTTCTACCATTTAGGTGGCTCAGTGGGACATTCCCTTCGTGACCTTAAGGGACATACAGAAATCACAAAGCTTTCTGCTTTTCTTCTTAATCCTTACTGCTAGGCATGCCAGCACATATTGCTTCGTGCAGCCTGACTTTAAGCTATTCTTGTCTGCATCTCTCAGCAAAAACAATCAGTCTAACAGGACAAGTTAATTGGGTCAGGATGATCCACTCTTAAAATTTGCCAGCAGATCAGAGGTAATGTCCTTTATTTAGCCTATAGAACATAACTCCATGTAATTCCTGGGCTGAGTGGCTTAGACAAAGCACCTTAATTATTGTAGACAAATAAACTGAAAAAGAATCAACAAAGCAATATTTGTTAGAGCATCTGAATGTGGCCTGTCTGGGTTATTTAATCAAGGCAGTGAAACAACATTTCACTGATTACCTCCCTTTGAAAGTACAAATTGTTTGGATATAACTTTAAAGTAGGCAATTAGGTACAAAAATTTTAGGCTATACATTAAAAACCTATTCAGTTTAGTGTTCTTTTTCCCAACAGTCTGGAGTTGTGAGATGGGCTGAATCATATTCTTCTTTTAAGTCAGGGTATTTTAATAGAGATCTGTGCTTTATTTGTAGTCTGATGTGAAAGCAGATATTTCTGTATGTCTATTTGATTTGTGTTTTGCTGTGATCTGATTTAGAGTTTTTACTTTTATTGTGCGTTTCCCACTACTCTCAATCCAGTCTGGCAGTTGATAAATGCTAAACTCTGATGTCTTTGTGCCAACTGGAACTGGGTGCCTACCGTTCTTTGCCAGCAAGGCTTGGTCTGAGTGGCTTCGAGGTGTTCTTGCTCTTGATCTCTAAAACCTTTGGCAAGCTTTCAGCTTTCTCTTTTGTCTTGTAACCCTTTGTATTTCTGAGCCCTGAGGTATTTATCACCTTTGGATGCAGTAGAAAAACACCATGGTTCTTAGAAGGAAAAAAAAAAAATTTCTGTGTTTCTAGTTGCTCCCTGTAAGTTTATTGTGGAGACTTCTATAATAGTAATTGCTGTGCTGTATTTCTAACTCCTTAATTCTCTGAAAACTGTCCTATAGCTGATTACTTCTGCATGGTATTGAGAGAGAGGGTGATTTCTAACATTTTATTTGTAGGTGTCCAATTTAAGAAGTCTTAGAAAAATGTCAGCAGAGATCTGTAAGTCTAATGTAATTATAGAATGATTCTTCTGTAACAATCAAGAAGAAAATCGGTAAATCACTTATGTGCTGGTTTTCTGTGGTACTCCTTTGAAAATGGAATTATTGTAACACCTTGTACTTGTATTATCCTTGGACTGGGTGCTGTGCATCCTGATTGGGAGCTATGTATAGCAGTGACCTCACCACAAAAAAATGTAAGTACTGCTGTAATTCTGTGTGACACTGAACATGTTAACCTCAAGCAAGGAGGGAAGAAGATTATTATACTTTATTGAGACTTCAGTCAATATGTATAAAAAATAAGTTGGATTTTCCTAAGCTGGAATTTATCTTGGCTACTGAAACTGGCATTCAGGTATTGTGGGATCACAGATGGTCAGGACCTTGTCTTGTGAACAGGATCACAGCACACAGTACTATGCTATTAAGTGTTACTATAGCTGATTGCTATAAGCAATCACTATTTCTGGCTTTCAAGTACTGCTGTGTCTTAAATCTTCAGCCACTCCATTCACAATTCAGTCATTCTGGATGGGGATGTTATTTCTGAATAAACAAATTATTCTGAAATATTTTTTCATTATAAAACCAGACTCACAATACGTATGAACTGAAGAGAAAAAAACCTGAGGTCACTCTCTAACATTATCATGACTCATTCCTGCTTAACATTTTGATTGTACTGTGGCTATTGTATTTGCAGATTCTGACAAATAAAATTTGACAAGCAGAAAAACCCTGATGTATAGCAATGAGTCACAGTTGAAGCACCTGATGCTTTCAATCCATGTCTGAAAACTGCAGTCTTGGGGACACTTGATGTAAAGAAACTTCTGTGATTTGTGTTTTTGGAGGCCAGCGTAATGCCATTATTATAATTATTATTGAATGTGTTTTGATAAAGGCTTATGAAGATATGTTTTCAGGACTGTATTGTTGGCTAATGTGCTTTGTAGCAGGGACAGTAGCTTCCAACTATTTCAGTTGTAGGGCTGTTTTACTAAAACTTTCTACAGGACAAAACTAAAGGAAGTGTGCTTATTATAGTGGAATTTCAGATCTTCTTTCTCTCCTCCTCCAGTCAGTAGGATTTGGTTGTGGAGAAGACAGTTGTGCTGGTATTTTTGCTGCACTCAAGTTGCTGTACGCTACTGCCTTACAGAAGTTGCTTGTTCAGCTCACACACTGTACTTTTGAGAAGGATCATGTTAAGATATTGTTCTAGATATAGAAATTTTACTCTGCAGTGTATTGTGTCAAAGCCTCTGGCAGCTGTTCCAGCACTCTTTGTTGTGTGTATACACCACTGAGACTTGGGCAGCAGCTTCTAACGGGAGTCAGTGAAGAGCCTTTTGTTCTCTCAGAAAAGAGACCAGCTTTTTATTTGACTCATCCCTTAGAGAACCGTACCTGAGAGAAAAATAACATTTGTTTTACCATTGTTTCACTTTAGATACCTTTATTAGATGTCAGTAGCATAATGCTACTGTTACAATAATAAATACCTTTAGTCAGCTTTCAAGAAGTACAAATAGTTTTGGTCTGTTACCCCTCTGGCATCTTACAGAGAAGTGCTTAGGCTTAAAGAGTCCTGGTCTACCACCACCTCAAAAAGCTGCAGCTCTTCTGTCTCCTACATGATTTCCAGTACAGACTTGTCATAGCAATGTACAAATAAGCACAATACAAATAATAGCTTTCTTAAATATCCAAAGTGTAAATATATGCAGACAATATTTTAAAAGTCTTATCACCGGAGGGGAAAAAAATCCCACAATGCAAATTAAATTAAAGCTATGTGACATCTTTAAGTAGACAGGAGATCTTTGCAGACATTTAAGTTTATATTTTTCAAAAATGGAGTATGTTCTCTATTAGAGCTAGAGAGCGACTAAGGCAATTTGTAGTGTTTATGAGAAATTATTGTGAACACTTTGTTCCACATTCTGACATCATCTTTAACATCAACCTGTTTTATGTAGCAATTACTACATAAATTGTTTCCTGCTCTGATTTATTTTGCGCAGAAAATGTCTGAATAGACATTTGAAATAGGTATGTTAACACGCATATTTATTTCTCCCATCTTATCTGCATCTTTTTTTTAATTGATATATATGAATGCCACTGTGTCTGAGTTTATTGATATCTTGATTTAAAAAAAAATAAAAGCTTTGTCTCTCACCAGAATCCACTCAGTTAAAACAAATGCATAGGCTGAGTGAGCTTTACTTTCACTGCTGTGAGATGGAGAAGGAATGTTGTGAAGGAATTGTTACTAGTCCAGTGGATTTCTCTTTCAGCAATGATAACTCCAGTTTAAAACTAAAGTAGGTATCCTTTAAACACATGCTCTTTTGCGGCAGGTCTAAAAAATGGAAATTATTTCTTTTGTAATATTATTTATTTTGACTTCTTAAAAAAATCTTCTTTTTCTTTAGTAAGCCTGATAAAACAATATATACTTGAATGCTAGTATAGGAAGAATTCAGGGTCTTTTACCAACAGAGGTAACTACAAAAGGATGTAGAAATTAATGTTTTGTGAAAATATCATCACATCTAGGGGAGCAGCATTGTCCTACAGCCATCATTCCTTTTCTGGCAGTAAAACCTCTGAGGTGAAATCTTATCCAAGCCAGCATTTCAGTCTCTGGCTTGCAGAACACCTGCAGCTTGCATCTTCAGCCCACACAAGTGGGCACAGCAGCCTTCTCCTTGGCAAACCATGGCAGTGGAATGTCCTTGGAGGATTCCCAGCAGTGTGTGGGGCACCTTGCTGACAGATTTTGCTGCTCCTATGGGTCTCTCCTTTTCTTTGGTAAATAATACCAGCTGTGTTTTCTCTTCGCTGCCACGCTGGGCCAAACCAGATCCTGGTCCATGTATCTCACTGCAACAGTTTTGTTTTAGTTGTGTGGGATTTCTTTCCGTCTAAACCCCACCAATGCTAATAATCATTTGGTCAGGTTTAGATAAGGTGTGAAATTAGCTGCTTTTTCACTCCTAAGAATTCTCCGTTCAAGGCAAGGGCTTGCTTTGCTTCTCTGCTGCTCTTGTCTGTAGTCTGGTTTCAGGCCTGATGTTTTGGTTTTCTGGTGTTCTTTCCCAAGAAAGTGTGATATACACGATGGAATGTTTTTGTAACAATATTTAATGTTATTCATTCCTTCTGGGAAGAGAGATTTCTTCTTAATATCCCTCTGGTTTGACCAATGTGAGTGGTTAGCCTTTGTTTCACCAATCACACTGGTCCATGTAAAATGGTATATAAGGGATAACCATCCCTAATAGAAGAGTCATTTCTTAACCTTCTGAAAAATCACAAGAGTCCGTGTCATGTGTTATATGAAACAACAACAGTTGTCTGATCTAGGCATGGGATATTGTGTGTATAATGAGGATTCCCTTGAAGCTGAATTGTTTGGACTTAAATTACCAAGTCTTTCCTTTAACTTGTTCAGCTGCATGTTACTACACTGCTAAATATATTATGTTCATGGTCACCAGGGATCCTGTGACAGTACACAGCCAGCCTGAAGTTGGGAGCAGGGATTCTTCCTGCTATTGGCAGATAGTTGATTCTGTGTTTTGTATCCCTCTCATGGCCAGCTGTGTCTGTGTCTCTGGCACATCAATGCCCATGGAGGTAGGACTGCCAGTGGCTTTCAGATGGCCGGGGAGTACTGGACTGCTTGGTTTGTTTTGGTTTTTGAATCCTGAGAAACCTATTTTCATGAGAGGTCCTTAAAAATGCTCAGAGCTTAATTTGAAGGTGGTGATTTCAGTAACTTAACTGGAGAGCTGATTGGGGTGAGCTGGTAGTGGATCTCCCTGACAGGTGAGGCTTTTAACCTTTTACAAAGTCTTATTTAACATTTCTTTGGTACAAACTCTCTAATTTGTGTGTCCTTAGAATGGTAATTGCAGCTTATCCATTTTTGCAGGATGTTTCTGCTTTTGGTAAATTAGATTATTTTGTTTTAAAGGGAAGAGCCCTACAGAACAAATGCATGAGAAGAATATGATCTGTGTCGAGGTCTGCAGATGGCACCCAAAATTAAGGCAGCAGTGCTTGGACAAGATAATCGCACTTTTTGATTTTGTAAAATTTGCAGCAGGCTAATCTGGTTTTAATCTCTCAAATTTTATTTTTTTGTGTGTGTGTGTTTTACTTTTCTGAAGAGTTAGGCCATGAAACATTGTAGAGGTTTACTAAATAGCATGAAACAGATCAGGTAGGAGAAATAAGTTAATATCTTCTTTTAGCATTGTTTGTGGGATTGGGGTTTTTTTAGGTGTGACTTTTTGGTTTGGTTTCTTGTTTTGTTGTTTTGGAAGTTTTTTTTTTAAATAATGTGAAGATAAGAATGCTGTGTTATACCAGTTGGTAAGGTGACAGTAGACTTTTGTTCAGGAAATAGCTGGCTCTATTTAGCATTTGACACTCACTATTAGCATGGCAATTGTTTGTTTTAAAAGGTTTTCTTTAAGCCTTAGATTCTGATTTTCAGAGTAGATTTGAATGAATTTGTGCTTTAGGGATAAATGTAAACTGCTTTTTTAGATTAAGAACAGAAAAAAGAACTCTTCCTTGAAATACCCAGTATGTCAAAGGATATACACAGGCAGCAGAAAATAAATGTGCAGATGGGGAGGCCTGAAAAAACATCAAGTGCAGATCCTGAATTTATGCACATTTCTGACATTGTTGGATGAAAAACGCTGCTCTTATCTTCTATGGGTAACCATGGCTACCGTGTGATGTGATTTTATTTTTTTCAACATGAAATTATACACAAGTACAGGAGAGTGGCCTTGTCTCAGCTTGCACCGTATGTATTTGGGTGATAAGGATTATAGTCAGTGAATGTGCTTATCAGTGTGGCACATTTGCTTCTTTAAAATAGGTCCCGATTTATGTCTTCATGTCTCAATTAGTCTGTAGAGGGTAAATGGTGCAGGATTTTCTCAAGTACTGCTACATGAGGTTTAGGCCATCTCCTTTTGTGTTAAAATGTGTCTGTTACCTCCTTGAATCTGAGTCCCAAGTTAATATAATTTGGGGAGGGGGAGTTGAAAAGGCACCACAAACATAGATACAAAGTATTATAGCTCAAATTTTGTGCTGGTTCAGAGCTTTAGTCTTAATGATCATGTGCTTATTCCCTGAAGACTTGTTTTAGATTAATACTCCTCCCTGCTTGATGTGTTTCTGCTTTCATTCACATTTTCAGCATCCTTATGACCTCTGAGGGATGCAGAGATGAGGCAGAAATCTCTGTAACGTTGGGATGGTTTGTATGGAACTCGTGCACGGAGCTCAGAATACATTTCTGTTTCTCTCTGCAAGTGCCTGAGTTGTACTCCAGGGATGGCGAGTGTGAATCAAAGGCTCGCCTGGCGTGGGCGGTGCGGGATCCGTCCCGCGGGATGCTCGGCGCTGTCCCTGCGCTGCCGGCGGCTGCTCCGAGCGCAGCGCGCTGCCACGGAGCCGCACGGCTCACAGGGCACCTGCCCACTGCAGCGAGAGCTCGCGGGGACAAACTCCCTGAAGCTGCGGTTTGCCGTCTTTAAACCTTTACGAATAATTAGTTCAGCAGTGGGAATTGTTTGATTAGTCATGTGGATTAGGAATGCAACTGCTCAAACTCACGGTAATGCCGCTTCGGCTGCGATTTGAAAACATCTGACTTTATACTTGTGTATTGATACTCTTGCAGTTGTTGCTGCTTTGGGGGGTTTTATAACAAACAGCAGAAGAAAGGTGAAACATTCTTTGAAATATTGCTAAAAACTTTCTGCTACAGCACAACAAATGCTCTTTTTAGCTGTGATTTGGCTTCCAAAAGAGGCCTGTGAAATTAGAAAAGGATAATTTGGAAAACTTACCAATGACATTGCTACAGGCAGAATTTTGTAGGTCAGGCCCCCATAGCTAAGTGAGAAATACAAACTATGAACTGCTGGTGGATTGGGAGAAGCGTAAGGAATAAGAATAGTTTGGTAGTTGAGACGGATTAAAGTCAGCACGCAATTCACAAGCAGTAAGCTGGGAAAAGCTCTACAAAATTCAGAAAGCTTCCTGCAAATATCTTAGTATTAGAAATATATTATATTCAAATAGCCTCATAGTAGAAAAATTGGAACAAAATATGCACTCATATGTAAATGCATACAAGCACCTTTTGAACTGTTGTAATCCACAAATAAGAACTAGAGTACTGCTCCCTACTCCAGGTAGGGTAGATGCTTTAGGCAATTATGTCTTCATGGATACAAGGATGAAAAATTCATTAACATGGCTGAGAAAGCAATCAAAAATCATGCTAAAGGTGCTAAGAAACTTCAGAGGAAAGCTGTAGCCAGACAATGGGGACAGCAAGCATAAAGTATCTGTGGCAGACAGGAATGTCTCAAGATGCTTAAGGATGAGTATGAAAATGCTGCTGCAGGACTTATTTTCTTTGTAAAAGAACAAGTACAGGGCAAAACAGACAAAGAATGCATTAAAGTTGGAACCTGGGTCCAGCAGAGGAAAAACAACATAATTGAAGATAGTCCTCAGAGCAGCAGAGTAGAGTAATTGTAGAAGGAATCATTACACTGAGAAGTGCATTATTTTCAGGAGGCAGTGGTGACTCATGGCGATGAGATAGCATATATGTGACATGAAAGCATTTCAAAACAGCAAAATTAAATTACTTGCCAAGTTCAGATTAGCATCAGATGCAATGACAAGTCAGTGACACACAAGCAAACAGGAAATTGAATGCCAAAGATGGAGAAGGGCATTTATGACTGCTGGGCTACAAAGTCTTCCTCAGCAGTGGGCGAGAAAAGAAAGCAAAATTGCAAGCAATATCAGGCCAATTAAAAATGTGATGGCTTCCTTCTGCTGAGGTAGTGGCTAGGAGCAGTTCTAAGAGTCTTGGCACAGCAGAAGAACAGGGGCACCTCTCAGCTGAAAATGTGTCTGGGCCTGAAAATCAAGGACAGAGATTCTGCCAGATATGAGGAGAGAAAAGCCAATGTTGGAGCCACTGCTCGTGCCTCTGAATGCTGAGTGCTGAGGTGGCCAAGTGCTTGTCTTCATGTGGCCTGAGCCCTCCCTAAAGAAGCACTGTGACTCAGGCACTTCTGGGAAGCATTTTCAGACAGTGACACTGAACACTAAAAATTGGGCAGACAAGCAAACTGGCAGGCAGGAAGCTGGTCTGTGAATCTGGGCATATTACAACATCAGCTTGCCATGACCCAGCAGTTAGGTAATTATCAATATTGTTCCATGGTCTTCCTCAAGAAATCTTCAAAAATTAGAGAAACTACATTGCAACCATTGCAACTTACTAAATCTACCTGCTAACAGATAGAAGAGCTGCAGATGAAATATGTGGAAGAGTGATGAAATATTCTAGTTTGGTGGAAATTCTTCTCTGCTGAATGTGGTAATCAGAAAACCAGAGAATGTCTGATGAAAATAAACTTACAGGACTCAGTGAATGATCTAAAGAAACCCACACACACAAAATTTACATACCCAGAACTACTAGCATCTAGCCGTGTCCTTTTCACATGAAAACATTTGCTTTTGAAGTAAACCAAGAATAAACTAAAGTGCATACAAGTTATTTAGTCCAACAGAAAGGCAGGACAAATCAGGTGTCTCCAACTCAAAGGAAGAGATTCAAGTTCTCATTTTAGAATTTGTAACTTTTATTTATCTATGTATAACAATGATTGATACTTTAAGATTGTATAACAGAATATAAAATATGTAAGAAGATTATGCTTCTCATGATTAATTTGGCAAAGTGAATTAAATATGAGTGAAGGGACAATATAATAGATAGCTTCATAATGGAGGACACAGCAGGATATATATGGGGAGGTTATTATGTAGAATCTTGAAAGATGTGCTGTGTTCAGTAAGAGAAGATTATATCCCTAAAGCAAGAAGTATTACCTGGGTGCCCATTTCTTGTCTCATGCTTCAGTACTGACCACTTGCCTTGCCCATCTCCCTTTGATCCTAATTCATCTTCAGTTTTGGAAAATCCTCCCGTATCACATGCTTAGGGTTCTCTTCTTTCCAGTCTGTCCTATAAAATCCAGGTCTGCTTTGGAAGGCATGGTGGATTTTTTTTTTTTCTTTTCTGCTTAAATTGAATTAGCTTTTCTTCCTCGCTGTGGTTTAGGCAAGCAGCACACCACCCCCCACACACACTTTGTTTTTCAATAGCCTCAGGCTTTTCTCTTGTACTCCTTTCTAGATGAAAATCCCTTAGCTCTTATTTTTCCTTCTTTGCAGTATTCGTCTTTCTTCTTCCCCTTCTTTATCAAGGTTTATTTCCCAGATGTCCAGTGTTCTACATCAGAGTTGTTTTCAGAGATGCACATCACGTGTTTTATGCCTTCTGTTTGCTTTTTTCTAGTTCTTTTATCTGGGGAGTTTTGAGCCTCTGTGATATAAGTACTTTCTCTTCTGCAGTGACTGAGTTGAAAAGAATGATTTTCAGGAGCGAGTAAATGTTTTTCCTCCCTGAAAATGACTCAGGGCTTAGGAAACTTTGTGGATCAGCACTCTAAGTGATTGTGCAAATTAAATAGAAGAGTTTTCATCTTAATTTGGGTGAGAATTTGTTAAAATTTCCTGGGGAAGGGAAAGATTAGTAAAAAATTCAGATAATACGAAGACAGGTTGTCATATTGGAAATTTTTTTGTGTTCTTTAGCACCAGTTAACCCACCTTCACCTTCCCCATGATGATTCTGACAGCTCATGAAATTGTATATTCCATTTATCTGGCCCAGTCCAGTAGCTTTAAAGTAAGAGTTTGTTATAATGGACATATATTTGGGAGAGCTGAGTGTGTGCTAGCAAGCACTTAGAACATTTTAAATGGTAAAGAATACTTGAGTGACACAATACTGTCAAGTGAAGACTTACCTTGAACTTTGCCTAATATTTTGGCAGTGGAGAAGGTCAGAAAAGAAAGTTACACAGTCAATGATTAAGCAGTTTCTGGGTGTTCTGTTTGTTGAAGCCTACTTGGTAATAGGCTTTAGAGTGTAGAGGAGCTGATGTGTGTGGGATATTGTGGGAGGTACTGTTTGACATCTGCCAAGGGAATATTATGCTTTGCCTCTAGATTTTGTGAATGACAATCAGCTTCTGGAGGTGGGACTGTGAGATACACTCAGTGATTGCCACTGTTAAACCTGAAGGCTCAGTGAGGGGGAAGAGGCCATAGCTGAGATTGGCACATCCCCACAGAGGAAAATTGTGTCCTGTAGCTCTGTGTGACTGTGCATTTCTTCCTTGCAACTATCCCAGGTACAGAACCTGGAGCCTTGTTCTGCCTTCAGATGTGCTCAGGTTGGAGTTTCAGCACCATTTTAATGAGATTTAGCTGCTGTTGAAAATGGCATTTCTGGCCTTGTTCTTCTTCTACTCTCGGGTCCCTCACTCCTGCCTTCCTTATGCTGTTATCAGTGTTTGTGTTTGGCTTATCAGGAAAGACATGATCAGGCAGAAAGATTACCTCTCTGCTTAATTTTGAGTTGATCAGTTTATTGTTCTGACCAGTTGCACACCTCAGGCTGGGACAGAAGGCAGGAACTAAGACCAACACACATCCTTCTTGCTCCTTTCCTGACAGTGAAATCATGTGGCTTTCTTTTGGGGTTTTTCCTTTGGAGCTTCCTAAGTGGCAGCTTAATACCACAGACCACTGCAGTCAGTTTGACACAGCTGGTGATACTGCATTATGTTAGACCCAGAATTTCTATTTGCTTCAGAAAGCTTGTTAGAGGTGATAGAGGATTTCTGGGTCTGCCCCAATCAAAGGCAATGGAAGATCACCAGGATGGTTCTGTCTCCTGCAATAAGGATAGCTGTTACCAGAGTCTCAACTAATCAAGTAATTTAGTAGCACCCAATCCAATATAAAATTGAATTAATAATAAAAAATTCTGAAGCTCTTAGATTAAATTTGTCCTACCCTACATTTATATATTCTGAGTATTAAGATAAGCCCCAACATAATCAAAGAAATACTGCAGGCCAGTAACTATCAAAGAGACATCAGCTGTGATGCAGTGTATACCATTATCTGTGAGTTAAGGTTAGTAAATTAACTGTCATATGTGACGTGTGGTTTCCATTATGTATCTATTTAGGAAATGCCACCTGTCTCCAAGAGCTACTTGTATATTTAAAATATGTAGTAACTGTAAAATAAGCACAGTTTTGTTTTTTTTAATATGGATACAGATGAATGTATTCATGTAAGGGGAGTAAATATATAATATTTAATGTCTATAAATATATAATTAATCACTTTTATATCCTTCCTCCCTGTGAAAAGGACCCTGTGAAACTGGTCCTGCAAATTACTGTTGATTCTGTGCAGTATTGACACATGTGAAATCTTTTGTTGTTCCTGCATAGGAAGTTGATGTCTTCTTTTAGAGAGGCTGCTGAAAATGCATTTTCTTCTGTTCCAACCCAGGATAGTTCATTTCTGCCATTTAAATTTGTAATTTTTATTTTTGCTTGTAGCTTCACTTAATAATTACACAAAAGCAGTATTTGTTAACATACCTAGCCTAAGTCTGTTTAATCATATTTGAATAATCTGCTTCAAAATGTCTAACGTGTGAATTATTTTTAAGTGTTTCTGAACTGTTTTTACATTAGAAAAGACTAGAGCAAAAATACATTATATGATCCCCTTCTGCCAGTTTGTGATTATTACAAAATATGAATTTGAAGCAGTTGAGGTATTTATTTTTGAGAACAGGTTTTGAGCATTACGCTTCAGTGTTTTTTTTTTTTTTTAAATGTCGACTTTCTACTAAGCAGGTGTATTCACAGTAAGGTCTCACCTGTGAGGTGGCCATGCTATGTAAATGGTTTGATCAAGTCATAGTTTAGTAAGCAACTTAGAGAAAGCTAAATTTGAAATCTCATCAATGCTAGTGGTCTCCTCTGTCTGGTGTTCAGCTGATTGAGGCCAGCACCAGTGCTGTGTGTTCCCCATCATGCTGCTGAGATGACCCCTCTGGACCGCTGCTTCCATCACTGGTACATGGCTCTGAAAGCTCACTTGAGTGGCCAAGGAAGACCCAGCTTCCTTTACCACTGCACACATATGTGGTTCATCTTGTCCCCATTCATTTCTTCTCTGGACTCTGCAGTGCCAAATGTGAGCTGGAAAATGATGCTGGCAAAATTTATGGCTACTGGGAAAAGATTGGACCTTGAACCTTCTTGGTCTTCATGCCTGATATTTTCTGTGACACATCCCATGATGCCTTTAAACGGAAGAACCAGTGGGCACCAGGTTGGATGGGAATATGATATACCAGGCTATTAATGGACATTGCAGAATTTACAGGTGTGTGGACACTGTTTCTGTAATTTACTGCTTTAATCTGCTCTCTGCAAGTGCTAAAATGTTCCCCAGTTTGATATATTTCAGCAGCTGCACAGAGACTGAACAGACCCAGGGTACTGTAATGGCCTCAAGCATGATTTTTCCTCTGTACCAGCAGCTTTTCGTTAAGCAAAGAAATGTCGAGCGTTGGGTGAAAGATAACTAACTTCATGCCTTGTTTAGGAAAATATTGATGTATTTTATGGAAGGAAAATAAAAATAGCTGATGGTAAGAGGTTCAACAGGGTGCCTTTGTATTGTCTTACACTATGTATTTGTGAGGCTCAGCTTCCTGGTGGTTCTTCATGCTGACTGCAGGCCTGCATTTGGCTTCTTTCTCAAGGAAACCTTCATCTCTTTATATTGCACTTCGTTTTCCAAGACCAGGGTTGTTTAAACATGGAAAGAGACTGAACTGAGCTGCCATTCTGAAACTGGTGTGTGATTTGCAAAGGGAAGCTCTAACTGTGGAGGTCAGGCTCCATGCTTCTGTCTTCTCCCTCTATCCAAATATTTTGCAGGGGACAATCTGTCCTGCTTAGACTAGTAGCACTTCTAGCCCTTGGACTAGCTGATATCAGTATGTATAGCTTGTGCTGGATAAGGAATCCAAATGGAATAGAAAATTTTACTCTTTGAGATATCATCCATTTTTTTAGGTACTATATTAATGTGAGAGACGAGAAGTATTGGCAAAGCTTCAGCTAAGGGGCAACTCAAGAATTGTAACTCAGATGTATTTTATTGATATCCAAGATAGACAAGGGAATACTATTTGGAGAAAGGATTAATCCAAATGCTGTAATGAATATTATGTAGCTTTGCTAATATCACAGCTACACAGTTTCATCTGACTTTAGGATCCAGTTAATTATGTAATGCTGTGATATAAAGAGTTTGCATCTAGCTTATGTGTACAGTGATTCCTTAGCACACTTAGCAGAACAGAATTTAAAAAATTTCAGTCACAAATTGTTCTGGGAAAAGAGTACATGCTAGACTTTTTAAGAGACCAAAAACCTGAAGGTAAGGTTTCTATAGCAAAGAGGGGTAAGCCTGAATGAATACGTCTAATGGTGAATCCCTGTGCTTTGGCAGATATGTTTCTTGGGAAACATATTTTATATTCTCTGTAGACTTCACTCCTATGAAGATTCAAGGGGATGTGCAAGACCCACTGATACCAAGTGCAGTTGTTCCCCATAAAATGCTTAATGTGAGTAACTCTTTACAGGCCTAGGTTCTCCAGTGCAGCTGCTGTTTCTGTGGCTTGAGTGCACAGAAGATCTAGACTTGAGATTTGATGGAGACTTGAGACTTACTCTAGTCTTGTGGACTTAGGTGCTTCTTTTCAGCTGTACTTCAAAATAGCAGTATTTCTGAGGGAATTGAAAGAACCTACATGCTTATGGTGAGCTTAGTCTCATCTTGATGTATCAGTTGTGTTTGCTTTGAGATTTACAGCTGAAGTGTTGTTATTCTGCTAGTGCTAATTCTCATTAATCAACAATCAAAATGCTGTCAGAGATGTCTCAGCTAAGTGCATTTCTTCTGTATATAGAGAAATTTCCTGAAAATAGAGATTAAAATAATCCAGTAAAATTAATGGTTGCACATCATGCAAAAGTGATCTAAATGCAACTTGACTGGAGAAGTCACTATAACATCAAGCTTTTTTCTTGAAGCAAATTCAGGGAAAAGATGCCTTGAACAAATATAATGGTTACATAGCGCTGGGTCTTCAGGGAAAAAGGCCACATGCTTGTTATAACTGATGTGTCTGTGAGTGTGCTTTCTTTGCCTGAAGACTTCTTTTTGCTAACCAGAAATGTCAGTGAAAATGATGTGAATTGACAAGATGCATCAGTGTACCCTGTAGTTTACTGAGATGATGATTAGGATAATACATCATGTTTCATTGTGAGCCACAGTACAATTAAATATTACTGGCTGCATTAATGATGACTGCAGATGTGTTTAAAACTCAGTCTTATAAAAAACACCTAAATTCTTGTTTAGCATTTCAATGCCAGCAAAGAGCACTTTGATATCACCTGTCCTGGCCTGGAGATCTGTATGATGGGCATCCACGTGATTGGCTAGGGATAGTTTTGTCTTAGTCCCTGCTGCTGAGTTTCTGGTAGCTCCACAAATATCCCAGGAAATGTAGGTGGTGTCAACCTAGAAGGATTTACTTGTCCGGAGAGTGACCAAGGTTAATCAGAGGAAGGGCTTTTATATTGTAGGGGGTTGCTGATGATGCAGGTTGGTTCTGTATGGGGATAAGGACTCATGGCAGGATGGCAATTCAGCTATTTTGGAGTTTGAATTCCGGTCTTCGTGCTTCCACTGCAAAGCAGTGTCTAATTTTAGGGCCATTGCTCAACTTTTGGGCTGGACACCAGGTTAGCACTTGATGGAGTGGTCAAGCAGTTGGTGCAGCCTTTGGCAGGTGATAAGGGTTTTGGATGCTAAGGTTGCTGTCTTGGGAGAAAGGAGTATTTTCTTCCCTTTCTTCAGATTACTTTGCTGTAATTCTCTAACAGGTCATGAATAGAGCACCCTTAGTCTCGTAGTGTGACAACACCTGCTGTTAAATGGGTTCTGGCTTACAAACAAGTTCACTTCTGGCTCTCACCTTCCTTTCCTGAACTGAAAAGTACAGTCCTCTGGGAAGAGACTGGAATTCTACTCTGCTTTTTGTCAGAAGTTGACTGTTTGCTTTTCAGCTAGTGGCTTTCAGTGCATTGTAATTTTCACCTGTGAACAGGCAAGCTGCTTATTGTCTAATTAGGATTTTTCTGCCCTTCTTTTCACTTTTGAAATATGCTTTCAGATGTTTGGACAGCATCCTTTGCTAAAGGCTGCAGCTTTATGAACTGTTAATACATTGTACCTAGTGCTGTGTAGTACTGAGTGAGCCTCAGGTAGCAGTATGCAGTGGAAAACAGGAGTGTCTTGAAATTCAGCCAACTTTTGGTTCTCTATCTTCACATCAATAGCACAGCAAAATTTTACTTGCCTGTAAATGCTCTTGTATTGCTTAGTAAATATGTTCTTGAAAAGCTTCTTTTATATCTATGTGTCAAGAGTAATCAGGAAGGCCAGTAGATCAGTTCTAACTCTGATAGGTAGGAGACAAAATCTTTTATGTGCAGCTATACATGCATGCTTAAACCTCAAAGATGAATCTTTAAAAAAAATTTTAAAATTCTTCTGAACATAAACACTCAGGGAGAAGTATTCTTAACAGTCTTTAAACTCTGAACAAAACATGCAGTTTATTGAACTGGATTTCAGGATATATGGTGATACAAGTAAGTCCAGTGTATTTTTGTAAGCTATGCCAGAAAATAATCTATAAGTTTAGGTTGTGTTGTACTGTTGCTGGGTAATTAAAGCCTTCCATAAATACATCTTGTTGCTAAAGCGCTTCACAGACAACTTGAGGAAACCATTTTTGCCCTTCCTCCCTGAACCATTAGTTCACAGAACTTACAGAAGCAAGTGAAAGGGAAAGATTTAGCATCGTGAGGAGTAAAGAAAAGAAGCACTTGAATTAATTAAAGTGGCTTGATGAGAATATTATGAGATTGTTATATGTAATATTAAAGAGCTAGGGGTAATTTGGGAAATTGGATAATATATTCTCCTGATTAGAAATAAAGAAATGGAGCAAGGAAAGGTTGGAAAGGGAAAGGTTTGGACGAGAGCGGCCACTCTCTGCCCCCCTGTGGACAGAAAACGTGGCGCCCGGTTTTCCTTATTTTTCTAAAACGTGAGAGAGGCTGAAATCACTGACTATGTAAGCTACGTCCACAAATTCTGAACCACAGGCTCTGTAGTATAGTATCTTAAATATCTTTTGAATTTGCAGTTGGGTGGTTTTATTTTACACTGCACTGGCAAACCTCTGAGCTGAGGCTTTGCTTCTCAGTGGTCACTCTTTCTCTCTTAATTCCCTGCCGTGCTCCTCGCAGGCTTGTGGTAGAACTGGCCCTGCAGGTTCAGTTAAATGTTGGTAAATGCTGTATTTTCTCTCTTCCCGTTCCTCTGTTTTCTACCTCCCTTTCAAAAACCCTCGGTGACGAATTAGCCGTGAGAAGCGTGGCACAGGCGATGCGTGAATTGCTCTCCAGTGCTGGCCACAGATGTTCGCAGCTGCTTCTGCCCAGCACCTGCTGCTGCACTGGAGCGCTGGGAGGCCAGTGGTCAGCTTCCTCCTTTGGTACTGCCCATCACAGTCCCTGCCTTGTGCAGGGACATTTTCCTGCCTTTGCTTCGTGCAGTGGGTGCAGGCTTTGTCCCAGCCGCCGCTAGTGCTCCTCTACTGCAGCTTATTTGTTTTACAGCAATACTGTTTTTCCTCTTTCCCAGATATCTGCAGGGTGTTCAAGTTGATGTTTGCCCATGAAAACCAGACTCACTCTGAGGAAGTCTCAGCTGTCTGTCTGGCTTTGTGGGCATGATACAAATATGAAGGTGGTGATTTGGCTTGAGGTTCAGAAGTCTTAAAGCGTTGCATATTATAAACATGTTTCTGCATTGACACATTTCTGCCTTTCTCCAGACCCCCACCACAGCAACAAAGTTTTTCTTTATTCATAATATTGCCCATTCTTGTCCAGTCATCCTATTGCTATTCCTTTACAGGGTTGTTTCTCAAACTAACAGGAAAGAGTTGCAAATTTTGTCCTGCGAGATGTCTCTGGTTTTGTTCTTATAATCATCACCAAATAGAACCCCAGTTTTGTGTCTTGCCTGAAAGCAGAGACCTTGGATAACAAAGTAAAGATGCATCCTGCTTTTGATCATTGTTTTTCTGAAATAGGGAAGAATTGTGAAAAAATCAGTGAGAGTGAAGCAGGGGTTCTGGGGAAATGTTGCATTTCTTTTCTGGCGTAATTCCCATTTGTTTATACGGTGTGTTGAGAATACTGAAGTTTGTGTCGGTGCTATTAGAGGTATGTATTTTCTCAGCCCAATCTGAATGATGAGAAAAATGGTTTTGTTTATGATTATTTTTTTAATCTGTATTGATCTACTGAAACTACTTGACTGCATCAGAAGGTTTGAAGGGAAGAGCACTGTTCAATTACCAACGAGGTGTGTGCAGTTAAAGCTGTGTCCACCTTGTCTCAATTTGTTAAATTTAATGTTTGCATGCTTGATGATTATAGCCATTCTTGTAGTTTTGGGTAGGTGCTTAATGCTTCACCATGTATATTATGTTAATTATGTATATTCCCATAATAAACCAAAGATTGTTCAAGTTCTTTCCATGCACTGTTCAAATTTTGATCTCTGATATTGCTGTATCACAGCAAGTGTGTCAGTATCTCCTGAAATATAAGTGCTGCTGGCCATTCTTTTTGATTTTTGCTTTCTGCTTCCTTCTTATGCATGCTTCATTCCCATGAAGGTAGTTCGGTAAAGTAGTGGTAGATGTTGTGTGAGTGATGCCATTTGTCTTGCGATTATGACTTATGGCTAATAGGAAGAAAAAGAAAAATGGTAGCTCTAGGCCACTATACAGATAAAAACAGAATTAAAATTAAGTGGGAAAATGTGTTGTGCCAGACGGCATCTCGGGTTCAGCTCTTTCACACATGTTTTTTTTAATACTTGCAATATAAAGAGGGTGGTGGTGAAAATTATATTTTTTATTAGTCTGTCCCAGCAAGAATTTACAGCTACAAATGAAGCTTCAGTTGTAGTCCTAGCAAGAGCAAAAAAATGTTGTAGGACATGTGGCCATTTTGCACAGGGTGTTTAGATCAGGCAGGAGCACAGGATTTCTTTCCCACAAGCAGTTTGGGAACATGGAGGCTGAGGTGGGGATAAGAAATGTAGCAGCGATTTAAAAATGCAAAAACAGAGCTATAAGGGAAATGTCTTTATTCCTCTGGGACCCTGGAGTTTAAGCCCTAGCAGGCAGCCACAGCTGGTGGAACTGGCTTGCAAGCAGCTTGAGGAGGGTTAGCAGACTTTCAGGGTAAAAAAACACCCAATTGGGCTTCAAAGTGTGACAAGCACAAAGTATTCCAGCTGGATTAAGAAGTTCCCTCCTCACAGGCAGTCAGAACAATTAAAGAACAGATGAGCTAATGAGTGTGCTCCTGAGATGCTTATAATTGTTAGTTCCACACAGCTTTCAGGACTGAACAGCATTCTTGTGCAGTGCCTCACTCCAGAAGCTGCCTAAACCAGTGCTCAGGAGAGTTCAGAAGCAGAATGATGTGGGAATAACACATGTGATGTGTTACTCCGGAGTAGATTTAGGTGTTCAGATGCTGCCATTTGGTACTGGTGGTGTATACACCAAAAGGCTGAAGGCTGGTGAACAGAGTGCACACTGCTACAGTCTCAGCATCCTTTGGGTTAAACCAGCCAGCTAGTGAGCATGGACACTGCTCTCCTTCAAATGTCTCACTGTCCCAGAATGACTGTTAGATGTACTTCACTTGTCAAATTGTTGTCCAGGCAGTTATTTATTTATATGATGCTTTGTTCCTGTCCAGACATCAGCAAGTCTGGGAGTCATTTCAGATCCCGCAGCTGCTCCTCTCTGGTGAAGATGTCAACAACAGGAACAGTTGCAGCAGGCAGTCTGGTGTCTGTGCTCTCTCTAGCAAACAATCATATTATTTATCAAAAAGATTATTTTCTAATATTACTAAAGGAAAGTTCTGTGACTGTTATTATAGAAAAAAAATTAACATGCAGAAGCCTGTTAGCAGTTGAAATATCTGACAGTAGACAGAGGTGAACAGTGACAGCATCATTTTAGGATAATCTGTGCACATCACCTTTGTTCCTGTGTGCCATCTATGTGCTCTGTAACAGTGAGATACCTTTAGATGTTTTGTCTGTCTACCTGTAGCCGAAGTTAACAGGTAGTTCACAGAAACAAGGAAAAATAATGTGGAAATTATAAACTGTTACTGAGGGATTAAATCTACTATTTTTGTGATTTTTTTTTATTTTCCAAACATACTGACCCTTACAGTTCAGAACAAAACCTTTTGTTTTGAAACAGTATTCAGATTTGACCTTACATGTAAAGTCCATGAAATAAACATACAATCCTTTAGATAACCAACTCGCTCTGAAAAGTTCAGTTAATTTTTTTTCAATATTTCATTCTCATGAATCCCATGGACAACAAAGTAATAGGCCTAAAGTGTGCTTTTGTTTTGAGCTACTTGCAGAGAAAAGTGAGTCTCTCTAGAAATGGATGCAAGTTCTTGATTCATCTGGTTTGTCTTGCATTGCTTCCACAATTTCACACCACTCCAATGCAATAAACAGCCTGCTCTGCAAACAGAGAGGGGTTATAGCAATCCAGATCTTCAATTTTAAGTGCTAGACAGAAAGTCAAAGCCCATGATTCAATCATCCCCATTTTGTAGGTTTTTTCCTTTTGTCAGCTTAGCCCATGACCTTGCTGTTTGGAAAGGAATGAATAAATTCAGCTGCATCTCTCTGCTGTTTAGTTGACCTTAGGTGCCACACAAACTTTGCTCCCTCCCCTTTCTCATTAATAGGTTCAGAATAGATTTTCTTGTAAACTCTGGCTGTAGGGTTTCAGATGCTTAATCTGTTTAGAACCTCTGAAACATCCTCTGGTTTGCAGGCTATTGTAAGCTTGCAGAGCCTTTCTTGGGAGGTAGGGGTGTGAAATTATGTTTTTGTTTAAATCCTGCTCAGTATAACGTTGAACATATTTATGGATATAAATATTGAGACAAAATTTGTAGAAATTACCCAAGATGAATGTGAAGGTGTGTTTTCAGCGTCTTTCTGTCATTTGTATTTAAATAGATTCTAAAAATGTGTAACTATTACATTGTTTATGATTGTAGAAATTATCCCCTGCACCCTGGATTTTTAGAAACTTTTCTTTGTAATTTCTCATGTTCTGCAAGCTGTCTTGTATTTAATGTTGGCACTGATTTATCCATGCTCCCCTCTTGTTTTCCCCATATGTTTTTTTTTTGCTTTCAGTGTTTGATTGTGATTGCAGTGACTTACTTTTGGAACAACACATCAAATACTGCAGTTAGTTTTTTTTTTCCTTTAATCAAGTGATTTATTTTATGAGGGGGATAGTTTAATTTTTAAAATAAAATTTTAAATTTAAATATGTTGTCTTTCAGTTGGTGCCTTTCGTGCTGGTGGATTAGTTCCTTATTCATCAACAGTGCAGCTTGGAAGGCAGATAAATAGACTTTGCTCTTGAATGAAGCAAGTGTTAATTCCTCTCGCCACCTGCCCCCACAAACATTTGGCTCCAACACTACAGCAAAGCCCAGGAGGCCACGGGGCCAGCCCTTCTGTCTGTGCTCTGAAGGCAGAAACCATGCCACTAACATCTTGTGAACCTGATGATTGCACTCAGCTTTCCTCTCTGATGCTTTATGAAAAAAAGCAAGTTTTCACTGCACCCTAGCCAGCCTTTAAAAAAGAAAATAAAGCAGTAGAAACTGGTTTATCATATTTTTTGTAGATGAACATAAATCACTTCTGTCTTGCTTCTTAACAGCCCTTGACAATATTTATATTTAACTAACAATGTTTTCAATGTTTCAGTCTATTTGGTTTCTTGTTTTCTCACAATTTCTTTTAGCTGTGCTCATTCAAATGCTGATTATTTCTTATTGATCAACTGCTTTCATCTCTACTGTTTTGTAGGAAGAATTATTAAATGAGCTTGAACATGATAAAAATAGTCAAATTCATCTATGCCAATTTCTGGAACTGGCTTCCAGATTTTTCTCAGTTCACTTCCTTTACTCCCTGATGTGTATTTTAAATGCATATGCGGCTTATAACATTAAAAAATAAAGTTCTGGTAGGTTTTACAGACATTTTAGCCAATGACAGTGGCTTCTGTAGCTGCCTCTTTAGCATTTTTGAAAAATGTCATAATAATTTGCAAGCCTAGCTTGCTTCATACATAGAAGATTCAAAAATACATTAATATCCAGGACAAGTTAAAAAATAAAAGTTGCTTGGGTTCTCAGTTTGCATTGCCACATACTTTTCTCAGTAGCTGTTTCAGCACAAGCCAGTGACAGTTCTGGGAAAAAAAGCCCACGCCTAATGGATGTGCTGCGTTAATAACCCAGTGTTTACAGGTTAGTGAGGCTTGTCATGAAATCTCAGTGCATTGCCAGTTTCCTCAGTTAACAACAACCTCTTGTCTGAAGAATTTTATAGATTACATCAAGTATTAAATACTGCTAGTAAAAAAACAGTTTTCTGTTACAGACAACTGTAATAGTTCTATATAAGAATAATTTGCACAGAGCTCAAAAAATGTTCTTACTTGACATATTGCCATTAATTATTCTTTATGCATGCTGGGTTTTGTGTGTGTGTATATATATATAATAATATGAAAACAAAAAAACAAAGTGTAGGTTAGTTTTTCTTCCCTCCTTTCTTCCTCTCCAATATGGTTAGCTGCTTTTTTACCTAATTTTAATTCTATCTGGAAGTAACAATGAAAGATCCTCTTTTTTTTTATGCAGTTCAAACGAAACTCCCTGGAAGTTGCTGTTTATTATAGCACCTGGTGCATCCCCTTAACAAGTTCTCATGCCTTCAGACTGGGCTTGGTACACTGTAAATATACCTCAAAAAATTTAACTGACTAAATGGTGGAAAATAACATGGTTGAGTGCAGCAGTTTGATGAAGTGATAAAGCAAATGTTAACCAGGTTCAGGAACAAAGAAAAGAAACTCATTTGCATTTTACCCATCATCATAAAAGTGGGTTGATTCTTCTCTCAGAACCCCTCAGACAGTTTCTGATTTGGGGAGTCTGCTTTAAATCGAAATTACAGTTTAGTCTGTTTTTGATTCCCCTTTGCTGCCCCAGAATGACTCAGCATCTTCCTTTTTCCTATCATCCCTGCTGCCTGGGGTTGTGTTGTGCCCTTTTTGGGTACTGCATCCACAAAGGTTGAGTTCTTAGCAGCTCTCCTCCTTTTTCAGCACTGTTATCCTAGAATGGTTTGATTTAATAGGGACCTTTAAAATCATCCAGTCCAACTGCCCTGCAGTGAGCAGGGACATTTACAGCTAGACCAGGCTGCTCACAGCCCTGTCCTTGAATGCTTCCAGGGATGAGGCATCCACCACCTCCCTGGACAACCTTCTGGTGTTTCACCACCCTCGTTGCAAAAAATATCTTCTAAATCTGACTTCTTTTAGTTTGAAACCATCACCTTTCTCCTACTACTACAGACCCTTCTAAAAAGTCTTTCTTATAAGCCCTTAAGTTTTGTGAAGCTGCAGTACAGTCTAACAGTGGATTTTGTTTAAATCTTGTTGAATACGAGATGATTGTGTGGATTAAACTTTTCTGAAATACTTGTTCCTCATGAACTCTCCACTTCAGATCCCCCACTCTTTGCAGTGCTGTGGTTCTACTGAAAGCTCCACATGCTGGTTTGCCTTTGCTGCTGCTGAGTTTGCCAGAACTTGCAGCTGGGAGTTCTCCCTCGTTGCTAGCTGAGGGGTGCTGTTCAGGCTGCTCAGGTACTCTCTTGCCTTCCCAGCTGTGTAAATTCAGCTGATTTTAGCTCCTGTTTCAATAGTCCACATGTCCATCCTAGCTGTAGGACTGCACACGAGGGAAATGAGACTCAGAAGCAAACAGTTATAAATTTGGGGGGATATACCGTGCTGTCCCCAAAGTGCAAGCTGCCTTGCCTCACCCTTTCCCTTGGCCATGGGGCACCTATCATGTCAAGCTTGTGGAATAATATCAGTCACAGCCTTGCTGATGTTTGGCTGCTTCTGAGCCCCTCCCACTGTTTTTCTTACATGGTTCTTTCTCAGAAGCCAAACTCTAAACCTAAACCTTGCTGTAGAAGGCTGGGAATAGTGTCTGAGTTCTCAGAGAAGAGCTGTAAGAGGCAATTTTGACGTGACTATACATGATCCATGACATAGCCTGTGTGATCTTTTGTAAGTGCACTGAACTGTGCTGCGCCTGTATTATTTAAATCTGCCAGCATGGTTACACTGGAAAACGAATGTGAAGAGTTTGTGTGTCCGGCTGCTTTAGTCTGTTCCTCAGCCTCAGAGGGGATGAATCTCTGCCTGCCTGCTCTGTGACCCTGTGCCTCTCTCTCTGCCCTGAAGCTGCTCTTCCAGATGTTCATCTGCTAGATATGTCAGCAGAGGTGTCCCCTCTCCTTTTTCTTTTGAGGAAGGATGTGAAGGCTCCTGCCACACATAAGTTTTGGAGATCCTTTTACAAACCCTGGTCAGTCTATGACCTCCAGCTGCCTGGAGAGCAGTTCCTGCAGTCCTGGGCTATTGTACCTGCACTCAGCTTTAGCCACAACCCCAAACTTGTCAGTGCTTTGATTCCCAGGTCATTTGCAGTTCTGTCCTGCTAAAGGGCTGACTGTTCCAACTCCCCTTGTTTGTTTTTCCAGGCAGAGAAATGAGAAGGTAAGGGAAGGAGGAGGTGGGACTGACACCACGAATAGTTCTAAGCATCAGCCCTCTATCATTCTTCAGTACAACCTTTATCCCATTCCTCGTGCATGCATTACACCTGTGTGCCCTCTCTACCCCTCTGTGACTGGTCGTACCCCTCAGCATTCCAGGTATCTTTACCTTCAACACTTGCCCTGTCCTACACAGCTGTAGCCTGTTAGGGATGAGCCCTTTCCCAATCCCCACAAACCGTGTGCCTACAGGAAAGCTGCTTAGAGCTCTCTTCAACTTTACTACCTGTTCTGATGTTCACTTCAGTTTTCAGATCCAGGGTTAAAGCCAGGCTGCTGTTAGAACATCATGAACACAGAAGAATGGAAATGGTAGAAAGTTGGTCATACAACTGCTGTAAAAACAAGCCTGCAAACAGCAACAACTCAATGGTTGGGCCTGGATAACTTGGTAAATCTTGTAATAGAACTTCTACTTTTGTAAATATTTAGCTGCCACTCTATATAGAGTCAAAAGTATTGAAACCAGCTGGAGTATAAACCAAGACAGTCTCCCCTGCTCTAGAAGAATGCGCAGTCTGCTGGTTTAGTTATTTGGAGAGCTTGAAGGGAAACAATCCCCCTGAATGTAGATTAAAAATGCCTTACATATGTGGCTCTACAAAATCATTAAAAGAGTTGAGTCATACAGGAGCATCTTATTACTCAAAATTTTTATCAATAATTTCGGTTTAAGAGACAGAACAACTGCACCCTCTAGTGACAGATGGCCGCCATACCGGGGATCACAGCAGCCTTTTTGCCGTGGTGTGGCATGAGAGAAATAGAGATTTCATGTTACAGGGCAGACCACCTTTGATGGAAAAAGAGCATTAGTTATTTTCTAAGTGCATTGTTGAGCTTCTCAGAGCATTGCTTTTGCTTTTATGGACAGCTTAGCTTGTCACTTGGTGTCAGACCATGAATTGCTATTTATGTTGAATAGATTTGATTAGAAAGGAGCTGTCACATTGCTTGTCAATGTGTCATGTCATGCTTTTGGTTACTGCTTAAAAGAGCTTACTTCTTGTTAGGGATATCATTAATAACCCCCTGTATGTTTGAATGGTGCAATGTGACATTATGTCAAGCATGCTATAAGCAACAGCAATTTTTCCTGTAGAGAAACAAGCCATGTTTGAGTTATTTGCATGCATTAAAAATGCAGTTTCCTCTCTGAACCTATGCTCTCTGGGAGCCTGCTGCTATAATGCTGCCATAGTGAAGGTCTCATTGGAATGCTCCCAAGAAGTCAGTAATCAGTTAAGTGTAGTTGCTGGTAGGGCTTACCGGGGGGAAAGTTGAAATTCATGTGTTGATATATAAGAATACTGTTAAAATATATTGCTAAAACCAAAGCAGAGTAACACACTGCTGGTGACTGTTCAAAGCAGCTTTGAATCAGCCAATATTTTGGCTTTAGGTGTTTACTAGGTAGAGTGTAGGTTTTAGCTGGACTCTCCTCTGGCTCCTCATGTGATTTTGATTTTTGGAAGCACATTACTTTTTCTTTGATGTTGCTTTGCTTGTCACCTGCTGATCCAGTGGTGTCACTTCCTGCCATCCCTGCTAATGTTCAGTGCTTTCCCTCTAGAAACCATCTCTGTCCCTCAGCACCTGAGAGCTGATTTCCCTGGGAGATGGGAGCCGTGTTTTCCTCAGAGGGCGAGGTTTTGTGTCGTGTTGGCTCGAGCAATTGTCAGATGTCAGGATGTGTTTGCCGTATGCACTTCCTGTGCTCTTCTTGCTTGTTATTTCACTGAGTTTTGAAGTAGCCATTAATTGGCAATGGGACATTTTGTGGTTCAACAGAGAGATAACATCACCATGAAAATAATTTTCACATGAATGTTACTTCCTTTGTTGTTTTTGTCTTTTAACAAGCCCATTTCTTTTGGAGAATATTAAGTTACTGTTGCTTACACTAGTCAAGTGCAAACAGTTGTTTTTGCATTTCTAAAGAGAGATTACATAAAAATTAAGGAAATATATTATTGGATGTCTTAATACTGATATTGTGATATATTTATGCCTAAAACCCTTAAAAGTCCAAGTATTTAAACTCTCAAAGGTATGTTTTAAAAACACCTCTAAAAGGAAACCATTGCAAATATGTATCAACTCTAAATATAACCTTCAACCATTTTGTTTGAATGTCAGGACACCAAAGGAGCTGAGCTCTTTGAAAACTGTTAAATGTTTTCACATCTATATTTGGCTTTAGTTGATGATGACAAATGTCTTTGCTCTGGAGCTCATAATACTGATACCTTCTATTAAGTATGGATGCACGAAGGATACACATGTGAATTTTTATACTTAAAAATTTTCTTGGCTGTAAGTATCATTAGATAGTACTGTAAGCTCTGTGGTGGAAGGCCTTACTCTCAGTTGAATTTCTATTTATTTAGAATACAGTAAGTTAAAAAAAAAAGCTTTAAAAACTATTTAAGAGAACATAATTCATCAATTATGTTTTGCAAAAAGCAGAAAATTGCAGATGGCAAATTTAAACAGCACTTAAAAATAAATCCCTAAACAAGAAAAAGTTTTTTGTTTGTTTTTTGGGTTTTTTTTACAGTGTCACAGAGTAGTTAGGGTGGAAGGGACCTCTGGAGATAATCCAGTCCAACTCGCCTGCCAAGGCAGGCTCACCTGAGCAGGTGACACAGGAGTGTATCCAGGTGGGCTTGGAATGTCCCCAGAGAGGGAGACTCCATGACCCTCCTGGGCAACCTGTTCCAGTGCTCTGCTACTCTCAGGGAAAGAAGTTCTTCCTCATTTGAGGTGGAACTTCTTGTGGTTTAGTTTATGGGCATTTCTACGTAAAATATTTTCATGGAAGGAACATTTCTTCTTAACAAAAAAAACTTAGAAAATTCCAAGGCTCCCTGCTTTACAGGACATGTTGGAATTGCTCTGTCAGTATAAAAGGGATTAGATTAACTATGGAGTTGAATATATTTTACTTCAGTTAATTGTTTCTGTTGTTCAAGGGCATTTCTGTTAACAGAGCTCAGTGGAACAGCATCAAAATCTGAAATCAGATCAAGACACGGGTTCAAATCCCAAACTAAAATTTACATGTAATTTTCTCATTAGATACAAATACAAATTCTAGCAGCATTTCCCACCATCTCTGCAGCTAAATCAAGTTTAGTGACTCCAGGCTTCTGAAATTAGAAGGGGCTTCTCTTGGGCACTCTCATATTGGTCACTGGCTGTAACAGTTTGCTAAAGGGCAGGAATCACTTCCATTGCAGTAACTCATGTCATGGTTAGTTCAGGGTGCCCTTAAGCAACCCTTTTTATAAATTCAGAAACCATTTCAAAAAGCAGGCGTGTTGTTAACTCTGCATTAATGACTGAGCCATGGATGCTGCTTTCAAAGGAGGGTATTTTTTAACCACCCACATCCGTGATAGAAACCCCCATAAGAGTGTGGGTTTATGAAATGCCATGAAATATTCTCAGTCAGTGATGCTGTAAATATGGGCAAGAGCAAACCAGGGCTTTGGGATTGGCTTGTCCTGTGCTGATTCATGGAACAGATCCAGGACATCCAGCACCAGTGAAGGGTCCCATGGGCTGCCCAGCATTTCTCTTCCCCTGCTAACACATAGGCCTGTATTCCTCTTTGGATCAGGTACAAAACTGCCAACAAGAGCTGTAATTTCATTTCAGTTTGGGTGAAAACCAGGCTGGCTAGATTAGTCAGGCTCTTTCTGTTGTCTCCATGTCAGTGATTTTCAGTCTGGAGAATAGGTTATCTTTTCTGGTCTTTATCTGCAGGTGCTGTAGGCACTTGTTCATTAGGAGGTGGATTTGAGCTCCTCCCCTCATCCTCCTTTAATATCTTTAATCAAGTGTTAATGTATGTTGATTACCATTGTTTTTTCTGGCTCTGGAAAGTTTTCAGAGTGAAGCTGTACTTTTTCCCCACAACAATATTGTTATCTCAAGTATTTTTAAAAGTTTTCTCTTCCACAAAAATTTTAACAATTGAGGCATCTTCTAACTTGCAGCAGAATTGATTCTTCTGGTGGTGGATGTATTTTGAGTTGTTACTTTATTTCCTTAAAAATAAAGTCAAAACCCAACAAGTTAGTGCAAAGTTTTGATCTGTGATTTCACTCTTGTCTTCAACACTGGTTGGTGCCTAGCACATCACTAAAAGCAGAAAGCCACACTTGTGTGTTAGCTTTTGTAACAGTTCCTTAATCAGATATGGTGGCTCCCATAAATATCATCTACAGCAGTACACTAGTGACAGCTGGTGACCCTTGTAAATATTTGATCAGTTGTAGGACTTGTCAGATGGCTTATTACCCATGCTAATCCTAGAAGAATTTTTACTTACTGTGGAAGATCTGCCAGGTATGGTTTTAATTCCTGGCCTTGAGAAACATTTCTACAATGTGGTTTAAATGTCATTTGGGGAGCAACTGCATTTGCTTTGAAATAAATCTTTTCTCTTTTTTTTGGTATTTTTGGTGGACACCTTATGTTGATGTAGTATCATGTTTCTTTATAAATGTTTTAATTTTATTTTTTTTCTGAAGACTTCAGCTCTTCTTAATGCTCATTTCTTTCTTACTAAACTATGCTATTTATGATTTTCTTTTTTAGATAATCTGAAGGGACACAAGTCTAGGAAAGCTGTTCTCACAGAGAGAGATGGTGTTACACCTCCCCCTCACACCTTTCAGTTCAGGAACTCCTAATCAGAATTTGTTCTCTGAAGTGATTTAAGGAATTCTGTCTGAAACCTGTAGGAAACTGGTGCTACTGCAACAGGTGATGGGATTTTTGAAGTAGAATGTTTTGGGTTGGTTTTTGTTTTGTTTTTAGTGTATGCACCAATTCTGGATGTTCCTAGAGCTATAGATTAAGGTATCCTCATCACCAGCTTTATAAAATTTGAATTGAAAGGTCTGTTATACTTTATCAATTAATGTAAGTTATGTAGGTCAACAGTTTGAAGGTTTTGCTTGTTTTCAAGCTCAGTGTGTCCCCTTCCTCTGACACAGGGCTTGGCAGAGAGGGAGGGCTGGTTGTGGTTTTGGGTTCCAGGGAACAATGTGGTTGTGGCAAGTAGGATGAGGGAGCACTGGCAACGGGCTTTTAGAAATAAAGTGAGAAGAAAGCCAGAGTATTTCTTAAAAATTGATGACAGTCTCAACAGTGATACTTGGAATGGTGAGAGAGTTTTGGATTTGGGGATTATCATGAAGGGTAAAGGATTAGGGTATCACCTTTATACTGGGGAAATAAATGGTGTTGTCTCTGTTATCTCCCTGAACGTGGTGCTGGTTGTTAAGGCTACTGAGTAGGGAGCAGGCTGTTGGTAGTGAATATAACCAGGCAATGAACCAGAAGTCTGATGTGGCTTTGTTCTTTATATACTGATTTCATTATACTGAGTTAAATTCTTAGCTCATGTCATTCTTCACATTTTAAAATTTGTTAGCATATTTTTGGATGCTCACAAGAAATATCTTATGAGAGAGAGATGCAGAAGAATGAATCATCATAGAGGTTTGACTGTATTGCAGAGAAGTAACACCCACAATAATGAGTTCCAGAAGGCAATTTATCATATTTCAAGTGTTTACAATATACGTATTTACACACACACAACATTTGTATACATACACACATGTAAATAATGTCTTAAAATGCATTTTCACAAATATAACGTGTATACATTCACATGTTTATACACAAGAATGTCTGGTAAAACATTGTTAACTTAACCAACCTAAGCAAACTCCCAACACTGGCATTGAATACCAGGTTATGGTTTTATTCTTCAGGCCACAAAGTGCAGCTGCATCTACAGGGGAAACTCCCACATCTGTGCACGTGAGAGCCTGAAATTATGCCACAGAGCACAATTGGAGCCAGCACAGTATTTAACTTCATCTGCAGCTGCTCTGTGTAAGCTTGTGGTTTCGGTGGGAGCCTTCTCCTGGGAAAGGCTGGGAATGCCACACTTTGGTGCTAAGCTGTCAAAAAGAAGTTTAATACAATCTGCCAAGCCCTAAGAAGTCAAAGAACCATTCCTTGTTCTATGTAATATTTACCCAGTGGAGTTTTGGGGCTCTTTTCACAGATCACTGTATAGACTCTGAATGTGAATTGGTTGTATGCATAAAACTTCACTTACTGTTTTTCCTAGATAGTCCACAAGATGGTAGTGCACCAAAGTTATGTCTCTGTGCTGCATAAGAATTTTATTTAAAATTCATATCAGTGCACTGGCAGTTGAACACACGCACACACAAAAAATTTTTGGTTCAGCTAGGTTAAGTTATATATTTTGGAAGTAGATATATATGTTGGAATTTATCTGGGTAACTCCTATTAATGCTTGTCATTAAAATAAAATGTTAATATTACATTTAAATTATTGCAGTTAATACATCAACTCAGAAGGCTCTGTGCATCTCTAAGATGGATTTCTATTCTATGCCTTTGGAAGAAAAGCTTACACTTAAGAATTAAGCTTTGGGCACCTGATGGGACTTTGAATACTTACTTCCTAATTTCACTTTTTTAGCTCTTGCACACTCTGTGTGTCCAAACTTTAATCAGTAAATATTTGTGTTGTTAATATTTTTACTTGATTTCTTTTAATATTCATCAAAACTACTGATTTTCAAAATATTCACAAAACTTCCTGATACCGAGATGGGTATGAAAAATTTCATAGGGAATAACTTTGCTAATTTCTGTTGACTGCAGCTTCCACTTGTTGGGGAAACACTTGATCACTCCGTGTACTTATAACATAGTTTCCTAGGCATTGTTGTTCTGGGGCAGAAGGAATGGGCAGACCTAAACCCCTCTACTTTCTCTTGTTCTTCTACACTTCCATTCTTGTGGCTGCTTCAGCTGATTCTGCCTTTCTCATGTGATTCCAGTGAAGTCAGTCAATTTTTTTGACTGGTGCTACAGTTGTGTCCTGTGCCTGGTTCTGGCTGCTGTAGTTGTGCTGCACTGGTTTATTTGGTGCAGCTCTCCTGGCAGATCCATACATGTGTCACTGGCTGGTGATTAGGCACTAGGCTGTCACTAGAAGGAAGGAGCCAAATTCTTTTCATCACAACCTGTACCTCTTTGGTCTTCAGGAAAACAAGGTTTGATCCTTGAGACTGTTTACAGGTGGAGAAGGAGTCCTGTGGTACCAGGAGTGGAGAAGTGGAGAATAATTCCTGAATAATTAGAAATCCAGGTTACAGGTGCTCTCAGACTTGTGGCACCTCTGTCCCTTTTTAGGCCCTCACTGGTTCTAAGGGACATTGAATTCTGTCTAACCCAGATATGGAGCAAAGGAATCACATCTTAGTGACTGAGGTTGCTTTCTCCAGCAGCTTTGATTTAGGGAGAAGCATGGCAATGGGTGATACTGGTGTGAACGTTCCCTGCTCTCAGCTTCCAGGCTGCCAGCTCCATTGCTGAGCTGTCAAGTCCAGTTGTCTTACAGCAGCAGGTCCTACAGAGCCTTGCAAGAGTTCCCCTCTGGGGTGCTCACAGGCACTGCCTCTCTCTCAGGAACTTGCATTTATCTCAATTCCTCCAAGCAGCTGAGCTTGCAGTTGTCCCCTGCAACAAGAAGAGGATTTGTATGGGTTGGACAGAGATATATGTGCTGCAGGGAAGCTTTTCCACACCCTTTCTTGAAGCTGCATGGGAGCAGCAAGAGGCTGTGCTTCACAGGCCGTTCAGTTCCCCAGGCAGCAAGGTTTTGAGTCTTTAAAGTGCTGGAGTTGCAGGTTTAGGGAGATGAAGTCTTAGTGATCCCAAAGCTTATGGACATGCTGTTGAAAGGATGTAATGATTGCACAGACATGAAGAGGAATATTGATATCTAGACCTGTCAGAGTGCTCATAATTTTAAGGAAAAATCGGTAGACTGCTGATTGGTAAGTGAGACAGTAAATCTTGTTAATAAACACCAGTTTGTGTCCCTCTAAATAGGTGATAGGTGGATTAAATGTCAATTTTGTGGATCGGGTGAGTGTCAGGTGTCAGATACTGCGTAAGCATTCTTACATTTCTTTTTTATTTGTTAGATGTTTTTCACTTTGACAAATCTGTTAAACCACATATTTGGTTACAGCATTTGCCTGCCAAGTTTAGTTTTAAAGTAAAATAAAATTTTCCAGCAATTGAGGCATAAAATAGTCTTTAATGAAAATAGCAACAGACACTTAACTCTAGCCCTGCCAGCCAGATGTCACAATAATGTGAACCATCAAAGTGAAAAGTCATTTTTCACCGGTGTTTTCAAATCTGTATTGACAGAAGGTAGTTGGTGTGATGTGTAATTTCACCATACCCTTTGTACATATTTTTGAAGACTGTGGTAAAACCAGCTTGATTTTGTTGGAATTTTTTTAAACGAGCTTTGCTTCTAAACTTTTACTTCTAACTTGCATTCCTTACTTTTGGTTAATTTACAGTGCCAATTTTGTTAATGTTGTTGTTCACTGAGTATGCCCCCGAGACATATTTTGACATGCTTGGCTCCCTTTGCTGCCTCTTCTTGCATGGCCTTGACTCTTTGCCTAGGGCTTCATCTGTGCCAGGTATGACCCAACCCTTTGCCAGTGCCAGTGTGAACAGCATGTCCTAAAAGCAACGTGGTCCAAAAAGGGAGGAAATGTTCTGCTCAGGGCCAGGTTTTGAGTGGCTTTGTTGAAATCTAGTCTCTGCTCTTGCAATGGTTTTGCAGAAGTATTCAGTATATTCTCGACTGAAGAATTTTTTTTTTTTTTTTTTTTTTGGAGACCTTTGCCTCACTTTTATTAATTTATTTATTTACTTATTTTAAGGCGCCCAATGCTTGCCTTCTGATCCTAGGAGTTGTATTTTCATCTGCATGGTGAACAGGTGACCTGAGACTTCAAATACTCCATAGGATTGGGTGAATTCAGCCTTTCCCATTATCATATCATATGCATATAAGATAGTGGTAGTCACTGGGCTGCCTGCATTTATTAATGTGTCTTCTGCCTGAATTTTTACTTGTGCTGCTATAACTTTATCCCCTGCCAAAAAGAGGATGATAAATAATGCTTTTGGTTATTCACAGCTTCCTTGAGAAAGATTTAAAATATGATAAAACATGAAACTGTTGTTCATCCAAGTTGGGTGAATTTGTTTTAATAATAACAAAGCAAAAAACCCAACCAAATATATTGCCTTGAAATCTGACCTGGAGAGAACTGGATTTATTCACTTATTGCTACAGTGCTCTTTTATGAAAAGAGTTTGAAATCCTGATGATGAAAAGAACTTTATTTCTTGCTTTGATGGAGCACGTAAATCCTGAGTTGGACTTATGAATTCCAAATACAGAGCTGAAGTTTGCTGTGTCTTGTGATTCTTGATGGCTGAAGTTGGGCTTGTGGAAAGGATTCATCCTAGAGAAGGCTGAAGTGGAGCACATGGGTTTAAACAGATAGGAGTGGAATTGCAAGGTTCTCTTTTCCACCTGAGGGAAGGCCTAAGGTGTAATCTCAGCAGTAATCTACTCAGTTATGCTGTGCTGTTTCTCCAATAATTAGTCTCAGCCCACTTCTGTTTTCACACTTGTTTTTCTTTGATTTGTTTTTTTGGGTTTTTTTTAATTGGTATTGGCATCAGGTTGCTTTTGTAATTATGAAAAGACAAGGCTTGAACTTCAAGAGAAAGGCAGCCATTATAATAAAACTACAGCACCTTACCATAAGTCTCTGGAAGCAACTCAGAATGATTTTATGCTCAATCATCTAGAAATCAGATCATTGTGAAGCAAGGAGATTGTTTGTGGAATAGGGGCCAAAATTTATCACTTTACCTTTGGAAATGCTTAAATCCTCTTCTGTTTAGAGGTGTTGCACCCTGCCACCACTTTCAGCAGATCTTTGGGAAAGGCTTTAAAACTTAAAGGTGACTTTCCAGCTGGGTTGTATTTAAGTGATGGCTTTAACAATACAGGCAAGTTTCAGTCCCTTACTGGGATGCTGCCAGACCCCTGGATGAGGGAATATCTTGCTGCTTTTGCCTCTGCCAAGCTGTTACTAGCTCCTGTTATGTCATTTCCAGAAACTCTAACTCAGTTTTGTCCTGAAATAAATGAACATTCATTTGTCTGTTGCTCACCCTTTCTTCTGTAATGCCATTTGCAAATGGCTTTCTTGACTTCGTGGCATTTCTGGAAACATGCTTTTAGGCTTGCCTTGCTTTACTTTGTATCAGTTACTCAGCTATTGCTTCATTTGCCTCAGTAGAATGACTCCTTATTTGTGCACCCATAAAGTAAGATCAGAGTTGTGTCCTTTGTCCATAAAAGCATTTAAGGATTTCCAGTGATTTCAAGTCCTTTGTGAAGTTTGACTACTACTAAGAAATACATTGTACTCCTGGGGAAAGATGAAAATCAGTCAGTTAAATCAGAATTGGATAAAGCAGATGAAGTGTAAACATATATAACTCTTCTTTCCTGAAGGGCAAACCGGGAAAGATTAACGCCTGTCTTCCTTCATCTGTTACATTTCAGTATTTGAACAGAGCCTTGGTGTTCTCGATTTCTTTGCTTCTTTGTTTAGTAACAACGGCTTAGAACATGCAGGTATTTCCTTAATGTGTCTGCTCACAGTAGTATGATCAAAAAGATGGGTAAATAACACTGGGAATAGTTTGGAAGAAAACAGAACAGTTATATTTCTTTGTTGACCCTTGAATTGAGAGGAGCTTCTGTTTCTCCACTACCCCACATCCTACTTACTAAAAGAATTTAAAATGAGAATAGGTCTAAAGAATAGCAAAAGTATCACTTTTTGGGTGAGAGGAAATTAAATAGAGTAGGTCTGTTCAGCTTGAAGAGGAATAAATAAAGGGGAGTATGATAAAAGTGAATAAAATCGTGTCTGACGTGAAGAAAATGAGCAGGAACGAATCACTGGTGTTTTTATACAGTTTAAAGGAAATGGGCTTTCCATGTGCAAGGTACAGTTAAATTGTGGAGCTTTGTGCTATATGGTGTGAATATAGAAAGTGTCTGTGCTTCCAGCAGCAGTTCCTGCTTCCACCCTTATTGCCTGCTTATTTCTGCATAGTCACATCAGTCACTTGGAGCCACCAGGTGTCAGTTCACACAACCCTTCATAACCACAGGCCTTGACAGTGCTGCTCAGACACCTGAGCCAAAGCCCTGCGTCAACATCACCCTTCTTTTCCCTGCACAGTTCTGCAGGCTGCCATCCTTCTACACAAATGGAGAGTAAGAAAGGAATACTTGCTTTCTTATGCCCATGATGGTCCTTCTCAATTTTTCCTGCTTGACTCCTTCAGAATCCTAGAGAAGTTTTTCTTTATTGCCTCTGTCCTAATCTTAGACCTGCCAGGTGGCAGCAAGTATACTCAGGTTTGTCTTTTCTGGCTTACTGTTCTTCAACCCCGGTCTTGCTGGATCCTCCCCAGTAAAACCCTAATCCCACCCCATTCTCAAACCCCAACTTTTTTTTCCTTTATTGTCACTTATACACTTCAGGTTAAGTAGAAATGGACCAAAGGTAATTTTCAGAGAGGCAAAAATCTGTTTCAAGTCCCTGAACATAGTGTGGTCACCTAACCTTTTTGAAGGGAAAGACACACTAGGTACAGGCATGCAGATGGCATTTAAACCATATGAACATGGCTCCTATTTCCTTTGTTTGAAAGGAATTTTGGACAAAAGTGCTCTCCCTTGATTTAAGGGTCTAGTTTATGCACAAAGACATAGCCCAGGCCTCAAAATTTGGTGTTCATCAAAACCATTTTTTGTGAAAAGGATGTAATTTGACTAATTTCTTTTTTGTTTGTGATATTGATAATGTTAATTGTCCAAATTTTAAAATAGTTCTCCAGAACCCCAATTCTTCCAGTCATCAGATTTTTGCAGAAGGTTATAAAAACTGTCCAGAGAAGCATGGCTTTGGGCAATATGCATTTCCCTAGCAAATTATTTTCAACGCTGAGAAATATGAAAGAAACAAAAGTATTTTGGAGCTTTGGAAATGAAAGTTCTGGGGAATTTTAGGTTTATGCTGCTTGGTCAGATTGCTGTGATAATAAACTGTGTTCTCATCTATAATTTTAAAAACAGCCAAGTTCAATAATCTGATCAATACACTTGGGTGCCTACTTACCACATCTGGGTCTGTGAGTCTGATGTTTTCTTCAGAAGTCTGGATAACAAAGGAGAAGAAATCTTCAATTTGTGCTTGGAGCTTAAAAAAGGAAAAAAAACCCAACTTATTTAGTACCCCACTGTGCAGTTTTAAGGTTCTTTAAATAGGACTCATTTTCAGAATAGGATCTTTGAGATATAGATATATTTTTAAATTTTTTTTTGTGTTTAATACAAGTTGTAATTGGAACTTTTTAAAATGGTTTTGATGTGTCAAGACATCGCATAAAAACATCGCAAGAAGCAATGCAGAAAGCTATTATTATTTTCCTCTCGTGGGTCAGGCAGGCAGAGATGTCTTGCCGGTCCTGGCTGATAAATCCTTGCTTCATTTGACTTCATTTGTTTTACTTTTTTGCTGGTGTACTTTAAGGCAATAATTATCTCTGTTTCCACGACTTCCATTTGTGGAGAGCAGTAGAACATGGAGGGAGTGCCCTTTGTAAGGTAGGCTTAATTTTTCTTATCAGGTTCTTTGTATTATCTGGTAATATTGACTGTATCAGTAAATTGGTTTTTTTCTGTACAAGGCAGATTGCATTATTCTGAATCTCCATAGGTTTTGACTTCAAAATCCCCTTTGGGCCTTTGCAGTTTTGTCATCATGTAAGTTTTTTTGATTTTTTAAATCCTGAGGTACTAGAAGCTGTCCCCTTGAGAGAATAAAGATCTCTCCAAAAATCTGCTGACTGAAAGAGAACATTGAGGGCTTCAGCCTTACTCACTGTGATCTTTTATAGATGCCTTGAAGATTACTCAAGCAGGAAACTGAAAATTCTTCCTGTTTACCTATTACTGGGCCAATTAATTTTATGTAAAACTTAAAAAGTGCAGAGAGCCCTTACTCCACAAACTCTCTCTCTGATGTTGCTGTCATTGTGCTTTGTGGTGGAGAGATACTGAAGTACAGAGAAAAACTTGTTCTTCCTACCTTTTATAACAAAATACCTACAGTTTTCCACAGTGCTTTTCAATTTGTGTGTGTGCACAAATTGATATAAATTGGTGATATATATATATATATATATATTGAAATATAACTCTAGTTTCCTGAGGAAATGTAAGACTATGCAATCATAAAAAGCATTTTGAGAGCATGGGGAATGTGTCAGAGGACAGGATGCTGTGTGGTTTAGTGCTGTGGACAAGGACCTTGAGGTATGGTGAGGGTGGAGACACAGACACCCAGGAAGGGCTGGAGGGGAGCTCTGGCACAGCCTGGAAGGAACAGTGGGGACCTAAGGCTGCTCAGTGAGTGCTGTGGAGACACCTTATCCACAGGGATATGGAAAACCAGACTTAATCAGCTCTGCTTTTCAGGGAGAAGCTTGTTTAAATTTGAGACTTTATGCAGGATTTTGGACAGTTTACCTGTGGTACAAAGGGAGTGAATTCACATGCACATCAGACTGAGTATGCCACTCATGGCAAAATGATTTATTTTTTTTTTAGGAATAAAAGTGTGTCCTTCAGAGAGGTTTCTATTCATATCTTTCATTCCTGGCAGGCCAGGCCCTACTCCAGGCAGCACGACAACAAACTGTCAGAGAGCTTTTCTTTTTCCCCATGTACAGCAGTAGCCAGGCTGTCCCGGAGCTGGCTCCTGCAGCATTCCAGGAACTGGTGCACAGTGGTGCTGTGGCAGCTGTTCTCTTCTGTACTGAGGCTGAGGCTGTTGAGACCTCATGTGCTGTAAAAGCTAAAAAGGATAGACATACTTGTGTGAAATTTTGGAGGGTGACATTGTGTATCCGTGTTTAAAACAGGTGGGAATTAGACTGGAGGAGTCTTTAGGATGGAAATCCAGCTGGAAGCAGTCCACAGCCTTCCCTGACACTAGTTTGTACTGATGATAAATTTTGGCTGGCACTTTTAAGTTGTTGCAAGTGCTTCTCTCCTCCCTTGACCTCTCCTTGTGTGTGAACCCAGTTGCTTCACCACAGAAAGTATTAATATCTTACTAAGGCAAATAAAGAGATGCTTCAGTTCTGTGGGTGGGCTGCTTGTAATACCTTTGTCATGGGGGCAGAAGAGACAGTGACAGCTCACAAGTCAGTACACAGAGAACACTACAGCAAGAGTGCTCTTCCTGCCTGTCCATCAGGAATGGAAATCTCTCACCTAATGCTCTTTTTCATACCTTGGGTTTTTCCATGGGTGTTGTTGATGGAACACTGATGAATGTTCCCTTCCTTTTTGCCCGAGTTTATGTGCTTAAGCAGACATGTAGCTGGGGCTAATTTTCACTGCTTTGTTAGCTCACAGGAAACAATATAACTATGATTAAAAACAAGTGGCCTCCTGTAAGAGAGGAGAGAAGGGGAAGTGGTGGCAAAAGGCATGTGTTATGCCCTGGTTTCAGTGCAAGATAGACTGTAACCTGCTACCTTTGTAAAACAGAAAATAAATGGAGAAAATGAGCTACAGAACATAAAACTGCATCTCAATTTTTATTTTATTTATCAGATGCATGCTGCTAGTTCTAATTACTGCTGAAACTCTGGTATTTGTTTTGAATTAATGGCGGAATGGGAGATGTCTTTGTAACAATAGGAATTCTTGTCCGTGTTAGTTGGTGTGCAAAGTAAATCCATAGGTTTAGTGGCTTGAAAGCAAAGGCATAAAAAATAACAAAATTGCAACCTGCCTGCATTAACAGCCAAGGGTTGGAGCTGCAGAGTAGGATTTTCTTCAAATGCAAGGAGCAAATGTGCCTTATTGTGGGTGTGAGAGTACTGGCAGCGTTTTGGATCTTGGAGTGCACTGGTGAGATCATGTTTATCATAAAGGCTATTATCATGATGAGACAATTATTCAGCCTACGCAGTGGGAGCCTGTGAGAACTGGCTGATTCTGATTAGTGCTTCTCTTTCTTTTTTTTTGCTGAATAGTATGTGAGTTGTTCATTTGCTGTTCACAAACAGTTCTTGTGATGCAGTCCAAAATTTCATTTTCATTATCGCTGTGTCCGTAGCCTCCGCCAAACTACACAGCTACTCAAACTGCAGTTGTACTGGATTGTGGTCTGTATACCTTGAATGTTTGTTAGTCTGTCTTCATTCAGCCTGTGAATACCCTTCAGAATATATACTGTAACTCTAGAAAGCAACACTAGGGCTAAAAATCAAATTTTAATATTTTTGTTGCTTTTATAAGCTATGTTGTTTATCTTTAGAAGAGATACATTATCAATTACTCTGATTTCTCTAAATAGCTGTCATTTTATGCAGTGGTTTTGCAAGTTAATGCCAAAAATGTGGCAATTTTTCTAAAGAATCCATATGAAGTCTTGACTTTGTGTGTGCTGTCAAACAGAGCATCTTAATGTGTAAGAAATAAATGGTGTCTAGGACTCCATATGGTTATAAAATACTTTGGATTGGGCTGGAATGGACCTTAAAGATCATCTTGCTCTAACCCTTCTTCATGGCAGGCATTGATATGAGGCTGATCGGTTCCTTGTAGTTCCTTTCAAAAATGGGGGTTGTGCTTCCCTTTTTCCAGTCAGTGGGAACTTCACCGGTCTACAAGTTCTTGAATATGGTGGATAATGGCTTAGAAACTTCAGCCACCAGTTCCCTCAGCACCTGCAGTTGCATCTCCCCAAGTCCCATGGACCTGTGAACCTTCAGGTTCCTCAGGTGGTCTCGGACAAGATCTTCTCCTGTAGTGGGCAGTCCCACATTGTCCCAGTCCCTGCCTTTGCCTCTGGGGCAAAGCTGGAGTGTTTGTTGGCGAAGGCTGAGGCAAAAACTTCATTGAGTAACTCAGTCTTCCCCCTACCCTCGGTAACCTGGTCTCCTTTTTCCTTCCAGGGAAGGCTCACATTTTCCTAAGTCTTCCTTTTATCCCCAGCATACCTATAGAGGCTTTTCCTCTTCTACTGGATGTTCCTGGACAGGCTTAATTCTCTCAGGGCTTTAAACTTCCTAACTTGATCCCTGGCTGCTTGGACAATTTCTCCTTCCCAGGCCACCTGTCCTTGCTTCAACCCTCTCTAGGTTGCATTTCTGTGTTTGAGTTAATCCAGGAACTCCTTGTTCATCCACTCAGATCTCCTGGTGGTTTTGCCTGGCTTCTTCTTGTTGGGATGCATCACTTCTGAGCTTGGAGGAGGTGATCCTTGAATATCAACCATCTTTCCTGGGTCCTCCTTCCCTCTGGAGGCTTTATCCCATGGTGCGCTACCAGGCAGATCCCTGAAGAGGCCAAAGCCTGCTCTCCTGAAGACCAGGGTAGCGAGCTTGCTGTGCTCATCCTCTCTGGCCTAAGGATCTTCAGCTACATTTTCTTTAGAGTTCATTTATGTGCCTGTAATTTAGAGCAGACTTCTCAGCATACTCTGTAGTTCTATATATTTTATTATGTTTAATTCTTCTTAATTTTTAGACTTATGGAATAAAACTAGATTTTTAAAATTCTGTTTTTGAGAAATATAGAGAAATACCTTTTAAAGACTGAAACTTGCCAGAAAAATTCAAACACATCACTGTTCTCTTTAGATTTGGATCTTCATTTGGAGCTCTGCTTCTGTTAATGTGAAGCAGCTAATGGTCATAGAATTTTACATTAATAAAATGTATTTCTAACTGTCAATCTTACTGAAGTATGCAACTCTGAAATCAGTAAAATAATTTTCTACTGTCTCAGATTGAATTAAGAACAGACATATGGGAGCTGGGATAGCTCTTGCTACAGTGCTCATAGGATGGTCGAAAGCAGCACAGATATAGGAATGACCAAGGAAAGTTATAAAGTTTCCATTTTTACAAAAGAAAGTTACAAAGTTTCCATTCTGATCCCTTGCATGCTGTTGCAGAGTTTTGTTAGTGTTAAAAATTCTCATAGTATCTCTCCCAAATCTGGTTGTTGAAATTGAAGCTTTCTACTCCTATTACAATCCATAGTAGTGGTGGAGAGCAGACTGTTTTCTTCTGTGTTTTGTCAGGTTTTGATGGACTTGAGGACTGTTGCCATGTTCCATCATTTGTCTTTTCTTCAGGCAAAAAGAGGATGTGTTTTACAGACTTCTGATTGCTCTTGTTGTTTCCCAAATGTCCGTATCTTCCTGGCAGCAGATAGCAGAAGTCAGTCACAGCATACCTGCAGCTTTGCAAATATGAACCAGAAGAGAAAGGTGATTTCACTGTGCAGGCTGTGCCTTCTGCACTCCACTCTGCTGCTTGTCTGTTGTCCTGCATTGAACCTGCAAGGTTTTATACCCTGCAGACAATGCTGAAGAACGGTCCTTACTTGTTCTCTAGCCTGTGAAAAAAGTTTTTCCTCCTTATTTTCACTGAAATTCATCTGTTTTGACTGTTTTTTTTTTTCCTCCACACCATTCCTCTGGCCTTACTTAGCATTTTGGTCTGAAGTTTCACTCTTTAACATGCAGATGCTTCTTGTAGTTTCACATTTGCATTGGTAATAAACTTTCTTTATTGCCTAAATCATTAGTAAAACATTGGAGAGAAGCTAATCCAGGGCAGACTCTTGCAGAACATCCATCCTTTTTGACAATGAATGTTAATATCTTGTTCCTGAGATCAGTTACTAGATCCGTCTTGGATTAATCTAACGGTCTTGTCATCAACACTCTGTTCCTTACCTTGTTTATGAGAATGTCAGGTACAAGTATTGCTTTTTTCCAGTCTCCAATGCCTGTCATCTTTCCACGAAATAAAATTAAATTAATTTTATACAGTTTCCTCTTGACAAATCCAGATTGATTGCAGTTCATCCCAATAACTTCCAGACATGTTCAGATACAGGAGTTCTCTAGGACTGGAAATTTAACCAGACCCACTGTACAATTTTATTATCTCCTGGTTTTTTCAGTTTTCTTTCCCTACCCTGTTCTTTCGAGTTTAGTACTAATTTGGTCTTAAACTTTCTTTTGCTATCCTGCTTGTTTTCTAGGAAGTCTCAAAGAAACCCCTCCCAAACCAAACCAAACACAGAACATAAAAAAATCCCTCTAGTGGCTGGAATTTTATCTTAAGCCTATATAATTCCTGTGTATTAGCATGAACTGCATTGGAGTTATTGTTGTTATGTACCCTTCTTGTTCACACCCATTTTAGTACTCTTGGAGCTGTTCTGGGCAACAGTTCTTGTATGTTTTCTTCTCTTCTGCTCTGTGAAGTATTGATTATTTAAAGTTTAGGTTCATTAAACATTTTAGTCAGAATTTATTCTATCTTTAAAAGTGAACAGAATTTCCTACAGCATTCCTCCTTCTCAGCCCCTCCACAGACTAAGTGTAAGACACAGTGTAAAATAAAACAGATCACAGGAACAGAAATTTTAAAAATTCTACAAATTCGAAAAAGACTAATCTTTAATTTTTTATGTGGGTTTGCCTCTAATCATCTGGGTTTGCCTATTTTGGAGGGAAAAAGGAAGAGACAGGAGGGCTGGTGTGGGGAGACAGGCAAATGAGCAAGATTCCGTGCTGGCTGGTATTTGTCTTTGCTAAGCGTGTACAGATATGCATGTACACAGCTATTTGTTACTAACCACAGATTCAGGGAAGCATTCAGGGTTGTTTTCTGCAGAAGAGCAATTTCAGAGTTAAAGAAATACATTTCTTCACATTCCAGCTGACAACTTTTTCCTAGAAATTTAGTGTCTGAAATAGGACACAGTGTTCCAGATGAGACCCAAGCAAAGCTGTGTAGGAGAGAAAGATTTCTTTCCTGTGTCTTCCAGGCTGTTACTTTTGTGCTTATATCCATGGTGCATAAACTTGTGTTGATGTATGTTGTTTGCCATGCAATACAAACTAAACTCCCCCTCCAGCTTCATCTTCTGCTGTGTGCAGTCACCCCCTCTAAAGCAGGAGGGGTGCATTCCCTCCCACCCTCTGTGTAGTGTGTGTTCAGCTTACAGGCAGATCTGGACAGGAGTTGCCACATTCTGTTGTTCTGAATAGGGCACTAGCATTACCTGGGCTTTAGGCATCACATGAATGCACCTCTTCTGTGATAATTATAATTATTATACAGGTAAGTGGTTTTTTTCATATGCCTACTTGCTCTTGTTAGGCCAAGAAAGAACGTGGCCTCCTGTGAATATTAATAGCTTTATGTGAAATCTATGAAGAAATAAAATATTTCTGACTTTTTTAGTGGCAGTGATTTTTATTTTTCTTAAATGAATCTTTCATAGTTACCTTTCTTGCTCCAAGGGTTTCTTCCAGCAGGATTTTAGTATCTAAGTACTAATAGCTGGACTTTGTTGTTTGGTTTGGGATTTTTAGGTTTTGGTTGAGGTTTTTTAAATATGTAAAATATACATCTGTGTTTCTAAAATTACCCTGGGGGGTTATAATACTGCTTATTATTTTAAAGAAATTGAGAATTTTCACATACAGTTCTTTTAAGCCTAAACTTGTAGATTTTGTTACTGGTATATGAATTTACTTAAGAGAAAGTGAGAAAAATGTTACCTGAAAAACATGCATTTGATATCCTTCTGCCACTTGTTATTGATGGCTAATGATTCTGCTTTTTTGCATTTTTTTCTTATAACAGTCAACTTACTGCTGCATGGAGTGTGCAGAACACTTAAAGCACTATAATCTCTCTTGTGCAGCATGTTGAGATGTTAATGATTCCCTGACTTAATTATGGAGACAGTCCTTTGGGAATGAGGCAAAGATGGTCATTTCAACATAGAAAAAGGAATAATGAATAATTAAAGAATCTAATTAAATGAGTTTATTATGCTGGAGTGGGTTGGAGGTTTCGTTTTTGCTTTTATATTTTTGTTTCAAATGTTTTCTTAAAGGTTTAAGAAATTGTGTGTATACTGGCAGTGTCTTCACTGAAAATTCTGCACTTAGTTTAGCTAAAGTAGGAAGATAGCAATGAAAATCAGAGTGAGTAAATATGTCCTCTGTACTTGCTGAGGGAGTCTTGGTCCAGCTCTTGAACGTGGCAGTGATCAGGGAGAAACTACAGCTCTCCGCGTTGGCTCACATGTACCTGTTCTCCTTGTCTTAGGACTACTGCATGTTAGTAGTAGATTTTTTATGTATCCAAGTAGTTGAAGGAAATTAAAAAGGGAAAAAAAAAATCACCTGCCCTACAAATAAGCCAAGTAGACGTTTTTCTTCCTTTTTTTTATAATTTCTGCATTTTTGCACCGCGGAAGTTCAGCAAAAAAAGTTATACAGGTGGAAGTCTTGGGGCAACTGGGAAATGCTGGCAACTTCAAAGAGTCTTTCTTGTGACCTTTCCAGGTGAGTCCTTTGTTACACTTGCTCAGCAACTTTTTATTTCAAAATAAAACAAGTAAGCTGCTCATAACATGCAGAGCTTGGCAACAGGAAAATATGTGGGCACTGGGTCACTCAGAGCAGTTTCCCTACTGTTGGCAGTGGATGGGGGGAATAACCCATTTCAGAAGGTGATAAAGTGCTGCCTTTGTCCAAAGTTAAAAGTGCTTTTCCTTTTAGGGCTGTGTCATGGTAAGGAAGGTTAAATGATATTTGCATGATCGCAGTACCTTGCTAAAGCAGAGAGGACTACTACCTCTGGATACATACTGTGCAGTCATTTAAAGAAAGACTCACTTGGTCAAAATTCCTTTTAGCCTGAAGTATATATTTCTGACTCAAAACTAGCAAAAATCAAAGAATTCCAGTTAAAGGGTACTGGGAAGTAATCTACTAACTACAGGCAAAGGTGTTGCATCTATTTGTGACTGGTGCCATCCCACTCTAATAGCTTCATTTGCTTAAGCACATTCACTTCCTGGCACCTTAGCAGGTTCTGCAGTGGTTTTTAATAAAAGCTTTTTGTGTAGCTCTTATAATTATGAGACTGCTACTGCTCCAAAAAAGAGACAGCAGGCGGGGGGACTTGAAATACCACAAAGACATTTTCTGCTTCTGTTTTGGGTTATTTTTAAACCACTCTGAGACAGGGAGTTTTCCATCTGAGATGAGCAGGGAATAACTCATCTTGTGTCTGTTTGGGGACTGGATGACCTGGCAGAGGAGCTTCTGAGAGCCACTTCCTTGATACCTGCTTTCCTTATATTGGAGGAAACCCCAGTTCGGGCTCAGTGTTCATTTGATGTGTGAACAGATTGCTTTCGTGTGTTGGAGCAGAAGTTAACAGATGCAGCAGTGATTAATTGACCACTCAGGGTGAAGTTTGTAGCTGAATCATAAAATCTTGATGAATGGCATTTTGAATTTCTTTTTTCGAAGCTCACCAGGATGGGATTGATCCTCCTATCATATCACAGACAGCATTCAAATTCTGTGTGTGGGAGTGCAAAACTGATATCAAACCTGCTTTTGCACTTATTCCTATATATACAGGGGTAGCTTTTCCTGTCTCTTGGTGTTATTTGTAGACGCATCTAACAAAATTTCCAGCTCAAAACTCAATTTGATGCCCTGTAGCACCATTCCACTGACCTCCTGGTCACCCTACTGTGGCTTGCAGTAGCCAGGAGAGCATGGTGAGCTAGGCAGAGAGAAATGATGAAAATAGGAATCTGAGGGAAGTTAATACTCTGAATATACAGTTTCAGAACACCATTGAGTAGTACCAAGTGAGGGTTGAAAACTATGTCACTGTGATCTAGTGTCAGTTTGGGATATAAGATGTGTGAAACCAGTTTAATGCCATTTCCTCGTGATCTTTGTCAACATCCCTAAGACACTGACATTCTACATGGGAGTTTCAGGTTGTATGGTGTTTGAATTGCAGGGGAGGGATAGGTAGAGAAATTATTTTTTTAGAAGTGCGTTTTTGTTGTACTTTCAGTGGTTCCAAATAAATAAAGGGTTTTAGCAATATTATTCTTGTCAGAGGACGAATGGGCAGAAAGTTTTTGGTGTGTTTGCTCTGCAACAATTTAAAGGTTATATATCTTTCACTTAACAGTGTTCCTTACATTGGATGAATTTTCTGGGCTGCTTGGCAGTTCCATCCACAAGCCCCCACAAAATCTATCTTGCAATTAGTGTGCCTCTATAAATAATATACATCAGTACCTTTTCCTGAGTTAGTTATGAGTCAGAGATGAAACTCTCTACACTATCTTAGCAGAAGAGTTAATATTAATTTGTCACTTTGAGCTCCCTTTCTCTGTGTAGGCCTCAGACAAAATCACCCTGTTTTGTAAGTCTGTTTGTTGGTGATCTCCAGTCCTAGGTGCTCTTCAGTCTTCTGAAGTCCTTTCTCCTCTGCTGGTGCATGAGCACATTGATTCCCTCTCCCAGCTTGTTTGCAGGAGCGTTTACCATGCTTGTGTGGTGGCCTAGGACAGCTGAAGATCTATTTCCCCATTTCCCCTGCCCCTGAAGCCTTGGGTGAATGAGCCTTGAGTCAGCTTTTGAACTGTCCAGACTTACAGTGCAAGTCTTAAGGGCAAAAAATATGACAAAAACCTGTAGTAATTTTCTTTAAAAGTTATGCCTCCAGCTCCAAGTTAAAATTCATAAGCGTGTCAGCCATCCTCATACGCTGAGTAAGCTGGACCACAGGAGGTGTAATTTCATCAGTTAAGCCAAAATGTGTCATCCTTGCACAGAGCAATAGTAATTTTGCACTTCATTCTATGAGCTCAAAAGTGGCTGCTACTTTGATCTTGTTTCAGCTCAGAAGCCAGGTGATGTGTCTGGAGAGGGCTTAGTGAAAAGCATATTCCATGATTGTTTCCTGTGTGGGTGTTTTGGAGAGGGTTTGAGGGGTTTTGGGGTGGCTTGGTTTAGTTTTGGTTTTTGTTGTGGTGGTGGTTTGTTTGGGCATGGGTTTTTGTTTTTACTGTATTAAGTTCCAGTAGGAAATTTAAGAAGGGTCATTTAGGAAGTAGTAAGCCTCTGGCCTTTATCACAGCATCCCTGAATTTGTGTCGTTTCCAAAGCACTTTTAACCTCTTGTGCCCTAAAGAAGTCAAATAAGGAGCAGAACATAATTTAGTACCATTCCAAATTTTATACTGTAAATTCAAAGAAGGTGAAAATTCAAAGTTAGCACTGCAAAAGTAGTGTCATTTAAGTATTTTCCTTCTCTTTAGTGTAGATCATACCTCCCTTTCTGACTGTCATACTTGCCCAGTTTCTTTGGGATTGTTATTGCCAAAATAAAATTCTGCTAGAAGAAGCAGGTGGTGGGAGAAACTCAATGCAACAACACAGAAGAGCCAAATAAGCCTTAACCTTTCTTATTTTCCATTCATTTGCTTCTTAGTGACCTTGATTTTCTGTGTGTTTGGAGATGGGTCCATCCTATCCTGGACATCAAATGTGTGAACAGAAGCTCAAATCTAAACTAGATAGTAAAAAAGCTTTTAGTCTTGTTTGGTTTTGTTTGTTAGATTTTGAGATACAAGGCCTGCTAGTCTAACTAATAAGCAGATGAATCTTAGAAGACTCATCAGAAAGTTTTTTATGGTTAACCCATTTTCACAAAGAGTTTGTTGGATTTTTTTTTAACTTATTCTGCCTAGTCTTCTCCCCAGATGTTATTTTCATGCATTGTTTTTTTGTTTTTTTTTTTTATTTCTAGTAAGTCTTGTTCTTCTTTTTTTTTTTCACTTCTCATTTCCATTGCTTTACTCAACATAATCCAGAGCAGGGCAATAGTGGTATTTGTCTGTACCAGAAAACTCAGAAATTAAGAATTTAAGAGTAACCTAATAAGAATTATGTTTGCTTCTCTCCATGTGTTTTCCTTTCCTTTTCTCTCTGCTATTTCTAATCTACCTGTAATGCTCTTTTCATCTTTGGGAAAATGTAACATACTTTGTTTACCAGTAAAAGTTGTCATAGTGGCCTTCTAGCACTGTGTGTGATTAGAAGCCCATTTGGATCCATATTGATCTGAGAAGTGTAAAATGTTGAATGTTTCTATGGTGTTCCATCTTACCTAAACCCCCTCAGATTTCCATAAATCTATTTTTGGCATTTTCTCAATAAGTCAATATTTTCATAAGAATATTTTTTTTTTTTTTCCCTCTAGTGCCGTATAATTTGCTTAAAAAAACTGTAAAGGTGCTAGTACTAACTTTGCTCTATAAGCTGCTAACCAGTTGATCAATTAACACAAGTAATTAGATTGTGAACACCTTTTCCTCCTATAACTTTTTGTGGGTTTTTTCCAACTCCATCTCAATGTTATATGCTAATGCTGTTTTGCAGTCTCTTGAATCTAGTTTTAACAGTAGGACTAGCATCTTAAACTAAACCAAATGACACACTTTCAAGTTGATAAAATCACTTCCAGCCCTTAATATTGCATAATAATAATACTACGGGTAGATGAAGCTAAGGAGACATTATCCTTGTGCTTACAGAAAGTGTAAATTTCCCATTGTTCAAGTAAGATACAGTTTATCATTCTTTATCAGGACCCTATGGATTGTGCTGAAACACTCATTGGCATTTCATTAACTTCGTAATTAAAGGTGAAATCAAATAGCTTAATTATTTTACTGAAGTCTGAAAAGAGGCACTTAATGAAGATTTCCAGTACCCAATTCCCTTGAAGTGAGTTATGACATATCTGGCATGAAAACCTTCACACTTCATCCAGCTTTCATCTGGCAGTGCCCTATCACCTTCCAGTGAGTGGTGCCAGTTCAGCATTTCCCCAAAAGCAGAAGTTGTTCATATACAGTCACTTTTCCACAGGAGTCTGAATCTTTTACTCACACTCTTCTTGTAACCTCTTTTCTGTTGGAGACTATCCCAGCCTACAAACGACACAAAATCTCCCTAGTTAGTATCTCTTCAACTATAAGGGATCTTTCTTTTTCTTATGTTGATTTTTTTTTTTTTTAAATTATAGCTAAAAGGTAATTTCTCAAAACTGTAGCTTGAAAAGGCATTTTTTCTTTCTGAAATCTAATTCTGGAGGAGTCTGGACTCTCTAGTTCAAGCAGGGATTGTAATCCACATAATAAAAACATCTGCATGTTATGTCCAATTGATTAATTAACTGAAAAGATCCTTGGGATGAAGCAGTCTTGGCTGACAGATAAAATCCTCCAATTTATGCATATCTCAAGGGATTGGGTGAGTTCACTTATTATCCTCATTTCTTAGCGTTTATTCTCATTAATAAAAGCTTGGGCTGCTTTCTACCTGCATAGAATACAACCTGTGCATAAGGTGGCACTTGGGCATTTAAGCTGGTATGTGCATGTTATTCTCTGTGCCAGCATTTTTAAATGCTTCAAGTATTTTAAACACCTAACACTTGATAATGTATTATTTGTATTTTCATTTAATGAGGTTATTTAGGCATAAATTACAGGCTTGTATGGTTAAAAGGCTTATAGGATGTCACAAGATTAGCCAGCAAGCAGTGAATGACAGCAGCATTCACTTCAGCTGTGGCTGGAATAAGGTTGGTGTCCTAAGGCAAAGACTGATGAGTCTTTCAAATCCAGATGGAAATGTGCTGGGAATAAGAGGGATCCAACTCTATTGAATTTTGTTGAATCCACTTTCAGTTCTGGTTCTGCTGTATTTTCTAAGCACTTCCATGCTAATAACTGTGTTGTGTCAGACAGGGGAACTAATGTCAACTTTATTTTACAGAGAAAGATTTGAGTTTCTAAGATGATAACTGCCAAGGTCATGCAGGTAGCTTGTAGGCTCGAAAGTAAAGCTTTGGGTGCTTTTTCTTTGCTGTCTTTTATTTTTTAAATAGGCACAATGCAGTCTTCCATTTCCTGCCAAAACTTGAGGTCACCATCCTTCTTGAGTACCTTCTTCAGCCCCTGTCGCTGTGAGATAGCACACCACACAGGCTCCTTTTGTGATTTTTCTCAAAGGCTGGGTAAACTGAGTTTATTAGGGATCATTTCCCCTTATATACAATTTTCCACAGACCAATGTGATTTTTGAGAGAAAGACAAACCTCTTCACCCACATTGGTCAAACCAGAGGGACATCAAGAGAGAATCCCTCCTCCCAGAAGGAACTTACAACATAGATATTATTATAACAACATTCCTGGTGTTTATATTCTTTCCCTGGGAAAGAATTTCAGAAAACCAGAACATCAGAATACCAGAACTTCCGAAAACCAGAACTTCAGGCCTAAAACCAGACTACATCCCCCCATAGATCAGCAGCCTGCGCCCAGCTCCTCTCTCTGGTAGGGCTCCTGTGCTAGAGCAGAGTCTCCTTGCTGCTGTCCTGGTCTTCCTTGAAGAGCTGAGCCAAAATCCAGGTGCCTGCCTGAGCGTGGCCTTTGACACTTGCAGTGGTGCCTTGCAGTTCAAAGCATGCTCTGGGCATCCTTGGGGGGTACTTTTTGCATCTTTAGAAATGTGTTTACTTGAGTCTCTATAGAACACAGAGAAGTGGGAGTTTACTGCTTCTGGTTCAAAACCAGGCATTGCCCAAGTGCAGCATTCCTTTTTCCAAATGTTGCCTTTCCAAAGGCAACATTATATGAGGCTTCAGAGGTCTTTCAGTTGAGGAGGGGGAGTGTGGAGAGTCACGTGGTGTATAGGTGCAGGAGCTCTGCATGCACACAGAAACTGGTTTTACTGCAGAAGGGAGAAAAATCCCTGAGGTCACATCACTGTGGCCTCCATCCTTGAGCATTTCTTAAAAATCATTCCAAAATAAAACAACTTTTTAAACCTGGTTTGTTAGCTTGTGAACAGGAGACAAACTGCACTATGTGCTGTCCTTTGGACAACATATGATGTGTTCAAAGTTGTTTCTGTATTGGAGATTTAAAAGATTATTTTTCTTTTAGCCATGCTATGTGAAAACTCAAGTATGTTGCTTGCTGGGCCTCAGCAACCAGAATTCAAAAAATATCTCTCAAGTTCAGGGGAAGAATATTTACAAATGTGTGAGACATCTCTGGATTTTATTTTGCCCTGATAAGATTCAGCCTGATTTGGCTAATTGCATTTCAAATTTAAATTTAACTTATTTTTTTTACAACAGATTCTGTTTTTTTTTTCTGGAAAGAAATGCTAGTACCATGTAAAATATGCTGGTTTCACTTGGAGAGACTTTGGGGTTTTATCTGAAAGAAATCAGACTGCCTTAAAACGCTGATCTTCATTACAGTGAAGCATGCTGCTAGGAATACTGGGAAAGGTTAAAAACCAGCAGTCTTGAGGCAAGCTGCTGATTGTTCATATTTGATCGAAAAAATATGGTTCCTTATTTACTAGATGCTTGCTCTGTGTTCATCCTAGTAAAAGATCCTCCTGCAGGCCTTAATACTGCTGCTATTTTATTTCCCATAATGAATATTCAAAAGCTGCAGTCATTGAGGACTCAGGTGGCAAAAATAGTAAGATGATTGAAGCAAGCCTTGACATAAAAGCCTAAAAGTCCATTTCCAACTACATGGAAATAGTGCTGATTTCCCTTTCTGACCACGTAAATAAACAGTGCCAGAAAATCTCCCATGAATTAAATGCCTGTTCCACACACCAGTGTGATTGCATCTTTCTTTCTGCATGATGTGTTGTAACAAGTATGTTTAAAAAAAAAAAAAAAAAAAAAAAAAAAGGGAAAAAAAAATACAACAGGGCTTTCTGTAATCCTCTCTCACAAAATGTATTGGAATTGAAAAATCGGTATAAAGGACACACTGTTAAGATATGGCAATGCATGCATTGTTTTCTACATAATGCAGTCAGAGTCTCCATGGTAAAAAGAAATTTTTATTTTATTTTTTTTGTCACCATCAGCAGTTAACCTAAAGTGGGAGCTGCTCCATTTCATTATAGGTTAAATGGCTTACTATACAAAACTAGCTGAGAGACGTACAACACTAACGCTGCATTTTTAAAATAGATTTTGAAAACATGCTTGAAGATCAGTGAAGAAAAAACAATGCAGCATATGCTATTGTTCTGGAATTTTTTTAATAGAAAGCGCTCCTTTTCAGCATTCCCCCTTCAGTGGAGTCACTTAGACACTTCCAGCTGGTGGCAGGGGATACAGCCATAATACAGCTTTCTCTGTCCCAGCTGTCTTTTTCATTACGTTAAATGCATTACGATGGCTGCACGTTTTACAAAGGTTCAGGTGCAGAAAGGTATAGGAAGAAATCTGCAACTATGTGTTTTTGTAGTGACTGCAAGCTTCTGCAAGATCTCTGAATCCTGAATGTGTTCCTGGCTCTGGTCACAGATCTCCTTCCAATCACTGGAACATTTGCTGTAAGGGCTGGCTAAAGGTGCCCGAGGAAATCACCTTTTACAAGGGAGCATTGTTGTAAAGGATTTTTAATGCATTATGGCTCACGCAGCATCACAGTTAAAGAAAAACAGGGATTTAGAAATAAATGCTGAGGAAGAAACTGAGAAAAAAAGAAAACACAGGAAAAGATCCCGGGATCGGAAGAAAAAGGTATCTAGATCTGTGCCAAATTCTGAACAGGAATTCTTTTGTTTTAATTTTCTTAACTTGTAATTGAAGTATTAAAAGCTTGTTCTTGCCTATAACTTGGTAGCTGTTGGAGTAATTTGTTAACATTGTAAAATATCATTTGTAACCAGGGCTGTGGGTTTGCAAAGCAATTGAATGTTTAATTGGATATTAGTTGATTGCAGTGATGATGCAGAAGGTGTGCATTCCTTTCCCACTTATTTTACTGTGATATGTGAACTAAATGTGAGTTGAAAATAGTTTGTAACCATCATGTGAGGTTTAATGCTGAGCTTTCTCGTAGGTTTAATAGCAAAGCATAGCATAATAGTTTAGTCTTACATACAGGTACTTAAAAGGGATGTGTGTAGAGGCAGATTTTTTTTCTTTGTATTGGGAATATGTCACATGTTTGGCTTCTGAAACATCCATTTTTGAGATAATGTTGCAGAAATAAGGTGTTTCAGCATTACTCTTTTTTCTTAACGATGAGCTGTTTTACAGAATTGAGCTGTAACAGTCTGTTATTAGCAACTTTCTTTTGTTAGGAAAATGAGTGGCTGAGATTACAGAGCCTGGTTTTTCTCTGCTGTAGATTTGTCTTAGCAGCAGAAAACCCTTCAGCAAACTAGGATCTGAAAAATTCAGTAGGCACTGCATTGCTCATTGTTCAGGTCAGGAGTCTCTGTATGATTCCAAGCTTACTGTTTCTCTCTAAGGTATAAAGCAAAATAGTTATGGTTTGTGGCATAATGACAGATAGAGAGGCCAGCTACTTTGGCAGCTCTGAGGATGTGTCCTTATAAATGACACCTTGTACTCTGCTCCATAGAAATAAGGCCCTGCCACGATTTCTTGTCTTTGGCTGTATTTTTTGATAATTTTTTCAAGAACTTATCGAGGAGCCAGTTGCCTTTACAGAATCCTGGGTATGTAGTATTTCTGTGTGCTTCTGTGAAATCCCCCTAAGGGGGGGTTGGATAATCTTCATATGCTCAGAGAAGCGCGGTACATGTGCTTCCTAAATGACATGTAGATTTCCTCTAACATATGTGCATCTTTTGGTTGGGTGAGAGTCAGCATTTCCCTGCCCTTTTCTCTTTTTTTTTTCTGCCATGGCAGTACTGTACATAATGAAAAGCACTGAGAGACCCACTGCCTTCTGTTCTAGTGAGCACATTAGGAGACTCTTAACATGCTGCAGTACATTTGCTGCAGACATCTACACTGTAGGTATTTTTTCTGTGTGAATGTATAGATCTTCTGAATCATCTTCCAGGGTAAAGGACAGTATGAAGATAAGTTTCTGTCTTTGGGGTGAATTTTGAGGCGCTGCTGTTTGAAACCAGGCTGAAATAGTAATATTTTTCTTGCCTGCTGTTTAGGTTATGTGGAGGTTTGTAATGTTGCTGTCAGGGTGGGTTTCCCCACAGCTGAAAATGACCATGGCAGTAAGGAATTAATTGTGGAAGCTGTCCCCTCAGCCCATATTTACCTATGACTTGTGAGCTAAAATGTATAGTCTCTCAGCTGAATCTACTCATGCTGCAGGAAGCCCACGTTGTACTTGATGTGCTCAAGTTTAACAATAGCATGCCCAACCAGATCCATGCACTGTCTTTGTGTAAGGGAGCTTCCTCGCAGCTCAGAATTAGAACAATATAGAAGGGATATGGCACTGAGAGGCTCTTGATTCAGTGAGGTGAGACAATTGCTTTCTGGACAAAAATGCTTTATTGTTTATACAACACTGCTGTAAAGACGAAATCTCTTAGCAACCAGAGTGGCACATGGATAAATATCTGCCTATTAATCTCAAATATATGGATTTCTTTCAATGTTTTATTTCTGCATCCTAAGAATGAGAGAAAATAGAGAGATTTTGCTCCATCAAATGCTTTCTTTGGCTCTTTCCCCCCCAGCCCCTTTGTGTCATACTGGAATTTGGTAGCTTATTACAGTTTCTTTCTGAGTTTCCTGAGGACTGCAGATTTAGGACAGGTAGGGCCCTTCTCTAGTAGGAGAACGGAGCAAAACCCAGCAACTGCTCCACTTAACTCTCATAAATTTGGTCATCATTCTTATGTCAAAGACATGGTTTTGTTATTCAGTATGTAGGGTGTAGGAAGTCAAATAATCGTGGTTTGCCATTTTGTGCTTTCCTGACTATTTAAAACATTTTCCCCCCAAATTTTCCACTATGAGTAGTGAGTCACTTCTTGTTCCTCTGCACCACCCACAAGCAAGCAGTACTCGGGGATTTTTTTGTTGATCACATGATACTGCACAAAGCTTACCCTTTGCTTAAGCAGCATGCAGAAATATCCTTTAGAGTCTTCCAATCACATTGGAACAACAAAGAATGCTAATGTTTCTGGATAATTTATACAGTAAAGGGCCCAAGGCAACCAATGGTTAGAAAGTAAGGCTGGTGGGATCAGCCAGTGTCTTAGTCTTGTATGATAACTAGCAACAGTCACGCTGATTTATGTTCCTGTTTAGTTGGAGGATGGCAGTCTGAGGGTAATATTTCACTGCTTTTGACTGGTTAAGCAATTTACAGTGTAATAACATTGCTGTGAAGGCTTGCTTCAGGACTTGTATGAGAGAAATGACCTTTTTAAAAACACACACACAAAACAAAACCCTGTGTTTTGTCCCATCCCATTTAATTTCAAGGTGAGGTATTTTCGAATTGCTGCTCTTAGCTCTGTAGAGAGGCTCTGCTTCTGTGCCCTATGGCCCCACCCCACTCTTGCTGTTAGCTTGCATGCAGGATGTTCCAGGCCTTCACTGAAGGTTCTGAAAGGTTCAGAGCTTACCCAGCTTAACTCAGGCAAGAGAAAGGGATAGGGCCAGCAAGTGAAGGATCTGAATTTTGCCGGTTTCTCGTTATTCTGTTCAAGTTTATATTACAGCTGCATGCAGCTCTGTCTCTGGATGGTTGTGCAGTGTCCTACACTGAAAATAGTTTGAGTACATCCAAGGGCAGACCTGAGCCTTTAATGGTATCACAGAACAAGCCAAACCACTCTTAAAAATAAGTGATTGATAGGATAGCTTCCTTGATACTTGCCAGTGCAGCTCTGTCACGCATAATTTGGTTTGGGAAAACTAGAAATTGTTTATCCTGTAATAATGTCTGGACAGAAATTGGTTGCTTATTCAGTGCCTTTCCTAAAATAAAGGTGAAATCTCTGAAGGTTTTTTTGCATTCTCTGTTCGGTACATATCAGAAGAGAAGGACAGGTCTTGGCACACAGTCAATGATTTATGTTTTATGCAATATTTAGTAGGACTGGAGTGATTTCCATTTGTGTGTAGTGCTCAGAAGCTCTTGTGTTTTTTGGGAACATGGAATAATTTGATCATAATGCAAAGCCTGGCTGCTACTGAGATGTTAGAGGCTGTTGCTGTCACAGCCTCTGCTGCTGCAAACTCGTGGGCAACAGGAAAAGTAATCAATGTTAATGTCACAAATCCTGCTAATTTCATCAGAAGGCTCACGGTGTTTGGAGGTTTTACTTAACTCTCAGGTATGCTGGAAAAATTACCTTGCAGTTTCGTAATGGAAATAAATTGAAATGCTGTGTCAGGAATGATCAGCCTGTAGGTGTTGCAGCTGCTCGTGTGGCTTTGAGGAGCTTCTGCATCTTCTGGGCTGGGCTCTGCTGCCAGCTCCAAGGGCCTGTGAGAGGTCTCCTGGGCTGCCCAGTGTAGCAGTGCTGGGAACACCTCCCATGGCAGCAGGACCCTGGGATGCCCAGAAGAGCATCATCATATCATTGCTGGGAGGCTTCAACTTTTTCCTTTTCATTCAGCTCTCTCAGGGCTTCAAATATTTTACAGATCTCTGCCATGTGTAGGTTTTAGTACAAATGTACTAAAATGCATTTCATATGCAAACAAGTCTACTAGTTACCAGGTAAAGCTTTAAAGTCAGCTTTAAAGTCAGATAATAAGCAAAAATCCTTTTTTTTTTTTTTTTTTTTTTTTTTTTTTTTTTTGTAATTTCATTGTTTTTAAACAAACCTTGACTAGAGATCTATTTCATGGCTTCTGAACAGTTGAACTTGAATGTTTTCAGATCTAGATAGATTGAGTACAAGTGATTGTTCTTTCAGTCATTTGTGTTAAAGCACAAACCAGGCAGATGTTGCTCTAACATCTGGGAACATGACTCAAAGAAAAGACTGTGTAGATTAAGGGTCTGAAAGAAAAATTGATAAGTCAGTGATATTCTCTAAGTGTGAGAAAAATTTGGTCATGTCCTTGGTTTTGGACATAATGCTCTGTCAGAGGCAAATCTAATGAAATAGAAAGGTAATTTTGATAGATGTTTAGGGGCACTGGTGGATGGGATATCTACTAACAATGCTGAATTCTTACCAACATGGAGCCTGGTGGTGAAAGAGTGTTCTATTGAGCTAGAAAAACAATTCCTTCTTTGAAGATGACCCCTAAAGGAATGAAGCTATTCCATTGTATTGTGTGGGGAGCACTACAGCATCATTTGAAGTGGGCACTGCTCAGTGTTACTTTGTTTATAAACCTGGAAAAATTTTGTGCTGTTATATTTTTATTTAGTCGTGTTTAGAACGTTTATCTTTCCCTTTTTTCACCTTTGTGATGTCTTGGGGTTGTGCTGTCACAAGGGATGGCCATTATTAGTCACTATGCAAGTGTCAGTTTGGGTTATAACCTGTGCTATGCCAAATGCTTCCAGCTGTGGTGGGAAGGGATGGATAAGAGGAGGGAGGACCAACCATGGGCAGCCTCACCTTTAGAAGGAGGTGGCTCCATGACTGGATTTACAGCTGGACTCTCAAGCAGTGTAAATCAACACTGTTGCTACTGCCTGGTTGGTATTAACACAGAGTCTTTTATCCTTCTGGTTTTTCCACCCAGGCTGGGTTGGTTTTATGGTGGGCTTTGTTTTGTTGTTTTGGGTTTTTTTATGTGAGTTGAGGGAAGGGGGAAATGGGATGCTCTTGAAAGCAAAAGAAAGTTCAAAGATGGTTAGTGAACAGTGATTTAAGAAGAAAAAGAAATCTTATATGATTATGAGTGTATGAATATTCAACCCTGTGCCAAAAGTCAAAACTCTGCTAATTTCAAGCTCTTAACTTGCCTGAATTGATGGCTTCAGGATAAGTGATGCATACTTGGTTGCTATTTCCTTTGGGCGTTTGCTAAATACTTGTTCCTGTGAGCCAAAATACTTGTCTACTAATGGAACTGACTGAGCACCTGCTAAAATTGAGTGTTAGACTCAGACCTGGTTTGACTGGAGCAAGGAGCTGGGGGAGGAGGTGGGTTGAGGACGAGGCTCTTGGTGGATGTGATGGAATGTGTGTGGCCAGAGGAAAGAAATGGAGAAAAAATAATGTGTGAGTTGTAAGTGGTATTAAAAAGAAAAATTACTTCTCAGACAAAGCCTGATGTATTCTCACAGTGATTTGCCTGAAGTTCAGGCAATAAAAGGCTGGATTTGCTGCTGTTCAGAAATGTGTGCAGGTGTTTTGGCCACTGTTAGAGTTGGATCAGGGATTGTCTGGCTGAGGAGTGGGACTGGTGCAGAGCTGCCTTGTGAGGGCAGAGCATGGAGCCTCCAGGCTCTGATGGGCTCCAGTGCTCCTGTCCAGCTGGAAATCTCTTGGGCCTTTTAGCACCCTATAAACTGATCCCTTCCTTTTAGACTGGGGTGTGCTGGGGGGCACCTCAGGTGGTGAGCTCGACAGAGATGGCACAGCTGGCCTGTGTTGTTCCTCACTTCAGTTACCTAACCCAGGCCTAACCCTGTATCTTAAAGCCAAAACTATAGGTGCCTTCAGAGGATAGTTCAGTGTGTGTGAGGCAGGTTGAAGGAATGCCCTCATTTTCAAGGTACTGAGTATGTTCCAGCCTTGCAGCTTCAGCTTTGGGCATTCTGCATATCAGGCTCTGATATCTCTGGTGGATTTTTGGGCTCATATAACACTTAAAATCTTTTTCTTGTGTCTGTTGCCTGGTGTGGTGTTTTTGTGGAGTTCTGCTTGGTTGGCCAGAGTTATTGACCACCACAGAAGAGATCAACTTATCTTTTAATTTTTTACAGAGATCACTGTGTGGAATCTTGGAAGGGAAATTCAACATGATATTACTTTAGTATTTATTTAAGGAAGACTAATGTGGAAGGGAGAACTAGATTGAAATAAGAAGATTGTCTTGTTAATTGAAAAGAAAATTCACTCTGGGATATATTTTATTTTTTTAAAATCATAATTTTGCCAATAAGCTGAAAGCTACAACAATTTAGTAGTATGAATTTGTTGCATATAAGATTTATTGCACAGAGATTTACACAAGCAGTTGCCTTTGTATTTTGTACCAGAACTAAAACTTTGTTTTGCTTTATTAGTTGCAGAAAGACACAGGACATGTTGTACTTCATAGTTGCCTTAATCTGAAAACTTTAGACAACTTCTTATGATTTTGTTTTAAAAACCTGAATTATGTATTTTACCAAACATTTTGTTTGTTCAGCAGTGTTCTATTAACAATTCTGGGTTTCAGCTTATTAGGCAGCTGAATGCTGTGCTATCACAATTTCTTTATCAATTTTAAATCTCAGTTTGAGAATTCATTTCAGTACCTTTTATTTTTTCATTGAAAATTCATTCAGAATTAGAGAGAATAGTACAAGATAGAAGGGTTCACTTATGTTTCTGATACCCTAGTCCATATTTATCCAATTGAAATCCACGGGGTCTTATGAAAGAAGTTACACCTTGATAAAAGTGGTATCCATGTCCTCTGTTAGCACACTGCTAATGAGTGTAACAGGAAATGAAGGTCTGTACATTAGCAGGTATCCACTGCCCCGTCATGGCAAGTTACCCAGACACAGGGTCTCAATTTATTGTATGGGTGCTATGTGACATTTCACAGAGCCTGCTGGAGCTCCCTCAGCATCACCTCTACCAGTGGCATTGTGCCTGATGTCTCTGGTCACCCCATCTCTACCCAAGAGCAAGTCAGACTCCCGGGTGTGCCTGGTGCTTCACCCCTCAAAATCATCATTTAAAATACAAATAAAAACCCTACTGTGATCTTGTCACTCGCTTCCCTTGTGAAGAAAGAGACACCTGGTCTAGTGGAAGGTGTCCCTGACCATGTCAGGGAGGTTAGAACTGCATTTATTTATTATATTTCCAACCCAAGCCATTCTTTGATTCTATGAATTGCATTCATGTATTCCACACTCATTTGTAATAGCCCTGTAAGTACAAATGCATAAATGAGATAAAGGTATAATATGTCAGTTGTTTGTGTTTTTGAAAGCAAGTATATATGCTTTTTCTGTGAAACCCTGTCATCTCAGCTTTGAGCTACAGGCCTGTCCTTTACCCTCCAGCCGCTGCCTCTTGAGCTAAGATGCTCTAAAGTACTTAGGCTCTGCTGGAGAAAGAGAGGAGAGTCAGAGGAGGAGACAAGTGGTTGAATTGTGAGTGCCAGGAAAGGATTTCCTGGAGCTGCTGAAGTGGCTGTTTTTGCATTATCATGTTTTCAAAGCAGATCCTTGAACTCTGATAGACTATGGGTAACTAGTAACTGATGCAGATCCAAGTGCTTGCATGGTTCTCTAACAGTGAGGGGAAACCACAGGGAGTGACACAAATACCCCTCTGCACTGATGGTGATGTGGTCTGTCAGGCTGGGGATGGTGCTGTGGTACACAGCTGCTTGTGTGGCATCCTTGTGCTATCATCAGCCTGGATACCAATCCTGCTGCCCTCTACAAGTACAGGATTTACACAGAGCAAAATATCTGTAATGCACATAGGGCACGGATTTGTGTGTGCAGGGCAGGAGCTGGGGGTCAGGGACTTGGATGGAACTCTCCACCTGTGTGTTTTGCACCAGTGAGTGCATCCATAGCCCTAAGTCAGGCATCTCCAGAGTGCCCCAGCTTCCCACAATGAGTCTCTTTCTGTGCTGGGGGCTGCTTACCCTGGGAGAGGTGGCATGGTGCTGCAAGGAGTTTAATTCCAGAGGAAGTGTGTTCCCTTTAGAGTTGTCTGCAGGAATGCCAGAGCTGTAGGCCAGGCTGGGTCCTTAGGGAGAAGCTGTCCACACAGTTGTTAACAGTGTTTTCAGAAGTGCTGTGGTTGTATATGAATATTTTGTTTCTTCATTTCTGTAATTTACAGTGTGATTCTGTTCTATTGCTGTCATTGATTCCTAAAGGAATTATAAATCCTGTTTTTAATGAATGCAAATTGGAAAGAACAAGTTGTTAAATCAAAAAGTTTAATGGTCTTTTTAAGCTTGTCTGTTTTCCTTTAAAATTCTTCAAATTAAAGTATCACCAGCAATTTCTGCGTCACATTCTGAGTTCACAATGCTCAGAACAATTCACAAGTCAGTGTGGTTGTTGATATCTAACCTTTCAGTTAGAGCACCCTTTTTTGCATATTCTAAAGAGCTTTCCTTAAAGGCTGTAAAATAAAGAGAAACCATGTGACACTATCCTGCTTGTGCCCTCTAATAAATGCTACTTTTACCTGCCCTGTTTCTCGTTGTTAGAAGATACAGTTATGGAACGTTCTTTCTGTTCAGCACATTGGTTCATTTTCTGGTTAATTGTAAATGTCAGGATGCAGAGTAACTCCATCATTGACTTTCTTTAGTTAAACAAGATTTTCACAGTTAGCTGGGCTGTCGTCCTTCCCTGTGTTCTCTCCAGATGGGTGAACTTGAGGACGTGCTCCCTGGCATTCTCTGGGAACTTGTACAAGAGCAGAGTTGTGCAATGTCCATTGCATAGGTGTTCCTCCTGCTCCCCAACATGACTTTATGGAACATTTTACTAGCAGAAGACCAAGGTGGAACGGAGGCACTGACTGTAGTTAGCTACAGTCACTTTTCCAGCATTGAATCAGAGTGTCTTATAAATACAGGCATTCAGAGCTTTAGATGAAATTCCTTCATGGGTTGAATAATTTTATTTTCTCCCACACAGCTTTTTTTCTTTCTCCCATAATTGCATTACCACTCCTCCTGGACCCTAGTAGGGTATCTCTGAAATTGGCGTCATTTCCCTTTCATCAATCACTGGCTTAACAGGGATCATTTGCAACCATCCCAACAGCTGAATGTTCCACTGGCCCATGAGAAAATAGCAGTAACTTGCAGTAACCTCTTCTCCTGCTCCCTTTGGGTTTGTATGAATCTGGCAATCACCTCTGGTGCCGAGGCCAATGTTATCATGCTCAGACTGTAGGCAGAATGAATGCAGATATTATTCACAGATAGACTGCTGGCTAGTCCCTGAAGTACAGGTGGACAAGCCAGGCCAGGGTGTTGGCTGTGCCCGAGGGGATGGATCTCCCCAGAGGAGAGAGATGTGCACCAAGCAGCTCATGGTGCAGCAAGTCAGAAAAGAGGCTCAAGCTATGTGTGAGCTCAGTCTGTGTTCCCAAAGTTCTGAGGAAGCCTCTCTCAAAAGGGCTTTTTTTTTTTTTTTGGACAGACAGGCAGAAGCAGACAGTATGTTCTGGAGGGCAGCTATGGACAACTTCTACAAAACAAAAAAACTCTGCAAAGTTAAAACATCGCATAGTGAAATATTGCTGAGAAGTGGGTAGCAAAGGTTTCCTCTATTACATTTTTACAATCTAAGCAGAAAAAACATCTTCAAGGAGAATTGGTGAATGCACTGGATACTTGCAGTCCTAGTTTTTCTTGCCACTTGATTTAATATGAAACCACCACCACTTTGAAGCTGTTAAACATCAAAATTCTCATAACTAAAGAATGCTGTTTTTCTACCAGTCTGAAGAGATTAAAAAGACTTTGAGAGGAAAACATGTCTCCTGACGGTGGGTGCACAATCAGTTTCTAAGTAGGGCAGCCTGAGGAGCAGCCAGTGCTTTTTAATGGTTATGGAAAAGTGTGTTTTTTGATGCTCCTGATATCTTTCTGTCTACCTTTTTTTGTGCTATCAGACTGTCTGTTTATGCTCAAAGAAGGCTTAATAAATGTTTTGCACACTCAGCACACACTGCCCACATAAAAGAGGAAAAGTATGCGAACTTCCAAGTCATCCAAGCAACAAACAAAGAATGTTTTCAGTGGTTCACTACTGACTCTTCCAGTTTGATCTTAAACAGTTTATTTGATTGCTAGGGTTTGTGTCCATAAAATATCTCCATGTTTTTATTCTGGTGCATTTTAAGGATCTCTTTTCAAATGTCAAGCAGTGGCAATTTTTCTGTTCTTGATACAGAATATGTTTTGCATTTCTTGTATAAGGTTCATGGCTACAAATTAATACCTGTGCAGGGTTTAGAGATTTTTAATGACCTCCAAACTGCTGAATGCTGTCCTGGTGTGCGACCTATTGGTTGTGTCCACAGCTCTCAAGAACATTTTTGCTGGTGTCTTACCAAAATTCTAGAAGAGAAATATATTTTTTAAAGAATTTTGTGCTTTTTGCAAAGCTTTTGGTGGAGAGGAATTGTGCATGGTAACAGTTATAATTATGGTTACTGGTCTTCATTATAAGTATCTAATTTACTGGGGTTTAGATTATTTTTTTTAATATTATACCAAACCTTTGATTAAAGGCTGTTTTAAGAAGGACTGATCATATCAGGTAAGTTGCAGATAGAAACCCATATTGTTTACGAAGATTTTGTAAAGCTCTTTAGAATTTTTTTTCTGTTTCCCTTCCAATATACAGTCAAGTTATCCACATCCTGGTTTTAGAAGTGCATGAGTTTAATCTAAAACAGCCAAATGTAGTGTATTTTATGATGTTGTATGTATCTTCTTGTTGGTCTACATGTTTGTTATCCTTGAAACTAAACTCAGTGAATTGTGGTCAAGTCCAAGGTCCAATTAGCAGAACCACTGAACATATGCAATAAATTCAGCTTGAAAGGCCACATGCACAATCTGCCTTGGGTTGGAAAGCCAAGAGATGCTGTGACCAAGCAAGATCCGCAGGGAAGCTGTTCAGAATTGCAGCCTTTTGTTCCCAACAGCAAAGCTGCCCCTTTCTCCTTGTTTACTATCAAATGCAGATGAGCAAACAAGGCTGGTGCACTTTTAAAACTAGTCAGTTTGAAGGAAGATGGAAAAAAGGAATGAAAATATTAGAAAGAACCTCAGTGTTGAAATGGAAGCAGTGTTTGGATGGGAATAGGAATGGCAGAGAGGGAAGGAATGATTGAGGCAACTGACCCAGAAGTTTGGGTTTATTTTGGCTGTGTTTTCCGAATGCCAAGAAAGTAGATGAAACCTGGGAGAGAACAGAGCAGAACAGGAAGGACAAAGTCAGCTAAAATTCATCCTCTGCTGGGGCCTGGTCTCCCAACCGTGCTGAATTCAGGGAGGACTGTAGTTCCTCTGAGGACAGTGCAGCACGCTCCCTGAGCATCAGGGGCGATCGTTGGCTGCTGAGAGAGCCAAGGGACATCTCTCTGCCATGAGAGCATCCTCTGTACTGCAAGTGAGCAAGAGGGGGCTGCCTGCAGGGCTGCTGCTCTGAGTGCAAGGCTGCTGTGGCACTGTGGTGGTGCTTGTGAACTCCCCCTGCCTAGGAAGAGCTGCTGCCTTGGCTGGGGGAGGGATTCAGGCCTCAAGGTAGGCAAAATGACAAAAACCCTCTAGCTGCATGTAGCAGGGTGAGCAGTTTAATTGTTTGGAGGACATCCAAGCAATTGCATCTGATTAAGTCCTTGAAAAGATAATACCTTGTTACCTGGTTTCATGAATTTATACAGGGGATGTAGAGTGTAGTGCTTTGTCAAGGTCCACATACAAAGAGTTAACCACAAATTAATCAGAGCTTGTCAGATTTAAGATATTTCTGGCACAGTGTTGAACAGTTAATGTACGCCCACAAAATACCAATTGTTCCCTAAAATTGTAGTCTGCTAACCAAAATATATTCTTTATAATTCTTGAAGTTTAGGAGTGAAAATGAAATTCAACTTAATGTCTCTCTGTGTGATTCTTTTTCATTTGCAGTAAAATTTTCTCACATTTTCTTGACAAGTCAAAATCTCTGTCCTAGTTTTTGCAAGACATGCTCTCTGTGCCTGCCTGCCTGTTTCCTAGAAAATAGTTGTCCAAATGAGTTGTCTGAGAAAGGAGAAAAGGTCATATCCCAAAAAGGAAAATAAAGTCAGAGATTCTATTCATATTCAAACTTAACAATGTCTTAAGGAAAGATTGAGGAAATACACAAAAAGGAAAAAAAAAAAACTTAAGGGGAAGCAAGAGGAGTTTGGGCAAAGCTAGCAAGCAAAAATCCCTGACAGAGATTCAGGAGGTTTCTGGCTAGAACTTTACAATACATTGGGTTCTCCTGTTCATTCGATTTTGTCTGTTTAAGTTATTCAAAATAGCATTTTTTTAATAAATGTGTGCTTAGTAGTGGTAGTTGATTTTGTTTATATCAGTTATTTTATGCATTTATAGTTCAGATGGCTGTTCAGTCCTGTGCCTCTTGGATAGTTTTGTTAATGCAAACATAAATTGGATATATGAAGCCTTATTAACATGAGGGCTGCCAGGAACCAGTTTTATTTCACAGTCAGCCAGTTACTGTGATTCAGTAAATGCCATTGTCTGTAGTTCTTATATTTGACAGTTATAGATTAGGGCTGTATAGGGAGCATTTAGTAGCAGGATAATTTAGATTTTACATGTAGTGACCTTTCTTTGAGTGCATCCTGCTGTTTGGTGAAGGGACATTGGTGGCTGGGGCTGAGTGTTGGCAGGAGAGGATGAGGTCAGAGGTAACTCAGGGGGGTTGTATTAACCAGCCTCAGGATGACAAGATGTGTGTGTTGCAAAACCCAGAATGTTTAGTAAGAGAGTGGTAACAATGATGCAGGATTTTGGACTCCTCTCTGTAAAGAGAAAAGGATGAGTTGTTTTCTGGGAGAATCTCTGCTGGTACTGGTTATGAACAGTGCAGTTACAGGAGCAAGCCTGGCCATTCAACCTTGTACTGTTCATGTACTGCTGATATTTTAGAGAACGATTTTCTTCACTTCTGATAATATTGAAAACATTGGGGTTTCATTTTAAAAGATGCTGCAGGTCTCCTTAGTCTGGTTACATTATACTTGGAATTTTCAAACACCTTAGAGCCATTAGCCAGGGTACTGTTGTCTTTCCTGAACGATGCTGGCAAAGGCAATGGGAGTGCACATAGGAGTCCACCACCGGCAGCACAGCCTGCAAAATGAGGGGAATTCACCTCTCTCGTCAGAAAGGAACATCTTAAATCTTTCTCTCTAGAAAACATTTGTATTAGAGCAAGGAAGACTTCTCCTTGCTTTTAAAACTCTCTAGCTGCTGAAAGTCTACACACTATTGCAGTTGACATTCATGGGAGAAAATGATGCTGTGTACTAGGCATAGATTTGGGGTTCCAGAAAACAAGTATTTTGCAACTAGATAGATTGATCAGCTTTATGTGTTTAGTTGATAGCAAAGAAAAGCTTTGGGTAGCTTCTGGTTTTGAAATATGTAGTTTTTACTTCTGCTTTCAGACAGAAAAACATCTGGTGGAAAGGTGCACTGTTGTTTCTCAGAGCTCACAAATGACTAAGCAAAGTACATTATATATTTGCTTTTGTTTTCATGGGTCTGGTCAGTCAAAAGTGCCAAATATTCTGGCACTAATCCAGCTAAGTTCCTAAGCCTGTACTCAAACCTGTTTGTAATTGGGGTGAGTACAGAGGGAGCACTGTGTGCTTAAAGCTGAGACCAGTCTGGAGTGATGTTTGATTACATTATCAGAAGAGAGAGTTTTCAGGAGGAAAGGTCCATCCTGAATTGCTCCAGGTCATCCCAGCTCTCAAGGATGTGTGTGAGCACCTGAGAGCTGGAGTTGACATCCTTTACCTTGAATAGTAGATGGAAATCTGATCAGTTCACAAACCTGGTATTTCAAAGGCATTATTTTCTTCATAGATGCTTTTTGAAAACTGGTGCTATCAATATTTGTACATTGGTAGTCCAACACTGTGAGAAAACCCTGAAGACCAGAGCAGTGATAAGTCCATTACATATGGCATGGATGGCCAGCTAGCACTAAGTCACAGTTGAAAACTTCATTCTTGTTATTGATTTAATCAGACTTATTAAGCAGCTAATTAACTCATTATATGGATAGTGTTACAGAGGTATTAATCTTATATGTAAAGTATATAAATTCTCCTTTGGGTAGTTATTTGTATGCCACAAAGAGCTATAAATTTGGAAGATACTGGCCAATGCCTGGCAGCCAATTCAGGCCAATTTTTTCAGCTAAGAGACTCTTAATTTGAAAAATAGAGAGTCTAATATGCTCAAAGTCACAAATTTAGGCTCAACAGAGCATTTAAGTCAATAACAAGATGAACACATTCTGGAAAAGTATGAAGAAACAAGCACCAGACTAAACAACCCATAAAATGCTGATTAAGTTCTGAAAATTAAAAGTTGCATCGCTTGAAAGCTCCGTTTTAGCTTTTTGAACCATAGGATTTTTTGTTTGTTATTTTGGTTTTTTGTGTTCTGAAATTTCTTTGCAAGTGTTTCTTGGAAGCTGAAAATTTTGATTAAAATGTGTCATTTAAATTCAGAAGGGGATTGCTGAAATAATTTGTGTGTAATCTGGTGGGGGGTTTTCCCCGATTTTTTTTTTTATTGCTGTAAGCAAAATGGCGCTTTTCAATCACTCAGGCTGACCTCTTTGTGACAGCCCTTCAAATACATCATGACCTGATAGCAAAATCAGTCTTGTGAAAAGTATTAAGGATCAACTTACCCTAAGTGTGCAAATGAAATGAAACCTGAGCCCAAGGTGATGCATTAAGCATGTGCTGTCATTCTTGTCACATCTGTGTTCTGGAGACTCAAATAAGCAGTAAAATGGTTAAGTATTGGTGATACTTAGAAGAGTGTGTTCTTAGTGACATTGCACAAGTAGAGCTCATCTCGTAAAGCTAAGGAAATTAATTTTCTTAAGTGTTTTCCCAAATCCAGGGGTGAAACATGAACATCTCCATTATCATTAATACAGGCATTTCATGCTGTGTGCTCTTCTAGCAACTGTTCTATTCAGTGCTTGCTAATTACAAGTCACTAAAATCTGGGCTGCCTGCTGAACTGGGGTGAATTATGCATCTGGAGGTTCAAGGTCCTTTGCCTTCCCAGCCCCTGAGGGGAAGGCTTTGTAAGGAGGCAGATGTCAAGGGGAGGCCAAGGGCCAGAGAAAAACACATCAGTTTTGTAGGCATGTCGATTTACATCTGTGTGTTTCCCTTTTTTCAAGATAATAGACAATTTTTTTGTGTTTTGGAATCTTGTGGAAACTGATAGAGGTCAATGGGATCAAACTTAAGATGGTGAAGACGACTGTTTAAAATCACAGCTATTATCTATTTTAATTTACTCTGCTGGAGTGTACCCCAAAACATTCATTATGTGGAGGGTATAATCTCTGAACAAATGACATGGTGGAATTAATGAACAATTAACTATGATCATACGTTATAAACAGAGCTGATTAGAATCCACACATGCCTGGGTTTTAGAAAGACTCTTTTTTGACTCTGCTTTGTGTTGCTGAGATAGGACCACACAGCTCTCATTTCTTATTCATTGTGTGAGCATAACATCATTTCCTCTGAGGTAAGTCTGCATCTCTTAGTTTTCATGGCAACCAGACAAAGAATTAATCTGATCTTCAACTTACTATGTGTGGGGAGGGTAGGGGAGAGGAAAATATTGTATTTTGCTCATATCCATTTGTCTAGTATGCTTAAGTTATTGACTTCCTCCTGTAATCTGGAGAGCATTCTCCAATATCCCACATGGGATAAATCAGAATATTATAAAGCTGGAAGAAAGGGAATATCTGTCCCCAGTAGCTGCAGCTGCATAATAGTGTGTGCAGCATGGAGTGCAGTAACTGTGCTGTACAATTTACTGTCTTCATTAAGCCAGACAAGAGTCAGGTGAACAGTATAAACTCCATCTGAATTCACAGTGGGCTCCTTGCATGCTATTTACACTTCTCTCACTTTATTTAACTTCGGCATGTATATGTTTAATAAACGAATACCATTATAAATTAGGATGCTTTCAAAACAATAATGTCAGATACTGTGATTTGAGTATTTTCAACCTTAAAGAGAAAGTGCTTCTGGCATTTTAAAATAGAAGCAGACCCTGAGATTTCCTAATGTCATTGGGGACAGGCGAGGATTTGTTTCAGGAGCTGCAGTGCAGCACCAGGCAATGACTGGACATGCAGCTTGATGATTTTGCATCACACAAAAGCATTGGCTTCCCTCTTATCGCCTCACTGCTCTGATCATCCTGAAAAGTGAGACAAAAGAAATGACCCACTGTATTCTGACCTTCATTGAAACTGCAGAAACCCTTTGTTATTTCATTGCAATACTTGATACCCTCAAGGGCAATGCATTTGAAACTAGCAAATTTCATTTGCAGGAAGCAGGCATGCAAAATTTTCATTACATAAGGAGAGGTGGAGTTTTACATGTGTACTCTGTGTATATTTGTGCTTCTCAAAATATGTATACTTGAGGATTGCTTAAACAGTAACATTACAGAAGAGTTCTTTAGTTAGAAATAATTTTATTCAAATAATTTAAGTGATAAAAAAGTTGTTTCTGAAGTAGGAACATGTCGATCAGGTACAGTACTGTAAGTGGGGGAATGGTTGGTTTGAATTAAACAAAGATGTGTTCAAATGGTACTTTTCATATGCCTAGCATGCATACTGAGTGCTCTCCATCAGTAGTATTCTTTGCTGGTAGGGGCTACCTGCCAAGCAGTAAATAATTGCTCTGCAGGGCTTTTAGCAAAATCCTCAGAATTCTGAGGCCATTTGTGTTCATGACATTGACCGTTGGTACTACAGGCTTTGGTCTCTCTTCTTTGCAAAGGTAGGTGTGGGGGTTGTGAAATGTGTGTGAGCTCAGCAGTTCTGGGGCTATAGGTGCAGTGCCTTTGACCCAAGACTGGTAGTGAGTGTGAATTGACCTCAGCGTCCTTGGGGGCCTGTGGTCCTGTTTGGAGGTCACAGAGCACAGTCCCCAGCTGGACATCATGGGGGGAACACTGCAGGAGCCTGGCTGCAGATCACCTGCAGAGAGCCAGCTGTAGGGGGGCCTGGCTCACTGTGTTCCAGTGGGAGGGAGAAAATGGATCAGGTTTGAGGTGGAGGGCTAGGGGAGAGCAAGAGTATAGCTACAGTAGGTAGTAGGCTTTGTCCTTCTTGGTTCTTTCAGCTTTCCACAGACTGGAGAAGAGCAGCTCCCTGGGCCTGGAATATCCCCTCCCACCTGCTTAGTTTTAGAACTGCTTGACTCTGTTGGCTGCCCGGCCATGAGCAGATTTAGTTTCTGACAGTGGTTGTCAATGTCAAAACTTGCCATTAGAAAGGACTTTTTTTTTTTCTACCTTCAGTAGGAGGGACAGTGAGATTTTGTTCTCCCATTTCACAGTATCAGGGAGTTCCAAAGCAGTGAGATTTGAGAGTTTAACACTCAAGCATGGAAGGCTTATCCTAATTGGTGTCTGGAGTCCCAGAACTTTACCATTTGGCAGTGATTTGCTTTTACCTTTAGACTTCACTCCTTGTTCCCCTGTTTCTGTGGTGAATTATGTGGGCATCAGAACTTTAAAACCCTGTCATCTTTGTTTCCGCAAACTTGATTGCAATTTTGGCCCCAAAAGCAATTGTGAAAGAGCACTGTGAGTTTTCAAAATCTGACCCTAAAAGTCATGTTGCTGTCAAATCTTTGAGCTTTAACGTTAAAATATTTTAATTTCCTCTTAAGAAGAAACTGAAAAAAGAGCTGGTTGGTGAGGCTTTTGCTGCACATGAATCGTGAGTCAGAGCATCAGTAACATCGAAGTGTGTGTGCTAAGGTACAAATGGAATGCCTGGGAGGAAGCAAAGGCAGGTATGATCCGCCTATTCCCTGGCTGGACGGGGACTGCTGACTAATCAGGAGGTTTGAGCTCCAGAGAAAGCTACAGGCCTTGTAGATGTAGCTTCTCCCAGCATTACTGGCAAGTGCAGTAGGGCTGAAGACAGGCATAGAATCTTGGGACTTAATCTTTCATGGAAAACAAAGTGAATGCTACCAGAGGGCTGACTTTGACCAATACTTTCCACTTTCCTCCTCCTTTCCTCCTTCACACTGAACATGTGTTGGGTACCTTTCTATGGAAGAGTTGACCATATGTTGAACAAGTCCTCTAGGAATGGCTTTTCAAGTGCCAGAAAATGCTCTGCTGTGGCAAATAGACAGGTAGACTAATGCTATTACCCTTTAATGATGTTATAACGTAAGCAGACATTTGAAGGAGGGCCTGAGGTTTCTTAACAGTGGTACAAGAAAAGAAATAATCATGAGCAATGCTATAAAAATTCCCCTCTAGCTCAGGTAATTTTTATTAAAAAAGAGGAGAGTTTAGGCTTAATTTGGTTTTATGTTGTGCCTTATGTGTGTGTTTACCTGTTTGTTTGAAAGGACTGCTACATGATTCAGCTCTGTTAATGGTTAATCTCTCACCCCTTTTGGTTCAGATGTGAACAGTTACATGATATGTAACATCTCAACAAAACAGACCCTAGTGAGCAGGTTTATCCCATTTAGTGTTTCAAGGAGGAAGAGTTAAGAGCTTTCCATGTAAACCTAGCAGCAAGCATATACATCGTGAAGAAGAATCAGAATAGCTCAACACAAAGATTTCTTGTAATTATTTAGAATCAATTGGAATGTGTGATTTCTTTGAATACATATATTTTGCTTATAGAGAAAGTATGTTAGTTGCTTGCAGACAGAAGTCTGTAAAAAAGAATCAATACATTTAATTTCAGTTGCATCCTCTTTTTGATACTGAACACTAACATTTCTCCAAGGGAACAAGTGATTCCAGGGTTCCTCAAAGAAGAAAATTGTGTAGGTGGGGTTTTCTTGCAGTATCATAAGAAAGCACCCTTCAAATGGAAGCTTTTGAGTGTATATATAGCATAGCAATAAAAGCAGACACATTCCTGTGGGTGAAAAAATATAAACTCCTAAAGACTACAGAAACTGAAAATGAAAGTGGCAAATTAATCTGGAAACCTTTCTGCTCTGCTCTTGGTCTGACCCCAGGTATTCACAGTAATTAGAGTCAAGAATTATTTCTGGGATTTTTTTGCTTTGGTTTCTTTGTTAGTTTATTCATTTTAGAATGAAAGAGGAAGATTTTGACTTGTTGCCTGACGTGCATTGCACAGATAACATATTTGTTGCCTGTGGCTTCTCAGGAGACTGAGCAGAAAGTAGGAATAAGTAGCACATCTTGGGAGAGCACTTTGGCTGCAGAACTGTTGTGGAATTCAGCACATTGCCAGTATTGTGACTGTTCATTGTTTTGGTTGTTTGGCTGGAGGTGTTTTTTTTAAACTAAATTAGTAGAACTTTTCTTTACAAGGTTGAGTCTCACTTTTCTCCTTTATGTTAGTGCAATATTCAGTTCTCAATGTCTCAATAAGCATAGAAAGTCTAAGGCAAACCATAATATTTATACTACTTTTGAGGGTTAGCATTAGCCAGTTTTTTTCACGTGGTATGGTCATGTGCAAAGGTCCGTTATAATTTGTCTGATTTTACATGTATGTGTGTATACACACACTGAAGTTGTTGATGCCCTCAACAGTTACTGCAGAATGCCAATGAAATGACACGGCCACCTTGACACAGAAAGAGTATTAAATATTTTTCAGCACTAGATTAAATTTCCCAGTATTTCTTATGCAGTGATTTCTGCCCTGATAAAATGAGTAGCTCAGCAATACCTTAGTAAACATCAACTGCAGCCTGCAGCTTTATTTTTCCATCATTAAACAATAGACAATGCGTTCAGTATGTCAGCCCAGCTGATCATGAGGTAAAGTGTGACTAAAAAGTAGATCATCTGGTGGATGCTCCAGTGTTTGGTAGGACACAAAGGGCTCCTCTCTCCTCCCCAGCTTGCCCGTGCAGCTCCTCCTGCAGTCAGCGCGAGCTGTGCGTGCCTATTGGAGGCACATTGCTGTATCTGAAACACTCACCCCATTTCATCATTGACATTAGCTAAGCAGTAGGGATGTTCAAGCCAAGCACAGACACTTCTTGACTGCTTGGACATGCAGCTGGTGACAATGTTAGGTTTAGTGGCTGAGCTTCTCCTTCATAGTTTTGCGGTCCATGCAGAGTCCTTGGCATGGGCTGTCTGTGCATCATTCATGCTTTCCAAGATGACTGAGGATGCTTTTAGACATATCCATTAACTATCCAAGAAGGATTTTCTTCTTTCCATGTCTTGTTGCTGTCTTGTGGGTACGAGCACCCCGACACGTAAGGCTTACAACTGGTGAAGGTGCAACTTGCATTGTTCACACCAAACCTTTATTGGAAGGACCATCCCTGAGTGGCCAGCAGGTACTACATACAGGTCCCATGTCCAGGGGGTGCTGGAGCCACTAGATGTGGCTGAACAGAGATGTGGCCAAACCTCTGAACAGAACTTCATTCTGTTTCCGAATGTCTGTGGGCACAGAAGGGAGCTGAGTCCTTCTTACGTGCTTCATTCACGTACAAAATTCCAGAACTGAGATTGATTTGAGCTAATGTCAGGAAGCTGAGAAGCTTCGTTTGGAATGTTCCTGCTGCCAAACGTTTCACTGCTTTTTCATGGCTGAAGATATTCTCTAACAGTAATTATTCAAGCCTTGTGTGCTTTTGAATTGTGCCTTTTGCCCTTGTCACACGAGTGGCAGTGTCGATGGCACTGGCGTGTCACGGCCTCTGTGCTAGGCAGGGCTGACCCCTGTTGGCCTCTTGGTTTAAATGTTCCTCTGTATCCCAGTGCCTGGGAGCTGAAGAGCTTTGCTTTTTCCTAGTACCTGGCCAGGGAACAGAGGCTTGTGGCTCACAGGCCAGACACAGCTGAGAGCTCCTATGGATGTTGTGTTGTGGGTGTCCAGGCTGATGAAGTCATTTGGAAATACTCAGCCCTCTGCGAAGAGTCAGCTCCCCACACGTGTGTGGGGATTTATTGCAGCTCTTTTCCCAGCCAACCTTTTAGTAAAAAAATATATTGGGACTGCATCTACTGCTGCCCTAGAATTGCCTGAACTTGATTGTCTCCACATGAAGCATTAACTCAAGCTTTCTATCTATATTGTAGACTATATCTCTGTGGCCTTTTATCTGTGTTCCTAAAATAATGGTGGAGTTAAGGTGGAGAGTCATGCTAGCAGCATCCAGAGTTGAGGTGGCCTTCACAGCAGTTTATTCAGGTCCAACCTGTCAGAACCAAAGGTGAAGATAGATTTATTAGCAGAAGACTGCCCACTCTGCAATTGCCAGCTTATTGCAAGCATTGCCGTGAACTCAGTTCAGAAGTAGAAATCAGGGACAGAGTACTCAGTTATGAAACATTTACATCTTTTTCTCTTAGCTATCATTCTTGCACAGATGTACCTTCATTGTGCTTTTTGTTCAGCACTATCTTTTTAGTGCTCACAAAAATTGATCGTAACTAGGAAAATTTATTTCTTATTTTAATATGTTAGCTTCGTACAACCAACTATACCTCTGCATTCCTGGATCAGTTCAGGTATCATCCAGTGGGTTTTTTTGTACTTTCCTCAGTGGATGGTTCTCAGGTCAGATTTTTATGGGCTGATGGAGCCTTAGCCTTCTGTCTGGAGCCATAAAGAGACTGTGTGGTGTTTGGCATGTACAGCCTGGAAAGTCCCCCTTTGTTATACAGCACATGTAAGAAATCACTGACAAAGTGGAGTGAGGATTTTCATAACCTGAAGGACTAAAGTGTACCCACACAGACCCAGCTAGATGAGGGGTACTGATGGCAAGGGGGCCAGTGGCAGCATGGCAGGCTCAGAAACCTTCAGTCGCCAATACATGCAAAAATTGTAGATGGTCTTTTTTCCAGAAAAGCTAAGCTTTGGTTGCTCACACATGTGAATTCTAAATCAATCTGATTGATCTACCTCGTGTGATTCCGGTATGTTCTCCTTCTTATAAAACAACCTCTGATAGCACTGAAGTGAATAATTCTATATTTGGCAATTATTTATGAACTGCAGATCTCATTAACACAGCAGATGCATTTCCTGGATGGCAGCCATTAGTGCATCTGGGGATTTATTTACTAGTTACTGAAAATACTGGACTGGAAGGGAAAAAGAAAAGATGCTGCGGCTTCTTCCTAATTTTCACTTAATTTCTGAGGTGCTCCACAGCATTTCTTCCTCAGATTTGTCATGTTAGAAACAATCCTTGACATCTCTCAAATATTTAGTTGTCTTCCAAAGTAATGGGCTTGTAGGATATGCTGCAGGCCCTGCTTCTTGGAGATTTGTGTCTGAAACCATTTAGGGCAGCAACCTCTTAATTTCTTCAAAGAAAAATAAGAAATCTTTGCAATGGATTCTTAGCTAGTTAGTCTTACTGTGCTGAGTGTGACTAAAAGTTAGAGAAAATTTTTATAGTTGAAAAGTGAAATTGCATCTGTGGGATACCTGTAGGTTTTCTGTGATCTACATGAACGTAGAAGCCAAGGGCTGTAGTGGAGCCAGGCACAGTTCCCATGTGCCCTTAATAGGCTTGCTCTCCTGGGCTGGTGCAGGGCCTCAGCTCACCTGGCAGGCATGAACAAATTACAGCCCCCCCTGAAATTTTGGGGAGGGTTAAAAAAAAAGATAAAATCGCCCCGGGGTATAATGAAACCCTTGCTGATTTTTGCCATTTTGCAAATGTAAGCGTGTAATTATTCCTGATTTCAAAATTAAGTAGTAATAAAATGGGGAGAAACACCTGCTTTTTGCTAATCTGGATGATTTTTTTACCTCAATGACAAGATGTTACTTTTTCTAGATTTCTTTTGGTTTCTTTTGTTCAAGATTTGTCCCCATATGGGGAATATTTGATAGTCTTGTCCTTCTGCCTATTCTCATTCCCCCTGTCTTCCATAGTTTCTTTTTTTTTTTTTTTTTTTTCTTAATGGCTTTTTTTTTTTTTTTTTCTGAGAAGGAGATTTCCAGCTGTAATAAGGACAGGCCAAAAGGATGGCATTTGGATTTGTGGGTTTTTTTGCCTCCATGCCTGAGGTGAAAAGAGGGATGATTTCAGGCCATTAAACATACAATAAGGCATGAATATCTTCGGGCTTAGAATTTCCTCTTGCTGAAATTATAGAGATTCAATTTTAATATGGACTTAGTTTAGGGAAGAGCATTTACAATATTCTTTACAATATAGAGCATTTTGCTCCATGTGTTTGTATTCCAGTTGTGAATCTTTATGGCATTGGAACTGAATCCTTCTGACTTCCTCAGGAGGCAATGTCAGAGGAGGGTTTGCAATATCCACTTCTGTTCAGGGACAATATTCATCTTTAATGGGAAAGCAAATATCGGGGTAATTTCTTTAGCTGTACATGATCTTATTCCCTCTACACACTTGCTGTATGTGGTATTTTATATGTGAAGTACAGCATTTAAACACATATAGTAAAATATATGCCCAGTCAAATGCTCACAAAAAAGCACTTCTAGTAGGCTTATGAGAACATACCTGTTTTGGTGGTAGGCTGTCACACTTGGTATGTCATTGGCATTGTCCATATTGAGGTGAGACTAAAAGAAAATGCTTAGCAAGGGGCTGAAAGCTTAGAAGCACAGATAAAAACATTCCACTTCTGTGCTGATTGCTTCTTATCTTTGTGATAGTTGTGAGCTTTGGTGTCATCACTAGTTGAATATTTTTAATGATGCTTTTGGCTTTATTTTGTTTTTAAAACAATACTCTTTCAAAAAAAAAATCTGTAATTACCCCTCTAAACAGCTTAACTACAAATATTCTACTAGTTATAATAGAGTTTGTCATTTTGAATTTGAATTCCTTTCCAGTCTTCAAAAATGTCTTCAGGCTTGTTAATCTACAGTGTGCTTGTGAATGTCATTTGTGATAATTTTCCACTGCTGCTTCTTTCCAAGAAATATCTTAAATTTTCTAAGGGGCCATTAGGGTTTGATGCAAGACAACAGACATAGCAGTAGCATATAGCTCTTGGGTACATACTTCTCTGTTACCTTTTGTGCAGGAAAACAGTGTTGAGATGCGACATTTCAAACTGAACCAGGTTCCTAAAAATAGATTAATTGTTTAAAAAACAAATGCAGGTGGAAGTGGAGTCAAAAAAAGACCCTCTTTCTCTGCCAGTGGGTCTTTAGGCATTTCTGGTAACACCGCTCATGTTCCACATGAGCCCCTAAGCTTGAGGGAGGCGCTCAGAGGGAATTCTGTGGAGTGCTTTACTGGACGTTTTAAGTAGCAAAGTGTGTGTAGTATGTGCACCTTAGGGCATTTTGTAAGGTAGGAGTCTGCTGTTAAGACACATCTTTGAGTGCTGGCTCTGTGTCTGTCAAAACCAGGTTTTTTCTTGTCTTGTGAACTCCCTCCTTTCATTTCATTGCAGTCTCACAAGTTGAAGTTGCAAGGCCACGTCTGCAAATGGTCTGTAGTGGAAACTTCTAGTGATGCCTCCCTGCCATTGCAGAATTCCCACTGAGGCTGTAGGTTAATGGCTCTCACTCACTCATCTGTGACCCGTTAGAGGCCCACAGAGTATTTACTGCTGAGATGATCTTTCCCCTTTGTTTCTACTTTAAATGAAAATAAGCTGAAAATACCTGGCATCTGGGAGTTGCTATAGAATGAGCTTGGTCACACACAGGAGGATAAGGAATGTCTGAGCAATAAAAGGAAAGAGGGTCCACGAGATTGTTTCAAGTGAGGGATTGCTATTGTAGAATGGATTGCATAAGAGGTGAAGGCAGATGGCACAATCCCCCGTGTTGTAAGCCAGGCCTTGGTGAAAGCTGCATTCAGCCCCAGACACATGGGCTGTGGAAATGCAGACCTGGCAGCATGAGTGGTTCCCTTGCCAGGCTCCCAACCTGCTGCCTGTGCTCTGAGCAGCAGCGCTATTGATCCTCCCCACCTGTGCTTTGGACACAAGTGGGACAGCACATTTACTGGCGTCCCTCGCTCCAGAGTGTCTTTTTTGGAAGTTGCTTGCCTCAGTTGATGCTGGGCTGGAGCAGTCTCCCTTGGGTCAGTAGGTCCTGCCTACAAATGTGGGTCATTTGGCAGCTCTTGCTTGCTGCTGGTGTCACTAGGGATAACGCCATGACATCAGTAAAATGGCTGCCATCAGCAGCACGCCAGCACTGTCAGTTGTAATTAAAGTCTTTGGCCTAAATAATCCCTTCCGGATTCAGGCAACAGAGGGACTTGCTGCATTCCCCGTGTCTCTGCTGAAGTGAGTGTCAGCCCCAGAAAAACACAGCTTCATGCCCCCGGTTTGGCAAATGATTTTGGCTCACAGCCCGCATGAACTGGGCATGTCCTTGGCCCTGGAGGGAATCAGGTTAGCCAGGCAAGGCCCACATGGGATAATCCTTGGATCTGGCAGTTTTCTTTATGGAGTCACAGAACATACAGGGGCTTTGGAGTGGGTGGCCTCCCACCTGAAGAAGAAGTGACCAGGTAGGGAGTCTGGACTCACACAGTGCTGGTCCTTTCTGCATGGTGCAGTTTCCATCAGATAAAAATGTCAGGACCAATAGCAGAATAGGGAAGTAGTTCTCGTGCACACAAGAAACATTTTCAGCCTGATATCTGTCTATTTCTGAGCCCTAATAAAAGGGCAGCTTGGTTTTAAACTAGGAATTTTTGTGCGTGTTTTTGGATATTTTTGTGCTTTGGTTGGGTTTTGGGTAGTTTTTTAGTGGTTTTTGGTTGGTTGGTTTTGGTTTTTTTTGTTTGGTTGGTGTTTTTTGTATAATTTTTGTTTAGTGGCTTGTTATAGACAACTTGGCCTCAAAAATGCTCTGACTGGTTGAATTGAATTTTTCAGAGGCACTTCAGATATGGTTATAGCTGTAAATCACAAAAAAATCCCAAACCAATCCAAATCAACAAAAAGCAAAACAAAACTAAAACCCCAAAACCAAAGCAGAAAAAAACCCAAACAAGCAAACAAACAAAAGCCCCCTAAGCCTCCACTCATCTTTTCTGTGGGCAAAAGTTCCTCTTGGCTACTTTGAGCTCTGTTTGGTGTTTTGCTGCTGGCTGCCTTTGCCGTGGCTGGCTCTGAGCTGACACATGAGGGACAGGCACTTATCTCCTCTCTGCCTCTTGTGTAGCCACCAAGAAGTGACTTCAGTCTGAAGTCATGTTGCTTCTATCCCTTACACCATAAAAAATGTAGCATGGGAAGAAACGGCATTTTCCTTTGTTCTTGCTCACCAGTGGAAAGGGACCGCTTCAGCCAGCTGGAGGTAAAAGTGCCTTTTCCTGGAGGAAAACACTGTGAGGAAGTGCCACCACAGAAATGGGAAACTGGGTCCTGGCAGCTCTCTGGTGTCTGTAGGTGGTGGCTGTTGCAGCTGCTGTGCTGTTCTCTAGAGAGGGCCTTCTGAATCTCAGTCTCCAGAGATACTTTGTGTCAAAACCTGATCCATGCCATTAGCTTAGTTTTGATTAAGGAGCATATTCCTCTTGCCAAAGCTGTGACAAAAAGTACTTGGTGAAAAAAATGTTTTATAATTGCATGTAGTTTTATGTCTATTGATTGTGTGTTACATGAGTTTGCTGAAAGATCTCCATCAATGAATTCCTATAAAAGCTAATATAATACTGAAAAAATTGCCAAGCAAAGATAATCCAATTAGGCGGCTGCACATAGCTGAGTTTCTAAATTATTGATATTGTCTTCAAATGGGCTGCCTTATAGTGCAGTAAAAGCTGCAATGTAGGTGATATATTTAGCTGTAGTCACACTGTGATATCACTGTGCAGTATTTTATTTTAAAGGTACACAAAAGATATTTTTAAAGGCTTTTTACAGAGCACATACAGAAGAATATGTTTAAAGTGAGCATCTGAGAAGTAAATAATAGGACTTGTGCCTGCACTTGTCTATTGTTTATCTTCAGAGAGCTCCTGTCTTTAAAGCTCAGCATTTTCATGGTGTTATTGGCAAAAGTGAGGCCAAAACCCCAATCTTCCACTTTGCAATTACCCAAAGGGAAGTCCTGTTGCAGCTCTGCCTTTGCTGAAAGGAAGTGTTTTTTTACTGTGGCTCTTAAAATAAGTAAATAAATAAAATAAGCCCCCATCAAAACTCTAGAGCAGTTGAGGAGGTTGAGTGTCAGTGGTTCTTGTCCACGAGCTTGGCAGTAGAGGGCTGCAGGGTGGCTGCACAAGTCTGTCAGGCAGAATCATCCAAAACTACTCAGAGCTTTAGTTTTAAAAAAACTTTCAAACTCAGCAAACGGGCAACAGCTGTGGCACACTGATGTTTTGTTTTGAGGGAAGATAAGGAAGACTAAAGAAGAGTGCTTTGCACTAATCCATTCTAGAGGCGATATTAAAGCTGTGGATCAGAGTAGCAGAGCCTGTGTCCAAAAGCAAAGGGACAAAACGTCCTCCACAGGCAGATTAAAGAAGTGGTATTGATTACTGTCTCTGTTATCAAGCATCTGGGACACTAATCAGCATCTCAGCTATGCATTTTAGTAACGAAGGAGGGCAATGATTCAGTGGTTGGGAAGGCAGCAGGATTAAGTGGAAAGGAAAGAGAATCATTATGATATGTGCTCAGCTGCTGTCCGCAATGGAACATTAAAACCCATCATGATTGATTTTTGTTTTCTAAAGGGAGTATATGATATATTGCTCTAACAGAATATCCTATTTTAAACTTAACCTGGAAGAGTTTACTATTTCCCATATGTTTTGTTGAAAACAGCTTGCAAAGGCTCACATACTCCCTGAGTAAAGGCTTTGTGCCAGAGTGGAAATTAACCCATTAGTCATTTAAAGTTAAAAGCCACTGTTAAATGTAATGTGTAAATCCCTATGAGATATTTCAGTTCAGCACTTGTTATTTGTTGCTGTTTTGGTGGTGGTAAAACATACATGGAGAGAAAGCTGTATACTTGCTCAGATCAGATGTCTATGACATGCATACAAAAGAAATGAGGAAAGGGAGTGTTTTGCACAGCTTTGATGTTTAAAGTGAGAAGGTTGTCCCAGCTTTCAGGTGTCTCTGGGATCAGGTTGATGGCACCTGAATTAGGACCCTCATGCCCCTCAATAATCCATGGGAAGAGAGTGGTGCCTCCAGAAGCTGACTGGGCACCACTTTAGAGGCATTCAGGCAACTTCTCTCCAAGCCCATGGGCTGTTACCTACCTTCCTGAGTGACCTTGCCTGGACACCCGAGATCAGCCAGGGCAAGCTCGGCTCTGTCTGCCTGGGCCAGACCTTGTTCTTTTGGCAATTGGTATTCAGCTTCCCTGTGCCCAAGCTGTGCCAGCTCATACCTATGAGGTCAAATCCTGTCTGCCAGTGGGTATTTTATGGCCTTGCTGGCCTAGGAGAGAGCTTATCAGAACGCTGTGATTTATAGCTGTGAGCTTGCTGATCAGTGTAACGGAAGTGAACACCTGTACAGGAGGGCTCTAAATTCTGCTTGGCAGGAATGCTCTTTAAACTGCTGTCAGCTAACTGTATTTAAACTAACTAAATGAAATATCTACATATATACAAGCTGGAATTTCTAGTTTGTACTTTCTTCATAGTATGTCTGAAGAAAGCAAATCTCTCTTACTAAGCTGAATTTCACTCTGCAGTTCTTGAGACCTCATTAATAAAACTGTCCCAAAAGAAGAAGGAACACTATTTTTGCATTTAATCCTCACAGGTTTTCCATATTCTCCCTTAGCCTCTATATATTACATGGCTTTAAGGGTGTAAAGCAATACACTCTTTCAAAAAATGTCAAGTACATTGTTCTCTGTTGCTAGAAATCTAAGTCATTTAGGTTAGTATCTAGTTTACTGGCTAATTGTTATAACTGAAATTGCATAGCTGTAATTTCTGCTAATACTGGATGTAGTCAAGATAGGCTGAGTGCCTGTCAAGTTGAAAAAGCGGTGGAAAATGTTAGTCGGACTGGGACTATTTGCATTAATTTTGCAGACATACCTGAGACTTGAGTGTTCAGTGGTATTGGCCTATTGGTATTTGCATCTTTCCTTTGTGTTTTTTATCATTACCTATTGTATTGTATTTTTAATTTTAAAAACACATTTATTTTAATTTGAACAATCCTGAAAGGCTTTGCAAACTGCATAATACATTTTTTTTTTGTATATCCAATATGCTTCTGTGTATGAAAATTAAGAGGGGAAAGAAAGCAGTGTCAGAAACCTCTAACGTTGGCACTGAAAACACAGCAAATGCAGCCAGGAGCTGAGGTCAGCAGATAAAGGCTACTATTGCAGGTAATTGCCACTGCGCTGGGAGCTGGGCTAGGGAGAACATAATTCCCTGAGCTGAAATGTTGTCATGACATCCATTTACCTCTAAGCTTTCAGAAGGCATGCTGGGATCTTTGGAGACTGTACACCTCAAAGGGGTTTTGTGCTTCATCCAAGCTCTGAGTGGTAATAAATAAGTGAACTATAGCAGCATAAAGACATGGGGGAGCTTTTTGGTATAAATTGATGCAGTTGTACAGATGTGTGAGCATTGGAACAAGCTGCCCAGTGAAGTGGTGGAGTCACCATCCTTGGAGGGGTTTAAAGATGTGCAGATGCAGCACTTAGGAGTGTGGTTTAGTGGAGGACTTGGTTGTGCTTGTTGATGATCTAAGATCCTTTCCAACCCAAATGATTCTATGAGAAAATGAGAGCCATGTGCTCTGGGTGTCTGTGTCCAGTGAGTTTTTTCCAAATAAATACGCACTTTACTCCCAAATCTTGCTGAAGTTTTATCCTAGTATTTCCCCCTCTTTGTGTTTTCATTTTTTCACAGTCCAGTGATATTTTCCATATATCACAGCACTCTCTACAGTACAGATTTACATGATAGGCTGAATTAAGCAGGAGGACACCACAGGAGCAGCACATCCACCATCACTATTGTCACAAGAGGCAAGGCTGTTGCCTTGCTTCTTTTGTAAGCTTTTAAAAGCAATCTTTCAGTTTTGTATGCATATGGTAAGATTAGATCAAAGCACTGAACTAGTCAATAACAAAAATACAGAAGACTAGTTATTTATGTTCCACATGTATCTCTACTAACAATCTTAATAAGGACAAGAATAATGAATTTTTATTTGGGTCACACATATTGATGCAATATTAGATGTGTGGATAGTGCTTATTTAAAAAAAGCACCCTTTTGCCACTAATTCTTTTAGGAAATATGATTAATGTCAGTAATGACATGGTTTTCCATCCTGAAGGAGTCTGTCAGGGCTCTCAGGAGGGTTCATTTTAGTTTAATATTCCTAGATGAACTAGCCCTTATAGAAGAGCTTTTCTGCTTTTGTTTCCTATTTACATTTCAAATAATTCCATGGAATTGTGTAGGAGCAGGAGAATTGTCTGCTGAATGCTGATGGATGCAGTAATATTAATAGTAATAATATCATTAGTAGTGGTAAGGAAATAATCAAATCTCAGAAATTTGCATGTGCCTTATTCTATTAAGTCCTGTAGCTGTATAATTTTCCTTAATTTGTGAGATGTTTCTTGCTGTTTATTCTGAACGGAGAAATCCCTCCCATCCAGTCTGTGCACTGGCATCCTCCACAGCCCAAACACCAATTATCCCTGGGTGAAGGTCAGCATGATACACCTGCTGTGCAGGTTCATTTTACCAGAGTAATATTTTACTAAGTGCTGGATCTGAGCTTTTGTGATGAGCACCCTCTTCTAGGGAGAAAGATGTTTGCTCTGTAAATCAGAAATGACAGTTTATAGCAGAGCTGTGAGATAAGGAAGGGAAGAGAGGGAAATGGAGCTGAACTCTGCATTAGGGAGGGACTGTAATTTCTCATTACAGCCCCAGGAATCCTGATCTACAATTCTTTGCCCAATGAATGTCGCTCTTTCTGCCCTTAGGGCTGTGTAGGACGTCGGGGACGAGATTGCCTTAGTGCTTTGGGTTGGAGAAGAGCTTCTTTTTGTTTTTATTGTGGGTCTGGAAGAGGTGAGAGAAATAGTTTTATTCTTGTTTGTTCTTTGTGTCATGTTCAGGTGGCATTCCCACTCAGCTCATGAGGGGAATTTATAAACGGGTAATTTTGCTGATCTGCAGGCTTTGAAGTTCCACAAGATGGTGCTTACAATCCAAATCAAAATGGAAGTATTTCTCCTCCTCTTCTCTGCTGTTAAATCTGAAATGAGATCCATTGTTACTGTAGAGACTACTTGCATGCTCCAAATGGCATCATATTTGTTAGACGGTATGAAATAAATCCAATAGAATTTGAAGCACAGGTACTAAGGAACATTAGTAAAGTACAGTTTCCGATGCATTCATTTACCCTTTTCATGGAGCTTGTCCCTATAATTTCTACAATCAAATAATTTATGATGTCTGGTAATTAAAAATGAGATTTCTTAATAAATTATATGGGAGCTGGGTCAAATTTTGTATTCAGATGCAGAAGTGCCTTGCCCTAACTTTGAGAAGGAGTAGTACATGGGCAAATCTAAGCAGTCTTTCATTATTAATGGGGAAAATAATGTGTTTTACATAGTGTTTGTACTGCTTGGAGTCTCAGGAGCATGTTACTTACATTTTTCTCTTTGCTAAAGCCAGTAAAATCCAGTTGATGAGGTCCTTAGCTTCCTTTTGTTTTACATCCAGGATCACACCATTCTCTGTGCTTTTCAGCAGCCATCTGCATGTTCAAATGTGTTGGGCTGCAAAATGTTTTTATGAGTATCTAAAAACACAAATTGTGTGTGTGTGTGCATGCAGAGTATTGCTTGTCTAAACATGGAAATGAGTCTTTGAAAAGATCTGTCACATTGCCTACCATTACAAAAACATAGGTGAGTTATTGGGGAGATTACTCTAGCCAAAGTGGGTTAATGATACATTTATAATGTGCTTTAGATTTCTTCTTAAAAGCACATTAAAGTCTTGGCTCATCTGACGTGGCCTCAGAGTAGAGGTCATTAGCCACTGGCCCAGGGAGAAACGCTGGGAAAAGTCAAAAAACTTACAGAGTCTGGGATTATTCCCAGAAAGTGTAGATACAGGATTGATAGTTTTTCCTGGCAGTTTATGAGATATAATTACATTTTTCGTTAGCAAATCCAACATGCTCTTTGGATGCATTAATCATTTTAGAGAAAGTTCTGGGCTGCAACATGAAATACTGAATACTAAATTTGTGTTAAATACCAGTGCCTGCTGGAGGGGAGAAAATTAGGAAATGCTTTCTCTGTGTTATTTGTGAAGTTTTAATTGTTTGAGTCTTGTTCAGAAATAAAAGGGTTTTATGAAAAAGGAGAAAGCTCTTGTCTGTGCTGGGTGCAAGATTCCCTCCTCCCTCTGATGGCTCCTCTTGAATCTGCAGCACAGTGAGCCTGGGATGCTGTTCAGGGAGGAACCAGCTCCTCTGGCTGCTTCTCTATAGAGTTTTTATTTTACTAAGGCTAATAGGTAACTAAGGGAAAATGCCAACTTACTGGGTTGTTAATTGAAGTTAAATAGGATTTTCATTAATTAAAAAAGGTATAGCTGTAATGGTAAAATATCTGTAAAATAAATAGATTTACAATGGAGGATAGCATTCAGCACCCTAAAAATAGCAGCTGCTGCCTCCTCCATTATGCAGTGTGAACACTCGCTAGTTTGTCCTGCCAAGGGATTGCTTTTTCATGAAGCATTGTGGAGGTAATACAGGTATAAGAAATACTACTGCTATACAGTAATTTTAGAAGCCCTGTGAAAGCTATTTAACATCAGATTAAAAAAAATAAAACTGTTCACAGAGAGAAAGGAAACATGAGAGCTAGCTACAATAATAGGTATAGGCTTAAAGGTTCTCCCAAGGAAAAGAAATGCAGTGCTAACTAAGCACATTAGGAAGAAAAAGGTTATGGCCATGTGTGCTGTTGTAATTGACTGCATTATTCATGCAGTCATTCCAAGGTATATTTCTGGATCCACTCAAAATGCTTGATGTGAAATCAGGTGACAGAAGCTTCATGAACCTATTTCTCTGATGGAGCGCTGAGAAAAACCCAGTATTATTCTAACCTCATCTAGTTTGAAATGCATTTGGATAAGTACAGCATGACTACCAGATATGATGAAGCGTGATGCATGGGGATAGAGCAGTGCAAAGAGAGTTACAGAGTTCCTTTATGAAGATCATTAATAGTATTGGCTCTTGTATTTCTCTATGCAGGTAGGAAAAGGAACCCTGTATTTCTGAACTAGAACAACTTTACTGTAAACTAAAAGGTTTCTTTTGTAGCTTGAAATACCTGCTGTGTAGCTGGAAAGTATTGCACTATGCCCCAGTATAATCCAGTGTCCAATCCTGGTGCATCTGGAATTTAGGAGTTACACATTCTGCAGCTTCCTGTTGCCCTCCCATCTGCAGCTCCTGGGGAGCCATATGAGGACTGATGCAGTCCCTGAAACTGCCATTTTCTCTTCCTTTGTAGTTCTAATGTAACTTCAGAAAGCATCTGTCTTAGCTGTGGCCAGCCTCTCATGTGTGTGAGACACACAGAATCAGTAGCAGCGCTCCAGGGACAGCATTAATATTTAGCCAAGCTGCCAGCACTCCAGTGAGAACTGAGAGATGTTTTTATACATCTGTGCTGACAAATAGAAGTCCTGTTTGGAATGCAGTGTGCACAGCTGTCCTCATTCCCCAGCAGCATGTCAGAAATGATCTTGATGAGATGATTTTTTAAAATTAATTTTGCTGATTTTCCTCTGTTTTAGGGTAGTTCCCACATAATCCCAATGCAGAAGAATATTTACTCCTTCCTGATCTAAGACATCTTGAGGTTATTACATCTGAATGCTCCCAGTGTTCTTGGAAAGCTCTGTTCACAATGTTATCCCTGGCGCAATAACGAAGTTGAGGCAACATGAATCCCATGTTTCTGTCCTACCTAATATTTGGGAGGAAAAGGTTATGGAAGTTGCCTGTGTTTGCTCCCCAGACATTTCAGTGTGGAATTTCTGAGAGATAGTTTTGTACAAGATCAGAACACTGAACCTGTAAGAAGCTGAAAATTCAGTGAGTTTATATATAATGCTTTATTAATTGTCCATGCCTCGATTCTATGTCATTGGAGAGCTTGGACTGAAGGTTTAGTAAGAGGAAATAATTTGAGATTTTCCTGTGACTGTGTTTAAGGGCAACAGTTCACTTCAGAATGTGTAACTCCTGGTGCTTTCCCCTTGATTCACACCTGCTTTGAAAATAATAGTGCCTTAGGAAAGGAAGTTGATAGGGAGGAACCTACTGACTGGAGAGCTTAACTGGAGGATCAAACTAGATTTTAGTTGTTCTGCACAAGAAATACAGGTTAATTTTTTAACTGGGAACAGCACCATGTAACTGTGAATGGTTATTCTACAGCAATCTTTTGGCTATTGATGACTGGTTCGAGTCCTAGCCATTGGGCTTTGTTAATATTGATCGGGGATAACTTTTGAGTGAAGCTGAAATCAACCGCAGTCACATTCACTTACTTTTCTTTGGGATCATTGCATTGTAACATCTTGGGTTTGCATCTTTGTAATGATTATGAGAAATTTTAAACTTGCAATTTTCCTGGGAAGTCCTTCCAAAGAGTAATTTGAAGAAATTTTAGAGTACTTTGAAATGCTGACTGATAAAGCATGAGAGGTCTCTCAGTCCTGACAGAGTCCTGGAAAAAGCACTGAGGCCCTGTGAGAGCAGCAGGTGCAGGGCTCAGGGAGATTTTACCTGCCCAAGGACTTGTGTTCAGTGGCATCTCCCACTGTTACTGGCCCTGAGTGTGGCTTGCCTGCTGAGGGGCTCTCATGCCCCAATGCGTCACAGAATCATTGGAAATAGGGGTAGGTGTGGTTTCAAGAACTCTCTTTGTCTACCTTCATCCATAGTTTTCTTTGTTCTCTTCTGACCAATTTCTTATTTTTTTTCTATTTTTTTATTCTAACTTTGCACATATTAGAAATACCAGGCAAGCTATTCCTATATTAGTCTTCTCATGAAAGTTTTACCTTGTGTCTGTACACATTTTTACAGTGTAATAATTTGTCCATAGTCTGTTCATTGGAGTTACAGCCTCCTAAATGTTGTTCAAAAGCCTCGGTCTTAATATTGCTCCACTGAATTGTCTCCATTGCATTTGAGAATGGACTCATGGGATTAGTTATAGTAAGGTTAGTATTTCCATTTTCCTTTTTATTGAATACTGTCCTACTCCATCTAGAAATGGAACTTAGTCACTAAAGGGGAGCTGTGCTCAGTTGTGCACATTTCCCAGGGCATTGGACGCCTTCATGTGCCTGTGCTGAGTGGATACACTTGTCTATTGTTACTGTATTTCTCTTTTACAATACATCTTTCTGTTTTCATTTGAATTGTTCCTTTAAAAAGTCCTTGAGAAATGAACAGAATCAAGATGCATGGTCAAATATCTTAATTGTGGGTTGGGGTTTTTTGGCGAAGGTCTTGCAGACAGTCAATTTTCAGTGTCACAAAAACTGCCACTTTGGAACATATTACATGATAGAAATTTCTTTTTCTATGCAGAAGTCATATCTGAACATTTTGAAGCCATCTGGCAGTTCAGTGGCTTCATATCATGGTTATGTTCTGAATAAGCCTAAAAGATAGACAACAGAGAGAGGAGTGTTTGGAAGGGCTAATTTGCCAGCAGTCACATTTCTGGTGCTTAACTCAGCTTCATGATGAAATACTTTGCTGTTGTCACCATGAATCTTAATGATTAATTCTTTGCTTCTGGCAGTCATAGAATATTGAAAATTGCTAGAAATACGATCCAGATAAGAGTGAGCCTGAGCCAACTTCTTGTTACATGGATGCCATATACAAATGGATGGTATATTTTATATAACATTCCTCTAACACTTTCAACTAGTTTGGCTTTTTTTTTTTTAATATTCTTTAAAAAATGAAAAAGTTATTTCTGAACTGTTCATTGTTTTCCTGTGCTGTGGTGAAATAATAAGATTTGCATGTGATTTTTATGTGCCTATCTATGTGTTCATAGATATGGAGATCAATCAACAGCCACCAGTTTCACAAGTGCACCAGTATTATATTCTGTTAACAAATAGAAGTTCTATATTTGGTGAAAATGCTGAGGTCTACTGTTCATATCCAATGAATCTCTACTTTCTGGAATCCTATGCATCAGTGAGGTATGACAGAGAAGGAGCAAGGCAGCTGCTGCTCTCAGTTTGTACAAAATCCCAGTTTTCAGTATGACTTGGAACAAGATGCATGGCATGCAACAAGCCATCTGATTAATCAGCAGAGAAATTGCAAACATCAGCAATGTTTCAAGATGATATCGGAAGATCTGATACCGTGTCTCCTTGTGCTTTCCATATATAGATCTTTGCCCTTGCTCTTCCCCTCATCTCCATGAGAGTTCATGTGAGGTTTGTAGTTTGACTAAACACAGGGCTGCCTGGAGTCTCTGCCTTTCATTTTTTGCCTTCCTAATTGGCTTTTACTGGTTATTTTTCAACCATGATAGTGTCAAGTCAATTTGCTCAGGAGTCAATCATGTGACATCACAGTGTTTATGTAAACACTTCTTCCAATTTGCAGCTTTATTACCTCAGTATTTTCCAAAGGTGCTGTCCAGAGCAAATCAATGACATGGATGTCCTCTAGGGTGATCAGTGTGAAGGAAAGAAATCTTAATAAAGCCAAGGGCTTTTAGTTGGCTTCACTGAAGCTGCTTCTCCTGGTACTTAGAGGATGCTATCATGAAGCTCTGCTGCTCTCTTTAGTTGTTTATGATCTGAAGAGTGTAGAGTGGTCTTGACAGCAAGAAGTTGCCTTGGTAAGGATTCTTAGCCTTTATTTTCATACATTTGTAAAAATAGAAGTTAAGATAATACTTACCAAGACAGTTGTGAGATTTCTGTGATACTGTGCAGTGGTTTTGCAAAACCACACTTCTCCACAATACAGGTGGAAGATGCTTTTCCATGTTGCGTCAATGTATTGATGGGGGAACAGAAATTGCTGAAGTCTCATTGGTGGCAGCTGTGATAGACTTATGGTCCCTTTTTTGGGGTTTACCTAACAGTTTATATTCAGGTTGGTCACAGTTTTTCCTATTCCCAAGGTACGGGGTTATGTTTTAGTCCCAGGGTCACTGGAAGTTAAAGAAGTTTTAGAACTTAGACATATGAATACTGCAGTTAATGGATGAAAGTGGGACAAAAAGTGTTCTTTCAGAAAGCTGGAGTTGATGAGGGCAGACTGGAAACATATAATCTACTCTGATATCTTAAAGCAGTAATACAGGGTTAAAAAAAGGAACTTGGAGAGGATTTGTGGATCAGATGCTGTGGGCATACCACTCATACCATGCATGCATTGTTTATTTTAGTCCCTCCTCCCTTTGCCTTGCTATTGAAAATACAGGCATCCTCTGGGGAGTGCTGAGAGTGAGGTAAGGGGAGCTGCTACAGCTCCTGGCAGAGTAAACACTGCAGTGCCTCTGTGTCATCCACAGACTTTTGGAATATCTGGAAGGGGCTGAACTTCACAGGTCACAGCAGGGCTGGCTTCAAGGTGTGCTCTTTAGAAGGGTTCAGAGACTTCTGAAAAATTACTGCAGGCTAGCCTTTAAAAGTGATTGCATTTCAGTCTTTGAGTTTTGATCTTATGTGCTGCTGAAAAAGAATAGAATGAGACCACAGGCTTCCTGTTCACTCATTTGGAAAACCTTTAAAAAGAAATTTTAACTATCTTCTAGTAGAAGTTACAGAATTTGCTGGTTTTAATTTTGCATGATAGCTGATATCCTTGTCAAAGTAAAGGAAAAAGGTTAATTAAAAGATTTACAGATTTAGTAGATACTTTCTATTCAGGAGTAATAGACATCAGAGAAACATATGGCAGATTTTTTGGGGAAAAAAGTATTTGACTTGGTGACTTCAACTTATTTAATGTTTGGAGTATTGTTTTCCTATCCTCATTTTATGTTTAAATTTTTTTGCATTATTGAAAGAGAACATATGCTTCTGGCTATAGAACTCTAATTTTGTGGATGTTTTAGCAGATGATCTGAACTGGCATAATTTAAGTGGCAGTATAGCAAACATAATATTTACATGATGGATGGTAGTTGAGCAGTCATTTTAGAAAAAAAAAAGTCATACACAATTCACACAGATCCTCTTGGCATTTTATAACTCTGAATTTTGTTCTTGTGGCTGCACATTCAGTGTACCTACAATTTCAACAGTTAAAGTATAAATGAGTAAATGTAATGTAAATAGAAGCGAATTTTATCTTAATAGTAGCTTTGTAAAGCCTGTTAGCTGTGCACAGAGGTGTGGTTTGCACTTGAATTCCTGCTTGAAAATCTCATCTGGGCACACATTAGCCATTATTTTAATGACTAGAAAAGACTTTTTATATAAATAAATATGTCAGATACTACCATTGGTTTCTCTGATATAAGAAGTTTTTTAAACTAAGGGCCCTTCCTAGGTCTAAGTTGCATAAACACACATATGTAGTAATTCTATTTGTCAACCACTTCCTCTCTGAAAAGGATTTCTGAAATACCACAGTGATATGAATCCCCTGCACTGGTGGGCCTCAGCTGACTCTTCATTTTCTGAACTGTCTGAAATGTCATCCACTACAGCTTCATAAAAAAAAAAAAGTAAATTTCTCCTTGCAAAATCTGGACCAGTAACTCCAGATTATGGTTTAAACTATTTCAGCTTGCCTTTCTCTTTCTTGGGAGATATTTATATTGTTTTGCATCTCATGTCAAACCATATTTTTCTTTCTGATGAATTCTGCCATGTGTTGGTTTGTTTGCAAGTCACTTCCAAGCCAGTAATCATAAGCACTCCATCTGGCTGGGGAGCAGCGTAGTGGTAATGTAAAAGGACATTTCCACTATTCTGTTTAAAAGAATTCTCCATCTGTACCAAATCTGCCATTTTAAATGAGATTGTAAAGGGGTTTTGTTGCTTTTTTTTTCTTTTTCAAAGAGGGAGGAGATTGATTGTTGAGATTTTTTTTTTTTCCTTGCATATCTACTAATTACATGATTGTATCCAAGGCCCTTTCTTTTTCCTAAGAGAAGAATTACTATAGGAATTTGCAGATCGTGTAATTCAGGATGCAAAGTAATAAAAGGATCCTGGAAATTTTACCCAAAATCTATAAGAAATTGATTTTGCAATTAGTATTGAGCCTTTTTGTTACTACCTTTTGTTAATAACATGCATGTGAGAAATCATACTGAATGCTCTAAAACAGATTCACAAGGTTAAAAAGAAAATACAGTGTCACTATGATTTATGGCAGTCAGTAATCAGAGCTGAATTGATGGATGTGAATGTGCCTAAATGATTTTTTGGTGCTGGCAGATTTTAATTTTTCTTTTTGCTTTTCTTTTGTAATTCTGATCATTGCTCTTTTAAAATTGATGGAGAGAGAATTGGGCTAGTGCTCTCGTGGGAATGTCACAGCCTAAACCAGGCTGGTTTTGTGGAGGTTAATAGGCAGTGGCCTGGGTCAATCATGCACTGGTGTCATACACTGGTGTGAGCTTGGAAAGCCAAGAGCATCGACTGGAAAAGTGAAGTAGCTGTAGCAGGCTAAAAGAGCAGGCAGTGTGTCAGGGGAGCTCCTGGAGGAGCAGTCTGGCACCCAGGCCATTCTGGCACTGGCCACGGCCCTGGGCTGCCTGAGGATCAGGGGGCACGGCCCGCCAGCAAAACAGCAGAGACTGTGCAGTCCTTGTCCCTAAAATGCTGTTTCTCCACTGCCAGCTTGGCTTTGGGGTTGCCAGTTCTGTGTCACTGGCCCTTGCCAGGAGGCTGCAGTCCAGGGGCGTGGGGCACCACCCCACAGGGGACTTGGTCTGCTGTCGCTGTGGGATAACGCACGACACAGGCTTTTCATGTGATTTTTTTTTTTTTTAAGGTTGTGTAAAAAGTTTGGTTTTTTTTTCTTAGAAATCATCTCTTTTTATATGCTATTTTCTACAGACCAATGTGATTGGTGAGAGAAAGACAAACTTCTTCACCACGTTGGTCAAATTAGAGGGACATTAAGAGTGATCTTCTTAGAGGGAATGTACACATAGATATTGTAACAAAAACAGTCATGATGTTTTTCCTGTTTTCTCTGGGAGAAGAATTTCAGAAAACTAAAACATTAGAAAACTGGAACTTTAAAAAACTAGAAACATCAGGCTTAAAACTAAACTACATTCTTCTGCAGGGTTTTGTGACTTGCTGTAAAACTGCCCAATTTAATCCTTTCACCTACAAACGAGACCCATTTGGCAAGTTTCAAAGTTCATGTGATTCCTTTGAATCCTATTACAGTGCTTATCATATTTCCTTTCTCCTTGTTCTCAAGCACCTTTTCAAAAGCAGAAGAAAGTTATTTAGGTACCTGGGCTTTATTCAGAGCCAACTTCTCTTCAGTTAGAAACAAAATTTCAGACACTGAATACTAACCCTGTGATCTTGGCTTTCTAGAACTGGGATGTTTGCATTTATTGTTTTGAAATTATAGTTTTCAGTCGTCAAAACTAATAGTAGTACTAAATCAAATTCCAGTTTTAGAAACTGTATATTCAGGATACTTTGTTTTGTGTGGTGGCTTGCAGTAACAGCATTGCTGGGGTAGCTGTGGGGCAGTGATTGAAATCTCTGCTCAGGGAGCTCCGTGCAGATGTGTCAGTGGGGTAAATTCATTTAAATTGGCTTGGTCATCCTTTCATACTTAAATCGAGGTAGGAAGCCCCTCCACCCTGCAGACAGTTGTTGGCTTTTCTGTATTTAGTGGCAGAAGTGGGTCTTACTCATGAATCCTATAATACCATCAGCAAAAATGTGCAGGAACACAGTAGGTAGTTCTTAACAGAATGCATCATCAGGGACATTAATGAAGTGTTTTCAAGCCAGACCCACCGTAGTGTGTGGCTGGTGCACCAGGGCCTCAAATTTTGCACCTTCTGAGTACAGAGATGTCTACATAGATAATTGGCAGCAAGTTCAGTGTTTAAACTCAAGAGTGCAGAGCTTGTACCTGAAGGCTCCAGTTGATGCAAACATGGAGATATATTTCTGGAAAATTTAGATTATCCCAATAGTATTTTACATACAGCTTATTTCCTTTCATCTGCCTGTCTCAAGTGAGACTTTAGACCATGATTATTTTCCTCCTCTTCCTCTTTGCTGTTCTTCTGTTCCCAGCTCACAGGTGTGAATGAGGTGATGTGTGTAACAGGTGAGTGTGGTACATGTTGTGCAGGAGCTTGTGGTGAATTGAAGAGATTTCAATATTCCCTTTCTCAGAAGGTGGGCATTCTCTAGAGCCATTCCTAATGTAAGTGACTAGGAAAGCATGAAGAAAATTCCTGTTGCTGATGATAGCTTCCTTTGAAAAGGAAGAAGTCTGCTTTACTAAAATCAAGAACCTCTCTCTGGGCTTCCCTCTGAAGTAAAATTATTTTGCTCTGGTATTGCTTTTAATCTCTAGTTTAAGGAACTTGAAGTACATAGAGAACAGCCTTTTAGTTCAGGAAAATAGCCTCTAGAACCAGTGAAACAAACCTATCATAATTAGTCATCAGAAAATCTGAATAAATATAAAATTACCATGGAGTGGGAGGCAGGCATATGTGGTATTCAAAACACATGGAGTGTAAAATGATGTTATTGTTGCCTTTAGAAATAGTTCAAAGTAGTCTGCATTAGAAAGAGCTGATAAGCAGAATGACAAAAGCTTGTTTCATGAGTGATTCCAAGCAGCAGTGGTTTCCTGATCAGCTGATGCTGCAGCTATTTTGGGTATTCCACAGATCATGATTACATACACTGGGAATGATTGGAGGCAGCAAATATGGTAAGTGAGCCAGGAATCCTGGGACACACTCTGTTACTAACTTAATAGTCTTCTAATCACTTGTCCTTTGCCATTTAAATCGCCAAGGGAAGTGTAACAAGTGACCGTGCTTAGTTTCTTTAAAAAAAAAAAAAAAAGAAAAAAAAGGAAAAAGAAAAAAAAACAAAAAAAGAAAAGCACTTCCTGAGGCCGCTATTTTTAGCAATGGTGCAGTGTCCAAAGTGTTAACTAATTGAATCATCAGGTTTCATATCTGGCCACAGAAAATGGCAGTGGAAGAGGGAGAATGCTTTCCAGAACAAGTAAGCATTTGTGGATTCTGAAATGAGTGAAATCTGCATATCAAGTTTCTAGTATTAGTGTTTTAAATCTTTGATTGTTTGAGGCAATGAATGTAGGAAGAGGTACGTTTCAGATTGTTTGGTGTGTTTTGTGTTCTGATGGCTGAATTATGGTATAGACTGGGGTCTATAGGCAGTCAAATAGAATTTGCAATTATTTTTTCTCTCTGTCTTTCCAGTGGCTACATTGTGTTCAGAACGCTCTGTAGATGACTCTGATTAAACTTGCACAAACATTTTGTAACATTGTGTTCTGTGATCAGGGCCTTAAGTAACACAGATATTTGTAACAGTTAAAGTCTTTAAGCTAATCTTGTATATTTAGGAAAAACAATTTAAAATCTCTGCTTTTAAGGTGTATTTGTATTTTTCAAATAACACACCTCTTCTACTGACAATCCACAGGTCAATTAAACTTCCAGAGCAGCCAGCTGTAGTGTGAGTAGTGTGCTAGTAGTGACCTGTAAGGAGGCACCCATATCTCTCTTACTCCAAGAGAGTCCCAGTGACCTTCAAGATGCTCCCTGTGGGATTTAAAAATTCCTGAAGTGAGGAAGCTGCTGTGAAAGGACACCCCTGTACTCCATGTACTAGGTTCAGGGGTCTTCAATAGCTTGGGTTAGTCACATCAGTTAAAAACCACAAAGACAAAACAATTTTCTAGGCTACTCTACTGCAGAATTAAAAAAAAAAAAACAGAAAGAAAAAAAACAGGTTCCCAGGAAAGTGGATTTGTCTTTTTAGTACTAATGAGTGCCAAGCTTTGTGAAAATGTCAATTAAAGGCAGTATTTTTTTTAGTTAGAGATACTACTGATGCCAGAACACAGCTGTTTACTAGATAATTTCCTTGTCAGCAATAGCTTTGTGGGCTGAAAAAAATACTGCAGTGAGTTCTCTTAAATGTGTATGTTGTTTACTCCTCAGCCAGGATTGGATGTTGTTCTTTGCTGAAAAGCATATTTGAAAACTTTGGTTGTTTTCTAGTGAAGATGTTCTTTTCATAGTCTTATTTCTCCTGGTAGTTTCAAAACTGTGAACGCATTTACTGGGGATCTTTTTTTGTGAAGTAATTTTTTGTAAGAGAAGTTCTTGTTATTCAGCTCTTTTATGGTACTTGATGAAACTCTCTTGTCCCGTCCCGAGAATTTTATTTACTCTTTCCTGTATTTTTTAGCACAATAGTATCCATTTTCATGGCGATAAACATCTTTGCTGATGCTTTGTATGAGCCTCAGCAGCACAGACCCTGACAGACACAGCCCCCCCAGTGTCTGTGTGCAACAGCTGGGAGAGCGCAGCGAGCTGCAAGTCGTGCTGCCCTCGGCCCTGGCGTTGGCAATGTGCTGGTCTGCAGGATGCTCTGCCCCTCTCTGTTGCACCAGAATGGTATTTACTCTTGCTTTTCAGGGGTTTGTTACAAGCTGTGTAGAAACTGCTATTTCTGTTCATTTATACGTTGTGTGGGGAAGGTATAGCCGCATTCGAAATGGAGTTTAGCAGTGGAGAAGGGGCAGAGTGTATATGTGTTCAGTAAGCTTTTCCTTGCTGATGTTTATGAGAAGTTTTGTTTTCATTCCTTACATAAATCTTACATAGGCTGCCCTGCATATCTGAGATGCAAGAGAGAAAAAAGCTCTACTTCACTGCACGTTTATGCTGTAGATTTGCTGTTCAGGAGTGATACTTTAACACTGTACAGTAATGGCCCATTCTATCAAATTCTAGGGAAGATTCACTGTATAGGGCTGGTATAGTTGGTTGTAGCTAATTTCTGCAATAAACTGATTTTCATTTTAATGGTAGCACTAAAGCCAATTTCTAAATCTGAGTCTGCTAAATATAATAGGAGTAAAGTCTTCTCAGACAGTTTGGAAAGTTTTAATTATTTAGTATTTTATCATCAGATTTGATTAAACTGGTTTTTTTCAAACATACTTCATTCTGATGCTAAGAGGAAGTTGTAATTTTTGGATTAAAATAATTTAACAGATATGATTAAGGTGAGGTAAAACACTAAAATAGTTCCACTGTTTGCATTTTTCTTCAAAAAATTGAAGACTCTCCTGAGATATTCAATTTTTCATGGTGGTTCTGCAGAATCCTGGCTTTCTAATGCACAATGGCTTCAAAAGCCAGAAAAATACTAGTTCAGTTCTGTAACTAGAATGTCACTAAAACTGTGAAAATGGCATCACCTGATCTGCAGTGATTTATCTGTATATTTGGTCATTTTCTCTCATTTTCAGAATGAAACTGAGCTTTGTGTTTTCTTTCTCCCTGTGTTGATCTCAAAGATCCCATACAGTTTAGGTTGTTCTCACTGTCACTGTTTTCAACCTGTTTGTATCCATAAATGCTGGTCCTGCCCTTGCCCCAGCAGTGATTTAGGTTCCTCCTTCTGCCTTAGAACAGAATTTTGTATTTCATGTTAGGATAGGACCTAAGAAATTTAAACTAGATTTTAAATATTAGTTAACAGCTGCCGGGCTCTGATTTTTGCTCACAGATTTTGGTGCTTGGGCTGGAACAAGCACTTTTCCCATCAGAATCTGAGCTCATCCTCAAACCCAGAACACGTGGAGTGAGGAACAAAACAGTTGTAAAGTAATTTATATTTGCTGTGCACCTCACTGAATGCATTTCATCCAGACAGCCCCAACAAACGCTGTGACAGAACTTTCCATGCCATTGCACTGATTCACAGCAGTGAATGCCAGTGTTTAATCACGGCAGAGGAGGGCAAAGGCAGTGCAGGGAGGTGTGGAGGCTGCTGGCTCTCCCTTGCCCAGCCCCGCAGCTCCGTGCATCACACGGCACCACTCTGGGGGAAAGGGGCACATTCTCCTCTGGGTTTGCAGCAGTGTGTGTAACACCTGCTCTGGTTTGCTCTGCCTTGCCTTTGTGCTTTACAGAGGTGTGGTGGGTTAAAAAATGGGCCTGGAGTTACTAGGTCAGATCCACAACAGCAGGCTCAAAAAGAAAACAAGCTACAGCAGGCTGTGGTCAGCAGGGAATTGCAGCTCCTGTAGAAGGACGTGGCTAAGCCAGCACAGCCTGAAGTATTCCCTGATGGTATTCCTCAGTAGGTCTCATGCATCTCCAGGCCAAGATTAAAATTGTTTCCTGGCAGGTTGCTCAGCTCCTGCATTGGAGTACTGTTAACTCTCCTGTGTGAAATTGCCCTCATGAGTTTGGGAAGTGCTAGGTAGGTATTTTTCCTCCTGAACCACTAAAATTCCGTCAGTCAGTCTTTAGCTCTAGGAGGATGTTTGAATCCTTGAGTTTCTTGGTTTCGTTGATTCTTTGCCATTGTACCAGGGTCTGTCTGTTTCACAGCAGATCTACAAAGAGGTGTCAGGACAGCTGGTGCTGTAAATGTTAAAGCTCTCCTGAGGTGAACTGCTCTGACAGACCTTATGTGGTAGCTCTAACTGGCCCTGCAGAACTTACTGGTAGCAAGTTTATGACTGTTTTGCAAATCCTGCCTCATGAGTCCTCTTAGTACTCAGAAGTTCTTTAGATAATTTCCACAGAGAACCTTCAGGTTCTCTGTCTGTCACATCAGCCATGTGGAGTTCTCCAGACAGAAACTCTTCAGCAAAGTGTTCAGGTGTGTAAAAGGAAGAGCTGCTTTGCTCCTCATAGGGGTCATAATCCCTGCTGTGGAAACCTATGCACTGGCACTCATAAACTGATAAGGGTTTGTAATTCTTGTAAGAATCCTAAACTATATGCCCACCTTACCTCTCAGAAGATTAAACCTCTAGTAGATAGCTTTAAAACTATCCATTCAAATGCCTTCTACATCTAAAAAGGCATAAATTGTAATTATATGTGGGGTTTGCAAAGCTTGCAGTGTAAGTTGGTGTGTGTCTGCATGTATTTTTGCCACCTCTGAAACGGCTTCAGCAGGTATCATCAAACAATCTTTCAGTTTAATGATAGTTATAATTTCAAAGTTCCAAGACAGAATCGATTTGGTTTTAAATGAGAGTTGAATTCAAAAGCAAGCATTAAATAGAAACTTATGAATTCATGGTACCGAAAGCTCTTAATAGGTTATGTAGCCTGTCTATATTTTCTACAGCTTATTTGCTACAGTATTTTTAGGGAAAATTTATGTGCAGTACACTTCCCCTGACATGTGTTTTCTCTGTGTTATTACTACTAACTTCACCACATCTGATTGAGGCTTATTTGTGTAATATTTTTATAGCCTATGAAATCTCTCCCCCTAAATTCGATGGTATTATCTCATTCAGGATTATATGATTCCCCCCTCTGAACTTATAGAGAAAAAGTTTACAAAATGTTTTGACAAGAGTTGTTGAACTCTTTTCCTCTTCTTTTTGGGTTCTGATTCTAAAATGAGATGCACAAAGAGAAGAGGAGGTGGACTGACTGATGTTATTCATGCAGTGATCTGAAGAAAGTGACTTTAGCATAGAAGTGGCTTTAAACTTGGGCCTGAGATATGCTGAAATTATTTCCTTGCTCTTTGGATAGTCAGTTTCTGAGAGAAAAATAGCAGAGAAGAGATCAATGGCATCTCATCTAGCTTGACATATTAGAGAGTTATTATCTTCAGGTGAATATGAACATGAGAAGAAACCCTCGAAGCACATCCAGCCCTTCGCTGGCTCTTTGTGACTGTGGTAGCAGTTATGAAAGCCAGTGATTTATTTTTCACTTGTAAATGTATGATAGGAAAACTTAAGAGAGGGAGAGATGCGTCATTATGGGTTCAGGAGTTTCTTCCCAGAATTTGAAATAAACTTCTAGCTGCTGAGACCTTCAGCATGGAGAATGAATCTTGAATTTGAAATGCCCAAATCTGTTGCCTTTTAATGCATCAGATTCTTTTCATTACTTATACATGTGAGTTGGTCACAGAGGGCCTGGTTCTCACCCTGGTTGTCACTTCTAATGGAGTAGAGTGATTCACTGGTGAAACCAAGGATTATACCAGTCTTAGGGTCTTGAACAGAATGTCTCCCAATTTACCCTGTCATTCATCTTTTCATCCAATGCAGCCTGATAGCTGGAAAGTTGGTATTAAAGACCTTTATAGTCTTTTTGTTTCTTTTTGTTTGTTGTTTCCCCATTAAGATTATTCTTTTAATTTGTTGTTCTCGCATATTTAGAAAGATTGTGTATGTTTTGTGGATATACATTGATTTTTGTAGTCCTCCATCTTACTTTTGGTGTTACTAATTTAGTATATTTGTACCAGTAATTGTTTTCATAAATTCTCAAGATGAAGCTGGTACATGAAACCTGTGTTTCAAAATCTCAAAACTTCATCTGTGCAAACTGGCAAAGAGTACGGAAATAGTGTAGACCCTCACCTCTGTCCCTGTGGGACAGGTTTGATCTCAGTTCAGATGGTTTTGGTTGGGTTGTCAGATCATAATTTTGTATAGAATTGCAGTTAAGTTATTCTGTATTTATTGAGTATCTGTGTTGGCAAGTAAATGTAGAGATGACATCTTTAGGGACATTTTCGACTTGGATGTTATGTTCAACATATTATAGATATTATATGTGGATGTTAGGCAAGAATTTGCCATAACTCTGTGTCTTATATGCCTTGGAAATCACAACCACCTTTGCTATTCACAGAAAATCAAAAGAATAACAGCATTTTCCTTTCTATCTCATGCTTGAGCTTTCTTAGGAAGCAGGCACTCAGGCATGTAAAGACACCCAGGTGGTATTAGTGGTGTCACAAGTCACAGGATTGAGTGAGGAAGGCTGCATGCACAAGGTCTAAGTAACTTACACAGTGAGAAAGCTGCATCACAGCTTCACAGCAGGTGTTTGTCACTGCAAGCAAAGAACACAGTCTAGACCTCTCTCTGCTGTTAAGAGCAGTCACAAACACCTTTTTTACTGGGAGCTGTGAAATGTTCTTGGATGTAGCAGCCTTGACATCTCAGGCTCTGGGTCCTTTTGAGCCACCTTCCACTCCAAGTGGTTCATTTTTCATGGGAACAGGGTGCATACTCAGCATTTTGCCAAGGCAGACTCCAAGAAGGCTCTAGGGGATTTTGTAAATGGTTTATACTAAACCTGCACTTTGTCTTGTGGTCTAGTAAGGAAAGAGGCTTGTTTGCATTAATTGTTTCTTAGTTTGGCCAAAGTTTTCTAGAAGGAAGGACCTGCATCTAAAGTGCATTTTCTGCTGTTGTTTTGAACTCCTTAGATGTGTGATTTTTCAGGAAACATTTCATTTTTCTCTATAGGCTTGATAAGATTGACCACTGCACAGGGATGGAGCCTCAATTATTGAAAATGTAGTTGGTTATAGATTCAAATGTATATTTTGCAGAAATACAAGAAGTTTAGCCTCCAGTAGTGTGACCAAGAAGAAAATTTCACACAGCCTAATACCAGTGTGGTTTTTAACCTGTGGAAAACCTACCAGTTGGAATAGAGCCCCTTTATGGGGACACTGCAAATAGCATCATATGTTTGGCTGCTTTATCATGCACAATACAATAATATGATCAAAGAAAGTTGATGATTAAATTGTGTGATAGGGCAAACTATTAGAGGGATTAGTTTGGTTTTTGATTAGTAATTATTTTATTTCTCTATTTTGCAATCCTATTCAAAACAGCTGCTTTCCCTAGCTGAAAGATGTATCCTCTGAATTGTCAGGCGCTAGGAGTGGAGCTTTGCTTGTTGCCCTGAGGTTGTGTTTAGGGCTGTGACCCCAAAAGCATGTTTCTGGAGGGTAATTAACAGCACAACTGCAGATAGCAGTTGGCCCCAGGCTGGTACATCCTTATCAGAAGAAAACACATATGGTACTATGGTATGTAAAGCATGAGTACTTGTTTGCACAGAGAACATCATTCATCCAGTGCAATCAGCCCCCTTTCTAATAAAGAAGATACAATTGAAAATTTAATAGTGATATGGTTAAAAGGTAGCAGAGAGATACAAGGGTTTAGAGCCTCTTGGAGGATGAATGAGGAGTCTTCCCATGACAGTGATGTAGCTGGTTTATTTCGCATGGTTCAGACACTGCCGTTAATTGGCCACTGTAGTTAATTTGGAATAAAATTTCATTGCTTGCCAAGTGAGGGTAACACATTTGCATGGAAGAAAATTCTAAAATAGCATAGGAACAAAATCTAAGAAATGCCAAAGTCCTCCTCTTTCCAGTGTCATGCTTAGTGCCCATCAGAATTAAGCCTTCCTGCAAAAGAATTGCCAATGGCTGCAGTAAGCCCACCCTTATCAAAATAAGCAAAAACCTTATCATCCATTTCCTCAGGTCACCTCATGCTGCTGCAAAGACTCTCTTTGTTAAGCACATTTCCAAATGGAAGTAACGTAAGTTCATCCCTTACAAAGAGGTCATTGCCTCTCCCCGCAACAAATGTTAGGCATGGTTAGCATCTTTCTGTTGGGACTCAAGCCAGAATGCATCCTGCTCTGGCACAATGGGAACCTGCTGGGGGTTTCCCTTCACAACAGCTACTGTTAAAGATGGAGTGAAAAACAAAACCCTGTTCCCAATGTGAAAAAAAAAGACTGGATTTTTAATCTGAAAAAGAGGCCACTGTAAGCAGAACACAAAGGAAAGAGAGATGAGTGTAATAAAATACCACCAGTATGGGAGGAGGCCTGTGCACATTAAAAATAATGGCTTTGCACTTTCAAGGATTCACTCAATAATATGTATTCTCTGTTTACTGAAGGGACCCTCTCTAGTGCCATGGAAAAACCAGGCCAGACCTTGGACTGACAGTCAGTGAAAATTTGCTAATAGTTTTTATCTTTAGCCATGACAAATAATCTCTTACTTCACTGGAAGCACTTAAAGAGTGAATATGTATTTGCTAGCATGAGTCAGCATCAGCATTTTCTGGAAGCTTAAGGTAATATCCAAGTGACTTAGGAGTTAGTCTTTGCTGTAATAAAACTATTTTTAATTCATGTAGCTTTTCCTCAAAATGGGGAAACGGTTCGCAGGTCCCTGTGTCCCACAGACTCTTCATCTTGTTGCAGGACTAGGGGACCATAAGGTAGAGAAGGGTTGGCAAATGGAGTGCTGCTGCCAGCAGCTTATTCAGCCTTTCCTGAGATGTCCCTGGGAGGAATGTTGAAAACGAGCTCCAGAATGGAAAACCTGTTGTGTGCTACAGGCAGCCTGCAGTCTGCAAGCTCATCATCCTGCTGTACATTAGAAAAGGGATTTTTTAATAGCATCATACGTTTAAGGGAAATACACAAATCTAAAAGAAATACACATGGCATAAAACATCCCCTCATTAGCCAGTTGAGCACATTTGCACATTTCTTAAAGCTAGAAACAGTCCCTTTTTCTTCCAAGAAAGTATGGGGAAAGAGGGGAGAAATCATACCATCTGTGAAGAGAAACTTGATAGTATGCATTCAGCAATACCAGGACTCCCATAAATCCACTGTTTATTAAATATTCTCTGAATAGCCATTTCAGAACTAACTGCTATGCACAGGATTTGAAGTTTGTCTCTCCAAGAATTAAAACACTTGTAAAAATCTTGATTTTTAATTTTAATCTGCATATCGACTTTGAAAAGGTAGCAGCCACAGGAAGCCCAAGAGGGAGCAGGGAAAGGCTCCGGGCACACAGCCTGACAACACGGATCCAGTGCAAATGCTCAGAAAGGGCTGCAGTCTTTGTGGCTGACTGCAAAAGCATCTGAGATTCAGGGTGCTTTGATGTGTGTGTGTCCCATGGCTGCTGTTCTCTTGATATCTGTCAAAAGCCAATATTTATCTTCATTTCATATTAGGATTAATTACAAAAAAAAAAAAAAGGAGAAAGGGATCTGAACTGGCTGCAAGCATTCAGGTTGCTTCTCAGGATTACTGAGGTTTAATTAGTGAAGAATAAATGTATTAGGTATGGTGGGAGAATGTCCTGTAGACAGAGTGTCTATGTTTTTTCTGTCAGTGTGGGGTTCTTATTTTCAGGTGCCAGCTAGTGTGGAAGGTGGGAATGGACATATAGAGAAGAATTGCCCACAGAAAGGAGCACATGGGTGTCCTGGGTGATGGGTGGAAACCCAAAATCCTTTTCCCCCTTAATGCACTTTCCCTTTCAATGCATTTCATATAGCAGGTCCTTTATAAGTTTATGGCACGGGCCTCCAGGAATTATGGCAATCCAGGGAAATAATTATTAACATTCTTATTACACTTCTTTTATCTTTAAAATCCTCCATGGATTTGAGCCTAGCTCTGGTGCTGTTTCTGTCTGTAATACTGAGCAATTTACAGGCTCTAGCAGGGACTCCAAGAGGCCCTTTTCCAAACGAAACAGTGCCAATTGCAAATAATAGTTTTCTACTCTACTGAGGTATTTAAAAAAAACCCACATAAATTTAGGTTTAAAATACAAGTGTAAAGTTGGGAAATTTTGGGTTCAGAAATGTAAAAGCTTTTGATTTATGTTTTTGGTCAATTCCTTACGTTTTGGATGGAGAGTGTTCATTGGTTCTCATGGTTTTTGAAGTGACATGTCTCAACAAGGGTACTCAAGACATTTTGCAAGGCAGAAAAAAAGCTTAAAAGAATCCTCTCCTCTCTGAGCAGGTCTTAAGTTGTGCCTTAGTTACAGACGAAGTGGAAGATGGCAATGCTGCTCTTAGAGAGGCTGAAGCTGCTTTTGGTTTCCAACAAGGTTGTCCCTGTTTCTGTCTAATGTTACCGCTTGTATCTGCGTACAGCAGAGGTGGAAATGGATGTAGAGACTCCCAGAAACCCTGCTGAATTTCTTGCACAATTGTACACCCTCAGTTTGTTATCCCTCTGTGCAAATCTCAAAGCTCCTGTGCACATTGGCCCAGAAAGGGTGAGCTAACCCCATCTGGAGGCTTGGGAGCATCTGCCAAGATCAGAAAAAAGAAGGTTTTCCCCATTCCCAGAGCACAGGGATGTGTTGCACCCTGTGTGCTAAGGCAGCTCATGCACTTTCATACATTGGCTCGCATCATGTTCTGGTAACTGGAAACCAGTAAGGTGGAAATTGGAAGTGCCAGCTCCGTTGAGGGAGGGATTGTGTTATTCCCAGCATACTGTTAAAGGCAGCTTCTCTGGGTGTTTCCCAGTTGCTGGTGTCATGCCTGCATGTGTTGGTGCTGCTTTTCCAGCACAGTGCCCTTGGTCTGAGCAGTGAGAGTCCAGGCTGACAGGTGAGCAGGATGCTGGGCCCAGCACCTCACCAGCCACACTGTTCAGATGACAGCCTGGCTGCTGGTGTCAGTGTTGTGTCTGGGCACTTTTAGCTGGTTTAGAATCAGTTTTGAGGGATGACTAGCAAAGGAGGACATGCTGTTAGCTTGAGGGATTTCAGGAAAGGATTTGTGCATCACTTTGCAGCACCTGAAGTAGTTTGGTTTGAGACATTTTTATACAGCCTCAGGCTGGGACTGTGAGTGACCTGGACTTTATCCTTCCTTCTGTTAGTGAGTGCTTCCAAGAGTCATTAAGTATTCAGAACCCTTAAGTCCAAAAGTCATGCTTAATCTGTAAAAGACACAGCATTGCTCTCCCTCCACAGTGAAATTGCAGTTAGTGGTTAATGTGATTATCAACTATTTATTGCTGCTTCTGCCTCTCCCCCTCCATTTTGTTTGAGCAAATAGGTTAGAATGTGTCTGCAGATGAGCAGTGTTCCTTGTCTGGCATGTATTAATACGACTGGCAGGATCTGATTTTCCAGAGTGAGCAGCTCTGGCGCATCCCTTCCCCACCCAGGAGCAGCTGTAAACAGCTGATGTTAATTCTGGTCCCCCTGCTGACTGTGCCAAACAGAGATGTCATTGCCCTCTGACAAAAAGGCTCCCGCTCTATTGAGTCCTCCTTCATACCTTTGGTAATGCTGATAAAATGCTGACCTGTTTTTTTACCCCAGTGACTGCTGTTGCTAAGCACTGAGAATATGACCTGTCTCCTGTAATAATCTGCACTGCACAACTCAGATGATCTCCCAAATGAAAGCAGCTCTCAAGGCAGCTTTTCTTCCCCATGGTCTTTACAGTTTACTGTACGCTTTACTGTGTACTTTGCAGCAGCAGAGTCTTTTGAGAAAGCCTAACTGAACACCACTATTTGGGGGCTGTATCTGGGGGCTGTTCTGTTAGAAGGACACTGCAGAAGCTGGTTTGTAATGATCAGTGTGGCATGCTAGGAATAGAATGATAAAGAGCAGGGAAGCTGGTGACTTATCACTGCAAAGTGGAATGCAAAGTGTGCAAAACTCGGGAGAAAATGAGGAGTTCATAAGTAATGTTTTCTCCTTAGAAGGGAGAGCTTGTTTTATTGGGAAGTATGGGTAAAATGGTCTTGTAGCTTGTATGGGTACTAGGAGAAAAGCACATTTTCTACCCACTTATCATTTTGCTGTCGTCATGCCCAAGATTGCTTCATCCTGCACGTGAAGGTGGCTTCTGATGGGCTTGGAGCAATGCTTGAACACGTCTGGCTTGCACTGGTTCTGTTGACAGGAAAGGAGAAAACTCTATAGCAAATACAGAAATTTGGGATTAAAAAAAATATTTGAGCAGCAGATAAGTAACTGAACTTTGGTTCCAGGGTGTTTTGTATTTCTCTTAGCACTAACTGCCTTTATTGTTTAGTCTAAAGGTTGTTGTTGCACTCTTTCAAAGTGTTAAAACATCTCAATGCACTGGTAGCTGCCATGATGTAAGCCTGGGATGAAATGATACTGAGAGGGAAAGAACCCAGACCATTCCTGCTTTACTAGTCTGGAAGAGGGAACAAAAAATATGTTGACTTCCCAAAATGCTGGGGAAAGCTGGGGCACAGATAAAACCAAAGAATGTGTGATTTGCCCCTCTTGAAAGCTAACCCAGTTCATTGCATTTGCTCCAAGGCAGGATCACCATTATCTAAATGCTGTTCTCTGTGGATATTTGCATAACTTGTTAAAACCCTCCGGGGAGGGGACTTGCTCTCAGTGATTCTGTCATGACTTAACCAACATTTCTGCTGTCCTTACGTTCAAGCTGAAGGCATCATTAGGTATATTTGCATAACTATCTGTAATACAAGGTCTGAAAAAAAGGGAAATGTAGTTTATGTAATGGTCCTGTACCTAGAGATTTCTGGCTTCTTCACTGAATCTGGACGGGCATTGTCAATAAAATGTGCCTTAAAATGAAGGAGAATGGAGAAAATAAATCAAAATGTTAGCAGACATGAGATTTTAAAACGGTTCATTTGTAGAACCATGGGTGTTTTAATTCCACCAACCCAGTCCTACAAGACTGAATATTTTGAAATTTTTTTTTAAATCTCTCAGATTAGTTCTCACAGTACTGATTGGGTCTGGTCAGCCTGGACATTCAAAGTAGAGTGGCACCTGCAGCCCAGTCCTGAGCTTCCCCATGGCTGGGTGCCACACTGGGTGCTGCTGGCCTTGCGTGTCAGACACTGCTCCATAATTCATGCTCACGTGTGAAGTCAAGCCTCCTGCTGCCTGCTGGGGATTTGACCCACATTTTGATAAGGTGGTTTGGGATCCTTTCATGTCTCGTTAAGTGGATATACAATATGCTGCATCATTAATAATTTCTTTGCCACCAATATGTGTTTTTATACTGTGCCATAATTTCTAACAGGACTTTTCCTTTTTTCTTGTAGTCTGACACAAATGCAAGTTACCTGAGAGCAGCTCGAGCTGGCAACTTGGAAAAGGCTCTTGACTACTTAAAAAATGGAGTGGACATCAACATTTCAAATCAGGTTGAAGAATATTTTGGTCAAAGTTTCTGGATAAATACTTTTCTTGCTGTTTCTCAAAATTCTCATTATATTTGTGCTTCATGTCATAGATAACTTATATGTTTTTTGATGAACCATGTTTACGTATCTTATCCAATTAAAATTTTTTATTTTTAATCCCTTTACCCAGCCACCATTTGACTTGCACTTGGAGAATGTACTACCTTGTCTTTCATTCCATTTGTATTGCATTAGCTCATGGAACAGCACATAGAATTCAAGACCCCAGAGCCAGTATATTTTGATTTAATTCTTACTCTGTCCTTATAATCTAGTTCTTGTAAAGTTTACCTAAGTGTAGTTTTTGTAAACAGTCCTCTCAGTGGGATAGTAATAATTTCTCTCATCTTATGCTTGGTAAGCTGGAAACCCCTTGGTAATCCTTCTAATTGCTTTTGTTTTTCCCCTCCCTTTTTTTAAATCAGAATGGGTTGAATGCTCTCCATCTCGCTTCCAAAGAAGGGCATGTAGAAGTTGTCTCTGAGCTGATCCAACGAGGTGCCAGTGTGGATGCAGCCACAAAGGTCAGTCAGGACTATCTGGTTGTTCCCTTGTTCACACTGCTGGCCTGGGCACGAGGTGTTGGTCAAGTGATTACAGACTGCTGCAGCAGTAATTGCCCATTTTCCACTGCTGGAGGGGTCTCAATAATTGTTTAGTAGAAACAATGATAGTAGATGATAGCAAATGTCACAGATTGCTCGGGAGGAGATTTACTGAACTGTCAATTCCTGTTTTGGTTTCTGTCCATGCCATGTCTTCTAGAATAACACATCCATTAGAAGTATTCCGCAAGAAATACTGTATTCTGAAGTGGAAGATGTTCTTGATTGTATTGTATTCGAGCTCAGGTTTTGTACTCTTTTCAAATGTCACTGTCTCTAATTCCAGAAAGGAAACACAGCATTGCACATAGCATCCCTCGCTGGACAAGCAGAAGTTGTCAAAGTGTTGGTTACAAATCGGGCCAACGTCAATGCACAGTCTCAGGTAAAGCCACCTGTCCCTGTTTGCTGCTAACAACAACTTTGCTGATAAGAAAATTGTTCTTCTCTTAGAAACTCTGATATTAGCAGATATATTTGGTAGATCTTACTCTGTTAATGTTGGCTCTTGAAAATAGGGTTGATAGTGAGATAACTTCAGATCTGCCTAGGAGTGTCCTATGAGCTGCTACTTGTTAGAGCTGGTCATAGAGCAGGAGAGTGGGAGAGAACATGTTCAAAGGGATCCTGTTTCACATAATTCACTGTCTCAGGCTTAGTTCAGCCCATCCCCTTTCCTTGTACAAGGAGGCACTGCAGGCATATACAGTTTGGCATATGAAGTTTGGTTCAAGTCCTTTGAATAGATGTTTAGGTCAATTACAGGGAATTTGAAATGAGGGGAAACAGCTCTGGTGCTTCAAGCAAAGCAGTATAACAAAACATAAATCTCTGGCTCAAAAATTGCATAAACTATGGATTGTTGAAAGTCATGTGGCTGTGCCAGCAGTGTCCTGCATGCCACCCCATTCCTGCTCTCCATGCTCAGGGGCTGGCAGGAAATATCAGAGAAGAGACAGTCTTCTCATATGACCCAGGATTACCAATTTTCTGTGTTACAAAGATGTGGGCATGACAATAAATGTTAAAAAAACTACATTTTAAAGAAGTAGGTGAGTTTTTTTAATTGGTCTTTCAAATAATAGGAACAAAAAGCTTAACAGGATCTGTTTTAAGAATGTTAGTTATTTGTGGTCTATATTTCATGTTTTTTTCACCTGAACAAAAAAAGAATAAATTACTTAGTTCTTCTTTCTTACTCTTTTATACTAGCTCAATACAGCATATATATATGGTTCCAGGAACCATATAAGTTTAATTTAAGGACAACAACAACGACATAAAGTATTTTTAGGTAAAATTCCCCATGGCTGTTAAGAAGTAAAACAAAGCAGAAATATTTGCCATGCTTTTCCTGTTAAAGAAATTAAGATGGGATTGACAGGATCTTTTCTACTTGTGTTTGAGAACTTGTGTATTCAGCCCTGAAACTAAAAATAATCCGATTGTAAACATCTTATATAACTGCATTGTCCATACACCCTAAGGTTTTGCTACATGTTACTCTTACTTTGCTAACATAGAATTAAAGATTTATTTCTCCCCCACCCCATTATGGAAGCCTTTGATGTCTTTACTTGGAACACCTCTGTAGCACATCTGTTGGCCATTCCACATCAATACCAGGCAGTGAGACACCCCAGCTGGGATTCAGCTTTTGAGGAGGACCCTGGTGCTTTCTGTTACCAAACTACCCTGGACAAGCTTGGTCTGTGGTACTGAGCTTCACTTGAGCTTTGCCTCCTCTTTCCTTGAAGGTAACAGCTCTGCCATGCTGACAATCCCAGTGTTAGGCCTTTAACCAAATCAGTCTGTAAAAAAAAAAAAAAAAACCCCAAAAAAACAATTCATAAATTTGTCCTGGGGCTGAATTTTACACCTCTTCTAAGGACTATTTATTACAATTCAAGACAAAATGTTTTTTCCAGACTTGTGGCTGTCTGTCAATTCCATCTTCTTTTTAAAGAGAGAAGCAGATGTAAAGTATGGGGTGGAAAGATATTTAAACCCTACAGGAAGTTAACATAGGAGAAAAGTTTCTGCTGTGCCTCCAAATGCTAATAATATTTGATTTTGAAAAATTTTTCCTATTAATTATTTCATGAAACTAACAATTAGGTAGTGTTTCCTACTTCCTTTCTAATTGCAAATGTTTGACACTAAAAAATGAATCCTTGTTTCCAGCTGAGTTAGTAAATAGATATAGAATATGCCATGAAATGATAGCAACAAATTCCAGATTGCTGTTCACTAATAACTTGTAGTTTGACATATGAGGTACCTTAGCAAGTGCTTCCTGGCTTATGTATTTTTTAATTAAGTAGAATTTTGACTGTATGGTGACTGAACCGTTGAGCCTCTGTTCTGGAGAGTGCATTGACACATTTCTAACTTTGGGCTGGGGCTCTGTGAGCCCTTCAGCACCTGCTTTGTGCTTGTAGCACTGCTTTCCTGAATAGGGACCAAAATATCAAAACCCTGGAGCAGCAGCAGGCCCTGCTGCCTGTGCAGCCCTTGTAAACATGTGGCTTCACAGCTGCTCGGTGCCTTGCTAGTGGTGCAGTTCCTCTTGGATCAAACATCCATTTCCTCTGCAGCTGTCCTTTGTTGCCATCTCCTCTTTGTCCCTGGTGCCAGCTCACCGTGTGCTTGGCCCTCAGGTCACTGTGCTGGGTTCTGGGCGTGTGCCCTGCCCCTCTGCTGTGACTGTCAGGTGTCTCTCAGCTGTTCCTCTGCTGCAGCTCAGCCCAATTTCACTGCCATAGGTCTGAGGCTGTGGTCTCCCTCTACACCTCTCCAGAATGTTCCTTTGATGTAAACATATGGCCAAACTACTCTCAGCTCATCTGTTTCCAGCCCCATTGGTTTTCTGCAAAATCTAGGTCAGTGTCCTGTGTAACTGTAGCAGAGATTTCAGAAATTGTTAGAACAAAAGGTAAGGTTACATTGCCTTAATATTAATTTAAAAAAAAATTCTGTTTCTGTCAGGCTGTGACCTGTTTATGGTTAAGGTAAAGACATAAGCATTGACTGTGAGAGAAGAGTATTCACCAAAAACTGAGTTAAGCTCTGCAGCCTCTAGTACTTGTGTTGCATTGATTGAAATCAGTCACTTATGCATAATTTGAGAGATGCTCTAAAGTGGTTGGAAACACTGATAAACCTCTGTCTCAAACTGCTGAGAACCAATGATCCTCACATCTCATGGTGCCTGAAATATGAAGTAGCTCAGTGCCCCCAAGCAGAGTGTGCTCAGAAGGCAGCTCTTTGAGGAGATGGAAGGCAGAAGTAGCTGGCACAAGTGAAAGAGAAGTCAAAGCTAATGGAAAGAAGAGAAAAAAATGTCGATTACTCTGAAGAGTCACTGCTCTTGCTTTCACCACAGACTTGTATTGTATTTCCCTGTCCTGTTTTGCATTTCCAGTGCTGCAGCTGTAGTTATCAGGAATTATAACTCATTGCCACCAAATCATTTGTCCAGATTGATTTTTAGTTTAACTTCACAACAGATGTGAAAGTAACTGTTTTGGCTTAGGTGTGGGAATCATGTCTGGCCAGCTGAAAGATTCTTCTGAGTCCTTTTAACTAACGTTACCCTTCTCCTGTCTTCACTTAAGCCAGTGTAGATTCATGCCATTAACTCCTCTGTGAGCAAACAGTTTTTTCACTTGTCACCTAATCTTCCCTCATTTGGCAGATCTGTTTTATGTATAAAATGTTTATGGGGTGTTTACACTCTTGTTTTCATATTTCAGAATGGCTTCACTCCACTGTATATGGCAGCCCAAGAAAACCACCTGGAGGTTGTTAAGTTTCTTCTTGACAATGGTGCCAGTCAAAGCCTTGCCACAGAGGTAAAAGTTTGAACTTGACACTTCATGAACAAAGCAAAATGTGTTTCATCAGTGATTTCTGCCAGCTTATATCAAACTAGTCTTTTAAATAGAAAATGAAAGATGAATAAAAAGCTGTCTCTGAAGTGTGCTAATGAATAGAGTTATGGGCTTTTCAGCAATTTAAACTATCTCTTGCCATTTCTAAAATAAAAAAAAAAATTACTTTAACTGGAGACAGTTCTAAATATAGATGTGTTCTTAGTCATAACTGCTAATCTTTCAGGTTAAGTGCTCACACAGGGAAGCTATGTGTAATATAAAAGTTCTCCGTGCTTTCATTAAAAATAGTGAGCAATCACAAGGGCGGCCAACACAGGGCAAGAACACCTGTGCTTTGGACCAGTCCTGGGATATCAGAGAAAACCCAGGGTTACCTGGGGCTTGGGACATTTCCTGAACTGCTTCATTACCATGTTGGCACCCTCTCTGTGCCACCCAGCTACCACAGTTGGTGCTGCAGGGAGAATTTCAAGCTGACAGAAAGATGCAGGATCCATCCTTGAGGGTGTTCTGTGATCTTTCTAGAAGAACACTTTATATTCCTTCCTTTAAAAAGACATTCTAAATCAAATACAAAATTAATTGTAACTCAAATAAGACAACCTGTGAGGAAAATAAAAGGCAAATGTATTAATAGTTTTAAATGTATTGCATTGAGAAAGGTGTTGAATCTGGTGAATTTTCAGTTGTCCTATTACCAAGATTTTGCTACCAAAATATAGAAAGGTACTTCAATATGTGCTCTCTTTAATATTTATTGAATTCGAATTGCTTTGCCAGTACTGTTTCCATGAAGGAAATAATGCTATTTTAAAAAGGCCTAGTTTTTGAAAACTACAAAATTAGTTGTAACAAGAAGTGCATCAGAACCACTTTCTGGAAATGCTCAAGGATATGAAAGTCAAGAAATACCAAAATAAAATTGTTTCTCATACTAGATGGAAGTGTTCTTTGTTTTGAAGCTAGAGAAAGAAATTCCATATTAAAAACATTACTTTTCATTCCAAAAGTTAAGAAGTTAACACTTTGACTCTGTACTGTTGGCATAGAGTGAAGATCTGCCTTTTTCTCTGTCACTGCTGCACTTTTATTTCACAGTTACACTGCTTCGCCATGACAGCAGTAGTTGAAAAGTGAAAGAACGTGTTTGCTTGCTAAGCTGCAATGAGGTTTGGTAATACAGGTTTTGGATATATTCATCAGGAGACGAATAAATAAATATCCCAAGTAGCTTGTCTTTTTGATTTTTTTGAGTGATTTATGGGTATTATCTTGGGCAGAGCTGGAAGTTCACCTGGGTTGCAGTGACAGATGTTTGAGATGGAGCAGAATGTAAATGACAACTCCTGCATTCCTTAATTTTCTAAGAATCCATAAGATTAAATTAAAATTAAAACATAACATTATAAATCCCAGACTGTACTTTTTATGTGTTTGAGTAATCTGCTCTAAAATCTGTTAAATAAAAAAACTTCTGTTTTTCAGGATTTTATTCTCCACCAATTTGGTTATTAGCAAATCTGAAAGGAAATAACTTCTTTTAGTAAGAGGATTGTCTATCAATTTATATAAATTTTCATAAAGGGAAATTGTACTAGAGCATCACTACATTAGGAGATTGTGGTACTCTTGATCAATTATATTTTAAATCCACATATAAATATGTTAGAGGATAGAGTTCAAGTGTTTTGGTTTGTTTAGTTGTTTGGGGTTTTTTTAAATAATCATAAAAATTTAGATTATAATCTGTAAGGAATGGATGATAATTTACTATTGAGACAGCATTAGCAATTGTAATTTTAATATTCCAGCTTTTTATACCTTTTTATATAATTAAGCACTTACATAAATAAGTATCTGTTTAATTAACTGTAAATTTGTGAGTAATTTCACAGTTTTTTTTTCCTCGAGTCTCAGTCATTCGTGTCTTATAGTTTTATGTTGTGCCTGGAGTGCCAGAAAGGTGTGTTGAGTATTTGGAACCTTGTTCACCAGCACTTTATTCCACTGTCAGGGTACTTTTAACCTGCACTATGTAACACTTGGCTGAATTTGGGCCAGGTTTGTTCAGTGCTGAGCTTTCTCTGCTTCCCCTTCCCGGCCTGTGGAAGGTTTGGAGCATGCATTGATGGTGCCCGTTGTGTGTTGCAGGATGGTTTCACACCTTTGGCAGTAGCTTTGCAGCAAGGCCATGACCAGGTGGTTTCCCTGCTGCTGGAAAATGACACGAAGGGGAAAGTCCGCCTTCCCGCCCTCCACATCGCGGCTCGCAAGGACGACACGAAGGCAGCGGCTCTGCTCCTGCAGAACGACCACAATGCTGACGTGGAGTCCAAGGTCAGTTGGGAAAAGCAAGAAGGGTTGATGCTGTCAGGTGCTGACCACGTCCAGGGGACATCTCCCTCAGTGTGAACTGTTTTGCAGCAGTTATGCAGACCTTTCTCCTTTAACACCTCATAAGGATAACATTTGATTTGCCTCCTTTGTCTCTTTCTCCCCCATTCCCTTTCTGTTAAATCAGGGTTAATTTCTCTTGTAGAAACCTTGCAAATGGAAAATAATAGACAAAATATTGCTCTGAGTTATTCTCTTGGAAATGAAAGCCACTCCTGAAAGCAGTGGCGAGCTGTAGGTATAGTTAAGTCATTCGATCAGTTGTCTGTGCAATTGCTACTTGGAGAACTTTGGTGAACATGTAACAATTAGCACTCGAAGAACTCACTCTTTTGGCTTCCACCCTGTGGAGCTTCCCGTGTGTGCGGGGCGTGCTGCCGTCCGCGCTGCCATGCCACACAGCCACCATGAAGCTTTCCGCATCCATGTCACCAGAGGTGGACTAACCGTTCATTTTTTCCCCCTCTTTGCTTCCAAATGTGTTAACCTAGATGATGGTGAATAGAACAACAGAGGTATATATAAATATATCTATGCATCATCACTCCTCCATGACTTAGTGCTGCTGCATCATTTCTCCCTCCTGTCTGCATTGCATATTATAGGATAGACACCTGCTTTAGATGAAATGAAGTAGCATGTGCTAGAGAAGACTGTAGTTTAGAGACCAGGGCTTTCTGCAGCTGAAACTAGGGTTTAAAAGTAAGAGTAAAGCATTCTTGGAAACTAACTGCCATCATAAAAGGGCCGTATTACGTGAGATGGAGTTTTTAGGGATTCTCATGGAGCATATGTTTATCAGATGTTTTAAGAGCTGCAGACAACCCTGTCATGTTGTGCATCCAGGTCTGATTCTAGGCTTCTGCATGACACTTACCTTGATGGTGTCAGCAAATAGAATGATCTGAGAGTGGTTTTATAGCTGCAAATCTCCCAAAGCAAGGCAGTGGCAGCTAGCATGGCTTGCTAACAATTTAGAAATGCATCTAGTTCCCATAAGGTTTCATACTTTGCAGGACTGATGGAATTGCTGCATGTTTTAGCATTATTTTAAAAGGAAGTAAAACTACTTAAATATGAAAATCAGTTGCTGAAGTAATTTTATCAGTAAGACATCTTTTAATTAGGGTGGTAACTCGTGGTGTCTGAACATAACCCAGTGTGATTGCCCACAGTGGGAGACTGATCTTTGTGATGCTAACCTTTGGAAAAAAACCCCATATTAATAATTTAAAATAGTCTTTGATGTTATTTTCATTTGCATCTATTTTGAATTTATAAAAATCAGTTAGCAAATATCATTAAATGACTTGTATTTGAACTTCTGCAAAGAATCTCTAAGAGATTTAACTTGCAAGATTGACATAATGCCAATAACTATATATTTCTAGTTACAAGCTAATTTTATATAAAAGTCAGATCATTGCTTTAATACTCAAATGTTTTGCTCCTGTTTTCCTGGAATAACAGAAAGTTTTATTCAACTTCTTTTCTTCTAGAAGAATGATGTTAATTTTTTTCTCTCCTGCATAGCAATGTGATTTATTTAGATTCTCTGAGATACTATAAATAAACATCAGTGAGTGAAAACTAGTACAGAATTGGAGTGATGACTTGCAGCAGGCTCCTGTTACTAGCTTTTGTCAGTGATGTGCCACAAAATGTGGAGTACCAGTGCGATATTTTTTTTTTTAAGTATGTATTGGTTGTGTTTTGTTTTGTTTTTTTGCAGAGTGGGTTCACTCCTCTCCACATAGCTGCTCACTATGGGAATATCAATGTAGCCACCTTGCTGTTGAATCGGGGTGCTGCCGTGGACTTCACTGCAAGGGTAAGTGTGGAGTCAGTTATGCTGAATTTGCTTTGTCACCCCTTGCTCAGAGGTATGAGGCACATCACTCTCACCAGCTGAGGGGCCTGAGCTCGAGACCTCACCGCCCAAAACTTCCTTTTTCATCAAAAGGAGCAGCTGTTTTCATGGTTCCAGCCTTGCAAAAGGTGGGCTGGGATCCAGCGGCACGAATGCTCCCACCTGTAGCTGTAACATATGGCAGGAGTGATGTGTCCCTGCTGAATTCTCCTCACTGTGCAGTTGCTTCAGGTGTAGTGGTGAATAAAGTGGTGAATAAACCATCTGTGCTTTCACTGCATGCACAAGAGCCAGGTGATTCATCAAGGAAATCTGAGAATCTGGATGAGTAGGAAATGAAACGAGACCTAGAAGTGGAGTCCATAATGTAAGCAGAACAAAGACAGGAAACAATAGAGGGAAGTTAGAGATGGAAGAGCAGGAGAAAAACCCAAACACATATGGGTAGAGATAGAGCACGAAGGATAGGGTAAATTTGCAGAATTCTACTTGAAATAGTTTGTATAGCTGAAAACTTGAATGTTTCTTTAGTTAAGGCACATACTTACATGCAGCAAAGTTTTTAAGACAGGCATTGCAAACCCATTGCTTTGCTTTCACTGATAATATTGACCTCTGATTTCCAAGTCCTTTAACTGACCCAATTAGAGCATTAAGGCATTTCAAACCTTCCTAAGCTTTGACATTGCGTATTTGATAAGCCCTAATCACAGAAGTAAGAAAGACAAATGGGGTCTTGGGTCAACTCTTTCCCACTCAGAAACAAGATTAGGGATTAGCAATGCTACTACATTAGCAATTAGCAGCATTTAGTACCAGTGCACTAAATACCATCTGCCTATGCTTGTTTTAATAAAATAGTAAGTCTTAGGCTTCAGCAGCTCTGTTTTGGATTAAGGGCACTTGTGGAGAGCACATCCAGAGTAATAAGGCCATTCTTGCCTCCTCTTCAAGACCTGGACATTCTAAATTCTGCCTCCATTAGTTGTCATCATAAGAGGGAGACTGAGTTCTGGGATAGCTGTGGAAGTGTGGATGCAGTGCCATCATCCTGAAGGAGCAGTGGGCTGAGGCTGTGACTCAGGGAGCACTGAGTGCTTGTTTGTGCTTGTGATACAGGGTGGGGGCATCCAGAGAGGGAGAGCTCATCTCCACTCTGTGGCAGTTGCAAATCTGGCTGAAGTTGTTGTGAGAGAAAGAATTGTAGCATAAATAATGGTAATATGGAGTTGAATTTTGTTCTTTAGTACTTATCAGGCTACAGGGGAAGAAAGTGCTGCACAGAAGGGTGGGTTAGGTTCTGGCAGAGCAGTGGATTTGTAGGCTGACAGAACATGTGCAATTATCAACACCAAGTAGTGGAGCCCTTGCTTGGTCCTTCATTACCCAGATTGCAAAACAGGTATTGAAAATGACCCACAGATACAGGCTGCTCATTGCCACCTTATTGCCTCTTGTTTTAATTTCTGTAAATGCTATCCACAGTCTGCTGTCTTCCCTCTGCAGGAAAGGCCCTTATTTGAGTTGCTGACAATGTGAGATGAACGACAGAGCAAAGATATGGAAGGGCTGTAACCCAAATAAAATATTACCATATGTACTGTAGCTTTCAGAAGTGCAAAGAGTGAACTTTTAAGATAGGGTGTCAAATGCACTTTTGTGCATTTTTCCTTTGTTCTAATTAAATAAACACAAATTAGCACTACTTGTCTATCTCAGTTTATGTTCGAACCCTTCAGGAAAGTATGAATTCTGAGGAGAGGTTTGAACAAGAGGAAAGGATTATGGTAGCAAAAGAAGTTTGTGTGAACAGGGTAATGTGAAGACAAATGTGTGAGGGCAGAACAAATAGCCATCTGCTACCATCAGTGTGGGGAAAGGTGGAGGAATGTGAATGGATGTGTAGGATGAAGGCAGAGCTCTAAGGCCAAGGGCAGTGTGGTGAAGTGAAGAGCTGGTGAAAGGATGTAAGAAAAATGAGGGCAGGCCTGTGGCTGTGAGATCTCCTCAGCTTCTGTTTTCAGTGTGTGTTTCCAAGCGGCCTGAGGGAAGAAAGAAGTTCCAGCAGCGAAGGCAGGGAAAGAGATAAGCTTGCTGATGGCTCTCAGTGTGTGGGCAGGGGGTGAGCAGTGGTGCTGTACTGTAAGTAAATTGTGTCCCCAGTGATATTCAGCAGCAGCTGCTCCCTCAGCCCCACCGGTGCACACCTGCCTGCCTCTCAGCTGTCACAAATTCCCCTGCTCCCTTCTTTCACTGCAGCTAGGAGACAGGCACAGCTCCAGGAGCTCTTACAGGTGTCACAGAGCCTGCCAGCCTGGATACCTGCTGACTGTAGAGGCTGGGGGGTTGGAAATGTTCCTACTTTTACAGGTTTGCACTCCTGCAGCCGAGTGACTGATGTCATGTCAGCTCTTCCCTTGAGCTGCATTAAGCACTTCTGTGTCTGCTCTCTTCTCTTGCCTTGCTGCAAGTGCAGGGGAGGTAGCACAGCAAACTCCCCATGGGAGGGATGGAAATAATTTTAGTAAATCAGCTTGTGATGCCCTTTATTCTACCTATAAACAAGGAGGCAGCTCTGGGAGCCATCCTAACCTCTTTCCAAGTGAAACAAAATCTCCTTATTCAGCTGGATGTTTGCCATTTTGTAACAAAGCAAAAACACTCATTCCAAATTGCCTGACTTCTTGGGCTCAAACTCAGCAGAAAACCTGTCACAATTACTGGCAGGGTGTGCATTGCAGAGTAACAGGCATTTTATGACTACTCATCATCCTTTTTCTGTAATACATTATCATGTGTCTGGCTTCTCCAAAATACTTCAAATACTTCATTGCATCATCATATTTCCCTCTTGCTAACTGGGAGGCAATCACACAGAAACTAAGGAAGTGGAGGATGAGAATAAAGGGTAGCTGAGGGTGAAGTCTTCTTAGCCAGATTAACACTTTAAAGCAGTCCCTACTTGGGCTTTGAAGGATTGCAACAGCTCCAGGCACCATTCTCTTAGCTGACAGTGCTAAGGAGATGTGTGGTGAATCCTAGTTACAAACTGAAAGGTAGCCAGATACCTTTAAGTGAATCTATTTTATCAATTTTTTCAACAGGAAAAGTTAATTTTATTACTTTTATATTTTATAACTATTGTTTATCGACTACTTGTGCCTTTAAATGGAGTTTAAGAGTAAACTCTTTTACCTAGAGTTTAAATGTTTTTGAAGGTGTTTTGAATAATCTGGGAATTTTATTTAGGTAAAAATTATCTTTTGGGGGTTCACACAGTCTTCAGATAGCATTCTTCTGTCCGTGATGATCATCCAGTGGAAAGATCTGTTTGGCCAAGGTGAGGAAATGCTTTTGAAGCTCCACCTGTCTGAGGAAAAACAGCAGTTAGAAAGGAAAGAAGGATGACATTCTCTGCAGCTTCCAGAAAGCTGAAAAAGAAACCTCTGTGACCCCACATCCACTCTGTACTTGAGCAAGTGAGAAGATGGAGGTAGCCAGGGAATCCTCTATGTGAAGATGACCTCTCCTGTATCTTTCTTGCCAAAGCAAATGGGAGCTTGTCACTGTGCCATAAAACTGCATCCAGCCCTCCTGTTACACAGCATTCCTTATCCTAGAGGAGATCTCAGTTCCACTGGGAGTGGGCTTTGCCTGCAGAAAGTTTGCTTACTGGAAGATTAGGAAAGGATTTGGTAATTTTGAGGGTGGTGTGAGGACAACATGCATTAATGATGACCCTAAGGCTGAGAAGCAGAACACCATTAGGCCATCAAAAAGAGCAGGCAATATCGAAGTGACAGTGGCATAAGAGAAAAACATCTTTGTTTCCCCAGTGGCATTTTGCCATTAGAGTCCCTTTCTATAGTCTTCCTTCTTTTCTTCCAGGATTCATTTTATACATCTCAACCCTGAAGAAAGTTAAGTATATAAGCAGAACTAAAATAGCACAATATAAAGCTTACTACCATTAAGCAGAGGAGGAAAAAAGCTGGAAAATTGTGCACTGTTGAGGGTTTCCTGGAAAGCATCTGGTTGTGCATTTTTATCTTTAATTTCTGAAACACCTGTACAAGCCTCAGTGATCCCAGTAACTACTGCTAGAATATAAGACTTTTCTCTGCGAGAATTCTGCTGTGTTATAGCTCCAGTTCTGAATTGCAGAAGAATACAGGGGAAGATATTGAGTGTTTTAACATCCAACACATTGATGTTGGTGCATAGTTCCACATGAGAATCTTCAAATGCACCTCACATCTTCCCATACTTCCAGGATTTGATAATAGTGGTAATAACAACACAGTGGTGCTGCTGACAATTCCAGGATGCAAAAACCACCATTATGCTCTTTTCTTAAAAAACTCTAATGCTGGAGGGATTTTCCAGACCTTATAAGAATTTTCTGTTATAGCAGTCTGGCTGTTTTCAGCTTCTCTCTTGCTCACACATTCTGTGTCAATATTAAGCTCTTCCTAGAGAGGAATATCCTCTCAGTTGAGGATTGAGAGGAACTCTCTTACTAAATTCCAAGTTAGTCTGAACATTTTGGTAAGAAACTGTTCCAGTTTATTTTAAATCAATGAAGCGAAATTTTAAATCAGATAAGTGTAATTTTTCTGGTTAAAACTGCGCTCCACTGAGAGGCTGGGAGGAGAGCTCAGAAGTGGAGGGAAGTTCTCTCATTGGCAGCAGGAAGAAATACCAAGTACATGTGACTGTCAATGAGTCTTCACAGTCTTGATGTGATTAGCTGCTCAGTCAGCATTTAAATCAATGCAGCACATGACTAGGAAGGACTTTCCTTTCTTTTGCACCTTCCTTTAAAGGTGCATTTAAGAGTCCAATATGAAGCTGGAAGTGCAAACATTTACTTTTCTTAGTTATTAGCATCCTTATGCTTGTAAGACTCCAGCTGTGATGGGAGATAGAGGCAATCTCGTAAGATAGCATAGCACACCAGAAACCCAGGGGGAGTTCCTGGTTTTCTAAATGCATTAAAATGTAACCATATAAGATCTACTTTGCACACTGACAATTTTAACTCTATCTTTTTCTTGACTTCCTACCCATTTGTGTTGCTAATTTTTAGTAGAGAGGAGCAATTCTGACTGCTGTGGTGAATGGTGATAGATAACGCCGTGTGTCAGAGGGCAACTGATCTCATTTCAGCTGGGAAATGTTAGGTGGCTCATTGCTCCACACAAAATAACTCCAATTTTTTTGAGTTTTCTTGTGAAGCTATAGATAAAGAGCTGCAGCTGGAAAAGCTTAGGGTTCCCTCTGATCAGGCACAAGCAAAGGCCACTGACTGTAAAAGCAGGTCACTCCTCACCCATCATATTCATGGATGTTGTGTGGCTCTGGAGGAAGGCACAAGCCCTTTGTGAGGGGGTGCTGGTCTGCAGCAGGCACTGGATGGAGACAAAGGGAAAAACTCCATCCATGGTGTTGTGAAGTGTAGAAAAGGTTGCATGCACCTAATCCATGGCAGTTTGAGCTATGTACAGTCTCAGAGAACTTCAGGTCATGTGCCCCAGGAAATCTGCCAAGAAGGAGAGGAAACACTATGTTCTAATTGATAATCCTATGAGCATTTTTTGCATAATTTTAGCTTGCTATTCTCACAAGTGCTGCTTCATATTCCCTGTAGAATTTATTAACTCACAAATTGGACCTCAGTGTCAAGGGACATTACCCAGCATTGGATATTTCAACAGCAAGGGCAAACAGCACTCCAACAAGAATTCTAGATCTGAACCACATCTTTTAATGGCAACTTTTGGAAGGCATTTCAGCTTTATTACTGCAGGAAAACATCTTCAAAAATTTCCTGATTTACTATTCTACTTAAGAACAAAGGCAGAAATTTATAGAAGATCAAACGGATAAAAATAGATTGAAAAGACAGCAGATGCTGTTGATACACTGAAGGATTCAGAACCTTACATTTGGTGGCTATTTTGTTTGCTGATACCACAATTTTAGTGTTAATAAACAACACTAAAGTTGCACATATTATGAAGCTATTTTTATCCCTTGTTTCTTGTGACAAGTACAAATAATTCCATTTTGAGTTCTTTGCTTTATGTTTTGTCATCAGAAAAATTAATGATGGTGTTGTCTGAGGTCTTTTCACTTCTCAGTTCACGTTCTTAATTGTGAGATGAGAGATGGGGAAGAACCATACATATGAAATTTCTAGCTGTGACTCTTTAAGACTTGGTACAACACAGTATTGGCCAAAGACAAGCTTCTTGGCCTGAACATCAGTGTGCAGTTATTCAAGCATTCACATAATGCACCTCTTCATCTGCTTCATCTCAGCCAGATGAATTATTACTTCACATTCCTTGCTACCAGTAAAAACTTAAATAGCTAAACAACAAAATTAAATTCTGAATAAATTGTCCCCTCTCTTTTTTCCCCTTCTTTTCCTCACAGTGTTTTCCTGAGGTGTTAAGGGTAAAAAATGGTTAAAAGTGTTTTTAGTCCTATGTCTCTTCATCTTTTTTATGAACTGTCTGATCAGGTTAGTAAAGTACAACAAAAACTGCAAACTTCTTCCAAGGGCATGAATGCTCTTTCCTAGGAAAGAGGAGCTGTTTGGTAATCCATAAGGACAGATATTACACTGGACATAACAAACTTCATTTGCTTGATTTCTCCTGGTCCATTAATTATTTCAGGAAAGCTTTGTGTAGTTGGTTTTCCTCACAAAAATTTTATGGAACAATCGCATTCTTTCTCCATCCATCTCTTTGTAATGTGAACTTGCTGCCTATTTTCAACCAAAAGTAGCTCTAGGTTTCAAGATACTAAAGACATTAAATTTATATGTTTTGTGTAAAGACAGGTGATCACATAGAGCAAAGATGGATTGCTCGCTCTCGAGCTCAGTGTCCTTATTCAGTGCTGGAGGATTTCCCCACATTTCCAGCTGGGGTGATCACCCCTGTCAGAAGCTGGGAGAGAAATATGCTGTGCTAATAATTTTGGTAGCAGTCCAGAAATATGAACATCATTTGAACAGGTCTTGGTTTTCAACATGAAAGTGGATATTTTAAATTTTTTCCCCTGTTGCAAGCAAACAGTGCGACCTAACCCTTAACTGCTGAGTAGAAGTCATCTCTTCTAGTTTTGAGCTGTGTATTTGCCAACACTCATCCATCTATCCTAGAATCAACTCTCCTTCATTTATGGCAACAGGAGCTTTGACTGGCAAATAATTAGATCCAAAGTGAACATTCTTGTGTGGTTATGCCCTTCCCTGTTCTCCACTAGATTTGGCTTAGTGTTGAGATGAATGAGAACCAGACTTCTAGCAGGTATTCGTCTTGCCTTTTGTAATGCTGTCCCTTCCTCCTACATTTCTTTCTTGATGTTTGGAAAACATTTTTCATCTTGTCTGTGTATGAGACAGTAAATTATTAGTACTAAATTATTTTGATGTATTAACAGGGCACTAGGCTGAGTTAACCTCCTTACCCTTAACATCAGCAAGTTGAAAAAGATGTTTCTTTAATCTAAATTACCTGCAGTACTCTTTACTTGAAGACACAAAAATTATTTCCTTTGCCATTTTTTTTTCTTGGGAAAATAGAATTCATCTCTCTCTCCCTCTGACCTCGGTAGCATCTTTCCTCCTGGGAAGAGAGAAAAAGCAGAAGATATCTCCACATAATTGTTTTTTTCCTTTTTTTTCCTGTCTTCTTTGTGACTGGTACAGTAATGTGGTGACCCTGTATTATATCCAGTGTCAACTCCCAGTCTTTTTTCAAAACCAACTCACAGGAAATTTAAGTGATCACAGTTTTACCTGCCCTGAAAGGACTAGACATGCTTCACTTTCTGTTTAATGTGCTAAGCATCTTCTTGCTTTATTTTGCTTTTTAAAGGAATGAGAAGCTACCCTAGCACAGTCATCACTTTGATACTTTAATGATCATGAATATTGTAGAAAGAATCTCTGTCATTTAACCTTGCTAACATGTATTTTACCTCTGTGATAATATTAATTAGTACTTTTTAGTAGCTGCGAGTTTGCTTCATAGTGAAATTTTGTGTAAATGAAAATGTAGCAACTGCATGAGGTACTTGGTGTTATGATTAGGCTGTGAGTCAGCTTGTCACATCTGAGAGGGGATCTTTCCTGGGTGCTGGTTCTCTGTCACTCTGCTCACCTGCAGTTCTGCAGAAGTGCTGCTGAACACTCTCTCAGTGGGGTCAGACTCTGCTGCTGCTCCCCAGCTGCTCGGGTGCCATCCTGATTCAGCCAGCCACAGCACACACGCTCACTGTGTGTGCTGCTTTCTGCTGGGTCCCACGGCTGCTGCTTTTACACAGCCAGCTGTTTGTGCTGCCCCCAAACACGCGGGAACACGTCCTTTACAATTCTGTTTGCCTGCGTACCCTGGCTGCGTGCTCAGTTTAGATCCTTTTATTTTTACTTGGCTCCATATGATCAAATAATACAGGACGTGGCCTTCATACGCCACGAGATAAAGGATTCATCAGAGCATGAAGAGCCATCCTGGCTGCTCTTGTTAAAGGAGTGCTGGTTATGTAACTGTCCCCGATGTGCAGCATCCCTGCCTGGGCCGGCCTGCCAGGCACCACTTGGGGAAGCACACACACTTCTCTGCAGCCCCACTGCAAGCATGGTGCTACCTGCACCATTAGAGGAACAGACTGAGTAGGCAAAATTAATGGTGGAACTGAAATGAAGGTGCTTGCCAGGCTTTCAGAGTTTGATGGTTATGGTCAGAAATAAGTGATGTTGGTCTCTCATAGTTTTTGAATGACATCTACAGATATAATGGTTTTGTTTATTTTTTTATGGCTCCTACAAGGCCAGTGAAGTTGAGGTATGAATCCTTATCAGTACAGGGTCAAAACTGGATTAAATATCTAGGATTTAGCAAAATTGCATAAGTTCAACCCTTAAGCAGAAGTTCTGAGCTGAGGAACAATCATGTCATCTTATAACTCTTGCAACAATTTGACTTTTGTCTTTACCATGTGTATGATGAGATATCAGGCCAGTAATTCATGTGTGGTTGAATACAACTTCCCTTTGCTTTCATGCTCCCTGGGAAACAAACTGTTAGGCTTTAGCAAATTGGGCATAATTCATTCTGTGTGCAAACCAAAAATGGAATTCCTGAAAGACAGACATGCATATTTATTTTCATATTTTTTTTCTTCCACAGAACGATATCACACCACTGCATGTTGCATCAAAAAGGGGAAACGCAAATATGGTCAAACTCCTACTTGATCGAGGAGCTAAAATTGATGCCAAAACAAGGGTAAGCTCAAGTGTGAGTGCTGCAAGTGACTGTGGAATTATTGTCCCCAACCTGTGTGTTGCTGTAGAGCTTAAATCATTCATCTTCCTGGGAAGCTACTACAGCTGCACTGCATTCTTTTTTAATGAAATGACTGCAGTAGGGTACTAACGTTTTACATCTACTGCTGCAGTGTGTGAAACACCAAGGATGGCAGAGCTCAGAGCCAACCATTTTCCATGTTCTTTGCCCAGTGTTTAATTAGGAGCTGCTTTTATCTACCGGGGATTAGAGGTGAATGTACAGGAACATGCTGAAAGACCAGAATTCAAATCAGATATTTCAGAATTTGACTGCTAGGGTAACTTTGAGCTGCAGTGTGTTTGCCTTTCACTGTCCACAGGCAGTGGCACAGAGTGTGGCGTGCTGGTGAGCCTCCTGCAGCTCAGCTCTGTGTGAGGGGTGCTTGGCTGCTGGCTGGGATTTGTCAGCACGTGTTGGGCACAGGGATGGTTTCCATCAGGCTGACACCTAACTCAGTGCCCTGAATGACTTAGAAACTCAGCACACATGGTTGTGTATAATTGCTGTAGTTAAAACCCAACCAAACCAGGGATATTTTATTTACTTACACAGCAGGAAAAAAAAAAAAACCAACAAAACAACAAGAAAAAGAGAAGGAAACAGATCAAATGTTTGGAAGTAAACCTGGAAGTAGTGGTGTTGTGGGCTGTCCAGGCAGTCTTTGCAACACATTCCTGTGTGTGCAAGGTAATTCTCAAGAGCTGTCCCAGTAATCTTTTGACAATTATGGTTTTCCTGCAATATTAATTTATCACCTCTACCTTTTCCATTTTGAATTAGTCTGTATAAGTTCTACCGTTCAGAATCATTCTAAACAAAAGAAATGAATAACCTAAAAATAGTTTTTCTACAGTTGTTCCTGTTTTCACAAGGTTTTGTTTGGTTACTGTAGTCTCTGAGATTTCCCGCAGTGCCTGTTAGGCACAGTCGTGGGTTTTTTCTGTTAAATTTGGAAACTGTCAATTTATTTTGTCACCTCTTTGTTCTCTCCACATGTTTTTCCTTATTGTTTCTATTTTACCTTTAGTAGTTTATGATTTATTTCTAAAATATTTTCGCTTTTTCTAGTTGGGCAACAGGGAAGAGATGACTCTTCGTGGATAATGTGGACAGTGGGTATAGCTTCTGGACTGAAATTCCAGCCTCCTCTGTGCTACATAGGGGTTCCAGGCTGAGGGGCGTGATTCTGCCATGTGGTGGGGAGGGCCACTGGTTTTGTGGTGTAACAGATGTGCATTTGGTCAGAGCAGGGAGGAATGGACTTGGAGGGGGATTAATTTCTTCCATCTGCAAGTATTTGTACGGCCCACTGCAGTCCAAATCATTAGGGACCAGTACTTTAAATAGTTGGAGTCGAGTTAGTTCTTTCGGTTAGGAAAATTTGTGGTCTGCTTCATTTCCTATATCACAAGCTCCAGGGTCAGACACCAGGATAATTTATGTAACTAAAAATACAGGCTGGGACGGAAGCAGGATCTAGGAAGAGGGCAGAAGCATTAACAGCTCCTGAGTCTGGCACAGCTTCCCAGTGAGGCACAAGGCAGTGATGACTGTGGTTCACGAAGCAGTGTTTTGTTTTTTCTGGCCTGTTTCCTCAAACACCCATCCTCTCCAGGAGTCAGAAGGGATTTGCATAACTTCCTGCTGGTGCTGTGAGTGTGTCCCTGCAGGCTGCCCTGGCTGGCAGTTCCAGGGGCATGGATCCCTGGCAGTCGGGGTGAGTGGGAGTTGTGCTCCCAGGGCACGGCTCACCCTGGCAGGCTCTGCAGGATCTGCAAAGGGGACAGCACCAGCAGGGCTCAGAAATCAGCACCAACAGCAAGAGAAGGCTGAGAGGGATGTGGTCTGGGTGAAAACAGGGCATTGTTTCAGGAGTGCCTGCCTGGTTCTCATATTCAATAGCAAAGATTAATTGCTCTGAGCTGGCACAACACATGTTCCTGCTAAATCTCTTCTGTTGTTTCAACCTGACCCAATGCTGTTTTCCAACGCTGAACAATTAAGATATGTCAACTTCGCAGATATTTTTTTTAAACACTGGTTTTCTTTTCAATGTCCCAGATGTAGAATGGCCCTACAAAAATACAGGATAACAAAGGCTCTGGTCATATCCTTTACACCAGCATCACCACTGCTGAATGCATTGAAAGGCAAAGGGCAGCTGAGGCTGTCTTTTCTGATACATGTGTCAAGTCCTACTTATCAGCTGCATGCCCAGGCAGAGCCCAGCCTTGTGTGTTCTGTGAGGGGCAGGTGCTGAATGCACGCACAGGCTTGATAACAGGTGGCATTTGCATGTGAAAGTGAGTCTCCTAGTATCATATTTAAAAATGTGAGATCTCTCTCTTTTTCCTCTTTTTTTAAGAGATGAGCAGAATTTTTGTGTGTAAGAGATAAGCAGATTTTTTTTTCTGTTACAATAGTTCTTTGTCTTGGACATTATGATATTATTTAATTCAAAGATTGCTTATGGAAGACAAAATACCTCCTTAAAGGTAAATGGCAAAGGTTCTGTACCCTTATGAAAGGTCAAAAAAAAAAAAAAAAAACACCTTGAAATTGCTAGTTTCTATTGCTCAGGGGGAGAAATTCTTAGGCCTTTGTTTCTCTTGTATCATGCCTATTTCACCTTTAAATCAGAATGCAGAACATACTGCTTTGTGGTGTTGACCAATCACTAACAGAGACAGGATTTGCTACTCTGACTCTTAGATGGGACAGATTTAGCTATTCAGCTGGCATTTTGTGGTCTGTTCCTGCAATCCACTCTCTGTATGGGATACTGGAACACTCTCCACGTGATGCTTATTTTGATTGTTTGCAAAAAGAATCATTTTATAGATAAATTAAAATCAAGCCTTTCCTGAGTAATAAATAAGTTGAGGTAATGATTTCTTTTCCTTAGCCATTTACATGAGCATTTGTGTTTGCTGCTGACAGATGGTCCAGAAAACTGTAGTGCTGAAGTACTGCACAAAAGGTTAACATGGAGGGCTAAATCCTTATCCTGTTTAAATTATTGTAAAAGTAATCCAGGAGCTCCCACTTTCTCTGGATTCATTAGGACAGGGATTTGATGAGCACCATTATACTCTTACACACCTGCACACTGTGGTTGAGAGTTGAGACAGCATGTGACACACATCCCAAAAATTAGGTTATAATTATTTTGAGACTCAGACATGCCTTTTTTTTTTTCCATTTCAGTTCACACTATGTTGCATTGCTTATTTTAGCCAGCTGTTCATCTTCCCTCTGTTGTCTTTTTTGTGTGTGAGATGTCTAGCAACTGGTATTTGGGGCTGGGTACTGAATTCTTAAGGGTGCCCCTCAAGAACTGTGTGCTGCCAGGGCAGCTCTAATCATTCTGGTTTTTAGCTAAGATTCTGGCCTATTAATGCCTCATGTAGCATGTTTACTGAATGTTGCCCTAATTATGTTTTTTCTGTCTTCCAGAAAAGACTTTAAAAAGTAAAATTTAATTAGAGAGGTTGATTAAATTAGCTTGATTTGCTTTGGCTGTCTAATACCGTATATGCCAAAGTGAATTTGTGTCTGAAGCAGGCAGCAAGTCTTAGCCTGGATTAACAGTAAGTGTTTATAATCTTCATTCTACTGATTTTGCAGCTAAATAACAGGGCCATCACTCATATCTGTGTAAAAACATGTGGGATATGCTCTTTGAAGATGCATCAGATCATGCATAAGCTGCTCCAGAAAAACTGCATGTATTAAGATATGAAAGAACTACAAAAGCACTGCCTTGGCACTCCGAGTGTGCTTTGCATGTGCAGGGAGAGCAAACCTGGTTTGTTGCCCTATTGCCCAGAGGGGCAGTTGGCACTGGTGCCAATGGAGTGAGGAATTCAGGAGACCTGGAGCATGGGGGGGCTGTGGGATAGAGCCCTGCCAGGCTGAGTGTGTGCACCGAGAGTCACTCAGCAGCGCTGGGCACATAAACCCTGCAGGCAGCAGCAATGGCTCCCCTGGGAATGTGTGCTCTTACCTCTGGCTCAGGGAACAGGAGTGCCTGGTGCTCCTGCCAAGGCTGTGGACAGCTCTGAGAGTTGGCTTGAACTCTGACAAGCTCTTGCTGAATATTTACATCACATTTGAGTTTTTACAGGGTATTGTGCTTAGTTTCATTGCTGTTAGGCTGGGTTAGAAGGTGATGCTCACTGATGTGAGAGCTGTGGCACTGAGGCTACTGTGGGTTTGGGAGGCAGCCCAGAGGATGCCATGATGCAAGGGGAATCCTGGGTGAGCACTGACAGTTAAGAGGCAGCTGGGGAGTACTAGGAGGCTGCTCTGTGCTGACCCCTCTCTGCTCAGGGATCCCTTAAAGCCACGTGGTGGTGAGGAAACACACTGCAGCAGGAAGGCTGTTTCCAGACAGTTTTGACTCCAGTGTAACAAGATCAGGGAGCTACACAGGTACCTGAGTGTCAACAGGGACCAGAAACAATACTTAGGTCTTGTGAATGAGCGTGTGTGTGTGTTTGAAATAAAAGCCAAAGCAGGGAGCAGCCCCAGAGGTGGGTGTGCAGTGCTAATGGGAAGCTTGTACCTAATCATAACTCCTCCTATTGTTCTCTTGGCTTTGCTGAAGCTGCTCTCAGGCTCTCTGGAGGGATAGATAATGCAGATATGATATATCATATCAGTGCATATTTAAAGAGTCCTTAATCTGCAGATTATTGGCATAATCGTTTGTAATGATTTTTCTGAGCCATTGCAGACTATTATATTAAGGCAAGTTTGCTTCCTAATACATGTAATGTATTTTGTGCTTCACGTAGTATAGTCTATGTGAACAATAAATAAGCAACTAGAAAATCTCCTGACAAAGTCAGTGAAGTCTTGCTGAGCTCAGAGCAGTCTGTCTTAATCTCAGAATCTCTTTTTAAAAAAGAAGTCTTTGTGATCTGCATTTCAGATTGCCTCTGCACATTTTTTTGCCTGCTCTGAATGTCATGTGGCAATTAACTAAACAAGTGAATAGTGTCTTTTGAAACTAAAAAAAAAAAAAAAAAAAAAAATTAAATCTGTGCATTAAATTATCTGTCTTGGAGTGTATTTGCTCTTTGTGGTAGGAGACATGACATCATGTGAATAATAGCTATAGATCAGCTGTCCTGACAAGCACCTGCATGCATTGTCATAACGTGTCACACATGGCTGTTGTGTGGCTCAGAATGGGTCCAGCTGGCCAGGCAGGACTGCCTGCTCCTCCTGAGCCACAGAAACCTTGTCAGCCAGAAATACCCACAGAGGGGTGGAGTGCTGTGCTCTGGGAGCACTGGAAGGGTCTAGACTGGCACAGAAAGATGACCAAATGTGTCTCATTCCCTGTAAACATGGTATGTACTAACCATGGTATGTTGGTGAAATGACTTGGGGAGGCATTAAATCTGGAAAATGGTCTCTGACTTTGGTGCCTGATCTCCTTGAGTATTTTCTTTGATGTACCTGCAGAATGTGAAAAGTATAGGAAGTAAAAGGAGTGAACAATCTGAGGTACATGATGATTTTCTGCTCTTGCCTCCAGGTCTGTAGTTACCTAGCCTTGCTGGGTTTGACTTTCCTTCCCATACAAGTTTTCTTTTCTTTGTAGGTGATATTTTTATACCAAATGTTTGTGTCTGCTTAGTACATGACATGCCCTCACCTGCGGAAACTACTGGTATAAGAAATATGCATTACTCATTTTAAACACTTGTGAAGCTGTGGTAAAACATTTGCAACTCAGCTGAAAAATGCATCATTTGTGGGGTTTGGTATCTTTTCTCTTTGTCTTTACTTAAGTGTTTTAAGCAATACATCTTGAATTTCTGTAGTATCATTTTAACAAGATGTACTTCCCAGTACTTTATGGGCTGAAATAGCAGGAAGAAGCAGAAATTACAATAGAATTCACTTCAGAGGTGTCAGTAAGAACATTGTGGGCCGAGCTGCATTCATCTTGTGGGAACAAATGACTCCCTGAGTTACATGAGTTAAGCCTGAACCAAAATATTTTCTTCATCTATGTCAAATATATATGCCTTACTTTAAATGCAAGGACATGCATAATGAGAGTCATACAAGTTTTAAATGAGAGTATCAGGAAAAGTTTATCATAACAGTTCCTGTTATCTTTCATAGGTTTATTGGGAGCAGGCAAAAATGTAAAAGCAGGAGAATGTAAGGCTCTCTGAACCACCCACTCCCTCTGCCTGGCTGCCCTCTACACTTTGCAGGGCTTAAACTGATATTCCAATAGAGTGTGGCTTAGGAATTACCAAGGAAGAATATCATAATGGCACATGAAACATATGACTGAGGAGATATCTTATTACTACTTGCTATCATACAGAAATGGAGGGGGAGTGCACGTGTCTGAAGGGAGTATGTAAGAAAGAATTTTAGATAATCCCTTATATAAAACGATGTGATGTATGTATCCTAGACAATATATGTGTTTTAAGAGTAGTGGAAGACACCAGAGAAAAGCCCCTTCCTTTGTGACTTGTAAACAGAAAACTAAAGTTTCTGAAAACTATGGCATTGTTATTTGCAACAAGCAATAGGGTGTTGACTGTTACTAAGCAAACTATTCTAAAAGAGGTGTGGACAGTATGCCTTGACTCTAGGCCAGTCATTCAGCTGGAAGTCACATAAGCACAGTCTGCACGAGACAGAAGTGACTCCAACATACTTCCATCACCTGGGGTTAAGACAGTTTTCTCATCTGCTGTACACTTGTCAAAATCAGTGTAATAAAAAAGTCTGAGGCAGATTTGTTTTTCCTCTCAGACTAACTGACTATCCACCAACTTTGATGCATACTGACAAATGAGAGACCCAGTTTTCTCCAAGGCATGGAGGCAAAAAGTACCTGAAGTGCAATCTCATCTTTTTCTTGCGTGTGCAGTGAGGGCCTGGAAGAAGCCCATTGCATGAGCACCAATGTGATATGACTGTTTTTGTGTTCAGAAAATCAGAGCCAGGATGTGCTCTGTTGGTTTGAACAAGCAGGTTCAAGTGTGCATTTACAAAGAGCAGTGACTCGCAGGAATTAATGAGTCTCCTAGGACATCACAGGTCTCTACAAAAGTGTGCAAGATTTTAGCATGTCTGACACTAATCAGTTATAACTCTGTGTCCCACAGGATGGGCTGACCCCTCTCCACTGTGGAGCAAGAAGTGGCCATGAACAGGTCGTAGAAATGCTGCTGGATCGTGGTGCCCCTATTCTTTCCAAAACCAAGGTAACTGATACTCTTTCCTGGTAGGATAATCCTTGTACTTTTTTTGTTTTTCCTAATGTAATTCTGCATCTCATATGTTTAAGGGTTTGGCAATAACTTTCCTATTTCTTAGTTATTTAAAGTAACTGTGTGGGAGCTCTCCAAAGTGAATGCCGTATGTAGAGCACGTCTGCATATGTAAAATGTGTTAAATCGAGATACACAAGACAAGAATTCTGTGCTGACCAAAAAGGCTTGTGTGGCAACCCTGTCCCTCAGAATTTCAGTAGCTGAAGATCTCTGTGTCTATCCTGGAATAAATACTCGGTGATTACAATAAATCTTCAGCTTGTACCAGTTTACCCTAAGGCTAGAGAAGAGACAAGAGATAAAAATAGCGCAATGTCCTTTCGCAGAGACAGCTCATATTTCCTAAGGACTTAGCCTGATTATCAGTTTCACCACTTTCTGTCTCTCTACAGTTTATCATGCAAAATTCTTCCTGATAATTTCAAATCACCTGTGCCAGTGTACACACATTGCTTTAGACCCAGGGGCTGGCATTACAGGGAGCACTTGCCAGAATTCTCCTGGTGGTGGTCTCCTGTGCTGTTACTGCTGATTTCAAATCTCAGAGCAGCAGCCTGCTTTGCACCACTGCAATCCATGACTTCCCCATTTAGGGATGACATTTGGGCTGTGCAGTTTGTTGAGGTTCTTTCCAAAGATAACCTTCCACTAAAAGGTTGTTTTTTTTTTTCTTAGGCTGTAACCATTGTGTTTCAGCAGCATTTTGTTCTGTTGTTATTTCTTTTCTCTCTCTGTCATCCTGTTCTATTCTGTCTCAGCACCCTTCTATATATTCGGCTTTTCTCCTTCCTCCTTTTTTTTCCTCTTTACTGGAGTATATTTAGCATTTGTTTGGGGAGGTTGGCACCAGCTTTCCTCTGCTCAGTGAGTCACTGGCAAGAGCTGTCATGGATAATCTGACAGACAGTTTTCACCCATCCTCTGCATGTGGAATTTCCATGGACTCCCACAGCCCTGCATACTCCATGAGGAGGGGAGAACCACAAGGGGCTGTCCAGGAACCCCTTGGGCCACATCTGCCACTCTTGGAGCCTAGAGCTCATACTCCAGGGAGAAAGGCTCTTCTACCCTCACAGAAAGCTCTTTTTATTACTTAAAGGGGAAAAAAAAAAAAAAAACCTAAGTGCCACCAAAACAAAACCACAAAGCCCCCAAACAAACAAAAAACCTCATGACAACAAACCAAACTGAAGAACACCCGCATAAATGTGCACCCTCTTTCTTTCCACCATCGTAAATGAAAACCTCTGCTAAGGAACTACATTTCTTTGTTGCATGGATGTTGTATTTTCAGGTGTTACCCCTAAACTTAAGCTGCTGGTCAAGGACTGTAGGTCTTGAAGTTGTTGCTCTTCCTGAGAGGACTCACACAGCCTGGCCCAGAGTTCAGTAGACAAAACGAGGCAGGTTACATGGGTTTGAAATTGCCTAAGGCTGAGAGACAATCTGGGTACTGATCTGCAGAGGCTTATATACACAATTTTTGCAAAATAAGAACCTCCTCTGGAAGAGGGAAAACTGTTATATGTTAAAAAGTGAACAGAAGAAAGTGCAGAACTTCAGAACTTCCTGCATTTCATGCTGATGTGTTAATTCTACCATTTTCAGAAGGTAAGCTAGGAAGTAGCTGTACCTCTGAATGGTATAAATGAATTCATTCATTTAGCACTAAACTGCAGTACTGTCCTCTGCAAAAAATAAGTGGCTCCATTCTCCTTAAATTAAGTCATATATTATTGGAAATAGGACACATCTTTGAAAGAGTTTGAACTTCACGAAGTTTTCTCATGTTATATAAAACTCTTTCAGAATAATAACGAGGCTGCAGCTTGATAGCTATTTCCTGCTAGAGATGGCTTAGTGTAGTGCTGACCCTTTTTTGCACTGGAAGATCCTTAGATTTATTTTCAGGGAAGGCAGTGACCTAATGGATTACATGGGGGTTTCTACAAGCAAAATGAAAAGGGAATTCTAGTCCTGAACATGCAAATGATTTTGGGTGTAAGAAGGTACATCCCTGTCAATAAATGTCCATCTTTTTTAATTACTGGTTTTCCAAACTCCTTTGGCTCTTTGTCTTTTTACTTTTTCTTTTTTCTTGCCCTAGAGTTAATGGCGCTTTCCCAGATTAAAGTTCTTTGACACAGCTACAAAATAAATAATTTTGTGTTTACCTAGTCAGACAGTTAATGCTTTGTTTCATCTCTATGGCCCTGTTTTGGTTTGAGTTTTTTTAATTTGGTTGTTTTAAGGTATGGGGTGACCTTATGGTCCTTAATGGTCAATATCTTTGATTAATCTTGAACTTCTTTCACTTTTAATATCTTCTTGGCAATCTTTAAAAAAACAGTGAGGTAAGAGTGTTTATAAAGTGACTCCATCCTAAAGTACTAGATCACTTCTTAGGGTCAGTGTTGGGTTGTCTCTCCCAAGAAGGATATGGGCCTGGAGAACATTCTTGCATGTAATATTTTTGTTTTGAATGTGGTATTGAAATATTAACTGACTTGTGTAAGGTTACAGAGGATCATCAACTGCAACAAACTTAAGCCTGGTTTAGGATATAGCAAAAGACAGTTTTCCAAATATTTTTTTGTCTTCATCAACTTCTTTAGCATCCAGTCTTGTCTCTTGCTTTTCTGCATGAGGTCTGGCTAGCTGCTGCACTTCTCTTGTCCATGACAGTTTTTTATCTAGTCCTTTTGCTGATTTTTGAAATTGGGTCTGTTTCTTCCTTTCTGTTCCATCCATGTCAGTCTTTTTGGTACAAGTCTCTCCTATAAGGGAGTCCCATATCAACTTCTCAATCTCTTACTCCATTAGTGAGCATGGTTTATTGGCTTTTGCTGTGAAGAATTATACTTTTCACCAGAAGGATCTTTCTTATGAAAATGGAACAGGATGTTGTTTAAAGTTTCACGATTTTTTTACTCTCGCCTAAAAAGCGTCATCAGTTATAAACTTTCACCAGGAGGATTTGGTGACCAAGGGAAATTAATCTTTTTTGTTCTACTGTTAACTACACTGCAAGACAGTGAAAACATTTAAAATGCCTTGCTAGTATCAAGCTTTCATGCAGATAATTGCTGTAGTAGCCTTTGGCAATGGGAGAGAGGCTTATCCAAGCCAACATAAATCACAAGTGAGATGCCCATGAGATAATCTTACTTGAAAGATATTACGGTGTCCAAGAATATCTGTGTCTCAGCACTGCAAGTAAACTGCTCTCCAGTTCTGACAGGACATGCCTGTTTACTTTCACCATTCTGCTTCCATCTCGATGTAAAATATCGTTTCACTGCGTGCGTGGGTCGTTGTGCCTGCTGCTGCCCGGGAAGGGCGAGGGAAGGGACTGTACAGAGAGCCCGGGCTCCTTTGCCTTTGCCGGCTGCGGTCACAGGAGGGCACTGCGTCTGCGAGCAAAGGTTTGTGTTCCACCGTGCAGACACAGTGTACTGCCAGTCACTTACAGCCTATAAACTATTGTGTGCTGCTACAAGAATAGCCTCTGCATTCAAAACTAATTTTGGCATTAGAAGAATCGAGTCAAAAAAAAAAAAAAAAAAAAAACCAAACAACCTACAGCTGGAAGAAGGAGCTATGTACCACTGCTAACAAAGCCTCTTTCATTCTGGCATATATTTTTTATCTTTCATCGTGAAATAGTGTCAGTCCTTTCAGTTTTTGAGAGTTTTCTCTCATGGTTTTACCTGGAAATATAATATATTTTGGCAGCTTGTTCACTGTTTTAAACACTGCAATAAACAATCCACTGGTACATGAGTCTCTCTTAGGTGTTTCCCTGGTGGAACAGCCTTACCACTGCTGTGGGTGGGTCACAGCATGGAGGTTTTATTCAGAGATTTTTAGCCCAGAAACTTTTGGTTTCTTTCCAATGTGGAAAACATTTCTTCCACCAATGTGGACTGAGGAGAGTGGTCTCCAGAGTTGGGTAATGTGGTGTAAGCATGTGCACAACCCGAATTCAGGAAAACATGAGTGGAGGGAAGAAGGAAGGCTGTAGTGTTCACTGAGTGATGCTCTGACCTGTGCTGTCATGCCTGGTTTATAGAGGCCACGTTTAGAGTGGCAAGTTTAATTCAGGTTTAAAAATCAGCAAATTCCCTGGTTAGGATGCTGAAAGTCACAAAGTGCTGTTCCTCATGTAAATCGAGCAGCTTGTCTGAGCCATACTGGCAGAAAGAAGTTACATCTAGAGCATCACTGGTATGTTATGAGGTTTTTCAGTGTGGGGCTGCCTCCAAACTCTAACCAAACAAGCTCCAAATTCTGGAGTAAGAACACCCATCCTTACACGGAACATATTAAGTTTATTTTGGGTGCTCTCTGGGCTTTTAACATTCTTCATACAACAAACACTCCAAGAACAGCTGAGTTTCCCTTTTCTGAGCATCCTCTAAGCCATCCATGCTGGGTCTCTCTGTTGGCAGAATGGTTTGTCTCCATTGCACATGGCAACCCAAGGGGATCATCTCAACTGTGTGCAGCTCCTGATTCAGCACAACGTGCCTGTAGACGACGTCACCAATGACTACCTGACTGCGCTGCATGTTGCTGCCCACTGTGGCCACTACAAAGTCGCCAAGGTTCTCTTGGACAAGAAAGCTAATCCTAATGCCAAAGCACTGGTGAGTACACAGCAGGGCTCTGTTCACAGCTAAACATTCCTGCAAAGTTGTGCTGAGACTTATTGGGAGTTATTTTCTGCCTGCTGATAGCTGACAGAGAGGATGTGCTGTTATTGCTGCAGCCCAAGAACAAACGCTCGAGGTTCAAAATATTAATAATGTATCCTGCAATCAGAGAAGACCTTTGCTTGCAGACAGTCAGCAGTGATTTATGAATTTCTAGTGTAACTAGAGCACTTTTGTCTCCTGGTAGCTTTTTATGATTACGAATAGATGAAACAGCTGCAGACATAACTGCTGTAGTTCTTGGTATGGAGAGAATCCTTGTTTTCCAAGTGTTTGTACAGAGAAAATAATCAGTGATGCTTAAAACTGAGGGAATTTTTATAAGTTCTCAGTGATGTAAAACAGTAGAAGGTAGGAATGAGTTATGTAATGAGTATTTGTGGTATTCTATGTCAATGGAGTCATATGCCTTTCTACTTTAGAAACAACTTTAGCAGCAAAATACATTAGTGCAGTTAAACTGCATACAAACAGAATACATTAATGCCTTTTGTTCAGACTGCAATCGTAATCCATTCTGTTTAAAATGTCTCTTTGATTTGTTCTTCAATAACTGTTCCAAACAAATTTACATTCTGACATGAATTGGGCTGATTGGATTCACAGCCTGATGCTGACTCATTCAATCCCTGAAATGTTATGTGAGCTCCTGAAACCCTCACAAGCCAGGTGGGATTGATGCTCTTGAAGACAGCCCAGGCTCCACAGGTTTCCTTCTCTCAGCCCCTGTGCTTTTTGTGTCAGATCAACCTGTATTCAGGTGTCTGTGGTCAAGCTGTTGGGATATATGAAACACCCTTGAGCTCACCCTGGCAGGGGTGACAGCTGCTACAGTGCAACAATGGCATGGGCCTCACATCATGCAAGCATACAACATTCTGTACTACATGGCAGGTGAAAAAAGATAATTTTGATGAGATCTGAAGGACCAGCTCTGACAGTTGCTTTCAGAATGTTCTGCAAAGGCTCTTTTGTACAGAGCAGCATCAGCATTCAGTGCTCTGATGTTACTGTACCAATCATGTGTGCTCTGGACAGCCTATTTTCCTGATTTACCTTTTTTTTTTTAGGTAGTTCTAAGTTTTTTATGGTAGATCTAAGTTCACTCCATGGCACACATCTTTTTAAAGTAAGGGTGAAATACTTGTAGTTGCAGTAAGCTGTCAGGGAATGAACGAAAAAAACCAAACAAAAAACCCCAATCAAGTAGTAAAAATAGAAGATGTAAATTCCAGAGCCTGTAAAAGGTGAAGTGCTTTTTTTTACCAGCAGTTCTAAAAGGCTGAAAGAAAACCAACCAAAAAAACCCACCCCAAATTCCCCAAAAAGTCCAGCAGAAAACTCCAGCCAGTTAAAAGTGAATATGGTAAGCAAAAAAGGAGGATATGATAGTTTTGCACAAATTGAAATTTTTTTTAAAATAAATAAATTATTGGTGTGGGCAATATATTTCATAATTAAAATTTGATATATGAAATAGGTCTTTATCTTCTTATAAATTTTTACTTTCTGTTACATGAAAGATGTAGTAATGCCAAAATGAATTTGGGAGTTATTCTTTTAAAATGGAAAAATCTTTTATGTGAATTCCATACTCAGTTTTATTTTTTTATGTCATGAGGCATCAAAAAGTGTGCTCTTATTTCCAGAACGGTTTCACACCTCTTCACATTGCCTGCAAGAAGAACAGAATAAAAGTAATGGAACTTCTTCTAAAGCATGGTGCATCAATTCAAGCTGTAACTGAGGTAAGAAATGGGCTTTCCATGCTTGTCTTTGCTGTGCCTACAAAATTCATTGTAACTGTATTGATTAATATTTCAATACTTCTGAAAGAGCATGGACCAATTAAGTGAACAATTATTTTCAAGTAGATATTATGAAATCATAAAACTGAACAATACAGTCAGTTGCCCTAATGAATCACAAACAACTTATACATGTTGGAATTACAGTGAGAATAATAAGTGAAATGTAACAAAAAATTTTTTCTGAAATCTACCATATTTGCCAGGTGTTTTTTCTGTAATTTAAGTCTGAGGATGAAATTTTCTCTGTTACAGACATCGAGGTGAAGACTGTGCTTCATGCAAGGTGGTTTAATTCAGACCTTGTTTTGGCTTTCCACAAAGTTATATTCTCCCACCATCATGGAATGTCACAACTCAGCTAGACAGAAATCAATATGCTGTTACTTCAGTCAGCATGAGATAGTCTGCACCCAGTTATTGGAAACAATTCTGAGATTAATTAAGTACCTGTGGGAATTTTTATCTCCATGTATGTATATTATACCAAGTTAGGAGAGGAGGAAACATCACATAGATGAATGTGTGACCACAGTAGAATGGGCCATGTTAGAAAATGACAGGAAAATCCATGTATTAAACAAGGTGCAACGGGGAATAGTTCATCCTCACAAAACAGTTTGATTTAATGTGTGTGGGGTTGTTCTAACCATTCAGCAGCAAACCATACAGATCCCTCCCTGGCTTGCTTGAGGGAGAAGGGTCTGCCCTGGCTAAAGTTCATGTAGCTCCAGACTAATGTTTAAAAACTTTTAAAGGCATTTACTAAATTTTTTGAAACAGGTAAAAGAATTAACACACTCAGCCAGTTATTCTGCCTTCTTACTCATGTTTGCTGTTCTGCATGAGAAAGAAGATAAGTGTTTTCCTCACTTCTACCCTCTGGGACTTCTATTTATCTGTGGAGAAGCTGCCTAAGTCATGAGGATTTCCAGAGATGCACTGAGCTTTCTCCTTCTCTTGGCAGCAAAATGCCCTTCTGAAGCCTGTGGCTGACTGTTGGTACAGCTGTGCAGAAGCAGCTGTGAGGAGTCTTTAGGGTGATTCTGTGTGAGGAAATATTAACTACTGGTTGGATTTTTAAAGCCGAGGTCACGCCATGTTGATGACTGCTCCTTTTTTTCTCTCCTTCTCTCTCCTTTTCTCTCCAGTTGGGCTTTGGGCTTTCATATCGTATGTAAAGGCAGTGGTGCAGATTCCTGATGGTGATCTTTTTTGCACAAGCTGAATGTTTCAGATAGCCTTGCCTTGGTACCAGGAATGCTTCTATGTTTTTGGGTTTTTTTCCTATTCCAAGATGATATTTAGCAAATGCCTAATCTTAATCTTGCTTAGCTGTGGCTGATCTTGATGAAGAACTACTGAATTCCTAGAACATTTATGTGCTCATGAACCACATTCCTGTTTCCAATTCTGTGTGCCCTTTCATTTAAGCACATGTATATGGTTTTCAAGAGATAAAACCCTCTCAGAAGAGCAAGCAGCTGGGTTTACTTGCTTTATGTTTTCCTCATGGCATTCTTGTGAAGGCATGTGGAAGTAGGTATTTAAATTGGACTTTGGTCTGTTTTTCAGTCGGGCTTAACTCCAATCCATGTTGCTGCCTTCATGGGACATGTAAATATTGTATCACAGCTAATGCATCATGGAGCATCCCCCAACACTACCAATGTGGTGAGTCAGAGGTTTCCTCTCAACAAGGCACACCTGGGAATGTGTGACAATATCTGGGAGCAGTGCTGGCATCAAGTGCCTAATTCTGCTGTCCACTATCCACCTCCTCAGCACCCGTGGCTCGTGCTGGAGTCATGGGAGAGTGCAGCCTGCTGACTCCTGCTTGGGAGATGCTTGGCAGGTTGAGGAAATCTCCAAAGGGGCTGACCCTAAGCAGGCTCTAATCTCTTGATTTTCTGAAGAATAAGAACACACTGTAGCTTCTCAGATGTAGTTTTTGAGATGTGTGCTTGACCGTTGAGCACTCTTTTCCCAAGACCCTGGGGGTCTGCCATTTAAGGAAAATTCAACAGATTGCAGCAGATTGTGGGGACATATTGCCTGTGTCCATCCAGCCATCCGAGCACGCTCTTCTGCTGGCTGTGTGCTGTGTGCCCCAAGGCTCCTGGGGCATGTGTAAAAACTGAACTTCTCCTCAGATGGGTATTTGAAAGTTGGGAAGTGGAAGAGAAGCAGAGGCTTGTTGATCCTCTTTGAGAGTTTGTCCTCCTTGTCATTTTTCTGTACACAGGTGCAGCTAGAAGACAATATTTTGTAGACGTCTTTACCTGCTAATTCTATTAAATTATGTAAAAATGCAACACCTTTTGTTAATTAGCAGGTGTTTATACCTAAAGACATGTTGATACCCAAAAATGTAGAAACCGCTTTCCCCTCTGAATTGTTCTGGTTTCCTTGGATTTGTCTTTTGTTAAGTCCATGAAGCTTTAGATGAATGTAATGATTTTTTTTTTCCGTCTTGTTCAATTGCCTCAGTGCTTGTCAGATAACAAATGATAGTAGGGACATAAGGCATTACAGAAGGAAAGCCAAATATATGTGTACCCGAATATACAAAATTTTAAATATATTTTTTCTAAATTCAGCTCTATTTAAAAGGATATAATTTTTAACATTGCTAATAAAATGCAAGTAATATAAAAATTTCCTTGTCTCTTCTCAGCAAAAAATAATAACAAAGGTACTATTGAGTTGGGAAACTTACCCCGCAATAAATGGCTTTTCAGCACACAGTGACAGGTCAAATATTGATTTAATTTTACACCTTACAAACAACTACAGCATGGTTTTCTAGTGGAGATCATTCTGGGCTGGGTCGAGGGTATTTCTGTGTCTATGAAATATGCTGGTGTTTGTTCTTCCTGCAGTGTGTTTTTAATTCAGTTCTGTTTTTGCTGCTGCGTGCAGAGAGGAGAGACAGCGCTGCACATGGCAGCCAGAGCTGGCCAGACAGAGGTGGTGAGGTACCTGGTACAAAATGGAGCCCAGGTGGAGGCAAAAGCCAAGGTGAGGAGATGGCCCAGGTGTAAAAAACCTGGATGATCTGTGCTGCTCAAAGCAAGGATTCATATTCTTCTTGTGTGTGTCCTTCAGCATGAGAAAGAGGTGAAGCCAAGCCTTTGAGATGCCCATTGACACTTTGTTATGTACCCTCTTACTGTAGGCACGAGTGATCTGTAAGAGACAAGGCAGAAGATGTTGATGCCCATCCCAGTTTTAAATATAAGTTATCATGTGTTTCAAGAGTTTTGTTTTGAAGCAGGACTTAAGGAGGAAGAGGGATTCCTCAAATCTGCTTTTATTTCAGCAGAACTGGAAACCCCTGGTGTCACTGTAGAGAAAACGCACACGACACAGACTTCTGTGGGTTTTTTAGGTTGCATGAAGAAAGAATGACTTTACTTTTAGGAATTGTTCCCTTATATACAATTTTCCACAGACCACAGTGATTGGTGAACAAAAGACAAACCTCTTCACCCACATTGGTCAAACCAGAGGGACATCAAAAGAGATCCCTCCCATAGAAAAGAATTCACAACATGAATACCGTTACAAAAACAATGTCCTGGTGTTTATGTTCTTTCTCTGGGAACAAGTTTCAGAAAACTCAAACATCAGAAAAACAGAGCTTTAGAAACTTCAGGCCTGAAAACCAGAATACACCCTGGCTTCTGGTGTCTCCTGTCATGTCCCTAAAGCAACAACCTGCATTTTATTCAAAACTACTTCAGCTTCTAAAGAATACCACCTAAAGGAAGAGAGTCACAGTGAGGGGATGTAGCAGAGGGATGGAAAGAAGGGACTAATCCTGTAGAAACAAATACAGTTGAGGAAGGTGAGAGTGGAGGAAAAAAAAGTGGTCAAGAGACATGAAGGAACATGCAAAATGATGGAAATCAAAGAGTTCCAGGAAACAAGCAAGGCAAGGAGATAAATGGGTGCAATAAATAGCAGTCTTAATTGGTAAACTCAGGAAGTATTTTTCCCCAAATGGTCATAAAATGGATATAACCTAAAAAAAAACCCTAACTGTTTTTCATTGTGAAATTATCTGTGAATTTGGTCACAAGTAAGTTTGCTTTTAAGATTATCTACTTATAAGGAACTCTGACAATATTTATAGCTGATACACTTTATATCTGCAAGGAGCCTGACAATAGAACTGATTCATGTGGTTTGTAAATCTCCAAAGACAGTCTAGAAAGTGAACAGCTCATGCTCAGAAGCAGTCATGCAAATATTTCCTGAGTAAATTCACAGAATGATTTCATTTGTGCAAACTGGCATTGCCTGTGATCAGTTTGTTATCATAAATAACAACAAAATGCAAGCAGTAGATTATACACCAATGGTAACATCAGCTGTGAGAAATTTGTGGGAAACAGGCACAAACTGGAATCATTTAAGAGTCACAAAGATGCTCCCCCAGTCAGAGGAGAATTGCCCTGCAGAGGAGCAGCATTTATATCCTGGCACGCTGCCATCCTAAATCCAGAGATGTAGAATCACTCTTGTATGATGGGCATGGGTAGAAGTCTCCCTTGAAGAGAGCAGCCCAGAACTGCAGGACATGGGGTAGCAGTGCTCCAGGTAGGAAATTCAGCAGGGGAAAATGGGGAGAGCAAGAGGCTTGGCCACACTGTTGTGATAGTGTGCTTAATCCAAAGATTGTACAACAGAGAAAGGGGGAGGACAAAAACACAAAACCAAGTACTGAAGAGGTGAGAAATTATCTCTTCTTAGATGCTTAGAATGAGGTCACAACACCCTAATATTTTAAGCAAAGGAAAAGAAATAAACCATGAGATTCATGACAGGAAAACACCTACACTTAGAACTATTCAGGTTATTGTCTTCTGAATGAGAAGCAGAAAGTGACAATTAATTTCCACACTATGCTCTGTCATCAGTTAGATGAACTGTTAGATGAACCTATGGAAAAATTAACTGCAAAATACCAAACAATCATTCACCAGTTAAAAAAGCACAAAAATTATGGTACTTTATGCAAGTTTCCAGGCAATAATTGATTGAGCTGTTGAATGTTGCTGTGAAACATAAAAGAGATCAAGATGTGAGGAACAGAATTACGTGCTGGCTTTGTTTTAGGAAAGGTCTGCAAAGCAAAGTGAGACAAATCCAGATAAGGAAGAAAATTGATCAATTTATTAACTTTTATGGATTATGTCACTATCTGGAATGTTTTGTGCTGCACTACCAAAGAGCAAGGTGTCTTTATGATATGGCACAGAGAAAGCCAGTGTGCAACATTCACTAGCTAAGACCTCAGTAGAATTTACGCTTGTCTGCAGTTTTGAAAAGTGACAGAACGTGGGCAAACATTTTGTGTCCCCGTGTGAGGTGCAGTTTTGTCATGCAGTTCTGTGTTGTTCCCTCTGTGTTTAGGATGACCAAACCCCGCTACACATTTCTGCCCGCCTGGGAAAAGCAGACATTGTGCAGCAGCTGCTGCAGCAGGGAGCATCTCCAATGCAGCCACCACGTCAGGCTACACGCCCCTGCACCTCTCTGCACGGGAAGGGCACGAAGATGTAGCTTCTGTTCTTTTGGACCATGGTGCATCTCTGTCTATCGTCACCAAGGTAAGCAAGCTGCAGGAGTGACAGATTGAATTGTAAAACATACCTGAATCAAGGGCTGCTTGTGAATTAAATGCTGCAAGAGTCATATACATGTACAGTGTAAGTGTAAGCCGCATTTTATTAAAAGGGTACAAAGCTTCGTGCTTGTACCTCAGGACCGATCAGACATGCGTTTTCTTGGAAAGGAAGGAATGCAGGGCAGAAATTCTAGGCGAGTGTTGATAGGCTTGCCCTTGGGTCTTTGGTAGTGTGAAGAAAGGAACGGACTCTTCCCTTTTTTAGCATAAATAGTGCTTTGCCTTGCAAGGGAAGGGCCTCCAGACCCCGCAGGGCAGTTGGGAATCTGCAGACTTGCTGCCTGTACTGGGGACTACATAACAGGGTGAATGGAAGCAGCTGCATCCTTGCAGATTGGAGACAAACCTTGCCCTGAGAAAGAGTGCCCAGGGCTGCTATATTACTGCTTTCTCTTACAGAAAGGATTTACTCCACTACATGTGGCTGCAAAGTACGGGAAAATTGAGGTAGCCAACCTCCTGCTTCAGAAGAATGCATCTCCTGATGCTTCTGGAAAGGTAGGACAGAAGCCGCTGCCACTTGCACAGCAAATGTCTCAAACCAGACAATATTTTATTAATGTCCTCCTACCTACTTACCATCACACTAGTATCTACAGCCTGCGTTTAGCTGGAATTGGTTTCATGTGGTATTCCAGTCCCTGTTAGCCTTGCCAAGAGCCAGCAAACTCTCAACAAAGTGACTTTTATTGTCATTAATTGACAACAAAGTGATGTGCTCTGTGTTCACATCCAGAGGAGTGGAGACAAACCATTCCCCCGTGTTCCTACCCAGACTATTTGCAGTCTTTATCAGAGTATTTGGGTAGCTGGCTCTGCTTCCCCAGGTCTCATGATGGAGGGGGAGGGGCGGGGTGGGGAGGGCAAAGGCCAACAGGACCTCAAGCTTTTTAAACCAGCCCAGCTTGGATTTTTACAGATCCAAGGGGCTGTTTACTTACCCACTGCAGTAAAAGGAAAACATTGCCAAGAGTGTGACCTCCTTACCCTGGGGGCAGCACAGAGATGTGCTTCTCTGTTCATCTTCCCTGGGAAAATTGAATGGGGCTTTCACAGCTCAGGAAAGATTTCCAAATTTGTTTTATTTTTTGATTCTAAAAGTTCCCGAAGACTCTGGATGCATGAATAACAAATGTGTTTTTTCACTTTATCTACTGGAATTTTCCAAACTGCTGAGTTTCCCCTGGAGAGAGTCTGTAACAGCACTTGTTTGTTCTGCATGTGTTTTTAGAGCGGTTTAACACCACTGCATGTAGCTGCACACTACGATAATCAAAAAGTGGCCCTCCTCCTGTTGGACCAGGGAGCTTCACCTCACGCCTCTGCCAAGGTACAAGTACTGGCTCCTCTGGGGGAACAACACCCAGGCTTTTTATGTCACTTTATTCCCTGTCTACTCCTGTTCTTTCTAGGCTGTGTGTGTTTGCAGTTACAGGAGGCTCAGTGACCTTGTTAATGTCTCACATCCACATAAAGCTGCTAGAGTAACTCTGCAGGTAAAAAAATTGCAGTTAAAAAAACCTAAAAAACAAATAAAGATGCAGAAACACTTTAAATCACCAGTTTCGGTCTCAAAAAGATACTGAGCCTTGCGTTCTTTGTCCAATCTCTTCAGTAGCTTTTCCAGGCTAGTCAACTTTGTATCATTGAATCTTAAGATCTGTGCAGGGCAGGCCTGGGGTCAAAGCCCAGCTATACAGGGGTACTTCTGTTTGTGCCCCAGAATGACATCTGAGGTGAGGTAAGTTCTTCAGCACAATATATGTAATTATTCATGTGCTTCACAATACTTCTACCCCAGTGTAAATGGACTGGCAAGAAATAAAACTAGTCTGAGCCCTGCTTTGATTGTAATTTACTGTAGGCAAGACAATATCTAGTGTAAGGTTTCAGATGATATGAAAGAATAAATATGTAAATTTATTCTGGCAGTGCACAGAACAAAGAGAATTTAGAGAAGCTTGAACTATCTATTGTTTTTAGTGGATCCCAGTTTTAAGTATGAGATGGATAAATACTATAATCAATCAAAGTATAATTGGTATTTGAACAGGAACATTAGGTAAAGCAGGATGGAAACATATGTAGGTTAAAGCAGGTTAAGTGCAATGTAAATACCTCATTTGAAACAGCCCAGGTAATTTCCTTAAATCACTGCAAAACACCAAACCCTATGGAGAGAGGAAAGCTGTTGGAAAAGCCAGTACTGCAGTTAGATGGGCAGCACTCCTTGATTGCCTTCCTCTCACACATGGCTGAGTGCAGCCATAGCACCGGAGGCCTTCTGCATGGCTGAAGGAGGGGATGGACCTACTCATGGTAGGTCCCAGAGTTTGTAGTGCAAGGAGGGGAAGTTAAATAAACACGGACCGCCAGCAGCAAGGCACAGTTTAAAATCAATACTGTCGATAGTGGCAATCTGCCAGAGCAGTGCCCCAGGGGGGCAACTGGAATGATCTCTGATCTTTCACTACTGCAGCACAACACTCTTAAATGGCACTGGAGGGAAGAAAGGGCCTTCTGAAGAGGATGAGAAGGCACTGACCCAGTTTTCACTGAAAGAAGCTGCCAGCAGGAGCTGTGCATCCTGTAGGGGCAGGGATTGCAGCAGCTCCTGCCAAGAGCTTGGAAAATCCAAAGCAAGGTGGAAGCCCTATAGACAGTGGTACAGCATTGCACAAACTCGTGTCAGGTCACCTTAGCTTCCCCATCTGTAACAGAACAGTTCTGCAGCTGCCACTTCAGGCCTCCGAGTGCCAGCTGTAAGTGTGCCCAAAAGAAAGCATTTGTTAGTGTTCTGCAGCAAGTGAGCCACTGCAGCAGCCAGCAGAGCGTCAATACTAAATAAAATTAACCATAACATGTTCGTTGCTTCGGGCATCCACTGTGCACTCATCTGAAAGATGATAGTGGTAACAGCAGATGATTTCCTGTACTTCTTGTAAATGTGGTCCAGTAAATAAATGTTATGTCATATCTCATCACTGGCTCCACTGTTTTATCAGTAGTTGCCTTTCCTGTGACACCACTGTCTTTAACACTGATCTTAAGTGTGGCTCATTAGTCAAGCCCAGCAGAATTTGCCTTGAAGGGTAATAAGTGACAGGGTATGGGAAATGGGCATGTCAGAATACAGTGCTGTGGTACAGTTATTCTGATAAACCATTCTTCTCTTTTGTAGGCAAAAATTCTGCCTAATTTCACATGCAGCTTATCTGTAATTTGAATTTGGCATCCACTTTACAGTGCCTTTCGTCTTCACCAAGCCATCCCCAAAGCCTTAGTTTTTCTCCATCCCTTCATCTTAAAACATTTTCCCTTTTTCCAATCTTTTCCCTGGCAACCAGAATAACCCAATACCCTTCCTTCTAAACTTCTCTGTTCCTTTCTCCATCTGTGCATAGTGACAGAGTGCTGCCGTTATGAGGAGAAGATGCAGACTGGGACTGAGCTGATTTTCAGCTTTTATTTTTCAGCTCTCTTTTTGCCTTTTCTTGGCAACCTGCTGCTGTCCATTCCACTGAAAATAATATATGTCCATTTCTGAGGAAAAGGCTTGGAAACTGCATTTGTTATTTTATATAATGTAAAATTAACTCCATTTAAAGGAGCTATGTTTTTGCAGATACGCAGGATTTAGCATGTTGTATTTAGAGTTTATTAGGTGCTTGTGTGGCAGTGGTTGTTTTACATGGCAGTATCATGCAGGAAGTCTAAGGCAGAGGATTATAGGGTTTTCCTGAAGCACTTTATCTTCAAAGTGAAAATTCAGTGGCCATGTGCTTCTTTTATTGATTGTGGCACTGTGTTTCTTATGTGTCATTTTCAGATACCTTAGTATCCAAGATCTGAACTGAATCTGAATTGAATTTTGAAGGTTACAGAACCTTTTCCACATGAAACTAGGGCTGTCCAACTCTTGCTGCCAGGTTCCTATTAAAGCTCTCTTGTAATAATTTTTGAGCCCTCATGTATTTTTTCCTTGCTCATACCTGCCTTCCTCTGCATGTCTTGCGACCTTCCTTCCTTTTCAGACCAGTCCTGCTGCCCTGTGGGTAGAAGAGGAGCCCAGCCATGTGAAGGCTTTGTGCCTTTAGGTAGATTTTATTAGGCTGGGTAGTCTGAGATGCAAATAGTACTTATGCTACCATACAAAAATACGAAATTGTTTATGAAGCTTGGGTCTCATCCCCCCTTGACCTCGTCCCTTAGTCCCATGCAAATGTGTGCACATTTGTCATTTGCTTGAAAATGAGGGCTAATATATTTCTGAATGACAGGAGGTTCTTGACTAAACAGTCATTGCATTAACTAAACTGGTCATACCTCCATCAGAGTTTTGGTATTTGTGTGCTGATCAGCTATTCTTTATACCCATTTATCTATTTTCTGCCTATCTGTGATTTTTTAGAGTTACAAAATTGCATTGTGCAATAGATAACTGCATTTTTATTTTTAGTAGTGAGCCCCCTGGTACACATATTGGGAGGAATAAAAAGATAAGGAGTGCCTGACTCTGAAGTTACGTGCTTCAGTTTTCCGTTGATCTGAAAGAAACAGCTTGTCAGTAAGATTTAGGGTAAATGCTGCAAGAAAGGCCATATTTTATGTACATAATGCTTTCATTCACACTGGGAAATGGGAAAAACCCCCAAACAATAACAGCTGTTGCGAGTTATGAACACACATCCTGCTCTTCTGTTTGTTAAAGATTTTATGTACATTTAAGGAAAAGGAGGGAAACAAAACTCCTATTTCTATAGATTGTCTTTTCCTGAAAAGATTTTTTTTCCCCAAATTTAAAAATTTACTTCAGAATCCTCCTCTTTGTAGCAGTGCTTTCATTAGAAAGATTGCTTAAAGGTCAGATACATTGGTTCGTATAGCTTGTTAACATTGTATTTGACTGTGTTTGACAGAATTTTTAGGACTAATGGCATCATTATTCACAGAGCTATGTAGGTACAGAAAAGTGATTTATCACCTTGTTCAATGAGCAGCTCTCAATGAAGTGCTTTCTGTTGGCAGAATGGTTACACCCCCCTGCACATAGCTGCCAAGAAGAACCAGATGGACATAGCGACCACACTGCTGGAATACGGTGCCGATGCCAACGCAGTCACCAGGCAGGGCATTGCCCCTGTGCACCTCGCCTCCCAGGACGGCCACGTGGACATGGTGTCACTGCTGCTCTCCAGAAATGCTAATGTCAGCCTCAGCAACAAGGTGAGTGTTTTCCTCCTGCCTGTGTAAAAATGGGATGAGGGGGAGAGGGCCCTGCGATGAAATTTTGCCCGCTGGGATTCTGCGCATGCTGAAAGCCCCTGCAGGTGTCAGAACACACTTTATCATCATCTCTCCTAGCAAACAGCAGCATGCCATGGCACACTGAATGGACTGCGTTTTGTAGTGATAACACATGCTGCAGTGGAATTTATTAATCCAGCATTCATTTACGCCAAAACACGACCAGAGAGAAAATATCTTCCTCCTCACAGGGGCTACTGGGGCTGGACCTGCCATTTATCAGTCTCTAGCAATATGCCTGCCCATTTTTCAACTGTTACATGTGTAATTGTTTGCTATACTTTTTTGTATTTTTTTTTTTTTGTATTTGTAGCATTTTTAGCACTATAATATTTTATAAGAAAAAAATGTAACATGTACCAGTGAATGGTAGCAAGTATTGCCACCTAATGGTAACAGCTGACTTGTTCAGGGATGGTGACTTTTTTAACGGGATAATAACAGCAACTTTGTATGAGATTTTGTTCCTAAATATAAGTGATTCTTCCTCTCCAGGGTAGGTTCCTTAGCCCTCAGTGACTTTTGGTGTAATTTCTCCTGGTGGTAGGAAAGGGAAATTGTTGCATTTCACTTTATGTGTGAATTCATAGGATATTAAGTCTGCATTATAGTAATGTTTCTAGCAAATATGCAGCCTTAATTCTTCAAATGCCCCACTAGACATTGTTATTTGACATTGTCAAGTGCAGTTTCAATATGGATTGCTGTGGCTAGACTAGAGAGGCAATAGAAATTTCTTTTCATGGAAAATGTTTCTTATTCTCAGCACTTAGTATCCTCTGAGGCAGTGGGTGTTCCTGCACAGGGCTGCTGTGTTTTCCTGCTTCTAACTTTCCAATTTGATTAGTTCTGGGTCCTTTTTCAGAAAGCTTCTCTTGCAGATGTGGATTTTTTTTTTTCCTCACAAGTCTCAATTGTGCATGGGCTTATGCAGTGCAGGATGGACTTTGTAATGCCACAGGAAAATTTACCATGTACGTGTTCTGCATCCACTGGCTATCCCATTTTGCTTCTGAGGCTAATACAGGGAGCATGATTGAAATGCTTGGCACATCAATTCAATGCCACCAGAGGTTAATTACCTGCAGCATCCTTCAATCTGTTCAGCTGTAATCTCCAGTTTCTCATTGTGCTGATAACACCACCTTTGGGGAGTAATTCCCCTCCATACTCTCTCAGGGATGCACATTTCCTCAGAGCACAGCACCTCCACATTCAAAGCCAGATGTTTAAAGCTCACTGACTTCTGAGTTCTTCAGTTTTGCAATAGGAGTAGAAAGAGCATTTATTTCTTTGGGACCCACAGAATGGTTTGGAGATGCATACTCAGAGAGCCCAAACTGAGCATTTATTAATCATTTTGGAAGGTTTGGCCACTAATATCTGGTTCCATTAGATAATTTATAGTTGGTTACTGTTACATATTTGTCTAAGGTGACCCACCTAAGCCACATTATCATCAGGATTGCATCTTGGAGTGAAATGCAATGGGACACTCTCAAAATAACTGGCCTTGGTAGGAAGCGCACCATGGATGTGGATTTGGGTTCAAGGGTAGGAAACTTAGTGATGTGTTCCTGCCTGAGGTGACCACTCCTACCACTTGCTCTTCTGTCTTTGGTGCTAAAGGCAGTAGGAACAGGAGAGAAAATTAACCATAAATTGCAAGTAAAGCATATTCTTTCTCATTCCTAACAACATCTCTTCAGCAGATTCTCTCTTTCCCCTTTTATCTTCTACTCCTTCTATGTGGCAGAAGTTGCATAATTTTCTTAGGTTTTAAGGATATTTAGATCTTGAGTTTTAAATAAGAAAAATTACTATCAGTACACATTTTCTATCAAGTCTGTATACTCCCTGAGCAGAGAGAAATGGGCCTGATCTCAGAGAAATGCAATTTTAATCTTTTGTGTTTGTGTCTGAAAATGATCCAAGTAGAGGAGTAAAAGGTAAGGATAAAACTGAGTGAATGTGAAAAACTTGCAGAAGTGTAAACGGTGATTCAATATTGCTTTTAAAGTCTGACTCATTATAAGGAAGTACATTAGGAGGTAAAAAATACTATGTGATTTTCCCTTAAAGTGATCTAATTTGTTATCCCATATGTAACACTGCATGGAGAAATTTTCCTTGTCTTAAAGAAACGTCATCATCTTGGCTTTTGAATTGTACTTTCCTGCAGATCAAGAGTGTGATTACAAAGCACCTTACACAGTGAAAGTGGAATGTGCAACTTCTTTAAATTCAGTCAGATGTTTAGATTCTTACTGATACCTGAATTTGCATTTTAGAAGTCATGTGCCTCCTCTGGAGATAGTTACTTGTTGTTTCTGATTTCCAGAGTGGACTGACGCCCCTCCACCTGGCTGCCCAAGAGGACAGGGTCAATGTAGCAGAGGTTCTGGTTAACCAGGGAGCTGCTGTTGATGCACAGACGAAGGTATGAACACCACTGTCACATGAAATATTTCCTTGCAGGGTGGCATGAGCCTCTAGATAGGACTAGGAATGGATTTCAGGGTGAAAGTGAAACCACAGCAGAGAAACATTCCTTGTAATAAATTATTGCAGAATATATTCTGAATACTGAAGGTTTGTAACTTGGGTATTTAATGTTAAGCTCAGCCTTTGAGCAGTAAGCTTATTTCTTGCCAAATATTTAGATCAATACAGGTTTAGATTGTATCCTGTTTTCGTGCTTCACTGAAGGTAAGTGGGATTGATCTAGTTTTTGAATAAGGAAAATGTTTTTTAATATGAAATACATATATGCAGTGGTGGTCCATTTCAAATTTACTTGCCTAAAAATAGTTTTGCTTAAATATTTGGACTCCTAAATAAAAGACCTGAATTTTCAAGGTGCTTTGGGGATGGCTTTTGAGACCCCAGTGATGACACCTCCCACTTCACAGTATTGCTTTTTAAGGTCCATGTCCTGAAGCAAAGACCCTTTGCAGAAATGGTTTTACGCTCCCTAATGATGTACAGTGTTCAGAATTTAATGATAATTATCTCAGTGTTGATTACACTTACATTCCTTGTGTGATGTCTAGATCTTGGGGCAAGAAATCGGTTGAGATCAAATACTTGGACTGCAGTGGATCAAATCAGCTAAATGAACCAAGTCCTACAATCTGACCTGCATTCTTTTGCAGAGTCGTAGATTTCACAGCTCTCTGCAAGGTGTATGCCATGAGTTAGGTGCTGTGCTTGCATCCCAGGAGTGTCCAGGTGTGTCAGACTGTCCAGCAATATTATCATACCACAGTGACAGCTCAGAAAGGACTGAGCCATCATTTCTGGCTGCAACTCAGCTGATTGTAATCTGTGGCAGAGGGAAAAGTCATTGCTATCTGACTTCTCTACAGTGTAATTCCATCTGTACCAGCTACTGATTTCAGTAACATTATCCTGACATAAACCTGAAATAGTTTTGCTAACATCCCATGAGCTTCTCCAGGCTTATTCTTTGGTAACATATCCTCAGCCTGTATTTTAAAGATGAATCAGTCAGGGTTCTTATCTGTCAGATCACCCAGCAGCAGATGAGATCTGCCCTCATTCATTCTTTGCACAATTTCCTCAGATGAATGTGGTTGCCTTCCTAGAGATAGTTTTTACCTGCTTTTGGTTTCAGTAGCAGGACATTGCAGAACCTGTTCTTATAACTTGGTCAGAGCTGAGTCACCTCCCAAGCCATAAAACTTGTCAGAGTGTTTGCCTTTGCCTCTCTGTGCAGTGCTCTTGTCAGTCCCACAAATAGCAAGCAGTCTAAGGAGACATTTATATTGACAGGTGCAGGCAGGCACACGTGTTTGTGTGCCCAAATAGGATCCCATTCTGGGCTGCAGTGGCCTTTTAGTCACATTAGGGTGGTGGAAACCTCTGAGGTTCTGTCACAGCTGAGAGGCAGGCTGGGCATGTCTGCTGGGTCCCAGGTACAGCCTGGTGCAGCTGCAGGAGCTCTGTACTCAGCTTCAGGCCTGGCAACATGGGGGAGCTGGCAAGGGACTCTGTAGAGACACATGGAAAAGGGGCTTCTGTCTATCATTTAGGGGCTTCCTGTATGTGGAGCTGAATTTCTTAATGGCATCTCTGAAAGCTGACCTAGTCATTAGGTAAAATGGGGGGAAAATAGAGTCATATTTGACTGTGTGCAGCATGAATCCTGTCATCAGTAATAGTCATATAATTTTAAAGACAGAAGTAAATCCCTTCTTGTTCACTCTCATTCCTCAGTTACATGTGTAACTAGTGTGACTAAAGAGAAGTTTCCCAGTACACTCTTGTTTCCATGGGACTGCCCCATAACTGTTAGGAAGTGGCTCAGGGACTCATAAGTCAGGTGAAGTCATGTTGTATTTAAGCAGGACTACTTTGGGTTGTAAGAAGTCACCTGTCTGGTGAAATTCTCCATGCTATAGGCTTCTGTGGGGAAGAACACCTTCAACAGCTTATCCTGCTGTCCACCCACTAGTTAGTCCTCCCTGCTACAGGGCACTGTCTGCTTCTATTGGGAAGAGAGTGCCCACATGCCTTGCAGGATTCTGTTAGAGTGGAACAAGCTCAGTGGCATGAGCGTGGTGCTTTTCCACTGGCTTCTGCAGGGTTTGTGCAGCCCTGAGCCCTCCAGGCTCACAGAGTCAGCCACATGGAGGGTGTCTGCCAGATAGCCACTTGCTGCCTCCTGTGATATAAGAAATGTGCCAATGCAGTACTCGGTGTTTTAGCAGGGAATAGTTTCTGGATAAACTAATGATCACCTAGGGTTCCTCAGGAAATAACTGAAAACCCTGAATTTCTACAACGAAGGAAAAATGTTATGCTATAAGAACAGACATACTTTGACCTCATGTTCATACAGGTGAAGGTTAGATGATTGGCTTGTGAAATAGCAGCTCTGTAGTTACAAGCTCTCCCGTTTAGATGGATTAACTGTACATATTGCCTCTAAAACCAGAGGCATTGGGGGACAAGATAAGCAACAGCTGAGTTGGCTTTGGAGGCACTGTTGCTATGCTTGCATGTTTGCACAATTCTGTCCAGCACGTCCAGTTTGGATTCATTCCTTTGGACATACAGCAGCAGAGATGTGGCCATCCATGCCTTAGAAGCCAGTGAAGCAGCACAGCTCAGAGTGACATTATATTGGGGATCTCTGCTACCAGCAGCGTTACCACTAACCTTCTGTTTTCTTCCCTCCATTTCACATCCATGTCCTTTTCTTACCTCAGTTTTTGAGGCATAGATGACTGTTCAGTAGCACTTTTTTTGTTGGTTTTATTTATTTATTTTCCCTCCTTATCGTATTTCTCATTTTCCCAGCATAAGCAGGCATAGGTTCTGTCACTCCAGCACAGTACCTGTCAACAAGGGGAGAACACTTCATGTCATTTAACTTAATATCACTAGGTCATTGAACTCTTGAGTAGGGACCGATGAACTATCATCTTCCTGGTCTGGTACATGTTCTTTAGTCATCATTTATATATAACTTACCCCCTGTGGAAAATCTTGAGTCTGCAGTTCTGACACATGGGAGTTCTGACCCTGCTCACACTCTAGGGGCTGCACACACTTTGGGAAGTTTTCAGGTGGTTAAAGGAGAAGACAGGGCAGAAACACATTTTGCTGAAGCTGCATCAGGGAAGAAACAAAATCTAGTATTGCAGAAAATCACTTGTACAGGGGATTAATTTGTATGATTAGGATCAGTTCTGGCTATATAACTTATGAACATTTTTGAAATTGCTCTCAGAAATGAACAATTGCATCTGTGGGTCTCTCTTGGGGTGGTTTCTGTCCCAAGAAATTTTTTCCTGACCTTTGTAGTAGAAAAAGGCATGAAAGGAAGAATAGCTGCTGGTTATGAAGTCCATTTATTAATAGTGTTGTGGGATCTTTCTGGTTTTGCTGCATCAATTAACTAAATAGCCTCTAATCCCAGAGCTGCAGGAGTCTAAATCTAGGCTGAAGTATAAACAACACCACTGTAGCAGGCCAGAACGAGTGCTTGAGGCCATAAGGCTGCTCCTGCCACTTGAAAATGAGATTTTGTTATGTGGTTTAAACTCAGCCATGTTAGAAAATACACTTCAGGTGGTAAAGTTCGAGCTGCTTCAAAACCCTTCACATTTAGAGAGATTTAATAATTGAATTTGGTGTTCACAGAAGGCATGTTAGTGTCCTGCAGCTAAGGCAGCAGCTCTTGACTATTATGACATTGCATTTGTTTGCCTGAATTTAGGTACGCTAAAGAGTGTTTGGTGCTGAAAATGTGCTATGCAGTATCATGCTTAACACAAGGCATGCTCACACCCTTCACAATAATGATGGGAGTTGAAAATCAGTCTGAAGCCATGGCTGCAAGCAGATATCCCTTCTCTGGTGGTCATGCTGATTGTAAAAATCTGCCCTGGTACATGTGATGTTGCTTTTGTTTTAGGGCTTTTGTGCTGGTAGTTGGCATGAGTAAATATTGTTTCATGGCTCAGCAGGTCTCCACATGTCTTTTTTCCACTGTTTATCCCACTGGATAGTGTAGTTGTAGGATACAGCAGTACTGTGATGGACTGGCAAAGGAAGACTGAGAGAAAAGTGCTGGTTCAGTCAAGGATGAAAAGCAGGGATTGGAACTTCTATTTCAGTGCAGGTTTTTTTTAGTCAAACAGTCACTACACTGCTCTTGGTGTTGGGCCTCCCCTGGAGAGCCGATGGTCTCTTGGTCCCTGGCTGATAACAAAGGCTGATTTCCTGTCTGGAAAACAAAGCCAATATTAAACTGTCTTTTGTTTCTAAAACTGTACTTTTGGTAGGAGATAATGGTGGCTGAGCGGTCATGATGTTCTTTTGCAAGTTGAGCTGGGATTTTTATTTCAGATTTATTCAGGTCTGCCTGCTTTGTTCTGACAGGAGCCCCATAGCAGCCTGAATTCATAACAGCAATCCAGCTTTTCCATTGGAATACCTAATTTTCAGATGCAGGAAGAGATAAGAAGGAGGCAGGGAGGGAGGGAAGTCCTATTGATAAGAATTGCTTTCATACAGAACAAACACTCAAATACGGGTGTCTTCATGGAGCATTATCTGTCTCTCCTTGGCTCTTTGTACATGCTCAGTTGTCATTAAGATGTTTCTGTGGAAATTTCCATCCTAATAATGTGCAATAATGAACCTTTGTGAGGTACTGCAACGTGTTAGGTCCTGATTTAGCAAAGCAGGGAAGTGTCTGTGTGTGTACACGTAGGTTTGCCTGTTTCATTCAGTCATTATCCTTTGTGATATTTGGATCTAAAGCAATTTCTAGCCCTATAAACAATAATGCTGTAGCTTCATTGTCTGACATTTACAGCAGAAAAAACAAAAACTGAGCAGCTTGAGAGTCAGCATGACTAGAAAGATGCAGTAATTCAAGCTGTTAAGATTTATGGCTATTGCCAGTGGAGGATATTTAAGTAATTCACTGACATGATATACAAGACTTGTGATAATTCCCCTCAAAAGTTAAAATTGAAGGGCAAGAGAGTAAGGGATTCTTTATGTGCTCTGTAGGAAATGAAAAGTTCAGTATTTCTGATTTTCTTTTTTCTTGGCACTTATTATTGTAGCTTTTGATAAACCCTTCACAGCTGCTAACTCCCCTGTTGCTGCTCATCCTTTAGAACAGCCACAAGGTGATGTCTGTTAGAGCTGTGTTAAACAAAACCCCTGGTTTTCTTGGAAGTAACTTTTTCAATATTAGGCTGCCTCCTAAATCCCTTAGTGCTTTGCCAGTAATTATAACTAAGCCTGAACTGCTGTGCAAAAATTCATATAATTATGAGCTGGGCTTTGTTGTTTTGTTTTTGCTTTTGGTGGTTTTTTGGGGTTTTTAAGTGGGATTCTCATTGTTTTGGGGTTTTGTTTGTGTATGTGTGTGGGGTGTTAATTATTAATATCTTTTGAAACAAAATATTTTAGCCTCCTGGGTACCTTTCTATAGAGAATGAAAGTAGCAAGCTCAAGTAGACTTGAGAATTGCTACTTTTATTGTTGATTTAATTGTGTAGTTGCAGAATCTGCCAGTTAGAGTGTTTCAGAAAACTCAGTACAATACCTTGGTTTAGGTGAGGACCTTGGGATACACAATCATTGCGCCTTCCTGAGCTAGAAGGAGTTGATTGCAGGAGTCCGAGCTGTAATTGAGAAGTTAAGGATATCCTCCCCAGCTTTCAGGCACCGAAAGGGCATTTTGCTAGCTGGTTTTGCTCTGGCCAGTGCCCTCCCTGCGGGCTGTGAGCGTGCAGCTGTGCTGCGGGCCAGCCGTGACACGCCGTGTCACAGCTCTGCGCCTCTGCTGTCAGCCCAACGGGACGTGACACGAGATGACCACAGGCCATAGCAAACCTGAAAGAGAGCTCCCAGCACACTCCCAGCACCCCAGGCAGGGGACTGGTGCTTTGCCCGCAGGCTGAGCAGGTGTGCACACTGCTGGGGACGCGTGGCAGGAGCTGCCTGTCAGTGCACACCCCTCCAGCTGCCGTGCATGGCCAGCCCAGCAGCACCAGAGCGCCAGAGGAAGCCTCCTGCAGATACAGCTGAATCGTGACCCTGGAAATGTCATGATTCCCACCATAATTTGGGAGGAGAAGGAGGAAAAGCTTTCACTTAGTCTCTGATTGAAACAGCACACTGGTCAGGAGTGACAAAGAGCATCAGTAATTGTTCCTGCAGCCATTTCTAAAGGTACCACGTGGAAGTTTCTGTGTATAACATTTCTAGAAGGAAACTGTCATTGTACTGCAGTAAATATGTGAGGGTTGATAGCTCCTTTTTCAGTATTCATTGTTACAGGCTGGAGAGGAGCCTTTACAGATCACTTCAAAGGGAAACCTGAGATCAGCTGGTCTTGGCTCTCTGATATGCTCCAGATTTTAATGTTTTAGGGTTATTAGCAGGGGGTTCTCAGCAGGTGGTCCTTGACTTCAGATTTCATCTCTACAGTTAGTTTTGTGTTGATTTCTTTTTTTTTTTTTTTTTTGACCTTGCTGGTCATGTTAAGAGGCCTGTATTTTGAAGGGGGAAAAGGGAATTAATATTTTGTAGGAGAAGGTCTCACAGCCTTATTTTCTTTACTGTTTTTGAACTGTTTTGATAGCTTGGCCATCCTTTAATCTGAGTTTATCTTTGTCCCGTTGGAGAAGCAAGGGCTGTAGAAGCTGTGTTTGAGGTACATGACTGTGAGTCATCATTCTGAAGAATCAAGACTCTGGACATCCCAGGGGGCCCTGCAGAGTCAGACTCTGGGCACTCCTAGGAACAGGAAGTTATTTGGCTAACCTTAAACTGACAATATCACGAAGATGAAGTCTGTGTTCAGTTCATGGTTACATTTAAGCTACTGCTCCAGCTCCTACCGCTGTGGGCTATTATTCTGTGCAAGAAAACTTCCTTGTAGTCATTTGGCATCTGATCCAACATTCACATAAATCAGCAGAAAGTTTCATTCTGCTGAGGCCAATGGAATTTCGATTCAGTGCTGTTTCTGGCACTGATTAACTAATCCTGGTTGTCAAAGTTAGTAGTTTCTTTAGATGGCAAAGGGTATATCATTAACTGGAAAAGAATAACACACCCTAATTTAAAGTAACTTTACAGCTACCATCTCCTAGCATGTATTAATACAACTGAAATGAGGTAACCTTGTGTGAAGCACTATCAGAGGCAAAGTGACATGAAAAAAAAAAAAAAAAAGGCATGTCTTAACTAATGGACACTTGAGACTTCCTTCTAGAGACAATAACTCACATCAGAGGTTTTCTCTTTCTTTCTCCTGAGCAGCTTTGACTTGATGGTTTGAACCTGTGTCGTGCTGGCTCCTGAACCACAGGCTGACCTTGGACTTGTCTTCTTGGTGCTTTTGGCCAAGTTGTCTGACCTGAGCACACCTCAGTGACATGGATGTTAAAATGCAGATTTGAATGACAGGCTGCAGATTTGAATTGTGTGCTTCTGCCTTTTGGGCACCAGGTTTTTATTTTCAGAGCAGGAAAGCAGAGGCATTTTTTTCACTAATAAAGGCATTTTAAACACTGATAGGAGCAGCAGGTGCCTGGTCAATACAAGACCAGCCCATTTTTCAGTGTTTCTACCCAGAAGGTTGGCCTTCGGATCTAGTTCCAGATCATATATGGGTAAGAACTAGGGAAGGCCAACAAGGCAGATGTCATGGTGTGAGTCTGTTACAGACCACCCAACCAGGATGAAGAGCCAGATGAAACATTCCCTGAGCAGCTGGGAGAAATCTCACAATCCATGGCCCTTGTTCTCCTGGGGGCCTTCAACTTGCCAGATGTGTGCTGGAAGTACAACACAGTGGAGAGGGAAGAGTTTAGGAGGTTCTTGGAGTGCGTGGAAGAGAACTTCCTGATGCAGCTGGTGAGGTGTCAGCCAGGGAAGGCTCCTGCTGGACCTGTGTCTGTAACAGACTGGGGGGTGAGCTGATGGTCAGAGGCTCTCTTGGGCACCGTGATCCCAAAATGGTACTTCTTGTTTCTTGGAGAAGTAAGAAGGGAGTCCAGCAGAACTACCACCTTCCAAAGGCAGATTTTGGCCAGTTTAGGAGACTGGTTGAGAGAATCCCTTGGGAGCCAGTCCTGAGGGGATAAGAAATCCAGGAAAGCTGGATGTGCCTCAAGAAGGAAATCTCAAAGGCGTGGAAGCAGGCTATCCCTGTGTGCCAAGAGATGAGCTGGCAGGGAAGAATACTGACCTGGCTGAACAGAGATTTTTGGCTGGAACTCAGGAAGAAAAAGGAGAGTTTATGACCTTTGGGAGAAGGGCAGGGCACTCAGGAGGTCTACAAGGATGTTGTGAGGTTGTGCAGGATGAAAATTAGAAGGGATGAAGTCCAGCTAGAACTGAATCTGTCTGCTGCTGTAAAAGACAACAAAAAACATTTCTTTGAATACAGTAGCAAAAAAAGGAGGGCTGAGAGTCTGCCTCCTTTATTGGATGTGGCAGGAAACATTGGCAAAGGATGAGGAAAAAGCTGAGGTATTTAAAGCCATCTTTGCCTCCATCTGTAATAGTAAGACAAGTACCCAGATCACTGAGCTGGAGAGAGGATGGATGGGGTAGAAAGAAGCCTCCATAATCCAAGAGGAAATGGTCAGCAACCTGCTACACCACCTAGACACACACACACATCTCTGGGTTCAGATGGGTTCTGCCTGAAGGCATGGATGGAGCTGGTGGAAGTACCCACTGAGCACTTTAATTGACTTTCATGAGAAGTGTGTTTTTTTTGCAAGGCTGGAGGATTTTTCACACAGTCCAGAGAAATAAAGCTTAATGGGATCTTTCCTGTCTCATGCCCGTTTGCTGCTTTTGCTTTTTTTTTTTTTTTTTTTTTTTTTTTTTTTTTAATTTTCTGTTTTAATCAGGGCACGTGCGGGATATTCACAGTTGCTAACTGCTGATGTTCATTGCAGATGGGATACACTCCTTTGCACGTTGGCTGCCACTACGGAAACATAAAAATTGTGAACTTCCTTCTGCAGCATTCTGCAAAAGTTAATGCCAAAACGAAGGTGAGTGTCGCGGGTGTTGCTGCGGGGCCGCGGCCGCCGTGCACGCTGTGTCAGCGCGGCGCTGCCCCGCTCTCTCTCCTGTCCTGCAGAACGGGTACACGCCGCTGCACCAGGCAGCGCAGCAGGGGCACACACACATCATCAACGTCCTGCTCCAGCACGGCGCCGCGCCCAACGAGCTCACTGTGGTAAGCGCTGGGGCGAGAAGGGTCTGGGGGGGGACAGGAAAAGAGCAGAGGAAGCCTATTCCCATCACCCCCACATCGTCTGTACTGTCATCTCTCCCAGAACGAGAAAAGCACACATCTGAAAACCTCTCCGGTTTCATCCCGTTTCATCCCACTTGTATATCTGTGAGGGTTCTTCCACTCCCACACATCTCTCCCCAGTAGGGGAGGCCTTTTGCAAAGTCCTCATTTGGAAAGAAGGCAAACGGGACTCTTGGTTGTTCTCTTTCTCCAGGTTGTTTGTTGTTTTCTTATCAGCAATCTCAGCACACCAGGCTTACACCAGCTTAGTGTGCAGGAGAACAGACACCAAAAGCCCCCTAACACATGGGATCAAGGTTCTCTTAAAGATAATTCACCCCATTATCACCAAGAACATCCATTATTTCTGCTTTTCTACCAATAACCAACTAAACTTCTATTCACGTAGCTCTAGACTGTTGCAAATTCCAGCCAGTTGTCCTGTGTTCCAAACACTGCACAACATGGAGCAGATGAAGAAGGAGGAAGAACTCTAAAAACAAGGATCCTTCATCTTGTGTTCATCTACTTACCATCCTAACAAACCCAACAATCTAAATTTCTCACCCTGTGATAAATGACATGCTATGCTGCTATCTAATTTACATTCTTGAGAATTCTGTTTCATCCCAAAGCTTAGGAAGCCCTTTCCATGGACGAAGGTTAAAGGTAGTGTTTGTCAGGGGGCTTGGACCCTTCAAAACATATTTTGAAAAAAATATTCTCTGCCTTCTGGGTTCCAACATATATCCTACTACCTCAGTATTTATTTCCATCAGAAAATGTAAACGTTTTTTTCTTTTATTTTACATTCTTCAGTAATTAACCAGCAGTTCCTACACTTCTTGCTAACCTTCAGACTTCTGTTACAAATGTTTCAATTGCTAGAATGGAAACACTGCCCTCGCCATTGCTAAGCGACTTGGCTACATTTCAGTTGTTGACACACTGAAGGTGGTGACAGAAGAGACCATGACTACAATTGTAAGTACAGTTCAGTTTGGTAGGGAATGGAAGAATTTTTCCAAAGCCAGAGTAGGAATATAACTAAACTTCATGTAGTTACATGACTACTGAGATTCCTACTACTGCTATTTCCTTTTAGCGCAGTATAAAGTCAGTATCTAGTGAAATGTGAGCTATTTTCAAAGCAGTAGACGCTATGAGGATGTACACAGAAAGAGCACCAACTGAGCAGAAAATGGCCAGTGTAACGGACTGATCATAACTACAGTGTTCCCACACACAATGTTTGTCCACATATCTTGTTGTTTAGGGAGCAATTTTGCAGCTGAAAAGATGTTCCTACAGGCTCATGTAAACAGGAGCTGCTGCCCTCCTTTGAGAGCATTCCCCAACAGTCTGATCTTTAATGGCTTGAATTTGACCTAAGAAAACCCATTCTGATATAAGAAATGGTTGTAATTTACTTAAAAGCCCCTCATTGCCCCTGCCATGGGATGGTGAAAGGCTGTATTCTGCAAACAGCCACAGTCTGCCGCTGCAACCCCAAATATCCATTTCCTGATGTGGATGTGAACTCCAGCTTGTCTGTCATCCCTCTCAGGAAGCATTAGCCAGGAGACATTGAAGGGACTAGCAGTGGTCAAATATTACCTGCTCTCAGAAAAATTCACAGAATCCAAAGTATTCCTCAGAAGGATTTTTTGTTCACTAATGTTCTGCCAAATTGCTTTCTGAAAAAAACAGTCTTTAGAGGCGAGGAACCTCCATGCATAGTCATAAAGCCCAAATTAGGTCTGAAGAACATAAATTCAGAATATTGGCTCAAAATTTGTTTTTTCCTTTCAGCAACTATTTTTTTTATAAAAAAGATAAAATGTGCATGTATATGTTTTTAGACATATCAGGGGTGGAAAATAGTTACCATATGTGTTCCATGTTTTGTCATCACCCCTTTGTCTGGTGTATCGTGCAAGCAGGTGATTGCAATATGATGAGCTTTTGGGATGACAGGCAGATTTTAGTTCTGTTACTGCATGCACCTTTTCTTGCTATGACTTTCCTGGCTATGGTTTCAGTAGTTTACAGAAAATCCACCACACTAAAAATAAATTTCAGCAAAATAAGACCTAAAGGGATATGCTAGAAAATAATACTGATTTTTTTTTTCCTTACACATTTTCCCTATGTTTTCTCAGGAACAAAATTCTCTTTAGAAAGATTTCAAGACATTTTTCCACACAGAAAAATTTGATGGAGAATATTATACAGGATAGCAAAACTTGAATGACTACCTACTATTCAATTAGGTAGCTGCAGGAAAACAACACATTTATACTAAAAACTCTCAATATCAAAGGTTGTTCTTGGCTGTTAGAACCAAGAATCACTTTGTGCTGCGTAAGTGACTGACCATTTATCTCCTGCAGATGAAGAGTAGAGAGATGGTGGGTCAGGCTCTGAATTGTGCTGAAGGAAATGTTAGATGCTGAGAGACCTATACAACCTCAAATATCTACTCTCAAGGGAAACCCAGGAATAATTTCCATTAAAGTCAGAATATGCTACTTATCAGTGTATAATTTCGAGCCCTTGGAAGTCTAAACATGAATTCTGATTTACAATTCAGGGTCTTAAAAGTTCAGTTTGACTGATGAGACTTATTTTTTGAGGCTTGTAGCTAAAAAACTCCCAAAGGTAAATTTAAAGGCATCAGGGATGAACAGAGCTAATTTTACTATAATTTATATTCAAACACCAATTAAAAAAAAGGCATGTATTACCTGGAAAAAAGTCCAGTTATTTTGCTGGTTTAACAATGTGTTAAAAAGCTTTGCAAGTAATTCCCACAAAGTGAAGTACATTAGGCTTTTTGTTGGTTTTGTAATGTTTGAGCATGGAGGAGCTCTTCTGCCTATATCAAGTGACTGGCAGTAGCCTAAGAAACATGAAATGCCAAGTGAGTATTCATAACACCTGAAAAAAACTGAAATCTTTTAAAATAAGTGAAAACAGAAAGGCTATTTTGCCCTCCTGAACTTTTTAAAGATTTCTTATTTGCATATGAAGCATGAGAACTAATAGTGGTTTAAAAACAAATACAATCTAAACCCCCATAAAGATGGCAGTGGGGTTTTGTTTGTGGGTTTTTGTTTGGTTTGGTTTTATTTTGTATTTAATTCCACTGCACTCCTTGAATGGTATCTCTGCAGAAGCTCCTGTCTGACCCAAACCTCTACCAGTGGTTGTGCTGTACCCCAGCTGAAAAGTAAGAAGTCCATGTGTATGTCATTCATGGGGTACAGGTATTCTAGGAACAGGTATTCTAGATTTCAGGTGCATTTGGAACTCTTTTTTTCCTGCTTTTATTTTTCTTTGTATTGGTCTTTGAGTCTGAATCAATATAAACATTGGGGTGAAAATCATGCAACCACTTCTGAGTGTCTTTCACGCACAAAGCCTGTCAGGAGTGTCATTTAGCCTGCATGTGGTTACAATTCTTCTTATTTGTGGGAAAAACACACAATTCATGCTGAGGCACCTGTGGAAAAAATGCACATTGCAGAATTCTTCTGATGTCAAAGGAGGAACACTTCCATCAGAAAGTTTGGTTTTATTAGAGATGAAATATTCCTTGCTCAAAAATACCTAGAGTTCTTATTAAACCCCTTAAAATGAAGTTCATTTCAGAATATGTGATTCTTTTTTTTTATATCATCATCTAAGCTTTCCCCTCATGCTTTTTCTGCTATGACAGTATGAGCATAGTTTAAAAAACAAATACAATATTGCCTGTTTCTGTAGTCTTTTTAATGTATTGTTCAATGCATCTTTAAAAATATAAAGTGAATAAGAAGCTAAAAAAGTTGTCTTGTTTTTTAACTGCAGATACAAATCTTATCTTGCATTTAATTTTAAAAATAACTAGAATTTTAAGAAAAATTATGCCTGCAACCTAATTTTTTTTTTCTATTACAGACTGTTACAGAAAAGCACAAAATGAATGTACCTGAAACCATGAATGAGGTTCTTGATATGTCTGATGATGAAGGTATTAAAATTTTTAAAATTTTTAATTTTTTTTTCAGTCTTTGTGAGTTGCAAGGTTGTAAGAAATGTCTCTTTAGAAATCCAAGACTAACACACATTATTAGTTGGATATGATCATTGCACATTTGTTATTGTTGTACATTGATTTTGTTGGCACATCAATAGTATGTACTTTTTTTTAATTATTTTGTTTATTTAAATCATGCAGTTCGTAAAGCCAATGTCCCTGAAATACTCAGTGATGCTGAATATTTGTCAGATGTTGAAGAAGGTATTTGTGCATTTTTGTATTGCACTGATATTTAACTTAAGCCTCTTCCTTTTATTTCATCTGTCTGAAAACTAATCCTTTCAGATAATTTTCTTATTATCCCACTAACAATAACTTCTGCTTTACAATTAAGAGCACTTTCAAAAATTCTTTGAGCTATTGCTGATAATTCTCTAACTTTTTTTCTGAATTTCTTACAATTTTTTGATCAAATTACCTTCACTTTCTTGTAAAAATCATTTTGCTGCTGTTTCTATTGAGTGAATAACTGTTTTATTGTTTTAACTGAAAAATGAAATACTGGAAAAGAGGGTAAAATATCAATATTGGAAGAAATGGCTGATAGTGAAAGTGGCAGAGAGAACAAAGTTCTTTGTTTTTTTTAAAACAAGTGACTGTTAAATTTTCTTGTTTTTCTTTAGTCAATCTCTTTCTTGATGCATTTACTTTTAATTTTCATAGCATTCAAGCCGCAATGTGTAGAAGATATTTTAGTTCTTTGTGTGCAGCTCTTGTTTAATTCATGCATTGAGGCTTTTGGTTTGTTTCCCATCTGTCATTGTGTTCCCAGCACTGCACTTCCAAATGGATCATGTTCTTACCACACATAGGTGTTTTCCAAATAGCTCTCCTAGGCCATTGTCCTGCTCAAAATACTGCATTGTTTCAGCTGACAGGATCACTGATGCATAATTGTGTGAGTTAACAGGGCAGGAACTTGCTGTGTCCCACTGCACAGCAAGGTACAGATGAGAAACACGCTCTGGGGAGCCTGGGTGCTGGAACTAAAGAGGTAAATTGTAATATATGGGGTCATTTTTAAAGCCAAATCTGTGGAGGGTTTTTCTAGTCACTAACTCTCAGTATAACACAGGCCAAACCAACAGTTAGGAATGCAGGTAATACAACTGATTCCTTGCATATTGCAGACAGCGTTCTGCCGGGGAGATGAGAGACTCATTGTTACATAAACAGTCCTGCTCTGCATCCTTGTGTCTAAACTGGAGAGAGAGATTTGATAGATGGGCAACTCTGTGGCTAAGGAATTGGCTGGGTGTGGCACTCGGAGTTGTGTTTAAAGACTCAATGTCCAGGTGGAGACCAGTGATTTGTGCCATTCCTCAGGGATTGGTATTGGAACTGGTGCCATGTCACGTTTTGTTGGCAGTGTGGACAGTGGGATCAGTGCACCCTCAGCAGGTTTGCTGATGACACCCAGCTGTGTGGTGTGGTTGACACACTGGAGGGAGGGGTGCCACCCAGAGGGTCATGGACAGGCTGGAGAGGTGGGACCCTGTGGAACTCCTGATCATGTTCAGCAAGGCCAACGGCAAGGTCCTGCGTCAAGATCGGGGCAGTCCCAGGCATAAATAAGGCTGGGTGGAGAATGGATTGGGAACAGCCCTGAGGAGAAGGACTTGAGGTTGTTGGTGAGAGAGAAGCTCAACATGACCTGGCAATGTGCACTTGCAGCCCAGAAATATCCAGCTGTGTCCTGGGCTGCATCCAAAGCACCATGGGCAGCTCTCACAAGATCCACCTGGAGTGCTGCATCCAGCTGTGGGTTCCCAATGTGAGAAGGACCTGGAGCTGTTGGAGCAAGTCCAGAAGAGACCACAAAGATGATCAGAGGGCTGGAGCACCTCTTCTGTGAAAACAGGCTGAGGGAACTGGGGTTGTTTTTCCTGGAGAAGGTTCCAGGGAGACCTTAGAGCACCTTCCAGTACCTGAATGGACCTTAGGAAAGTTTGAGAGGGACTTTTTACAAGGGCATGTTGTGGCAGGACAAGAGGAATGGATTTAAGCTGCAAGAGGGTAGGTTTAGATTCAATATTAGGAAGAAATTATTTACTATGAGGATGGTGGAAAACTGGAACAGGTTTCCCAGCGAAGATATGGATGCTCCATCCCTGAAAGTGTTCAAGGCCAGGCTGAATGTGACTTTGAGCAACCTGGTCTAGTGGAAGGTGTTCCTGCCCAGGGCAGCAGAGTTGGAACAAGATGACTTTAAGGTCCCTTATAACCCAGGCCATTCTGTGGTACTGTGATGACAGGTTCTTTTTCAAACCCAGCACTGAAAGGGAGCTCACAAATCAGGTAACAGGTGTTTTGCAAGGCTTGGGATGAATTACAGGCTTTGAGGTGATAACCACTGGCCTGTGTCTCTTCCCTGACTTGCCTGTCTGTAAAGACAACTCAGTGACAGCCACCCCTGCAACTCCTCAGTGTTAGTGGGGTATTTATATACAATGCATCCACTTACACCAGTCGAAACAAATCTGTTCAAGATGGTAAGGCACTCTGACAAATCTCAGAGCCAGGGAGCTGATTTCCAAGTGGGAGAAAGGCACAAATTTAGCAAACAAATCCAAGCTCTCCCTCACTTGGATTGGTGTTCATGTCATCAGCCAAAACTCTTCAGTTAGACAGACTTGTTGAATGGCTTCTCAATGAGCCACAGCCCTCAAAGTTTCTCTCACAAGAGAAATTGAAAACTTGGAAAATAGAGACTCAGAGCACGGGGACAAATGTCAGGAAACCATTTCCTTGTGTTTTATGTCTTGCTGTGCCCACTAAATAAGTATTTACATGGGAATTGTGTAATTTCTCTTCCCTGCTGAGGACAGTTTGGTTTGGAGTCAAACTGGTTGAGAAGAGACATATTTTTATCCTTTTTCCTAGACTGGCAAATCTGCCCAAATGAGGTTAAGTGTTGGGAAATTGCTACACCACAAAAAAGAAATGGTGTTTTTTCAAAAGATGTGAACATGATTTTGTGGGGAAGAGAAATGAGGGCTCACCTTTATACGCAGCAGAGAGTTTGTAGAAGAGCAATTCTAACGCACACTGAGTGCGCGCTGTGCTTTTATTTTTAAAGAGATTGCAAATCTTATAAATATGAAACCTGAGACTGGGAGAACTGTCTTTTCTCTCACCATCTCCATCTGGGAGCTGGCTCCCCGTGCAGCTGGGAGTCCCAGCCCTCTGCCCGTGGCCATGGGGCTGGTTGGGAGCAGGGCTCAGGCGTGGTAAAGCTCAATTCCAGTTGTCTGCAGGAGGCCTGGAAGGAATCCCCTCCTCTGGAGCTCATGCTCATCCTCTCAGCATCCCTCTGTGTGGCTGCAGGAGCTTTAATTTGGTGCAGGGAAGCTGGAGCCCTGCTGTGCCTGCCACAACCCTGCCATGAGCCCTGTCACCACAGCCCTCCCTGAAGCTGCTGCTGTTGTCTCAGAGGAGAAGGGGCAGCAAGCCATGGAAACTGATACAAAGAGGAGAGAGACTGTGAGCAGTGAAGAGCAAAAAGAATGCAATCCATAAACTCGACCAGGTGTGGAGAGTTTAGACATTACCAAAAACCAGTTATTCCTGAGCTTTTAATTTTTTTATTTTACCTTCAGTAGATAACAAACTTTTGGGTGTAAACCGGGACACTCTTTTAAACCCATTTAATGGAGATACCTGCCTCAGTAAGAATAAGTATCATGCTAATCAATCCCTGGGAGATTAGACAGATGTCCTAACAGAACATGAATGCTCACTGCCTGATCCCTGAATGGGTGCTAAGATACGACAGTTTAAGTGCATTTAAGACAGGTCAGAACATCACCACGCATGAAAAACTGTTATTGGTCATTTTGGGAGGGATTGATTTATTATATTTTTAAGCTCAGTTTTCAGAGTTTCTTTGGCTCCATAAAATTTCACAGGTTCATAAAAGTTTCTGTGGTTTGGTATTGGCTTTTCTCCATACATTGTGAAACCAAAACCTTGGCTACAACTTGAAATAGCCTCCTTTTCCCTGTGGCTCTACCTCTTCTGCCATCAAACACAGCTCTGGACAGGCTATGATGAAGGAGTGGCAAAATCCTCAGGTATCTTTAGCAAAGCCAAATGACAAATGCTCATCTGGATCCCAGCCTATGATTAAATTTTGTCTGGGACTTTTCCCAAGCCACATGATGCATTCTCTCCTGCTGCCAGAGAGCCTGTATTTCTCACTGGCCTCTAAAAAGAACACCTACCCTGTGCTCCTGCAATTCCAAGCTGTAGGAGACATGCTGGACGACCAGAAAATCAGGGGAGACATGGGATGAGAAAGGTGATAAGAGGTAAGAAACATTTCTTGGGGAGAAAAGAGTAAAAACAGTAGAACCTTCTATCCCAGAAAATAAAACCAAACAAATTGCATGAGGGACAGGCTGGAATGTCTAATGGGTGGCAAAGTGAACAGCAATGCTTACTGCTCTCCAGAAGTCTAAAAATAGGGGGCATCAGTGAAACCAGCAAGAGGCAGGTCCAGCTTGAAAGGGCTGCTTCTCCTGCAGGAGGTTGTTGACTTTTATGACTCCTTGCACAGGTCCTTTGTGTGAGTAGCATAAAAAATATACACGTGCTCAAAGTGTAGCTGGAAGAATTTTAAATGGAAAAAAGAAACCAAAAAAAATAAAAACCTGTTCATGACTATACAAACTTCTTTCACGGTAAGAAAATATGGGCTCAGGTTAGTGCCAGCTAGAAAAACCTCCTGGAGTACTTTTGCTGGTCCATGTTCCCATACTCCCCTGTGAAATGTGGCTGCTGTCAAAGACAGAGTGCACTAGAACTGATGGACCCTTGCTTTTTTGACCTACTGCCGCTGTTTTTCCCTGGACTTTGAGCTGTTTCCTCTACTTGTGATAGCTGTGTTTACACACTGCTAGCAGAGACATCACCTTTCTTCAACATGTAGCCTATTAGGAAGGGAAGGATGGCAGAGGCAGCAAAGCAGTGCAGTATCTTTTGGTGTTTTTTCATAGGTGCCACATTGTTTGTGGTAGTTTTCTATTGTTTGTGTTCATAGAGGAGTTTTGTCTTCACTCTTCCGTGGGACCCTCTGTGCAGGAATTCCGTGTGCTGTGAGCAAACACTGTTACCTGAAGCTCGGAGGATTAGGCTGCAGCACCTAATTAAACAGAGTGGGATTGCTGAAACGTGCACCACCCATTTTGCTCCAGCCTCCCACGATCACAAAACAATGTCTGGAATTCTTTGAAATTACCACTCCTAGATGCAGCTTTTCCTTTGATGAGAACATTTCATCAGACGAATCCTGCCCTGGCTGGATTAGCTGCAGAGCAGGATAACATCTAATGACTTTCACAGCTCGACTGAATGGAGGGTTTGTTTTTATCATTCTCCTTGCCTTTGACAAACGATGCTCTTAAAGAAAATACCTCCTCTGCTCCTTACAGTGGCGTAGCGCTTGCCCTCAGGTATTGTAAAGGCAGAAGATTCCAAATTTAGTGGCCCGGTTCGTAGTGGCTGGAAGTTGCCCGATCTCTCGCCCTCCCGGGCCGCTTCCTCGCCCGCGGGGCTCCGCTCCGGTTCTCTCCCCGGGTAGCAGCCCCCGCTCCGAGGCAGGGCGGTGCCGAGGTTGGGCTCCCCAGCCCCCGGGGTGGGCGCAGGGCCGGCGCCGGCCCCGGCCGGGCGGGCGGGAGGGTGGAGGCAGCGCCTTCCCCGCGCTCCCTGCTCAGCCCCGGCATCAAGTTACAGAAAAACTACATCCTCGCAGCACCCCTATTTACATACAAATAACTGGAGTGCCTGCATTTATGTCACCATTCGAGGCTTGCCAAGGGAGGCTGTAATCCAATCAGCAGAAGCTTTAAAGGGATGTCTGCAGAGTGATTAAAAAGGGATTTTTTTTTTTTTTTTTTAACTTAGTACTTTTCGTTTTGTTTCATATTTGCAAAGAACTTTAATCTGAGTTGAGAGGACAAAGATGCACATGTCCTAAAATACATACGAAGAGATCAAGATGTTAAGAAGATCTTAGTTGTTGTGTGGAAAGCGAATATGACCCACAGGGATTAGTTTGCTTGTGCTGGTTTGGAGATTAAGTCTAAATCACTGCTTAAGGACTAATAGGACTAATAGGAATTCTTGGAAACACCAGGGAAAAAAAAATCTTATAGACCAGGCTGGTGAAAATGGCTTTCCAAAACAGTAAGAATTTTTAAAGTTTCACTTGATGTATGATGTTTCTGTGTCGGGTTTTTGAATGCTTTCTGGTATTGTGAACATTTTAGCTTTTTAACTGCTGCTTAAAATACTAGTTGTTGCTGGGCTGAAGGAGAAAGTTGGTCTGTTTGTTTGCCGTTTGCAAAGCAGTAGCTGAAGGGGTATTTTTAGACGTGATTGTTAGTTTAAAACCAGAGCTCGCCTGTGGTTTCCTAAGTTTAGTGAATGGAAACTAACCTAAACTCCTTGAATGAAAGCGGGAAGCGTGTGTCTGGGCTTGGGAGTCCCTTACCTTCGGGTGCGCGCTGTTGTTCAGTTTCTCTGTTGTGCAATTTAAACCTAACACACCTAAAATGCGTTCACGACAAAGGAGGAGAGAAAATATCGGCAAGCCAGGAGTTTACAGGGAGCGCTCTCTGCTCCGTGCTGTTGAGGGAACGGGGCGGGGGGGGGGGTGGGGGGGTGGGGTGGTGGAAATCCAACAACCGCAAAAGGCATATTTTGGACTTGCTCTGTCAATGCAGGAATGTAGGTTTGCATGATGTAATGGCATGCAAATGCTCCCCGCCGGGCAGCTGCTCCGTTAACCCTTTGTGGCGCCTGCCCGCCTCTCCCAACACCTAACTTGCCTTCCTCTTGGGGATTTTTGGGGAAAACAGCTAAAGGATGTCCTTGTGTGCGGATGGCCGCGCCCCACGTGTGCCGGCGGTGCCCGGAGGCTCGGCGGGCCCGGCTTTGTCCCGGGCCGCGGGCAGAGCCGGCTTTGGGCAGCGCTTACCTTCGGAAATCAGCCTGGCGCTGCGGAGCGCTTCGTTAAAATACAATCAAACCCCCAAATCCCGTCTTACATTCGAACTTCCAAAAGTTATTGAGAAATACCCGAGGTGGAAGGCGGGCCTCTTTCTTCGCTCAGCCTCCATTCAGGCTTGCTGCACTGTTCAGGACTGGTGGGCAAACAGGCAGTCTCTCACAGCCAGGGGGTGGTTTGGTTTTGTTGATTGGTTTGTTTTGTTGGGGTTTTATTCCCTCACACGAATGAGCCAACTTTGTCAGCTGGGGCTTTTTTCCGTAAGGAAAGCAAAAGTGAGTGCAATGATGCAAAGTACAGAAGAGCTCTTTAGCTTGCTGAAACGACTGGGCAAAAGTCATCCCTCGTATAACTTTATGGGGTTTACGTCAAGGTGGAATTTTGCTTCTTTCGTTTGTCCCCCAATAAAATTGTTTTCTCAGGCACACTCAGAGGGTGGATAATTAACGTACAACGTGGAAAGAGCCTTAGGGAAAGTGGGGGTGACTGGATTGATTCCTTATTGGCGAGCAAAGAAGGGCGTTATGACTTACTAAGCACACAAACATCTGCCATACGTGTAGCTCTGATTCCAGCCTGGCTTTTGTACCGGCAGGTGAGGATGCAATGACAGGCGATACAGACAAATACCTCGGACCCCAGGACCTGAAAGAGCTGGGAGATGACTCTCTACCTGCTGAAGGATACATGGGCTTCAGCCTGGGAGCCCGCTCGGCCAGGTACTGTACTTGCCGTTTCTCATGTTCGTGTGTCACCACAGGTACAAGTTCTTACAAACCCAGCGCATTATTCCACACAGCACTGGAGTCTGGGTTGAAGTGGAGGGGGGTGTACTTTCTTTGAAGCATACGTTCATTGCAGTTTTATTTCATATTCTTTATTCATGTTGGCTTCTTATGGCGACGATACAGAAAACTTAACTATTCACTTTTTCTGGTCTCCGTTCGTGCTCTGAACATCTCCAAGGTACCTCTTTGCTAGTGGTCTGCAGCTGGTCTAGAAAGTGATCTAGAGCAGCCAGCAAAGCCAGGTTTCTTTTGATTACTACTGGTCAGACTGATACTCCCAGCAGAGGGCTCCTTAATGGGTGTGTTTTGCTGAAGAATGTAAATGCCAGAAAAACTGAATGATAAATCATTTTGCTATTTGGTGCTTTTATTTCTTTAAAGGTGCTAATGAGTAATCCAACTGAGAGAGACAACATTAAAAAAAAGAATGCTACTCCCCCCATGAAAAAAAAAAAACAAAAGATTTTCCCCTAAATTTGTTACAGGATTTATTTTGACAGGGAATGGATTATGTGTTATGAAAAACAGGCCAAAGTTTCTGTGAACCTGATAAAACATTGTAAAACTAATATGTTGTCTGACTAATTTTAATTTCAACGCAGGTATTTCCAGATCAAGATTTTAGATTTTTTTTTTGAATGTTGCGAAAGCCTTCAGTGTATGTTGCTCAAAACAGTTAAAGCTGTGTGAGCAGAGATTACTTCCATAGTTGTGGATTTACAGTGTAGTTACTGACAGTTGAATTGTACTGAAGCTAATAATTAAACCTCATAAGCTGGAGCCCTGAGGGCTTTTTCCTATGCTGTAGTTTAAAGATCTGCTTTAAAAAGTGAGTTCATTGTCTAACAGCAAATGGCAACTCCCATAAGGTAAAGCTTAGCTGTCTACCCTTCAGTCTTGTTTGTTATGGCTGCATTAGAAATGCAAGCATGCAGTGGAAATTTGCTGTTTAGTAGTCCCCAGCCATGTTGTGCTTGATTTACAATTTTTAGGGAAGTTAATAAGTATTTATGAGATAATACATTCACGAGAAATGCCAAGATCCAAGATGCTTTAAATAGCCCATTAGCCAGAAAATCAGCAAATTAGATCTGAAGGGAGAATCTCGTGTCATAGTAAACTGAATTAAGAAAGTTGGCATGGTGCTTTCAAACCTGTTGTGAGCAGGGTGCTCACACAGCCCTGTCACTATGTTCAGAGCTGGAGCAGGGCAGTCCTGATGCAGAGGGAATGTGCTCTGTGTGCAGAGCCCAGCACTGATTTACCTGACCCCTTTCACTCCTTACAGCTCTCTTCTTGCACAGAGCACTCCCTGTGCAGGGGGGACAGCAGATTCCACAGTCACGATCTGTTAGGGAGATCTGAGGTTCAACCAACCCCATGCTATCTTTTCTTTGAGGGAAATCTAATATTCTCATGCTTCTGGTTTTAGCAGTGCCATTACTATTTGTTGCTGTGTAGCTCATTTTTTGAGTTGCCCATGTTATGCTCAGAGGAGACAAATACAGTGTTTTTTTCTGTGAAGTATTTCATTTAGCAAAAAAAGTATTCTGTGGATGTATCTTACTGCTGATTCTGAGTGTAACATTAAGAAATGAACACATTAAATATATAAGCCATCCAGCCATAACATCTTGCTTTTCCTGTCTGATTCTTTGCTTTCTATTTCTCCTGTTTCTTTTCCAATGTAAATTGCTTTAGTCCAAAAGTCAGGTAAGAAGGCATGGCATCGTGTTACATCTCTCATCTTTCTGCTGCTGCCATTGCTTATCTTCATTTTATTCAGCATTGGAAATTGACATGCTTTTATTTTGGGGAGCAGGGGTGGGTTCAGCCCTAGAGAATATCCCTCTGTTTTAACAAATATAACTTAAATTCTTTATGCCCTTTATCATGAAAAATTCTGCTTAACATATGCCTACAGTGTGTAATTAAGATCCTAGTTCTGCTTCCAGCACAAGAAGGAACGTGTGCTAAGAGATTAGAAAAATTCAATTACCAACTACTAAATGCATGAAACACGTTGTAGAGTTTTGAGTGTGAAAAGTGTTGCTAGTTCAAAAGTGTAATATGTTGGTGGATGTTGCTTTGTATTAATTCACGTTTTTTACTACTTTATTTTTTGTCACGTAGCAAGCATGTCTAGGCCTGCAGCATGTTTTTAGCACATACCATAATGTACCTTCCAGGGTTAAATGTAAAACACTCCTACGTTGATTTAATTGCAACACGTTAAGAGCGATCATAGTTATTTCTAAATAGTTTAACGTGAACAAAATAATTCCCAAAACATCGGAATCTGTACTTACTTGTCAATAAGCAAATTTATTTCTCCTTTCACTTCAAACTTACTGTATTTCCTTTCTAACTATAGGGATAACTACGGTGTTTTTAATGTCAGAAGTGGTTCAGCCACAAAGAGAATGACATCACATAAAACTTGCTCTTAGTTAAGCCTGCTTCAGCAACCTGAGCTGTGTGGGCAGGCACTGTGACCTACCCACAACTCCCCCTAGGACCTGCCCTCAGGTTGCTTTCAGGATTAGGCATGGAGATATTTATCAAAGTTCATCTTAATGCTTGAATACACTTTTCTAGATTTCTTCTAAAACCACAACATTACTACCAAAGCAGTAAGCATCTGTTGAGATTTTTCTTATGCATATTGTAGGGAAGGGAATATTTAACTATAGTCAAATACTTTTTATTCCATTTTCCTCCTTGTATTTATTTCAGATATTATGTATATTTTGCCATTTTATGCTATCCCTGGAAGTTGCATGTATTAATTTTTTTATTTTTATTTTCTGTTCATCTCATTGTCACCTGCACTTTCTATGATAAATGGTAAATACAACAGCCTCCGCTCCTTCAGTTCGGATAGGTCCTACACGCTGAACAGGAGCTCCTATGCCCGAGACAGCATGATGATTGAGGAGCTGCTGGTCCCAGCAAAGGATCAGGTATGTGCTGTGTCTCTGCCACTGGGCAGCTGGGCTTCATATTTGCAGGGCATTGCAGTGTGGGGGCCTCAGCTGTGCTTCCAGAGACTATGGTTGCTCTCTGAGCTGGTGACAAGGGGCAAGAAAGGAGCTGTGAACAAGAGATGGTGGGGTTACCATTTTCTGGGTTTGATCCTACAAGGGACAGGTGGTGGGGTCCCAAACCAAAAGAGTCTTCAAGGGACCAATAAAGTCTCTGAGTATGGGATTGGTTATAGGCTAAGGTCAATGGGTGCTCCTGTGAGCCTCCTGTTACCCGTGTCTTTAGAGAGCTTTGATAAGATGGGAGCAACGAATATGCAGCCTTTGTACTGCATAGGCTGGGAATTACTTTGCCTGTTACTCTGTTCTGTCCACATGGAGGGGTCTCCAACTGCTGTCCTTGCTTTTTTCACTCTTGGGAAGAATTTGGCCTTGTAAAGATTAAGCTATTATAGACTCTCCAGTTTAAAGATCTTTCAAACACTTGTGCAATGACTAATGCAACAAAAGTAGCATCTTTTGGCCTGATTATAGCGTGGGAAAGTATTTCTAAAATCTGGGGATGGTTGAGTACTGTATGCTTTGTTTGTGAGTTCCTCAGCGTTTTCCTTGGTAGACTTGCTTCAGATTTCCAAATCTAACTGAATTACTCAAGAGTTTGTTGATACACAGAAGTCAAAGACCTGCTAGGAAGCTGGATAAAAATTTGTGTAAAAATCCTTACTTGGAAAGGACTGTGGAGTGGAACTGTTGTTTATGTCCTGGAAGAGCATAAGGTGGATTGTAATGAAACAGAGGTTTTCTGCTGCTGTTTTCACAGAGCATTCCTGAACTGAGGGGTTATGAATCTCAGAGGATATTTTCATGGGGAAAAGGGCCCACAGAGCAGGACTTGTAGATTTTAAACTTTTATTGTATTAGTCTGTAAATTCTAGAGTGGTATAAGCTATCCCGTTTTACTACAGCTTTTACACACAGTTCTGGTAGCATTATGAGAATAGCAGAAATTGGATTCTGTTTAGCATCAGAATGTTTATTATTAGATTGTTACTTTTAAGTGAAATGCTGTAAACCTCCAATAACCTTAATTTGCAACAGCCATCTAAGGAGAGTTTCCAAAGCTTGCATAGCAGTGATTTTGTGGTTTTGCTTGGTTTGAAGTCATAAAACAAAATCTGCAACTACTGGCATTGGGGACAAGAAATTCTATGTCAGGGCTGAACACCTAAAGCTGCTTTGATGCGTTTTAATACTAAGACTTCATTAAGCGTTCTTGATACGATGGAAATTTCAGAGGAGAGGAAAACTCTTCAGTCTGAGAATATATTGCATCATTTTATGATTCTGGCTATGTTTGTGATTCCCATTAAAGTGGATGGCATGGATTTATTAGCTACGGTGCACCTTATCACATAACAGGACAAAACCAGGTCTGTGATTAACAACTCTCTACGAATGTGTTAGTGGGAAAAATGTCAGTCCTGTCTGGGGAGGTTAGTAATCCCATGATTCTGTGCAAAACAAACATGAAAACAAGAAACTATCTTCATGAGCAAGGGAGACCAGTTAAAACTCTCTGCCATGGCTTCTCCAAACCTCCATGTCCTGACAAAAATATATCCATCCTCTGGAATTGCTGTGGCTTTCTGCCTGGCCCAGCCCTAGCTTTTGGCTGAAGCAGAGGCATGTCTGGGAGATGGAAAATATCTCTGCCCCTCTTCCTCATCCCTCTGTACACTAATGGACTCCTAGATAATCTCTGCTATGGCAGTAGAAACCTGGGGGGGAAAAGCACCAATTTGTGTTCCACCTATGATATTCAGAGGAACAAAGATATTTGTGGTTTGAAACCACTATTCTAAAAGTGTCTGGGAACTGAGAGGAGTTAGGGCTGTTTTGGGAATCACACTACTTTGAAACAGAGTGATCCATTGCCTCTCTGTATATGCCATTTCCTCTCCTTTTGTACAGCTCAGACCTGTCTGGAGTTCATGGCAGCAGCAAAGTCAATTATTGGAAATTGATTTTATCACAAACATCAGTATGGAAAAGAGTAAGGACCATTTGCCAATCTCTTGGTCTGCTTAAGTTAAAAGATCCCATGGCCACCTCTTCCCAGGATCCCTGGTAGACTTGGGAGTCTGGAAAAACTCAAATGAAGAAGATTTAAAACCATTATTTACTGAACCTCACTGCCAGCATGTCACATGGAGTGTCAGGGAAGAGTTTCTAATAATTCTTTAGAAGTCACAGTATTCTCCATCATTTGCATTTGGTGCTTTATTGCTGACCGTGTTCACAGGGAAGTCTGAATCCAGGCCACACTGTACCTCATAACCTGGCTGGAACAAAGTTAAGATTTCTGTGTCCTGGCATGTTACCTTGGATGCAGCAACTCACACTAAATCCAAATGACTTCTCCGTGGAATAATTTACATCAGCCTCTGAATTGAATCAGCCAAAGGCAGAATGACTCTGGCTGTCCATTAAATTAGCAGCTTGCTGAATCACTTCAGTCTGGATAAATTCATCTGGGAGGAAGCATAAATTCTTCTGTTTGCTGAACTCTGATATTACACAGCCTGGAAATTCAGTTATGCAACTGGCAGGATTCTTGCCAGCAGAACCCTCACTATTTTTATACTCACATTTGCATCCAAGGCTGCCACACCCTCTAGCAATGCATTTTTAATCCACTTCAGTCCAGGGAGGGAACACTGGGACCTGACCAAACACAAAATGGATCCTGTGATTTGATGTCACTGACAATGTTTTTGGCAGTCTTCTAGACTGCTTATATTTCAAGTTACACAGGAAGTGTTGGGTTTTTCTCTGCATGGAAAATTGAGCACCTCAACAGCCTGAAAAAATGAGATTCACAGATGTGTGCTGTGTGTAAGATGAGTGTGTCTGGCTATCAGCTTTTCCTAATGCTGTTTCTCCACCACAATTATTAGCTGCAGACTTTGGGCAGTTTGATTGCACTTGGTCAGAAAGAAACACTTTAAAAAATCCCAGTCACCTGTTGTGCAGACCATGTCTCAGGACGAGGAACTGGTGGGGATCTGCTTGTGTAGGCAAACCTAGAGCACATCCACGGGTGCAGGAGCACCTCTGCCTAGCACAGATTATTTTGCAGTGATGGTATTTCCTTGGAATTTATATGGCTCTCTGTTTAGTTCTCTATATCCCACATCTAAGGGAACATAAGCATTTTTCATCTGCTCCAGGAAACCTGACCCCACATTTATTTGTTGATGTGTGTCCTGGTGCATGCCTGGGCCTCCGTGAAGGGAAGCTGTACAGCTTAGCAGGCCTCTCAAGGACAAACACCAAATTGTCTTGCTCCTTTTGGCCCATTTCTTATGTTTCTTTGCTTTGTCCTATTCTTCATGATAAAGTTTATCACTGAGCAAAATAATAGATCTGTTTTTGTTTATCTAAAATTTTACAGTGCCTGAGACAACCTGTCTGAATCTTACACTGTTCGGTATCAAAAGTAGTAACGTGCTTAGTGTGAGCTCTTACAAGTCACTTGGAATAGCAGAAATCCACAGTGCTGGCTCGCCTGCCTAAACCACAGGCTCTCCAGAAAATGTTGGAGAATCCCTAGTATCTTATTGGAAAAACTAAGAATTTTTTCTTCTTTAAACTGAGTTACAACACGAGTTTCAAATGGCACTAATTAAGTCCATTTCAGTGGCTTAATTGTCATTGTTGTGATAGCATTCATTTTACCTTTTGTGTCTGATGATGTATTTTGCTGTTTAGCATATGCAGGTTTGCCCTCTATTGTTGATGTCTGTGCTTGAACCATCAGGCCTCAAGTAAGTCTGTTACAGCACAGAGTTTAACAAAATGTGCTTAATAGAAGTGCTGAGCTAGGGAAAGGAGGAGGTGTCAAGCCAGGAGTGACAGAGCAGAGCTGCACTCTGCAGGGGTTTCTGTCGATGGGCAGTAAATTACAGTGTCAATATATTTTGGAAGGAAACCTGGGATCCTCATTTCTAATGAAAGAAATGCCTAAAGAGTGTAGTTTTTTGGAAACCCCAGAATGATGGGAGTGTTGCACATTCTGGCCAGCAACAGAACAACTATCTGCCTGCTTATCTTGTGGAAGCTTCTCAAGGGAAATATTTTAGTGTGTTTATGACTGAATTTGCCAGATTACATCTAATGCTGATATTTCTATTCAAAATAATTAATTTGCACTACCAAAATGTGTCAGAATCTAAAAAACCCAGGTGGAAATAATATTTTAGAAGCATGTGCTTGGCTCTGGTTTGACTTGAACCCACTGAATATGATTTGAAAACAGCCCGTAAGGTATCAGCCCAAACAGGCTGCTCTCTCTAGCTGCATTTGCCTCTAAGCAGCAAACAACCTACTTACAGGAAACTCTGACATTTTAACACCATCTTGGGTGAAGATTGTTTGTGTTGCTTCTTTACTTACTTGTAGTGATGTAACTTACGATGGTGCTTCTTAAATTGGGGAGACGCTTTTTTATCACCCTAGAAATAGGGGAAAACAGTATTTGAAGTTTAGTTGGTTTAATTTCCTACGACAAGGGAAACAAAGGAAAGCTGGAATAGCTTTGCTGCCCAGTAAGAGGATTTATAGTTTGAGGGATGTAGTGGAGCATAGGATGCATGAATGTCCATGCGTGGGCAGCAGGAGAAACAAGTCACACCTCAGTGTCTGTCCGAGGGGGGAGTTAATTATAGCCTCACAGGGTTAAAGCTATTTCTGTCCAGATGAGTAGGGGCAGTGGCACTCCACAAAACAGTGCCCATGTTGGTTGTGTATAAAGACAAACCACCCCCCTCCTGTGTTCACAGCCTCAGTGAAACTCCCAGGGAAGTTATTCTCAGGTTCTGCTTGAATAAGGATCTATCCAATGGCATCCTCTGAGGGGTAGTGTTCTACTGCCTCTCTATATGGTGTGTGACTACAGGACAAATGGTAAATTTTTTTTCAATCTTTTTAACCTGGCACATAAAAGTAAGTAAAGATTGGGGAGAAACGTTTTTGAAACTGAAGGAAGTGGGCAAAAAGAATGTTTGAAGAGACAAGAGTTTGTGTGTGTGTGTTTCATGTTTCTGATACAGGATTTCCAGTAATTTAACCCTGGAGGTATCAGCACTGTTAAATGAAAGGGACCAGATCTAAATTTAATATAATTATAATAATAAGCTTGTATTTAAGACAAGTGTTTCTAATGTTAATTTAAATTTTGATCTGTTTTGTTTTGAAGCACCTGACGTTTCAAAGGGAGTTTGATTCTGATTCTCTCAGGCACTATAGCTGGGCTGCGGACACCTTGGACAATGTTAACCTTGTTTCCAGTCCCATCCATTCTGGGTAGGTCACCTAACAGTTTTACTTTATCTTTAGATGTGGAACTGTATTGTTAGCTGCAGAATACAGCCTGCTGTAATGGCTGATAACATGTCTGTTCCTGCTCCACTTGAAGCCAGTGGCAACATTCACACTGACTTCAAGGAGGGTGCTTAATAACAGGAGTCATTGCAAATTCTTGCATATCAAACCAAAAACTTGCTTCTGCACTTAATTTTCCGAATGCCTAAACATGAAGGCTTCTCTTTAAGAGTCCTATTTTGCTTTTTCTGCTGCTTATGCTTTGCTTCAAGTGTCATAAATGATTTTGTTTGTATTGTGTTAAATTATTTGGAATATTAAATCAGAGATAGAATGTTTTGCTTTCTCGTCCTTCATAGAGAAAAAATGGTGGGATTTAATTTACTCTCTTATTTTATTTATACCTTCAAGGTCCTGCCTAATCTCCAATATCTGTAGTTTGATTTTAGTGGTGCTATTTGTTTACTTATGAGTCATCACTGTAATTTAGGTTCTTCTTGACAGGGCTACACAGACTTGATTTAAATGCAGTAGTAGTGATGTCTGAATGCATATTGTAAAAATTTGCAAATGAATGTGTAAGTAATCTTTGCATATTATTAGATTGTCTAGTGTAAATATTTGTTGTTTAGTTTCTGAGATCAGGACATAAAATCTCATATCCGTTTTAATTTACTTGCCCATTTTGTGACTAATGACGTTCTTATCATAAAAATGAGTGTGGCACATACCAAAATATTTCATTTCCAATACAGCAAGCCTCACAAATCTAAAGCTACAGTCCGACAATGCACATCTGCACCTGCATCTGCTGAACAGATCTATACAACAGTGGATTTTTAGGTCCCAAGCTGATAAAACACTGTACATGGTCAGTGCTAGCATTAAAATGTCAAGAATTGCAGCATAAAAAGCTGAAGTCTGTTGGTTATCATGGAATGGTGCATTGGCAAAGGACCTCAAGGAGCTGGTAGCCCAACCCTTTCCTGTACTGCAGGATAAAATGTAGCCAAGCCATTCCTGAAATACATTTAATGTCCTAATAATCGTGAAAAATTAGAGACTCTGTAGGCCCCCAGCTTCAGGAGTCCACTATCTTTAGTTACATTATTGCTTCTCCTAATGGCCAGCTTAACATTTCATTACTGCAGACTAAGCCTGTTTCTTACCCCTCGTGGATATCCATCATCGTATCCATAGTGCACTTGGAGAACAGTATCTTACTGGTGTCATAACAGTGGTTTTCTCTGTCAGAAGACATGTAATCCTGTCTTTTAGACTAAAATGTCCCAGACCCTCCTAGGTGGTGCTTTCCCTATTTCAGCACATTCCTGCTGCTCTGCCCCAGCTCTCCCCTCTTTGATGAGAGCTTGTTTGTAAGCCAGGATCATCACCTCTCTGGTCTGACACGTAGCACACTTAAACCGTCCCACAATGGGAGTTATCCTTCTGGTTATTTCAGTTTCTATTGGTGAATGTATGTGACTTGCTAGAATTTCTTGGCTCTCTTTTGAAATCCTGAAGTTTGGTTAATTTTTGCTGGTATTGTGTTTAAATGTTTGGTTTCTCCCCTCTGTTTGCATTTGTCTCTATGGTATTTCAGTTTGTCGATCCCAGCCCCTTTTCCCATTCTTTAACAAGAGAGCTTTTAATTCTGATCCTATTTTCCAAAGGCTTTTCAAACCTTTTTTATTGTGTTGAAATTGTGAAGACATTTTTCCTAGAACCTGTGCCAGGAGAGCACAGTGAAATATGCCACTGAAGTTCCCTTTCAGTGTAACAGGAAAGCACTGATGTATCTCTTTTGAGGTAGCTTCTCGGGTGATCCTGCACTTACCTTATCTGTACTGTACCTCCATTGCTTGCTGAGGTACCAAGGCAGTACTTCCACACATCAAAGAGGGAATTCAAATTCATTTGTCATAAATTGCTCTTGCCACTTATATTTTTGGTTTGTTTTTATTTCGAGACTGGGGGCAGACAAGATGTAATATCTTGATTAATTACCTTGATCCTTTAGGCCCTTATAGAATAATTATTAAATAATTTACTCCTGAATATTTCCTGGTAATTTGGGTTTGACTGATTCATCTAAAATTTTCTGGTTTCTTTTCATCTTGATAGAAAATAGGTCTGATGTTTTCATCCTGCCAGTCCTCTGGGACAATACTTGCCTGCCCTTAGGTCTTCAGCATGCTCACCAGTGGTTCCAGCCCTCCAAAACATACATTCTGTGGACATGGGAGCTTTCACATAAGGTCTGTTCCCTTGGTACATGGGCCCTCTCTAATGCAGAGGTGGTCTAAGCTGCTGCTGCCCAGAGGGGAGCAAACTGTGGGGCTGCATGGCAGGGAGAGGACAGATATCCTCCAAACAGGTATAGCTCTCCAAATGTGGGTAAACTAAAATGTTCTCCAACATGTAAGGCTTTTCTGACCCATTACATTTCTTATTTTACACAGAAAGTCCATCTGAAATGATGCTCTGAGGAGTTACTTCCTTTATCAGGAAAAAAAACCCCAAATCTCATTCGTTGTTTATTTACTTTTCAGTTGTGGCCCCATATTAGGATATGTTCCTGTTTGATTTCCCTGCTTATCTTCACCTAGAGGCAATCAACAGATGTTCCCTTCTAATCTTCTGGTTCCTCTGCACATCTGACATGCAGAGGATCATGACTTTTCACACGTCTTCTGCCTGTCTTCTCCTAAACAGCAAATCCCTTTGTGCCTGTTTGGGGTGCTTCATCCCTGACTTGTCCCCAGTTCTGTCTGTGGCTGGGGCAGGGGCTGTCAGCCCTCGTGGTGTGGTGGCCCTGTGGACAGGCTCTGGCCCCACTGCTCTTTGCCCTCTCCATCCTCACAGGGCTCCCTGTGCTGTTCCAGGAGCACCACTGCTGCCTCAGGTCACTCTTTCCCCCATTTGGCCATTGTCAGAAGAAGGCATCAGTGTTTGTTCTTATTTCTTAACCCAGGCAGAAGGGGAATTCTGGGAGCAGGATGTGGAGATCCAGCAATGCATCAGTGAAAGGAGAAGAAAGTAGAAATTGTTGGCAGTGATTTCAACTCTTCTGGTTTTTCCTTTTTTCAAGCCAAGAGAATGTTTTATGTTTTCCTTCTTGAGTTCAGATAAGTTGTTTTGCCAGCATATATTTTGAACAGGGTCCATTGTAAGCAGTGCATTGAATTGCATCATGAATCTTGAGGCCTCTGGAAGGGTAGAGACCCTCACCAAAATGACCTTCAGCTGTCATGTGAGCTTATTCCTGCAGCTTTCCCAAAGTAAAATGTGGGTGTTCTCGCTTCATGTTGCCTTTAACTCCTTCATTTTCTTAGCTGAAAGAAAAAATGAATGTGCCACACTGCCTTCCAATATTGAAAAACTCAGAAATACTGGATCCAGTCTTGCAAAGTGGAATAAATCAGATTCATTATAGTTTACTGTATTTTAAATTATATTAACTATATGTAGTTTATTCCAACCTGCTGTACACACAGAACTCACTTTTTGACAGCAGTGCAATGGATGGCATAGGCTGATACTCCTTTCAAGTATTCTGCCACACATATGTTTATGCATTATGCTTTGGAAAATAAACTGCTTTAGGAAAATGCAAGAACTGATTTTCCATGGCACACAGGAGCATGATTTTGGAATTCAATGAAGAAGTTGTATTGCAATAAATTCCCTGCTGACTAAGCAAACAGCAAATGCTTTTCTCCTTGTGCTTCTGCATTTTCCAGAGAACTTATGGAGCTGTGCTGACTAATTAAATGAATCCTCCCTTTCAGATTTTTTTTTCCACGTGTTGCATATTTTATATGACATGTCATGATATGTGAAGCAAAAGCGAATAATTTTCTAAAGCTGGCCTTCAAACATGTTGCTTTTGTTATTTTTCTGATTGTTACTTTTTCTTTGCACTTATTATTGATATTTTCTGTTGCTTGCCTCTAATTATCTTACATTAATTTTCCCATTTGCTTTCTAAATTATTTTGCAGCTATTCCTCTCCACTCCCCCAGTATGATTCAAGGTGATAACTCTGCTTTCTGTGAATCCTCATTTTATTTTGTTTTTTTAAACATTTTTTCCCACAGAGTGTGTGTAGATGTTTGTAGTGCATCCAACCACATCCTCATCCCTTCCATGCATTCAAATAGAAATGTTCATTAGCCTTTAGCATTGTGTTTTAGAGGTCATACTGTAGTTTCCATTATTAGTGCAACATTAATTTAGGTAAGCATCAGCTACTAATGTTTTTAGATAGAAAGTGCATGAAATACTGTTTGGAATTGTTGTTATTGTTTTAAATGGTAAGTTACTAATCAGAAAATTAAACAAGGAAATAATTTATTAATAAGCTGCTGACAGTGATTGCCTTCTCTGGGAGCAGTATGCACAAAGGCAGGTCTGCTGCAGGTTCTGTCTGCACTGGAGGCTGCAGAGTGCTGCAGACACCAAAGCTGCAAGGGGCTGGTTCCTGCACTGGGCACAGGCTCGTGTCAAGTGTTATTTACCCTTGCTGTGAGCAGTGTGCAGTAGCAGTGCTAAGCTCCTGGTTGCTGAGGATGGACTGACTTGAAAATTTACAGCCTAAACATCCATGGTAACTTAGGGACTGGTTTTTGTAGGTACTTAGTTTTAACTTCGACTGATTTTTATTTAGTTTAAATTATGATTTTCAGACAGTTGGTTTAGGTGCCATGAGATTTTTGGCAGTTCACTCTTACATACTTTTCATCATTTGAATAGTTTGGGTTCAGAAGACAGCATCTTATTTGAGTGTACATTTTGGCAGTTTTGCACTAGATGAAAGCTTCCTTTTCATTATTAATTCTGAGGGGGCTTAACAAGCCAGTGACCATGTACATGATAGGCAGCTCTCCAAAACATTGCTTTGTGCTGAGCCATCAGGCCAAGCCTAGCCTTGCCAAGCTCCCCAGGAGGCTCCTCCATGGTGCACTGACCAGCTGTGCCTCCCTGGAGCTGCTGCAGCTTCAGCCAGGCTGAGGATGATCCAGCCAGGCATCCCTCCACCCTACAGACTTCCAGTCTGAAATGGCCCCAACTCGTCTGCAGGCAGAAACCATGCACGTTTTTAAAAGGCCAGCTAAGCATCCATAAATACTAGGATTAAAATCACTTATAGAGTATATAATTTAAAGATTGGGCATACTGGTTTTCGCACAGGTCTAATATTTATGGAAAGTGTAAGATCCTGTTCCGCTGAAACAATTCCTCTTGTGAGGAGCTGAGATACCCTAGTGGCAACATTTGGATTTGTTGGAGTGAACAGTGCATTTATCTAGGAAAGAAACATGGAGTGTGGACACAGTTTTCTGTATAAAAACTGCTGTGAAATATCATGCCTCAGTATTTTTAAGTGTCTGGTGCATGAGAAATTCTAAATTTGGGCTAGGGTCATCTCAGGGAGCAGTTTTACCTCCCCATCTTTACTGATGAATATTAATTTGAAGAAAGGCAATGTAGCAACTTCTTGATCTGGAATTCAGCTGGACAACATTTCTATTGTACTTCCTATATTTATATCTTGTGTTCCTACTCACTTCTGTCCTGCAGACCACTAAATACAAAATGTTGACTTCTCTCCTGCTTTTGTGCAGATTTTTCCCACTCATGTTGGCCTGACTTCTGAATACAGCTGATTTGCAGGCCTGGCCAGTGCCTGTCAGCTGCTGCTGTTGATATCCTGCTGGTCTCAAAGCAAATGGAACTGTGTTGCACAAATTCCCAGTCACGCTTCAGAGAACCTGGGGTCTCTTTTTCAGGAACCATCACAATCCCTGAATTATTGGCTGACACCCTTAGTTCACTTTGCCATCAGGAACCAGGAACTTGAATGGATTCTCCTGTTAGTCATGTGAAGGTTTAGTTCTTAAAGGCTGGAAGCTTTGGCAGCAGCCTTGAAAATAATGAAGCCACATGACAGAATTGTCAGCTATGTCAGTGTCTATCATACAGAAGGAGTAAACAAAGTCTGTACTGGCTTCGAGACTGAGCTGGTAACTTGTGTCCCTCTTGATACCAGCCTGTTACTGCATCTTCTACCTGAAGCTATTCTAATATTAATTATTAATTTTAATTATTCCCTTGATGATAGAAAAAGATTTTATTAAAAATATACCGCTCATAATTTACAAATATAATTTCTTACCCCCTTATTAAAAAATGGAAAATTATGCATTGGAATGACACTAGCAAGTGTGATTTTTCTTTAACGTCTCTTTTATTGCTAACTAATCTAATCTTCAAAGAGAAGTAATGGCATGATTTCCTCCAGGGAGCCAACAGCCTAAAGGAAGTTGTGTACTTGGTAGTCATCACTTATCTTCCCCATTAGTGGAAGCCCTTAGTAGCCTAGACTGACTGTCACCTATGGTGCTGGCACTTGCTCTGGCAGCCATCAGGAGTATTTGCAAATGAGGCAGTATAAGGTTTTAAAGACTGAGGTTCCAAAAAATAATAAGCATTTTTGAGTCTTCTTTTTCTACACTGTCTGATTGCTTTATGCATGTGAGGCTAATTACTCTCATTTGTGAACAGTAGAGCTAACAGCTACAAAGGGAGGGTTTAAAATTCTTACAAAACACTACTAATACACTACTTGTGTACACTTTTAATCCAAATTGCTCGGTAGAACATGGTCATTTTGCCATGATGTTGCTAGAGCTTTAGCATTTCCTGCTTTTGATAACCTGTAGCTATAATGCAAGTGTAAGTTTTAAAAGGATCTTCGCGTTCTTTTTAGTTTAGCTGGGATCGGGATGACTTTTCTAATTTTAAGTCCGTGTCTGCTGACTTTTTGCTGATCTGCTTGTTTGGTGACGATTTTCACTGGTGTGTTCTCTCTTTTGTGCAGTTTCCTGGTTAGTTTCATGGTGGATGCCCGCGGGGGTTCGATGAGGGGCAGTCGGCACCATGGCATGAGGATAATCATCCCGCCGCGCAAGTGCACGGCGCCCACACGCATCACCTGCCGCCTGGTCAAGAGGCACAAGCTGGCCAGCCCACCTCCCATGGTTGAAGGAGAAGGATTGGCAAGTCGACTTGTAGAAATGGGGCCAGCAGGAGCACAGTTTTTAGGGTGAGTTGCTCTGTGAGTTTAATTGTTTATTCTCATGTTGCACCTCTCATTCCCGTTATCCTGTGAATCTAAGTAGTTAAACATTGACTCTGCCTCATCTGAGCATGTAACACAGGCTACTTAACTTAAAACATTAAAAAATGCCAACCTGCCATTCCTTCTGGAAAGAACTCTTGCATTTTAAGGAGAGTTTTGCCTCTTTGATGACTGCAGGATGGAGATGAAGGCATGGGAAGGCCAGGTCCCACCCCCATCTATTCATGCAACCCTGCCTTCGAAGTCACGAGTCGTCTCACACTGAAAACCCAGGTTTCGACCCTCTTGGTTGTAGAGTATTTAGAGAAACAGCACTATCACAAAGAATTGTCCTAGAGACAACCACAGGGACCCAGATACTGAGCTCTGTTCCCAACATGTGCACGGCTCCCTCTGGAGTTGCTGGGAGCTGCCTGTCTCTGTCTTGAGGAGCAAAACCACTTGGAGTGACAGTGGAGCACCTACTGTGGCGTGGTGGTATGAATAGTACCAGTGCAAGGAACTGACTATTTTTAAAGCTTAAAATAGGGGAAACAATCCACTATGATGTGGCCTTTTTTTTTCCTAATTATAAATTTTGTTCATTACCGTGAGTGGCACCCTGGTGTAAACTGCTGGTTCTGTCGGGAATGACAGCTTGTTCCTAATTTCCCCTTCTTGTTTCTCTTCCTGCTGCATGGATGTTATTCAGTAAACTGCATCTTCCTAAAAGTCCTCCCCTCTAAATGAGGGTGAGAGCATGGTTAGCCGAATCCTGCAGCTTGGTCCACAAGGAACAAAATTTATTGGGTAGGATATGTACGGAAAAGATACAGAATGTCTACAGTTTTTCTTTTGTTTCCAATTTTTTGTTATTCCCATTATTTTTTTTAAGTTTCCTAAAACTTTCAGTTGATTTATGTCACTGAAAGAAAATCATAGTGGCTTGATTTAATATAGCTCTGCTACTACCTTGTGCTTATAGGCATGTAAAATTCACTCCCAGCATTCTGCTTTCATGACTTCTGTGCTTTTGTAATTTTTTAAATTTGAAGTGTTTCTACTGCATTAATTACATTTTAATACACAGTGGCAGTCCTTTAAGTTCAACCCTGTGATAGAGAAGGTATTTACAGGCCTCAAGTGAGACTGTTTTGGTACGAGCATTTGTAAAATGTGATCGCATAATGTCCTCTACTTATGAAAGATTATTCAGAAAAAAATGTTATCAAGTGAATGAATTGATTCAGCAAGATTGGAGAAATACTAATCTTTTCAACCTGCAAGAGGCATCTTGTTTAAATTTACAAAGCCAAGTATGCTACCCAAAGGGACTGCAGTGTATAGTCTAAACATGTAAGAATGTTTCCATATGTTTTTGACTGTTGTTCTCAAACCATATTGTGAAATTTATTGCATTAGGTTTTCAAAATATTGGTGAGTGTTTGGTGTTCCAAACCTGTTCAATACCTTCTCACTGAGTATTCTCGTTAAATGTCATGCACAAAATTGTGTAGTTTCTAAATATTTACAGAGACAGTATCTGAAATATTAGCCTGCAAAGATTGTACTACAACGTTAGTTTTCAGCTTGTGCTCTTTTTGAGCTAGAGAGTAAATGTCTTAACCAATGTATTGGAATTTTTTGTATTTTCTTGCTGTACACAATGGGAGAGAGCAGCTACATTCCTGATTTTTTGTTAAAGGACCTGAGACTTGAAAAAGAGACTGGGTGTTCCTAAAAACATCTAAAATATATATTAATTAATCTCTTTTTGTCGTTTTCATGGGGAAAGAAGACTAACTCTTCTCCCTGGGAATTTAAGGTGCAAACAGCCTCAACCCATGATGGCTGTTGTGATTTCATGCTCAGGCAATGGACTGGGTAATGCACCCAACACCTCCCAGATATACAGAACCACAGAAGCGCTGCACACTTCTCCCATCATGTGACACTGCTTTTAACCCAGTTGTTACAAAGCAGCTAAACCCTTTACAACCTCTGTAGGAAAATAATGATACTGTCTATTTAAATGTCTTAAAGCTGCATAATCCATAAATGTTCAGTTACTGTGTGATTTCAGTCGGTTTGTCTTAGCATACTTTAAAATGCATATCCTGCCTGTGAAGTGTTTGGCAACAGTGTCTGTTTTGTTGAGGAATGGCACATGAAGTGAATGGTGGTTTCTGTTGGTTGTTCATACAAACTGTTCGGTAATGCACTTGCAGTCCTCTGTTGAAGGTACATTGTCTGGTGGCATAGGTGTATTATTAACCACCTTCTCATTCCCTTTCCTTCCCCCAAAATGTTTGACAGTAACTAATATAAATGTGGTCGTGATGTTGTTCAACCCAGAGAAATCCATTCTGAAAGGATCTAATGATTCCCCAGTGATGTTTGCCGTGCAGAGGTTGCAGCTGTGATGCTGGGCATGAGAACCAGAAAGTGGAGCTAAAGGAAAACAGTCTCTTTCATTTCACAGGAGCTGCATCAACAGAGAGCCAGGGAGCCATTTGAAAACTTTGGAACTTAGTTTGAAGTTCAAAATCTACATAAATGCATGGTTCCTGTTACAGTCAGTGGCTGTTGCATGCACTGGGATAGCCAGACTGCTTCTGAACTGACTTTGTCCCTTCAAACTCTCTGAGCCAAATCCGAACTTTGACTATGCTAGTGCCAGCTAGAAGTCAGCAGTGCTGTGTATGCTGGAGGCAGGCTGGATCACCTACACCCTGGGATTAATGAGCAAGGAGAACTCTGCTTACTAAAAGTTGTCACTATTTTTTTTCATGGAGGCAGTTATTTCAAAATATTTGCACTGAAAACATGATATATATTAGTATTTTCAATTTATCTATTAATATAGTTTAAATTATAAAGGATTGTGCAGCTTTGGCAATTTTAAAAACATTTTTACCGTAACTGTTAATTATTTAAAATGCCTGTAGTTTTCTTAAGGACCCATAGGAAATTAAGGGCAGTGAGGAAATATAGGGTTAAAAATAACATGATTCCTTTTTCTCTAGACCTGTCATAGTGGAAATCCCACATTTTGGATCAATGCGAGGCAAGGAAAGAGAACTGATCGTACTCCGAAGTGAGAACGGTGAAACTTGGAAAGAACACCAGTATGACAGCAAACATGAAGACTTATCTGAAATACTCAATGGCATGGATGAAGGTAAATATTTTCTTAAAGCTCTAGCTAGCCTTGCCTTCATGAAGGTTTGCTAACATGGGCTGACTAAAGCAAACCAAAATAAAACAGTGAAGGGGATGTCTGACTTCAGGGGATACAGCGTGTGTTCCATATTAAGCTGATGGAAAGAGCATAAGGAGAAGTTGTTCTGCAGTGGCCTGGAGACATCCTGAAATGAGTGGTGAATTTTGGTCTGAAGTCTTGCCAAGTTTAAGCAGAGTTTGCACAGTTGCTTTCCAGCATGAATTTGAGAATAGCACCCAGCTGGAAGTACACATGTCTCTGCTGCTCAGGCAGGGCCATAGGAAGGTCATTCCAAACCAAGGATGAAGTGTAAATATCAGCTGTATGGGGCCTTCCCACAGACACAGAGCTCAGCCTGTGGAGCATTCTTATTTCAAATGGTGTTGTTAGAGATTGCCTCCCACAAGTACACAGCCTGCCTTCCTGATTCCCATCTGGGAAGTCTGGCTCCCTTGTTTTGCTTGAACGTTGCTGTTGATGCGAGTCCCTCAAGATGAGGGGGCCCAGCTGTACGCATCCACCAGAAGATGCTGTCACAGATGGTCCCTGAAGACAAATCATGGGCAAAGCCAGGCTTTATGGGGCTGCGGTGATTCCTTGGCACCAGTGCTTTCTTTTCCTAGCAAGCATTTTTCAGTGTTTGTGCTGATAAACTATTGCTTGAGTTCTTTGCATTTGAGTGTGAATGAAACAGTTTGCCGTGTGAACTTTGGTCTCCTGGAAGGGTTTATCCACAGGATTTTTCCTGGATAACCTACATAAAGTCATAGTGTGATAGGGTACGAGATGCAGGAAAAATATGTGAAGGAAATGAGGAGACTGTGGATGGCAGCTCTGAGAGGAGTATCTGTGGGAGAGTTCTGCCTTTGATTTTGGCTGCTCCTTGTTTGATGAGGGCAGCCTCAGCAGAAGGCATGCCTTGGGAATGTGGAGAGTTTTGCTGTTAGGAGGGTCTCCCTGGGCATCTGAAATACAGCATTTTTACCAATTTCCTGATCTTCTGGGAATGGGGACAGCAGGAAAGGCTTCACTTTGAAATATTTGAACTGCACCTGAGTTCGTAGTAACACAAAGCAACAGCAAAGATCTGCTTGCTTCATGATAATCTATTTGTAACTATTTAATTCAAAATAAATGTAGCAGAAACAATCAAACAGGAGGGCAAGAACACAGCAAATGTTTTGTCGGTGGGTTTGGAAAAATAAAATAAACCTCATCACTGAAGGGTACCTAAAAGCAGTGAAAGAGGCAAGAGATGGACGTGGTCCAGGCTCAAGTATGGCTTGAGGAATTACAATTGCTGCAGGATTGAATGCAGTAGTTGCAGCCTTTGAAAAAGAAAAATCTCTCCAGTGCCCCTCCTTCTCTGCACCCTGGCATGGGATCAGAAGTGATGATTTGGTGTTGGGTGGAGCAGTGGTGCCTGACAGGAGTGAGGTAGCCAGCACTGATCTGCAGCTTTGCTTATTTGCTTCACGTGTTTTTCAAACTGAGCTTAGTGTGATTTGGGGATAGGAAACCTGAGCACAGAAATATTGTTCTGAAGTGCTGCAGGTTGCAACACTAATGAAAGAGTTATGGATAAATTGAGCAGAAATGAGCTCAATAAATAAAAACATTTTGAGAGAGGCGGGCATGAAGCCCTCAGTGCTTGGAGCCTAAAATAATGAGCTTCACAATATGGAGCCACAGGACAACTTTCTGATCTACTGAGGGTTTCAGGTGACTCTTCTGGAGAACTGCTGTTTGAGGTTAGTGGGTATAAGTGCAGCCAAATCACACTATAATGGACTTTAGTCTGGTAGAGTGAAAATATCTGACACCTTAAAAGTCAAACCTCAGGAGTGGCTTTTACAAATCAAGGCAATCATTTGTGAGAGGAAAAGGAGAAAAAATACTGGAGACACATCCACTGTATCGATTAGTTGTTCAGTTCATTTTAGCTTAATCCTTCTCTAGCTAGGAAAGCAAAATTTAAAAAAAAAAAAAAAAAAACACCCTGCATTAAAATAGTGCAGGGTTTTGACAAAATTCCACTCTAGTTGGTGTCATTTACACCTTTTCAATGTAAAGAGTCTTCTAAACAATGACAAAAAACTTACAAATTTGTAGACTTGAGTGGGCTGGATAACTTTTTTCATCTGAACTTTTACTGGTTTGTAACAAAATACTACAGTCAGACTTGGCTCTGAGGGGAGTATCTTGCATCTCAGAAGACATAACTTTGGAAGAAGTTTTATTCCAGGTATGTACTCTGGAGGCAGAAGCAAGCTTTAATTTAAATAAAAAGCAACCACATAGTCATTTAGAGAAATTTTATGTGCCTTTGCAAGAAAACTCATCTGCATAATCCTGTCTAAGTTCCACGAGGTGCTGCAGGAGTGCTCATTTTCTGTTAAAAGCAGCTGGTCCATTCTCTGTCAAACCTGCTGTGATCACAAGTCCCTCCCTACCCGTGTAGTGAAGGAGGGCAACCAGACCTTTATTCGCAGCTCCTTAATACGCAGAGTTTTAAAGGTGCAGTTTGCTCCTCTGTTTGATCGTTGCTGTTTTGCTCTTCCCCCTTAGCTAGCAGGGATGAGAGCAAGGACGTCCTGGCTCCTGACCCTATGTGGGGACTGCAGAAATCCTGCTCGGTACTGGAAGCCGCACCGTCTGCTGGGAAACCTTGTCCTAGACCCAAAATAATCCCGAGCAGGAGGCACCGCCCCAGGGCTAGTGCAGGATTAAATAACAGCAGAACGTTTGGGTTATTATCATGAGAGAACAATGAACCATGATGTAAAGAGCCTGTTTTTCTTTGGTGCAGTCAGGTTTCTGCTTAAATAGGTTTTATTTTAAGGATGGTTCTGTACTTAGGCTGAGGGAATACAGGAACTTGGCATTTTTAGGAGTAGGAGAAGTGTGACTCAAACACAAGGGTAGCAATTCACAGCTCTTGGCCATATTACATTTATTTATACTTAAATCAAATAAAATATACATATTTGTTTAATTTATTTTTTTTTTTTAGGAAGAACTTCTCTGCCTTGTAATTGGTAAATGCATTGCCTTTTCAGACAGGCTCCTTTTATATGTAACTTCTGTTTGCTTTTAAGATGCCTGCTCCCTTCAGAGGTACCTGTAGACAAATTGTGGGCACAAATGCACACATTGGGGTAGTTAATCTTTAAAAAGTCATTTGCAAACTAGTGACTGAGCCAAGAAATGCAAATGCTTGTGGCTACAGTAGGCTTGCAGCTGCTCAGTGTGGTTTCAGATGGGAAGCAGGAGTTTTTACATAACCGAATCAATAGATCGAACCAGAGTGTGACCTTGTTTATGCTTGAAGTTTAAAATACCACCATAAATCACTCTGCAGTGATTTTGCCACATTTCCAAGAAAATTTTTGAACATATTGCTGTTAAACTGTATGTTGTGAATGGCAAGGTAAAAGACTGTGCAAAAACAGACATAAAGGACATTGCCTTTTTTGAGGGTGAAACATCCTTGTGGCACTGGGAGTGCCTGGTTGTGTGTGTGAAACCCTGAGGCTGGGGGGTGGTTCTGGTTACCAGCATCTTCCTGCCCTCAGTTTCTCCTTGCCCCTTGTCATTGCTCTCCCTGCCTCATCCCCTCCTGTATTTTTCTCCCTGTGGCAGCTGCCTCCTGCATGCTGTGCTTTTAGTGCAGCAATTCCTTAATGGACACATTAACTTAATTCTGTTTGGGGGTCCTGTGTTCACCCCACCCTGTGTGTGTGCACAAGGTCAGCTCTGCTCTGGCCAGGGCTGAGGGTGTGTTGCACAACTCAGAGAGCTGTTCAGTCTGGGAGGTACAGGTGAGATTTGCTTTTTCAGTGCTAGCAAAATTATTTTGAGGCCCTGGCAAGGGAACCAGATAAACACAAAGACACCTTGAAGTTCATGAAACAGCCAAGTGTTCTGTGACTTGTCTTACTTTATTTTGAGTCAGAAGATTCTTGCTCTGTGTTAGCTTATCTGAAAGGAAAAAAAGAAAGGTATTAGATGTGGATGAACTTGATCCACAACTGCCTCTCACCAGGGAGAGCTGGTGAGATTGCTTTCCTTGACGTGAGACAGTCTGTGTGAGGTCCCTCTCTGACCTTGGAGGACATGGCTGGGTTTCTCTTCTCCTGTCCTGGAACCTTAACGTTCATGTGGCAGTGTGCACCAAAGGGTGCGGAGCTGTGATATTCTTTCCCTCCCTCCTTCCCCTCTCTCCTCCATCCCTCCTCTTCCTATAGAAGACCAAACCATCCCAGGATAAGTGTCCCATACACATGGGTGGCAGGAGAGGACTTCTGCACACATTGTATTCACAGTACCTTTCTCTTGACTCACTAAAGCTGAATGGCTGTAAGAGTTCTTGGGCTGTTAGCACAAGCCAGGGGAACAGTGACAGTGGGAGAGTCTTCCCAGTTCTGCCACTAACCTTTCTGCTTTGCCTCACTATCCCTTTTTGTATGATGGGGTGCACAGCAGACTTCTCGGTGACTAAAATCCCCTTCCCTCCAAAACCCAACCATCTTGAAGGCTGAAGCAAAAAATACTTCAAGGTTTATCATTGAAATGCTTTGCCCAGGAATGAAGTGTCAGCAGCTGAGGAAAGTAGGAATGATGATGTCTCCCTCTGTAAAATGCATGATGTGTGTTCAGGAAACACAACCTCTCCCAGGACTAGTTTTCCCTGTTTCATTAATTCTGCCATGCTAACACTGCATTTCTCAGGGCAGTAAGAGAGATGGTTTGATTGCTCATCATATTCTTTTTTTTTTTCCTGTTAGAGGGCAACTTCGTATAAAGCTTACATATGTATTATCCAAACACAACCTCCATGTATAGTTCAACTCCTCTCCATGCCTGAACGTTGCTCTGCCAGTCTTACCTTCCCCTCTCTCTCCTCTGAAGGAGAGTGCTTGCCAGGTTCAAAGGCTTGACATGTTCTTGTACAAATCACTATTTTTCTACTTCAGGAGAATTTTAATTATCTTTCACCTCTGTGAGCATTTTACAGTGGGTTTTTTCTCTAGCAACAAACAGGAGATGATTAGGATTTACCAGTCAAGATTGTACCTGCCTGGGAGTTTAGGAATCCAGTTTGTCTCCTGCACAAACCACTGCTTTTAGAGGCTGCAGGCAGAGTGCCTAATTCATTAGAGGGCTTCAGATATCAATCTCTGAGTCAAAGTAAATGGAAGCTGACATTATGATAAGAAATTATCCACTTGTGGTAGGTACATATGATCCACAGCAACACAGTGTGATTAATCCAAACTATCTGCTGAATGTTTTAAAATGGAAAACTGACATTTTACCAAATTTGCATTCTAATTCTTTTGGAACTGTAATTGAGTTTACATGTTTAGAGGAGGAAAATTTCTCAGCCATAAAGTATTTTACAAGTGTCTTTTGTCTTATTATTTCTGGTCTTCCTGCTTTCTCTTGCTGGATCTGAAAAAAATGTCATCTTTTCAGGAACAAACTTTATTTAGAAATTCCCTTTTTAAGGAGGAAAATAAGCGCTGAAATCTGTGAAGTGCTGCAATGAAATCCAGTTACAAGTGATAAAAAGGCCAAGCGCAACAAGTTACAAGGAGAAATGCATGACAGTTACATAATTCTCTCCATTTGTGTATGGTGTTTATATGAAAGGGATTTCACCAATTCATTTGGGGCACCAGTGCAAATATATATATATATATATATATATATATATATATATATATATATATATATATATATATATATATATATATATATATAAAACTCTGTATCACAGAGTTATCCCCAGTGCATATATGGGGAAAACTCTGTCATGTGCTTAACTAATTAATAGGGATAGGTACTCTGTGTGCTTTTCTGAGCCCTGGTGACCCTACAAACTGGGAATGTGGCTGAGAGCGCTAATGGTTGATGACCTGACTGTTTCAGTTGTATCTGAGGATGCATTAAGGTTCTCTAGGAACCGAGGGGTGCTGAAGTTATTTTGGGGCAGATAACCAAACGGCTGGAGTCCTGATGTGGAAGATAAGCTTGCTCTTGGTTCACTGGAAGTGCTGGGAGGCAGCTGTGTCTCTTCTACAGTTTCATGGAGAGCTCGGTGTCTGGGCAGGATTTTTTGGATGCTGGTCTGGGCAGTAACTGTCTCATGTGCCTTAGGTGGCCAAGCTGTGGATTGCACACCTGACATGAAGGGAGATAGGTCTTGAACTGACTGTGATCTCCTGTGGTTTTCTTTATGTCAGAACTATATGGGGGAAGAGGCTGGGAATAATTTGGAGCTGTGCACAAAAAGATCAGATAGAAATGACAGAGGGAAGAAGCTTGACTATCTCCTTCAGCCCTCCTTGGACTTCTATGCTATGTGACAAACCTGCCATTCTGTGGCAGCTACTACTGCAGAGATTGTCGCACCTGACTACCCTTAGGTGTCCTAGCAAGTCTTTTTGTCTATTGCTGTTGGCACTCACTGTCAAGATTTGTACAAAAGTTCACAGAAAAAACAAAGCTTGATAATTATAGCACTGAATGGCTTTTTTTTTTTTTTTTTTTTTTTTATTCCTGTAGTAAATAAATAATAATACACTCCCCACCCCACCCCCACCTTTCTTAGGCATTTTAAGGCTTATTCAAAGCCCCACACTCACAGATGTGTGTGGGGTCAGCCTGGGCAGGGGGTGCCTGAAGGTTTTACCTGTCTTGTGCCCGCAGAGCTGGACAGCGTGGAGGAGCTGGAGAAGAAGCGGATCTGCAGGATCGTCACCAAGGATTTCCCCCAGTACTTCGCAGTGGTTTCCCGGATCAAGCAGGAGAGTAACCAGATCGGCCCCGAGGGCGGGGTGCTGAGCAGCACCACGGTGCCACGTGTCCAGGCCTCCTTCCCCGAGGGGGCTCTGACCAAGAGGATCCGCGTGGGGCTCCAGGTAAAGGTGTTTTCCTGCAGCATCTCTAAGTGCTCCTGTCTTGATGCACGAGGCTGGACCTGAGGTCAGAGCTGGCACGAGTCTGCCTGGGCACGCTTTGTGTCCCTCAGGCACAGGTGGTACACAGTCTTCCTCCCCATGGCAAAAGCCCAGCTCCCCTTGGATCACCTCCATGATTATTGCTTAGCATCCCAGGAATGGAGAGAAGAAAGCAAAGACCTGGAGCCCTCACGACCCCAGCAACTCTACAACCACTGTGCAGTCCCCATCTCCTGTGACAAAGCAGCAGCCTGTGACCGGGGTCACTGGGCTGCCCTCTGCCACAGGAATGTGTTTGGTAGGGATTACATGCAGCTGTTTGCCAGCTGTTACTGGGTCAAAAACCTCCCATGTACATCTGCTGTGTCTTAGGACATTTGCCACTGGCGTTTCTAGGGGTGAAATCTGGGAAGAGCAAATAGCTTAAACTCTACTTAAACAAACTGCACAGAAAGTGGAGAAATATTCCATAGAAATAGGAGGCATCTTTGAGTTCAGTTAGTTATCACTTAAAATTCCCTTAATAGTATGACAAGTCTGATGTGCTCATGAAAAAGAGATGCTGGTTTGGATTGCAGTGCTTGAAATTCATGCTGAAACATTTCTATTAAATCTCAAGATGATTAATCTTGAGAAAATGGAAGTTCTGCTGTTCTGGTTATACAATTGCCTTCTCAGAGCTCTCCAGTGTGAAGGAAGTGTGACATCTCTGTATGCAGTGTTGTGACTGCTGAGACTGCAGTGAAACTGCATGTGCTCTGTATATCAGTACACTCTTCAATTTGAATAATAGCAAGTCACGGGTCAGCCTAATTTGAAACAGACTTGAAAGTTTAAAAAAATTTAAACATTGAAAAGGCAAATGGATGCAAACTCCCATTACCATGTCTGTCACTTTTGACTGTAGAAAATGTGAAATTTACTATAATTCTTCTATAAATTCTTGCATTCTTTGTGATTTTGACCCAAACAAGTATTTCTTTCTAATAATCGCAGGAAGCACTGAGTACAGAGGTCAGTTGGAGTGCAGTGTTCCTCAAGAGCATGAATCTGTGTTTGGCAGAGATGTAAGAATTGTCTATCACCTCCAGGAGACAGTGTCTTGTCCTCACTTCTCAAGTGCAAAATAGGCCTGGTTTTGCATTTTGAAATTGTACATAATGTCACTAAACACTGTAAATTAAGAACAAAACCAAACATGCTTGAAAAACTCTCAGCAAGTAATGCAGGAAACCTTCTGAGGTTTATAGTTTAGCTCTACCATTTAGCGATTATGAAGTCAGAAGTTGTTGAATAAAAACTAAACATGAATTTCACTAATAATCACCCTTGAGAAGGCTTCCTGGGAATTTTTTTCCTGTAGGAAAGAATTCTATAAAAAATACAAAGAAAATAGAATAATCATTTAGAAAATAATTCTGTGTGTACAATAAACAACTCATAGCTCTCGTTTAAGTATGTTGCCTATGTTGACAGGCTCAACCAGTTCCAGAAGAAATTGTCAAAAAAATCCTTGGAAACAAAGCAACGTTCAGTCCCATTGTCACTGTGGAGCCAAGAAGAAGAAAATTCCATAAGCCAATAACCATGACAATTCCTGTGCCACCTCCATCAGGAGAAGGAGTAACCAATGGGTACAAAGGAGACACGACTCCCAGCCTTCGACTCCTATGTAGCATTACAGGTTAGAGAAAATCCTGCTCTTGCCAAAGGTTTCTGTGGCAGCAGCTCTGTGCTCACTCTCACAACTTCTGCTTTCCAGTAAGGGAACCTTGGTGTGCTGGGCCACTGGAATGCAGATCAGCTCTCCTGAGCAAAGCCAGCTGAGGTTATTTACAAGGCTCCCAGTGGTTCCCTGAGCTTTGTATCTGGTCACATGCCACTGTAAAAGAACTCTCCCACCATGTGTTAAATGCTATTCTATATTTTAGCCAGTGTGAAGAATTTTAGTCTTGGTTATTAAACATGCTGGTCAGTAAAAGTAGCTTGTAGAAGTAATTCTGTCCTAGGTGATATTGAGGGGGGTGGCTGTTGGCTTGTAGGTACGTTCCTTGTTTACATCATTGGGGTTTTTTTGTGTGACATGTGATACCATGTATGACATGGCATGTATGACATGGAGCTCAGCTGTTGGAGAGCATTAATGTCTAGGTTCTCTTTCTATGTGTGGAGATAGAGAAATTCTTTATGCAGTCTGTGTGTGCCTAGTGTTTGAAAGGCAATCTCCCTGGTGTGTGTTTGCACAGGAGGCACTTCCCCTGCACAGTGGGAGGATATCACGGGCACCACTCCACTGACGTTTTCCAACGACTGTGTCTCCTTCACCACCAATGTTTCTGCCAGGTATGGATGGAAGCAGACCCTGCCAGCTGCACCTCAGGAGTGGCTTCCCTTGATCTACACTGTGCTTGGCTGTGAGGTGGTGTTCTGGCTTTCTGTGAGCCCTCCAGGAGGCTGATGAGGTGGTGGTGGCCCCGATGCTGCTTTGTCACTGCCTCTCAGCCTCCCACCTGTGCAGGCTGCACACAAAGCTCTGGCCTGGCTGTGATGGGCTCTCCTGGCAGGCACACAGCCTGTTCCTCTGAAGGCTGCCATGCCACACAGGGCTTTGGTTTTCCTGTAACTGGCAGCAGAAAGGGAAAGCTTAAAATGTTCATCCCATTACAAAAAAACAGGGGGGATTCAAAAGAATGTTTTGTTTAAAAATTTAAAGACTTAATTTCTGACTGTGGGCTTTTTAGTTGAAAATTACGTTAAATTTCTCTCACAAAAATATCATTTGAAAAAAAAAGATGAGTTGAAATTAATCTTGATGGACTTCATGGATTTACATGCTGATTGGAGGCATTTAACAGGATCTGTACAAATCACATAGGCTAGTGGAGAAAATTCATGGTATAGCAGGTAGAGAGTTTATCATTCAATAAATTACATTGCAACTATAAAAACCTTTTTGAAAAGAGAGAGAATTGATGGAAGACCAAATAGATCAGGGTTGAAATATTGGGGGAAAGACTGATACGAAGTATAAATTTTTTATAATTTGTGTTGCACTTGTCTTCAAACTGTTAATCAAAAGATGAGAAAAATAACAATATAACACCTGTTATATTGAGAAACTTTACCACGGGCACATTTGGTTCAGCCTAATCAAAAGATGAGAAAAATAACAATATAACACCTATCTCTGGGAAACTTCACCATGGGCACATTTGGTTCAGCCTAAATGGGAGATGTGATTTTGCTATGTGTATTATAAAGGTGTTTGTTTTAGCAAATCAAATGTATAGTGAAGCATCAGCACATTACAGTATAAATTGTGTGTGGTCACACAAGAAATTAAACTTCCCCACTTTGGCTTCAGATGAGCCTTCAGAAAGATAATTTTATGAGACACCAGTGTGGAAAGGGTTAGATAAGTATGTCAGCATTTCATTGCCAGGTATTCCCATTTCTGGATGATTAAACCTGTACTGAGACTAGAAGGAAAATTACAGCTCTGGCCATTCTGCAAGGACAGTACACATGCAAAATGACCAAGGATACAGGACATAGTTTCTCATTAAGGCTTAAGCAATGTTGGAGCGTAATGAAAAGTTGATTTAATGGTTTACTTTTTCCCACTCAGATTTTGGCTTGCAGACTGCCACCAGGTACTAGAGACTGTTGGGCTGGCAACACAGCTTTATAGAGAATTAATATGTGTTCCTTATATGGCAAAGTTTGTGATATTTGCCAAAATGAATGACCCTGTGGAATCCAATTTGCGCTGCTTCTGCATGACTGACGACAAAGTAGACAAAACTTTGGAGCAACAAGAGAACTTTGAGGAGGTTGCAAGAAGCAAAGACATTGAGGTACATACGTGTAGGGGGGCAGTGTGTTTTCCAGGTAGCAACAGCTCCTGCAAAAGCCATGACAAGCCCTGTTAAATAATGGCTCACAGCAAGGCCATGTCATGAAACTTCCAAAGAAGAACAAAACAGGGCAAGACTGGAGGAGCATGAGGACTTGTGGATGTCCCAGTGTAGTCTACAGTGGGGTTTGCACTCACTGCTGCCAAGAGCCCTGGCTGGGCTTGGCAGACAGAGGGAATTCCTTCTCAGTGGCCCTGCAGACCCACAGTCATGAGTACGACTGGCTTGTGGTGAAATCATAGTCACTAACTTACTGTTTCTTGAAGAAAATTACACACTCTTACTTTAGAAAAGTCAGTCAGGTGGCTTGTGGTTTTCCAAACCTGTGCTCATAGTACCTTGCCATAATGCACAGTGATATTCTAATTTGCTGTTGAATGTAACCAAGTGGGGACTTATGTTAAACTCTGGAACTATGCTGGGGAAGATCATGATGTTTATATGCATGAATCTACTATTAAAAGAGGTTTTATTGACTTTTATTTCTTACTTTGATAGGTTCTTGAAGGAAAACCTATTTATGTTGATTGCTATGGAAATCTAGCCCCTTTGACTAAAGGAGGACAGCAGCTTGTTTTTAATTTTTATGCTTTCAAAGAAAATAGACTGCCATTCTCTATCAAGGTAAAAGAAAAACAAACTAAATAAATGATCCTGCTGCTTTCCTTCCTTCCTGCACTCCCTCTTCTTTTTTTCATCCCTATAGTACTAACTTGCCCCTGGGATGTAAGTGTAGTTTTTTAATATGTGAATAACATGTAGAGGGTGCTTTGCTTGAAGCCACAGCAGAACTGCTGACAGATCAGGGAACAGAATACCCATGATATGGATTCACAACCTTTTACTAAAACCGTATCTCAAATTGGAGCCTCAACATATTTACCAGTAGATCACAATTTCTGAGGGATTAAGCAAAGGAGATGCATTCAATAACATACTGTACTGCAGAGCAGCCTTCAGAAGGTGTGTGCAGACTGTTCATCTCTAAATGGCCAGGAATGGGTGCTCACTTTCCTTAGGCTTGTCACAGCTGCCCTGCTGAAGAGGTTGTTAAGCATTTTGGTAAACACAAGAGCAAAACATGGCAGAAAAAAAGAAGTGAGCAGGCAGTGCCTGTCAGTAATATCCCAGTATGAAACTCTCAGGTTGGACTCACTCAACACCTTGTCTTGCATGGATTTGCCATCAGGCATCTTCAGGCTGACCTAACTCCTGCACAGTAACACATTTTCTCCTTCAGCACCTCAGGCTGAGCTCCAGCTTGGTATTATTAGCCCTTACACACTAGAAAGCTCCTTGTAGAAAGAAATTCTGAGAGCTGTTCCAGAAATCTCCTCTAGGACTCTGAATTACTACATATTACTACTACACTGAAGCAAAATTTCTTTTCAAGGTAAGAGACACCAGCCAGGAACCCTGTGGTCGATTATCATTTTTGAAAGAACCAAAGACAACAAAAGGACTGCCACAAACAGCTGTTTGCAACTTGAATATCACTCTGCCAGCACACAAAAAGGTATTTGTTTTGAAAAGTAAACATTTTTCTTAAGGTTGGGTTGGATTTATTTTTGTTCCTTTAGTTTTTGTGTCTATATTTTATTTCCTTCTAGTCATAAAGAAACCCTGTGAACTGTCAGTAATAAGAATGCTTTGTTATATGATAAAGGCTTTTAAAATGTATGTTTTATTGGTTTCTTGTATGTAGAACGCTTTTAAAGTCTCTTGTTACTGTGGTGTCAAGTTCCTATAATTTTTACAATTCTGTTTACAGCTCATGCTTCAGCCTGCAAGTCATAGGTTTATGCTTTCAGTAATGTCACATGTTTATTTGCATTGGATGTAAGATTTTTTTTTTCTTTTGTGTTGACATTTGGGATTTGCTTTGCCTTATAAATCAGCTTGCATTTTGTGCTCCCGATTTGGTCCTATTCATATCCTGATATTCTTTTCCCTGCTGTCCATTATAATATTCCTTGTCTCTGCAATGCATCTTGGGACCAAAAGGAAACAGAGTCAGATCAAGATGATGAGGTAATATAAACACTGTCTTCTGTTTTTATTTCCTTCAGATTTAGTGAAGAAAAGTAGTATGTTACAGAAAAAAAACCAACTATTTTTAATGGTGGCGTTGAAATGATACGTGCAGGAAAATAACCATATCCTCGACTTCTGATAGGCTGTTGTGAAATAGTAGAACTGCACAAATATGGAAAACCCCATGATTATAAATTATAAAATTAAACTGAACACTGAATAAAAGCAGTCTAAAATTTAACTAGTTTTCTTCTGAAAAAGGATATATTTGTGATTATCAGACCAAGCCAAATTTTGGCAAAATCAAGAAGAGTTTAGTGGATAATATTTTACCTCTTGGATTATCACTGACACTGTTGTGCTAACTTGTGTTTCTGAGGAGCTGCTGAGGCCACAATAGTGGCCTTTAATATCTTACCTCTGTAAATAAACTGGATTCTTTCAAAAAAAGTAAAGAAGCCAAGAACAATTTCTAAATATTATGTTCAAATCTATTTTCAAATAATCCTCAAATATTTTCAGCTTAAAAATCCACTGTTTCATAGAAACCACAACATTAGAATGTCAGAAAATTGAGTGGGTTTTACTCATTAGAGGTAGTTAGAGATGAAGTCATCTTATAAAAGAAACTACATAGATGTTTTCAATTTATCTAGAAGCAACTTTTTTTCCCTCTTCCTGGTGGCAAATAAATAGCAGTTGTCACCTGCTGGTTAGAATAGCTAAAAAAAAAAAAAACCAAAACCAAATAATGCAACCCAAAACATGTTAAAAATAATAATAGCAAAACCATCTCTTTATCACCACAGAACTTGTTCCCAGTGAGCTATTATATAGCTATAATAATAGTTTTGTTTTTAAACAAACTGTATTTTTAGCCACATATTCAAGTGAGTTGATCTCTGAAGGACTATTAATATTTAAGGCACCACTCTAGCAGCTATTCCACTGGACACAAGGACTTATGAGGCAGTTTATTAGTTAACAAGAATAGTCTGCTTTCTAATCCACATCTTTGCATTTTGTGCATATTAAAAAATCCCCTCCCATGCCTTTTTTTGTCCTTAATGTATTCACTTTAAAGCCAGTTGTACATTGTGGTTTGTGTGCTTTCGGGACAAACTAATCTGGGGGGAATACTCAGTCGGTCTAAGTTGCACTCTTATGAATGTTTTGTGTGTACCTGTAGTCTTTTGTGTTCACCTCCTGTTTCTAGCCAAAGGTGGTTTATTTTACAGAGAATGAACAATATCACACCATTTCTAGCAGTGTGAAGCAGTTTATTAAGTGATAACGTGATAAGACAGTATCGAGATGCTTTAAGGCAGAATAATGAGCTGCTTCTGCTCTGTAAGCTCTTCTGCCTCACAAGCAGAGGAATGATCCTGAGGGCTCACTCGTAGGGTTGCAGTCCCTTCCCTGCCTGCTCGGGAAGGGTGGTCACTCTCAGCAGGTCTCTGCAGCCACGCTCCCTGCTCGGCAGTGCCTGACACTCATCACCCCGGAGCAGAGGCTGGCTCTGCCCCCTCCCTGCCTGCTCGCCCCAATTCGGCTTCAGCATGCCATCCTGAAGCTGAATGGAAGCATCCATTTTCCCTTGTGGGGTTGTGTGCCATGAAAAGCGGCCCATCCTGCTGAGGTTTGAGGACTGCTCTGTTCAGGTGGGGGCAGTGGTTCCCAAGGCCCTAAATCCTGCTGTGTTTTATTGCAGATGGAGAAAGCTGACCGGCGCCAGAACTTCGTCTCCCTTGCTTTACGTAAGCGCTACAGCTATCTGACTGAGCCTGGAATGAGTGAGTTGCTCTTACCAAAGTACTAAACCATGTAGATGTGATTGTTCATAAGAAGAGACATTTTTTCTATAAACGTTGTATTTGGTGTCACTCTGGAAAACAGAAAAAAAAAAAAAAAAAAAAAAAAAAAAAGAGAGAGAAAGAAAAAAACCAAAGCTATCTAAAACAAAATTCTTGGATGGGCTGTGTGGAACTCTGGTGTTGTGAGAGCTTGAAGAATCCTGACTGGCAAATTATGTGTGTTAATTAAGTAAAAATATAATAGTTTTTTAAAATTCTATGTAGTTCCATAGTAGGATTGCAAATTGCTTTCAAAAACAGTCTCTTCCTCTCCCCTTTGAAACTTTAGAGAAAGATGCTGTAGAATGGAATGTTACACAAAAAGCAACTCAGATAAGCACCTTAAATGTTTAGATGCTTAGCCAAAATAGACTCTCTCATATTTTATATTTTCCCTCTTCTTTCTCCTCCCCTTCCCTTTCTCCTCTATTCCCTGCAGATGCTTTTTATTCCCTGGCACCACACATTGCTTCTTCTTAAACATGTGTTCCCCTTGACCAGACCTGTGGCATTCCTTTCCTTCCCAGTTAAATACAATAATGTATTTGGCTTAGCTTTTCTTCCTCACTTCTCCTCTCTGAGGTCGGCTGCTATTGTTCCCCATTTCCAGGCTTTTTCTTGCCTATTTTTCCCTCTTTTGACTTCTCAGTTGCTACCCTGCAACAGACCCTTTGATATAATTCCATAAAATCCATATACAAACTTCATCAGGTCTTGGGAGTTCCCACTGAATGGCTGCTGCCTAATTTTCCTATAAGATCTGTGGCTTCTTTGGATCAGATGTGCTCCAGAATATGTTACACTTCTCCGGCCGGGAAGAAGACTCCAAGCATATAACATCTGAAGAAGCTATCAGATCTGCTGAGACATCTTGATGGACTGTTAAGGTATTGTCACAGGCTTGATGGGAACTGAGATAGAGGGAAAATGAAATTGATGGAAAGAAGGCTGATGACAGTATATGTCGCTCACAATAAATTTTTCAGCCCTTACTGGGGGAAAAAAAAGTCTTATTTATTCACGAAAGGTCAGTTAAGTCTTCTTTGCAAAAAGCCTGGCAGACAGATTTTTTAGCTCTTCAACTGCAAAAAAGTATCACGGAAGCAGCATCTTAAATGCCTCTGAATCTGTGATATTACAGGCAAAAAAGAAGTTAGGAGGGCAGCCTGTGGGTTTGCTTGCCTCACTAGTCACTTGTGGCAGACTCGCTCACTGTGGTGCAGTGGGGTTCCTGTAAAGACATGTACTAACACTAACTGTTGAACAAGTTACTTGTTCTCTTCAGAATCATTTTGGGGTTTGTTTCTTGAACTCATGACTGTATGAACTTCTGGTGAATGTTAGCAACTACTGCTAATTAAATCTTCATAATAAATAATATTATTATAATATCTTCATAATAGTTCATTTAATGAAGCACATTTTGGGGTTTTTCTCAGGTGGGGAGAAGAAAGTGTATTTCCACTTAAAAATATGGTAGTAAAGAAAAGTGGGTGTTTCTTGATTTAGTCTGTGCCAGTCAAGCCTAGTACTCAAGCTCTCTTCAACATAAATATTCTTATGAAGTATCACCAGCCATCCACACTGTATTCTGGCTTTGATTGGCTTCTATAGGAGCAGCACATTTCTCCTTGCAGGAAATGGACCTGTGGTGCACTGAATATTCACTATTTTATAGGACTGTATGTGCTTTAACAGTTTAGTGTTAGCCTTGTTGAGCTTCTTTCACTGTGAGTTACTGTCTGTCTATAAGACAGATCAAGCAGGTTTGGCAAATTAATAGTGTAACTTCAGAAAGAGGTATGTTGAATAAGTTCTTTGGGTATTTTAGCTCCATTTCTAATTCCAATTTTAAATAAAAAAAAAAAAATCCTCAAAGTTGCTTATGTCAACTCTCTGGATGTTATTGCTGTCTCAGAGGATGTTTGTGTAATGGGATTCCCAGAAATACTTTCTGACATGAGTGCCTCCTGTGATGCAAAATGTGGTTGATGATGATTCTGTTCAAAATGCCTATGAATAAGCTGAGAGTTCTGGGAAATTTATTTGTCCTAAAGGTTTGTCCTTGCCAGGAATTTATTTCATAATCTGTTCTTCTTTGACTGCTTTTCTAATGTTACCTTTTGAGAACTGTAAAGTTGAACAGGTCTGTCATTGAGCTGATACAAGAAATCTCCTCAAAAGGTACCAAGACACTACATCTTGTAGAAAAAGTGTACTCTTCTTTTGATGACCTCTTGTGAAATGATTTTGTAAGGTTTATGTATCTGTGCTTAATACACCATACAAAATGTATTAATCTGTGTGCTCGTTCTGACATGACCTTTGTGCATGAATAAAAACTGATTCAGTTGCTTTGCCTGCTCACGACTATCATACATCATACTTGCCATATTTCGTTTACAACATATGCTTCTTAAAAATCATTTCATAAAAAGTTTTACTTTAATTTTTACCAGACAAAAGGAATATTGCATGAGAAACAAATGCATATGTTCCTTTCTTTTTTCTTTTTTTCTTTTTTTTTTTTTTTTTTTTTTAAATATTGACTCAGAAAAGCTCTTGCTCTTATTGGCTTTGTGAGTGTGAAGCATATCCGAATTGTGCATGGAAGATATAGATTTGAATTTATTCCAGCTGCTTCACAGTTTGCACATCAATTGCCTGTCACTTAAAGGAATTTTGGTTTCTGCATGAAATAGTTCTGAAGTGGTTTAAAAAAAGATTTTAGCTACATAATGTCATTGTACGCAAGTTTATATTTTTGTATAGGTTCAAATCTGAACAGAACAACAATAGAAATTATTAAATGGATAATTCTAATAGTTGCACAAAGCAGAGACATACCTAAACAGGCAAAATAAAGCTGATATGAGTATTTCAGAAGTAGCACATCAGAAAGTCAATGGGAAGTAAGAGAAGAAATTTTGATGTGGCTTTATTTTTACCTTATGGATTTCTTTATGTGTTTTCTGTTCTCCATTGTTTGCAGATTTGGTTGCTATGTGCTTTCTGTCTTCCATTTCATGTTGCTTTTTGGTTTGGACCAGTTATCAGTATATGGCTCGTTCCTAATTTTTTTCTTTCCTTTATTAAATCTTCTTTTGCTTCCTTCATCCCAACTCATGCAAACAATTGTACTTGCTTTTTGTAATATTACAACGTTTACTGACCAATTTTCTTCTCTGGTCTCTCTGTTTTTCAACCATTTTTGTTGATTTTTATGTTTGATTTTAATTTAACAATTTAAGAAACAGTTGAACGGAGTGCAGGAGCAACAAGATCCCTACCTGCTACTTACTCATACAAGCCATTCTTTTCAACACGGCCATATCAGTCATGGACAACAGCTCCAATTACAGTGCCTGGGCAAACCAAATCAGGCTTCACTTCCTTATCAAGCTCTTCCTCTAACACTCCTACAGCTTCCCCATTAAAATCAATATGGTCTGTTTCTTCTACTTCTCCAATCAAATCCACATTAGGAGCTTCTACCACATCTTCTGTTAAATCTGTTAGTGATGTAGCATCTCCGATTAGATCCTTTCGGACAATCTCTTCGCCAATAAAAACTGTGGTCTCGCAGCCTCCCTACAACATGCAGGTTACTTCAGGCTCTTTCATCAGAGCTCCTGCAGTCACAGAAGCTGCCAGTCTCAAAGGGCTGGCCTCCACTACCACATTCCCCTCTCGGACATCTCCAGTGACTACAGCAGGATCTCTCTTGGAGAGATCATCCATAACCATGACGCCTCCAGCATCCCCCAAATCCAACATTAACATGTACTCCTCAAGCTTGCCACTTAAATCAGTCATCACATCAGCATCTTCACTTTTATCGTCCCCTCTAAAGTCAGTGGTGTCACCTGCTAAGTCAGCAGTTGATGCTGTTTCATCCACTAAAGTCATGATGGCCTCGTCTCTCTCGTCGCCAGCAAAACATGTAGCTGGGCACGCAGATGTACCATTGCTCAATGGGTCTGTGTCACCTCTGAAATACCCATCTTCTGCCAACTTAATAAATGGATCGAAAGCTGCAGGTGTTTTTCAAGACAAGATCTCTGCAGCTGCACATTCTGCAACTTGTGCTGCTAATGCAGTTGCTGACACAGCTGAGAGAGTGTTTTCAACAGCTACAACAATGTCATTTTCTCCACTCAGGTCATTTGTGTCTTCAGCACCATCAGCTTTCCAGTCAATGAGAACTCCTCCTGCAGGTGCTTTGTACACAGCCCTTGGGTCAATATCTGCAACTACCTCATCAGTAACTTCATCAACAATAACAGTGCCGGTATATTCTGTAGTCAATGTTTTGTCTGAACCAGCATTAAAGAAGCTCCCAGAGTCGTCTTCACTTACAAAATCAGCAGCTGCGTTACTGTCACCTATTAAAACATTGACTACAGAGGCTCGCACGCAGCCCACCTTTACTCGAACTTCCTCTCCAATAAAATCATCCTTGTTTTTAGCACCCTCTGCTCTCAAATTGTCCACACCATCTTCCTTGTCCTCCAGTCAGGAGATACTGAAAGATGTTGCTGAAATGAAAGAGGATCTGATAAGAATGACTGCAATATTGCAGACAGATGTCGCAGAGGACAAGCCGTTCCAACCTGACATACCAAAAGAGGGTAGAATTGATGATGAAGAGCCCTTTAAAATTGTTGAGAAAGTAAAAGAGGACTTAGTAAAAGTTAGTGAGATTCTGAAAAAGGATGTGTGTTTAGAAAGTAAAGGGTCGTCTAAAGTATCCAAAAGTGATCAAGGACACCTGTCTGAGGATGACTGGGTAGAGTTCAGTACAGAGGAGATTGATGAAGCGAGACAGCAAGCTTTGACAAGCCCTCCTATATCTGTTCCAGAGAAGGTCCAAATTAAAACTAAGACCATGTCGGAAAAGGATTATAGCTTGTCAAAAGTTATTGATTACTTAGCAAATGATATCGGTAGCAGTTCATTAACAAACATAAAGTACAAGTTTGAAGAGGGGAAAAAAGAAGGTGAAGAGAGACAAAAGCGCATTTTAAAACCAGCCATCGCTTTGCAGGAACATAAACTTAAAATGCCTCCAGCCTCCATGAGGCCTTCAACATCAGAAAAGGAGTTATGTAAAATTGCAGACTCCTTTTTTGGAACAGACACTATTTTAGAGTCTCCAGATGACTTTTCTCAACATGATCAAGATAAAAGTCCCTTGTCTGACAGTGGCTTTGAAACGAGGAGTGAAAAGACACCTTCTGCCCCACAAAGTGCTGAAAGCACAGGGCCAAAACCCCTTTTCCATGATGTGCCCATCCCTCCCGTCATTACAGAAACAAGAACTGAAGTAGTTCATGTCATCCGCAGCTATGAACCATCGTCGGAAGATATTCCAGAGCAGAAGGCAGAGGAACTTCCGGCCTCAAAACCTGCCCCTACATTTATGGAGCTGGAGCAAAAACCTTCTGGGTCCATTAAAGAGAAGGTTAAAGCTTTTCAAATGAAAGCCAGTGGCAGTGAAGAGGAGGACCATAAGTGTGTCCTTAGTAAAGGTGTCCGAGTAAAAGAAGAAACTCATATCACTACCACAACTAGGATGGTTTATCATAAACCTCCATGCACGGAGAGTACCTCTGAAAGAATTGAGGAAACGATGTCTGTTCATGACATAATGAAAGCCTTTCAGTCTGGACGTGACCCTTCCAAAGAACTGGCAGGTCTGTTTGAACATAAATCATCAGTAACGTCCGATGTTAGCAAGTCTGCTGAAACTTCACCACAACATGCAGAGAAGGACAGCAAAATGAAACCCAAACTGGAGCGAATAATAGAGGTCCATATTGAACAAGGTAATCAGGCTGAACCTACTGAAGTCATTATTAGAGAAACAAAAAAGCATCCAGAAAAAGAAATGTATGTATATCAGAAAGACTTACCTCGGGGAGATATTAACTTAAAAGAGTTGGAAAAACATGATGCTTTTCCTTGTTCAGACGAACAAGGTCAGCAAGAAGAAGAGGAGCTCACAGCCGAAGAGTCACTTCCTTCTTATCTGGAATCCTCTAGAGTTAACACTCCCGTGTCCCAGGAAGAAGACAGTCGCCCTAGTTCTGCTCAACTCATGTCTGATGACTCTTACAAAACACTGAAGCTTTTGAGTCAGCACTCAGTAGAATACCATGATGATGAGTTGTCAGAACTAAGAGGGGAGTCTTACAGGTTTGCTGAGAAAATGCTTCTTTCAGAAAAGCTAGATGTGTCTCATTCTGATACTGAGGAGTCAGTTACTGACCATGCTCTACCCCTTAGTGCAGAGTTACAGGGGACTGATAAGCGATGCAGAGAAAAAGTAGCTACTGCCCCCAAAAAAGAGATTCTCCCCAAAATCTATAAAGATGTATCTGAAAATGGTGTAGGTAAAATGTCTAAGGAGGATCATTATGATAAAGTGACAGTGTTACACTACACTGGAGATGTTAGTAGTCACAAACATGCAATGTGGATGCGCTTTACTGAGGACAGATTAGACAGAGGTAGAGAAAAGTTGATTTATGAAGACAGGGTGGACAGGACTGTTAAAGAGGCAGAAGAAAAACTGACTGAAGTATCCCAGTTTTTTCGGGATAAAACAGAGAAGTTGAATGATGAGCTGCAGTCTCCAGAGAAAAAGCAGCATAAAAAAAATGGCAAGGAGATACATTCTAGCCAGAGCTCTGCCAGCAGCAGCCCTGAGAAAGTTCTGCTCTCTGAATTGCCATCGTCTGGGGATGAATGGAGTAAGGTGAAGCAGTATGCACATGATGCGAAGTGCTTTCCCAAGGTGGATGAAAGAAAAGCATCCAGTTTGCCCAGCAGTCCTGAAAAAAGGATATATGTGCAACCTGCAGAGGACTCTAAACAAACTATGGAACACAAAGGAAGTGCTCAGCAGACTGGAGTACCTGAGAGTGGATTTCAGCTGAAGCAATCAAAGCTCAGTTCCATTAGGCTTAAATTTGAACAAGGTATAAGTCCCAGAAGTAAGGACGTAACTCAAGAAGAAAAAAAGCTGGATGGTCAGTCCAAAATTCCAGTAAAAAAATTGCAAGAAAGTAAGTTACCAGTGTATCAGTCTTACTCAAGAGAGAAACACGCAAAGCAAATAGAGGTCATTGATGGGAGCACAGCTTTACAGAAAGAGGTGAAAACACAGGAAGACCTTGTTCCAGGTAAAGGGAAAGCTGTGGAAGAATTTCATGCTTCAGACACACAAAAACAAAGAACTGAGTTGAGGAAAGGCGTGCCAGAATGCATTACAGAACCACGGGCAAAAGACATGGCATATGGCTCAGACTCAACAACGAAGGGACACTGGGACAAAAAAATCTATAGGACGTGGGAAAGTCCTGGAACTTCTAACCATAAAACACAAAAGGAAAAGCTTTCACATGTGCTGGTTCCAGATATAGTAAAAGAAAACCGTGTTGATCATGCTGAATCTAAAACTGACAAAAAAAGTGAATTTATTACTGTGACAGAGCACAAAGTGGCCTCAAATGGAATTCATTCAGAAGAAGTGAAGGAACTGACTGTAAAATCCCCTTCAAAAAGGGTTTTATACAGAGAATTTGTTGTCAGGGAGGGGGAACGTAATGGTGAAGTATCTGATAAAATATCAGATAAAATATCCAAAAGGAAAGAAGAAATTGCTGTGTCCCATATTCCAGTCAGAATTGTTGAGGAGAAGAGAGCCATGCTTGATGGTGTCTATGAACTCTCAGCTAAAGTATCACAATCAGCTGTGATTCAGGAGAAAGTTGAAAGACAGATTGATTATGTGGAAGACGAAAAAATAAAACACTCAGAAATCAGAAAAGTTACCAAGCAGCAGAGCTCAATAGGTCTAAGTCCTCCTGCTGAGGAAACAGAGCTATCCCCTAGCAAATCACCAGATTCTTTAGAATGTAGCCCAGGAAAGGAATTTCCTTCAAGTGATGTAGTTGACCCTGGTGCCAGTGATTACTTGGATAAAGTTGCACCGCTAGTAAGCACTGAGGGAGTAAAAGAAATTAAGACCTTACCTGTTTATGTCAGTTTTGTTCAAGTAGGAAAGCAATATGAGAAAGAGGTGCAACAAGGAGGTATTAAAAAAATTGTCAGTCAGGAAAGTAAGACAGTACAAGAGACGAGGGGGACATTTTACACAGCTAGACAGCAAAAACAACCTCCTTCTCCACAAGGTAGTCCAGAAGATGACACACTAGAACAAGTGTCCTTTATAGACAGCTCTGGTAAAAGCCCTTTAACACCAGAAACACCGAGTTCAGAGGAAGTGAGTTACGAGTTTACATCTAAAACACCTGACTCACTAATAGCTTATATCCCAGGCAAGCCCAGCCCTATACCTGAGGTATCTGAGGAGTCAGAGGAGGAAGCAGAGGCTAAGTCAACATCTGTGAAACAGGCAGAGGTTGAGGAACCACAGATTGACAAAACATTACCTAATCTTATAAATAAGGACTCTAACAAAAGACCCAAAGGTAACAGGGTTGCCTATATTGAATTCCCTCCTCCTCCACCACTGGATGCAGATCAAGGCGAGTCAGAAAAGAAGCCTCATTATTCCACTGAGAGTGAAATGGAGATGACTGAAGTGAACTTGCAAGATGAGCATGACAAGTGCCAACTGGCTGAACCTGTCATCAGAGTACAGCCACCTTCTCCTGTGCCACCGGGAGCAGACGTCAGTGACTCCAGTGATGATGAATCCCTCTATCAACCTGTTCCACTTAAAAAGTATACGTTCAAACTGAAGGAGCTGGAAGATGACCAGAAAGAAACCTCAAAACCCAGAGCCCCCGAAAAGATTGAGAAACAGAAAGAGTTAGGACACCCCACTTCTGGGAAACCCAATGAGTTTGACACTGGGCTTGATTCACCCCAGAATGATGTAGTGCCAAATGGGAGTAACAATGACCAGTCTGTCACAGAGTGTTCCATAGCAACCACTGCAGAATTCTCCCATGATACCGATGCAACAGAGATTGACTCTCTTGACGGTTATGATTTGCAAGATGAAGATGATGGTTTAACTGAGAGTGATTCTAAACTTGCAGGTCCGGCAGTTGAAACCAAAAAGGACGTATGGACTACAGAAGGCATTCTAAAGCAGACTGATCGCTGCTTTAGCCAGAGTAAGCTTGAAGTCATTGAGGAGGAAGGCAAGGTAGGCCCTGAAGAAGACAAGACACCTTCAAAAGGTCCATCTTCTGACAAAGCTGGAGATAAGCGCGATAAGAAGTCAGGGGCACAGTTTTTCTCTCTGGAAGGCAGACACCCTGACAGAACTGTATTTCCTGACTCTTATTTCAGTTACAAAGTAGACGAAGAATTTGCAACACCTTTCAAAACTGTGGCCACCAAGAGTCTAGATTTTGACCCGTGGTCCAATAACCGAGGTGACGATGAAGTGTTTGAGACTAAATCAAGGGATGATGAGGCTAAGCCATTTGGTCTGGCAGTGGAAGACAGATCTCAAGCGACAACACCTGACACAACACCAGCCAGAACTCCAACAGATGAGAGTACGCCAACTAGCGAGCCCAACCCCTTCCCATTTCATGAGGGGAAGATGTTTGAGATGACTCGCAGTGGTGCAATTGACATGAGCAAGAGGGATTTTGTTGAAGAAAGACTCCAATTTTTTCAGATTGGTGAGCATACTTCTGAAGGGAAGTCAGGGGACAAGGGGGAAGGGGATAAAAGTACAGTCACTGCCATCACACAGCCACAGGCAGGGGACAGCACTGTAGAAACAAACCTAGAGAGACCAGTAGAAACAACAGCAGTTGAAAATAAGCCCGTCATCCAGGCCAGTGGAGATTGCATGGAACAAACACTTGGTAGTAACTCACTGGAGAAATCATCGGCAGCAGTAAACTCTTCCAAAGTTGATCCCAAATTGCGCACACCAATTAAAATGGGAATTTCTGCTTCCACCATGACTCTGAAGAAAGATGGCCCTGGCGAAGTGACAGATAAGATAGAAGCTGTGATGCCAAGTGGTGAGGGACTAGAAAATGAATCTGTAGCAGTGATTGCGAGTTCAGCTTCTAGCCAGACAAGCTGTAGGCAAACAGAAAGCACTGATTTTCCAAAAGATAATTTTAATAACAACAACAATTTGGATTCATCTGCTGTCCCTACAGATGATATTACCTGTAATGTAGTGCTAAAAGAACATTTGGAACCGAAATGTTCCCTCCAGAAAGCTAATGAAGCAAAAAGCACTTCAGGAAAAGGTACAGGGACAACACAAGGACACAGAGTAAGAGATAAGCAAAAACCACACGGAGAGCAGCAAAAGTCAACAGAGTTGGTAGGAGCTAGAGGAAAATCAAAGCTTCCTGTAAAGGCCAACTCAGTAAAACAAGGCTTTTCACAAAATAATCTCCAAAGCAATACAGGGAGTAAAGCAAAAGAGGCTAGTAAGCCTGACAAAGCAAAACAAAATAATTCTTCTCCCTGTCTAGAAGCAAGGTCTAGGATTCCTGTAAAAAACACACATAGGAGTAATCTAGCTAGAAGAACTCCAGCCCTGCCAAAACAAGAGCAGGTAGAGAAAGAAAAACCAAAACAACTTCCTTCTAAATTACCAGTAAAGGTAAGATCTACCTCCGTCACCATGACAACAGTTAAAGTAAAGAAAAATCAGCTTAGGGAGGTATGTAAACATTCTATTGAATATTTTAAGGGAATTAGTGGTGAGACATTAAAGCTTGTGGATCGTCTTTCTGATGAAGAGAAAAAGATGCAGTCAGAGGTCTCTGATGATGAAGAAGACAGTACATCAAGGAACACATCCTTATCAGAAGCTACTCAAGTTTACCAGCCTTCCATTACACCGAAGTCTGCTAGAGACATGAGAACAGAGGCAGCATCTATAAAATCAAAGATTGAAAAGGCCGACAGTGAGAGGAGGAGGAGTAAGAGGACTGGTGAGAATGAAGGCAGTCAGGTTTCTGGAGCTCTCATGGCTCACCTCGTGGAGATCAAGCCTAGTTTGTAAAACTTTCAACTTGTTGATCCTAGTGCATGAACTGTTGTGATTGCCTGTGGAGTGACTTAACTGTAGTTTTCATTCTGTCATTGTCATCTGTATGTGCTGTCTTATTCTCTTTTTTCTTCCTTCAAACAAATTCTGTACTGTAGAAAGCTAGTGAAGCATGCCGAAGACATTCATGTAACTCAGAAATTGATGTAATTCAGAGATTGAAAGATGTCTTTTGTGACAGTATATTTGTTCTGTCAAAGTAGAGAAAATAGACAACAATCTGGCCTTGGTGGTTTTCACCAGTAATTGAACAACTTGTCTACAGTCTAACAGCTAGATTGTCAGCATGTTTGGTTTCATTACACGACATCATGTAGTTTTACATTTTGGCTTTACACAGGTGAAAGTCTAAAAGCTGTGAAAAAAGTTTTTTTTTTGTAGGTTATTAGGTCACACAATCATTCTAGTAAACAATATAAGCACTGTCAACTTAGTCAATTAAAGCTATTATTTATAATAAACTATTATCCGGTATTGTGGTTTTCTGTGCAAAACCTTTTTAATTGAGAAATTGTAAATCACAGGTCCACAGAGTCCATGTGAACGGACAGATATAAGGATGGCAATTGTAGCTGATCACCTAGGACTTAGCTGGACAGGTAAGCTTTTCTGCTTTAATATTGAAATCAGTCTTCGCTATTGCATTTTTAGGTATTCTTTTACCAAAACATGCAGTGAGACCAAATTCACAGCCAGGCCAGCTTCACAAAACGTGCAATGTATTGCTGGGTAAAGATGCCGAATAGGAAATTACTCCTTGATCTTTCAATAAATCTAAGAGAAGCTCGGAGAAAATAGCTAAATGGATTTCCTCTCAAGATGTCCTGAGCTGAGAGGCTTTACCTGGGCTCAGGGCTGCCTCTGGGGTATTTGCTGTCCCTTGATGGCAGTTTCCCCCAAGCCCTGGTTGCCAGGAGAGTGCTGGAATCTCTGTAGCCCCCTATGTTGGTGGGCAGAGCTGCCCTTCCTGGGCTCACAGCTGCAGCAGCCAGCTCTGCCAGGGCTCAGGTGACAGCAGCACTGACGGCAGTGCTGAGCTCCACATGGTGTTCCCAGGGGAACAACAATCAGCTGAAATAAACAGAGTTTATAAATTAGCAGTGATGAGGCAATCTCTAGAGAGGGCTTTTTCATCATGTTTAAGTGGCTTATTGAGTATAAAGTGTGATAACCGCTCCCAGAGATGATTAAAATTCAAAGTGATGTCTTAGGAAATTAAAGTATGGGGATATAATGTTCATTGTTATCTGTAAAGTTTGTGTCAGGCAGTTTTGTTGATGTCTCTGTGACTTATGAAAGCTAATATTTTTAAGCTTGACAGGACAATTGAGGGATTTGTGCTTTCTTTGGTGTTTTTGGGTTTGTTTTCTTTTCTCGCTTGCTTTTTTTGTCTTTATAGAACTGGCAAGAGAACTGAATTTTTCTGTGGATGAAATAAATCAAATCCGAGTAGAAAACCCAAATTCTCTTATTGCTCAAAGCTTCATGTTATTAAAAAAATGGGTTACCAGAGATGGGAAAAATGCTACAAGTAAGTTCAAGTAATTATTTTTGTTGTTTATAAGTTATAGCCCATTTCATCTATTGCCAAGTTGAAGAAAACATTATGAATGTCCTTCACAAACTATCAATGAAAAAAGAAATTTCAGTTACATTTTTACCAGGAGTCAGAAATATCTCATATTTATTCACTATATATGCAGAAGGAACTGATCTGTTCTCCACATCCATTATTGATGGGACAAATAATGAACTTGAACTCCACTAAAGAAAATAATAGGGAAAACTTTCCAATAGCAAGGAATGTGAAACATGCAAATGACTGCCTGGACAATTTAGGTAGTCTCACAGTATTGCAGGTCGTAGGAAAAGACTAAATTTCTTCCTGTGAGGAGTGATGGAGATACTGATAATTCTGGGTTTGTCTGTATGTTTCACATGAATTGCTCAAACTGAAAGAGAAGAGTTGATTTTTGTGTGGTTCGAAGATGTTCGTTACCCTTCTCTTATCCACAAACTCCTACACACCATTTGAGTCTCCTTTGATCTCTTTCACTGCAAAAGTAATTTCCAGTATTACTGTGTTCTCAAAACAGGATTATTGTAAATGAGATTTCATGATGAAATTGCATGAATAGCCGTATATGCATTATTACCTACATGACTTCCAATTCTGTTGTTCCTCAAAACAGAGTGGTAAAAGGATTTTCACACTCCCTTTACATTCCAGTAAAGGGATATTTTGTATCAGTAGTGAGTAAATATGTTCTTTAAGAACTATCTGACCTTATTCTTTATGCCTTTTGTATTGTAATACAATTATACTTGGAGTAAGTGTAGACTCTTAATGGATGTGTATCTTGAATAAGTAGGCAGCTGAATGACTGCTCAGACAAATTCTGGGGTTTGCTAGAACCAGCAATTTGTAAGTATTGCAATGTGAATGTAACTGAGAAAAACAATCACACAGTTCTGCAATACTGAACGTTTTTCTGATGTGTTTTATCTTTTTTTTTCAGCTGATGCCTTAACTTCTGTATTGACAAAAATTAATCGAATAGATATCGTGACCCTGTTGGAAGGACCAATATTTGATTATGGAAATATTTCAGGCACCAGAAGTTTTGCAGATGAAAATAACGTATTTCACGATCCCATTGATGGTAATTGAATTCTGTAGCCATATTTAATTCAGTGACATGTCCAATAATACAATAATGTTGTACAAACTAAACTTTAAAGAAATGTTGTAAGTTCTACAGAAACAATAATTTTAAATGTGTGAAGGGGTTTTCCTCTCCTAAAGCATGGTACCATAAGAGAACATCCTCAGCTGGAAGGGACCTTTGAAGATCATCGAGTCCAGCTCCTGGCCCTGCACAGGACAGCCCCAAGAATCACACCATGCACCTGAGAGCATTGTCCAAATGCATCCTGAACTCTGGCAGGCTTAGTGCTGTGTCCACTTCTCTGTTCCAGTGCCCAAACACCCTCTGGGTGAAAAACTTCTTCCTAATATTCCACCTAAACCACCCCTAACAAAGCTTCATGTTGGACTCCCCATCGACCAGGGCCGCCCAGGTGCCTTTGCACGGGGCTGCTCTCCAACCTCCCAATCCCAGGTACACACAGCAGGGTTGCCCCATACCAGGTGCAGAACCCAGCACCTGTCTTTGTTAAACTTAGGTGGTTTAACTTAGGACCCTTCCTGTCTTGGAGGGGTCCACAGCTGCTCCCAGTTCCATATCATCAGCAAACTTCCTTGTGTCCTGCACAGGGACAAAAAAAACCTTCGAGTTCTGCATCCAAGTCATTCATGGGGATATGTAGTTTGCACATTAATATCTCAAATAATACACACGGGGGCCTACAAATGTGTGCCTGAGTAAACACTGGTTCCCACCAGCCTCAGTGTCTCTTGACAAGACCAAGCTTTTCTCCTGCAACAGTTGTCCCTTGAGGCTTGCCCATGTCTGTTTTTTATGTACTTGGTATTTAATGCTTGACAACTTACCTGGAAATATGTGTATTCTTTGGCTTCCTGTCTAGATATGTAGTAGTAAAAATTCTTCAAGGCAAAAAAAAAAAAAAAAAAAAAGGAAGAACTAGGGGGGAAAAGTGCAGAGTATTTGCATGGAATAAATTAATGTGCAATTTACTACCAAGCCTCTTTGAGACCTGTGACCATTGATTGCTTTATGATTTTCATTTGGACCTTTTTTCCAATGGCAGTAGAAAAACAAGAAAATGTTCTCTTAGTGCATGAGTGAATATCTTTTTCAGTCTGCTAATGGGTAAAGTTGTGTAATGATTTTCGCATTAAAAGCAAAAATGAAATTCTCCTTGTAAAACAAAATTTCCATAGAAGTGCTTATTATTTATCAGTATACTGAAGGTGCTAAATGTTGACTTTTTCTTGTTTCAAATGTTAGATAACAGGCACTGGATTATTACTTTGATTTTATTCACTTATATTACAAATAGTTCCTCAAATAAGATTTTTTTTTAAAGTAACATTTCCTTTGTTTTTTGTAATTTGTTCAATTATGTTTTGCCTTTCTCTGTATTTTAGTAAGATTTTTTTTTTTCTTCAGAGCATGTGAACTCAGTGTACCTTCATTATTGAGCAGCATTGCTGGTCATTGAATCATTGCACTACAGAAATAGTTTTCTGTTGACATTTTAAGAAAATTGCTCTTGAAATGTTGCTTGGGCCTTTTAATAGTAGCATCAATGTTTTTATGAAAAAAGCGCTTCTCTGCAGTTGCTTTGTGTCTCTCCTCTTCTCTGAACCTTCCTCAAGCTTCCTTTCCTCACCAAGACCAGACCACCTTTGCCTTTCTCTCGGCTGGTTCAGGAAACAAAGCCCCAAGCCCTGTTGATGCACCTCCCCTTGCAGGCAGCACAATGTCTAGTTAACCCCACAGCATGTGCTTTTTCCTTTCCTAGGTTGACCAACCTCATTTGCCAGAATGCGAACTTAAGGTTTTGTTGCCATTTTTTATGTGTATAATCAGTTTAATCCTTTTGTATGTTTTTTTTTTTTTTATGTTTTCATCAATTTTTCTTTTCTCTTTATTTGATCAGTGTATCTGATTGTACCAATGTCACCAAGATCACCTCAATCTTCAGGATCACCAAGATCTCCTTACTCACCACAGTCCTCTCACCCATATAACTTCACTGTACCTGAAATATTCATATAGCTCTCCCTTGTTGTGATTTTGTTCTTTTATCCCTTTATTAACTTCCTTACTTTAGTTTTTTATCCTGCTGAGTATTTAGATCTACTATCTTTTAGTATCCTCATCAGGATCCATTTCTGTTCTTCATTCCTCAACTAGTCCATTCTTGTACTGTGTGGTTAAATTGGAGGTATATATTAGTAACACTGTATTTGTGGTATTGTGTATTTTTATATAAAAGCATATTAAAAACGTGGACCTGTTTTAGAAAGAATACCTACTGACAAAAAAAGTGGTTGCCCTATGTTATGATCTACTACTGTCTAAAATCTGTTCATTACACTTCCAAATTAAAAAAAAACCAAAACAAAACCACACAAAAAACCTTGGAAATAAAGATTTACACCATATGGCTGCAAGAGATCGTCTTGTATGTAAAGGAACAACCACCCTTGTCCACATTTGATTTATTGCATGCTCATAAGACAATCTGCTATAGCTTGAAAATGTTTAAACTGGCTGCACAAGCAATTGCTGAAAACTTTCCAGACTATTTAAAAAATAGTCAGAAGTACTGACTTCACTGTAATATTCAGTGGCAGTACTCATTCTTTGTTCCATCTCTTTAGGACAAAGTCACGAAATCTATCAGAACTGCATTGGTTCTTATACACCTGCACCTCCTCATATGTTTCATACTTTATGTAACCCATGAATCATTTGGCATTTGCTTATTTGTTGCTCCATGCTTCATCCCAGTCAGCCCAAATGTGCTGTCTTCCTTAGGTTATCCCTCCATTCAAGTGGAACTGGAAACTCCCACTGGGTTGCGCTTCGTGCCGCCCACCCCTTTCCACCAGGACGATTTCCTTAGCGACACCTCTAGCCTAGAGTCACCCCTTAGAACTCCCAGTAGACTGAGTGACGTGTTAGTGACCTCCCAGGGACACGTAGATGGTACAGCAGCAGCACCGCCAGTGGTGACTGAAGAGGACACTTCACTGGATGACAGCAAAGTTGATTTCTCAGTGCCTAGAGAAGGAACACCTAAAGATATTTCCATAGGCGAGAGCCAGTTGGAGGAAGTGGACCTTAAAGATTTTCCACGGTATCTCGGTAGTTATGGCGGGATATCCAAAGATGCTAAACAAAGACAGAGTGAAGAGACTAGTAAAAGAGGAGTGAGGACTGAACAGCCCAAGAGAGAAAAGTCTGGTCCTGATGAGGAGATGACGGCAGAAAAGTTTAAGTCTCTGTTTGAGGACATTCATCTGGAAGAAGGAGCTGAGTCTGAGGAGATGACGGAAGAAAGAGTATGGTCAATTCTTAAAGGTGTTCAACAAGCAGAACGCGAAATGTCTTCAATTGCAGGTTGGCAGCCTGACTCCTCCAGTGTCTCCGAGGCACCAGTGTCGGCACGCAGGATGGGCGGCAGCCTGCTGGATCACCTGGACGAGAGGTGAGCCCCCTTGTCTGCAGCGTGTATGTCACCCCTTGGCCACCAGCAGCCCTAGAGGCTGCTGTTCTCTGCTCTGGGCACATGGCTGTATACTTACATATACATTTAACAGAAAAGCTTCGTTTGGCCTCAGATATATGGGTCTTTAAAAATGTGCATTTGTCAGGTTTCATTCTTGGTATAGACATTTGAGAAGTATTTCGTATATTGTCTTTAGCAGGTAGTATTTCTTTTCACGTTCTTTATCTTGTGTATTTCTGTTTGCAGTTCATCTCAGTGGTGCATAAATGTAGCTGGAATCAAGAACATTATCTGAAACCAGGACACTACATTACTTTTATTTTTGAGCACCTTTATAGCAGTCATCCTTTCCATTTGCATCTCTTTGCCTTCCCTCAGATAATTGTTACTTTTCCCATAAGCCAATTTTTGAATCGTCACTTTTTATAACACTTGCTTCAAGTGCATCATGTCATGCTAATTTACTAGACTTTTTGAAAGATGAGTTACAAGGGATGAGAAAGTAAGAATGGTGATACCAAACCCTCCCAGTCCCATATGTTGTCTCCCAGCAGTGACTGCAGAGGAAGGAGAGTGGATGTATGTGCTGTTTTCCCCCTGCATTCTCCCAGGCTCCTCTTGTCTTTGACATAATGAATGCCCTGCTGAGAGGGATGCTTTCTATATATTTATCCTCAGTGCATTTCTCTTGTACAAGCTTTTCCAGCCTGCCCTTGAACCTCATTAAGCTTTGAACATTGACAATATATGTTGTCCTGTTCAGCCCTACTGGTGCCACTGGGGAAGGGGTTCCTGCGATCACTAACTGGAGGAGCGAGGGCTGCAGGAGTTATAAATCAGCACAGGATGATTATCTGTGAAGTGATCATTTGTCACCAGTTTATATCCTTTGCATCTTTGACTCAGGTTGTTTTAAGGTTCAAAGTAGCATTAGATACTCTCATATAAATTCCCCAGTGGGAATTTGGTCATTGATTTCAGCAAATTTATTGTCTTTCAATACTCTAAAGCACTTGAACTACTACTGGTGTGATTCCTGTTGTTAAGCAAGTGTTTTATTCTGCATTTTATATTGTGTTTGTTAAATCAGTAAAATAGATCACTTCTGGAAGTAAAAGGGCTTCCTTAGGAAGATGTCAATTTCTAGCTAGATGAATTAATTTTGCTATTTTTTATAAGAGTTTTGCCAGCAAACAGCTGGCATATTTTCCTATGTCAGCATCACGCGGTCAAAGTGTTTAAAAGTGAGCAAAAATACAGAGGAAAGCTATCAGAAGTGCAGGAGAAACCTCTCCATAGGTAATCTGAGGCAAAATTCTGGTCAGCTTTCTATCTTTTAGTAACCTTCCTTGCCTTTGTCTCTGCATATTATTGAGACTCTGCAGTATCTAAGGACTTATTTGCAGATAAGCATATTTTTTATAAGGCACTATCTTAGTACTGACCTATCCATAGTACAGATATTGTACTTTGGGGAAAAATAACTGGTAATTGCATGGTAACAGATACTTTCACCACCTCTTTGATTAGAGAGTGGTTTAAAAATCAGTGCCTTGAGGCTTTAGCTCATGATTATACAAGAGAACTGGTAAGTTTTGTGGTTTTCTTTTTTCTTTTTCCTCTCCTCCACCAAGTGGAAGGAGATTAGTATAAAACATTTGGCCTTGTTTCCAGTGTCCACTGTATTTTCATTGCTTCTGAAATGATGCCATGATGCAGAAGACAAGGTTATTAAATAGATTGATGTCTGCAAGTGGAGTCTAAAATTTTACTTTTCTCTGTGTGAAACGTATGGGCTCAGACTGAGGGCTCAGTAAGAGGCTTGGTGCTTTGCCCTTCTGCCTGTGATTTAAGCCCTGAACAGCTGTCTATTCCTTTCTCCTTTTCTTGTAGTTCGGACCAATGTCGGGATTCTGTTACCTCATATGTCAAAGGAGAAGCAGGGAAGCCAGAAACAAATGGGAGCCTATCCGAATCCACATCAGAGACAAAAACTAAATCCTACATCCAGGAAGCTTTAAATGATGTGGGAAAACACAGTGACAAAGAAGCTCTGAAAACAAAGTCCCAGATCTCAACTGGTACTGATGATCAAACATTATCATCAACAGCATATCAGAAATCTTTGGAAGGGACCAGCAAGCCAACAACAGAAGGCAGCAAAACATCTGTGCCTGTCAGTGTGAAGAAGATGGGCTGGAGTACTTCTGAGGATGGCAAGCCAAGAACAAGCATACAAGAGGAGGAGGGAGCAGTAATGTCTGAACAGAAGGTACAGTATGTCCTGTAATAATTAACGGTGTGAAGAGTCCCTGTTGCTTGACATATTGGTTGACAAATTTTTTGGTATGACTTGTAATGTTTGTGACAGGGTTGGAGGATTTTTTTTATCTTTCTTTATGCTTTTTCAGTTCATTACTGAATTGAGAAAAATGGAAGCTGCTGAAAATTTTTGTTTGTATTGTGAATAGAATGGGGTGGAGTCAGGATAGGCAGGGGAGCCAAGAAGGGCTGCATAATCCCCTTCCTTTCCTGGCCCCGAGCCCTGGAAGAGGTTAGAGCAGCTTCTGGGAGTGCTGTCCTGCATTGCTGGGGAACAGCCCCTTCCCTGCCATGACATACCACCTATGCAAACTGTGCCAAACAGCTCAGCTGTCCTCCATCTGTTTCCACTAAGGTGTTGCCACTGGTTTCCCACTCCTCCTGTGACATTGAAGCAAATGATAGGAGCAAAAAATTATAGGTACCCTTCAGGCTCTGTCCTGCTCTTTGTCCCCAAAACTTCCTGTATTTTTTTTTTTTTTTTTTTACTCTGTTAATTTCCGGAAAAATAAATTTTGAGTAATATTTAATCTCCTCCTTATGTTTTTGTTTTTTTTTTTTTCATGGCCTTGTTCATCCCAACTTCAGAGTCCATCCAGCCAAGATGAATCAAAAGATTTATAAATGTATAAAGTGTTTTTCCAGGTGGCCGTTCTTTCTCCTTAAAATGCTGCTGAGAGGCTCACCTTGACTGACTTGTACACCCTTAACTTCAGAACCTCAGTTATGAGTTGCTTTCTGAAAATGAAGATTTGGAAAGCTTTCTTAGTTTCTTAGCTTCTATTTATTTACCAGAAGCTTAGAAGGGATGTTGACTCAAAGAATGGCTTGTAGCCCAGTAGCTGTGTGCACTTCACACCCCAGCAGTGGGAGGATCACCACAGAACAGACCTCAGGGCCAGCAAAGAACCAGACTGAAAAGGGGAATTGCAGAGATTGTCTTTTCTTGGGTATAATACAGGAGGAGATTATAACTTTTGGAAGCAAGATATTTCAGTAGAATTGTTTCTACATGATACAGATTCTTTTCTATTGTAGCACAATAAAAATGTTGGCTGTGGTGGGCTGCAGTAAATCATTCAAGTTTAAATTAGTTCATTTTTAACTATTCTTTCGATTATACAACCAAGAATTCTTTTATTAGATGGTAACGTAATCAGTTTCAGCAGTTATGCAGCACATGATTGTTATTATCTTGTTAGTAGTTCGTGACACAGTAAGATCTTCCCTAATGTTTGCTAATTACTGGAATACTTAAAAAATGTAAGAGCCTCCACCTTCTTCAAAGGCAGTTAAAGTCAGATGCAGTGTTCCTCAGTGTCTGTAGGCTTTGGGGCAGACCTGTCTGGTGGTGCCATGCTCTGATTCAATGCAGGAGTGAGTGTAGATGCACGCTGTAATGTGCTGAGGGTGTGCTGCCATGCTGCATTCCCCCTCTGCATTCCCATCTGTGGGAAGAGAAGTTGTCACCCACTTTTGTATGCTCTTTACTGTTGGATATCCCATCTGGATTGAGAAGAATAAGCAAGTGCTTTTCTTACATGTGCTCTCTGCACTACTTTGCTTTATTGGTAAAGGCTGATAATCTTATCTACTAAATAACAAGTCTTTTTATAGGCATGATCTTTGAATAAACTGGAACCAGAAAATAATGTAATTTCAAAATGTGAGTCTCTCGCAAAGCCTGAATGGGTAAGAAGCTAGCATCTGCTAGAATGACAAGAACTGCCTCTATTATCTTGTTGATATTTCTTCAGTAATGCCTTCTAATCTAATTTTAATTCAATAAGTTTAATTAGTAATGCAGTTCAATTCACGGTGAGATGCTCCACATGCTGTTATCAAAACGGAAAGAAAATTTCAACTGCAGTCTTTCTGCAAGGCATTCTTCAGAAATGCTCCATAAAGAGAAAAATATGGAAGAAACAGATTTACTTCCACAGACAGAAAGTGGCAACAAACTTAAACTACTTGCCACAGTAAGATATTTTTATCTGTGACCCATTTGGAAAGAGCCAGGAAGCAATAGTCACCCACCTGCAGGAGAAGGGCTGCAGCAGAATTTGCACTAAGAGAGAAACTCAGACAATTGATGCTGGTCTGACACCTGGTGATGTGGATGAAACAAATCCTTGGCCTTGTGCCAAGTCCATGTATACATTTACGAAAGCATTGCAGTAATGGTGTAGGTCATAGAATTCTCTACAAATGCTCAAGCATCAGATTCCAGTGATCTTTTTAAATGAGAAGAACATGGCACAGTTGTTCTGTTATTCCAATGAGAATGATGTCCAGCGCATGGTCAAGGTGACTCTCAGTGTCAGAATTCCATCACAAATAAACAGCTTAAAGCTGTTTATTAAAAATAACTTTTCCTCTAAAGCCTTGGTGCCCTCTGGAAATTTTCTGCTTTCTTGTTAGTTCTTCAGGAGAGGTTTGGTTCATAATTTTTTGTATCTATATTTGACTAATGCCAGAGGACTGCAGATGAATTCTGTCACCCTGCCCTAAATGCTTTCTGTTATGTAGTTCTTTTTCTCCTCCACCCACCTATGCCCACTCTTATTTTGCACATAATTTCTGAGAATTACTTCTTGTTTAGGACATCTTGGGCCAGATTCAGAAAGAGAAACAGGTATGCCGTTCACAATATCCACTATCCATGATTTTAAAATCAGTTTGGGGCTGTCATTGAGTAAAACATAAGAGGAAATTTTCAAATTTCTCTGTTCAGCCAAATATCATGGGAGAAGGGTCTCTGCCCTATGTCTGTCACACACAGAGGTGGGAAGCTCTTTGTCAGGCATGTGCACACAGAGCTGCTCAGCCCCAAAGCTGAGCTCCTTGGGTTTTGGAGGGGAAAACACCAGGGCTGGCAGAGGGGGCCAGGACAGAGCAGACACCTGTTTGTAGCTGTGATACCTGTCAACACCAGGCTGTGACTAGCACTAGGCTGTGCCCCCTGAGCTGAGCTCGAAAAGCTCCTTTCTTGAAAAAATGCAGACTGATTCTGCTTCACACTGCAGTTTTTCCACTTATAAAAGCAGATAAATCCTGAGCAGGAAAGCCATTTGTATGGAGTTCTTCAGAAGGCCTTTTGTAACATTCTGTGTGGAGGTGCTCCACTAAATCTTTCTGTGTGACTGTCTTCTTTTTTTTATATTAGGGAACTCACTTCCATGCCTCTGAATCCATAAAACTTGTTTGAAAGAATAATTTTTAGGAGAAAGAAAAATCAATGAGTTATGACAAGGTTTAGGGTTTTTTTCATGTAAAATTTAAGATAATTACATAAGGTTTTGAAATTTCACAGGTCAGATGCATTCCAAATAACCATTTCCTGAGACTTGAGAGCTGCTGAGATATTCCATAGCTGGTGTAATTATCAGGTTACAGCATGCCAAGGAGCAAAAAGGCCTCCTCCCATCGTGTACTTTAGCAGTGAAACTGCGAGTCATTATGTACATAAGAGAGACGGGGAAAGCACTGTCCGTGATAACCTCTGTTTTCTTCTCCTAGTCCTGATCAGCATGTTCTATCTTGCAAACATGCTGTTCAAATGTACTAAAACTGCATTTATTAGGAATGTAATGACAGTGACAGTGACAGTGAAATTGAGAGTGATTCCAGCTCAGGTGAAGAGCAGAGAATTACTACAAGAGTTTACCGACGTCGGTTGATTCTGAAGGTACTTTGTGATTTGCTTTCTGAGACGACGTTGGCATGAACGTGGGTTTGGTCTGCTGTGTCAGAATGTCAGTTTTGGCATACTGGAGCCCCTGTGGTAGTGTGCTTTCCATTACCAGTATGGATTTATAACCTGGTGCTAGGTTGGCTTTCCCTGCTTTAACACAGGTTTAAGGGTGTCTTCTGTTGGGAAACAACTGTGCTGCATGGTGTGCTGTGTCCTTCACTGCCACTGCTGTGCATGGCATCCTAAAGACTGCAGCTAGATGCAGCAATTTGGTCTCCTGTAGAGTAAATATAGCCACCAAGAAAGATGGGTAACAATCTCTCCTTTTTTTTTTTTTTTTTTTTTTTATTTTATTTTATTTTTTTTATTATTATTTTATTTTTTTTATTTTCTGTTATCTTTAAAAAATTCTGAGTTGCAAGTTAAACACTTGCAGGAATATATGAGTGGGATATAGGAAAGTATGAGGCACGTACTCTGGTTGAAACTTGTGGTCCTAAGTGCTTAATGTGTTCTGGAAAACTTTCTCACTACAGCAGATGATCCTGATTTTAAATCTACCAAAGTTAATAAAAGTCTATGCATTGCCTTCAATAGACTCTACTTAGTATGTTTATTTACAGATGGACTTTACTTACAGCACAATATACTATATATACTGATAACAATGGTATAATCACATAAGTAATTGTATTTGCCTTTATAATATTTTTTTGTGTGGTCATAGTATGACATTATTTTCCTGCAGCATAGAGGATGAGAAAATAAGTCTCTATCATAGACCATTATGTAATTCCTCAGTAACTCACAGGATTTCTTAGATTCTTATTAGAAAATCATGTATTCAAACCCCAAAAAAACCCAGCAGGGCACCTTGGTGCTATTACAGCACTAGTGCAGTTTGTCTAAGCTGTAATTGTTACTTTAGGAATAAATTGTGATATTTCAATTGCACATATCTATATCACTGTTGATTCCATGCTTTGTGGAGAGGAGTCTGCACACCACAAAAGGCATTGCACCTTTCGTGTAATGTGGGTGGCAGATAGGCTGCTCTGCACAGCTGCCAAACAGTCCAAGATGCAGATGCTTTTGGAAGAGGAAGGGTGACTTTTCTGGATGCCTTCACCATGAATTCCTTCAGGATACCCGTCGTGTTTCCACTTGGGACAAGACAGGAATGGCAAAACTGAGCTCAGCAGAGATGAATGTTTTGTCCAATCCCCCATCTCCCCAGGCAAAAACCTGCTGCCTTCCCTGGAAGGCCCTGTCAGGGTATAACTGTTCCTCAGTAATTCCCCCTGCAGAAAAGCCCTGACTGCTCAGGCTCAGGAATGTGGTTTCTGTTTTCAAGCAGGGCAGGCAGCCTGTGGGTGATCAGGGCCCCTCCAGTGCTGCAGGAGTCTCTGGTAACACACAAAGTGTGAGTGTGCTGCACATTCAAAGGCTGCATAGTTGGCCTATGGCTAAGGGCCCCCACCCAATTTGTCTGAACTATTTTGGTGTCTGCTGGTTTGCAGTCAGGAAATGTTGGAGTAGAAAAGAGGAAAGGGTATCAAAGGCAGCTTTCTCTTGCTCTCTCTCTTACAGCCCCTATGTTTAGAGAAAGGCACAGAAAATTGACTTTAATTGTGGTGATATAATTTGGGGTAGAACTTTTAATAGAGCCACAGTAAAGCAGCATTTTTAGTGTTGGAATCTCGAGCTAGTGCAGACCCAGTGGGAAGGGTGTGCATGGCAGGTGGAGGCGGCTGAACCCGTGCTGTTGGGAACATGTCTGATCTCAGATGGATTAGAGCTGTACCTGTCTCTTGATTAGAAAATACATGTGATTCTTTGGTTATTTTCTGATCATTTAGAGCTTCTTTTTTTATCCCCCACTCTGCATCTTAAGACAAACTCAAAAGAGAACAAGAGAACGTTTGAGAGCAACAATCATCAGGCCTTTTAGAGAAAGAATTTGATAGTGGAAGCAACCATTTTGATCATATAAAGTTCATGAAATGGAAAAATCAAGATTTAGCATTGGTAGGGACCTGGACTTTTTTCTGCACGTTCCCCGGAGCAGAGGTTCACTTTGGCTGAACTGAAATCACTGTGAGAGCATGCACAAGCTGAGGTGCAGCTCCTTGATCAGGGAGGAGGTCTCAGGATGTGGTGCTCAGAGGCCTGGAGCAGTGCTCACAGAGGGAAAATGACTGACCCTGCTGCTGCAGGGCCCCGAGCAGTGGCCAGGAGCTGCAGGTTCTCACCTGCCAGTGCCTCAGTGCCTGGCAAAGCGGGTGCTGTGCCCGACCCCACAGCCAGCTTATGTGCAGCAGCAGTGGGGAGGGAATGAGGATGTGCTTGGAACCTCCAGTGAACAGAGCTGCGTGTGGGAACTGTGCTGGTTAACTGTAGCCTTTATTAACAGGATCATAGAATGGCTTGGGTTGGAAGGGGCATTAAAGATTATGCAGTTCTAACCCCATGCCATGGACAGGATGACCAGTGGACCAGGATGCTCAGAGCTCCAACCAGCCTGGCCTTGAACATTGCACTGATGGGTCATCCACAGCTCTGGGCAACCTGTGCCAGTGTCTCCCATCCTCACAGTAAAGAATTTTTTCCTAATATTAATTGCTCTTCCTAGTATTCATTACTGCCTGCGTGCTGCATTTAAAGCAAAAGAAGTACTCACTCAGCTTGCAGGCATAAAGTTTGCTGGTACCAAAACCTTGAGGATAAATTGAGTCCTGTGGAAAAAAGGCTTTTTCATGTGCCTCCACAGGTACAGTCAGGCTGAATTGCTTCATTACCTTTGCTCTTCTTTCCCAACTTGTTTTTCCTTTCCATGCCCTTCTGCAGTATTGCTAACACTATTACTTCCGTTTAACTGCTACCTCAATTCTCTGTCCTGGCCCATCTATGAGGAAAGACTTTTCTCTCCCACGGAGGTATTTTCCCAGCAGTCCAGGAGCTGAGTCCTGTCAAGTGCTCAGTACTCTAGAGCACATTCCCATGGGATTTAGCACTTCAGAGGGCTGAGCCCATAAAACCAGACAAGCAGGGACTGATGCCCATTTCCACACGTAATAGGATCGTATTCTAACCTCAAGGTAGTGCAGATGTTTTTGTTTTTCTTCCTTTCCCCTCTTGTGTTCACATGGCAGATTGATGGGCTGGGGCATTGCAAAAGAAATGGCTTTATGGTAGTGCAGGAATGTGAGCAATTAGCACACAAGGGGAAAATAAGAGTGCCTGCCACAATGTGGACATTCAAAGCCTGATCCAAAGTTCCTGTTATTCAGCCATGGCAAGAATCAGTGTCCAATTTTTCATGCTTTTTCAGAGGTTGTTAAATCTTCCATGGATACAAATTTTTTGGCTAAAGCTGTTTTACTAAGATTCTTGCCAAAAGGTTTATGGTAGAATGTAATGGAAAATAAAATATATTTCCAAGCACTGGTTATTCACATCTGATGTAATTTAGTATCTTGTACTTTTGCTATTTCTTGTCAATTTTTATTGAAGATTTGTCCCTTTTGGTGCATTTTGCCCATGAAATGCTCCATACTGATCATGGGGGAGTTTGGTTAGCTTGCACAGGAGGAGTGGCCTGAGCAGCAATTAGTCAAAGCTACAGCCAGCAGCTTCCATGGTCTTTCTATTCAGGGGAAGCTTATTTATGGAAAATGAAATGTGGCCGTCCTGTAGGTGATAAGAATTAAGTGCCTCTGCCCTGTATGAGGAAAATGGGAAGCATTTCCTTTTGTGTATTCAGCTGGGCACAGGGTCCTCACTGCAGTCTCTGTCTGGCTGAGAGAACTGTAGGTAAGTGCCCTCTCCCTGTCCTGCCCTATGAGAGTTGGAGCTGCCGGCCTCTGTAGGACAATGTGGAGTAAATCAAACCCCAGACTACAAGTGCTGCTCTGAGGTCTGTTCATCCCCTTCTCCTCCATGCCACATGCACCAGACCTATGCCCCAGCTCCCAGTAGTGGACTGTACTCTGTACCATTTGCAGCACCATTTGCTCTCAGGTCTCCCTGCCTTGCTGGTTGTTTTGTTGGGATTTTGCTCCCCCTCCTGTGGCTTTAGCAGTACATCTGCAAACAAGCAACTACAGACTCAGCATGGGCGCAGGCAGAGAGTTGTGGCATCTGATTAACAAGGTCTCCCTGAGTAGGCAGAACTCACTAATGAAAATGACCTTAATGAAAGATGTTTGTTTCTCCTGCTGCTGCCACAGGGGCTTGAGACCCCAAGGAGACTGAGGCACAGCTGCTGTTCATGCATTACAAGAATGTGGTCTCAAGACTGAGGGGATTATGTCCTGATGCTGGCTTAGGCCAGTGAGGGAAGAGGTCTGAGCATTCTGTGCAGCTCCTGTTCCCATGGCGGCATTGCCTCTGGTCTTTGGCAAAATTAAATATTTAGGATCTTTCCATCTTGCTTATTTCCGCCTGCTTTTAAATTCCTTTTTATCCATGTGGGTAAGATGCATCCAGCTGCACCTTTTTTCTCCACTGTTACAACAACACTATAGGTATGGGAGGAATGAAAGGGACTATTATCCCTCTAGTAACAAAACAAACATGAAAGAAAACGAGAGCTCTGACAAATCTACAGTGAACTTTGGCACAACATTGCAGCACTGACTGCATAACTCCATTTATCAGAAGGTCCCTGGGAACACCCATAATCTGCAAATAACTGTTAAGAAAATCAGTGGAGCTGGCAGAAGACTTTGAGGAAACTGCTCTTTGCTTCTCCTGCCCTGGAGAGCAACAGAGAGAGGATACCAGCTGGTTTTGGCAGGACTACACTCCAGCAAGCAGGATGACATTAAAGCACTCTGCTTTACAAAGCTTCCTGGCATGTTCTGGAGCTGAGGCTTGCAGACTTTAGCCTTTGTATGCTTTAGTCCCAGGGATATAACTGGGCTTCCAGTAATCACGGTATTAAGTTTTCTCCCTGCCTTTCTAAAGCTTTTGGTATTGTGACAGTGATTTTGACTGGTCAAGGGTAAAATGAAGCCCACATAAGTATGATGCAGCGGAAGGAATTTTATTCTTTAGCTGTGACGCAGATGCACCAGCTTTGTGTTTAAAAACAGCTTTTGTTGACAAGGTCATCTAATGTGCCATTCTAACCCAATGCTGGTTTGAGCTCTTACAACTAAAACTGCCAGCGGGTCAGGTTTTTTCCTAGCAAACATCCATCTTTATAACTGCATGGGATTAGAAAAGTCAGTAAATCAGATCTACCTCCTGCCAGTTGTGAGCCCTCCTGCAATTTGTTTAACTACCCACCAGCATGAGAATTATGAAAGCTGGATTTCATGCATACTGACTGCTGAGTATTTACAGCATTTATCCTTAAATTGTGCTTAAAGGAGCATGTAGCTAATTAAAACCCAAGATTCACCACACCTTTAAAACTGCATTTTCTTTCAGGAGACATCTTTCAGTACAGCAGTACACTTTTCATTTCATTTGAAGCTGAACACAGTAATTCTCACTAGGTTGTTTTAAGGGATAACCTTGCTCATAGCTGCAGTAAGGAGTCAAAGAACCAGTACACATAAGTGATGTTGGTGTGCCAAGTAGTCTGGTAACCTTGCTACTGGCCATGTTGTATTTCTGGTTTTCATGGGGTTTACTGTAGTAGTTTTGGAGATCATACTCATGAGAGGGAACCTTTTCCTGCCTCTGTGCTCCATGGGATGTCTGTGCCAGGGTTCCCTCCTGCTCCTTGGGGTGCTCTGTTGGACCCCACTGGGGAGTCTCTGAACCCACACACAGAAGGCCAGCAAAGAAACTGTGCAGCTACTTCCCCATTTGCTCTGCATCTGATTAAAGTGTGAAGTCTCCAGAATGAGTCTTTCCCCCTCCCATTCTCTTTGTGAATAGGAAACCCCACAGGTTTCAGTTCCCAAGCCCTTTACCCAGTCACTGCCCCCTGCCCTGCAGCAGTCCTGTCCCTTTTTCATTTCAGCCTCCTCGCTCATGAGAAGGAAGCGGCCCCAGCTCACCACAGTGAGCACTTCCCTCCTCCTGCACAGAGCCTGCTGCAGTGCTTAGGCAGCTGTGTCATTTCTCCTTCTGGGGAATGAATTTTTCAGGCTACATCTGAAGGCTTCAGTAGCTGTTTGTCCTGCTGTGCTTTTGTAGGAGCGCCAAAGTTCCCTGGCCCAGGCCCCTCAGCTTGGTGTGTCTCAGGCACAGGACCTCATCCTTATGTCCCTGTGCAGTGGAATCCACCTGGCTGTGGAGCCTGTGCTTCTCTTGGCAATTCTTCCTGAAGCATCAAAGTTCAGCAAGTTGTACAGTTTGCTAACAGGTTGTGAAAGCCTGGGGAAAAAGATGTGTAAAATGTCTGAAACTGTTCCATTGCTTAATTATCAAGAGGTGACTTCAGTACGGCCTTGAATGCAAAACCAGCAGAAATTCTGTACTTGTAAAGAATGACAAACATGGCCAAGGGCTGTGTTCTGCAGTACTCCCCCCTGGCTCCCGCCTGATGCTGTGCTTCCCAGGCGAGGAAAATGGAAAAGCTTGGCTAAAAAAGACCACAAATGGCTTGTAAACAAAAGGAAAGGTTTGTTTTGCTCAGAGAGCTTAGAAATAGCATACAATCCCAATGGTACAATGTACATCTTGAAAAAGCTGCATTAGTAGGGAAAACGGTTTTTAAAAAATACTGGCATCACTGTATTTGTTTATTATAAAGCAGTGCTAGGAGCTTATGTAGTGTATACACCACAATAAATAGAAACTATATTTGTCCTGAGCTGTTCAGTACATGGAAGCATTACAAAAGCTGTAATAGTCTCCTTTCAAATACTATTTTTTAGTTAATATTGTTATAATAAGTTTCATACAATGTGTTCTTTCTGCTTCCCCCCTTTACTTGTATTTTTCCATAGTGGGTTGAGGGTGAGCGGTAAAGAAAAGTTTTAAGGATTTTTTTGTTTGTTTGGGTTATTCATTTACAAGTGGAAGTTTTTCATATGTAGGCCAGCTACATTATCATTATGTTTGCCTTACTTACATGAAAGATATAAATAAGCACAGACAATGGATATTTTTGAAGCATCTAAAGCAGTGCTTATTTCAGCACTCAGGTTTGGAAATATGACTTTGTGAGGTGAAGTTAGCAAAGTTCTTTTAGAACATAAGTTCACTATTGCCAGCTATGCTCAGACTCTACAGTAATTTCAGTTATTTATGATTTGAGCAATAATTCCTTTAAGTGGAATTAAGCCACTGGCATAGCAGCTAGGAAACTGCTTTTACATTTATTTACACTGATCCTACAAATTGCTGGTACTACAAGAAGTGATGGCTGGAGTGCTGCTGATCTCAGTAAGTCATGGACCAGGCTGCCAAGGCTCCTCGGTACGGTGGCACCGTGCCGGGCAAAATGTCACGTAAGATAACTTCCTTCATTTCCTAAGTGCTGAGAAGTCTTGTCTGTCTTCTGTGTTTGTGTGTAAGACCTCATGTTTAGCAAGCTTATAGGCAGAGCCGTCTTTAAGTCCCAAATTTCCCCCATGTTAGACCATGTTTCTTTGTGTGCCAGACACTGAGAAGCTGTGAAATGCTAAGGGATGTCTCACAGGACTCGGACTGACCACTCGATTTTGTTGCCCAGAGAGCTTCCTGACATGCATTAGTTAACAAGAGCAGTGTGTTAGAAGCTCCCTACAGGGTGTAAGGAAACATTTTGTAGAATAAATGCGCGGGTATCAGCATTGCTAAATGAACGAGGCTTTCATACAGTTTGTGTGACATAAAGCAAACTGTTACATAAAGTTGAAGCTAGCATGTGCTTGTTGCTTGGATTGGTGTGGAAATATGTGTGGGTTTGACAGAATATAGCCTCTATTGCTAATCTTGTAACACGTTCTTTAGGGTGAGGAAGCAAAAAACATTCCTGGTGAATCTGTAACAGAGGAACAGTTTACCGACGAAGAAGGCAACGTCATCACGAGAAAAGTAATCATGAATTACATCATTGCTCTGAGTCTTTGCATTCAAGTAACTTCTTTTGACATACTTTCTCCCTTTAGAAACTAGGAAAAAAACAATCCACACTTTTCATGTATTGCTTCCCACAGATCACCCGGAAGGTAGTAAGACGTGTTGTTATCCCCCATGAGAGGAAAGTTGGTGAAATGGTAATGCAACGGGGACTACCAGGAAATAACAGTAGGCGCAGAGGGTTGTGTTGACTGCTAGAAAGTGCTGCTAAGGGGCTGGAGGTTTGCATTTAACAAGAAGCCTTGGCAAAAAGTGTGGTGCTTGCAGTTATTGGCGAGTTGTGTGTTGGGATCAAGGGGCAGGGGTGGCGGCAAGCGGGCCCGAGCGAATTCTGTCAGCACAGGGCATCAAGGTCTGCCTCTGTAAAACAGGCAGCAGGTGTAAGCCGTGGGTTTGGGGCCTGGTTTGTGCTTTCAGGTTGAGCCGTGTCTGTGTGTTTGGTTAAGCCCTTGCAGAATCTGTGCCTTTCAGCTGTAGGTGGATTGTGTGGCCTTTCCAGCAGCCCAAAGGAATGAGCTGCAGTCTGATCCCAGCAGCCTCTCACTCACTTCGGTGTGATACGCCTGGTGCTGGTGACTGAGGGTTTGCAGGATTCAGGTCAACAGGAACATACCCAAGTAATAGTATCCTTTACAAGCAAGCACCAAGGATTTTGTCCCTGGAGATCAAAATTGGAAGCCTTCTGCAGGCCTGGACTACTCCCAGCTTTATCACCCTGACAATGGGAAGAGTAGGGCTATTGTTTGCCAGCACACCCCAGCCCCTCTTGGAAAAGGTTTCAGAGACAGGGGTGGGAGTGGGCAGGCTGTGCCTCAGCTGTCATCTGCCCCAAGGAGGCCTTGGGGGAATGGGCATCACCTCTGGAAACAAATGGCTTCAGAGGAGCTCATGCCTTCTTCCCCAGCACATGGACCTTAGACGTCTCTGCTCAAGTAAAACTGTCATTAGGGTTTGAAATTCTTGTCTGAGTGAAAACAGATTCAAAAAGGAAGATAACAAATATCCTTTATTTTCTGGCAATAAAAAACAGAAATAGAAAAAAAAAAAAAAAGCTGGGGACACATACATCATAGAAATAAGAGAATGGAAATGAACTTATTTCCATTCCCTCTTTCCTACTTGTTTTTGAAGAAAAAAAAATCCTGCCCAGCAAGGGGTAAACATTTTCAATTTGCTGCACCAGATTAGATTAGTCAGAAACTGCAAGTAGTTGCAAATACATCGATGCAGATCACCTGAGGGGTAAATTCTGCCCATAGCCACACATAAACAGATGACTTTCTCTGATGTGAGTGAGGCTTGTGATTACTGGAGAATTTATTTTTAGATGATTATTGAACTACTTTTAATGAGCAAAGATGAACTTTATTTTGGGGTTTGCTGTTTTAAAGACGCCGAAACCTGCGCTGCTTGTCACTGTCATTAGTTTTACTTCTGTGCTGCTTCAGTGGTGGTTTTTGCTGGCTTTCTTCCTCTTCCCTTTATTCCATTACTAACCTGCTCACTTTAAAGCACAGACGTTGTGAAACATCATAAGAGCAGCCACAGCCTCTGCTGTTGGGAATGCCAATTTGGCTGACCCAGGAAGATGGTTGGGAGAGGGGATTTTTTCCTGTCAGTGGCACCAGCTCCTGCTGCAGCTGGCAGCAGGGGCTCTGCCGAGGACTGACTGCCAGCCGGGCACTCCAACCCAGGGGTCAGGCTGAAACTGTAGAGCTGTGTTTTCTACTTGGAGATGATATTTCAGACCTGTGCTTTTGCTGCTCAGCAGAGTGGATAAATAGATTGTGTGTATCTTTGAAATGAAGTGGTAATGTGATTTAACTGCTTTTTACTTATCCTGTTACAGCAAAATGTGTATCCTGTTTTGGAAGCTGCTTTACAATTAGGAGTGCTCTCTGCAGATTGTGTTAATGTTTATACTTTTCCTTTAAAGCAGGGAGAAGCTTATAAGGTTAAGACAAAGAAAGAAGTTAGACATGTGGAGAAGAAAAGTTACTCATGAAAGCTGAAAGCCGACCACTGAACGGTCAGTGTGATCAATGTTCTTCCTTTTTTGAAGGCTTTTGCCAGCATGGGGCACTGCACCTGGGCTGCACAAAGGCTGGCCTCTGCTACCCTGACTTTGCTTTCCAGCTGCAGACCTGAATAGCTGGCCCTTCATCTTGTAAGCAGAAAATGGCCTTGTGTTCATGTATAGAAATTAAGCTTCACTTCTTGGAAAATAAAGGAAAGCAATACCCAGGCATGTGCAAGTTTTCTGGGAATTTTACAGGGTCTAGTGTTTGTAATTCATAGAACTTTCTACCCCTAAAAACTTAAACACAAATAGAAAAGGAGCTGCACACAAATAAACCTAGGAGTGAAATGCTTCTTCCACTGTCAGACATGTGATTTAAGGGCAGTTATGCAAGTCAAAGTCCTTGTAAGTGAAGTGTCTCAATATTTGCCAACAAATAATCCCTACCAACTGCTTCTTGTGAATTTTATTGATCCAGCCTTAACGATCGTAGCAAGCCAGCAGCTGATGGTATAAGGGCTTCCCAAGCTAAACCAAAATGCACACCCTTACAGGGGACTCTGTAAAGATGTGATGGAGCACCCCGAAGCCTGAGGCTGCTTTGTCTCGCTGACACAGCTACAATAACGCAGAGGTGTGCCTGTAAATATGGGAGGAGCTTGTCTGTGTCTGTCAATGCCGGTCCATCAGTCATGGCTCCAAGTGCACAGATTTACCATGGACATGTCTCTTTTCTGCTCAGATCTTCCCTTAGCTTTGTTGGGTTTCAGGAATTGGACAGGGGAAGAGTTTATGAAGAGCAAGACTATGTATTATCCTTTTGCCATACATATGGCATAGGATTGTCTGTAAGATTTGAGAACAGAATAAACAGGACCTGGAAAATAGACCAGATAGTGAGGAAAAGGACAGACAGAAGCAGATTCTCTCTTGAGTCACCAGTCCCTTCTAACTGATGCAATATAAGGTAGCCCCTACAGCCCCCTGGCCCTACAGACACTGTGCATGTGAGTAGAGCCATTTAGACAAACAGCACTCAGAGTGTGGGATCTAGCTGAGGGATTTATGGGATCAAGCCCCAAGGAGCAAGCTCTGTGAGGTGACTGGTGTGATTTCAGTACCTGGTAAGCACCTACTGCATCCACCTGAATTCCTGCATTTACTGAGAGTCCTCCTGTCTATTATAATAGAATAATTCAGCTTCACGTGGCTTGGTGCTCAACATGCTCATAAAATACTTATTGTTTGGGAAAAGGAGGTGATTCTTTTGATGCAGCTTTCCCCTTTATGAAACTCAAGGGTATGGGAGCAAAGCAAACCAAAGCAATGGCATTGCTTGTATGAAATTGTGTCCCACGTTGGGTCCCATGTTGCTCCACTGTCAAAATCTGCAGGGGCAAAGCCGAAATATGTAAATTCAGGCATTGACTGCAAGATGGGGCATTAAACCCCATAAGCAATGCAGCTAAAGAGCCTGCCAGCGTACAGGTTTGATACAAAAGACACCAGGGATGAGAGAAAAATATTTCATTTTAAAATAAAATTACATAAATAAGGCAGTCTTTGCCTAATATATGAAAGAGAGCCTGACCTTCAGGAAGCCAGAGTCTGAGTTCCTCAGAACTGGATTTGCTCTCATGACTGCTGATGCATTTCTCTTGTGATTTCCAGTAGGCAAGTCTACCGTGCTAGAGCCCTTGAGGAACTCAGAGAATCTGCCTTAGATAATGAACCTTTAGTCCGGGGGAACTTTGTCCTGTAAGATGAATCTCTGTGCTCCAAACTTTGATATGATAAGTGTGACTAAATGTGCACTAAGTAATTGTGAGTCTGGTCAAGAGTCCATTGGAAACATTTCATTTGAATGCAGAAGTGGATGTATTTGTACAGGCAGGGGATTTTATAGAAAACCTGTTTGTTTTGTAATCACAAAAGAAAAAAAAAAAATCCTGTTGGGCCCCAGAGGCGGTTCTTTTCTTTGGAGTGTTTGAAAAAAGTCACGATGCTAGCTAGGTTTTGCTGTGAGAATGTCCCTGTCACCATTGCAGATAAGCCCACTGTGAAGCACAGGTTGAAAGGAGAAGCCAAGAACTCCTGCGTGCAGTTCTGCTGGCGTGACTGCTGCAATGGGAACAGGCGGCTCTTAGCAGCAGGACAGATTTATGACAACTGTAGATGTGGGCAAGGACAGATTGCTTTAGTGTAGAAGGAGACTGCGAGCACTCCTGGGGAATGCGTGTGGACCTGTGACCTGATTAGTAAACAGGCATGTCCGTGCCAGCCTGAGTCCTGCACCCAGTGCCGGAGAGCCACGGGTCTTCCAGCCCCTGCTTACTCGTGTTTGTATTTCTGCTTCCTGCTCTCTGCTGCGAGACATTGCTGTTGTACGGCAAATGTCACAAACTTCCTGTCCTTATGTGCATGGCTCTGGTTTGAGGGGTGAGAGAACAGAAGCTGGCTTGCCTCTCCTCAGTGCCACTCGTGCAAGCCAGGCCGGAGGGAGATGGATGGAGCTGCTCCTTGTCCTCGCTTTTGTCCTTCACCAAACCTCCTATTCCTGGCTCTGCCAGTCATGTTCCCTGAGCAACTGGCAGAGGTGGATGTGCAAGGAGAGCAGGTTTTCCATCACTGAGGGAATGCTTGCACGCAATGAAGAAGAATGTGCTGTGGAAGCAGCAGCTCTCTCTATCTGGAGATTATGCTGTTCCTTCCACAACAAAGGAACCTATTCCTTGACATCATTGGATCGGGTGAGCTGGTGCCATGTCAGGGGTGATGGAATGCAGTGTGCTGCAAACATATCTGTAAATCAGTTCATGAGCGGTATGGACATCTGCAGCTGCATTTTCTCCTCATGCTGGAGCTCAGGTAACGTCATTGCCTACCTAGAAACTGTGTGATTTAGCCTATTGAAGAATTCCATCGTGCCAATTACATTTCTGTTTAGTCAGGAAAAGGCATGAAACTGGTTCTAACAAGATATTTCTGAATTGATTTGTTCTCTGTTTTCTCTCCACAGTGTGCTTTTACTGCCAGTATTCTAGAGGAACACTCATGGAAGAAAAATCAACAGGAATTAAACATTCACCTATAAAAGTGTGTGTGTGTTTGCTGCTTCCCCACATTAACCGCATGGTTTTTATGCAAAAAGAAAAAACAAAAAAAATCCCGAACAAAAAAATTAATTTAGCATGAGCCAATTTACAGAGCATGGAAATTCACGTTCATTCACAGGATTGGAGGGTGCGCAGTTAACAGCTTCTCTCAAGCAGTTTGATGTCATCTCAAAAGAAATAAATTCCTGTGGCCAGAGAGGATGTGCAAAGACGAAATGGTTTAAACCATGGAAAGACACTAAAAATACTAAAATCCACAACAGCTCGCCTTATTTTTCTTGGACCCAAACTATCAGGGTATAAAACACTATTTGTTTCTTTTTTAAACATCAATAGTTTTGCTGTAAATAAATAACACTGTATAAATTCTAACAAAATAGAATAAATGTTGATAAGGCACTGCCTTTTCGATCACAAACAGAATATTGCAAATGCATTGAGCAGGCTAGGTGTCTCAAATGGCTGCACCTACAGGGATATTCTGGGTGTATCTTCACAGATTCTTGTATATTAGCAATTATAATGTTTGTATATGCAAAATTGCTAGCTTGATTTTAAAAAAATCTTTAAAATCTGCTGCAAATTTAAATGATTCCCAAAATGAGGAATTCTGTAGTTCTGTGAAAATTTTTCTTCAGAGTACTAATATTTTGATGCATGTGTTTCACCTTATTTTGATTAAATCTTTTCCAGTTTTGCAAACACTATACCGCAACATGAAAAATAAGATTTTATCTGTAAACACAAAGCCCTTCATCTAATATTTGTTGCTGTTGCCAATTTTTCAATGAAATGACCTAAGACCCATAACATATACAGTAGTTGCATTATGGGGAGGGGGTGCTATCTGTTCTTGCTTTATAATGGGGGTAAATGCTTGCAGCTTCAGAAGTGGGTTGGTGCTCTAAGGAGCACAAGTTTGGGATATTTTTAAATGAACTGAAGAGAAATTATTAGCTAATAGACTGGCAGCACGCTGTAAAATTATTACTGTATTGTGTACTGGCTATAAGATGTAGAATCTTTCAGTAAGCCAATCATCTGTAATCATCCTAGCAGTGTAATATTAGGTTGTTAAGGCTGCTGTGTTTTAAAGGGCATTTTTATTTGGTTTTTGGTGAAATACTTTAATTTGTTGATTATATTCATATGGAAACAGCATTCATTGATAATAGCTCTAATTACATATGTATGAAAACAACAAACACTGGATGATCTAGTTGATTATTTAAGCATAAAATAAATTGTGTTAAAACTCTTGGATAATGTGTGTTTGGCAGTGTTCTTGTACCTTACAGATGCGAGGCTTTGCGAGGCCAGCAGTTATCTGCCCCTGGCTTTCAGCTGCTTTTCCTCTCTGTTTCTTTTGTCTGATGCACCTCTTCATCTTCCCAGTGTGACAGGCCATCACTTGGCAGGCTCTCCCCAGGTCAGGGCAGCTGGAGGAAAACAGCAGCCAGCAGCACATGCCCAGCAAAGCTAAGGACAACCCACTCCCTGGGTCAGAGATATGGGGAAGGGCCTGTGCAACAGGGGTATGGGCAGCCCTTTCTCCAACACATGTGAGCTCTAGACCTCCTGTAAATTCTTTTGCCCTGTCAAGAACCAGGAAAAGCACTACCAAAAGCCATTTTCTCCCCAGTATCAGTCAGATCAATAACAGACCCACAGCCCATGAGGACATTACAATGTGCATCCCCTGTATGTTGTGTGCGCTTCCTGTATATTATGGGTGATAGAGCACTGTATAAAGAATGTGGACAAAACAGAGGTTTGTAGACAGCATCAGTACACACAGTGCTCTGAACTGCAGGCTTCTGCTCAGGCGCAGTAAATACAGTTTATTACTCGGGGATCGGTTTTGCCTGGCTTTTAAGGCAACATGAAGATGAGGTATTCCACCCCAGCTCTGGCACCTGAGGAAGCACCTCTGCTACAGAACCACCTCAGTCTGCTTGTTATCTGGTGATCCCACAGGACCTGGCCCTCGTCTGGGGTCAGTCAGCAAAGCTCTCCTGACTGATGAATGGCATTTGGAGAATGTAACAGGTTGGTTTGTCAGTGTCTCTGAGTTATTAGGGCTTTGGAAGCAGTGACAGTAAATGAAGTTTTCATCATTCGAGCAGCCAGCCTGTGTTGCAATGTATGTTTTACCTAGGTCAGGATACTTCTGGTACAGTGCTGGTGGTTCAGGTCCTTATGCCAAAGTTTGAAGGACAAATGCCACTTACACCACTGGAGAACAAGTGCATGTTACTGCACGGTCTGACAGCAGTGATCATCCTGCAGACCTCACCATCCAGACGCCTCCCTCCCTCCCCTTGAGTATCCAGACCAGCTGAATGAGTGTTTTCAGTAAATGCTGTGTGATGTATATATATATGATACTATATCATCATTGTGTGGTTGGAAGCAAAGGCTGTGTTACAACCAGGAGCTGTACTGTAGAAGAGCCTCGCTTTAATCTCTCAACGACATCCAAAAGGCAGTATTTTGTTTGACTCATCTCTTCCTCTGCCTGGTTCCCTGTTAGTGCCTGGTGCTGCTGTGGAAGAAAGCTGTGACTGTAGCTGGAGTGGCAGCTCTGGCAGGCAGAAGTGCTCTTTCTGTAGACAGAGAAGTGAGGCTGCCTGTGCAGGTAGCAGAGGTGTGTAGGTGAGCCTCGACAGCTTTCCTGCCGCTGCTGGTGATTTATGTGGCAGCTCCAGCTCGGGGAGCAGGTCTCCACCGTGACAGCACACGTGCGTGGCTGCCAGCTCAGCTGGGGCTCCGAAAGTGCTCTGGCAGCAAGGCCCTGTCATGGGTGCGCCCGAGCAGGCTGTGGCCATGGCAGACTCCTCTCCTGGGCCAGCCCTGAATGTGCCCAGCAGGGCAGCCCTCACCCCTGGCAGGTCCCAGTCCCCAGCTGCTGCTGCATGGACACCTGTAGCACAGTTTGCTTCCCCCTTAAAAACAAAGAGACAACAGAGAACAGGAAATCTCCAGCTAAATTCACAGTTTAAAATTTCATATTAAGTGCTGCACAAACAGGATTTTCTGGGTGTTGGTTCTGTTTTGCACTGAGTGGTTCCAACAGTAGCTCAGGATATTTAGGAAAAAGGTTGAAGTGTAAATGGTCATTTGAGAAGGAAAACAGAAACCTAGCCAGAACTAGCAAACAGCACAGACAGCTCTGGAGTGAGCAAGGACCCTACCCGAATGTGCACTTTTGTCATTTTTTTCCATGTTTTCCTTAGTGAGAACATTCCCCTTAGTGGCAAAATTTTAAGTCATGGGCCTCTGTTTGCATCTATTAAAATAAACTTGATTACTAAATACAATGTTATTTTCATCTTTTGATATTTAATTTAGCACTAAATAGTGCTGCAGAGTATCCTGCCATACTTTTTCCATTTCTGAGAGAATATCAATTACATTTTATTTGTAGCCAATAATAATTTTAATGTCAGAAATTTTAAGAGCTCCCATTGTGTGGAGCTGATACTAGTGGGATAAGTGGCAGTCGCTTTCAGGATTGCAGCACCCTGCTAATTAATGCTAATTTCCTGGGGGGTTGTTTAACACAGGCTTTGTCTGTAGCACACAGTGTGCAGGAAATCGAGGTGCTCTACTGGGGAGGCCATTGCAGCCTGGAATGTGAGGCACATGCTCCCCAAAACCTCTCCATACCCTCTAGAGAAGTAGTTTATAACAGGGGCTTCTTTGAGCAGGACCAAGTCAATAACATTTGATGAAACTCCAAGAAGTCCATCAGTGGCAATTTTATTGAATTTTTATACAAACTGAGTGCAAGCGCTTGGCCTGGAGGAGCTGTGCCAGCCCTGCAGGGTTGGAGGGCTCTGCAGGGGCAGCATGATGGCTTTGGGCATCCCTCCTGCCCCTGCCAGCCCTCTCCCTAGAGAGGACATGAAATCCAGAGGGCTGGGACTTGTCTGGCTGAGGCTGGTGCAGGGATGCTGGGCAGGATATTGGCAAGGGGCTTGGTTGTTGTCCTATTCACATGCATGAGGCATGAAAAAAACTGCTGCCGATCCATTGCATTCTTGGCCTTGGGGTCATGTGTGGGGATTGCCAAGGGACAGAAGGAGGGAGGGAATGCAAACAGGACCTCTGTTTTCAGGGCAGGTCCTGGCCAACTGGGGCTGGAGGAGGAGGAGCTCCTGGCTCAGCTTGCCTCTAACCCCCGAGTGAGCAAAAATGTGGTCTTATAGTGCACAAGAGAATATGGAGATATGGATTCTTTAGACTCAGCCTGCTACAAAATGCATGATGTAAAAAGTAGTCCATTACTGGGAGAGGAAAAGGTTAGTGAAGAGCATAAAAACGAGCTGCTCAAGGAAAATCTATGTGCCACATTTTTCGTAATTGCTGATGCAGCATGTAAATAGTGCATGTCTTTATTTATTTGACCCTAAGTCCTGGAGGATGGTGAAGATTTATCATAAAAGTTTTGTTGGTACTTTTCCCATCACGCTAATGTTCAATTATTGAGAGCTGTTTGGGCTATAAAACAGCAAAGTACAGCAGTCCCCTGTTCAGCAACTTCATTGGAAGGCTTCCAGGGGCTGGATATCATTATGACATAGCCAGACCAACAGAACCAACCTAGTATGAGCTCTGAAAAAAATTCCCTGGGGAGGACAGGGATACAAAAGCAAAGCCCCGGTGCTGAAGATGCATTAGCTGCTTGTTGGCTACCACATTTTCATAGTCAGATACTCTATCCTACTAAGAGTATCTAATATTTTCTAATATTAAGTATATTTTCTAATACAGCTTTCTGATTAAATAATTGCTGGTCAGAAAAGCAAAGCAGCATGTCATTATTTTCATCCGAATTGCTTGTTAGAGAGCATATTTTAACTTGCATCAATAGATGCCTTAGTCCATAATAGTAGTGATTTGGGTTTCCTCTGCTCATACAAATATCTTTCAAACCAAGATTTCTCCCCTTCCACAACCTCTTCACATACACACTCCATTTTCCCCTTTTAATTTTCTCTTATATACAGGTCACATTCTTTTCAATGCTACTTCTGTTTATTTTCCTAGCAGTATTTTTCAATTGCATTTTCCTGCAACTTTGTCTTTCCATTCCCTCTTCCCCTAATCCACCCCCCTCCACCCCCACCAATTTCAGTCAGGTACTCTGAGGGCTATGCAGACTTTTTTTCCCCTTAGGTTAATTAGCTTCAGTTGGCCTTCTCCTCTTCATTCGATCACTACCGAATATTTTAATGAAATTATATTCTTATAGAAGGTCTTTCAGCTGATTAATGGACCTCTGGAATTACATTAAGGATTACATTAAATCTCTGAACATACTTCTTCTAACCCCTCACACCTGGAAATGTATTTTATACAGTATTTCTACACTTGATGTGAGTTTATGGAACGCTGTTTCTTATTGCCCATTACCTCCTGTAATGATAGTTTCTGTGAATAAATTCCTGGTTTATTATTTCTTCTTCTTGATTGGTCTGCTCTCCTGCTATAAGGGTGCTGGTGACATTTTCATCTCCTTTATTTCAACAAACACCTTTCCTTTCCCTCTTACAGTTCTGCATTTATTTTTTATGCAATAAAAAGATACTGAGGCAAGCGGGGGGGGGGGGGCGGGGACTGCAGATGCTGTGGTGGTGGCAGGCTGAGTGTGGTGGCTTTTCCTGTGATGCCAGCCCCTCATTGCCTGCAGTGGGGACCAGGACCAGGGTCACCTGAGCAGCCCTGTCAATGGGGCAGCCTCTGCTGTATGTGTCTTCAAAAGGGGGTTTTGCTAAATTTTTTTTACATATTTATACTTTTTTATTGGTTTGGTTAATATCCTACAGATGTGAAAATCATGTGATTTTTAATTTTTTGGGGGTGCTAATTAGGATAACATTTTCTCTCCCTGTTTAATCTATTAATTAGGAGTAGTTGGCCGTAATTGTAATTAAATATACAGGTGCTATTTTTTAAATTACTAAAATGATGTTGCGACAAGAAGGGTGGCATCTCAGATCTAAACATCCAGGGCCCTTGAGTTTTCCTCCCACTCCTCCACTGACTCAGTGTTTGTCATTGGGCAAGTAACTCAGCTTCCTACCTCCCTTTCTTGCCTTCCAGGGCTATTGTGTGAATTAATTAGATAATGTTTCAGCATGGCTTTGAACTAGAGAGAGCTACAGAAGTGACAAGTTATGATTCATTGTTATGAAAGTCGGCGTGCTGACTGGGAGTGAGACCTCTGATGCCAGCCCAGCAGAAAAACTGAAAGTGGACGGGGGGAAGCTCCCCTCTTGCCTCAAGATCCCTCCTCTCAATAGCTGCTGTCTGCACCACTCTAGAAATGCTCTGCTGAAGGCAGCACCAGCAGCTGCCTGGTGTGATCCCAGGGATGCAGCCACTGGCTGAGCCAATCCAGCCCGGTTTCTGGGTTGAGGATGTTGCCTGCATCTCCCTGTCTGTTTCCAGGCTAATTTTGGTGCCTGAAGGAGCAGAGGAAATGTCCTCTGGAAAATTATAGTGCTCGAAATCAGCAAAGCACTTAAGATTAACATTGATAGGTCTGAAGAGTGGCTTAAGGTTAAGCACACCGTGGGGCTTGCTGGGTAAGATTAGCCTGGAGCAGACACGTGTTTTGCTGATTCAGGCTTTCAAAACATTTAGGCCTTGATTCAGCAAGACACTCAAATGTGAGCAGTTCTGCTCGAAGCAATGGAGATAACTGGCTGATCAAAGCTGAGCAGACAGATGGAGAAAGAATATTAACGTGTAAACCTGCTAGTTTAGAAATTAGTTTGATTTGAGGAGCACATGTGCATGTGCACAGGGACAAACCGGCTTTGCTCCTCTGTCCTGTGCTGTGGAGGGCAAGCTTGCAGTAACATCTCCTCATGACCCAGTGGTGTCCAGCCAACTTCCCAAATCCCATGCTGGTGGAAAGGCTCAGCCTGGGCACGGCTGCAGGGCAGAGGAGCTGGCAGCTGCCCCAGGTGGCCAGGCTTGTCTGCCCCTGCAGACCCAGGGGTTGCTGCAGGGACATTTTAGGACAGCACTGAAAAGGTCTCATGAGGCCTCATGGACATCATCAACTGCTCTGTGCATCTATAGCAGCACCTCTTGAGAACAATGCTCTTTTGTTTTGGGAGAAATCCCACCCTAAATAAGCCCAGAGATGGGAAATCCAGCTGAGGGGCAGCAGCTACCAGGCTGGTGCTGAGGGTTGCTTGGTGGCTTTATTACATTTTAATGTCATCACCAGGATCATTATGGAGGTAATGGGATGCAGGAGTGCACCTCACTTTCCACAGGGATGGGTAGGGGATGCAGGACCTTTTCTAGCCTGGAAAGCCCGAACTGATGCCTCCTGATAGGGCTGAGAAAGAGCTGTGGGTCTCTGCTGGTGCTGGATGGGGACTCCCACTTGCCCCCCACTCCATTCTGAGCCCTGTTTGGGGAAACATCATGTGCCAGGGACAGACACAGGGACAGAGAGCAGAGGAAACAGTTCCCAAAGCTCAGAACTAGGAACAGCCCTTTTACTGCTTTTCTTGTGATTAAGAGACCAAAAATAAAACGACCTGCACTTATATTCCCAGGCAGGCGAAAAGAATAATTACTTTACAGAGATGGAATTCCTTCATATACTATAGCCATTAAAAGGAGTAAAATTTGAAATTTACTATGGCATGGAACAAAAAGGTTGTGCAGTTAGAGATAATGAAATCCTTACTTGCCACTAATGGAAGAATTACTGTTGTTAAAAGACCCCTTCATAAATAATTGAGAAACCAATTATACAGTCTTGGTGACTAATTTATCCAGGAGCAATACAGACCATGTTTTGCCATAGAATGTATGGCACATATTCTCCGCTATAGCTCGCTGCTGTGCTGCAAAGAAATAGTTAAAAAAACCCAAAAACAAAAATGAAAGAGACTAATGCACCTACTAATCAGGAAATACATTATCAGTAATGAGAGATGAGTGTCCACACATCTTAATTTAAAGCAGTTTTGCTGATGTGTGGAGGGCTGAATTAACATGCTGGTTGGTCTGTGGGCTGTGAGTTGAGCAGAGCCCCCTGTTCCTCCAGACCCCGAGGCCTCGGCGAGCACGGGTCCCAGCTCCTTCTGCTTGTGGTGTCCAACCCTGAGGGGGCGCGAGCTGCCCCAGGGAAGAGGTCTGGGCCGGGGGTACGGCCCGGGCAGCGCTGTGGGCTCCCGAACTCCGTTTCAGCACAGAAATTCTTAAACCAACCAGGGTTTGGGGCTGTTTGGGTGGTGTGTAGCGAGCCCCTGGGCTCCCCCGCGGCGCTGCCGGGCGAGCCCGGGGCTTCCCCGCACGGGGTTTGCGGCACGAGGAGATGAACCCCGTAAACGGGCTGCCTGCGCGGATGTGCAGCAGATCCCCCGGGCACGTCCCGACCGGGCACATCCCGACACCAGGTTCGGTGCGGAACAAAGACTCTCCGGGCACATCCCGGATCCAGGATTCGGTGTGTAGGGAGCCCCACCGGGTTCTGTGGGTACTAGATCCCTTCTCCCGGCACATCTCGGACCCGGTCCCGGTCCCGGTCCCGGTCCCGGTGTGTCCCGGATCCCCGCTGCCAGCACATCCCGGTCCCGGTCCCGGTGTGTCCCGGATCCCCGCTCCCGGCACATCCCGGTCCGGTCCCGGTGTGTCCCGGATCCCCGCTCCCGGCACATCCCGGTCCCGGTCCCGGTGTGTCCCGGATCCCCGCTGCCGGCACATCCCGGTCCCGGTCTCGGTGTGTCCCGGATCCCCGCTGCCGGCACATCCCGGTCCCGGTCCCGGTGTGTCCCGGATCCCCGCTGCCGGCACATCCCGGTCCCGGTCCCGGTGTGTCCCGGATCCCCGCTGCCGGCACATCCCGGGCCCGGCGGGCGCGGTGCCGGCGCGGGCCGCCAGGGGGCGCTGTGGGCGGCGCGCGCGGTCGGTCTCGGCGCCGGCGCGCGGCGGGCGCCGCCCCCTGCTCGGGCGGCGGCGGCGGCGGCGCGCGCGGGGCGATGGCGGACAGCGCCAGCGAGAGCGACACCGACGGCGGCGGCGGCGGCACCGCGGGGCCGCTGTCGGGGGGCGGCCCGGGCGCGGGGCCCGGCGGCGGCGCGGCCGGCGGCAGCGGCGGCTCCTCGGGGGGCGGCAAGGCGGGCGGGATCGTGATCTCGCCGTTCCGGCTGGAGGAGCTGACGAACCGCCTGGCCTCGCTGCAGCAGGAGAACAAGGTGCTGAAGATCGAGCTGGAGACCTACAAGCTGAAGTGCAAGGCGCTGCAGGAGGAGAACCGCGACCTGCGCAAGGCCAGCGTCACCATCGTGAGTGCGGGCGGCGCCGCGCCGGGCCCGGCGGGCGGGGAGCGGGGGTGTCCCCGCCGCGGTGTGTCCGCGCAGGGCGGGCCCGGGCCCGGCCGCGGCCTCCCCGCCGCCCCCCGGCCGCCTCCCGGCTCGCCGGCACGAGTCACCCGGGGCGGGCCCGGCTGTCACCGCGGCCCGGCCGGGGCTGCGGGGAACACGCACAGGTGGGGGCCGCCCGCGCCCTTCGCGCCCCCTCCGGCGCCGGGAGCGCCCCGGCAGTGGAAGCGGCCGGGAGCCGAGGCGGGCGCCCCGGCCGGACCCGCGTGGCCGCCCGGCTCCCCGCGGGGAGGCGGCCCGCCCTGCCCGGGGTCCGAGCGGCTCGGCGAGGGGCCGGGCAGGGGAAGGGCGATGCTCTGTGTGCCCCTGAAGTTTCTCAAAGTAGAGATTTCCCTGGAGTATAAGTCATCTGCGGAGATTACGGATTATATCTTTAGCCGTCACCTCTTCAGCCACTGTGCAGAAGCGGCGAGCTGCAGGAATAGCCTCTTGGTCAGGAGGAAGTATCTGATTTGTTTGTAATGTTTTGCTAGCTGTGGTATTTCAAGTTATTTGAAAACTCATTTAAATAAGACTCTTAAAAATAATGCGAGTAGCGCAGCACTCTGTCCCGGCAAGAGCTCAGCTCCTGGTTTATGAGCACTGTGAGGATAACTTGGAGTTTAACACCATTTTATGTGATGCTGTTAGGCAGGAATCCTCAGTAAAGTGCATATCAAAATACTATGAAAATATTGTTCTGATCTTCTCTATGAGCTTGGGAGTCAAGAGTTTAAATTCGAGGGATTGTTGCTAATTCAGTGGCGAAAGGGATTGTTTAAGGTGTTGTAATGCTCGTGACCTGCATGCAGAGTAGGTAACTTGCTGAAGACCGATTAAAGGGAACTCTCACTGTCCTGAACATCCTTGCCAGTGCAGGTGGAGATGTTTTAGTAGACACCAATCCCACCTGCGTGTGCGCACTCTTATCTCGTCTGATTTTTCACAGGGGGTACTTCGCTATGAGCATAATGTCTGTTTTATTGATACTCAGCTTTTCCATTGTCAATACATCTAGCTAAGAAATGGAGCTTGCCTAGGCATACCTCTCATCTGCTCCTAGTAGTAAACGTTCAGTGTCTAGCAGGATGTGGGCCGGAAGAGTGCATGAAATACAATACAGAAGTAATTTATTCAAGGATGACAAATATAGTGCTAGTCGGGGAAATGTGTGCTTTGTTAATACTTTACGAGAAGAGAATGTGCCTTAATTAGGTAGCGGCGGAGTGCCTTCTAATGTTGAAAGGGGCTAAGGCGCCTTGTCAGTCAGACATTTTCTCTCTGCCTGTTAGAAAGGCACAGCATGTCTCTGAACCCCTGGTAGGTGTATTGTTTGTAAACAACTTGGGAAAAATGCTTGCATGCATTAAAGTTCTGGCACTGTCTCTAAGGACTGATCATCTTACATTTTCATCAGATTTTAATTTATAAAAAGGAAGTATTTTCCTTAAATCTGGAACTCTTTCTGGTTTTGACATCTTGGATAAAGAGAGGAGAGGTGTTAGACTTTAATGGCAACCTGTAGGCTGTCTGGAAAACCAACATCTTTAGCTGATGCTGTGGCTTTGGTATGCTAAACCGTGTGCACAGCTGAGTAAACCACTTCTAATTCAGCAAGAGGCAAAATAATGCATGCAAAACATAACTTTTTTTCAGACCACTGAGACCTCGTGCTGTGGTTTATGTAGTCCATAACGTAAACACATTTGCAGTCAGAATACTTTGTTGTGTGGCTCTAGTATGCAGGTGACTGGAGATGAACTTTACTGGAATGTTGAAATATGTGTCATTTGCATGTAAACGTCATAGGAATAGAAAATGTTCAGATTGTCTGCACTGTGATTCTAAACCTTTGTCAATTTGCTCCTCCACCCTCCAGCTCCTCGAAATGTTGCTGTGCTGACAGACGGGCGATGTGTATGTTTCCTATTGTGGGCATTGTAATGACACAAATCAGCTTTGATTTTTATCAAGTGTTGAGGACAAGCTGTGAAGCACAAATGGAACTGACAGGTAGCCAAAATAGCAGGTGAATGACTAAACCTGTGTGCTGTAGGTAAAGGTGACTCCGTGAACCACACAGCTCTTCATCTGCAAACCTTTCACTAATCCTGTTTTTTGAGCTTTTTTGTGCAAGGCCACAGAGACTGTTTGCTCTCTGTAACTCCCACCGTCATCTGTAATGATTTTGAATATTTTCCCTTTAGGGTTTGACAGTTAAAATGTGATGGTCCTCCTCCTTTCTCTTGTGTCTCTGCTGGTGTAAGTGTTAATATGACATCTCCTTGTTTTTGCAGTATTTTTGGTGTCAGTGTGGATATAGTCAGTTTAGGAATTACCTAAATTGTTTGCCACACAGGATCTTATTAAGTCTATTTCTAGTTAACCCTTGTGTCATAGGGTTGAAAATAACGTGTTAATTAAGTGTAGGAGTCCTACATTAAATAGTTGCACTTGGAAAACTGACTGAGAAAAGGTGTTGGCTTGGCAGGCTTGTATGCTCACTAACTTCAATGTACTCTCATTTTAAACATGTGAAAACAAATGCTGCTTTCAAGCTGAAATTGGTAAAGCCAGCTTGGACTAAGCGTACGCCCAAAAATATGTGCGAGCTGTACTCCTTCCAGAGGCCTGAAATGCAAATGAAGTTATACTGCTGTTCATGTGCAAGACTGTGGAAGTAAGTAAAATATGTGTGATAACTTTATCTCACCTGTTATTATTGGTAACGAACAGTGAGAGAGGGAGCAAAGCAGGGAGGAAGCTGGGGATATTTCAAGTGCTCTCTGGCAATGCAAGAGCATTACATCAGAAGATGCAGTTTCAGATCAGATATTAAGAAGAAATGACTAAGATCACTCGAACCATTTGCAGAGGGTTCGTTTATATGTATTTAGCAGTCTCAATTGTATGATCTCATGGTGTATTTCTGCAAGGTCTTTTTTAGGAAATAGAGCGGCTGGTGCCTAGGTTGGGAAGAAGCAGGCGCCTGAAGATCTGAGATGCTGTGTGTTTGAGATGAGAAGTAGTGAGTTTTGGTTATAGTGCTGCACAACCAGAAGTGGATTTCCTGCATGAATTTCCTTAGTTTTTTCGTGAAAAAGGTCTGCCAAGGAGATGGCGTATTTAATGGGCTAAGCCTGGGACAACGTACAATCTCTGGTTAAACAAGAGTGCCTTCAAACCTGGGTGGTGGGGTCACTGCTTTTCAAAAGAGTGAATTGCTGCATGTAACAAATCTGAAATACTTCAGTTGGGTGTAGGTATGCCTTGGTCCGGAAGTTTCTTTTGAAGTTGATAGAATTTGGATTTTTAGCTACTTTTTTTCTGCTCTTCAGTGTTTAATGTAACCAAGCCATCCTATTTCAGTGAAAGCCATGTAACCTGTAGCTGATACTGGAAGCATATTGGTTTTCTTTGTTATTGTTTTGAACTGACAGGCCTCATACAGATGGAATGCTTTTAAGATCAAGAAGAGTTTTAGTCCCTGGCAGCTACATACTTTCTCTGGGATGTTAGATATGGTAATTTAACTCGTGTAAATTGGCCTACTATAGTCAGACATCTTCTGTGGAGTTAAAAAATTAAAATATAATAAGCCTTATTCTGTTACTTAGTTTTTTAACTGAGGTGAAGATAGAGTATTTGAGAAGCATTAATATAAAAATATTCCCACTCCAAAATGCTTGATGTAGCAGTTTTAATGCATTCTAACAATTTACAAGAACATCTCTAATTTTCCCCAATTTTTCTTTGTAGGGACGAGAATTATCCTAGAATCCCAATTTGTGGTGCTGTGTGGAGCCCCAATAGGCTCATCACTTCAGATGAGCCAGTCTGACTCAAAGTATTCATGACATGTGCTGGCTTTTGTGAGCATGCCATGAGTTATCACTGTCTGGTGGCGCCTGCTTGCAGCACTTGCTGCCAGGGAACACTGGGACATGGGACTGCTGCAGGTTGTGAGTGGCAGTATTTTACTGTGAAACCTCTGCTACCCTTGTTTCTGTAGCTAAACCTGCACTCTGCACCTTGGCTGCCAGCTTCACTCTTCTCATTCCCTGAGTGCTGGCAGAGGGCAGTTGCATTTCCTGGCTTTTTGGCCTCCTCTTCGATTCTGCAGAGCTGTGTGAACAGCCTCCCACCTGTTGGGAGGAACAATAGAAGAAAAAGCCTTACTCAGCTCCAATTTCCTCAACCCTACTAAATCCTGAAGAAAGTTGTTGCTTTCAATAACAGCCATCTCCTGAAAGCAAACAAGCTTTCTGAGACTTGCAGATCAGAAAAATCCTGGGTGCTATTGTGACTTGTTACAGTTTTTCCAATAATAACCAGATTTGGATGCTGGAAATAATTACCATTTTGCATTTTGTTCTCTATGAAGTGTGCAGAGTGAGCGTGTGTGCATGAGATCTGCTATAGTGGGTCTTCATGGAAAATGTCAGCCTAGACAGATAGTTTGGGGAAGTGAATTGGTGTGCTGTATTGTCAAAAATCTCCTGTAAAAATGCTTTCTTTTCTTTTCTGGAGTTTGCACCATAATTTCAAGGCAGAACACCTGTTGAACTACAGAATGTGTCTATTAATAGTAGAAGAAAAAGGGCAGGATAGTCTATCTGAACTGTAATAGGAACCTTTAAAAGGTGCCGATAAAAACGTGGGGATGAGTAAAAGAAATCAATTAGTAGCAGAGAGAGGTAAAAAGCAAACTAAGAAGGCAAAAATATTAATATTTTACAAAATACATTTGTGAATCTGTTATTTACTCTTGATTTTAAAGTAGGTCTTGCTCGTGTGAAAAATACTCTCAGTTCTGCGATGTCTTTTGTAGGTGTAAGAAACCTGCTTGGAGCCTTTGTATCCTGCTGTGTCATTTATCACTCCAGTTTGTAGCTGGACTAAGCTGAAAGTAGCTCAAAAAGAACTTAATTTAGACATGCTTTGCTTACCTGCTTTTTAGAGTCAAGACAGCATTGTTGCTAAGATTAGCAAATTCACTCACCGTGAAAATCCATCTGAAATTTTTTTTTTACAAAAACAGGCATGTAGGAAATGACTGTCTTGTATTTCAGTGTTACATTCATCTCAGATTCTCAAGAAGTTTCTGTTCAACTTCTACAAATGTCTGTCAAGGAAAAAGGAAGTTTAGTAATACCCTTTGGTGTTAGCTGCCATGGCCCTTAGGGTAGCATGGTCAGAGCAGTGCTGCTTTTGCTGCGTGGCTGGTGAGCCAGCAGTAGGAAGGTGTAGTAGCATCTGCTTCCCTTTGGTAGTTACACATGGCCACTGGCATATCCAGTTCCCAGGGAAAAGCATCGTCCATGTGCTATTAACAGAATGTCACTGGGGTGTGTTGTAGGCCTTCCTGAATGCTGTTTAAAATACAAACAAAAACCTCAGAAAAAGTCAATGTTTCTGAACTTAATTCGAATATAAATCAACAGGGATGCTTGTACTTTCATGGAGTTTGAGGCTTCAGAGCTTTGCTTAATCATCTGCTTTAACTTTTGTTGCATGGTTTTGTGAGTTGTTCCCACACTGAACCTTGTAACTAACTCTGATATGTTACTTAGGGAAACATATCCAGTTTTAATTTGAAGACTTTTGAAGATGAAGAATCACTGTGCTCGGAAAAGCTTTGGTGTCCTGCCTTCTGTTCTTTCCATGTTTCATCAAGGTTGAGCTGTTGGTTCCTGCTGTGCCTTTTGGCTGGATTAATGAGTATTCTGGATCTTCTGCTTTCTCCTCATGAAGATACAGGCTGTAACAGGCAACTTTAGTTTACACTGACAAACTAAACTAAGCTCTGAGGCTCTGAGATGCTGATAATCCAAAGTGTTGAATTAATATGATGCACTAGTCTAGTCTAAACATTCTTTCCTGCTTCAGATTTACACAAATGCTTCTGATAGCTTAATTTGGAACTTTATTTATTTTACTTTATTTTTTTCATTCAGTGTGGTCAGTTATATTTAATGAGCTTGCTGTGTGCTTTAATGAGCTGTGTGCTTTGGCTAATTTGGCAGAAATACAGTTGTACACCTGTGCCTCGTTCAGGTCTGATTTGTACTGCTGGGTTGTCCAGTAGTACTTGATTTGGTGCAGAGAATTAATTAATTGTGCAGGGAACATTTTAAACAGCATACTGCTTAGTACAGCATACTACTTAGTACTCATCATCACCCACTGATGAGTATTTTTGAGGTCAGTAAGCCACTTTGGAAATCCTGATGTATACTTTATTTTATAGCCATTTTTAAATAATGGTTTGGCATGTATTACTAAATAAAAAACTCACATGTGTGTCTTATACACACCCTACACCTTTGTGGTTATCTTTATTACGAATAGTCCTTGGCTGAAAGATGAATCTTTGCTTATCTGCCACAACTTGTTCTCTGTAAAACCACGCTGAATGACCTGTTTAATGTTTCTGTCCTTTATACAGTAAATTAATTTGTTTGCAGTATTTCCATTGGGTTGATACCAGAATCTGATAACCCCCTAGTTTTGCTTGTGTTTAAATATTATACAACTATACTTTTTTTTATCAGTTACTTTATGTGACGTTCCCATATTTAATAATGGTGGAATGTCTTCTGTCAGTAGGCATACTTGGTATATTGCTCTGAATTTCTTTGGGGATAAAAATGAAATAAGAACTGAAATTGTAGAGTACATATGGGAATTTTCAATGAGGCAAAGTTCTTGGTATTTCTGTGGGCTTGCTATTCTGCATAGAAAGTAATTTTGCTTCTTATATGAACTTTCTTATTGATGTTCTATCATGAGTTCTGTGTCAGAACTGGTTTGTAATCAGCTTTTATTTTAAGAATGCTCTTAATTGTCAGGTTTGAACATTTACTGAGTCTAAGGGCCGTTCTTTCTTGGTGTATCTACATTGACATACAAGCATTTTGAAGGAGAGGTTGCTTTGGTTTTTACTGCATTTTACACCTAACAATAGGTTTGCTTCCAATTGAAGAAAAAATAGTCATATATGCTCCTGCTGTATATCTTCCAGACATTTTTAACCTTCTTTTTAGTCACTTGCCCAAGAGTTTTGCATTATTCACATCAGCTGATTTAGTAATTAGTATTGCGGTTTTTAGAGCTTCTAGTACTGTTGCTGATCCCAGTATTAGAGAGCTAGAATAGACAAGATTTTAGAGTAGTTTTCAAATCCTGTAAGTTCTATACTTCATTTTAGTTGTGGCTTTGACTTTAAGGGAGTTTGAATTTTAATACTGATTTCAAAGGATGAAGGGAAATTATTTCACTTTATTAAAGTCTTTCTTTTTCCAGGGTAGGTACATGGTCATCTGTGGTTTTCTTGCACTTGTTAATTTTGTTTATTTGTTCTCTTTGCTTGTTTCCTCCTGCTGTTGATACAGACTTTAATGTTGAAGCTGTTGTTTACCAAGTTCTTGGTTTTAAGTGTTGGTATACGTGGTGTGTATTTTCAGCTACAGACTCTCAGTGCTAAAGCTCCTTGTAATTGAGCAAATAATACTGATCTGTGGGGAGCAAGCTTATGCATCTGCTGGAGACTTCACAAACTGTTTCCTTTCCACTACACTACATAAAGCATGCTTGGGTGGGATTCCAGGTGGGGACTGGAAGCATTGGAAGCCATTGAAGTGGTGACTCTGTGCAAGCAAGATGATCAGGCAGCTGGACTTGTGGGGTGCTGCAGGAGAATGGAATGCCAATGTCTCACAAACAGACCTTGAAATGGGATTGAAATGAAGAAATGAGACAGCGCTGTCCTTCCTAGAGTGAAAATTGTCAGCAGCAGTCATCCGATGTATCTCAGCATAGCCTTGTAAACACAGTGAGAGAAACAGTTGCTTTGCTGCTCTTTTTTGGGGGTGGGGAGGGGGGTGGGTGTAGGAGGAAGTTCCTGAATTTAGCAGGTGAGCAAGAGGTGAATCCTTTCTGTCTTCCTCTTAAAGAAAAGGAGAAGCACAAAATGAAGGAGGAGAATAGGGACAAAATGTACAAATTTTTGAATTATGCACAGGAACTGAGATTCAAACAATGTGAATGGAAAAGAGACAAAGGCATGCTCTAGAAGAGAGGCAGAAAAATAGAATATAAAGCAAGCTCCCCTGGATGTGTAACAGAAAACATTCTTGTGATGTCTTGCTTCCAACATAGCAGCCTGGGCATATCCAGAAGGAAACATCTCAAGTTCCTCTTCTCCAGTCAGGTCCTTTTGCCTGACTGAAGATATGTCTTGACCATTAGTTAGGTAGTCTGTTTGTGTCCCATTTCAATGTATGGGGTGGAGAACAAAGTAAAAATGATGTCAAGACAGTTGAGGTGAAGTATTCCACAGTATGGAAATATGTCTTAAATAGGGACCTCCAGATTACTGATATGCAGGTTTCACATCTCTTTCTGTGGGGTTCAAGGGTTACTTGATGAAAGCTGAAGCAATTTTTACAGAAATATTGAAGCAGTTTCTAATCCCGGCACTCAAGTTGTAATTATTTCAACTATTCAGTTAAAATACAGGCATTGTAGGCTAATTGGTGCCTATGGGGATGATCCTTTCAGCTCCTGAGAGTTTCCTATCCCTTCAGGCATTCCCTCGCAGCAGTTTTTTTCCTGAAAAGAAGGTATTTTCTCAGCTCAGCTGATAGTCTAACCAACAGAGAAACTCTTGAGATAAGGCTTCTCTTCCTCTCTCAACTCTGAATTTTACTTAGGTTGAAATTTCTAATGTTGCATGCGATCTGGTCTCAGTTTGGGGAGGACTTAGTGAGGTAGATGAGCATCTGTTCAGCCCTGCTGTAGATGGAAACAGCCTAGCAGTGTTTCAGCTGTCTGTAAAGTTTCCTCAGATACTTTAATTCTTTAAACTGCCTAAAATGAGATGTTTCTGCTTATTACTGTAAAGCTAAGGCCTTTTTAGTTCCCTTGGTGGTGGTGGTGCTAATAATACTTAAAATTCCTACCACATATATAAATAATTGCTACAATGATATGCTTTGGTCCTGAGTGAAAGTATAAATGTTTCTTAACAAGTCAGACATGATAAAACCCGGCAATGTTTAACATGCCACAATATGAGGTTATGCTTCTTTCTGTGACTTACAGTTTAATTTCTACTTTTGCCAGTTGGTGGGATTTCTACTTTGATTTGCTTCATTTTCAAACAAACAGCAAAAGCCACTCTTAGGAAATTTGCAAAATGTAGGGTTTTAACCACCACTTTTGCAAGAGCTTTAAAGGGTATGTGTTTTTCACATCTTTTAAAAATGAATAGTAGACATTTTGTTGTGGCTGGTATTGCCAGGAATTATTAACTAGGCAAAACCTCTGTCCTCACAGGCCCTGAAATCCTGGTTGGTCAAGAAGAGGGATACTCCCAAAGTCCCTTTCAGAGAGTAAATTTAACCTGGATCCTTAAAAAAAATCCCTTTTCTCTGAATATTGATACCTGTAACTGGAATGTCCTTGCTCTGTGAATGGGAAGGTGGGTAGGCATTTCCTAAAACTTTCTCTGTGTTAGACCTTCTTCTCCAGTTCTCTGTGGGATGAATATTCAAGGGTGATTGCATTCCCCACATCCTGCAGACCTCTGTTTGTAGGGATCAGAGACAGAGAATACAAAAGCAAAGAATGTATTTTTTTCCTATTCATCATCGTATTTTCATACACTACATTGATAAACTTGTTTCTTGCCTTGAAAGCCTGGAAAGAGATTGCTCTTTGGAAAAATGTGATAGGTACTGTAAAAATCCAAACTGTAGAGAAGGAACAAAAGACCCCAGAAAACTACTCACTGACTCCTAGGAGGGGTAAGTAGAAACATTTCTTTTTCTGTAATGGAGCTCAAGCTAATGTGTCTGAACAGTGAGTTGAACAGCGTTGTGTTCACTTTGTGAATATATTAGTTTGGTTTAGGAAAAGATATAATTATAATTAATAACAAGTTTCATCTTCAGCTCTTGTTAATTGCTGTGAAAGTGTTTCTCTGTAAAGTCAGTGTGTGTAGGAGGAAACTGGGGGAGATTTTAACTCTCTTAAGGGGTTATTTGTGTTGAGTGGCTAAGGACACCCTGCTACTGTGGGGAAAAACATTGCCATCCCTAATGATTACCTAAGCTGTATTTAAATTCGTCATATAAAACAAACAAAAACCCAACAACAATCCCATTTCCTGCCTCTCCACCACCAAATGAAAAGGGTTTAAATGTTTTAAAGGAAAGTAAGAAATTACATGGTGCCCATCTACAGTTTGAAAACCCCATAAATGGATCTTTATCTGCTGGTCTTTATCCCTAGTTTTAAAGAACTTTTAAAGGAGGACTAAAGGTTGATTCATGTAGGTATACCAGAGGTTATACACACTTGAAAGAAGGATCTACAATTGCTGAAAGCCACTTTTACCTGGAAGAGAAGGATGATGAACACACAGGCCGTTGGTGCTCAGGATCCAGTTGAGTGAGAAAATTTGCAGTCTTCTGCCTGGGAACAGGGACAGTGGCTGCTAATGCCTGTGGTATGCTGGTGGCACTGCATGGCACATGCCATGCAGCAGTGGTCTGGCACCTGCTGCCTGGAAAAACTGGGTATAACAGAATTATAATTCAGCTCTTATTATGTACTCTGATGAAGAAAAGCATGTTTTTCATATTTATGTTCTTACAATGAGTTACCTGGACTACATGAAGTGAAGTAGGATTTTTGTGAAGGTTATTTGGGGGGTGACTGTTAAATCTCTGTTCTCTGCTTTCATTTGTGCCCTTTTGCCTTTGAGTAGAGAAACAGTTGTGGCTGCAGAGCTTCTTGTAGCAGGAGTTTGCTGTGGTTGTGTTTTAAGCAGAAGTTTGTTATTTTAAAACATAACTCAGTGCCTGTTAGCACCCATACCTCTGAACAGAAGCTGGGTATTAAGTTAAGTCACCTAATAGTCTGCTCTTCTGTTAAATCTTTTGCTGTTCCTACTCTGAAATTTTTGGAGTGTGCAGTTTTGAGTTTCCTAATTGGTCAGTCCAGCAAAGTGAACTAGTTAATGTGTGGTTACATTGAAGATAAATGTTGATTTATCAGTGGGCAGAAAATAGACTAAAAACCATTTAAAATATGTTAATTTAACAAGTGCTTATGCATTAGACATCTGATATCAGAATAATTTGTACTGGGGTGCTACAGTCCTTGTACTTTCTAGTACTAATGGTAGTGTTGCTGAGATTTAAGTTGTTATTAGTTTCTAAGATTCTAAGATTTCGTTAAATTTGATTATTGTAGATGCAAGTCAAACAAACCATAGCATTTTAAAATGGATGGTTATTCCAGTGATCACACAGGCAGTGGAAAATTATTAACACACACCACCTCCAACAAAACAGTATATGCTACAAGATTAGCTATGAGCAATGAGATCTTTTTCCTATCTTTCACGTTGACAAGTCTGTGCATTTGAAAATTCAGACCAACTGAACATAAAACTACAAATCTCATTGCGTGTAAATGTGCATCTTTATGATGTTTGTCATTGAGGCTGAGCAAAAGCAAAGCCTGTTCCACGTGTTTCTGTTTTCCATTTGTTTTACACTATTGATTAACCAGCAAACTATTTCCAGTGCAAAAAATTCAGCAGTAAAACAGCAGTGCAGCTAGAAGTCAAAGAGTGAAGCAGAAATTTCTTTCTAGTAGTCATCAGTAAAGAAGTAATAGAGAGAGCTATTTCAAACATTGGTTCAGAGTTCGATATGACAGTGTAGCTGTGTTTTCCATATTGTCTGTCTTGGTCAATATAAATCTTTGGCTGGGTACAAACTAGCAAAGGTGGGGGAGTCCCTGGTAAAAGTAAAGCATGTTATCTCCTGGAGGAGATGTGTTGCTGAAGCTTTGTGCTGGGAATGGTCCCTTGCCTGTGCTGGGCTCAGTGGGGAGTTGTCTCACAGGGTCCTGTTCTCGGTGCCTTCCTGCCCATGTTTGCATGTGCAGTCATTGCAGACCTTCTGAGGAACATTTAATGTGCATTTTGAAGCAGTATTTGCTTGTATGCAGTTAACTTGAGGACTATGGGGCAGTGGGTTTGTTTGTGCTTTTATGTACGTTGTACTTTACGCGTGCACTGGAAATCAGTGCTGCTGAAAACGCAGCACGTATGGGAAATGTGTGGTGCCTGTGCAGCCATGGGACAGAGGAAGGGCCTCATGAAATAGAGCCATTTGGAAAGGTCTGCAGGCTAGATTTAATTTTCCTGCTGGGTCATTCATGCCTTGGCCTGTGACTTCTGTTGGCTCAGGTTACAGCTCTTGTGTGCTGGAAGCAGAGACTCCAGCCCTGATAACTGTCTGGGAGCTTGTTCTACATGATGAAGTTTAAGTGAATGAAGAGAGTTATAAAGCATGTGTCTAATGAATAGTCAGATTCTTAAGGTTGCCATGTTGAGTGTTCACAATAGGAAGTGTTTCATGTGTGCCTGTACAACCCTGCTACTTCTTCCTTTATGGTGCTTTATTACCATATAATCTTTAGTTATGTTAAGACTTGCATAGCAGTATATGGTCATGGTTAAACTGCTCAGTTAAAGTTATTAATGCATTTTTCTAGGCCCTCTCGACATTTTGTCAGTCACAGAAATGTGGCTTTTCACGTGCTGCATTTTTATTAACTACTTAATGCCAGTATTTGATATAATAAAAACCCCTGAAGGGAGTATACTATTTTTTTTTTTCTGTTTTAAAGAAAGGTGTTTAAAATATTTTTCCATTATGTAAGTAAATTCAGGAATTGATTGTATTAATTATGAAATTTATATAGCTTGTTTCACTTCATTTGTAATTAGCCAAATACATTAATTTTATAAATATTTATGCTTGTCAAATGAGCTTGTTTTCATAATTTGCTTATTTTACCATGTGTGTGCTTCAGTTGTGCAAGACTTTCAGTTAACATCAAAACGCAGAGAAAGAAGTGTAGTGTGCAGTGGGATTGCATACCATCAAACAATTTACTTCATTGCTGTTGCTAAGAGATTATTTAGCATGAAAGAATACCAGTGACTTTTGTGTTTAGGAAACTGGTCAGTTCTGAGGGTTTTTCTCAAGTGCTCTGCCCAAACCACAAGATGTATGCACCTGAGTTTTTGAGGGAAGGTCCAACAAGGCTGCATGAGCGATGTTGAGCTGAAAATGTTTGACTGTGGTTAAAACTGACTTGGGTGAAAAATGTATTTCTTGTGTTGTTTGAGTTAGCTCATTTCTCCAGTCAGTCTGCATCCATTGTGGATTTGTGTGGCCATATGTTGGATCACTTGGTCGGCATTGAGGGAAAAACTGCTGTGCCTGGAGCTGGTGGCAGGAGTGCTGTGACAGAGGTGTTTTGGCATGTCTGGCCAAAGCCTAGTTGACCTTTTAAAAAGGAGGGGGTGGGGGATGAAGGGGCAGAGAATTTCCAACTATAAATGAAGATTGAAAGGAACTATATTTTATTTTAAATGGTAGCTTATCACAAAGTTATTCCTTTATTATTACAGTAATAAATTGTGTTGTTATTATAATGAAAAACAGGTATCGTTTTTGTCTCCTCTTGCAGCAGAACTCATTTGCTGAAGAGCTGTAAAATAATAGGACTTTGAAGTAATTCTGCTTCAGTGGCTTTAATGTTACACAATAGGTCATGTTTAGAGTAGTTGAAGTTCTCAGGATGCGTTTCAATAATGAATTTATTTCTTCTTTAGTATATTTGGAAAATAACTTTTAGTAAGCCTGTAAGTTTGTGATTTTTCAGGGGGGTGGGGGGGTGGTGCCTGTTTATTTGTTTGCTTTTAGAGGCCAACCAAAAAAAGCTTTCCCCCTACACTGCCAGGAGAAAGAAAATACAAATAAAAAAACCCCAGTCCACTAGCTTGGGGTCCTGAAGGAGCCATTCAAAGGTACTACGCTTGTATGGGGCTTCTAGGAGATACTGTATGCCCAAAGATAAAAGTGCATGGTTCTTTCTATTGCACTCTTACTACTGAAAACTCATCTTAAAGAAGGGAAACGAAAAAAAAATACAAAGAAAAAGGTACTTTTATGTGAGACCAGAGGAAATTACCCCAGGGATTTGTCATAGATTAGACAGGAAATCACACTACAAAATGACCCCAGAACTTGAATTCCAGCTCACCACTTCAACCACAAGAGCATTTGCTCATTTCTCTCAGACAGGCCACCCAGGTGAAAGAAATATATTTCCTTGGGTGAGGGGAAGGCTGTACCCACATCATTACAGGGACTTGGGTGGGAATTCCTTGTCGTTCAGCCCTTACAGCCAGGAATGTGCTGCTGGGCTGTTGCTGCAGTTGGCAGTAGTGGGAGTTCTCTGAGTTGCTGTTCACTTCTGTTCTTGTGGTGGTTGATGTTTCTCCTTGTCTGTAAGGCACATTGTATGAAATGACCCGTGGTCATTTCAGATACAGCTGGAAGGTTTGTAGGAAAAAAATAGCTGCACTGTAAAAATTTCTCCTGTAAAAGAACAGTATCAGTGTAACATGTGCAGTGACTGAGATCATCTCTTCCCAAAGCTGTCCCAACCCTTCAGTCTATATTCAGTAGCAAAGATTGAGTTTCTCGTGTCAGATTAAACTGCTCTTCAGCTCCATCTACAGGGTTACATTGTCCACGGGGCCCTGTCAGCAGGAACTGCCCCAGGAAAAGTTGGATGAAAGGTAAAGAGGTCATGGTGGCTCTTGACATAAAAGACCTTCAAGGTGGATTAGATCAAAACAATTCTTGGTAGGCTGTTTCCAGTAAGATCCCCTGCAATCTTGTGTCACCTCTACCCTGGATGCTGCTGGAGACAGGTGATGCAGGCTGGGTGTGCTTGGCATCTGCCTTGCAGGTGGTCGAATGTAGGTGCCTGGAACAGTTTGGGAGATGTTTGCTACTGAAATTGTCTGAAGTGACACCCGACACTAAAATGCAAGAACATGTTCATATCAGGTCACTGATAATGTGCTGATAGTGACTACAGAGTAGGTGTTAACTGGATTGCTGAACTTGCTTGCTCTGCAGTATCATGAAGGCTTGTGGGGCTTTCAGAAGAGCTAGTGGGGGGGGGGGGTGTGAAGGGATTTCTTTAAGGACTTTTTTTGTTATAATTAATTTTTTTAGTGTGACTGTTTAGGCTGATGCCTCAATCAGAAGTACTGGATTTTGCTGCTTTGTATCATACATAGAGCACTGTGGTCAGTGTATGGTGCAGTGATAGAGAAAAAGAGCATCCCACCAGAAACAGAAGCTGCTGCTTTTGCTAGAACCAAGAGAGCAGAGAGAGATTCAGCAGTGTGAACCTGGTCTGCTAAAGGTGTATTCACAAGAAGAACTGAGAGAAGGAAAATATTTTTTAAAACCTTCCAGTTTATGGTAGTATGTGCAGCTCACTTCCTAATATGTTACTTGGTTACTATGTAAAGTTGAGGAAAGTGTGTTTCTTAGTTCTTTTAAAATTCCTTGGAATTTAAGCTTACGAGGATAGATTTTTACACTTCATGCATCAGCTCTACTAGTGATCAGGAATTCACAAGCTTCTGCAATAAAAATAGGATTTTTCTTCCTCACAAATATAAAAGGTTTTCTGTGGTTTATATGCAAGAGGTGCTTTTTATCTCCCTCTTTATTCTTGATTTCCTGTGAAGTAACATGATAGCTCTTGCATTTATGGTCTTGACCACAATAGTTAGAGATTTTCCTTAGTGGATGCATCCATGGAATGCTCCAAGTTAGCTGTGCATGGAGTTTTGAGACATGTCAGACAGGTGGATATGTCTGTTGTTATGCTGAAAATCTGTGGTGAAAGTAGATTGCTGGTTTCAGGTTTCCAGAAATTGACTGATCAGGTGTTATCACTTTGTATCACTCAGTGCCTTAGCAATTTATTTTGTAATATGATATACACGAAACAGAGTAAATAGGTGTTATATATTTGTTATTTTTGTATGTTGAGTGTGATATGGATAATAGAGGAAAACCAAGAACTCTACACCCTTGTGGAAGACCTAGTGTTTCTGATTCATGTATTTTCTTTCTCTTTTCTTTGATGATGATATCAAACCTCTTCAAATACAGATACTTAATAAAAAGACAGGCAAAACAGTGTATTCACATCCAGAAAAATCAGTTTGGTTATTGGCTAAATGAGCAACAGATTTCAGGATTTTGGGCAATATTAAGTAGTATCCTATGACTTGAGATAATTTTAACTATCACCAATTAATGAGTAACAAGATAAAGGGCAAGCATCAGTATAAAATTTAGAAGAAATATGGTCATGAATTATGTACTTTGTACCTAGTCTAAATAACTGTCTGCTCTCTTTCAGCTAAAATGTTTGTGTTGCGAGTGCTGCCCCTCGGGTAACTAAATGGCCATTGGTTGTACTGAGTGTGCTGTGTGGATTTCTGCGGCTTGTGGATGTGCGGGGTTGCTGCTGTCGGGTAGGGAGGCAGGTTTAGTGCTGAGCCCCCGTGTGCGGTGGGCACAGGGGGTGGCACAGGGCAGATCCTGGGCAGGACCGAGCTGGGGCTGCAGCCGCTGCCCTGACCGCCAGCACGCCGCTCCTGCGGCACGCCAGCTGGGGAAGCAGATGCACGAAAGGAAAACGGGCCGGGGAAGGGAAAGGCTTCGTTTGTGGGTGTCTCCTCGGCCTGTGCTGGCCTGCTGCCTGGCCTCATGAGCTGCCATGCGGGCACAGAGGAGGGGCATTGGCCGGCACAGGGATCTTGGCAGGCTGCGCTCCTGTTGGCCTGAGCGCCGTCGTTAATGTGACACCAGGATCTGGCAAGCAGTGTGGTGCAGGCTCGGTGCTATAATAATGTGATTTTAGAGCTTTTGACTGGTGCAAAGCAGGAGCAGAACAAATCTGTGCAAGTTACAGATGAATAGAAATCAAAGCAGAAACACCCTCACTCTTTTGTTTTTCAGAACTGAGTGCTTTCTAATTTAATTTTAGGTAAGCTTGGTCTGTGCTACTGTCTTCTATTGTCTGAACCATTGAAAAACAGACACAAGTAGAAATCCTATGTAGTGAAGGCAGTGGAGGGGTTGATTTTGGAACAGTATGCATGAATTTTAATGATTTGAGGACAATGAGCCCTTGAAATTTGACTTGTTTACTCCGTGCTGGAATGTCTCTGAAGACATAAGATGGTTACTAGCTCTAAGTAAAGCCACATTTAGAAGCTGATAGATGATGTTATTCAGATCAGTTAGATTCCAGAAGTTTTATTCTGTTGCAGTGTGAGCTGACAATGTAACATTTATTCAGACCTCTTGGACAACTCTGTTTTCTCAATGTGACAGGTAATAACACCACTGCTGAACATGCTGGAGTAGCTGTTCTCTGCTGTGGAGATGCAATACATTAAAGAGGCGGCGTTGTGCGGGACCTGAGCTGCTAAGCCAGCAAACTCTGCCTGACCTGTTTTATTCTTTTCTTTCTTTTTTTGTTTTTTTCAGGTTGGGTTTATGCCAGCTCTGGTGGTGACAGGGAGAAGGGAGCTGGTGGCAGATAGATAGTAGGAAAGGGCCATGGAAAGAAAGCAGTAGAGATGGGAGAAGACAAAAGAAGGCAGAGACAAAGATGTGAAGAGAAGGACTCGGTGGAAGGAGGACTCAACTGAGAAGTTTCCAAACCACTGCTTTAGATTTTATGATACTGGTGATTCCATGAGGAAAATTTGTAATTGTCCTGTTGTTTCACTAAATTGAAAGGCAGTTATGTTCTTTAATTAACTTTTCTCCTAGACACTGGAGAAGGTGTCTAAGTAATTGGCTCTTGGACCACTAGCAAATGTATCATTCAGTTAAAAGATCACTGACATAATGAATTCTTTCAAGCATTTTCCAGTGTACAATAGCTATAAAGAGATAGTTATTTGGCACGTTTTGAGCAGAAGATTATGGATAAAGATAAGCTTTCAGAAATGTATCTGTTTCAGTTCTTAAATTTTTCCTCTAAGTTAACTGAAATAAAGCTTGCAGAATGTTTGCATGAGCTATAAGCTGGTGTAATTTTATTAGAATCAGGGCCAATGGTGTTATGTGCAGTTCAAGTCATGGATTTTACTACAGGGAATAAAACCACTCCTAACACTATGTTGCCTCATTGGTTAAATGCAGTATTTCTGTCATTCAGTTGTTCTAGGCTTTGAACTGTGGTATTAAGAGTTGGCTCTAGCAATTTGTAGCTGTGATCATTCATTTGCCCATATGAAATACCCTTCATGGTCTTTCAGAGCAGGCTTTCAAAAGATCACTTTTATGTTCCATTTATTAGCTTTATGCTTAAAAAACATACAAACATCTGAACTGTAGGGAATGCAAGAGAGCAGTGTCCCAGGCTGGCTTTTTGCGGAGCAGTGCAGTGTGCTAGCAGTAAGCTGAAATGGAAATTGTTACCTCTAGTAATTCTGTGTGGGGAAGATCTACAGAGTAGTTTGGGTAAAGCTGCCCAATGGCATTTTCGTGAGTTGCCCTTGTATGTAGTAGAGGAGCAGTTGTGAGGAGTTCCATACCTGTTTTCCTGGTGGTGGGGTAGGAATTCCTGTGAGAGGAGCTGTGCTACCTGTGGCTGTGCATATTGGGGTGAAAGAAGAGGAGCATTATTTGACTCCTGGAAAGCAGAGCTCAGTCTGAGGAATTTGAAAAGGAGGCACAGTGGTGCCATGCAGCAGTCTGAGCTGTGCTTCAGCTCAAAATGGAGAACATTTAGACAGGAGTTCCTTTGCAGGCATAGAGTAGGCAAAAATAGAGGTCTGAATCTATAATGTTTCCACAAAGTCTGTAAGGTTGGGGAGTTTGTGCATTTGGTTGCGAGGAGGCCATTTTAAAGCACCAGTGTGGTTTCTCAAGTTAAAAGGTTGAAAACAAAAAATGTAAGAAGGTGCTATAATATTATAAAAGGAACAGGTAACAGCAGTTAGGTCCAGCCTCCAGGATGATCAGCATTTAAAGTGGAATGGAATAATTGCAGCTTTTTTGAAAGGAAACTTGCTCCCTTTTTTCTCAAAACTGTCTTTATTTCACAGCAAGCAAGGGCAGAGCAAGAAGAGGAATTCATCAGTAATACTCTATTTAAGAAGATTCAAGCTCTGCAGAAAGAGAAAGAAACACTTGCAGTAAACTATGAAAAGGAAGAGGAATTTCTCACTAACGAGCTCTCAAGAAAGCTGATGCAGGTAATTGGTACCTTTACTGATGTTTCTGCCAGGAGCCTCAGGTTTGACTGGTATTTTTGTGTTCGTGTGACTGCACTCTGAGGGAAGTGGTCAGGTCAGGTTGGAAAGCTGACACTTGATAAAAGCAAAGTGCAAGAAGTGTAGTGAGTGACTTTTTTTTTTTTTTTTTTTTTTTTTTTTGCTTTAAAGTTTGCTTCTGTGAACTCAGCTTTGAGAACCTGAAAATTTGTATACTGATGCAAAAAATGGGTACAGCTTGCAGTAAATGTCAGCTGTCTTCCAGACAAGAGTTACTGATTAAAATGTTAGTGATACACACTTTCTTTTTCTGGAGTATTTGATACTTAATATGAGTCCTGAAGTATTAAAATGTATAAACAAGAATGTGCAGTGATTCTTGAAGGAAACTTTTTCTGTAAGTTTGTCCATACTTGTAAAAAACCATTGCTTCTGTTGAATTAAAACATATCAGTTTAATGGTAAAAGTAAAAAGGTGAAGATGTTGGGACAATTAGTGGCAGAGAAATTTCTTTCCATTACCCAAGTTGCTAATTTTTAGGAAGTGTTTTAAGTATTTGTTGGAAGTGTTCTACATGGTTGCTCTGTTCTCAGTCTTGCCTAAATACCTGCTTTTGGCCCCTGTAGGAGACAGGGCACTAAGTTAGGGCAGTGTTTAATGTGATGTGCCTGAGCTTTTTTCATGCCATTAGTTCTAAGCTTAGTCATGAAAAACTAGGCACTTTAAAAGAAGCTAATTTGTATGTTGTAAGCCTTGCTGTGTTCTGCAGCTGGGGACTGAAGGCATGTTTCACCCTGCAGTTAGGAAATGCAGTGTTTGGAAACACCACTAGAGCTAATCCCATCTGGCGCTTTTGTTACTGAGAACTGGGCCTTCTCTCACTTTGTCTCTTTGGTGCCTGTTATCACACAGGAAGCTCAGTAGCAAGATAAAATATCCCTTACTTGGTATTACTATTTCCCCTTGCTGTTCTTGAGGACTGACAAGAATGTTTCTGTGTAAGAGACATGTTTGGTTTCTAAGCCATACATTTTCATTAAAAACAGAGAAGCAGATGGCAGTAAAATAGGGGCATCAACTGTTCTTTTCTAATTGAAGTAAGATGTGGGTATCACTATAGAAAAAGCTTTCCACTGAAGTCTCTTGCAGTGAAGGGAGAAATGGTACATTGAGCAATGTTGTTTAATTGAAAGGGAGACGTAGAAATCTGTTACAGAACCAGGTTATGTGGGACTGTACTATAAATTATAAAGAGGAAACTAAAACTTACTTTAAAAGCAAAAGCATGGATTACACCTGATTTGTTTGAAGGATTTTGAAGTCATATAATGACATGGGCACAAATTTGTGCCGCAAAGATCTGCAGTGAGTAAATTGTTGTATCAAGTAATTGCTTCAAATATGCGTAGCCTTTTCCCTAGAATTCATGAGATTGTTTTGACATTTTTTTAACTATCTCTAGCATTCTTAAATTGCTAAAATTATGCAAAAATAAGTTCACACATTGCAAAGAGAAATAATTAACTTTTTGTCAACGTAAAAGTACAATTGTTTTTATTCTTTTTTGCTATGGACTTTCAGAAACTATCCTTTGACTGTTGCCCCAAATTAAAGACAAAGGTAACACTCTACTGTTCTCTAAATGGCCAAGGGTGTGCTTGGCTCAGTGTTGTGTATGAAACAACACAAGGGTGTTGTGCTGTTTGTCTGTTGGAAACCCTTAACAGGTTCAACTTCATTCTCATTGGTGAGAGAAAAATGCAGAGAAGCATCTGAAACAGAATGCAGACATAAACCTGGAGTTATTCTCGCCTTTCGTACAGCATCTGGAGAAAATCCTCAGATGTGGAGTCAACATCATCCCATAAATATTACCCAACTTTCAGCAGGCAAGCTGCAGGCTTCTGCTGAAAGTAAAAGCTGTGTAGCCATAACTACAGGAGTATGGAGATAACATTCTGACCACCACCCGCAGTCTTAGATTTCAGTCCATGTGGCCTTGCTGGAAGCCTCATTTAGCCTTTGATAGTCATGGTTATGTTAACCAGAAGATTTTAAAATATGACAGTTCATAGAAGCACCTGTGTTCCAAACTGTTCATCTTGAAGCCATATAATTTCTCTCAGCACCATTAGGTAGCAATTTTTGAAAGTAAATTGTGAGTTTGTCCTCTCTGAACAGTAACCCAGGTAACTTGATAGAACAGCTGTCAACATCCTGGTGGTGGTGGTTTGCCTGTTAAGGGTGAGTGAAATGGAATTTCTTGCTTAGAGGTTCACCTGAAAACTTCAATGCACAGAGGAGATAATGGTTATATCAATGCTCTTCCCCAAGGCCAGAGCTGAAACTTTTGTGGCTTGTGCATAGACACCAGTTTCTGTTTATGGCATATGCTACAAATATTATTAACCCTTCCCTGACACTGGTCAGCAGGTTCTGTTTTCCATACTTCTGGGTGACTTTCCATACCTTTACAGTGGCTCAAGACAGGTGGAGCACTTGTTTTAAAGCAAACAGTTTAGTATTAAACTATTTTTCTGTTTGCGTGTTTGCTGAATGCAGATCTCATTTCATGGCTTGCTAATGTCTTTGATGTGATAAAATTGCTGTGAAATACAAAACCAGAATATTGATAAATTCTCCTAAATATCAGTAATGTGGTTAGCAGCTTATAAATGATACAGAAGAAATGGTCCCTTCCACTAAAGAGCTTACCTCTAGAATTAGGGAGCATTTCAGTTTTACTGTATGTTTCCATTAAAGTAATTTTTCATCTCTTCAGAGATCACGGACTTAGTAAATTGGCATTAGAATACTGATGAGTTGCAGGCAATTTTTTTAAGCAGCAAAGAACTGAAAATAATACCTGATGTTTTTTGTTTTCTGGAAGTTTATCTGTTGTCTGAAGATTTTGATTCTTCAGTGATGAATCCTGGAAACTATACCCATGTAGACCAAAAGACTAAAAATTGGAGAAGTGAAACTCCTGATATTACAAACAAACTCATTTTTTGGAAAAGAGGCATTACTGGCACACATCACATGCTCAGTTTAAAGTTTATTGCAATATCTTTTCAGTAGTTGGATAGTCTTCCCATTATGCAGATGCAGGGCTACATTCCTGGCTAATGTATTTTAGACCAGGAAGGTGAGATAATTATCATTTCCTTTTGTTAAAATTTCCTGAGATTCGTGAGTGCCAATACTTACCATTACTCACTAGAGTGTAGCAATTCTGTCTTTATTAGGAGAATAATGAACTCATAAATGCCCGCTTCCATTTTTGGCATCTTTGCTCTGCAGGGAATTCTAGCTAAATTAGATGCAGACTTTGGATAATGACTTAACCAGGAATACAGTAGTCTCCAGTTGGTTGCTTCACTGTTCTTTGGGATTAACTCTTAATCTCTGGGTTTGCCAGGCAATGTTGGTCTGACCTGGAGCTAGACTTACAGCATTCATGCTGTCAGACTTTGTACATCAAATGGCTTCCTGCCTTTTGGATGACTAAGGGAAAAAATTGCATATGAATCTGTTGTTTTGTCTAAAACTTTGCATTTTGGAACTGAGAAGAGGTACTTCTGCTAAACTGCATATGATTTGCAGTGTCTCAATTTTCTGAGCATTTACAGCTCTGTGCCTGTTTCCAAATTACTGCCATATTACTCTGTTGAAAGGCACCTAGCAGAGGGACTTGTTCCACGGTGCCTCTGTGTTTGTTGCTTTGTCAGACCTTTGCTTGTCACAATTGTAGGGGCTTATGGCTCTCATTCAGCCTGGCCTCTGGGATGAGGTCCCAGAATGTTGAACCATTTAAATGTGGGAGCTGCCTGCCAGAGCTGCAGTGCTCCTCCTAACAGCCAGCAAGAATCCCCCCAGTTCAGCACCATGTGCATTACTGTTATAAAACACAGGCTGCCATCAGGTTTGCAATATCAGAAGAAATTAATTTTGAAAACTTTTACTATATGCCAGACTGGGTCTAAACAGACATGGTGGCACATAAAAGGTGTTTCCACTGGAATAATACTGTCTTTCTGGTGCCATGCCATTGGTTAATAATATCTTTCTTTAACTGTAACTTTCATTGCCTCTACAAGCCAAATGATTGAAGGTACAATTTTATTAGATAGATTTCCTTTGTTTCGCATAATTATTAATTTTCTAGGTTGAGTGTTGCAGGAATGAAGGAGCACATGCATCTCGACAGAGATCTTACAGTAAACAAAAGATTGTTATCACATGCATCCCTGATAAAGTTCTTATAAGCTTCATATTTATTTACTATATTTTTCTGTGTTCTTCATGTAATTATATTTTTGTTTATCTGATGAAATCTCTGGAAAGCTTGGAAATTTTTTTTAATAGCATCCTCAATCCTTAGTTAGTATAGAATGGTAGCAGTATTTTGCAGAATATCATTAAAATCATTTTGATGCAGCCTCTGTTCTTGCAGTGGTGGACATGGATATGTTAAATTACTGTTTTGAAACTGAAAGCAGTAAATCTTGAAAATTTACCATTTGTGAAACAAGGCTGCTCCAAAGAAGATTTTTTTTAATGTTGTTTAAACTTACAGAGTTAGTTACTTTAAATTGTGCACCAGTCCTTTTCAAAATCAAATTCAGATTTTTTTCAACACACTTACTTTTTTGGAAGTGCAAATTGGTCCAAGTAGTTGTCCTTGAAAGTAAGATGCTACAACATACCCTGACAATACCCTGTGTGGTCAGGCAAGTTAAGTAATTGGATGCCTGTACAGAAATGTTTCTTATGTAAGTCTGATTCTTGACAATTCTTTAAAACATTGTAAATCTGTAAACATAAGCTATTACCCTTCCTGCTCTCAAAAATACCATGCATCAGCTCAAGGATGCTAATGGAATTGTGCAGAGTAAACAGAGCCAGCTCATCCATCAATTATTTGATGAACATCTGGATGTAAAAAGGAGGCAAACTGCTGATACAAAATTGTTAATAAATAGGACTTCCAGGATGCAGTGAAGGAAGAAGTGGACAGCTTTTGAGGGCCTGGAATACCTAAAAATAGACTGCGCAAGGTCATAGTCTGGGGGATAAATGAGGGTTCATTTTCTAAGGGGGAACTTCATCCATTACTTCATAAAAACACTTCCCACTATCCCAGAAATAAGCCAGTAGAGGAAGGAAGGTAAATGTGGTATGAGGACACTTGTTTCTGCAAGAGGGTATTGCTGCAGTTGTTTAGAACTCAAGTGAACTGAGGCACACACCCCTGCAGCTCAGCTTTGTGTTTGGTAGCCCCATTCTCACTTCAGACAAGTCACTGTCTCTCTTGCACCAAACCCATCTCTAATCTTACAGAGCTGAACATTCTCTTTCAGTTTTCACATGCAATTCAAGGTCTGTAACACGCTGGCATCAAGGTGACCCTTTCTAACACATTTTTCCTTCTCTTTACCTGGCAGGTGTTTCTGTAGACCATTGTTACTATAATTGCATGTAATTAAAAACAGTTGGAAAAAGCTTTTACTTTACTAAGTAAAATAAACACTATCCACCTGTGTTGTACCAGGGGTTATTTTCTCATTGTTAGAAATTCTTTTATTGTTTCATCAATAAATGGATTTTGATTGTTTTGGGGTTTTTTTGTGATCAAAGGATATATAAAAGGGGAAAATTATTTTACTCTATAGGAGAGACAGACACCGCTCCTGTATTTTGGGGGTTTTAGTAATATTTTTCTCCCTATTTGTAAAATGAAGCCAGTATTTTGTATTCTAAGAGTTTGCTATTCTGGTATTTATTTTGAATTGTGAAAAATCAAATCTCAACATTGACAAGCCCTGAAAACAAAACGCCCAAACTTTTCCCATATGTATATTGCCAAATAGTTGCTGTCTGCCTAGTGCTCTTCCTCCATGAGCCTTTTGCCTTGATCTCTGCCAGGCTGCACTTCACAGACCATTTTGTCTCTAAATAGGAGCAAAAGGAGCTGAATTGACAAATGAGTAATTTTAGCTTGTTTCAAAATCAAAGTCTATTCCTTGATAGCGTGGCTATCCACCAACCTTGATTTGTGTCCCTGACTGCAAGGAGTTTTCCTCAACCTGTTTCCTCAGGTTTTCCTCACACATTTAAACACTGATCTTACAGATTGTTATGTGCTATGCAGAAGAACAGGCATAATAAAAATAAACAGGTGGAAAAAGGTGCTTGCAGTTTTCAGTGGATGGTCAGAACACAATTTAATGACACCATTCTCTGTTGGTGATATTTGTTTACCCCTGAGTCACGTTCACGTGTTTGTACCATGCTGCCAGTTACACTGTTTTATCCACAGGAAGATTTAGATCCCTGTCTCAGAGGGGCTCTTCTCCAAGCCATACTTTATGTTAAAATGAGAGTGATTTTTTGTTTCCATCTGTTTGAGAGCCTTGGAAGTTAATTTTTTCTTCTCCATTGGACATATTAAATGAAAACAAATCCCTTCAGTATTAAGAAAATGTGTAACATTGATTTGAAATAACAAGTATTTTTATGTCATCAGGAAAGTTTGACTTTAATAGCATAGGAATATATATTAGAAAAATTTTTTCATTGTTTGTAAATTTGTTGCACAGCAATTTCATTAGTAAGACTTCAGTCACGATTTTCAGCTGTCCAGAGAAGTGCTAACACCTGCATTTTATGCTTTGGGTGCTCTTGAGATTATTCATTTAGATTAAAATTAATGCTTTAGTGAACATTATGGTAGATTTTTTACTTTGGAAATGTCTATAATGCATTATATATAGTATAGAAAATAACCTGTTTTGATTTGACTTAATTCAGTAGTTGGAAATTTACTTTTCTCTGCTTTGTAAATATGCAGCACAGTTTAAAATGCTCTGTTTTGAATGGCTGTTGGGTGGTTGTGCATTTTGAAGGTTTTTGGGAAACATTAGTAGAAAATTTAACATGCAGGAGGAATAAATATGTAGGTAAATGTATAAAAGGTGCCTAAGGTCGTGCTTACATGTCTCCTAAATTTTTAGCTGCAGCATGAGAAAGCTGAACTGGAGCAGCATTTAGAACAGGAACAGGAATTTCAAGTGAACAAACTGATGAAGAAGATTAAAAAACTGGAAAATGATACAATTTCGAAGCAGCTCACCCTGGAGCAGGTAACTCTTTCATTGCACCATTATATGACTGAGAAAAAACTAAGTCCTTCTTTTGTCTTAGATTTGACTGAATGTTTTAAACGTGTAAGAAACTGGGCAAAATGGAGAATATAGAAAAGTCAGTTCAGCTTTCAAAGCAATTGAAAAGTAACATAATTTATTATGAGAAACTTGGATTAGTTTCTTTACATGGCCATTGTATCCATTCTATTAGTAGCCTTTCTGTGGGTCTTCATGTCTGATGGACAGCGTGGCTTTGGCAAATGCAGCTTTTTTGTAAATAATAATGCTTGTTGCTGTTCATCATCTTCCACTCATGCTGCTGGTGAGAAAGGACTGTCACTTCTGATGGTGTTAAGCACAGTAGCAAATGATCTGTTTGTGGTCTAGTTGTGCTCTAGGTCACCTTTTGGTGACAGTTTGGACAGCACAGCCCTGGAACTGTGAGTTGTCAGCTGTGTGTACTCTTCAGAAGCCTTGAGTTTGACTACATCCAGCTCCCTTTCTCCCTAGAGAGACATGAAGACTGCAGAGATAGAACACCACTTGTTTAGCTGTGTTTCAACGGGATGTTTAGACATTGAGGGTGCTCTTATGTCTGATTTTAGGTATCTGCATCAAAGCATCTCAGTGGTGTCAGTAGGAGATCTTTTGACTTAAAAGGCAAACTGATGAAACCTGTAGGCTTGTTAAAGGACTCCAGATTTTCTGGTGTGTGCAGGTCAAATAATTCAGGTGGTGTTAAAATAGTGTGTTATCTCTCTGATTTCTTCTGCCGAACTTTTTTGTTGATGGTAATTATTCAGCTGCTGCTGCTGAATTATTACCAGTTTTGTATGATTCTCCTTTTTTCTGTTGACATGGATAAATTAGTTAATGGCTGTCTAAATGACCAAGTGAGTTCTCTTGATTCTCATGGTAACATTCTTTATGGAGAGACTTGCGGAATAAACTGAAAAATTAAAAGGTTGGAATACATAGTTTCCAAGAAATCCTTGCCCAGCATGGAATTTAACATGAGGTTGAAATAACTCTCTTAGCCACAAGGTGGTGGTGGCTGCCACTTAATCAAAAGGCAAAATAAGCTTAACATACTAAGCTGTTGCTTTGAAATGTTAGCATGAGCCACAACTGAAATCTTCATGGTATTATTTTTGTCTAGTTGTTCTGTTTGTCTGTCTGTTCAACAGACTTATAAAGGCATGAAATTTGAAGCTCGTTGCTACATCTAAATGTCAGTGATACACTGTTCAGAAAGCATAGATGCACAAAGGTGTTTAGTATCTGGCTTTGAAAACTTTGTTTTGAAGATGTAAAAATTTGGCTGTCGGTCTTGCTTAGAAGTTCCATGTGAATTTATGTATAGTTCACCATATGGCTTTGTTTTCTCTCCCAGTAAGGTAAAGTAAATGTCAGGTTACTTAGGGCTTCACTTTCTTTCCTCACACAAATTAAAAATGCTGACTGTGGTAGTTAACCAGCTGAAGCAGCAGCCTTGGAGCATGTGCTGTACCTAGCAAGAAGCAACCCAAAGTTCTGAGGAGAGTCATGTTGCCTTTATTGCACATGGAGGGAATTAAAGAAGAGGGATTGCCAGGATCTGCAACACAACCTTCAGAACACCTGTTAAACAGGGCTTGGAAGGAGAACTCTAGCAATGCTTTGAGCTGGGCTGCACTGAGATCTGTCATTAATTAGTGAGCAGATAATTACAGCATATGTTCTCTAAAATATTGTTTTTAAAATAGAGAATGTGAGTTATCTATGCGTTGTGTTCTTTATTTCTCCTTCCTTTTTTTTCGTCTGAACTGCTTATACCACAGGTGATCAGTAGGTAGCTGATTTGTGGTTTCATAGAATAGTAGTCCTTAATAAAAATTATATTGGATTTTAGGGTTCAAATGTGACCTGAAATAATTTCATAAGTCAGCTTGAAGTCAGCAGAGCATTCTTCTCTGAAGGCAAATGGTGAAGAAATTTACAGCATGTGACTATTTCATTAGCTGAATGGCTCAGTTAAAATAAGCAATAATGTTCTGAGTTACAGTTCAGTGGTTTGATAGGAAATAAATAGCTGTCAGGATTGCCCTACAGAGGCCAAGTGCATGTAGTCTTGCTGTTACTATTTTTAATTGTTTTTCTGTTTCATACAGTGTAGTGAGACTTGATGCAATTAGGAGATGAGAAATAACAGCTAAACTGCTAATCATCTTCTATGTCTGCTTTGAAAGGAGAAGAACATGAGATGGTAAAATCTTTGGGAGAGATTTTCTTGGAAAGCAGCAGAGAATTAAAGCTACAAAGGGCAAGGTGGCAATGAGAAGCAGAGAAGTAAAATTTGGGATAGTGGGAATAGGCAGAGATGAGCATATTCAACTTTGATTGATTTGGAAGACATTCATTTCAGGAGGGAACAGTTGTGCTTGTTAATAAGTTGGCAAGAGAGTTGACAAAGCAATAATACAGGAATACACATGCAGTGGATATTTTAACTGCATTTCGAAGTAAAGTAAGTGCATGAGTGAGAGTAAGAAGAAACACAAGTGGATGGTGAGGAAGGTTAAAGGGAATTTTACTCTTCCACTGAAGGGAGGGTTGAGGTCTGAAAAGCAAGCAATGCTTCCTTGTTTCCTTGATTTAATGGTCAAAATTAAGTGATGTTTGATTGGAATGTAGCTCTGAACCCCTGTGGAGTGACACTAGTATTGACAGAGCTGCTGGCTTGGTCCTGAGCATAATCCCGTCTGCTTATTTCATTTCAGAATATTACCACATTTCTAAAAATTCATTGACTGGAGTACTTTTCAAAGTACACCTGAAACTATTGAGTACCAAGCCAAATATACCAATTCTTTGAATTCACAGCTCTGAACAGGATGCTGCAGTTGCTTCTGCTGTAGGTGCCATTCAAGATGTTCTTCCTCCAAGCTTTAAAATGCTGACGGTGGGAGAAACTGGCACAACATTAATGATCAGGAAAGGAAGATCCTTGTTTCTAGTATGTTTTCATACTGCTGGAAATGTGGAATTCTAGATCTGTTTCACCTGGATTCTTTGGTGTTTTGTCAGAGCAGCTTCAGAGCACAGCACAAGGCTTATTTCTGTACTGTTGCTGATGGTTTGACTTTGCCATTGTGCATGCTCACCTACAAGCAGATTTATAATTAATGGACTCTACTGCCTTGGTGATGGTTGCTGTAATACTAAATGTAATAGATTTTTCAAATCCAGGCTTATAAATAATTTATGCTGTCTTTAAATTCCAATTTGCTCTTCTTCCTACCATTAAAACATATGGATTTCTTTTCACCTGTATTTTCTTGTGGGTTTGTTTGTTACTAGATCAAAGCATAGTTGTAAAAAGACTAAGAGTAGGTGAGTGTAAGCCATGCTGCATTGAACAGATGCAAAAACCATTGCTGCAGAGGTCATACCTGCATGCACACTTTTCTCATCGTGTGATTATCTAGGTAGCTGTGCAGTGTAGTGGAGAGCTGGGTTTTGCTAAAGTAGAAGCACAGCGTGCAGATTGCCAGGACATTTTCCATAGTTTCTTCCGTCTGGGTGTTGTCAGCCCCAGGCATTGGCCAGACTGGTTGGAGCCTGAGGCAGAGTGCCCTGCACTCCTGGGGCTGAGCCCTTTGCTTTCCTGCCACTCCACCTCCAGCCGTGTTGGGAATGAAGTGTTGGTCAGGATCCAAATTCTCATCCTCATGGGGAGGCTGAAGCATGTTGCTTCTGACTTCTCTTTTATTGAGATGTGGGTTCCCTGAGCTGTTAAGGTACATCTGGAAAGTCAAACATGGAAAGATATGCTAGACAGTGTTTCTCTTTCTAGGTTCCCTATTACTCATCAACATATGTCTGCTTCTGCTCACAGTAACTAATTCCTCTAACCTTTAAAGGAAAAAGTTATACGTTCATTAAACTTGCACTGGTACCTGAAGTGTGTAAATTTTTTTTTTTTTGTGTTTCTCAGTATTAATTTAGTGGTTAGCACTAATAATTTACAGATTTAGATGCTGCAATAGCCCTTCAGCCAGTGATGTAATAAATGGAAATCACTTAGTTCTGTTTTCAGTCTTTCCATTTTTTAATGTGAGATTATTTGCCCTGCAGAAAAGTGGTGTTAACTAAGGCTTGGCTTGGAAAAATATTGCCATGCTGTTTTCCACCTGTAAAGGTGTTGATCTGTTCCCAAATATTTTGTTATTGACTACATTTTGAGTTCAGCTATATTGCTACAGCATAAGATCAGCTGTGCCTCTTAATATTCTCCTGTCTTAATAATACTTGCAGTGTATTTCTCCTTAAACACTAATAATGGGTTTCTTCATGTGTGGGTCTACGTTATATCTTCTTTTATTAACTGTAGAGTAGAAGGTTCTACATTATATCTTGTAATAGAATTATTATAACTTGTAATAGAATCAAGAGTGCTTGTTCACACAGTAAGTGAACGTGATTAATACCAAGTTTTTTAATTTTATAAAGCCTTTGCTAAGATAGAATTACGTAACACTTAAGGCAATTCACAAAACTTTTTCTTTACTGTTTTTGCTATGTCCTTTATCTAAAACTAGGCACATGGCTTTTCTTCCATTTCTCGATTACTTAACTATCAATCTTCTGCTAAAAACATCCTAAACTTTTAAAAAGAATAAACACTGCTGTTGAATATCATAGATTCATGGAATAGGAGATGTCTTTGAATAGGTTTGTCATATTGTCAGTGCCTGCATGTCCAGGGTTCATGCTCCTGCTTATTGGCCAGAGACAGGTTCTCTGAGAAGAATGAGGAGATAACAACTGTGCAGCTACTGAATCTCTTGATTTTTTCAGTGCATTGTTCCTGAATTGTCTCTCTTCTCCCCCTTCTCCTTGCTCCTATGAAGCATTATGCAAAACACTGTTGTTGGAGCTTTCCTAATGACAGTTCCTTGCAAAAAATATATGCTCATCATTTTCACTAATTGTTTTTCCTCTCCAGCTAAGACGTGAGAAGATTGACCTTGAAAATACTTTGGAACAGGAACAAGAAGCACTAGTGAATCGTCTCTGGAAGAGGATGGATAAGCTTGAAGCAGAAAAACGGTTTGTCTTGTTACAGTGCCCTTGTTACTATGGGAGAGGTTTTTATTACATCATGTTCTGGATTAAATATGTTCATTTCTGTCCCACAAGAATTGTGGAATCCGTGAAAACCAGGAAGATGAAGCAGTTGTGAAGTTCCTTGTTTGCATGATACCACATCATTGATTGCTTAAAGTAGACAAAACTAACCAGTATAAGGAATTACCTGGGAAAGCTTTAAGGAATTTATTGAATTTTTTCAACTGCTTATAGCCTCTTCTTAAAGCTTCTGGTTTGTGGTCCATTTTAAACTCATGGTATTTTACTGTGTTTGTTATATGAGAAGCTCTTGTTTTTTCCCTGTCTGCTTAAAGAAAACTTCAGCTTTTTCTCAGTGGTGTGCACTCATGTCATTGAGACTTCCCAATGCTTCTGTAGTAGAAGTTAAGACTGTGACTCTTTATATTATTGGAACAGCTAAAATTAAAAATATTTATGCAAGCAACCATCTCTTAAATGTTATAATAACAAGAACTCAGTTTGGAGAGGAAGTAGGAGAGAATAATGATTAATGATTATAATACCTTATTTTTTTACGTGTTTATTGTTACATTAATGGGACCCCCTGAATCTTGGCTGAGACCTCAGAAAACACGTGAGCCTGAATGAACTGCAGGTTTTGTAGTTTCATTTTACAGAAATTCATTACTTCTGAATTTACCATCAGTTATTTGAAGTGTTTGAAACCTTGATTATATGGGCACCTTAATACCTTTCTGCTTGGAAATTAAAAAAAAAAAAGGGGAGGGAGTCTATTTTACTGTCCTTCAGAAAATGTCTGAAATTCCTTTGATAGTGGTGAAATGCAGAAAAGCCTGTGTTTCAAGATAGACATACTTTACTCATCATTAATCTTCACTATGTATCCTTTCTCCAAGAAAATAAATGTAAAAACTTATAAGAGATTAAATGAATTTTCTTAGCAAAAATTTGTGTAATAAGTAGCATTTGAGGAAAAAGCTGAGGTAACTATTTACAGTCTAAAATTTGTTTTCCCTGAACTATATGTTGCGGTATTTTGGAATGTCAGTGTCTGAATATGTTAGAAAATTCTTCTGTACTAGGACAACAAATTTTACCTTTTTTATTTTGAGTTAAAAACTAAACATTATAACTCCTCCCCAGTTTATCTCTGCTCAAAATAAACCCTACAGACCTGTCAGAATCCTTGCAATGGCTTTCTGAGGGATACAGGAGATTCTCATTAAAATGGAAGGTAAAGTTTGTGCTATTTTTCCTACAGAATTTTGCAGGAGAAATTAGACCAGCCAGTATCTGCTCCACCATCACCCAGAGACATATCAATGGAGATAGACTCTCCAGAAAATATGATGAGGCATATCAGGTTTTTAAAGAATGAAGTGGAGAGGTTAAAGAAACAACTGAGAGCTGCACAGTTACAGCGTGAGTAAAGGACTTGTTAAAAATCTTCTGAAGTTTTTGCATTGTAAGATTTTTATGTGTCATTTCTTGAGTTTGAATTTAAGGTTGAAGTTGAAAAAATGGGGCTGGTTTGGATTGCAGTATTTTTATAATTGCAGTGTTAATGCTTGTTGATGTATTTATACTGTAGTTTGAGGGTTCTTTAGCTTTACTGAAAGGATGTCTTGAAGAATCAAAAAATAATCCTTGATTATTTTGTACCAGAAAAAGATGTATCTATCTTTTTATTCAGAAACTTAGCGGTATTTCAATATACAAATTTTCCAAAACACATTTATGGCCTACTTCATAGGAGTCATGTTGCAAATTAAGAATTACTCAAAAGAATTAACCGCCAGCGAAATAACGGTCAGCTGTATGTGAGAATTTCACTTGTTAATGATTGTGGCAACCTAAGGCAGCTGCTGCACACCATAGCAGCATTAATTTACTGTGTCCTTTCCTATGCAAGATGTATATGTTTGAAGCACAAAGAGCTGTGTAGAAGTCACCACGTTCCTGTTGGGAGGGCTGGGGCTCCTTGGCCAGCAGTGGGACCTGCATTTTGCCCTGCCTTCCCAGGAAGGGGCTGTGCACTGAGCACATGGGCTCAGTGCCAGCAGGCTGCTGGTGCCTTCCCTTGGACTTTGCAGTGCCAGTCTGTCTTTCCTTCCTGCTGAATCTAAAATTCCTGTCTGAGAGTCAGCAGTTCTGCCTGCTTCCCAGTCAGTAGTGTTGCACTGCTGTTGGTGAGGAGAACCTCACAGCATGGCCAGAAAAATTTGGGCAGATGCAGAACAGGCAGTATGATGCCCCTCTGGCCAGCCAGGCTAACTGGAATATTTCAACTTTCATTTAGAGAAGGAGCTTGCTAGAGGCAGCAGCCTTCCTTCAAGATAGAGGTGATCAATCAAGGGTGCTCTTTTGCAGAGACCTTGTGCCCAAGTTTGTGGTATTAATAATTTTTGGCTGTTAAAAGATAAGGACAGCTAATGTTTGTACTAGCAAATTCTGCTCTGCAGCCTTCACTCAAGTTCAGAACACGAGCAAGGCCTTAGATTAAAAGTACTCTTTGTGTAAATCCAGCCTAATTAATTTCCAGTATCCTCTACTTTTTAAGTGGTTTCTTTTTGAACTACTGTGATGTAGAATAAAAAAAATTAAAGCATTAATGTCAAATTCACATTGAAAATAAGAGCTAGTTTAAAAGGGTTCTCTCCCTTTGTGAACAGGTTAAACAGAACTGCAGTACAAATAGCAGAGCTAGTAGGAATGGTGGATGTGCCAGCCTGCAAGCAGAGGATGAAACTGATTTCAGATTGGTGTTTGTAATACATGATTGTTAGAGAGCCTCTACTACTCTTCTTAAGTACTCAGTGAAATCTACTTATGAAATTCTGATGCTTGTATTGTATTTTTTTTATTTCTGAAACACTTCTAGGAACTGGTATGATAATAGTGTAGGAGAAGTGACACTGTTTCATTTAAAGGTGATATTTCCATAGAAGAGAAAGAAATCACATGTCATTAATAGTTCAGGAACAGATTCCTAAAACAGTAATATTCTTTACCTTGAAGGTTGCTGCATAAAGGAGTGATGACAAAGCATGATGAATTGTTTAGGGTTTTCCTACTGTCAGGGATTTAACTGTAAGCTTGCTCAAACATTACAAAATCTCACAAAATACACTGTATGTCTCATAAGTCTTCATCATGTATTCCATTTTATTTTAGTGATCTGTCACAAAGCTTCATAACTTTTCATAATTTCACTTTATCATTTTAAATAATCTGTGATACTAGACCATTTATGTTTGCTGAACTCGTTTAGCACTGACAACTCAAATTGCCCTTTGTGAAGAGTAAACCTCTTGTTGGCTTTTAACAATAAAATTGAACACAATTTTAATATTAGTATTTTAATATTGGTTCATGTTCTGTTGGACAGTTTCAGTGATAAGATGTGTAATTGAAAGAGTGCTGTCAAATATATATATAAGGTAGAAATTTTAATACAGGTTTGAGTTTGGAGTTTCTGGTTCTTCCTCCTTCAAAATGAAAATATCCCTTCAAAATAATTTCTTCAGTGTGTTACAGGAAAATCTTTGTAAATGTGGATTAGCATTATTTTAATGGAGCGGAATCAGTATTTTTTCTTAATGGTTTTAGTAACGTTTTCTTAATAAAATTTTTCTATCTTTTCAAATTTATTTTAATAAGTGCTTCTGGTTCATGGTGGTGGGTTTTGCTTGTTTTTCTTACATTTTATTTTCAAACTTCATGTCAAGCAATAGTTTATTTTTAGTAGCTACTCTTCTGAATTAGGCTTTGAACTATTGACTTAGAGGTGAAAATTTTCAGTGATCTATCCTGAAGCATTTTCTACACTTTCATCTTGAAGTGTTGGAGTAAAATTAGGCACAACATACTTGGCTGCCTGAGAAATTGAATTTTAATCAACTTTTAACAAAACTATGAATTTCAGATTCAGAGAAGATGGCACAATACTTAGAAGAGGAGCGACATATGAGAGAAGAAAACTTGAGACTTCAAAGAAAATTACAGAGGGAAATGGAACGTAGGGAAGCTCTCTGCAGACAACTGTCAGAAAGTGAATCCAGCTTAGAAATGGATGATGAAAGGTTTGTATTTTTTTGGCCATGCAGATATGTTGGACTAATTTATCAGTATTTATACTACTTTTCAAATATTATAGAATAATTTTAGAAGTAACTTCTTATTAGGTTTAATATGCATAACAAATTCCAGCATAGTCCAGGAATTGTATCAGTGTTATACAGAAATTACGTTGGTTTTAACAGTGAGGAAGAAAATATTTATATCTGAAGATTGTTTTAGGGGGTTGACAATATGTATTGAAATAAATACAGCTGTGGAGTTGAGAATCAGGATAATTTGATCACAACACCTTTGTTTTGCCCCTAACTTGGTAACTGCAAGGAATTCTCTGAGGTGGGGACGTCATCTTTACTTGGGCCTGATTTGTCCTTTGCAGAAAGTAAAATAAGTTCAGCCAAATACAAAGGTATTGTCTAAAACCTTTGAGAGAAGAAGCATTTCCAGAACTGTTGGGTTGTTCTTGATGTTCAAACCATAAAATCCTTGATTTTTTTTTTTCCTCTGTTGCAAGCTGCTTGCCCTGACCTTACAGATATTCTTGAGTTTTTCATGGTTTATATCATGCCTTTTAGTGTTTCCTCACATCATAGGAACATGACAGTGTTATAACTTGAAAAGGATTTTAAGTACATTTTGAATAAAACATTCTTATTTCTTATCAAATGCTCGTTATTTGGTTGTATTGTTGTATATTATTTTGAATTTATGGTGGTTCTTTAGTATAAATAGAAAAGTTACTCTGTGCTGTGTATTTTTTCTGGTAATGGGAGGTTTCTATTTCCTCTTGGGTCCTTAATAGTTTTTGTTATAAGATGTAATTTACTAGAAACAAGGTACCAGATATTTTTTGGTAAGGAGTACCCTTAAAGCTCCAAGTAGTGTGTTTATTCTAATGAAACACCAAGGCAACTTTATTTATATTGCATTATCATCTGGTATTAAGATGTAACAAATGCTATATAAATTAAATTGTTAGAAATAGGGGATTCTTAGGCTGAATTTTTTTTTCTTATTAGGATATCTTTTCTTCCACTATTTATTTATAGTGTAATGAAAGTACAGTCAAAATCTAAATCTATGAGAATTACCAGTATTAATCCAAAATTGTAGAGTATCTTAATAGTTTTTTTATTGCCTACTTGTAAGTAGTGGTAACCTGGAAAATGCAGGAAAATTTGATTAACTATGCTGTACTATTAAGAAATTGTCATGTTTGATTTTCTTTTGTACTACAAAGGCCTGACAGAATAACTCCAGCCCAAGTATTTGCTGTGTAAGTAATTGAAAACAAAGTGAAGGACAAAGCAGGCATTAGTAGTTAGCCTGAGATGACAAAATACTTGTGGAGCTATGTGCAATAATGATTTTAAAATGCCAATTTTTGTCAACTTGCATCTTCCTGAAAATGCTGGTGGTGATGGATCAGCTATCTATTTCTTTCAGTTGCATTCCATTAGCTGATGACAGTTACTGCTTGTAGCTGAGGGTAGATGAAGATGCTTTCCTGAATGTAAAAGACACAGCTCTCCCAAAGCCTCTTTCTCCAGAGCAGCAATAGCTTTGTCTCAATTCTCCATCCTATTCTTAGGAGTAGCAGGGTAATACCTGAAATCAAGATGCATGCTAATGGGTGCTGCTGTTCCACATCACCTGAGCCAGGGACTCAGTGGGATGACTCATAGGGATGACTCTATTTGTGTGGAGTACAAGGGGATTCAATCAGAGATGCTGCCTTGCTGGAACACACACACTGGTCTGCATTGAGCTTACTGTGTGTTGCAGAGGCAGCTTAGTTCAGCTTCACTAACCTTGCCACTGGTTGCTCTTTTAAAAACTTGTATATTTATTTAAACCCTAATTTATTAGTTTGTTAGTTTTCTGTTATTCTCTATTGCAGTTACTTTTGTTACCTGGCCTACCTAAATTCAAACCAGCTTTGGTATCACTACAGTATACTGCCTGTGCTAGGGCATGTGGCTTATTAACTCTGAATATCCTGGTTAAAAACCAGCAAGATGCAGTATCAAAATATATTTCAAATAGTGTGTGGACAGACCTCAAAGTAGTCATTGTGAGTTCCATCAAATAGGAGTAATTTTAATGCTGTTCCACAGTACTGGGTTTTTGTTTTTTGGTTTTTTATTATGATGGGGAAATAAATGCAGCTGCTAAGAATTCCTGAAGAATTCTTCAGACAAGAAGAATTGTGGTGGAAGAGGAGACAAGTAAGAGTAAAAAGGGTTGTTAGGTAGCAAATTTAGCCTGCTGCTCTGCTGTGCCCAGTAAAGAAACACAGCTGAATCTAATAAAAACCCATGTGCACTGATTTGCAACCACATGGAGAAGGTGAGCAGGGGGGCATCTAATCTAGAGAGGGACTGAAAAATCTAAGTGGAGAGTGCCTAAGCAACTCAACCTGAGACTGCCAGCCTAGTGCTGTGGGAAAAAAAACCTTAAAATCTCTTGAGATAAAAACAGTAAGTGGCAAGTAGGAGCAATTGGTATTATTTTTATCCTTTTATATAGTACTTGATATCTGTGAAGAAGCTTCACTGTAGTCAGTGAGTGAAGGATAAATAAATATCACTAAAATTATTACACGTGGGGAAAATTCCTTGCCTCAGGTTCTGATCTGTTCAGTTTATCATAGTGAAGTGTGGGAGGTGTCTTGCAACACAGCCTGGAAGTACCTTTAGTGAGATGGTCCTGGGTTGAAGGTGTCTCTCTCTTCCAGTGGCAGAAGACAGGATGAGCAAATATCTAAATACTGGGACCAGAGGGATTCAAGTAGGAAACAGGACATGTTTTTAATGCTATGGCTGATCAGCTGTTGGAACAAATTATTAGTACTTTAAAGTACTTTAATGATTTCTTCACCCTTTTTCATGATTTCAGATTAGTGCTGAATGCCTTTCTGGAAGATACACTCCAGCCAACCAAGCTTTTGAGTTCAATGTAGAAATGATGTGTGAAGTGCAAGAATGTAGAATGGGTCAGATTGGATGACATGGTTTACATCTCTGACCTTAATATAAACTTTTTAATCATATGCAACTTGTATGATTTTAACTGCAAATGCCTAAGCTAAGTCCAGCTGTTTCCCTGGAAAGTTAATCCAGTGTCAGCAATGACGAGAGTTCCTGTCATGACTTCCTAATGTGATTCTTATGGGAATTGAAAAAATCACAGTGAAACATTTAAAACATGGCACATTTTAAAAGGTTTGATCTAATTATTCTTTGCCTTTTTTTGTTAGATATTTTAATGAGATGTCTGCACAAGGATTAAGACCTCGCACTGTGTCCAGTCCTATCCCTTATACACCCTCACCAAGTTCTAGCAGACCTATATCACCTGGTAAATATTTAACCCAGTTTCTAAAATTATTGTATGCATCACATAGTAATGTGCCCTATTAATATATTTAGGTCAGTAGCCTTTCAAAGCTAGTATGGAGAAAAAATCCTGCATCATAAATGCAAGAATAGGTGTCTTCTAGTGCAGCATGCTCTTGGATGGTGACCAGATATTCTGTATTTCAGATCTGTGGACAGATATTGAAGATCAGTTAAGTAGCTATCACCTGAACTTTATTTCTTTTTTGCTCTTTTTTTCTCTCTTGCTGTCTTTTTTTTTTCCCTTCTCTTCCCCACAAGTTGCACAACAGGACACATAATTCAAATGGATTTCTAGAGTCTGATGAAGAACGAGTAATTAGACTGATATTATACTCTGAATCAAAACTTCTTAGAGAAGTTTAATCTTGAACATGTTGGAAAAGTCAATTTTCATTTCTCTTCAGTAGAGAAATGGTTTTTGTACTTCTGCTATTTTCTATTAAACAGTAACTATAAAATTAGTAATTCCTGTCTCACATACTTTGTATAACAGAGGCAAACAAACCTTTTCTGAGTTTCTATTTACTGAATATATTTTAAATCAAATGAAATGCATTTGTGTTACTAACACATTTATTGACTGAAATTTAAAATCTCACTTGGATGTTCATTGCAAGTTGTTGGCAGTGGGTGCTACGTGGTGCTCAAACACCTTGCACATAAAGTAGTGAATTGTGGGTGCTTGGCTTTCCCATGTTCATCTCTAGAACCTGCCAGGCAGATGAGATGTGCTCTGTGTTGACAAGAGGTGGGAATTAGACATTTTATTACACAGGTCTGCTAGAACATATAAAATGTCTTTATTTCAGTTTTCAAGGTTGACTGTGGTTTCTCAAAAGACTATAAATAGTTTTCATCCAGGTGTTATGTGTGTGAAAACCAGCTATGGCCGTAAGCCCTGTTATGGTGTTAGAGATGAGCAGTGTGACGAAGGATTTTGCATTTCTGAAATGAGCCAAATGGGTTGACTTTCAGTGTTTTGCAAGGTGTGTTACCAAGACAATGATACACGTTTTCTTACCCCTTTCCTATAACTGAGTGTACAGAAGTGTAGTTGTGCCAACAGCTGCTCTGGAGTAACAGCTGGGCGTTTGTGTTTCTCTGTGTGCAGCCTTTATAGCAGTACAGTATCCAGCTGCAGGTTGGATCTGCAGTCACACAGGGGTTATTACTACAGCTCTGTGTGGGACAGATTACCTGCTGACTTACTGCCCTACATCTTACATTACTTAGCAATGCACCCTGTTCAGGTGCTGATGTGTCGGTGCAGAGAGAGAACTGTCAGTTTATTCCTACACTGAGACTGAAGTGTATTCTTTGTTTCCTATGGATTTGACTTCACATCAGTAGTTGATACAAGAGTGAGAATTTTATCCCACAGACAGGGCATGCTGAAACACACTCTGAAGCACAGCTGAAGTGATAGTTTCTGACAGAGTCTGAGTTTGGAAATTTTGGTATGGTAAGTGTTCCAGGCTAGCAGGTCTGCACAGGCAGCTGTATTAATCTCCTTTTATATGAAAAATTATTATCAGCAGTTGAAAAGTTTCAGACTTCAGAAAAATAGAAGCAGCGGTTTGTTAGAGAACTAATGAGATCAATAGGGAATTTTGTAGAGTTGTCTGGGATGAATGAATGCAGTAATGGATTAAAACAAACAGTTTTTGAGTATTTTGTATCTAAAGTAGTACAGTAAGATGATGTCAAAAGTATCAGCACAGAAAAATAAAACAGCTGTATGTTACATCAAGTATTTGTATGAGTTGGCATATTTCATTTGGGAGATGACATGCCTTGAATATGTGGAAGCAGAATTTGTAACCAGTTAGAAATGCTATAATTTCATGTGGATAGCTGGTTTAATGGATCAGATTCTGGCTTCTGAACCCCGGAGTCTTCTGTGCCTGCGTGTCTTGGGATACTGCTTTTGAAGAGCTGAGGTACTGCTGAGGTTTCTAGCACAGTAATTTGTGCTAGAAATCTTCTAGAACTTTGAAGATAGTGTAATTACTGCTACTCCTAGGCAGCTGGGGATTTGTTGCTCTGATTACCAGTTAGTCTTCAGTGTAGAGAAACTGTTTTGTGCTGTGCCACTAGGCTAGATAGATGTTTGGGGCTGCAGAGATGAGCTATTCTGAATGTATATGCACTGCTCTGGTGTTGCTTCTTTGGCTGCCATGTAGACTTGCATTTGTCAAGCCTGTGGAGCTGAATTATTCCAAAGCAGTTCAAAATTGCCATGTTACAAAGGTGGCTCTGTTTTGCCCATATTTCGAGGCTCTTACCTCTGACTGGCTGCCTTGTCACTTCCCTGAAAATTGAGTTGTTTCTATCTTTGTGCTTACAAAAGTACTTAAAGATAACGTGTGCTCTACAGATAATTAGATTGTGTAGTGAAAAGGCAGATTAATTTTGTTGTTACTCTGTAGTGGCAGGATTCCATTGGAGTAACTCGTAATTTGCACCAGACATACATTGACGATGTAACAGAAGCAAACAGATTTAAAGGAAGCAAAGTGAGTCTGTTTATATGATTTCATTAATGAACTGAGGCTTGTTCTGTTTTCTCCTCGAGATCTTGTCTCATCTCTTGTAGACAGAAACACAGGTGTGTGCAGACAGGGATGATGCTGGGTGTTGTTGCAGGGACATTGTTTTGTATTGGTTTAGTGTTGAAGTGTGAAAAGTGTTGAATCCAGTGTGATGTTACAAAAGTTTAGTAGGCCTTCAGAAATGTTTTTCTGTCATTATTCTCCAAAGCAGTTGCTTGAGTCTAATTGTAAACAGCTGAGAAAAGTCCTGTCTCTTTCCTTATGATATTTTTGCCAGAAAGCAGAAAGGAGCAAAAGGTTTTGGAAGATGTGCTCTTTTGAGAAACTCAAACTGTTCAGAACACTTTAAGGTGTGAACTTGAAGCATTTGGCAGTTGTTGTTTCTGTTTTGGTTAAATAGAGCTATACAGGAACTCTGCATTTTTATAATTGAGTTCTTATAGAAAGGAAATACTTGGATGAAAGAATTACATATTTGCAGGTTTTAATATTGGGCTTTCCTTAATGTAGATAAAACAAGTTGTAATTTTAGATGTTAGTTGCTAGCCTAGTCCAGCTGGTAACATTTCCCAGCATGTTTTAATTTCCCAGCCCCAAAGGTCTTTAAAATGCTGAGGCAAAAGAGGAGGAAGCCTCAGTGCAGATCTGCTATGTCTTGGAGGAGCTTCCTGCATCCAGTTTTTTTGTGGGACCTCACTGTCACCCAGTGCTAGATGGCTTCTCCAGGCACAACCTCTCTGCTTCTTCAGACTGTATGTAGTTCAGGGAGCCATTTCCTCCGTGGAGAAATGGAATGCTGAATGGAAATACTTATGGACTAGAAGTATAGTAAGTCGTTGTGGGAGTCTTACGCCATTTATCTTAAGTGAAAAGTTACATTTAACATTGTATAACATGTATGTTTGAAACATATGGTAGTATGCTACTGGAAAAGAAAATAGATTGGCATCACACTTCTCAGTACAATTAATATTTTCTAGATGTGTAATCTCCAGCACTTACTAGTTTTTAGACTATCATTGAGTCAGAACCAAAAAATCTAAAAAACTCCTCGCACTTTAGTTTTAAATATCGAGTAAGAATGCTGATGTTACCTTGTTTTAACAATTTTAGGTCTGTCGTATGCAAGTCACACAGTTGGTTTCACACCACCAACTTCACTGACTAGAGCTGGAATGTCTTACTACAATTCCCCAGGCCTTCATGTGCAACATATGGGACCATCCCATGGTATTACAGTAAGTGTATAAAATAGTAAATACTTGTTACCAATATAGTTTGGTTTTTGGAAGTTATGATTGGTTGTCCTTAAGCTATTTTACAAAACATTTTTGTAAATGTTTGTTTTTGTCTCCTTACTCCAAGACATCTGTTGCTGCTTTCTTCAACCCTGATTTTCCTCTTCACCCCTCAGAAACTGATTCTTTTTGGAGACCTTTGTTTTCTGCAAAAGAATAGGATGTATTATCATCTTAAGGACAGTAATAGGTATCATCTTATGGATCAGCAGGCAGGGTGTGAAAAGTGATGTTCTAAGCTACTGAGCCTATCCCAGGAAGTAAAAACATTGCTTTCATTTTTCTCCTAGTCTCCACCATCTGACGGATGAGTCATCTGAGGTTGCTTCAAGCTCAGGTTTTCTTCAGGATGACACACAATGCTACCATCATGTCACTGTAACAGGCAGTTAACTCTTATTTTCTATTGTCATTGGCAAAGAAGAAAGTTAATATAAACATTTGTTAGGGCAATTTCTCATATCTTTCAACTGAATTTATTTCCTTTTTACCTGCGATGTTTTATGCATTTCTGCTTCATCGTGTTTCTTCTAAATATTTCTGGAGTTTAATGAGCAAACGAAGCCTAAATATTAACCATATGGCTAAATACCTTATGGTTGTTTTATCAAGACCATTTTGATTTTTCTCAGCAGGTATGGTAGTATGTAAATAATCGTCAAGTTTTTTTGCTTATACTTGTCATTCTCAGATGTAAAAATGTATTTTAATAGAATTTTTAGTACAATGCTAAAATATGGCTGCTTCTGTTTTAGGTGGGTGTGCAAAGGTAATTGTTACAGTTTCTCTGAGCTGAGGTGGGTGGGAACACTACAATGGTAGGTGGAACAGAAAGGAAGCTGGAGCTCAGCAGGAAAGTAGAATGCTGATTGGGGCTCAGCCCATGGCTGTGTGTCACATGAGTTAGTCACAGGAAGATCTTTATGCTTCTGGAAAACATGGAAACTAATTTTTTAAATGAGTTTGTGAAGGAACTTGATCTGTTCAGTCTCTATGAAATACTACACTTTTTGAAACTATAAATGAATTGAGTCACTGTGAAAAAGATCATCTTGAGGACAAAATACTAATTGTTCAGAGAAAGGTGTCAACAAGCAGCTCATGGCTTTGTCTCAGTACTGATACCAGGTCCCCTTATATTCTATGTATCCAAATGCAATAAATGATATTAAGTGTTTCAGAGGCATCAGTCAGTTTCCAAGAGTCTTTTGGGTTTCACATATAACTTGAATCTATTGTACACAGTTGTGCAGAAAAATAGATATAATGTATTCGATTTGACTAAACTACAGTTTCATTCTTGACTCTTCATTTTTGATCTCCATTACAGAATAAATTTGACTTTACCTGTAGTACATTTGGTATAGAACTGTAATCATGCTTCTCCCCAGAGCTCACCCCCTGTGGTTGATTAGTAATTATGGGTAGGTGGTTTGTCATGCCTTGAGGTTGTTGATTAATGCTAACCAGATTGGTAAGTAATGAGCATTTTTGTTTCAAAAGTGCAGAAGTTAGTGTTGTGGAGTGTAATTTATATTTTTGCATTGCTAACATTAAAGATCATACTTCCCCTCCTGCCCCTCAGTTTGTAAAGATAAAGTGGGGTTTAAATCTTTCTGTTAAAATATACCAGTTGTTGAAAATCTGGGGTTACTGTTGAGAGGATCTCTCTAACAACTGCTTCACTCCTGCAGCTCAAAGGGTTGTAATATTTTTTTGTTCTCCAGAGAACAACCTGTATTATGCTTTGGTTTTGCTCCAGTATGTGGGCTGAGTCTTTCAGAGACCTATAGATTCTGGGCAGACTCTGATGCTCAAAACTCTCCCACCCACGCTCAGGTACCACATACCTGTACCTCATGTGCTGGCAGCAGGAAGTTAATGGTCGGGCAGGCACAGCTGGGAGGGGCTGTGCCCACAGCATCTCATTTCTTTTTAGGTTGCTGGTCATCATGGGTAAACATATCTGCAGGACATGTCTTGTGTTCATTTCCTGCAAGCTGACAGGAAGGAATGCATGTTCTCTTTGATGTCAAGAATACTTCCCCTTTCCTTTGCGACTCCATTTCAGAGGAACATTTATTTTATGTAAAAGTTGTATTGTGACTCCTGCAGTGTTTTGAAATTTCTTCTTCCCACGTAATTGTTCAGACTTTGTGTGACCTTTTTTTTTTTTTTTCCTTTGCCAAGATTAGAGGACTTGCACCTAACCTTGTTCAGGAGTGTGTTAAACATAATTTCAATATTTGTTCTGCAGAGGCCTTCACCACGAAGAAGTAACAGCCCCGACAAATTTAAACGTCCCACTCCTCCTCCTTCTCCAAACACGCAGACCCCAGTGCAGCCACCTCCGCCACCACCTCCACCACCTGTGCAACCTCCAGGCCAACCCGCAGCATCGCAGGCAGCCAATTTTCAACATTCAGTGCATCCCTCCTCTCAGCCTTAGTGCATGTGCTCAGCAGTCTCTATGTCAGAAGTGGACTCATAACACGGAGCAGTTTACTGAAAGCCAAAGGCTTACTTGGCATTTTTGGATTTGACTTATTTGCACTGAGGTTATATAGGCTTCACTGTTAATTGTGTTGTAAACGTTTGTATAAAATGCAGCCAGTGTTGTGGGTCTACAACACTAACTTTACAAAGTTTTCCATCAGTGTTTACTTGAACTACGTGTATGTCCATTCTCTGGCTGGAACATTTGCTACTCTGTTTGGTAATACGGCATTATGTCGTTTTGCTTGGCTCCAAAGCTTCATTTTCCTGGCTTTTAGGTTTGTAAAATTAAAGGGATACCTTTTTATATTTTTTCACGACAATTTGCAGAAAATGAAAGGCATGATGGGCTACATGATAAATTCTGAAATATTACAGTGTTTACCAAGCTTATGGAAGATCAGCACTATGTTTTAGTCATTTAAAATATCAGCTTCTAGTGCAAAAGTGAGTCAGACACCCTAATCAGTGCCCAAGACAAACTCTCTGGTATTACATAGCAAATAAGCTTAATTCACAGAGGATGCATCCACGTCCATACTTCTCCTGTTTCAAAGCACCTCAAACGTATGGTACAGTCAGAACTTTACACTGAGGGAACTGGCTTGTTGGAGTCTGTGGAATGTACAATTTGTGGACCTTAAGATTTATGATGTCACTTGACATTTCTGTTAACCTGTAAGCTGCCCATACCATGTGCCCTGTCACAGTGACTGTTGGGAAGTGTGGTCCTGCCCACAGGTTACTGAGAGCTGATTCAAGTGTGTGCTCTTGGATTTTTTTTGCTGCAGAAGGCAATGTGATTGTAGAGAACAACTGATGATAATTTCTTTCTTGTTAAAGTATATTCATTGTGATTCCCCTGAAGCAAAGTTTGAACAGGTATTTTAAATGTTCAAGAGTCTGTTAGAAAATGAGACGAGCATAGAGGAATATATTGGTGTAACAGCCAAAACAAGCAAAATTGCTTAGTAGAAACAGAGTACAAGAAAGTAGCACAACGTGGCACTAATGAATGCTTCTTTAGCAGCCTAAGCCGGTACAATGTATAAAGAAATGTATTCTGAATACATTCTTTCCATTCATTTAGCACAAATAAATTGGTTTCACTTTGCAGTGGAACAAAGTGTCACTTCTTGATACTGACATCCTACTCAGTTACATTTTTCTTGAGGTTCCTGTTGAGTACTGGGGTTTATATATTATTGATAATTTTAAATGGTTTACCTCATATGTATGGATATGTGGGCCATGGAAAATGACAAGAGAATGTTTATTTTATGAGAATATGTATCTGGCTATAATCAGAGCAGAACATGAGTAATTTATCTTTTGTTTACAAAAGTTTGTTTGACATGCCTAATGCTTTATTAAGGACATTTTTAAGAAGGAATTACAACATTCTGGTAGTATACTAACACTTGTACATATATTGTCATGTTTGCCGCTCACCTATTCAGTCAGAATTGCAAACTGAAAATCTTTATGAAAATAGTGCTCTAAATCAAAGTTGTAAGTTAAAATAATGTTGTAAAATGTTCTGCTTAAGGCAAAATTAGAATTTCTTCACTGTAGCTATATAGTTTCAGCTCTGAGAGAATTTAGAGAAATGCATATATAGTCTATTACACTTCTTAAACCGATATGGGATCAAGTGCATTATCAAATTACATTTCATTAATTATGGTAGAGATTCTCCAGTCAAGTGATTCTCAAGATTGTGGCAGACCTAAAATTTGACTACTGCTTCCATCTGAAAATAATTGACATAGCAGATGCTTAGCTTTCCATAGAGGAAACTCAGCTTGGAGCATTATAATCAAATGGGGCTCCTGAATCAGTGACAGGTTTGCGTGGGAGAAAGTGGCAGGTAGTCCAAGGTGGGACTATGGTCAAGACAGGATCAGCTTAGTTTGATGCTTGTCCTTTTGTAAACATAAGACAAAGAAAAATATATATTCTTTATTAAGTAGGATTCCAGCCCAACTATTGCAGAATTCAAAATGGTGCCCTCCTTTGAGATCCTTGGATGTGCAGCTCTGCAAAGGGCAATCTCATGGTGGTGGTAGCACAAATGTGGGTGGAAAAGGAAGAGCCTTTGATGGTGTTTTAAGATCTCAAAATGGAAAATCGCCTAGAATAATTTACATTTGAAACATATTCCAAAACTGAATTTGTGTAACCCAAGTTCAGCTGCTGTTATGAAGTGTCTTAGAGAACTCTCCTTACTGTTCCAGTGGGACTGTTACCTGAAGAAAGTAAAGAACTGACAAATGTATACTAAACCTTGAAAGTGTAAAAAGGCACTAAATTGGCCTTATTGAACCAAGAACGTTGAACAAACATTTGCTTGCAATCAGAAGTGTTAAACTCTATTTGTAGATTTTTTTGAATAAGACGAGAAATTGTGCACAACTGTCTCCTAATAAATGTAAATGGATTTTCAGTTTTCCTTGTGAATCCATGCATTATGATTCTGCAGCTGTGATTTTATCAGATCTGTAGACTGGAGAAACTCACTTGACAGTGAGGTCCAGCTTACTATGAGGGTTTAAGTGCTTTGTTTCTCTCAGAAGCACCTGGGTGGTTTTCTGACCCTTTTCATCACTAATGCCTCTCAGTTGCACACTGCGTTGTCACTAAGTTATCTAAGGCCACAGAATCAATTTTTAGCTGTGTGGAGCATTTTGTGAGCGTGCCCCCTTTACAGCTAAATATTAAAAAGAATAAAATCTACTTTTCAGCTGTTTCAGCAGTGCTTTCCTCTCTGACAATCAAGCAGCTTTCTTTTGTATTTTCTCTCAAGGGATCTGGCTTGGACACTGGAATGCAGCTGATACTCTGTGGAGCATTAAGAGTTTATTTAATTCTCGATTTGTTCCACAGAAGTTCTTTGGAAGAAGAGGTGGGACTGTTCGGAGCTAGACTTCCAACTAAAAGCCAGATAAGACTGTTTTAATTACATGTACTCTTATGAGAGCATATTCCCAAGGGCAGGAAGTACATCAAAGTTTTTCCAAAATGGGTTAGTGCCTTTCTATTGGCAATTGTACTGGAGCTGAGCAGAACAGGATTCCTTTCCTGTTAAAATGTTTTCATTTAGGAATCCAGCTGCCTGGGTGGAATCCCTGTGCTTTTCAGCTGAATGAAAAATGTGTTCTTGGAAGCAATGAAAATGAGAAAGCTTCCTGAGATCTGTGCAAATTGCATCGCTGACAGGAGAGTATGTGGACTCTGTATATTCTGTTAAATAAATAGAAACTGATCATGGAGAAAATAAAAGAGCCTTGGTTTGTCCATGAAAGAAACACAGTCTCTCATCCTCAGTATCAATTGTTGCTTGCTAAGAGGATGCAGCCAGGCACCTTGATTGAGTTTCACAGTGATTTTTTTGATCCTAATACTTAGTTTTACAAGCAGTACAAATTCTAATACTGTTCAACTCTTTCTGATGTTTCCTTTTTTTTCAGTCATGGCAATCTATTTCTTTTTGATCCTTGGGAGTCTACAGAGCATGGACTATGCAGAGCATATTTCTCCAGTTCAAGCCATCTCATAAGAAACCAGAAGGTTTATGAGTGTAAGCTATAAAATTGTAATACATGCATATGTTACAACAACCTCCTTGAGAGGAAAGATCTCTCCTTGTGAAGAGAGAGCAAACAGAGCCCCTAAATACCAAATGGACTGTATGCATAGAGACAATCTGGTTTCCTCAGTTCCCTGAGGAGCTGAATTCCTCTCCCAGCATTTTTTTTTTTTTTTTTTTTAATTTGGATCAAGGTTCTTAAAATTTTGAGTTATTTTAAATTCCACGTCTCACTATAATAAGTCCTCAGGATACCTTCATGTTGATTTTGGGTAACAACCAGTAGTTCCCCTACAAGCAGAGTTTGAGTCAATGCCACTGTGCAGACAGGAGGAAGTCACTGAATATGCCAGACCGTGGCCTTTACGATGCAGTTCAAGTGAGAATGTGTGCTCATATAATGATTTATTTTTCTAAGCAGCTGGTTTCAGAATTTAGGTGTGTTCTGAAGAGGAGATAAACTGTGGAGTTTGGTGCTGCATTACCCACAGCTGCTGCTACTTTAGGGAGAAGAGTGCTTGTGCCTGTTCCACTAGTTGGGCTCCAAAGAAAATTACTACCTCATCTTTCAGTTGGGATGATGTAGCCACAGGGTCAGCAGAAATGTGGTAGCTGTGTTAGGTTTGTTCTGCATGTATTACCTGGATGGGAGTCTTTCCTCACTGGAATGGGGCTCCAGAGGTTATAAAGCTTTTGTAGAGGAGGAGTGGAGAGTTAGGACAGATGGTTGAGGGTCGTTTGTGAAAATTGTGTCTGTAGTAAGTTGCTGCTCAGAGTGCTCTTTGTCTAGGCCTGGGGATTGTCTGTATTAAAACTATTATGGGGTGAATATTTTTTTTTTTTTTTTGTGATTTCCTTTGAAAAAATGCTTTGTTGCAGTTCTTTAAGTTTATGACATTGGTATCTAATTGAAAAACAACAACAGAAAAATCACAAAAAGCAATTCCCCTTTCCACAGAAATATTGGAAGTGGTCTTCTGTGTGCAAAGGTGGGTTTTTTCATGGTAAAACTTAATGCTGTATCTATAAACAGAAATGTTTTATTCTAGTGGTAAAACCTAAGCTGTCCAAGGCACTTTAGTTTGTGATTGCTGACTTTTGTTTTGGCAGGTGTTTCAGATGAAATCTAAGCCTCCTGTGGAGGAAGAAAAAATCACCTGACAGCTGTAAACTGTTCCTTTCCTGCAGAAATACAACAATTTCCTCAAATGCAAGTGGAACAAGCATCCTTGAGCTTTTCTGAAGCTTATGTTTGATTTCAGTACCTTGCTGATTGCTCTTGTATATTTAGAGAAACAATGAAGCCTTTTAATAGGTTGGTTGGGTGTCTAGCTGGTTGTTCATATGTTTTTCTGATCCTAGTGAAGGAGCCTGTTTGAATTTGGATCAAACAATGGCCAAAATGCAGATTTGCTGAGCATGAATCCAAGTGTTGACTTTAAGAACATTACACTGTGTTGGTGCGGATCAGAGCTTACTGTAAGACCCTCAGATAAAAAGAAGTTTGGGGTTTTTAGCAGGTTACATTTTATTCCTGTACTAGCTGTATTATTGCTTTTTTGTATATCTCAAGGTGTTTACATATACTTGTAATTGTTATGATGTGTCTGTAATCAAGCTCATCTGTGCCTTCATGCAGACTTCAAATAAACTCTTGACTTTTTTGTATTTACTTGTATGGAAGACTACTGGGTGGATGTATATTTCCTTCTCTGTCAGCCTGTCATCACTGAGAAAAAGAGGAAGAAAAATGAGAACTAGGGTTAGAGAAAGATAAGTGTTTGTCTTTGTTTTTGCTGTCTTTGATTCTAGTTGGGCCATTCCTTGTGTTAAATGTCTGAGTGTGTAACCTGGGGAATAACCTGTTCACATAATAAAGTTTGCTAAAGCTCCTCACTTTGCATTAGGTGGACATTCAAAGTGGAATGTATGCTTGACTCCATCAGTTTTGCTTCTGTCTTGGAAAAATGTACCTATATTTCTTGAGTTATTATTGTGGGGAAATTCCAGAGTACCTTTCTGAATTAAACGTGTCTGTTTAACTTCTCACAGCTCCCTTCCATGGGACTTCAGGCTTTTTTATGCCACAGAAAAAGCTGCAGTATTTGTGGTCTTAGTTGACCTCCTTACCTTGAGGATACTTTTCTTTGGGAGGGTGGAGTGGAATAGGAAAATAATAGAGTATCATCTTTATACCATTTTTTCTCAATTCATAGGAACAGAGGTATATATATTTGTACAAAGACAAACATCCTACATGTTCTGAGTTGTACATGGCAGGACAGCTATTTCTCTAACTTGATATCAACTGTGAAAAGGAGAGAAGGAAAAAAAATGTTTCCTTGCCTCTGCTAAGGGGTGTGCTGTATATTCTGTAGCCCAGAAGAGAGTGCTTTTGCTATTCCTTTGTAGTAGTGAAGGTCATGGTATCAGGTCCTCTTCCAGCTTTTCTTGATTGTCTTGTAATCAGACCTGATTGTTTAATTAAGTAATTCTGTGATTGATGGGTTCAGTTATTTTCTAATGGAAACCTGCCTTAAGAATCCACCACAATTTTTGCTTTTTTGACATATTTTTTTACTATAACCTTAATCAGTAGTTATACGTAATGATTTTAGAGCATGAGCCAGTTGTAAACTTTAGATTGTATATTTGTGTAAATTCCGTGAGTACTTTGTTGCACCATCCCTTTTGATGTTTCTGTTTTTATCACTTTTTTATTGTGTGCATTCATTTGTCAGCTTAGCACAGTGGTCACCTGTGGCATATTCAGTAGCTTGTCTAAGTATTACTTGCTGTGTCTGGCTGTTCTGCCAAGATTCTGAGTTTAGATCCGAAAGTCTCAGAGGTACTTAAACTTATGTTTATCCTGTATTCATTGTCTTGAGTGTTGGTAAATTTGTTGGTTGAAGCCACTTGTGTCTGTCTTGTCCAGCTGCTGCTCTGCTCCAGCCAGCCCAGACCTCTGCCTGCAGTGGGAGGTGAGCTCTTCCATTCTGCCCAGTGAAATCCTTGTATTCTGATGGCTGCAGATTCCTGGGCTCCAGGCCATGGGTTTATTTCAGCGAGTGCTAACCTAGCTGCTCCGTGCTGCTCTGTTCTTGGAACACAGGCAGGGTTTCTTAAAGGCCTTTTTTCTCCTCATGTCCCTGCTACAAATACTGAGCAAGCAGTTTTTCTGTCTGTCCCTGACTGCCATGGCTGGTGGGTCTGTGGACTGGGGGAATGAGCTGATGCTCTCTTCGTGCGTGTCCTTTGTTTTCTGACATTTGTGTGAACAGAAATGAGCCGCTTGAGCGCTTTCTTAATAGCAGAAAAAAAGGGAAAGATGATGCATGTTGCTGGTTTAAATTCAGGTTGCCTCATCCAGGTGATCACCCCTTTAGATGGTTATTTTTTATTTCTTCCAGTGCTTGTATCCCTTTATAAAGGAAAATAAGTTCCCAGCATTACAGGAGTTAACTCAGAAATCCTGGTAAACTGCTGAGAGTGAGAAAAAGAATGATGCATTGCACAGCAAGCAATTTTAATAAGCCTAATCCTTCCTGAATGTAAAGGTGCTGGCTTGGATATCAGTCTGTTTCACATGCTTCTGAGACTGTTCCATCCCTTTCAAAGTACACAGCACAGCCATCCTGCAGAAGCAAGAAGAGGTTGAGATCACTCTTGCATTTCCCAGATGGAGACTGAAGGTATGTATAAAGACTGTTAGTTCACTTGGATGCAGAAAACAATAAATACAGTTGGAAGGTCTGAGGTGGGAACCGTGAGGCTTTTGATGAGTCATCTGTGTTCCAAATTTTGCATATCAGTGAAAATGCTCTACACCATGTCCTGTACTTTTTTCTCTTAAGCTTTGAACATAGCTTGGCATGTGAATTTAATAAAACCAGAACAGTGACTGTGTGAGTCTCAAGTATCTGTGGTGTGACCATCTGGCATTTTTGGGGCTGAACTTAAAGAAGCATACACTACTACCTCCTTTCTCCCTCAGTCCCTGTAGTCACACTGGCTTCCCTCCTGTCACTGAAGACCCCCTTGATCTGGTGTGAAAAAGCAGTGTTGTGAGCTGGGCTCCTGCCATTTGAGACTGGAGTGCTTTTTGACAGTGATGAATGAAACAGGGTGTACTTTTGTAGTGAATTTTAACACTGTCTTGGCTGTCAACAGCAAATATTAAATGTAGAAGAGATCAAAAATAAATGCTTCTATCTTTCTGCCTTGAGATGGGAATTTTAGATCTGCTGTGACTTTATTTTTTCCACACCTCCTAAAAATCGACCTAATTTCTCTGTACCTCTTCAACAGTGCTACCTCCTTCTCCTTATTTTCTAGCAGGGGAAAGAATTAAGGCTAATAACATGAAGCAGTTTTGCAGCTCAGCTGTGATTGTTACCTGATTTTCTTCAGAATATGCAAATTGCTCATCTGCATCACCAAATTAGGGAGATTGTTTTGGGTCACTTGTATGTGAATATTTTGCAGTTCTTCTGATATGAAAAACATTGGATGGTTTCTGAAAAGATACAAAGCTATTGGAAAGTGTCCAAGGGAGAGATGTGAAGGTGGTGAGGATCCTAGAGAAAAAGCTGTGCCAGGAGCAGGGCCCAAGTTGCTTGGTCTGTTCAGCCTGGAGAGGAGGAGGCTGAGGGGAGACCTCCCTGCAGTCACAGCTTCCTCCTGAGGGCAAGAGGAGGGGCAGGCACTGAGCTCTGCTCATGGGGACAGGGCAGGAGCCGAGGGAATGGCCTGAAGGTGGGACAGGGCAGGCTGAGGGTGGGTATTAGAAAAACGTTCTTTATCCAGAGGGTGTTTGGGCCCTGGAACAGCTCCCCAGGGCAGAGCTCACAGCCCCAAAGCTGGCAGAGCTCAAGAGGCATTTGGAGCATACTCTTGGGCATATGCTGTGATTCTGAGGGTGTCCTGTGCAGGGCTGGCAGTTGGACTCGATGATCCTTGTGGGTCCCTTCCAACTCAGAATATCCTGTTATTCTAATTTTTTTTTGATAAGTGCCCTCTGGTGTTCCCCTTTCAGGTACCTGGCACAGGGGCACCCTGCTCAGTCACCCTGGGTGGAGCTGGGGGGAGCAGTGGAACGGACCCTTCCTCCATCCACCCTTGGAGCTGAGGAGGGATAAGGGGGAAACTGGAGCAGACTTGGCAGGAGAGAAATTAAAAGTGCCTAAGTATGATGCAATCCCCAGCTGCTGTGGTATATATTTGCAAAATCTATATTTCCTCAGAAAATGTAGCTAGGAATGAGTTTCTGGGGATGAATTATTAAAGTGAGTAAGGCTTTTAAACTTAATGGACTTTGTGTTGCTTTTGGTCATCAGGTCATAGTTCTGTATAATTTAAAATTGTTTAGTCACTTTTCCTGCACACAGATTTTTAAACAGTGGCCTTAGAAACCAGTAAGTGTTGTAAGTTTTATTTCAGGGGTTTTTTTTGGGGGGGTTTCTGTCCAAAACAAGTGTTAGCTGTGACAACATACCAATGAATTAAACCTGTTAAAAATTACTGCATTCCTCACACTATTAAGGAACTCTAGGATTAGTCTGGCTGTTGCCTTGAGTATTAATTACATTTTTCATGCTGTTGGTTTCTGAAGATAATTGAGGGGTTTCAAGTTAACTCTTTCATATTTTCAAAAGACATTAAGTTTCTTTTAAAAAAACTTTTGTCTGGACTATAGCATTCTATACAATTATTATATATATACACATATAGAGAGAGAGAGAGAGAGACACCATGCAACAGAAATTCATGTCTGAATTAAGAGGGGACTCTGTCTTTGTAGATTAAATGTTCCAAGCTTTGGTTTCTCTTTTATAGTGTATTTTAGGAATCCACCTAACAAAAGGGGGCTCTTGGTATTTAAATTTATGTTAACTATAATTCCATCTCAAATCTTACCTAGATTCTTGGGAACACAGTCTCTTGACAGCAATAACCTTGCTAAGCTTGTCTGGAGGATAATCTTTCTTTTTTTTCTAGAGATTTTTTTCCCCTAGGGAAATCTCCATGCATGTGTAAATGGGGTTAGAAATGCCATTAATGTCCTATCCTGATTCAAATAATGAAATGAATCATTGTGGTAACACATGAAGACAGTTTGGGTATACCAGAGGGATAACAAGGGTGAAGAGAAAAATAGTGAGCAGAATACTTATCTTTGCATGGCCTAGAGTGAGGGGGAAGTTCAGCTTCTTTTCTAACAGAAAAGGGGTCTGATTGCAGTATTTTTGCTACAGTTAGAGCTTGGCTTTTCCAAATACTTTACTCAGTCATTACAGAACTCTCATCCTGATTCTGAAACTATTTAACAGTTTCATGCTTCTGTTAATCCTAAAAAGGTTTCTGTTTTCCCAGGTTACACCTTCAAAGACAACTTTAAAGGAAGCCAGTTTCTTTCCCCCAAAGTATTAATGTTTAATTGATTAGAGTCAGGATGCCTCACAATAATAAACAAGTTTGCTCAAGATTTGATAAAGGTCTACAAAGTCAAGCCTTTAAATGTTGAATAACTGCACTGTTAAAACTGGTTGTGACTGAGATAGTCTTTCAGGCCACAAAATTCACATCTTGAATAGTTTATACTGGCATGAAAATATGTTTAATCCTCTTGCCTTAATTGTTTAATTTGGGTGTTTCATTGGGGTGGTTGGGTGGGTTTTTCTGGTGGGTTTTGGTTTTTTTGTTTAACATGCTGCCAGTTTTATTTTCTTACTACTTGCATCTCTTAAAAATCTTGTTCTTTGGTCCATACTGCATTTTAGCAAGTGTTTTAAAATAATTCCTTTAGCAGTGCAGAACTATATTTTACAGTTTTAACATAATGGTACAAACATCCTGTAATTTACAGATGATAATGAACTTGAGAAGGTTCTACTGTCATCTGCTGCTGACAGTACAACTTCCATACTCACACATGTTTTTGAGCTATTTCCTTTAAATTCCTGATTTAAAACCCTATTCTGGGAAAATTAAAAAAGAATATTGCAATGTTTTTATTTGTTAACAGCACTGCCACTTATATTTATGAATTGTCACCTGATCTTACTTAAAATTTATTATTGCAAAGAATCTGTTATGATGTGATTCAGCAAACATCCGTCAACCTTTGATAAGTTTTCCAAAACACTTGGATTTTTTGAGGGCTGAAATTGGCACTTACCTAGACATTGTGGGTCAGCTGTTGTTCTTGCTCCCAGATGAATTATCTACAATGAAGTAGTTTTGGACTTAGAAGCAGAAATGAGGAGTGTGTTTGGTTGCAAATTCCAAACGGATGAGTGGGCTGTGAAATCAGCTATGATGTCTACACCTTTTTGAAAATGTCACGGTGAATTTCGAAAGTGAATGCTTCCTCCAAGCCTCAGCTCTCAGAGTTCAATGAAAGGCACAGCAACTTTATTCCCACAGGGGCAGAAGGAGCCAGGGAACTGCTTTCCTGGCAGTTGTGCCCTCATATTAAAGTTGCTCACATGGTGCTCAGGCTGCACTTTCTTCTTCCCCAACAAATCCACAAAAATAGAACAGACACTGAAAGCCTGACACTTGCTACAGCTTTCCAATCCAAGTTGGCCTAAGGCTGAGGTGGGGGAAGTCTCAACAAGGAGCAAGGATTCAGCAAAGACTTTTTTTTGTTTGTTTTTCCCCTCCCAAGTGCTCTGCTGAGAGAGGCAGGGTTCCTGGCTGCTCCGCTCCTGTTTCCAGAGCAGTTACATAATTGCTGCACGACTTGAAAGATAGGTTAGCGGAAGCCATTAAGGATGTTTTCCATCTCTGGACTGTAGAAACTTAAGGTGGTTTGTCAGCCTACCCTAAAGAAGAAAACTTCCTTTGGAGGACAATAATTATCTTCTGCAACTTCACTTTTAATTCACTGCTGACATATTCAAATTTGCGATTCATCTTTTTAAATCTATTTTACTTCAACTCTCTTAACTAGGGTACATCTCCTGTAAGGTTTTTCTCCTTAGTGGTGGATATATGAAACAATATTTAAGGAAAAAACATTTCTGCAACTTGAAGCAATGGTATTTCCTATGAAAACCTTAACCTGGTGTTTAAGATGCCATGTTATTGAATATGAAGTCTGTTCCAATTGAATTCTTGGTCAAATTATAGTGACTTCCTTTAATGATCACATGGGGAGGTGGGAAAGGAGAAAACAGCAATAAGAAAATGGAAGAGGAAATTCAAGAGGGAATTCAGTTTGCTCAAGTATTAACTGTACAGGAATGCTTTGTGTGTTAAAAATAAATTGCAAGCCCATGTAGAGATATTTAAAACAAACTTTCTCCAGCATTTCATCTGTTTCTGAAATGCCCAGATAAGTATCTTCAAGTAAGGAAGGTTGTTCTAGTTTTTTGGTCAAATGAACACTGTTTTCATTGCCTCAGGGACTCTCAATTAATTTTATTATCCTTGCAGACTCTGTGCCTCTTTTGGGGGACTTTCCTTTACCTAAAAGTAACCCCTATGAGTCAGTGAGGGAATAACCTTTCTCTGAGGCAGGCTCATCTCTAAGAGAAGAATCTGAAAAGTTCTCTCCAAGCTTTGCCTTACCCCACTAAAAATCATACCCATTGATGAGCCTTGGCCTTTGGTCTCGTGTCGTGCTGACTTGTGCAATCCCACACTTCAAGGCAAGGCACACTTCCTTTCAGGAAGTACCCTGAATTCCTGCTGGAAGTGGTCAGTATTTGTCTTTACTAGGTGAGTTAGCTTGGGGAAGAAACCAAACCAACCAGCTATAACAACTGTAACTTCTCCAAAGCCTTGTGAATCCAAAGTAGAGACTTTGCTCAGTATGTTAAGTGTGGAAAGTGTGCTAATTGCTAACTAAAAAACAAAAGCTTTTCAGGTTCAACTGTGGTAAGGGGCAAGAGGATCAAAGCAACCCCTAGCGAGAAATTGTCCAAATGAGTTTAGACTGGACATGAACATGCTACAAGATTTCTAAGGCAGGCCTGTCTGTGCGTACTAGAGTGAACCACTTGCAAGTTTTTCAGTGACATTGTCTGAATGCCATCTAAATCAGTCACTTGGAGCTCTATTTATGTGTGTGAGAGCACTGGGTTTTCTAAGATTGAAGTCACTGGGTGTGGTGGTTCAGCCTCTCTCTTCTGCTCTTGCTGTCAGGTTTTTTTTAGCCTGGAGAAAAGGAGGCTCAGGGAAGACTCATTGCTCTGAATTTCCTAAAAGGAGGCTGTAGCCAGGTGGGGGTCAGCCTCTCCTCCCAGGCAACTAGCAACAAGATGAGAGGACACAGACTCAAGCTGTGCCAGGGCAGATCCGGGTTGGACATCAGGATGAATTTCTACACTGAAAGAACAGTTAAGCATTGGAACCCTGGGCTGCCCAGGGATGTGGTAGAGTTGCTATCCATGGAAGTGCTCAAAAAATGACTGGATGTGGCACTTAGTGCTGTGGTTTAGTTTGCATGGTGGTGTTTGGTCGTTTGGACTCAGTTGCAGAAGTCTTTTCCAGATGTAATGATTTCATGCCTTCAAGGTGGGATTTCCTGCACTGAAACACACTGGTAGGAATTTGCCTTTTGATGTCTTGCTCAGATGTGTGATGCACACACTTTTCATCCACCATTTCCAAGCCCAGGAATTCTGTAGGTTGAAGGAAACCAGTGCCTGATAGATGCACTTTGCAGAACAGATGTGTTCTCCCTGCCTGATACATCTTTTTGGCCTGTTATACCAGGAAGTCTTACAAGCATCCCTTGAGAAACACCAACTGTCCAAGGCATGTATGTTATAAAGAAACTCTTTCTGCCTTGTTCAAATGTTGAATTAATGTTTCTAAATATTGACAGCTGTTATGAAGAGCTGTTCATCCTAATGACCATGATGCTCCTGCATGACTCTAACTGCTGTTAGCAGGATACATCTGATTTGTGCTCAGCAGCAGATGCTCTGTAAGACTATTAAAATGCCATGGCTGTGTTGTGTAAGGAGTGTTATTTGTGATGATTTTGTGGAGTCTTCCCCAAATAGGGAAAAAGACACAGACAATGGCAATCAAAAGTAAACCTGATGCTCACAAAATGGTAGAGGAGCTCTGTAGGGCCTTGTGCATGACCTGCTGTGTAGATATGTGGCATTAGAAGTGTCACGTGAGTCCTGTTTTCAGGTCAGGGATGTAACACACATTTACCTACAGAACATTTGGGTTTCTTATTTTTCTAGTTGTTCTATTTCTTGTTGTAATGGTTATTGGACAAGCTGGAATACTTCACTTTGAAGGAGATTGCAAGGGGTTTGAAGATGGCTCTTGTTACATAAGGCAGTTGATGGAGGCTGTATGTCAGAGTTGAAAGCCCCTCTAGGTTCAGCTATTACGCTGAAGTTTGGAACTTCCCAAATGCTGACCCTTCACAACTGCCTCTGGATCAGCACAGGAGCACAGCATTGACACTTGGGCTGCAAACCTACTGTAATACAGCATTCTGAGCCTTTCTTCTGGCAATCTTTGCTGTAAGCTCTTTAGGTAGCAGAGGCCAAAATCCAAAGCAAGTTTAACATAGGTACAGTTAAGCATTTATGTCTGGTTACAGTAAAGTTAGGAGGAGTTCCCAAGTCGTTTCAGTGAAGGCACAGTTTTTTGTGTTTGTACTTTTTTGTTAAGGAAGCTCCAATGATCAGTAAACAGGCAATGGCAATGTTCTCTTCACAGTCACTAGGGAGATGATTCACATAAACTTGGAGAGAGTATCACATTGCAGTGGTAGGACACACTTGATATGTTTACATTGTAGTTGTCAGAGCAAGCAGGTTTCCAGCAGATTTATTGATGGTAAGTTGTCCAAGCTCTTTGCAAATGCAGTGAGTTTCCCAGACCTTGAGACAGAGGGTCCAGCACAGCACAGTGTTTATGCTGCAGAATAAAAGGATTGACAACTCAGAGGCAGAGCAAGCACTAGAAGGGGAGGACAGGAATAAGCAGGAAACCACGGTATGAGAGCCAGGATTTCTGAGTGGCAGAACAATGCCCCACACCTGCCCAGCACAGGCTGTTTCCTGCATTGTCACATGTGAGCCACTGCAGAGGCTCAAGGAACGTGTCTGCACAGCCCCTCCTGGCCTGTTCTTTGCAAACCATGGTTAAGTAAAAGAGCTGAGCCTGAAAGCTGCAGCCTCTTGGTGAGCTTGCTTCTCATCTTGAGAACTTAGATGGCAAAAGTGTGATGCCAACAGCAGGAGAGAAGTTTTTCCTGGTTAATGCTTCTCTTTGGATGCAGAAACCCACTTACAAACTATTTTTTCAGCAATTGATTATGATTGAGTACTATTTGGGCTTGGGTGTGGATGCAAAGCTTGTCTGTCATTGCTGAGTAACTGCATGTGTCTGCACTAAATGCAGGCTAAAGATGTTTACAGTCGACAAATCTATATTTAGACAAGCCCTGAGTGTCAGCTTGACATAAGCTTAAAATAACTTTCTCCCATTGTGGAATCTTGCTTTCCCTTTGGTCTCTCCACTCACCAAGTTTGTCTTGGCAGTCAAAATTAAAGGATGTGTGTTTTTTTGGACTCTTTACAGACATTTGGAGTGATTAATTGTGAACTGTTTAAGCACATGCTTTATTTCCAACAGATCAATGCATGAGCAAAACCAGAAAAATGGAGTGTAATTTGGGACTGTGCTATCAGCCTGTGAGGACCCAACACTAGGCTAAGGGCAGCATTAGAAATAATGGTACTGAAGTGGCAGGACTGCATTATACAGAAAAAGCTGACAGCATTTGCACTGAAAGGAGATAGGAATGAGATGAGTTTAGGTTTCTGGCTGTTTCATACTGCTGCTATTATCCTCTCCATTTTATTGATGGAAAATAAATGCCGTCCTTGATACTTTAATATGGTTAAATAAGAAAGAGAAAAGCTAACTCATGTCTATTAAATTAACTTAGTACTCAAGCAAGATGAAAAGAGCATGTCTGTACTCTGCAGTCTCACAGGAATGCATTGTGCTGCTTCCTGCCCTGGTAAATCTGTGCCATTAAACTTCAGTAATGTTGGCAAGAAATAGGTGTTTTTTACATAGGGAATAAGCAACTACTACTTCTGAGGAGCCATCTCCAGGATTGATGCTCTACCTGGTGACCACCTCAACAGAAATATTTGCCTTTGATTTGTTGAGAGTGCAAACGTGGGCCAAACAGATAACTTCAGCTCCAGAGCAAAGAGATGTCAAAGTCTTTTTTTGTGTAGTCTACAAAAGCTAAAAGCTGCCCATAGGGGGAGAGCTGACGATTTCTGGAGCATCTGACTGTCACAGCAGTGAATGGTTCGAGTCCCACTGGAGCATCAGCAGCATGTGATGTTGGTAACAGCCCCCTCCTTGTCTTGTGCTCTACAGGGAGAGGCTGGAGCACAAATGAGTCCTCATTTTCTTTCAGGATATTCTTTAATGCCTTTCAGCCACCTCACCGTGCCCTCTGCCACAGCTCTGATTACTGCAGCCTTCACTGGAGTTTGGGACATTCTGGGATTTGCCTTGTTCCTGATCACAGTGCTTTTCAGCAGTACTAAGGTCCAGTTCTCTATTTTCCGTCCATCCACTGCTGAAAGTGAAAATATGTTTAACTGTTTTGGATTGTATTCTTCCATAAAGGTAGTTATTCTAGCCCATTAAAACATGAAACTAATACAAAATGGAACCTGGAAAAGAGATCCAATATTCCAGATTAAGAACAAAAATGCAGAGATAGCATAAACCAGTCTGCCTCCTGGCTAAAGAAGCACTTTATGTCCCCTAAATACAATAGCTCAGAAAGGGGTGTGACAAGGGAAAAGGAAAAGATAAGTTACTGAGTTATTTTCTGAAAAAGTGATTTATTTCTGTATTGCGATTTCTTTATTATGCTGTTATTTTTGATGTCATCTGGTTCTCTAATGTAAACATGGATACTCATACATACAAGATTTGCTGCTATATGAGACAGCTCTGACTCTTGCCTTTCTCTGTAAGGAATCCTCTGATCTCTAAAGAAGATGGAATCCTTTTCCTAAAGTAGTGAGTGCATTCTTGAGCTGTCCCAGTATGATAATGTACCATCTTAAATGGGGATTAGCTTTACTGTGAGGGGCATGTAACAGGATCAGGAAAGGGAAGTTGGGGTTGAACAACAGAAAATTTGTATCTCAGAAAAAATAGCATTTGTGGTTTGTACTGGCATTGATCTCTGTGAATTTATGGCAAACCTGAAGGTCATGCTGTGTAAAAATATACTGCTAGATATTTCCTGAAGGAAAATAAAACTGATAAATCCCTTTGCTTAGAGATACAGCATTTTACACTCTTAGCAGATGTGATTCATGCTGTCAGCACTTACTTTTCATTACGTGTTGCACTTTTGTATTTTAGTTGAAGTGTATGTGATTTTTAAAATAACCTTAATATAACGTGATTTTCCCTGATGTTCTAAATATGGAAAACTTCATTATTTGCCAAACCCAAATAGTTCCTTTATTGGTTTAGGGAATGCTAATATATGCAACAGATTCAGAACTTTATGTTATGTAAAGATTGTCACAGTTCCCTAAGTTTGTTACAACAAACTTTTACTAAGAAACTGTACCTCAGACATCTTAAAAAACACTCCTTGCAGCTGCATTGGTTGATTGTGTTGTGTAGCAAGAGCATTGAAATAATAAACAAGTTAATATTACTTGGATAGCTTTTCCCTCATTTGGTAATATCCTCTTGAGGACACGCAGGTGATGTCCTCATTACCTACATGGGTAGTGTAAGAACCTAAAGTACCCTTCACCCATTCAGTCATGTAAAATTAAAGAAACAAAAAAAAAAGAAAAAGACTGCAGTATTTTAAAGCTAGATGACTGATCCTTTTCTTTTGTTACAAGCTTTGCAGAAGGTTTGCACGTGATGTTTATTTTGCACATATGTAAACTTGAAGACTAACATGGAAAACTGGTTTACAAATCAGCATTTGAATCATAGGGTAGCTTGGATTGGAAGGGACACTGTAGACCATCTAGTTCCAGCTCCCCTGCTATGGGCAGGGATACCTTCCACTCCACCAGGTTGCTCAGGGCTCCATCCAGACCAGCCTTAAACACTTCCAGGGATGAGGCATCCACAGCTTCCCAGGCAACCAGTGCCACAGCCTCAACACCCTCACAGCAGAACTAATGCCTGTGAGAGGCTGACCTGGAACAGAGGCCAGACAATGTTAAAGGAATAAATTAGGTATTTATTGAAAGGCTTTTAAAGGATACACCTTGGGCAGTACAAGAGCCTGGCCGTGGCTACACCCAGGATGGATCCAAGATGGATCCCAGTCATGAGTTTTCACACTTCCACAAGTTTTGGTCCATCTACATGCTGGGGCAAAACGTCCAACCACAGCTCCAGGCCATGAAGTCCCCTCCTCCCAGCTCACTCCCCTCAACTCACTATTGCCTATGCCCCTTGGGCCCCAGGCTGCAATGCTTGTCCCTGACTCTCAAGCTGGAAAAGGATTGTCCCATCAAAGTACCCTGCGAAGAGAACCTACCAACACTCAGCATGAAGCCCAGAGTCCCACACCAAGTAAACACAGAATCTGAGAAATATGAAAGCTAGTGCATAAGGCATCAAAGACTTTTACCCTAATATCTATTGTACACCTCCCCTCTTTCAGTTTAAAGTCATTCCCCCTTGTCATCTGAGCACAGACCTCAGGCTTTGCCCATGTTATGGGACCTCTGCAGAAGATGGTGGTGTGGAGACCTTGGATTTAATATTATCAGTGACAGTCAGACTGTGGGAGGGAAAATTCTGCTATTCTATCTGCATCTTCCCAGACAAACAGGCAATATTCCCTGCCAGCATAGCTGTGATGGCACCAGGGAGCTCTGTGGTATTTTACTGGCATCTCCTAGGAAATCTGTGTTCTTTGCAGCAGCTGAAACAGTCTTGTTCCCTTTCACAAAAATCTGAGAGAAGGTGTAGTGGCCCTGTTTAATGTGGTCAAATAGCACTTGACAAGCCTCATGCTTCTCACCTCTCACATGAAGCGTTAATTTATAACTTCAGAAGCGTTGTCTTGTGTGGCTGCTGAAGAAAAATGAGTGTCCTTTAGACTCTGTGAGTGCATCAATATTTAATATGACTGCTTAAATTAAACTCCAGTCAAACTGCTGGTTGTTCTCCTCACCTTGTTCCCCCTTCAATCATTAATAGACATTTTCCACAAGCAAGTTAAAAAACACGTAAGATGGACTTTGCACATATTCGCCTTACCCTTTAATTCCAGACTCTTTCCTCCTACGCTGATTGTGTAAGGACTGCAAAAATACAAAAGGATGCTCCCCAGCCTGGACCACAGTTTAAAGGACAAAACTTGATCAAATATTTAGAATTAGGTTATGTTTTGAGATTTTCCTCCATTGCAGAATCTGGATGTTCTTTAAAATCGAACAAGCAAGAAAGCAAAAAAAAAAAAAAAAAAAAAACCAAAAAACAAACCAATAAAATCCCCCCAAACCTGCTGCCTCTTTACCCAGGGTAATAATACTTTTGATCAGATTTAGGGTGTTCAGCACCAGCTACATTCCTTGCTGGGAAGGACTCCTTCCAAGACAGCTGTTTGAATACCCTCTGATTTTCCTCTCTGTACTTTCAGGAGCTGCTGCTAGTGCACTGTTTGTGGAGTAGAGAACATTCCTCACACATCTGTTCACTGGTACAGCTGCGAGTGACCCAGAACAGCACTTCCTGCAATCATGGTGTACCAAAAATCAGGTAAATTTTTAACTAGGTGCTGCTCTCATCCCTGGTCACGCTACAAGTACTTTTATCCTTTGGATTCTTAGACCCCATAAGTTGAGGGAGTAAGCAGCTTATAGGAATTATTCATTGGTTTACTTAATTTTCTATTTTAAAGTGAGGATTTAGGAATTCTGGTGATGTGTGGGATGAAAATGTAGTTATGAATGGTGCAGTTATGGCACTGTTACAATTCACCAGGCCTTGGAAGGCCATGTAGGAAGGGTTTCTGAAGGGAAGAAATGAGAAGATTAACCAGTGATCTGAAATCTAAGCCAAATGGCAGTTGCCAAAATAGCCTAGGCCAAGTGAGCAGAAACTTAGACTTGAACAGAGCCGCATTGCTTGTTATGAAACCAGGGACAAAGGAGACATGGAGGAGGGACTCTTTCCTCTAACCTTGTTTTTCTGTGGCTTGTTTCCCCAGTTGTTTCTTGCCAGCAAGGCTGACCTCTCAGAGTTATGGTGTACACTTGACTGGCATGTTCATATGAAGAACAGGTTTAATTAAAATGAGGGACTTGTCATCAGGAAGACGCCCAGAGAAGTAAGAGTAAAGCAATTATGTATTTATTTAAAGTGCATATTTATTCTCAAGCAGGGTTTCCTGTTCAGGTCCAAGGCTGCCTGTGATCTGAACTCGATTTACTTTGCATCTGGCTGGGCTTGCTTCCTCTGCATAAGGATCCAGTGTGCGTCACTGTACTGCTGTCAGTGATGTGCCTTAACTCTTGTGGACATTCCTGTACAGCTAAACCCTTGCGAACTTGCAAATGCACTAATTTTTTTTCAGATGCTCATAACCAATTATGCTAGAGTAAAGTATTTAATTTTAGCCCACATGATGGTTTTTTAAGCTTCCGTATCAAGCATTATAATGGGAATTGGAGTTTTATACACGCTTGTTTGCAAAAAGGTTTTGTACCGAAGTGTAGCAAACAGCATATCTTGGACAATTAATTCAGAATTGTTGTTTCCCAGCCATCTCTTGTGTGGCTATGGAAAGATTTCAGTTACCCTTTCGATTTCAGCCTGTGTCCTGAAGCCCAAGAAGCAATCAAAGTAAACAGCGGCTGCTTACTGTCTGGGCAGCTGTCTTCAGTCATTTGTTTCAGCAACCCCAGTGCACGTGTTCCCAAAATGCTGTGCTTCCCAAAGAAATCTCTGCAAGCAGCAAGCTAGCCTAGCTTTTCCTAATATCTATAGCAGGTACCTGGGGATGGGATTTAAGCCTACCCACCTCTTTTACTTGTCTAATGTATACACAGAACAGTTCATTCCTTTTGCTTCACGGTAACCTTTTACAGTTTTACGCTATGATGTTTCCCCTCTGCCTTCTCTCTAGGTTAAATGCCATTTATTTCAGTTCTCCTCCCTGGAACAGTTTTCTAGAGCTCTTGGAGTTCCCGTTCTCCTTTCTTCCCCCCCTCCCCGGCCCCCTTCAGTTGGCTGCCCTTTTCGACATGAGATACACAACACAACCTTGTGCCAGCTGAGATGTCTTAGAAGTGAGGCTTGAGTTCATGTCATTCTTCTGTCAGTCCTTCCAGTAGCAAGTGTTAATTTTGATATTTACCTGAACACTGTGAGGTGTGGATCAAGACACTTTCAAAGACATTTGAAGTTCACAGATCATTGTAAATATTCCATGAAGGACTAAGTCTGGACAGCAGGTCTGAAAGGAGTGGACTTTCCTGCAGGAGCAGGAATGGATTCCTGCCATACCTGTAGGAATTACAGAGGCTGTGAACATCTGAGGTTGCATCAGAATTTCAGGTCTAGGAATATTTCAGCTCTCAGAATTTCACTCAGCTCTGGGAATGTTTATATTTCCACCTGCAGTGTGTGGTTACATGAGCTCTAATTGGGTAGAGGCAGTGGCAGAGCTGTCACGCTGAACGCGCCTGGGATAGAGGCTGATGCTTGCTGAGTGTTCAGTCAGCTTCTACGGCAGCCTTTGCATTCTGGAGGGCGAATATTGCAGGTGGCTGAACTTGCACGTCTTCACAACTACCCTGCCGCATGTCTGACAGCGCTGGACGTGCCATGCACGCGGATCCGGGCCAGGGCTGTGGTGAGACGGCCTCTAAAGGCAGCGGGTGCGCTGATACACGAGTGAGTTGCCTCTTCCCTGAGCTGGCAGGCTGGGGTTGCAGGGCTGCATGTGCCTGCATCGCTGTCTGCAGCGCAAGTTTGCGGCCTTTTGGCATCGCTGGTGGCGGGAGCCAGCGCCCATCCCCGTCCTGCGGCCGTTCCGCCGCCCTGGGGACCCGCGCAGGTTCCAAGCGGCGGCGGCGTGCCCGGGGATCGCGGCCAGGAGCGGGGATGGCGGCCGGGGATCACCGTGCCCCGGGGCCGGGCCTTCGCTGGGAATGGCGCGGCTGCGCCGGGCACGGGCGGGGGCTCCCGGCGGGACCCCGCGCCGAGCGGCGGGGCACGGGGGCGCTTCCGCACGGCTCCGCTGCGCTCTCCCGGCCCCGGACTGGGCGCGACCCTCGGCCAGGGACGCGTGTCCGCCTGTCCCCGGCGAGCGCCGGGCGGGGGGAGGCGGCGAGGCGGGGGTCTGCCCGCGGAGCAGGAGCAGGGCAGCGGGGCGGAGGTGAGTCCGAGCCGAGCGGCCGCTCTGCCTGCCTGCCTGCCTGCCTGCCTGCCTGCCCGGAGGGGCGGGGGGCCGGGCCCGCCCCCCCGCGCCGGGGCTGCGGGCGGAGGCGGCGGCGGCCCCCGGCAGCTCCTCCCCCGCCCGAGTTACAACCGGTTCGTGCCGGCCGCGGCCCGCCCGCCGCGCCGCGATGCGGGGCTGCCCCGGCTCCGCGGGGCGGCTCCGGGCCCCCGCCCCACGGGCCGCCCGCCCGCAGGTAACGGGGCCGGGACCCTCGGCGGGGCCGCGCCTCGGGGCGGGGGACGCGGGCAGCGCGGGCCGGGGACGGCGGGGCTGGCCGGACGGAGCCCCCGGAGGAGCCGCTGCCCCCCGGTTCGACCCGGCCCCGCTCTGCGGCGGGAGCTGCCCCGGGGGCTGGGGCGGGGGGCGGCAGGGCCAGGCCGGGGGGTGGGAGGGCGCTTCTGCGTGGTCTCCGGGGAGAGCCTTCGGGAAAAGGAGCAGGAGCGGATCGTGCCGCCCACCCGGGGCGAGGGCATCCCGGGCGGTGCCCATCGACGACCACCCCTCAGTGTTGGCTGTGGTGCCTCCCGGTGCGCCCTGGTGGCATCCGGTGGGCACCGGGCGCTGTGCGACACCAGCACCTGCCGCGGGCACATGGCAGCGGGCGCCGGTCACCGCCGGGGCGCCCATTGCGGCAGCCCGCCCGCCTCCGCTGGTGCCCGCCGCGGCTGCCCCGGAGCGCGGCTCTGTGGCTCGACGGTGTGCGGCATCGGGACGGCGAGGGCGACCTTCGGTCACCTCCTGGTGCGCGTCACTGCGCGGATGAGCGCTTCCCGTCGAAACTGGCCTGGAGGTGGAAGGCGTCAATGTGTAACGCGGGGCTGTGGGCTGGCCCCGAGGGCGTGGGGAGAGGCGAGGCGAGCCGGGGGCTATAAGAGGCCATCCACCCCCACGGAGACCCTGGCCAAGGGGCACGGACGGACTGAGGGAACAGATGACGAAGGGAACCCTCGCAGGTTGTGATGCGTAAGGCGGCGCACATCGTGCTCTCGTTTCGCAGAGGAGATCTCTGGTAAATCGTGTTGCCATGTGGTTCCTAGCAGTGCCGGCTCACATCTGCCTGCACGGATGCGTGCTAGTGTCCGACAGGCACTAAGGTTGTGCTTTCGGGGGGCTTTGCATCTGCTCTGGAGCAGTGAGGCTCTGGAAACAGGTAGGACTGGTTCTGCTGAGCTGACAGATTTGTACAAAGCTGACGGGCTTATGTGCTGCCCCACTGATGCTTCTTAATGTAAACTAATTTTGCACAATAGAAAAACATTATTATGTTGTTGGTAAGTTTTGTTCTGATGTTATGTTTTAAATTTAACACTTCTGTCATCCATCAGAAATAGAAGGAAACATCGATATTGACAACTTTCTTGCTTAGCTGACAGAAGGGCAAGTAGAGAAATGTGAGAAATAGGCAGACCTGAATTTGAGAACAAGAACGGAAATATACATGTATTCAGTGCTACACGGGAAGCTACTGTAGTTAGAACATCAGTTAAAGTCTGATGTCATGTTGGTATAACGCAATTGTTAAGTTCAGTCAATTTAATACAATGCTTAAGCTGTTGCATCAGTACGTGTGCAGGTGCTTGGATATGATGAGTAGTTAAAAACGACTATGATGCTCTGGTCTATACTGTAATGTCTCATGATCTAGGTGTTACTTGCAAGCTAAGGGTAGCAGAAATTTCAGATGATAATTGCAAGAACTTGCCTGAAAAATAAACAGAAATTTACTAGAAATCTGATTCAGCTTAAAATGAGGGATGTTACTTTTCTGGCTGATACCGTCTTGATTTGTAGCAGTGCCTTGCAAAACTTGACTAGCCCAGTGTTAATCACGCAGTGTTTCTGCTGACCTCAGCTGTCTTTGCAGCCATGTGCTGCTCGCAGAAAGCAACACTCTTACCCCGGCTCTGGCTGCACAAAAGAACAAACTGGAAACAATCACATTGCTACTGTCTTTCTCAAGACTCCCTTTGCCTCAGATTAATACAAGTTGCTGCGCTGAGGGCTAATGTTTCAGTGGTACTCGTGTTCTTTTTTTGTGCTCATCTGTCATCTTTAAGCCAAATTCTAAGATTTATAGGAAGGGAGTTCAGTATTGTGATAATGGCGCTCAGAGCAAAGCAAATAGTTGCAGCCAGACATTTCTCTCTTTCCGCATTGAAACTGTTGTTCAGTTTGTTCTCTAGGGTTTCTTTTTGTTGTGGTTGGTAAAGGCTTTCATCGAGCAGCTCTCTTCCTCTGATTCTTATTCGCAGTGAGTACAACTCACTGAAAAGCTTTTCCTCACCAAATTTCAAGTTACTGTTCAATCCTTTATGCTTGATGTCTCTTTCTCAGTATTTTAATTTAGTTTGGTTTCCTGGAGTCTGAAACAAAATCCCCAGGCTTAGTGAACAGAAGCGTTTGTGAAACTGCTCCCACCTGAATCCTCAGTCTTAAATGGTTGTTTATCTATTACCAGGATCACACGTCTTCCCAGTTGGTTCTAAGAAAAAACCTGAAACTATTGGCTCCTCTCACTCTCTTCTGTGTGGGCTTCTGCTTCTTCATTTTTGCTGTCCACATTTATCTTTGTGGTTTGTGTCCTCCTTCTTCACAGACAGGAAATAGTAAAAGGCACTTTGGATCCCTCCCAAGTCAATGCACAGATTCGATGTGAAGGTTTAATTCTTGCTGTCAGCTCTTTTCCCTGCTACTAAGCTATTACAGTACAGCTTGCCACTTTCAGAGAAGCTTTAAATAATGTGGCGATAGAAAGTGGATTGATATCCATGGTCCCAGCAGTGGCTTGGTTGTCCAGGACATCTTTAACTATCATAGCAGAGGGCTCTGGGGAATAGGCTCCTCAGGCAGGTCTGGCAGCTCCCTGCTCTCTGTGGCCTTCAGGGGAGTTAGAATATACCTCAGCTTAGGTATCAGGCACACAGCAGTGTGAGGTGAAGGAATAACCTGCAAAAACAGGAAGGGAAGAAAAGGAGGAGAAGGAAAGGGACAATCAAGTCATTAAAATCAGACCCTGGGGTTTTATAGCTCTGTTATTCCTCTGAGGATGATTTCTGGGGGGGAAATGATGGTGTTTTTACTTTTTGCTTGACAGTTGTGGACTGTAAATGGCTTGGAACATTCAGAGACTAGAAAAGGTTTTGATGTCTAGAGTTTTGTTATTTAGGTAAAAGATGCAAAAGAGATCTGTGATGCAAAATAGCAGTTGTCAGGATGTAGAGGGTCAGCACTTCTGCTGTAAATGGGGTTCAGTTGGATAAATTCAGTTATACTGTGCAGCATTGCAACAGCTGGCAAATTAATCCAGAGGTTTTTAGTCTTTCTATTAGAAGAGACTATGTGACCTAAGACTACAAAAACCTTTTTCCTCTCCTGCCCAGTCCTTGCTTCCTTCCCATCAAATGTTTAAAATAGCAGAACTGAACTTAAGAGTTGTCTTTGTGCCAAATTTTAGGACATCAATATAATGGAAATCAATATAACAGCTAAAATGTGTTTGTTTTCTAAAGTTTATTTTTTAAACAAAAATGAGTTGGGGCTATTCACTGTCTACCTCCATTATTGTGGAGTTTTTCTGAAAACTTCCTTGCTTTGTCTCATTGTCTGCTTTTAAAGCTGTTACTTATTTCCACTATTTTTCCTCTAGGCAGGGACAAAACAAACCAAGAGATAATTATTTAATTCATGGAGAAATGCATAGGTCAGCTCTTGGGGACTGCATTCAAAAATATAATAACTCAAATATTTCATGTGGAAATACGGGGATCCCTTTTTGTTTAAAGGGTATTGTTATAGGAAAGTGCCCATGGCTCCTGTCTGTCCCAGCTGCCACTCCTGCATCTCACAGGATCAAGGGACACTCACCAGGCATTGGAGTGAGTCAGAGCTTACACTTATAAGCTGAAACAAGTAATTTTGTAACATTTGTAACTGGGAGTGTTCTATCTTCAAGGACAGTCAGTATATTAAAATTGTAAATCACTCCCAAAGGACCCAGGATGTCAAAATGTATTTTACATTAGTAGGCAATGTTTTTGTTACTTGAGGGCTCAAGGCTGCTGTCAGATGTTAATTAATTGCAGGGGATCAGTACTTCTCCACGGAGATAACTTGTTTGCTTCTGAAGTTCCTCTGAGATTTTAAAAAGAAGAAATTTCATGTGAAGCCACTGTTTTTTCAGAGTTAACTGTTGCAGTGATATGTTGTCTGAAAACATTTTTCATTCTTTTTCTGCAGGTAGTTGTCACATGAAGGTACATTTATAGCAAGCTGACGGATTTTTATCATCATCTGTGAGTATCTACCCTCAAAATAACATTGAAGTGCATCTGTAAACTATAACTGGCCTTTTTCATGTCTCTATACAATTCCTCAAAATTTTATACTATAGTGTTTTTGTTAAGTTTTCCATGCAAATTCTTAAAAATTGCCCAAGAAAAGGGTGTGAGTAGCTCAAATGGGAATTTTGTTATTGTCTGCTTGTTTTCCCCATTGCTTTCATGCAGCAGTATTTTTTTTTTCCGTTTCCTCTGGGTTCCTAAGTCAAAAAGGCAGTGCAATGCATTTGTTTTTCTGCTTTGCCTCTTGGGAGCCTCCCAGAGCAGAGCCGTTCCTGCAGCAACCTTACTGCTTAAGCTGCAGTGTGGAGATGGTCCTTGAGAATATTTCATGAAGTAAAGAGACCAACACCTTATCTCTACCTTCCAGGGTGAAGGAAATAAAACTGTTGAGAATCACATACCCAGTTAGTGGCAGAGCTGGGAGCAGAGCTTGTGTTTTGTGATCATCACTTGTGTGGATTGCTCCCTGTAGAGAGAGAGGGCAGGCTGGCTGTGTGCACAGGGAGACCCCAAAGCAATGTAGCCTGGAAAACCTCTAAATCTGCTAGATTTTGGAAGTATTGATCCCTACATTCACATGCTAGTCTTGAGAAGATGTGAGGGTGGTGGCTTGTTTAAAGCCATAGATCCACAGGTGATGGATTACACCATGCAAAGGAGCAAGGTGGTATCTCTGGAGCCCAGGAGGTGATTGCCAGTTTGGGGAAGGTTGATGTGTGCCAGCTGCACAGAGGGCAGACACTCTAACAGGTTATAGCAGATTTTTGTGTGCATGTTTTTCTGCTGTCATGTCTTGCCATATAAGCCACACCTATACACAATCTTAGAGCTCACTTCACTAATATGTTTGAAGTGATTTTTGGATGCAGCTTTCTACGCTTTGCTTTGTTGACAGAGCAGAGTACTTAACTGTTACTACTGCCAAAATGTCACTCTTCCTCTTGGTCTGCCCCTCCCAGAGTGCACTATCTGGCAGCAAACCCCTTAATAAATGGCAAGATACTGTGCTGAGATGGCAATTGAGTAGAGATTTTTTTGCCCCTTTTTGATATTCATGGTTTTAACAGCAGGTGACCACGGGGCTCTCTTGTTGAACCGTGGCAGATATTATTGCCTGAAGTTTTTACAAAGCCTGTTTAGCACTCAGCAAATGAAATGATTTTCTGTCATGCAGTGCTGGTGTATGTGCAGCATACAATGCTTTGGGTGCCGTCGTTCCGTTCGACAGCAGAGGTGCAGGAGTGGCAGTTCAGTTTCCTTTGCCCGTGTGCTGCAGCTGTTCCTGGAGGATGGCTGAGCCCAGCCCCTGCCCAAGCAGCCCTTCCCTGCACAGCTCCCTTGTGCTGGTGGCCCTTGTCACGTCTCTAACGCTCTGCTCTGTTTGGGTTCTGTTTGCACAGGTGCTGCCCTGGCTCTGCACCCAGCTGACACGATGGTGTTTCGGAAGCCACCGGATGGTGGCTGGGGCTGGGTGATTGTTGTCGTGTCCTTCTTCACCCAGTTCCTGTGTTATGGATCACCGCTGGCGGTGGGAGTCTTGTATTTAGAGTGGCTGGATGCTTTTGGAGAAGGGAAAGGCAAGACTGCTTGGGTTGGATCGCTAGCAAATGGAATTGGATTGCTTGCCAGTAAGTGCAGAAGCAGTATGTGTCTTAAATTGAAACATTTCCAATTGATGCTTTCTTCTGTGTGTGCTCGTGGAATTGTATCAAAGATAGCTGCAAATGAGGGTGCTGCATTTTTGTTTTAGGTCAAGATGGGTAAAGAAGATTTTATTTATAATTTCACTATGCCTAACCCAGAGCAATATAATGATAAAAGAGCGCTAAAAATATTCCCTTTAGAAAATTCTAAATGATTGTATTTGAATAGACTAGAAAAGCCACAGTCTAGGAAGCTGAACAGTAATTTCATTGATGCAATTTTATTTTTTAATTTTTTTTTTTAATGAGACTTTAAGACTGACATTTACATTGTTGTCTTAAAATCAGAGCAAACTGTTAGTATGAAATGGTTCAAGGCTTTTATGGAGAAAAGTCAATAAACCAGTTACTAATTTTTCAGCTCTCACAGAAAACGTACCAGTGAGGGTAGGTGAGGTCTCCTTTGCATTCTCTATTTGAGAAAAAACTGTCTTAGAAGGCTGGAAAGTTATGGGTAACAGTAGCATTAGGAAAAAAGAGCTTTACTGGAAGCTTTTCTTTAGTAAGACATTGTCACTTGGAAAGTAACAACAGAGTTTAAGGGAAATAAAACCCCACCTTGAAATTTCCTAGGTTGTTGTTTTAATATCAGGCATGGATATTTACTGGGTCATATCACTAGTTTCTGTTTTTCAAAGATTCACCATGGGAACTATTATCTACTCACTGTATCTGGAAAAAATTGCTTGTCAGCAGGGCAGCTGCTACAGGCAAAAGCAATAATGTCATTTAATGGACAAAATGCAGCTCAGGATCCTGAGGAAACTCTCCTCGAAGGAAAGTTGATGTTCCAATAGCATTAAAGACCTTAAAAATAGAGAACTCTGCTTTGTATGGCCCTGGAATTGGTCCAATACTGGTGTCACACCTGTGTTAGGGCTTTTTACCACCAGGCAGAAGAGAAATGGGCAAAGGCAGGTGGATCACTAACCATAAGAAGACTATATTCAGTCTCACAGTGTAAGTGGGTAAAGGACTGCAGATTTCTCTTCAATCATGCTTTTTTATTTTTCTGTGTTATGGGTATTAACTCCTGCTATTAGCTCATCAAGACCTAAATAAACTTGAGTGAAAGAGTGAAGTGGGAGGAAAATAACAATAAACAAAGTAATTAGTGAAGGAAAAACTAGGCAGAAGGGAATTTCAAGAGAACCCTCTTGTAGGAGACCAGAAGTCTCTGGCTCTGTTAAGAGCCTCAGTCCCCTTTCCCTTCTGTCAACACCATGCTAGTTTCCAGATTTTAGTGCCCTCTGTCTTGCTGCTCTGAGCAATTCTCAGCAGTGTGCTTTGTAGTTGTGCTGGTTTTGGCTGGGGTAGAGTTCATTTTCTTCTCAGTGGCTGTGTTTGGCTGTGTGCTGAGGACAGGGTTGATAATGTAGGGATGTTTTTCTTGTTGAGAGCAGGGCTAACAGAGCCGAGGCCCTTCCTGCTGTTCCTCCTGCCAGGTTGGTGAGGAGACTGGGGGTGTATAGGAAATCAGGAGGAGACACACCCAGGACAGGTGACCCCAGCTGACCAAGGGATATTCCATGCCATGTGACATCATGCTCAGTGTATAAACTGGGGGGAGAAGGAGGAAGGGGGGATCTTCTGAGAGATGGCATTTGTCACCCTCACATGTGATGGGGCCCTGCTCCCCTGGAGATGGCTGAACACCTGCTCTGCCACGGGAAGCTCTGAATGAATTCCTTGGTTTGCTTTGCCTGCATGCCAAGTGTGCTTTGCTTTCTGTATTAAACTGCCTTTATGTCAACCTAAGAGTTTTCCAGCTTTTACCCCTCTGAGTGTCCCCATTCCTGCTGGTGAGGGAGTGAGATCGTGGCTGTGTGGGCTTGGTTGTGGCTGGGGTTAAACCATAACAGCAGCAAATGGAAACTCCTGTGATGAGTAATACAAATCAAGGTGTTCTTGTGACTGAGTTTGGTATGGAATGGTTAAATGAAGTTTTGACAGGTTAGGAGGAATGCTGTCTGTCCATGTGATTTTATTCTTTCAGTTTGGCATTCAGAGGCTTAATAATCATTCCTACCTTCTATGTCTTCAAAAGAAAGTACAGGGAGGGTCTTTTAATTACATTGATGTTATCAGAGTTGACTGAAAACAAATTCTGTGTTCCCAGCTTTACCTGAAATGAAAGATCCCGCAGTTTGTCAAGCTGGGATCTGACCCTAATGATAAATCTACTAAATTTCCTCCTTAAAAGTATGCAATCTTATGACACATGTTATTTAGTTTTAGTTTTCAGCTGATGAATAGCATTGTCTTTAAGTGATATATTTTGAAGTGACCCTTGATTAGTATGATGGATGTCTAGAGAATGTTAATCAAATTACTTCTAAATTTTCTTTAAAGCCTGTAACTTGATACAGTCTTTTTGCCAAGACTCCCAGACTTTTAATTAAGGCTCTACTGGAGAGCTACTAAGACTCTTCTGTGAGTTTTCTTCAACTTAATATCACCTTTCTGAAGCAGTAGATGCCAGACTGGAAAAGGAATGGCAATTATGGTTGATTAGCAGCCATAATATTTTGGACAGGAAATAAATTGGTGTCCATTTTCTTAGGAAGACTTTTCTCATTGATAGCACTGGCAATCACATTCACCAGCTTCTGTAACAGAGAAAGTTAGGGCCAATGACTCTGCTGTATTAGAACTGTAATTTCACCAAACCCAAGAAGACGTGTACGGCATCTGGCAAGAAAAAGATTTCTCTGTCTTCTCCCCTTCCCTCTGTTCATGAAGTCTGAAACATTTTCTAAAGCAGCTGATGCTGTTGAACACTTTCATGTTTGCTGCATTGTATCCTTTCTAAAATGTTTACTTCTGACTTACGTGAGAGCTAAACTTAGACTGGAGACATAGAAACCCAGAACAGCACCTTGTTTATTTGGATTCATTTCCTGGACACCTGGTGTTCGATTTCTGTCCTTTTGCTCATGGCACAGATGGTGTTGCTAAGGCCAGTGTCCAGCCTGAGCTGGACTGCTCACCTCATCAGCTGGGAAGGGAATGGGGCAGGGATCTGGGGAGCTCTTCCTCACAGGATGGCTTGGGTTATGACTGTGATGAAACCTTACAGAGCAGTGGAAGAAATGTGCCTAGAAGAGTGAAAGACAGGCATCAGTGTTGTTGTAGAGGCCAGAGGTGAGAGCTCCTCTGCAGAATTAGGCGCTACAACCTTGGTCAGGCTCTGGTGATGTGGCACATGGCTCCAGGGCTTGTTCAACAGATAGAAATTGAAAAAGTGTAGTAGGTTTTCCTTACTAAAACAGGCCAGAGAAGGATATTTATATATATTCTTGAACATCATGTGCTTCTTCTGCTCCAAGTGTTCTTAATTTTGCATCCATTTGGAGCCTGAAATTAAATTTGATCCATGTTACACTTGTTAAAAGCAAAACAAAGACCTTGGCGCCTGTAATTGGCACCGCAGCTGTTTATAGTAAGAGTTGACTTCACAGTCCTTGGCATAGGAGGAGACACCAGCAATGTCTCCATTCCTGCTTCCCTTCCTTAATGGAGAGAGAACAAAGGGAGGATTCTCTCTTGAAAGGCATGCCTTGATAATTTGATGGGATGTTTCTGCTGATCTGAGGCATTTAGTGCTAGATGTTTAAAAAGCTTAATTTTGTGTTTTTAAGCAACAATTTTACTACTCTATAACTGCCTTTGCAGCATCTACATATTTTTTGGCAAAAAATTCACACAGATATAGCCACTGTAAAGTATGGAAGCTGTAAATAGCTTGTGCATAGGAGAGAGGGTGTCCCCAAGGTTCCTCTGAGGAGTAGCCCAGTTCATATAACAACTTTTTTTTAGAAAGGAACTGTCTTTCCAATCAGTTGGGAGTGGGTTGCTGCCCAGTGTAAAAAGCTTTTTTTTCTGATCCATAGCCATATTCATATCCAAAGTACAGGCATTTGGAGAGTATTACATTTATTATAACCAGGTTTTAGAAATGAGCTTAATACACAAAAAATATTCTTGTATTCTGTCCAGTGGATTTTACGTGCAGTCCATGATTATTTTTTCTACTCTACAGTTTCAACAGGCTCGGACAGATGCCCAGGTAGGTGGGTCAGATTAATGCAGGTGATAAGAAAAAGAACTCAGCTTTCGAATAGAGTTTGTTTAGAAAAAGGTTTTGTGTATGAGGTGAAGAAGGGAGGACCCTTGAGATTACTGAGTAGAGGGAGAGAGTGTTGTTTTGCAGGTTTTTTTTCACTTAATGTGACAGTATTGAGGAAGAAAGTGCTAGTTCTTGATGTCCATAAAACAAAACTACTTTGTCCATAAAACAAAACTACTTTGTCAGAAGGTCAGCACATTTCTGTAGGTTTAAGTTCCTGAGTGCAGGAGGTGGCTTGTTTACCTGTCTCAGGAAGGACTCACCAATACCTCCAGGTCTTACTGAAGGTAAAGTATTAAATTCAAAATAATCTTAATAAAAATACCAATGTACAAATGACCGCTCCTAGGTGTTCTTCCTCTTGGCTCTCTCTGTATGAAGATCTTCTGGGAAAACCCATCTTCTTTCTGCTGCTGCTTCCCATTTTGTCTGGGGATCTTGTTGACTGGCCCCCGATAATTGTGTTGCTGATTGCAAGCCGTGACAGGTCATGTGCAAAAGAGCAGTGTCTGTTCCTGTACTGAGTCTTTCTTCCTAGACTTAACTGTCATTCCAATAAACTGTGCTGCTATCTTTTTTTGATTGAGTTTTAAGATATACATCATTTGAAAAGGAAAAAGCCCTAGGGATTTTATTTGTAAAAGAGGTAAGTATTTATCAATGTCATCAAATATTGTACTAGTTCCAGTGCTAACCCTGGAGCTGCTGACAAACTGAACAAAATGCTGGCTTAAAAAGCTGTTTTTCGTGCTTTCGATTGAGGATTGCCACTGGGACTTTTTTTATGTTGTTCATATTGTGGTGAGAGTCAGCTAATGAAAATATTTATGCTGCCTGGAGATCTGTTTCCTATGTGGCTGTATGCAGACTCCTGCATTCTTCAGAATGCCTACTTTGAGCAAAATCTACAGGGCAGGTCTCAGTCCCACTCTGTGAAAGCTGGATTTTTTCTAGAATTTACTGCCTTGAACCCATTGTGCTTCAAGTATTTGTAAAGAGTAACAAGTTTGTGTACAGTCAGCTCCTGTGCAAATACCATGTTAATATCTGAAGGTGCTGTGCCTTGTGGAAAAAAAATGCCAGTGCTATGGGAAACGGAGAAAGGGAAGCAGTGCAAGGAGGCAGGAAAGGACAAAGATGCTGGCTGTCAAGGGGATTTTCTTTGGGACTCATTTTTTAGCAGTCTGATGAAAGTTGTGCCTAGTGTGAGGGGAAGATGGAGCTATTTTTCTGCTCAACTCAGAGACCTATAATAACTATTTTAATGCTTACACTGGCGCTCCTTCTTATAAACAGAGCTGTTGCGGAGTTGCCAGATGTCTTGCTGTGTGAGATGGAAGATTAATACTGAGCTTACTGGAGCAGGTTCTTCAGTTTTGTGTGGGTTGTTTTCCATGTTAGAGTGAAAAATCTCTTGGTACTATTTGTTCTCCTTTGGGATTAGATTTTGTAAGTGGGAGAAGCTGGAAGAGCATCTCTTGGGCCTTGTCAGGGATGCTTTTGATCATGTTCCAGTGGAGATGTCCTTGTCAGGTTATGAAATCTCTTCTTTCAGCTCTGTGTCTCTCTTGTTCTGGCTTGGGGTCAGAGGGTCCAGCTTCACCCTGGTTGCTGTAGTGGGGGTCATTGATGTCTGTACCAGCACTGCCACCCCAGACTGGAAAGACCTTCTGAAAGTAGCTGTGTCAAAATATAGAGAGCAGGTGGAAGAGAAATACTGTTTGTTTTAGCAAGGTAGTAGGTCAGAAATAAAGAATAGAAAGAGTGCAAATTCCTCTGCTTAATTGAATTATGTTAACACTACCTTCTGTTCTTTTAGTGTAGAAGAAATCTTTATATAATACAGTCAATCCTTTGTTTATTTTTAAATCCCATAGTTTTAGGAAACATATCAATCTTAATTTGCCAGTTCTAGTAATTAATTCTAAGAATCAGCAACAATCTAATGCTCTCAGCTTTTGTTCTCAGCATGTTCCTCTGCCCAGATTATGCTGGCCAGCTTTCATTCCCACAGCGTGCTGACTCTTGAGAAGCAGCAAGTGCTTAGATCTTCCTTTGTCATTGCTTCCAAAATCCAATTAAACCTTTCTTTCCTGGAATATTTTCTTGATTTTTCTGTAACTCTGACTCTTTGCCTGGATAAGCCCCAGCTCAGACTCATCCCCCTTATGTTCCCTGGGCAGACAGCTCCAATGTAGGGCAACAGTTCTGGCCTGCCTTGTCTTTGAGGGTCATTTCACCTGCTGACGAATCTCTGCTCCTGCCTGCCAGGACTGCTTGTCCCATGGCTGGCAACCACAGGAAAACCTTGCTTGCATTCCCAGCTGCTGGCTCCTGTCTGCAAACCTAGGCTAGCACCATCCCCGGGCTCCAACTGCTTACCTCGTATCACTTTCTGGCTCACATCCCATCTACTGGGAATCTCAGTTATGTGAGTCAGGGAGCACTAACCTTGACAAATGGCAGACTCCAAAATTACTGCCTTTGCAGATTGAATCGACCATTGTGTGTATGTGTATCACTTCAAAAGAGATGCAAATGCTGTGAGGTGTTTTGTTTTGTTTTGTTTTTTGTGTGTGTTTGGTTTTTTTTTGGTTTTTTTTTTTTTTTTTTAATTAAATAATGGTATTCATCTGTATATCTAACTTCTAATCTCAGAGTGGTGTATTTCAGAAATGGGGATAATATCTAAGTTTATGTATGAAGGTTTGGAACTGCAGGGTTTCAGATAAGTTGTCTTTGCAAACCAAGTCCCTTGCTGGTTGATTATTTATGCAGGGCACCTAGCTTGCACAATACTTAAGATGAAAAGTTGTATTTCAGGTCACATAACTGAAAATAAGTACTTGTTCTACAATTTCTGTGAGGAGAGAACTGGCTGAGTAGAGGCGGGGTATGAATTCTGCCTCACTTTGTTCTTGTTTTGAAGAACTAAGAACCAAGAAATATGGGGGAGTAACCCCTCATGAGCTTGCATGTTGGGCTGGCTGCTCCCAGTAAGTGACTTTTATTTTCTGTAGCTGTACAGGAGAAGCAGAGCTAGGTAAAGGGTTCTTTGGTAGGACACCAGGCTAGTGGGTATTTAATTCCCTCTAAAATCAGGAAGAGTGGTGTTTGTCCTTGTCTGGTACACCAGCAGATATTCCCTCTGTGTTAGCACCAGGTGGCATTCTTACCATGCCTCTGATCCCAAGTTACTGTTTTTCCATTTCAGTTTTATAAATTGCATATCAAGATAAATATCATGATGAATACAGATTTCTGAAACACAGCTTTTGTGCCCTGTCAAAAATATCTTCTTGCTTAAGGCCTGGCTGATGGTCCACTTTGGTTTCTTGTTTCAAGATGAAGATTCTTTTCAGAACCTTTGTACACCTTTGGTGACACTGTTACAGTCCAGTATGTTTTGTATCTTCCTAATATGTAAGGAATGTTACACTTGCTCTTTCCCTCCCAGCCCGAGGACCTGTTCATGGCCTTGGTGTTCAGTTTCTCCTTGAGAAAAATTTTGCAAGCCTGACCTTGAATATTTTTATAACTGACTGCTTTAGAGAACTCTGTGAAAATGAGTACTCTGAATTATAATATAATATAATTATACATTTAAATAGTTATAATAAAAAACATTTCCACAGATTGATTTTTTTAAGAAGTTCTTCCTGATGCTGGTGTTCTCTAGGAATGCTTTTCCTGTTTTTTCCTCTAGGTCCTGTCTGCAGTATATGTGTATCATCTTTTGGAGCAAGACCAGTAGCTATCTTCAGTGGCTTTATGGTGGCTGGGGGCCTCATGATGAGCAGTTTTGCACCTAACATCTACTTCCTATATGTTTCATATGGGATAGTTGTTGGTAAGAAACACCTTCCCTTCATTTGGAGACTTAGTCTCTTGATTATTTCGAGTCTTGGTTTATGAAATGGGAAACTGATTCGCAGAGGCAGTAGTAGTCTGGGACTTGATTTATCAAGGAATACTTTGCTTTTGGGCAGAGAGGGATGTTGCAGGGGCAGGCTGTTACCATGTAGTAAAAGATAAAAACAATGTAAATGTTCATGAGGGTTTGAAAACAGTTTGTCCTCTGTTGACACAAGAGATGGAGAAGCTGAGGTTTTACCTAAGGGCTGGAATCAAGCAGATCTTCTGCTGGCATGAAATGCCAATCTTAAAGCAGTAATATCTCTTCTGGAATTTTGTCACATACTCATTCCAATTTGATAAATTAGAGATCATTAGGGAGCAGTGTTGTTCTCCCCATAACTGATTGCACATAAAATGCCGTGCTGGAGGCATGCAAGTGCTGTTGTCGGGCAGGCGGTGCCCTGCCCCGCGGGGCTGCCGTGGGTGGCTCATCAGGTTATCTGTGTCAGTGCTGGCGTGCTGGCCGGGCACGGTGCCACGGGCACGCAGCTCTGCCCAGCTCCCGGGCCAGCCCCGGGCTCGGAGCCCTGCAGCCCTTCCACGGAGCACGGAGCTCGGCTGGGCAGCTCCAGAGCCCCGCCTGCTCCAGCGGGCTCGGCAGCCTGCAGGCGGGACAGAGCGGGCAGCCCGCTGGCCCCGTGCTGGGTACCAGAGTTACAGGGTGCCTCCGTGCCCAGCGGGCACGAGGGCATCACAGAGGGGCATTCGTTCCCTGGAGGATGTCGCTTGTTTTAATAGCTAACTCTTTTTATCCAGGTCTTGGATGTGGCCTTTTGTATACCGCAACAGTTACCATCACGTGCCAGTATTTTGACAAACGCAGAGGCCTTGCACTTGGTCTGATTTCAACAGGTAGGACTTTTAATTGTCATTCTCTCCAGCTTTTCCACTCTGATATTGCCACCATTGCTCTGGCAATAAAGACCAGATTATGATTTTCTCAGTAGCTTAAGAAAGTTACTACTTTCTTAAATCAAAATATCAGTAGCAATGAAGAGAAAAACTCAGGTTTCAGATAAAATGGTAACTACTCTTGCAGGTTTATGCTGTGGGTCATCAATATAGATGAGGAAAGGATATTCACTGAAGTGAAAGCAGACTCATAGCTTGGGCTCTGTGCCATGGTTAGTGAAGGGAAACATTCCATAGAGTCCTGGGTTTTCTCTTTGTTCTTACCAGGATCAGAGGTGAGAAAGAGGCTGGAGATGCAGGATATAAATACTGCATCAGTTGTATTACATTAACTGTACCTTTGTACCTTTTAATGGCCTGAGTAGGAACAGTTACAGGTGGCTGTTGTCCCATGCTTTTCCTTCTTTGTGCCATGGAGTGTCTGCTCTGACCTCTTTTCCTGTCAGTGAGGAGACACAGGATCTGTATAGTTAGTGTTGTGAGATACTAATACCACATCCACACAAGCTGAGTAAAGAGGAGCTTCTGCAGAAATGTCTCTTGGGATCATTTTCAGTGGCTTTGTTTCAGATTCCATGTAGGTTGCCTTAAAACCTGGTATTATTGTGCCCTGGTTGATTTTAATACCTGAAAAGCAAAACTAACATAGATTTTGTAATTGATTTTTCCTGTGTTTAGCACCAAAGTATATAAATGGCTTGAATATAACCTAGAGACAGTCTTCAGCAAATAATTTTAAAGTTTGTCATTCAATTGACTTGGAAACCGATGTTCTGTGTTTGTGAGAGGACATCCACTAGTTAAAATGGATATATGCTCACTTCAACCAAGAGCCTTTTCTTTAAGTTACTGGGACTGCATTAAATGCTTGCACTCGTAGTAAATTCCCACTCTTCAGTGTTTTCTTCTGAATGGCCAAATTTCTAAAATGCATGTTTAGTCCTGTAGAGCTTCCGAAATGTCTTTGGAGTAAACTCCCACTCCAAACTCTGGCAAACTCTGCTCCTCACACACCAGGCAGTCAAGGGCTTCTTCTAGGAGGGGTCTTGGTGAATTCCTGGTCTTTTTGTGCCTGGGAGGAGGAAGGTGGCAAAGAGAAGAAAGAGCAAAATATTGGAGTGGGGAATTCTAACTGTGCTAACTCAAAATGGTACCTGAAGGGATACATGCATATATGTGTGCAGAGCAGAGGGGTAGCTTAGTAGTTCTTTGATGTTTTTAATCAGAAATAGTACTGATCCTACTTGTTTCTAAAGTGTCTGCTAATGTTATTTGTAAAAAAATTGTTCAGATATTTTGAGATTTTTTTTTTAATTTTATTTTATTTTGTGGCTACTCAGTAAAGAAACTGTAACTTCAAGAGAGATGATGACTTACCAGTTCATTAAACTTGGGAGAGAGGAGCACAAATGAACTACCATTCCTGGGACAGTGTATTTATAGCTGCTGAATTGTGGAATTTTGTTAGTATTCAAGAATGGTCTTGGTTCTTCACTTTAAACCAAACTTATTTTTCTTTCATAGGCTCAAGTGTTGGACTCTTTATATATGCAGCACTGCAAAGAGAGCTTATTGAGCTGTATGGACTGGATGGGTGTCTGCTAATAGTTGGTGCCCTGTCTCTAAATATATTAGCCTGTGGCAGCCTGATGAGGCCTTTGGAATCACCCAGTTCTCCTCCACCAGAGAAAATGTTTGTAGACAAAGTCCCAGATCAATATTTTGTTTACCATGAAAAGGAAAAGACCATTGAAGAAAACATTAGCATCCTTGAAAAGGGCTATATTGATGAAAAGTGTGTGAACAATGTGCCTGATTGCAAACAGGATAGCATTTTGAATAAGAATGTATTGAGCTCAATAAATGTAAATGAGAAAGACATTACAAAAAGAAAGTTGTAGAACAGACAAACTTCTGCAAGCAACTCGCCAAAAGGAAGTGGCAGCTCTATTTGACCTACTGGAAGGATACCGTGGTTCTTTTCAAGAACAAAGTATTTTCAGCTCTTTTTGTTGCAATCTTGCTTTTTGATATTGGTGGATTTCCTCCTTCTCTGCTCATGGAAGATGTAGCAAGAAGTGCAAACATTAGTGAAGATGACTATTATATGCCCCTTATTTCCATTATTGGCATTATGACAACAGTTGGCAAACTTATTTTAGGAATACTGGCAGATTTTAAGTGGGTTAACACTTTATATCTCTATGTAACTACCTTATTGATGACAGGAGTGGCCTTGTTTGCAATTCCATTTGCCAAAAGTTACCTTACATTAGCAATGCTTTCTGGGATTTTGGGGTTTCTGACGGGGAACTGGTCAATTTTTCCATATGTAACAACAAAGACTGTGGGGATTGAGAAACTGACTCATGCCTATGGGATATTGATGTTCTTCGCTGGACTTGGGAATAGCCTTGGACCACCAATTGTAGGTAAGGGCAAAGTGCACAGTATAAGCTGAACATGAGCTTTTCACAAGCAGACAAAGCTTTTACATGTCTAATAATAATGGAAGATAAAAATCAAAAACTGAAAAAAAAATGCTGTTTGGCTGGTTGTGTTCGTAATTCAGATTTGAGGAAAAACACATTTCATGTCTAAGGGGGTCAAGCAGTATTTTAGGTTTGGCCTATTTAATTTAATTTTATTTTGTTGTTTGGGGTTTTTTAATCGATGTGTTGTTTCTCTGTGTTATCAATGCTGTGTCACATTTCACTGATGTGCTTCTCTCTTATCCCCACCCTCAGGCTGGTTTTATGACTGGACGCAGGAGTACGACACTGCTTTCTATTTCAGTGGCTTTTGTGTCCTGCTGGGTGGATTTCTCCTGCTGTTGGCAGCCCTGCCCTGCTGGAATGCCTGCACCAATCAGAGCTCCAAGCTGCCTCCAAATACTTACTCATACAAAGTTGCATCTAATGCTTAGGTGACAACTGGAAAACACTTTGCGCCCTTTTATACTGTATAGCCAAGTATCTTAGTAATTTTCCACTTATTTATGAAGCCCAAAAATTCTCTTTCCACTAGAAAAATTCCATTGTTGCTTGTTGTTCAGTCCCTTTTACTTATTTTGTTTCTTTTTTTTAATGTTCTTTTTAAAAATAGTCTTATTTTGTGTACTATGCACCGTGTTTTTGGCCTTTGTCTACTGTAATTTCCTTTCACCCTGTAAAGGGGATGTTCTGCTGTATTATCAGCTGTACTTTTTTTAAAGGGGGGGTTGGTATGGAGGGGTGAACACTTTGAAGCAAAAATGAAGGCCTGTTCTTCATAGGAGAAGGCTGGCATTTCTGCCACCTTCTGTAGGTCTCCAAGTTGCACAATTAGGCTTTACAAAACAAGAATTTGCCTTATTAAAATGTAATACTGTGGCAAGGTGCTTTTAACATCCTGCTTAGATAAACTTTTCTGTCTTTTTAAAGTTTCTCCAATTTACAATTAAGTGCCAATTGTGGGAGGGAGAAGAGGGAAAACAAAATCAACCTTGTGTTGCATAACTGAACATTATGATGAAAGTAAAGATTCTTATTACCACTGCGACTAAGAACTGTGTTTATAAATATTGCACATTTTGTGAAGCCTGTTTATAAAACTGTTGAACCAAAACCTTTTAAACCAAGGAATAAATGTGATCGTTGAAACCATGAAAGGAGGTGCTGACTTGGTTATGGAAGTTCATAATCTTTATATCAGGGCTGGAGAGATGCTCACTGAAGCCCTCAGGTGAGTGTTTCTGAGCAAGGCACCCACAGTCTGGTGGTCCTGGGCACCTCTCTTGTTTCACAACCCATTTCAGCAGATTGAAGCTGCTGCAGAAATCTTAGCAGTAAGGGCTTTTAACAAGGTAGACCTGATTAAAAAGGGGGAATTGTGACAGCAATATCATCTCTGCTGCCCTTTTTTGGAATGGATATAGCAAGGAGAACATTCAGTAACAGAGAGCAAGAAAAAGCATGGGGGAGGGCTAGCAGAAGAGGTTCAGAGAAAGCTGATGGGGAAAGAGTTGCAACACTTGAACACCAAAGAAGTCATTGAAGGGAGAGCCCTTGAAACCTCTTGTCTCTCTAGCTGCAGGCTACCCCTGTTGCGTGTTGGGTTTTGCTGGCATGGCTGGGGGAACACTGTGTGATGATGAAGCTTTCCCTGAGCCAGGCAGGTGCTCCAGCAGAGGCAGGGTGATTTGGCTGGCTCTGCACTGCCCTGTGTGCCCTGGTGCAATGGCTTTTGCTTACAGAGCTGCTCTCATGCCAAAGCTGAGTCTGGTTGCTCCTGCAACCAGTGACAGAAATCTACCATGGGTGGCACGTCCTGTGTGCTTTGGCTTCTTGCTGCAGGCTTGATGTTTAGTGGAGCATGTTGAAAGGCTTGGGTGAGGTGGAAGATTGGAGTCCTGAGTTACATCCTGCGTGGCTGCCTGCAAAAGCCCAAGTAGTTCTCAGCAGTGCTATGGGCTCCAAGTGTCTCATGATTCTGGCTCATTCATAGTTCTCAAGATAAAAGCCAGGCGTGTAATGAGCAGCCTGTATTGTTGGAGTGCTGTGCACAGAGTTACTGTGTTTGCACACCTCATTAAGCAAGAGGGATGCAACATCTAAGTGGGGCAGACCTACGTGCTAGTAATGTTCCCTCATCTGGTCCAAAGCAGGAAAATCCAGCTTGGCTTCAAACAGTTTTTGCTGACTTTCTGGGATTCACTTACTGTTTGTATTAAAACATGACAAGGATGCAGTTAGTTCATCTCTTTTGTTTTGTTTTTTTTTTTCCTTCCATTTGTCAGCTGAGTGTAGCTACTGTGTGGGATTTCCTCCTGGATTGCTTATTCAGTGCATATGGAAAGAATATTGAGTATTTTGGATAGTCATAAATGTAACTTCAGTCCTGAATCGGAGTCCTAGGTACCTGATATGGATTTGCACCCATTTTATGTGCTCTTATGGCAGCTGTAGTCATATTTCACCACCTGTATATAAAAGTAATACCATGTTTTACACATTTTAAAGAAAGTGCAGGGATAGCCTGGGTACGATTAGGGCATGTATGCCTTCAGATTCATCTTTTAAAAGCTCACTTCCTGCCAACAATGCATTCTGAGTTCTTTAAATATGAAACTGATGTTAAATTATGGTCGGTCTGAAAAAACGCAGCTGGAATTAATGCAAATAATTAGGTGGTATGTAGCACACTCTTGCAATGGAAATGGAGTCTATTATTAGGCAGCCTGATATATGTGGAAATATGACTAGTGATCTGGAACGGTTTCCTGATGTAACCCTACTCAGCAGTGAGGAAAGGGCCCTGACAGTTGAAGAACTTTATTTGCCACTGCAAGCAATATGTGCTAGGATTCCTTGCCCCAGCCATCTGAGCACCGTGATTTTATTAATCTTGTTTTTAATTGGTAAACAAGACCAAAGATTTTGATGTTTTGAGTTTTACTTTCTAGTTTTGCAGGGTTCCTTTCCAAGAAGATATTTCCAGAGATGCTGCAAGTTACATTTTATCTGAGAGCCTTTCCTTCTGCCTTCATACTTCATTCAAATCATGAGGCCATAGGTTAGAAGGTAGCAGGACAGGTGTAATGTAATAATCTGTGCTTTATTTGCTTGAAAAGTAGGTCATCAGCATTGACAGAGTGTGATGTAGAGGGTAGGTAAACAGTTCTGCCATGTAGAATTCTGGATTGTCTTGAGTTTTATAGTCCCTGACAAAAAGACCTGGAACAAATGGAATTAGATGCTTAAGTAATTACTCTTTATTGTACAAGAAAAAGTTATTGTTTATTGTATAAATTATTCAGTTAGTGTGAGTCAGTCATTTATCTAATTTGCAGATCCTATGAAAGTTTATCGTAGTTGCCAAAACATAAGACAAATAAAACTGTGAAATATCATTAGATTTAAAGTGTACTCTGTGCCTTGCTGAATTGATGGGCTTTATCATTAGCTGCAGAAAGAGATTACATTCCTTTGGTAGCTGTTAATTTGTCTACATCATGCTGATCCTAGATTCCTGCACCCTGCACTGACATTGAACAATGTGCTGAGTAAGGGCTATAAAAATTGATGGAGATGTTTGCATAGCATTAAACTGACATGGAGGTATTTTTTATTGGAGAGATATTTCACTTCAGGTCGTTCAGGAGAGCCTTTCACATATACATATGGTGAATATGTTGGGCTGAGCATGATACCAGCCAGATTAAAAAAGGCAAAATCAGAAATTATACAGAAATCCAGTTGAACAGGACAGAGAAAGTAGAAGTTGATTTCCTATGAAACAGAATTTCTTAGACTCAGAGGACTCATTTCAGTGATGTTTTGCTGTAGACTCAATTAAGTTGAAGAGCCAAGTTAGACTTGTTAGTCTTCATACAAGAAACAGTCTTTAGAGCTGTGTCAATATGCTCTCTGATTACCAAAATCCACTTAGATTTTTTTTTTATAAAGGTATTTGTTCTTTTAAATGTTGGCTTTTAAACAATCAAAACTGTTCAGAGGTGATACACACATGTTCAACTTGACCTGTGCTGTAACATGTAATGAATTTGTTGCAGGAACTAAATCACAGATTTTAATTGAAAGGGATCTTTAAAGGTCCTCTAGTTTAAACTCTCTACCATGACATAGTGATTTCATTTCTCAAAGCAGCTGCTGTTCCTGGTTTGTTGTCACTTTCGTGGCTCTGTGGGGAAGGCTTGACTCCTTTCTTTTATGTCGTCATTTGGTATGTCTGCACATTTTCTGTGACAGCATCTTACGCTGGTTTTCTTTAGTGTGTCCATAGCTTCTTACAACAACTCTGTTGGTCAGCTTTAACCATCTGTGTTCAATGTGTGGAGTACTTGCTTGCTTGGGCTTTTTTCATTAGTATTAAATAATCACATCAGTCCAAGCAGACTTTATTAGCTCTGGTGTCAATTCATGTTTTCAGAAACTAGAGGCCCAGATGTCTGAAATGAGCAGCTTGCTGAAATTCTTGGCCAGAGCTATATAAAAACAATAAAATATGACTGGTATCCTCTACTCTGCCTGCAGATGCTCAAGGCTTCATCCTTGTGCATGTGTGATAAGGAAGAGCTGAGACAGGACAGATCCTGTGGCTCTGGGGCCTCCCTGCTGTGTTTTCTTCTCTTTGGGTCCCCTGTGTCGGGTGCAGGTGTTGTGCTGTGTTTGCAGCAGTTTTGTGAGGGGGAGGAGAACACGTCTGGAGCGTGAGGCTGAACACGCAGCCCCCTCTGCTCTGTTCACCTAGGATGCAACAAGGAACTCATGGAATGCTCAGGTGTTCACTGTGTGACTCAGGAGGCTTCAGGAGATCTGCCCTGCACCCATTCCTGACTGCGTCCCTGTGCTGCTGTACAGGGATGAGGTACAGTGGTTTTCCAGGCCATAGTTTCAAGTTGTGTTTTCTGCCAGTCGAAGTGCTGTCTTAAGGCATCCAACTGCATCACTGTGGGTGCATTGCTAAAAATGCACTCACAGAACCTCTGAAAATGCTTTCTTCTTTTATTTTATCCAAGATCAGCTGGATGTTTCTGTGGTGGGAGCTCAGGTGTAACTGCTGGCACAACATGTGCTGCATGGCTGGGAAGGAGCTCGGGACAATTCCTGTGCAAGCTGCCTTTGCAGCCGTGGCCCTGTGCAGAGTGACTGCAGCAAATGCTCTTCTCCTCTGCCTTTGGCCCCAACCTTACTCTTACCTGGTCACAGTTAAACTTGCAAACTCAATTTCACTTAATTCAAATAAATGTCTTTTCCTCCCTTGTTTCTCTCATTGCAGGCTGCAAAATTATCTGCCTAACCTTTTCCCTCCTTTCCCATGTCACACACAGCTTGTGTTGAAAAGTAAACATGTTTTCAGTGATTAACAGCATAGACTAGATGCAGCTGAGTAACAAGATGAATACCTACACCCCTGTTTTGTAGATGGCCTGTGCTCTGACCAACTCTATATTTACAGATTGTATCTAAACAGTTTTTGTGGTTACAACTTTAAATTTTGATATATGACATGCACATCAGGTTGGATTAGGTCACGCTGTCTTCCATTGGAATCAAATTAGTTTGCTATTTAATTAAAATGTCCCTGGGTTGGAGTGGCTGTGTCCCTGCTTTGCATTACTTTGGGGACCATCCTCCCAAATTAGGATAACTGAAATCATCTGGCATGTCTTTCTCAGATTCTGTGAATTACAGCAAATACTTTGCATGAGGTTGCACAAGATATCAGAAAAATGTTTAATTAAATAACATTTGCTTCAAGTGAAACAGAGTCAAGTGGAGGTGCTGTGAAGAAGTAGGGAACAAAAAAATATATTTGTGAGACTAGGTTTGACAATCTGGTGCCTCCCTGGTGTATCCATGAGATGAAACAATTAAGAAGTCACTCTTCTGGGTGTATGAATTTTAGCTACCAAAAAGATTACTGGGAGAGAGCAACAGGAAGAAGAAATTCCCACTGAGTAGACCATTACCTTGTTGCTTCTGAAACAGGAGACCTGAATTTTCATATGACAGACTGAATAACTCCAAATAGGGTTTTATTATATCTGAAACTGGGAAGCTGATGGAGGTGCTGCTGCCATCTCAATTTCTCTGTGGGGAAGGTTGCATTTTAAGGGTCTTTTTTTGAGTTTTCTCTGATTTTGATCAAGAAGTAATATCACAAGACTGCATAAAGTAGAACTTATTGGACATAATAGGAGCAACTCTTTTGAAATGAACCAGTAAGGAGTGGTTCTATGCCATTGGAGAAATACAGAAGAAAAACTGCCTCTGCCTGGCTTTTACATGGGCTAGGGCAGTGTCTGTGGTGCAAGAGGATGCTGAAGCCTCTACTTACTGTACTCCTCCTTTTTCTTTTGTTTCCTTTTTATCCCCACCTCAGGTGCTGTGCAAGCTAGAGGCGGAGAGGAGGCAAGGACTAATCCTGTCTTCTTTACAGCTCTTCAAAGAGGAAATTTTGTGCTGAAACGGTATTATTTATGAAAAATGGGAGCATATGGTGCCAGAGATAATTGCTTCGGCAAGAGATTAATACACCATGAGCTGTCTGGAGCTGAAGCTGGAAGCTGAGTATCCCTTCAGCCGTGGGAAGCTGTCAGAAACCAGCAGCAGTTTGTGGATGGAGACTCATGGGAGGTCCGTCTTCCTGGGAAGATGATTTGGGATGCAGAAAAAAAGTTGCCTGATACTTGCAACTTTTGCTGAAACTAATCCAACATTTCAAATTCCCTTTGAAAATGAGCAGACAGGGAACAAACCATGATTGCAAAAATTTTGTATCCATTGTGTTTTTCTTTCATCTTTTTTTTCTTTGAGAAATAAACCTGGAATCAGTCAATTTCATGATATAGACTGAAATATAATAGAAATACAGACTTAAAATAATTTGTAGGGCCTGAAAAAGCACTCTACTTGCTTCATTGCAATAGTTTTCAGCTTGTGGCTACTTTTGCTGATGTTCTGCTCTTTAGCAACAACGGCACGATAGCACCTTTAGATAATGAAGCAATACTGCATTTTGAATGCTGACTTGTTTTCCCTGGAACAGCATCAAGAAAATGAAGAGGTTTAAGTGCCAGGTGGAGATTAGAGGAAGAAAATGAAATTCAAAACAGGAAACAGAGAGAGGCAGGCTCCAAAACAACCTTCATGACATTTCACTCCAAGAGAGGAATATTGACAGTTGCCTGCCAGTCACTTTCAGTTCCACAAAACTGCCAAGGAATTGTGCAGCTTTCTGCAGGCTTTTCAAAGGCCTTTAAAAGAAAGATGATGCTAAAATGTATAAAGGGCTGGGAAGACCAAAAAAAAAAAAAAAAAAAAAAAAGCCATCAAAGCAGTCTGAGCATTTGCCTCCCACTGTTTCATTGGGCAGTTCTCCACATGCCTGTAATTCAGCTGCCTGGAAACAGGCTGAGCTGAGCCACCTCAGGACACCAACACATCCCTTGCCAGAGATGGGCTCAGATAGAGAGAAGCAGCTCCAAGTCTGCCAGGTGCTGTGTCTACAGTAGGAAGGAGCCTTGCCGTGACTCAGGGGATCTCTGCTCAGGCACAGCTCTGGACTCGTGTGTGCCTGGCTGCTGGAGAAGGGGCAGCTCCCGTGTGCCTGTCTGCCACTGGCTCTGCAGACATACCCCTCTCTGTCCTCTGTCTGCTTCCAGAGAAGACCACCTGAGCAACTGCAATCAGAAATCAAGCTAGAGGGGATGCTGCTGGGCTGACAAGGGCTTGCCTGGCAGGAGGTGTTGTGGCCTGTGTGCTTTTCCCATAGGCACAGCGAAAAGCAATGCAAGTAGCAGCAGAGGAGAGCTGCTTTCTTGTCAGGACAGCAACTCTTCCTTGCTGATAATTTAACTTGGCAAATAGGCATGGTTGGCAATCAGACTGTTATGTTGAAGGGTATGTGGCAACCAGTCCTTATGTCTGTGCTATGACTTTAACCAGCTAAAATATAGGAAAACTTATATTGATACTGTAGTAATCAAGAGAGATGCCTCATTTCTTGCCAATGATTATCTAATATGAGACGCATTTTTCCATGTCTACTTGTGTCTTGGTTGTTAGCTCTTATTTCTACTTTTTTCCTATTGCTTGAGAAGCCCTATAGTTTATCTGTCAGGTCCATATACTATAAAATGTGCACATTTTCAGAATTTACTTACTTTACTGTTTAGAGTTTCTCATGATGAATTGGGATAAAATATACGAATGCTGTTTGTGACATGAAAACCTGCTTTGCAAGCCAGTAATACAGGTTTATCTGGTGGAATCTCAACTGTGTGTATCAGCCCTGGCTGTTTTTTGTGATAATTCAGGGATTCATTTATGGGCTTAGCTCCCAAGGGTTCTCAAGGCTGATGTGGTGCAACTGATGTATCATAGTATGACAGTGCCTTTAAAAAGCCTGCAGCTGGCATCAGCAGAGCTGCTTGTCCTGGTGTTTTCCTCTAATCCAGAGCCACCAGAGCGTCTCCAGCTGGATGTGGGCCACGGCAGGACTGCCCTCCTCACATCCCACTGCAGGTCATGCGCTCCCTGCTCAGCTCTTGCCCTCCAGCAAGGGCTTTCTTTCCTCCTTGGCTGGATGCTTGGAGACTCCTGAGGCTGAGACAGATCACCAAGTTAGCAGAACAGGCTGCTTGCAGCTTTGAAGGAAAACTTCAATGAACTATGAAGCCTCAGTCAATTATTTTTCTTGCTGCTATTGTTTTTTACTGCTGCTGACAGCGAATTTACCTCTGCCCTCTCTCACAGGGATCCTGCTGTTCCTCATGTTGCTGTAAAACCCTGGTTTTCTAAGAAATAAAACTAAACTTTTCTGTTTTCCTTTCGTGTTTATCCTTTCTCTGTCTTTTGGAAACATCAGCAACCCTCACAAGTAGCCCATTCAGCAGCTGGAGGCCACGGCCCCAGTGGAGAGAGTACAAAGGCAGCCCCTGGTGCTCGTCCAGCCCCACACATACCCAGGCTGGGGCACTGCCTTTCCTCACAAGCCTTCCCCTGGGCGGCAGGGTGCTGGGAGACCAAAGGCTTTGGTTTTAATTTGGACGTGGCCCTTGATGTCAGGGTGGCTTCTCAAGGCAGCACCAATCCTTTTCATACATCTGAAATCCTGCAGGAGCTGACTTTGATCCAGGGGTTGTGAAGGGTTTCAGCTACACAGTATGAGCAGTTATATGTTTAATTTGTGCTGCCTGCAGCCTCCTGCTCTTTGTACAACTGCGATGCGAGGAGAAATCCCTCCGCCCCTTGCTGTTTGGTGGAAGGGGCAGCCGTGCCCGGGGCTCGGGGCTCCGCGCCTTGCCTGCAGCGGGGTCTGCAGCATCTCCTCTCCGGCAAGCCTCGTGTGCCCTCTAGCTGCTGCGGCTCCCGGGAACGGGCGTGCCTGCATCTTCCCCGAGCCTTGCTGGAGTCCAGGCAGGACTAGAAAGCAAATTCTTCAATAATTGAAGTCAGAGGAGCAGTCGAGACCAAGAGGTTGATTGCAATGGCTGCCACCTTGTTTGTCCTGAGTCAATAGATAAAATTTGTGTTTGTTGCTCAGGTGGAGAATTTGTTGCTTTGAGAGGTATTTGCCTGCAGTTTACATGTTCAGCTGAAGCAGGGGAGAGTGACACATCAGCAGGATGATTCCTGTGGCATCTAGTAAGATGGCAGATGAAAATGTGCTGTGGGGCACAGAGCAAAGAGTTAGAGATTGAAAACTTTGTTTTAATTTTGTAGTTTTTGCACAGGCCTTTTTGTGAAGTGTTTCTCTGCAGAGTGCAGATTGCTGCAGGCTCACAGGCATGGTTTGCTAAGGTGCCTGACCGCGTGGTGATTTTGTCTGTCCCAAAGGGACCCAGCAAGGGAGGGGAGCTGCTGGTGCTCCAGCTGCCTTGCAAACACAGCGATAAAGGGTGTGAGGACAGCGGGGTGGGGAAGCACTGCTCATGGTGCCTGGAGAGCAGAGGATTTGGATGCAGCAGGGAGAGGAGGTCACACCAAAATGCCCCCTGTACCCTTTCAGCCACAAGCACAGAACACCACGCTGCTGTGGGAGGGCACTCACACTGCTAATATGGGAGCACCAATGCACTTTCTTCTCACTTTTACAAGCCATGGGGGTACAGCACCACCAGCCCCAGGACCTCCTGTGGGCCCAGCAGCTTGAACAGGCTGAGCAGCCTCAGCCATGGTGGTGGGCACAGGGAGAGCTTGTCTGTAGAGACAGGCCAGGCTGAGCCTGTGGGGTGGTGAGGAGGATGCAGGTTTTTCTGGGGCCAGCTCCTTAGGTAGAGGAAGAAAGCCCTAAACTGCAACATATTCAGACTTCATGAGATCTTGTCGAGTGTAAGTGGGTGAAAATTCTGCACTAGTTTTTAAGTGGTATTCCTTCTGCTAAAGAAAAGGGAGCCGTGTCTGCTGTCTGCGCTGCACCAGTGTAGTGTTGGAGTAACTCCTGCTTTTCTTGTGCACCACCAAGGGGGTCTGGCTCAGCCTCTAACTTTTTCTGCCTTGTGTGTTCTGCTTTTATTTCATGTGTACCTACTAAGTTTGTGTTAAAAATCTCCCCCAGTTAGATTTTACTGCAACATTACTTCTTTATGACTTATTTCCAGGACAGGCTTGATATCTGAAACAATTATAAGGGGTGTAGGGCTTAATTGCAACTTCTTATTTTGAAAACTGGATGGGTCCTTGCCCATGGGCTGGCCAAAATGATTGTGTACGTGTTATATAAACAAGTAACTATAATCTGTACATGGAGGGCCACCTCATAGTATTTTCCTTACTGCTGTGACAGGCAGGAGGGATATTTGCAGGAATATCTGCAAACCTGCACTGGAAAAACCCAGTCAGGGGCAAATATCAGGCCAAGGATCAGCATGGCTTGGGTAGCTGTGGCATTGTGTGTGGTAGGTGCTATGGAAACATCTCCTGGTGGTAACACAGCCCTCAGCTTGTGCAAGGTGCCTCCAGAGGGAAGTGCTGGCTGCAAGGAATCCACTTTTACTAGGAGTTAATTTCTACCTTCCACCAGCTCTGGAGGGAAACCGCTGATTAAGATGATGCCTAGCAATTATACTATGATAAGTTAATTGCAGGGAACAGCCCAATGGCTGCAGTTAGCTTTTGGCCAGGCTGCACAGCTTTGTGGAGGGGAAGAAAGGTGATCGTGTCTTGTGAGCAGCTGAAATACTGGCACTCTGCTGCAGTCTAACATGGGAGCAGGCGCCTCCCTTTCCATTTGCGTAAGTGAACTTAAATCTGGCTTTTTGGTCCTTTCTCACCCCCTTCCTCCCTTCTGAGAAGGCTGACGGTCTGCTGCATCTGAAAAGGGAAAAGGGAGGGGTTTAGAGTAATGATGCAGAAATATTATAGAGGCTTTTTGTAGCACCTCGCAGCTTCTATACAAAAATGCTCTAAAATATGTTTGGCACATGCTGATTATTTGTTCTCGTTAGATAACTATTCATGCTGTAAGACTAACACCATAGTCTGAGCTTTCCTATGTACTGAAAGAGCAAAATGGGCTGGGGTGTTTCGAGCGCTGTGTGTGCTTTTGCCATGGCAGCAGGGCTGGCCTGGAGCTCCAGCTCACGGCTTTGCTGCAGGCGTGCGTGAAAAACAGCTTCACTATGGCAGCTCAGCTTCAAACCCATAGGAAAATCTTTCCCTTTTCCTTCTGAAAACATAGCAATAAGAACATTTAAGAAAAGGCTGGCTTCACAATGCGTTGAGATAATGTTAGCAAAAAAACATTTTTGAAATTCCCCTTTAGATGCTGTTTAAATAGTCCTAGTGCAGAAGTGGTAAATCCAGGTGTTCCTGGATTGGACCCCTGCTCTCACTGCCTGGTAGGAACAAAAAGCAAAAGCAGCAACCAGTGAGGGCAATGGCACCTGCGTGTGGGGCAAGCAAGGGGCTTAGGGGAGCGGGCAGGTCAGCCAGGGCTCCTTTCGCAGTGCCAGGCAGAATTTCCCCTTTCCTTAAATACTCCTGAGGGATATTATTCTTAAATATATATATAGAAATATATATATATATTTAATGTCTCTAAGCATATATGGAGCTCTGTATTTTTAGGCCCCCCCAGGCAGCCCTGAGGGGTGCAGAGCCGGCGTGCACACCCCGGGGCAGCCCCTGCCCTCACAGAGCCCCGGGGCCCTCAGGCCGGCTCCCTCCACAGCCCACGCTCTGCTGGCATGGAGAAGCAGCTCCCTGCCTCAGACTGGAGGAACAGTGCAAGCTGTATGTGATTTCTTAGGCTTTTGCACCAGTTGTTGGGGTAAGAAATTTGGAACAACTGGGTGAGCAGAAAGGAGCCCCTTCCGAGGCTGTGCTGTGGCTGCCGCTTAAATTCCACTTCTGGTTCTTCATGAACCTTGCATTTTTTATCCTCGGGAATTAGGCAGAAATTCACAAATTTCATGGAGTTGGAAGGCTGTGCACCAGCACGGGGTCAGTTTTTTTCCTGACCTGTGGGTCTCTTTTCGAGGGGCAGTGACCCCTCTCTGTCCTGAGCAGTGCACCTGCCTCAGCACAAGGCCCCATTTTCCCTGACTGTAGGGGTGAGGGGGCTCTACTGGAGTCTACCCCACCACAGGTCTTGTCTCAGCTCTACAGAAGAATATGAATATTTTAAGAATATACAGCAAAAATAAAACCTATACTAAGATGCTACAAAGAAGACAATAATTTTATTAAAGCTGTAGATCTTTGGAAGCTAAAATAATAAAAGGCAGTCACTGTTTGCAACTTGTCTGTTTTTATTCCTCAGAAATCATTGTCTTCTGTACAAGTTAGGCACACAACAAATAAAGTTTCACCAGATCTACAGTTCAGTGGAGAAAGGAGCACGTTTGGTGTTCCTCTGGAAACCCTTGTACAGGATGCAAAGCAATGTGGGGTTCCTTCTATTGTGACACAGATGGTGGAGTACCTGGAGGTATTTGGTAAGTTCATATTTTTCCTGCTCCGCTACTGGAAACTGATATTCTTTTTTAAAGCTGTACTTTTCCATTGTAAATGCTGAAAAATCCTTATTTACAATTATTGTGTTTTCTTCAAGGAGCTCTTGCATTTTGGAGTCCAGTTCTCATCACAAAGATGTGTTAAAGCAACCACTGCTTACTGTTTTGTATTTCTTACACAGGTCTGGAGCGTGTCGGTATATTTCGAATTGGTGGCTCAGCAAATAAAATCAAGGAACTGAGGCAGAAATACAATCAAGGGGAAAAAGTAGACCTTTTTAACGATGGAGATGTTGATTCTGTGGCCAGTCTCCTGAAGCTCTTTCTGAAAGAACTACCAGTGGCTCTTTTTCCAGACAGTATTTGTTCTGGCTTGCTAAAAACTTTCCAAGGTACAGAACGGGCACCTTTCAAGCTTCTGTCCTTTCTCTGACAGTGACAGATAATGTGTTCATTGCACTTTGTAAAAACAAGGTTTTGTGTTTCCTTAACCTGAGACTGATGCTTAATTGCTTTGGAGGGACCAGGCATCTATGAACTTGACTACAGTAGTTTTAAAATTCATTAAGTCTTTTGGATTCCTTTCCATCTTGTGGCAATGAATCCTGCAATCCAATCCTGTATTCCTTGAGAAAGCTCCTCTTCTGCATGCTTTCTTTTTTAAATTGTATACCATGCTAGTTACTGAGATAATATTTTTAATTTTACTGCAATCACCACCATAATGCTGCTTGTGCCTTTATATAGCCACTGCCTCACTTCTCTCTTTCCCAAGCTGAAGCCTCTTTTTTATTTAACCTTCCCTGGTAAAGGAGGTTTTTCCGCACATCACTGTTCTTATTTAGAACTGTATTTTTAGTTAGCATTAATTTACCAGTCCTCTAATAATCTTCTTGGAGAGCAGTGTGTGGAGCAGCATGCAGAGAAGAGGGGCAGCCCCAGCAGCCCACTGCCTGGCTCCCCTTTCACACCTGGAGTGGCTGAGCTCTGTTCTCACTCTGCCCGGTGACTTTCACTGGTAACTAATTCAGGTGTTTGCATACAAATGAGTGGGTTTTGTGAGTTATTTTGCAGGCTGCTTTTGTTCAAAGTGTCCGTGTAGGAGCTTACAAAGAAAGAGGAAGAAAGCAGTTTCATGAACTGTGAAAGTCTATGCAGAAAGACCGATGGGGCTTTTTTAAGAACCTAGTTTTTTCTACCCTGAACAGTCTTGCTGCTATTTTTTTTAATTATTTTTTTTTTCCTCTCTGTCCCCATTTTCCATTTCTCTCATTAATCAGTTGAGCACCATGAGCCTTGGCCTGCACAGAATGTTTTTTAGGGCTAAAATTACCCTCAAGGGCATGATTTGCTTATAAAAAATGTCAAAGCTACACAGATGTGTCCTGGTGATCCATGGCAAATTTGAGCATCAGCTGCAAGTTATTGAGTCATCTCAATTCTAGTAACCAGGAAACTTTATCCTACTGATATGGAACTGCTGGTCAAATGGAGTTGTTTGTGAACCCATTTTCTGCCTTGTTGCCCTTCTTTAAAGAGTGAGAACCAAGAAAATGCTAAGTATCCCCAATTTAGAATTTTAAGCATCTCTTGTGTAACTACAGTTGCATATTTATAGAGCAAAGATGTTTTGAGTCTGAGAGCTACCAATTAGTCAGGAAATGAAGATGATGTGGGACTGAAAGGGTACAATTTCTCATTCCTCTTATGAGAATCGTACAGCACGTATAAAATCTCTTGGGAGAATCAAGGCTGACAACCTTGTACCACTTTTCAAGGCAGCTTTGAGGATTCAGGTACAAGACTCCTGCCTTCAGTTTCATTAGGAAAACAGCAAGTCCTGGATGATTCTGCCATAAGAGGAAAAATATCCAAAACAGTGAGTTTAAAACTCAGTATATGGAAAATCCATGGTTCTTATATATTCCTAAGTGAAAAACATGTCAAAATTTAGTGTACAAAATCCTTGTTTAGGACATAATTGTTCTTTATTTTGTTCTAATATATTTTAAAACCTTCCTTCCTTCTTATATCTAATGTCTATGATGAAACTGGTATAAGGAATATCTAAGATTGTGTTTGTTTGGTTTTTTCCCTTAGAGCGCAAAATCAACACAACAGAATGCATAGAGAACCTGAGACAATTGCTCAGCTACCTGCCTAAAGCCCATCAAAACCTTCTTCAGTTTCTGTCTGCTTTCCTATTAAAGGTAGCAACCTACAGTGCAGTGAATTTCATGACTCTGGAAAACCTGGCCATCGTGTTTGGACCTGCTCTGTTCAAGTGAGTCCTCTCTATTCAGCTGCCTCAAACTGCACAACAAGATTACACCTCACAGGGAGGCTTTCTGTTGTAACTGTGTCTGATAGACAGTGGGGCATTTTGTAAGTTCAGTGTTTATATGGTATATTATGGGCAGGTGTGACAGGTTCTGAGCTGACAGCTTTTACTCTTTTGGGCACAGACTAGACAGTGCAAGCCTCAAGTAAGAAACCATGTGAACAGATATGAGGGATAGAAAGCTGTTCAATGAAAATTACTCCTCTTTTCTTAGCCAAGATAAGTGCTGGCTATGGAGGGTACTCAGTTGTTGGATTTGATTCTGAAAAGCTCACCCTCACTTTGATCTTGTGACAACATTTGATATCAGAGAAATGAATCCCTGTTATCAAGAAAGAGAAGCAACTCATTCTGCCCTTGCCACCAAAATTCACGTTGACATCCAAGCTGAGCCAGCTGAGGGGTGGGACAACATGTCATGCAAGTCCAGATAATGGAGGATTTTCCCTTTCATTGTGGGTGCTAGAGGTTGTTAAAATATTTATACCTGTTACACCTTGTAAATCTTTGTTTTAGTGGATCACAGTCATGCCAGCTTAATATGAACTATAAGCCAGTGACACTTTACAAAATACATATATTAGCAGTAAATATCTTCTATGCAGTAAAAAAGCACCTTGTTATTCAGTTGTTTTTTTGGTTTTTATTTTTATGGCAAGCCAAGTTCATTTAAAAAGTATATAATCAGCAAAATTGGTACCCAGCATCAATGACAGGCTTTGTTTAAGGGGACTGTACTTTCAAAGCTTACTGCTGCTTCATAGGTCTCTATATGCAGTCTCTGATTTTCTGTTCTGTGGGTTTATTATCAGGTCTACCAGAATTTGACCTTTGGATGTGATACAATTTTATATCTTTAGCAAAAGCACAGCAAGGGAAACAAATCTAAGATGTGGTGTGGTTGGAGCTATGTCACTCTGTCCTCTGGGAAAAAAACTCACTGTGGAGGATGGTCAGCAATGCAACAAAGCAGCTTTGCAACTAGATTCTGAGTTCCTTAATATCTGAATAATGAAGTTAGTAAATGAGTGGAGACAGATGAGGTTTATTTATCAGTGTTTGGGTTAGTTGTGTGGTGATACTTATAAGCATTGGCTGATGCTCAAAGGCCTTTGCCAAGAATATATCCCTTGGCCCCCCCACATTAACTCGAAAAGCACTTCACTGCCACTCTTCTGCCATCAGGTGACATTTGCTCTCACCTGGGGCTTCTGTGCATGCACACACATGCAGAAGGCTTTGTTCCTTTATCTCCATTCCCAAATTATCCCAATGTGTGCCCACCAATCCCTGTATCTGCACCTAAGAATCCAGTATGCTTCCTTATTGATTGATCAACTGCTTCAGTTTTTAAATGTCCCACTCTTCTGGGATATGCCCCAGCTACTTCTGAACATGTGCCTTTGCCTGGTTTTAAAGCACATTCAGTGCAAACTGAGCACTTGTGGCAATGACATGTTGGAGAAGCCTTGAAAGCAGTCAGCATAGGGTTTCCCTGCCAGTGACCTGTCAAGACAACAGCTACCATAAATAGAAGTATTTCTACCTTATCTTTGCCTCTTTACATCTCACCAGCTCTGGGAGACAACCCAGTAAATCTGGAGCTCAGGGTTTTTTTTGTAAAACATTTAACTGGTGTTGTGCTTGTTGAGTTACCCCCTAGGATTACGAAAAAATCACCTTTTTGGTAGTTGGGCAGAGAGAAGAGCCTTTCAACTGCCACTGTCAGTGAGATTGCTCTATACCACTTCCTGCTGAGTGACCTGAGGCCTTCAATGATTCAGAATAAATCATTGGTGTTGTCCTGTACAGCAGCAAAATCCAAGGTAGTCAGCTGTGGTAAATCATGTCTGCTGACACAGGGGAAGAAGTCATAAATATCCTTTATGTCTTTCAGAGCAAGAATTAGTGCAATTATCCGGCACATTATGAAACATTTGGCAGCCAGAGTATAGAAAATCGAGACATGCTGTGTAGAAATTGCTATAGTTTTTCAGTGAAAATGTGAAGGTTGTGGAAAAAAAAACACTTCTAGATCTAATCTACAGAAATGTGTGCTCCATACAATTGCTGGAATTAACCTTCTGGAGGTAATGGCAGCTCCACTCCATGTACAGCATAAATTCATGGCAGGTGTTAAAACTATTTTTCATGTATTCTGGCAATCTGCATTTTTGTGAAATTACTTCTTCCTTCTTTGACATTAAACAATTAAATGAAGTTGTTTATGAGACTTTTAACTTTAAGTTTCTTACCTATTCAAGAATAAATTCTGTCTATGATTATCACCTACCTCAATCTTTTGGCACTTTTGTTTATGGAGACCTGTCATGCTTATAGTTTCACTGAAGTGACTGAGTAGGAATATTCAGTAGTTAGAACACAGAACCCTCACAGGCCTTGGGAACAGAGAAATCGAATATTAAACTTTGTACATTTTAAGCCTAAACTGCATATACTTTGTGATTTGTAGCTATGGTTATTGTAACACAAAAATTATAAGAACAGGTATTACATTGAAAATCTAGTTAGAGGATCATGGAAAACTCCTGGTTTTGTCCTTCTAGTATCTGTAAATACCTAGGAGAATGCATTGCTATGCTTTTATCAGAGATTCGACTGATGTTACTTAAATTTCCATGGATGCTTGGTTATGCTTCATCTTGGTAAAGGGATTTTTAGTTCTGGTCTCAGTAAGCAATTCTTTCATGAGTGCACAAGGACTCCAGCCAGCCAGCTGTTTGCTTCTACTCACTTTGACTCATTGTTTCTGTAAATTTGCAGCAAGCTTGTGGTGGCAGGGAATCTTGGCAGATCTCCTGGAGAAAGCCAAGGCAAGGGATTTGTGTGGATTTTTCAGCCTGCACTTTGTGGCAAAGCAACTTTAAAAGTTTTAGACTCACTCAAGAAAACCAGTAGCTAATTCCTGATTGTCAAGTCTTACTTGTTTCTTATTTGTAGCGAGTGTTCTCCTGTGATTTGTACTACAACTGATTATGAAGCTTTTATAGGGAAGTGCAGAATACATCTCAGTAGGTCTGCACGTCCTAGGATCACATGCCTGGATTTAGCATGTGGGAACCTGGTTCCCCTTTACTGTCACCCCAATAATGCAGTTTCTGGTAGCAACAGAAGCATCTGAAGAGACAGGAAGTGATTATTTTACAAAATTAATTGGAAGTCATTGTGGAAGGTTGCTGACGAGAAAACTAGAAGTGTAGTCTCTATATTTGGAATGCACACCTGTTACAACCCATGAATATCTGCTGATGAGACATTGATATTTGGAGTCAGCTGTCTCATCCCAGTCTATAGTTTAGATCTGTTTTATGATGAAATGAGAACTGGGCACCCAAACTCAGGCTGCTAACAAGGGAAGGGAGGATTCAATGAGTGGTCTAGGAGCCATTTATCTTCCTGAATAGCTTGTGCAGTGCTCCTTCTGGTAAGGAGTTAACAGCTGGTAAAAGTGGATTCAGGAACAGATGTCAAAGCTAAAGAAAGAAGCTGAAAAAGAAGACAAAGGACTAAAAATATTGTTTGTCTGGCCTGTGAGCTGAGGGTGTTGATGTTTGTGATGAATAATCCTTTAGGACTATTGCATGCAGCAAAGGCTATTGCTCAGTCAACCAGGTTTTACAATCAGCTTTGTTTATTGTGGAGAAACTGAGCCTGTCTCAAGAAAAATGGGAATCCAAGAAAGAGAAGTGTTAACCAATCCTAAAGAAGCAGCTGATGACACAGTGGTTCATCCTGTAAATCTCTCTGTGTTGTACCTGGCTATAACTCTGCTTAAACCTTCTGCTTTCAAAAGGAGCCCAAACTTGAGCCCATACAGAAACAACAGTAAGTTTACAAAAGAGGAACACGAATGAAAGCAATTGGACTGGGCCCAATGTGTATATTTGTACTTTAAAATTGCAAATGAATAATGAATGTACTCATTTGGCAAACAGAAGACTGGTGTATTCATGCTCCACATTAGTCTCCAGAGTTTATGCATTTCTTGTTTAAATATTAATATTGTGCTGGGTGTAACTGAATTGGTGCAGCATGGCTGGAGAAGCTCCATTAATAGCACAGCATTTATGTAAATGTTCTTCAAGATTCCAAATAGCTGGCAGGGGGGAATACACAAGTTCTTTGGGGTTGAGATTAAAATCATATATAAAGAATCCTTTTAATTAAATTATTCCAACTTGACAGGGATAGTAAAAATTCAACTATTATTCATAAAAATCTCCCAAAATATGGGGAAAACAAGAAAGCAAGAAAAAAATTCAACCCAAACTCAGCATGGTTAATGGGAACATATGGAATTTCCACTTCTTAATAGGTCTGATACCTGTAGATTTATAAGAGAATACACTGAAGCAGTTACCTGTGTTTTTTTTCCCAGACAGTTCTGGTAATAAGACATTCTAGTGATCAAAGTTCACCTTCATAAATGAAGGTAGAACAAAATTGCTTTTTCCATCCCAATTCCAGTGAGCAAAGGCAGATTGGTAGGGCGCTATTTTTTTTCTGTCCTTTTCATCCTTGATTTTGAAAACCTCCTGTCTGAGTTACTGCAGGTTCTAACTACTCTGCTGTGCTGCCACCAAGATTCCTTGTGTTGTGAACCATCACAGTGAAGCTGGGGCTCTGTCACTGGGAAGGTCCTGGTGTTGTGAACCCACCAAGCTCCCGTGGTCACCATCCCAGCAATTGCTGCTTTGCTGAACTCTCTTGGGTACTGGGAGGGCTCCCTGCATCACTCGTGATCAGCCCCTGATCTGAGAGCTCCTAGGATTAATCCAGGTCCTCTTCCTTTAGGATTCCTGTCAGTCCCTTGGCTTGTGAAGAACAAAGGCTTTACAATGGCCTCCTGCTGTATCTGCTTCAACACCAGGATATGCTTTTTGTTGACCTGAACCCTCGTTTCTCACAGAGACAAGCAGATGGCCTTCAGGTAAGAAAGTTACAAGAAGATATCAAAAGTGTTTCATTAGGTTGAAACCCAGAACTGGCAATACATTTGCTTATACATAGTGTAATTAATGACTGTAGCTTGTAGCCAGCAATGTAAATATTCCTGACATACCGAAGCTGGAGAGGAAACATGAGTGTTAAATTGTAATTTGGAAAAAAATAAAATTGCAAAAGCAAAAGGTCCAGAAGAATATCCCAAGCTGTTCCACTTTAAATATATTAATGGCAAGCTTTGTTAGATCAAAGCCACTAGATTTTTCCTCAAGTGAAACACTTTTTATTTTGTGCATGTGTTTGTCTATACACTGGTGATGCAGGAAAGCAAAATCAGAAGGTTTGAAATGCCTTCTTTTTTAGAACTCACTATGTACATTCCAACCTCTTCTTGGGCATTTTCTTTTCTTAAATATTGTTAGCACTTTGACTCCTTTTTTACCTCTTTGTTGAAAACCTTGTGGTGGAAGAAACATGATGGACAAATCCTGGTTTAGAAAGAGGATCAATATAAATTTTGTTTTCACTTTGTGATGTGGTGTATCATTGCTGCTTAACTTGAAATTGATTTTTTTGAAAAGACGCAGCAAATGTAGCAAACCCTGGAGTTTAATATTTCACTGTGCAGTTTTGTGATCCTTGTGGCTCACAGTGAGGGTGCCAGCAGTGTGCCAGGTCAAGTATGGACTGTGGAAGAAATTAGCACTGCATTGTAATACAGATGATGATATTTGTGTTTATGACTCCTTTATTTTCTGACTTCTTTCTCTGAGTATCTCTGTTAAGGAAGACTAGCAGACTTCTAATACAAAATCAGTCTTTAGAATATATTACATATCCCAAAGAGACTAAAGTGACTGTAATTCTCCTTGGAGGCTTTCTTTGGAAACAAACTTGTACAGATACAGGTATAAAGAACAGACTATACTGATAAAAGGATGTTTCTAAAATATTGTTTCAATGCCACAAGACACGGCCCCGAATGTAACTCTAGGGTTGTTTCACACTAGGTGTTGGAGCCCATGCTCCCAGCTCCCCTTTCTTTCTGAAATCCCATGTCATTACCACCTCAGGGAGTTTCTGAAACCACTACTGAAATGAACACAGAAAATCAAAATATTAGCTGTCCCAAGATATCTGCTTCTGTTTGCAAAGCTAAAGGAAGCACCAGCAGCTGAAAGAAATTGGAAAGGTATTAGAGAAGCCAGGAAGCCTGGCTTTTACTTGCAGTGCTTTTGTTTTAGAACCAGCTTCACTCCCTGTAATTCTGCAAAATGTCACAGTCTGGAATTGTGGTGATGTGGGAAAGAGTTCTGCTGAAAAGCTCCTTTCAAGCTCTTTAATAAAACCCCAGACAAGGCATAGCCATGGGGCACTCTTCTGCTCTGAGGTAAGCTTATGAAAGAAATCCCGTCTGTGGTTGAGAAGAGAATTCAGTATTCTGTGGCTGATCTTGTTTTTGTAATTTTTGGCAGGAAGCCCAGCACACTGGATAGGTACCCTTCATCTTTCATAATATAACAATTGCTCAAGGACCACTAAACTAGAAACATCAAAGATAGGTTTACAAACTAAACTTATTAAAAGTCCATGTTTTTCTTCCAGTAAAACAAGCAAAAAGTGAAATGGCAAACCTGGCTCAGATTCCTTGTTGCGTCCTGGAAATGAAACTTGTTTTTATTGGCTTTTACATAGATACTAGCATTTGGCCTACTTAACTCCTCTGATTTTGTTGTTGGGTTGTCTTTTTTTTTTCTTTCCACTTCAACAATTTAAGTTAGCCTGAGCTTTGTCAAACTAAAGCCATGCCAATCTGGCAGGCCTGCCATACAACTGACAAGACTTAACCTTCAGTTGTGTTGTTTGTGGGCTGAAATACACATATTGATCATTCTGAACAGAGTTCTCAGCATCTCAAAGTGCCAGGAGCCATCCCACTTAATGCTGTGTGTGCAGGCTGATTCAGATCATCAGACTGGGAGAAGAATTCACAATTTTTTGGTAGTTCAGAACTATTGCCCAGGTCTGGACAGTAGACTCTTCACAGCCACCAATTACATATAAAGATAGTGGTTTAAAGTTATATCCCAGCCATGATGTATTTTTACTTGTCCTTTTTTCCTGTATGTTGTATATACATTTTTTTCCCTGCTTAAAATAGAGTCAGAATGCTGCAAAATCCTACCAGGCTGTTTTTTTTTTTTTTTGTCTGTGTGTGGATTTTTCTTAATGCATTTTATTTGACTTTTGACTTTATCCTCCCTCCAGTCCACTGCTCCTAAGTATTCACTAACATTTAAAGCTGTCCTGTAACCTTCTGTCCTAGCCCAAAAGCTGCACTGGTACTAAACTGATTTTTGTGTTTGGATTAAATAATTCCTTTAAAAAAGGGTAGGCATTTTGGTGTTTGTTTTGACCTGGGGCCTCCCTAGATGACTGTAACCCAAGGAATATCAATAGCTGTGTTGGAGGTGTGCAAGATTATCTTAACTTCTGTATTGTAATATAATTACAAACCAAACCTCTCTTATTGCAATTTGTCATTTCTGAATCTTACATTCCAGACAAGTTGAATATGGATTTTTTTTTTTTTTTTTTGCATCTATTCCAAGAATGTGTTTCTGTATCTCCTCCTTGTACAGAAGCCATAGATAAATTCTTCCTGATTTATGCACACTACCTTTGTCTTGCAAGCAAACAGGAACATGACTTTATGGGTGCCTACAAGCCACTGCTTGTCTCTCCATTAAAGCATGGGTTTGGTTGGGAGAAATGCCTACACCCTGAGGAAAGGAGACTCATTTCTTATTCTCTTCTCTTGCTTTGTCCTTTTATGCATACTTCACTATGTATCAGCAAGGTTTCTCTCTACAATCTTAGAACTCTATTATGAAGGGTTTGCAGAGATCCAGGGGGATGGGGAAGTGGAGCTGGACTGTATCCTGGACCTGCAGGTTGACCACAGACAACTCAAAATGAAATTCTGAGACCGTAGTGTGGTTTGGAGCTGGACAGAAGAGTGCAACTAAATATTTAATGGTACTTTATCTGCCCGAATTATGGCTTTATTGGGAAGGCTTCAGTGGTCTGGAGAGTTTTGTTAATCTTGTGGGTTTAGCTTTTTTCAAAGAGGAAATGGATGTTTTTTGAAATTTGCTGAAATAGAGACTCATTAAACATTACATTTTAATTTTCTATTTGAGTACTGACCAAACCAGAAGAATGAATGAAAAATGTCATTTATAGGGATCAAAGTAGGCAGGCCCTATACCCCCACAAACATTGTGGCCAATAAACTGTGAAGACATATTTCTTCTCTTCAGGAAAAGCACAGCAGAGTATGCTATTGACTGTAGGCATAAGGATTTGATGAAAACTGCTGTAGGCTAGGGAGGTTTGACTTAAAACAGCTCAAATGGATGTGGTTGAAATAGTCATTACCTCTTCCAGGTGTTCAGTGCCAGAGCCTTGCTGCCTGTGGGTGGAAGGAGTAGAGCTTTCCTGTGCTGTGCCTGGGATCTGCAGCAGCCTGGCCTTTGTACTGGAGATCTGTAACTTGGAAAGGACAAATGTGCCTGCTCTCCCTTTGTGGGGAACTGCAGGGTGTGGAGGAAATGTCACTGATTTAATGTTTGCTCCAGCATTGCTGGGGGTTCCTCTTAACTTGCTGGACCACTCCTCTGGGACACTGCTGCCACACTTCAGCCCCCCAGGCAGGCTGTGCTGCTGTGTAATTTTCTCTCTTTCCCTTCCTCAGTACATAGAACTATGGAGTTTTTGTTTGGTTTTGTTTGTTTGTTTGTGTTTTTTGTTTTGGGGGTTTTTGTTAGTTTGTTTTTGTTTGTTATGCATAAGGCTGCAGTAGGAGGGAAGCTTGGCTAGAGAGGGTGCACTGTGACAAATGAGGACAGCGCCGGCTGTGCTTTGCTGTAACAAGCTGCTCTCGCACAGAGGAGGGGAGCTGCTCAAGCTGAAATGCTGAGCCTCTGCTGCAGTCAGTGGTACAAGAACAGAGCTTGGGCTTACACGAGCTGCTTACACTAATCACTGGTTGTTGTTCCATAAGGATATGAAGTGCATGAGAAGGGAAGTCTTTCTAAAGCCAGTAACTGATTCAGGCCTTTCACAGCTTGGAAAATGGTTTTGAAGGCAGTATGGGCACAGAAACCAATGCAGGGGAGTCTCACCTTTTTTATTTATTCTGTGAATGTCCATTTTCATTTTGGCTGAGAATGGAGCACATAGAAAGCTCCAACCACAGTCAGACTTACAGAACCTGTATAGATTGCAGATTAAAGATGTTTGTCTGCAGTTTGTGAAGGGGAGCAATACCTGATGTGCTCACGGCAGCAGCAGCCAATTGCTTTGCTCACAAACATCAGCTACACTACAAGGAAGAGGATTATAATTAATGTTATGTTGTACCCACTAGAATTACACTAAAATATATCTGTTTTCAGAGGATCTGTGTGGTCTTCTGATGCTTAAAACATTTACCACAACACCTGACCCAGCTCTAAGATTTTCAGGCATCTCAAGTTAGCAGTAGAAGGAGCCAGCAGCGTTTTCTTCCACGTGGTGTCAGCATTGTTCTCTCTTACTCCAGAGCTCTTCTTTTCTTTGAACACCACCCTTTAATATGTTCTGAGAACCTATCTTAAAATTAGGTATTACATTTCTATTTTTGCAGTGTATTAGAGCATCAGCCTGTTCCTTCCTCAGATAATTAATTGATATCAGAGAGGCATGAAGAAAGGGTGTGAATTCACCTCCAATCCACTATGAAATTCAAGCCTTTTTTATTTTATGCTTGTGTCACCTTCCTTACCTGAGCAGGACTGCCAATAAAATCTCTTACCACTTCTGTGTTCCTTTCCTTTGGTGAACATGGGCAATTTGATTTGTTTGCTGATGTTAAAGACTTCTAGAAAAAAAACATCAGAAGTGAAGTCCGATAGGAAAACCAGCCCTTGGGAAATAAAATGTATTTGTACTGAAAGTCTTATGATATATAAGCATCAAATATTTCAGCGTTTTGACTTATCTTTGGCTGCAGCAGTAGGGGAGGTGAAAGACATTATTTTAAACCCTTACTGGCTTTTCATTTCCTGAAAGGTTAGGTTCAGAAGTGAGAAATGTTTTCAGAAAAACAGACAAGAAATAGAGAGTAAAATAAAAACCTGAAAAATATTCGCTGTCAAAGTAAAATATAGGGAAAATAAGAAAATCCAACTTTTTTAAAAAACAGTAGTTAATTGTAGATCATTTAACTGCAGTTAGTTACGGAGCTGTGCAACAGTGAGTTTAATAGGCGTATTCTGAATGCACAGTTTCCTCTCACGCTGCCTCTCCCACACCCGCCAGTTCCTAGACTGCTTTGTTCCTCTTTGATTAGTTTATTTCGACTACTCTGGCAAGCACGAAAACATCCTTAAGCACTTGAACAACACCAATTGAGAGAAGAATAGGGCTAGCATTTATCGCCTTGCATACAGAAAGCTCGGCTGAATCTTGAAAGGACATTAGTGTGTTAGAACCTAATGCAGTTTCCCTTTGTCCCAGTTTATTTGGTTTTCTCCTGTAGAGTGGAGTCTGCAGTGTTTTATTTATTTGCTTCAAGTAAAAATGGAAATGCATGTTCATGAGTCAGCATTTTTGCAAGATCGTTTCCAGAACTTTCAAATGCTGAGTACCTTTTTATTCTGTTATGAGAAGGAAAGGGATGAAATATGTCTGTTGTAAAAATGAAAGTGCAATTGAGCCAAAAGAATATGGGAAACAAAAGGAAATGTATGGTGAAGTTGTGTGTTACACCTGTTCCCTGGGGTCTGTGGTTAGAAAATTTACATCCAAATTGCTTTGATTTACTGACACATTTTCTTTAAAAGAATGGAAAGAAACTGGGAGGGATAAGTGAAAAAAGTAAGCCATTTTTAGTCTAAGGAAATATTACTGCAGTTGGCTTCGCATGCATGGGTTGGCTTCTATGGTTGGTAATTTAGATGGATGCTTGAAGCTGAGGTTCTGCCAGCAACTTTAATCCTGACCTTTAAATTTTCACTGACCATCTGATTTAATTAGATGTTGCCCTATTCCCAGGGGACTGCAGATATGCTCACAAGGCTGGTGAAGGAATCACAGTGTGGGCCTAGGGCTGTTCTGCCAAGTGCTGGGGTAGTCAGCTCTGTCTGGAGATGGTTTTGCAAAGCATGCTGCTCAGGACTGAGTTTTTCTGGAAGCTGCTAGGACCAGGAAATTCTTGAGGCATTGCTGGTTTGATCCAGTGTTGCTTCCAGTATGCAACTGGAACTTTGCCTGGGAGCTGCTGGTGTCACTGGCTGCATGTGAGAGCAACCACAGGATCTCAGCTTTTGGGTAGTTCTCACACATGGGCAGAGCAGGGAGCCAGACCTTCTGCAGCTCCAAACTGACTTCTGCTGCCTCTTGCCCGTGGGGGGGCCAAGAGAGGCTGAGGTTTGCCAAGATGGGTCGTGCTGAGACCTCTGCCTGGCACGGGCAGGAGAGGGGCTGGGGCTGGCTCAGGGAAGGCTGACCCTGTGCAAACCCCAGCAGGCAGGGCAGTGGGAAAGCTGCCAAGTGGAGGTTGAGGACAGGAGATGTCATAGCTTGTCCTTTACAGGCCCTGTGATCTGTAGGTTTAGGATTTTTGTGTGTTCTTTTACCCTTCAGCAACGAGATTAAGATGAATGGGACTACACTGAAGGGAAAAAAAAACCCCAGCACTTTAAAGAAAAGAAACCAAAAAGAAACATATTGGTCTATTAGTGATTTATACAGTATCTTTAGTATATTTATAGAGTTGTAGTGGAGGTCAAGTGAAGAATTTGCAGTTTAGAACTCTTTACTTTACTCTTTTGGTATTTTTTAGTTCCCTGATTTCTATTTTATTTCCAGGCTCTGTGGGAATTCCATGGATAGCTTTGGCCTTCATAACCTTTTCCTTGGTCAATACAAAAGGACCATGCAGCAGTAGTAGAAACTGAGTTGGATTTGGATAAAAGGGAGCATGCTGTAACTCAAAACCATACAGTAGCTATAAAAATATGTTTGTCTTTTGCATATTTTCTCTAGGAAAGAATAGGAAGCAACCTACCACATAATGGCAAGAAATTATAGATGAACAAAATATTTCCTTGTTTAAATATCTGATATGCTGCTTTTCTTTTCCTCCAACTCTTTCTTTGATGTCATTAATCTTTAGTCTAATTCCTAGCTATTTTGCTGATCATTTATATTCCATTATGCCTTCCAAAATGCTGGTTGGGGTAGAGGGTGGGAGAAGACAAACTGTGTTTAAAATCAGTATTAAATGGGCTGCAGAATAGTAAAGAGCTGTATCTGTTTAATCAATCTTTGCAACCACCAAGCATGGTTTATGTTAGAAGCCTAAAGAACTTGTGAAAACTGCTGTTTACAGACGAGAAAATTGCTGTATTCTAGAAAACCAGTGAGCTGAACTTTCCCTCCTCTGTAATGTGTGTATTTTACCAAAATCTCCTTCTGGATCTATCCATGGAATGAGCTAAATGTTAGCAGCAAACACTGTTGGCATCTTTCCCAGTGTTTCTTACTCCCTGTATTCACATAGTAACGCTTTCTGACCAGAGAGCACACAAGCAGATGAAATCTAAAGTCAGATCCATGAAAATGTAATTCCTTATAAAGTTTCTTTGTTTCCAATGTCTACAGCAAATCCAGATCCATGTAATTGTCATTCTTTATAAAGTGAGTTTTCTTCATTATAGCAGAACAGGGAGGTCATTAATTCATTTGTATTCTTAAAATTCACAGATATGCTGTTTCTGAGAAGTGTGCTTAGGGATCTGCTAAACCATGATTTAGGAAAAAGCACAAACCAATCAAAAAAACAAAACCCCAGCAAAACAAACAACCAACCCCCCCACCCAAATAGCTTTGCAAAGCTTTGCTATGAATTCTGTTTTTAAACCCTTTGCTGAGAACTTTTACTTGAGACACACATTTCAGTTATTTTTATGTTTTTCTCCAGTGAAACCTACTTTACTTCTTTAAAACAAGAAGTTCATATTGAGTGAAAATGAAAGAAAAAAAAAAAAAATCTTTATGTGCAGCAAAGGAGGGCAGCATTTTTTATATTCTTATTAAGCTGTCTTTCCCGAGGAGCTTGGCACTGCCACAGCCACTCCATAAAGAGAAAAGAAACTCTTCAAAGTGAGATATGGTAACTTCAATTACAGGACAGATCAGCTCCTAAGAATACTGAGGGGAATGATGGATCTCTTAAACTTCTTCCCACTTAATGGATTCTACAGTATGTAATCTTTCCTTCTTTGAAATTTTTGTATAGCTTTAGATTTCTATTTTCTTAGTCAAAATGAACTTCAGGGTTGAAGGGTTGCTGCTGTCCCTGCATACTCTTCAATTGCAGCTTTTTAGTTAGTTGAAAGGAGGAAGAAAATGGAAAGTAATGGAAAACAGAAGGAAAAATTAATTCTTTGGCAACACCCTACACTTCAATGAAGAAGTGGAGAGTGCTGTCCTCATCTCACCTTGTTGTTGCTTTTCTACTCTGAACAAAATATTAATTCTGGAAACAAGGTCTTTAGGTATTCCCTTTTCCTTATCCCCCTTTGCCTCCTCTACAAATCCTTTTTCTTGAAAGTCAGGGTATTATAGACCTCTTTGTAAACACTGATATGATGAAGTAGAACAAATGCTTGGCATTGCAGGCATACTTTATTTTTATTTAGAGAGATTTTTATTTTCTGTTCCTTGTTAAATTAAAACCAATTGGAGGAAATTTTCACTACTCCAACTCACTTCACACTTTATAAACTATTGCTTCTTGGTCTAAAACAGCACTGAAGCAAGGAGAAGTCACCTATCTCTAAATTAGGTTTTGTACTGATGGAGGTGATGTATATTGTTCCTCGTAGAGAATGATGTCAAAATTCCTTCCCTACTTCAATGCATCTCAGGCTGGTTCTGCAGGTCTTGCTGCAAAGCATGGTTTTTGTTTTGGGTTTTATTCCCCTAAGAATGGAAACCTATTCTCTTTCAGCTTGAAGCAGTTCCCCCTTCTGTCCTAGCACTACATGCTCTTGCAAAAAGTTACTCTCCGTCTCTTTTGTTAGCTCCCTTCAGATACTGGATGGTCATAATAAGGTCACCCCAAAGCCTTCTCTTGACAAAAAATAACAGATTACTGTTTTCTTCTGCTCTGCACGTCCAACAGGGTAATTCCCACTGCAGCAAAAGCAGAGTATATGTTCCATTCTGAATGGAATCAGAGAATCATTAAGTTTGGAAAAGACCTCCAAGATCGTAGCCTTTAATATTGCTATGCCAATCTCACCACTCTAGGTGGTGCTTAGATATTATCATGGGCAGGTTGGAACTTCTTCAGTGAAGTGGAATGCACATTTGAATTACATAACAATGACTTTTTGACATTTTCACAGGGTATCTCCATTCTTTCCTCAAATAGACAACAAGCCAACAAATTCCAGACAAAAATGCCCACTGTGCAAATCGAACTGAATGGGAGTTTGAAGGCATGGTCGGGTCAGCCCAAGGGACTTGTGTTGTTCCACAGTAATCCTTGGAACACCTTGTGAATTAACCGTGCATTGGGTTAATTCACCAAATAATTTTATAGCAGGGGTCGTGCTATTTTTCTTTCAGGAATCTGATGCTAACAGAAGCATAGGTGCCAATGTGAGATCTGTGATACTTAGGAGAGGGTTAAATCACATTGGACTGGCTATTTTGCTAATATGGCTGCTAATTAAACTCCTAATTTAGCTGATGTAACTGCTTTCAGTTCTTCTGGTAGTGGTCTCTCCACACTCAATACATACCTGTTCTTCAATGTGTAATGCATTTACCAGTTGTTTTTAAATGATGAAGTAAAACAATTTCAGAATAACTGACTCCATTAGGGATGTGGCCTCTCTTTAAGGCACTTTTTTAAAAATTATTTGTAAGTAAGGTGGGCAGGAGTTCAAAAGGTGACTGGAGTCTCAGCTAAACCTTTGAGTAAAAGCTCCAAAATGACAGGAAAAATACTGGATGAAGTTTCTTTTATTCTTTCTTACTGAAGAGAATATTTTAAAAGAAGGAAAAAAAAAAATGGTCTGTAGTGTTTAAAATTTTTTCTTAATCTTGCCCTCACTCTTCTGGAGACTTAAAAATTGATCTGAGGCGTAATCCAGACAAACGTGTCAAGAGGATTTGTTCATAAGCATACAGTGTGTTGACATCAGCAAACTCTTATTATGGCTGTCATGTTCTCTATCCTGAAGCCTCATTTTAATCTCCTGGCAGAATTCAAGCCCAGTGCTTTCTGTTTTGATTGAATTAATTAGTGGAGTTTAGATGACTCCCCGATTCTGAAATTGTCAGAATTTTATAGCAGGCTGTTTTTAAAGGGCTATTTTTGCCCTAGTTAATAGCAAATAGGACATCTGACTGCATTTCTTTATTGTTTTCATTGAAAATACATGGCCCATTTGGAAGCAGAAAAGATGGTAAATGAGAGCTATATTTATATATTTATTTTGCCTTTAAAGTTAATCTCTTGTTACTAGTCTTGAGCCTTTCAGGTTGCCATAGAAACTGCCACAGCCTCCAACTGTGCTTTTCCCAAGATTTAATTGCATTCTGAGTTTCATGCACTCTCTATTAACTGCAGCATTGGCAGACATAGGCATGTTGCAGAATTAGTTGAATTAATGGTTCAATATAACGTATGCATTTTTAAATACTATGTTTCTGTAATCCCTTTTCAAGTTTTTATTCACCAGCTGGTTTAATTCTTCTCTAACATGTAGTGATACCACAGGGATAGATTCTCTCTGCTGCCACTATACCTGATGTTTTCAAGTCTTTGATTCCATCAAAGTAGCTTCAAGAGTTATTATTTTAAGGACTTAGGGTTTTTTTCCCCTTGGAGAAGTCAGATTATTCCTGAACTACCTTATCACTGCTGAGGTTTTTCTGAGTCTTCTCCTTCACCTCTGAAGGCAGCATTAAAGTGCATATCTGCTGTCTCAGTAGCTCTGGTAAGCTTTTGCTGACTCAATGCTCTTTTACCACATGATTTTTTCTTGATCTTTGTGGGTCCAAGGCAGGCCTGTTTTTAGGTGGGGAATATAAATTCATTAAAGTAGGAAAGGAGCATGTCTGTATGCAAGGTTTGATAAGGCTTTTCTGGGAATTATTTATTGTGTCCTTGATGAAATTTCTTATCAGAACTGGACAGATAATGAGTCCCATTCAACTAGAAGAACAAAATCTCAGAGATTTGGTTTCCCACTTGGCTCTCAGCACAATGATGCTGTCAGTACAAATACAGAGTTCTTACAGATGCCATTCTGCTCTCAGTGAGGGTGAACTCACAGAACCAGTGGTTAATATCACCTTGTGCTAATTTGATTTAAGTCCAGAACTTCATAACTAAAAAAGCAATTAATCTGAAAGAGTGAAAAAAAATTTTCAGGACTTCCCCCCTCCCCATCCCTGCATTCTCTTTGTTTTTTCCCCAGATTCCTTTTTTCATTACCTACTATACACTTCTTTCTACAGCACAGTGCATATTCTGCCTCAGAACTTAAATCTCTTCCAACCCATCTCAGCTTTCCTTTTTATCTGCTCTGTGAGCTTGCATGTTGAAGAGAGCTGGGTTTCTCTGCCAGCTCTGCTCAAGTTACATTTCCTCGATTTCCTTATGGAATGCCAACATATATTCTCAAAATCTGTGTGTGCTGGAGAACTTCCTCAAACATTCTAAACCCACTTACTTTGGGATGGGATAAATTTGGATTTGAATATAAAATAAATATTGTTTGTTGTCTTCTTGTCATTCCTGAGAAGCCAAAGTGCTGCTATGTCTCCAAGTGGTCTGTCTCCATGAGTTCTTTCCAGGCAGTGACAGCACTTTATTTGCAGAAAACACAGCTTGCCTGTCTCTGCAGGCATCCAGAACAAAGAGCTTGCCTATCAGCTGGACAGCCCAATGTGTGAGCATTTAGAAGTCTTGACACCAACTACACGAAGCTCCCAACAATACCAAAAGAGAGAAAAGACTCATAAGAAGTCTGAGATGTGCCAATAGCAGCTTATTTTACTCTATGGTGGAATATATTGTGAAAGCTTTTCACACAAGCCATAATTTCTTCTGATTTCTGGAGTTTATATTCATTTTAGAATGTCTCCACAGTTGATGCCTAGGCGCTAGGCTTTTCTCTAGGCACATGGCACCTTTGGAGTACAAGTGGCTGAGTGTTTAGGGCATCCCTGGGGCCACATTGGCTCGTGTAGCTCTGGTTAGGGTTTGCAGCACTTTGTTGCAGAAATCCACTTGTATTTTGCTACTTCTGCCTTGCCAAACACTTGTCTTCAGGTACCTGTTGCTCATCCTTCCTTCCCTTCCCCATCCTGTGGGAGAAAACAAACTCACAACTGGCTCTTGTACATTACCCACAGGTGAGCAAAGAGTAGGGATGCTGCTTCCTCACAGCCTTTGTGCTCCTCTTCATCAGATGAGACATGATGCTGCTCTGGGATGCTTGTGTTGGAAGCCTGGATGTTTCTGGGAGCAGGGAAGAGAAGCAGTGCAAGCTGCTGGCAGAAGTCAGGGAGATAGATTTGAGCCAGGCTGCTGAGTGGACAGGAGTAAACCTGGTAACTGACTTGTTACTTTGGGTTCATCGCCTGACCTTATTCCTCAGTGTAAGACAGGGTGGAGTGAAATCTGAGTTTTGACTAAGCAGGGGCACTCTCAAAGAAGTTTATACATATCTCAGGGAAATATTCCCAATGGAACAAGGAGAAGCACTGGAAAGGGGCTGCACTGGTAGGGACAGGCTTGTTCAGCAGTTCTCTTGAGTTTGCATCACTTTATTTTTTGTTTTGTCTACTGCATTAAATATTAAATAAATGAAGATTTCCTCTAGCACATACTGAACAAGATGGGAGGTGACACTGGGTAGAATGTAGGCTCTGTAGGGCTAAACATTTAAAATTCTTGAAATCGAGACCTCCTACTTACTTTCAATGTAGTTTGTGCCTTCAGGATCGATCCCCAGTGAAAATTCTGGTTTCTATTTAATCCCTGCTCACCTCAGTGGCCACTTAGCAGTAGGCTCCACCTATGAGTTAACTAAATGTGGGTCATTTTGTGTGTCCTTGCACGGCATGCAGTGGAAACATGCATGGGCTCTATTAATACCTGTTCTTACATAAACAGAACCAATTTTATTCAGTTCTGCAGCTAATGAAGCACTGTGGGAACAAGACTGCCAAAAGCTTGGGAATTACTCTACAAGGAAGAATCTCAGTGTTTCTTGGCAAAAGCTGCTTATGCTCAAGGCTTTCTTGGTAAGAGCCAACAGTAACAAAGCCTTATTCTGATCAGGAGTCTAAATAAACAGAATTTTTCTGTCTTTTTTGTAAGCTCACACAGAGAAATCCCAAAGTTTATTTCAAAGAAGGCTGAATTTTTATCTAGTTACAGCCAGATGTTCAATTTTGAGGAGGGGTTCTAATAAAAGAAAAGAGGAGTTGGAGTCCCAAATGGAGACTTACAGAATATTCTCTTTTCTTTATTTACTTCGAAATACTGACAGGATGGAAATAGTTTGGGTTTTTTTCTCAGTTCTCTGTCTGTTGATTTCCTTAACATATAAAGACAAAACTGAAAGGCATATGGTGACTTACTTAGCAATAATTGGATTACTAGCATCAGTTACTATCAAAATTTTATTACAAGGGCTACAGAGATGGCTCAATTTTTGTAGATGGTCATATATAAAATGCCTTTTTGGTGGGTGATTAGGAGCATTAGCTGGCATTAGATTTACAAAGTTGTAACCTCTAAATGCCTTTAATTTATTTTTTTTTATATGTATATTGAATTTAAATGTTAAATTCAAATTGTGCCTGGAAAGTCAGTATCTGTAATGCTGTGTCATGCAGGTGAGCCCACAACCTCACCTCTGTCTGTCTGGTACTTCCCTGGTGCACACAGGTGCAGGAATGTGGGGAACTCTCCTTGCCAGTGGATTCTTAGCTGGGCTGAACACTGATAGCTCTGTGAAGGTGCTGTCAGCACCAGAGACTCTGCTGGCTAAGCTGGAACCAGCACAAATGCCATTTGATGCCGGTGCTTTGTCTCATGGGTGCTACTTCAAAGATGTCTTTGGTTTCCAAAGACTGCCTCTGGCTGGATAATTTTTCAGTATAAAGAAACATCATCAGAGATAAGTATAAGGAAAAGATGGATGATCCTGTTTATTCTTGGGTTATTGCTGTTTGTTTTCTCTGGGCTGGAAGATAGAGTTAAGAGGAACTTCAGAACGAAATCTTGCATACTAAAAGCTGCTGCAGAGCTGGCAGGAACTGATACAAGAGAGGGCAGGGCTCTGCCTTAAATCCTTCTCCTTTGTGCATTATTCTCCCCCTTCCTTGTCAAAATCCTGTCTTCAGCCACCTCTATCTTTTTGTTTTAATAACATGTGGTAATCTCAGACTGATGGGAAAATGTGACCCAGGATATCTGTGTAGCGCAGAGAAAGCAGGACCCTGCTTCCCTTGGTTTTCCAATTGCCAGATCCCAGTATGTATTTATATCATCAGTGGAAATATTAGTAGGACACCAAGCAATCATTACTGAATGCACTGATCTGCACAATTAGTTTTCAAATAAATCAGGATAGCTGCTCAATATTTTGCATTCAGGGCACATGGCAAGAACTGATGTGCAACAAGGCCACTTGCTGAGACCTGCATACAAAAGCAACAGTAAAGGAGACATCAATCTGCAGAACAAAACTGAAAAATATTTGTATCATATGGTCAGCACCAGTGAGAAAATGAGCCATTTATTCCCCAGTCCAAAAGCAAGTTTATGACTCTCTTTATGAACTTGATTTTCTGGATCCAAACATAATAAAATGCAACCCATAATTTGTTAACTGCTCACAATTGCACCTGACCACAGGAAAGGTATTTCTGAAGTCTTGCAAGAGCCTGTAAGAATCAGAGAAGGACCAAAAAAGTACAAAGAAAATCACAATAATAAAACAATTAAAAGGCAATAACTTTTAAAATAATTGAGGAAGTATTTAAATTAAGAAATAATCTCGATTCCCATTTCCTGGGAATGTGCACTGTGCAGGGAAATAGAAGGTAATTATTCTAAGAAGACCTGTGGTAAAATCTTTAATTATAATCATTCAGAGAGAAGTTAATTAAAAGCACATCTTTAATGTAGCAGAATGGTTTTCCCTACATACCACCATTTGGGACTGACTCTCTTCTGCCCTCTCTGTTATTTAACCTAAATAGTTACAAATAGCTGTGAATGCAGTTATAATTTTCTCTTATCTGCTGAACAATGGCTTGTGTTCCAGGAGGGGTTGTGTAGAGGGCCATAGCCTTTTTTTTTAAAAGTAAAGGAAATAGGCCCTCTCAGTCCTTATTGCTGCATGAAGAAGCTACAAGGGTAACTGCAAAATTTGAATGTACAAGTTTCCTGGAAGCTGGCCTTAGCCATGCTCCCTTTTTGCTCCTGTTTTGCAGCCCCAGGCGGATCCCAGGTGTGCTGGGCAGGATTGATGTCCCTGTTTGTCACTGTAAGACAACACACGACACAGACTCCTTTTGTGATTTTTTCTCAAAGGCTGAATGAAGACTAACTTTATTAAAAATGTCTCCCCTTATATACCACTTTCCACAGACCAATGTGATTGGTGAGAGAAAGACAAACCTCTTCACCAACATTGGTCAAACCAGAGGGACATCAAGAGTTGCTTCTCCTCCCAGAAGGAATGAGCAACATAGATATTGTTACAAAAGCAGTCATGATGTTTCCCATTTTCCCTGGGAAAGGAATTTCAGAAAACCAAAACAGCAGAAATCAGAGCTTTAGAAAACCAGAAACTTCAGGCCTGAAACCAGACTACACCTGTTGGTGGCCAGTCTGCTGACCCACCTGGCTGCCCAAGCTGCTGTCCTGGCACTGCACTCCAGCAGCTACAGCCCACCCCAGCTCCGTGGGGCAGCGTGTTTGGCTGGGCAATAATGTGAGGAAACAGCAGGTGTGCAGGGAGATAGAAACACAGCCATGCAGATGAAGGCTGGTGATGAAGGTGGGTTTCAAATGCCCAGCAGGTTAACTCTAATTTTCTCTAAAGGGAACTTTGGTAGCAGTGCCTACCTGCATGGAGAGCAACAGCTCTTTTTGTAATTAATCACAGATTGTGAAGGACAGCAGAGAGGATTTTCTCCAGGTTTTTTTTTTCTGGAAGTGGTTTAAGAGTTTCTCAAAAGATGGAGAAATTGACAGTCAGTGCAATACCTTCAAAAATCTATGGGGTAGGAATGTACTCCCAGTTCAGACTCTCTTCTGTATGACATGTCTATGCCCAAATACCTGGCAAGTATGTTTTTGTGTTTGGTGGTTTTTTTTTTTTTTTGTTGTTTTTTTTTGTTTTTTTTTTTGTTTTTTTGTTTTGTTTTGTTTTTTGTTTTTAAGCAATGAAATTTGTTTCCAAAACATTTCTATATCTCTTTCCCAAACTAGGCTACACTAAATTATTGCAAATGGGGGTAATGTTTCATTTAGCTACAGGTTTCCCAAATTAGACTTCAGCAAATTAGAATTTAGCAAATTAGACAAATCAGACCTTCCACTGTTGCACTTGTCCATGTTTCTGGCTCACAAACCCCACACCAGTTGTGAAATGTATCATCTTTTTGCTCCTTGCCCCAAAAAAGTCAGTGCTAATGAGCACAATAAGACAAATCAGTTCTGAAGCTTCTAGGTGAGACATTAGGAAGAACTTTTGAAAAGAGACTAACTGAAAGAGAACGGTTAGAACTCCTGCATCTTCAAAATGTTTGTCTGTCCGGCAGGCAGTGTGCCAAAGCAATCATGTGCTCTGAAGCCATGTGTCAGCTGAAATTTGAGGGAGGTGAAAAGCTGACTTTGAGGTTGGCTCTGACAGTAAGTGAACAGGACAAACACACCCCTGCACAGGTTTTCTTTCCAAGCTTTTGTGCAGTAGACCCTTGAAAGCTGCCCCTTAGAAGTCTGTGATGAGCTGGAGGTGCCAGGATGATACAATCAAGTGTTTTTTTTTGGGCAAAGCAAGCTCTCTGAAGATGCTTTCTGAGCACCAGAGTGAAGTGGCATTGCAGGGCTCTGTGTGGCAGGTCTTAATTGGGGCAGGAGGGAGGAACCAGGCCAGAAACCTAACACAACATATCTAAACTGAGATTTCAATATGCAGCAAACACAACAAGTAACAAATTGAAAAACTACTATAGACATATTTAATCAGGGTAATTGGAAAGCCTTTTTTAGGAGTTTGCAGTACCAAGCTCAGTGTAGAGAAATGCTGAGTTCTCAGTTACATCAGTTTCAAGAGCTGATAACACAGTGAATGATTGTCTGGTTTTTATCAGCTCTCTGAGTGAAATTTTTCAAGTTAAAAGTAGCTGTTTCTGTTAAAAGAATAAACGTTTAAACATATCAGAGATTTACAAACTGTCCACAAAATTAAAAGTAACAATATGTCATTACATTTTTGGCACCTGAGGTAACCTCAGACTGTGGGTAATTTCTATTCTGGAAAAGCTGGACTAATATGTTCTGGCCATAGAATGAGAGAGAAGGCCCAGTCAAAACCTAAAGTTTCTGCCTCTACTAATTTGCAATATTCTGTACTAAAGATCCATTAATAAATGTTGAGATTAAAGACTTAACTAATTGTCAGTAGGTAATAGTTAATAGCTTCTATTTCAATATATGTTTGTACTAATCTGTTTCTATCATAGGGTTTTTCTTTTGTAAAATCATGTTTTTCAACATTAAATATACACCTTAAGGATAAAATCATGAATATGTCTGCTCCAAATCTCCTAGATTCTGTTTAGAATGTGAGGTCTCAACAGCAAATGGCACACTAATTTTTCATCCTGCTTAAAACAGAGATAAAATATTTCAGTTGAGTAGAAAAAGTATAGGTTAAGTTTGTAAGACAAACCTCACTTTCTTTCGTGCTAAAACAATTCAGCTCAAAACTTCTTGCAGGTTCACCAGAAAGATATTTATTACTACTGTAAATTTATTTAGTAACTTCTTGATGTCACATGACCTCAGATTATTAAATGACTATCAACATAATAATAGCTTTCAAAGAGCATAATATAGCTAAACATCTGTAGCAGTGTTACTGGGTACTGCAATATAATCTCAATTAAAAAAAGGGAAATGGAAGTTTTTAGGGATTCTTGTATGCTACATACTCAGAGAAGATGCATTAAAAAAATTAATACGTGTATTGTTGAGCTCTGTTCCTCTTTGGAATGCAAATTCCAGCTCCCAGTTCTAGAAAGTGCCAAGATAACTGCAGAGTGGCTGAAAAAGAAATGTCAAATATTGACTCATTTCTGTATTTTCTGTACCTGTGAGAAGCCCGTTGTTTCCTGTCTGTAGTGTGTGATCTCTTGGAAGTTATGTTTTAATAAATTATCACGTGGGTATGCTCACAGAGGTTCAATTTGCTATAAATTATGAGATATTATATTGAGAAATTTGCTATAAATTATGAGATACTATATTCAGTATATATACTATATACTCTTTCTTTGAGACTTGATGTTCTATCTTCTCTCCCAACAGTGCTTTTATAATTATTTTCTTTTAATAGGAAGCCAGAAAAATATTTGCTATAGCAAAGTTTAGCAGAATGAACTTAAGGTGCTATGTCCAAAACACCATGGGGAAAATTTCAGGTTATAAGGGTGTGGATTTCTAAAAAGTACTAGCTTATCTTTAAATACTCTTGCCACTGAAGAGGATGATTTTGGGGTTATAAGCCGGTGTTTTTGTATAAGTAGATTCTGTAAAAAATGCCCTCAATGTGCTGTGCTGATTGAAATTATCTCTTTGCATTGCAGTTTTTCACTTAGAACAGTACTGTCAAACAAATGGCTTTTCTTCAGCACATTTTACCCTCCATTCAAAGAGCAGTTTGGTTAAATGCAATATTGCAACAGCTTTGTGAACCAACCTGCAGTGGATTAACCATTAGTGAAAGAAGTTAAAAAATTTAGAGTCCAAGCCTAACTTTATAATGGAAAAGGAAAAAAAAATTACTGTCTTTATCAGATACAAAATGTTTATTTTGCAGATGTGTTCTTTTCTGTGGTTCCAGATTCCTTGGCTGCAAGGGATGCATTTTTAAATTTTGAGTGAGTTGTTTATTAGAGCAATTTCTTACACTAACTGCAAAGATCCCTGGAGAAATCTCAGTTCTTATGTAGAAATCCATGTGAGATTAAAAACCAGTGTTTAGGGTGCAGTGACAGAAGCAATGATGCTGTGTGTGCTGTGTGTCCATACCTGTGCCACTTCCACAGAGAATTCATTTTCTTTGTTAGTACTGTAAAGTTCAGGAGGAAAACACTTAATGCCTCTTGTCAAAAATGTTCCAGTGAAGGCCATGCAATAATTAAAAGCTCATCTTTCTAGAGGGAATTTGAGCAAAAGTAATGCTGACTCTTTAACCTAGGGGATCTGCAGTCACTGCAGGGGAAAGGGGAGGCCTAGGATAAATGTCCAGATGTTTAACAAAATGTTGGAGCAAATCCAGAATAAAATCAGGCAGCTGGATGGGGTGGGATGAGATGTACTCACTCACTGGAGTTTGCAGGGGAAATTACCAGGTTTATTATTTCAGAATAACTCAAGATAGAAGAGCCCTCAGGAATTCCTGAGGAGGTCTTTTCCTAGCCCAAGAGTGTCTGCAGTGCTCAGACACTTGTATTGGCTGGTAAATCCAGCACACTGTGATGCTGGAAAGTGAGAAGTAGTACTTTTGGGCAACAGGATTAAAAAATTGCGATCTCTTATTTATAGTGAAATTGGGTTTTCTGTGGTTGTATTAGGGCAGGAGAGCGAAGAAAAAAAATGAAGACACTTGGGAATTCCAGGTGGGCATTCTCACATGCCAACCCATTGATCTGAGATCTCTTGAGCTCAGTATCTTCCTTTTCAGCTGTGCATAATCAGCGTTAGGCTTGTAAGTGAATGGAAATTCTGTAGTTCAGCACTGTGCATGCAATTCCTCTTGGCAGGCACTAAGTGCTTTGTGTGTGTGTAAGATTTGGGTCTTGCTTTATTTAACAAGGCAGTTCAGTGCATGTCAGCCTGCTTAGTATACTGAAGCTCTTGGAATTAAGCATGTGTGTTTCTCTTATTTGGGACTAAACCAGAAGTTTTGCTTTTCCATGATAATTATTCTAAGGTTATTTGAGACTTCATCAAGGTTACTTGATCACTTTTTGTGCATGACAATTTCCTCCTGGGCAGTTCTGATTGGATAGGTCTTTCTCACTGCTACGTGATAACCACATGACAGATGTAACTGCAGTAACACTTTTGTGTCTATACTATGACCTGGTGAATATTTGGAATTTTATATTTTTTCTAGTAGAGGCAGGAAAAATCATAAGGAACAAAAGGATAAAAAGTGAAAAGGATGTCAAAACTAGAACAGATTTTCCAGTTTCCATTTTACATGGTAAAATGTCTGTGGTCCAGATAACACAAGATCTGATTCAAGACTCTATTATCTCTAAAATTTAAAATTGCACCACTGAGGCCCTTCAAAGGGAAAATGTAGCTTAATCTTAAATGACAAAATTTCCAGTTGTTTTGGGGAGAGACTTTTAAAATCCTTCCCATTTATCTACTTCACTCTTTCTGATAGATGTCTCTTGTGTTGAACTACAAGCTCTTGCTGTTTTATATTTGTACCTTCCATTTGCCATAATATTTACCAATTATAGGGTTGTCACAGCTCTTTTATTGTGTAAAATTGTGGGTACATTGAACAGAAGGGAATTTAATACATGGAATGCCATGACATTTTTGATGACCTCTGACCCTTTGGATGCCTGGGAGGCACCGCTTGACCTTTTCAGTTTCCTCTGACTACATGGGTGACCTTGGAGCTCTGGATGACCTCTGACCTTTTGGCAACATTTTGAGCCTATTCTGATTTTTCAGTGACCTTCGATCCTGCAAGACAATTTGTCCTCTTGCAGCGACCTGTGACCCAGGATGACATTAGAACTTTGGGGGTGACCTTTGATTCCTGAATGACCTCTAGTATGTTTTCTATTTGGATTCTGTTAGCATGTCCAGCTCCTTCACCAGGGCTGAGGTCTTGACTATAAGAACATGGCAAATGCTTAGAAGAGCCAGAAGTGCTGTTTATCCTCCCAAAAATAGCTAAGAAAGCACAACTGAGCAGTGACCAAACTGGTCTGGAATTGAAGTCCAGCCTCGTACATTGTTACTCCTCTCTACACAGGCAAGCAATGCAGAAGATGCAGGAGGGGACAGACTCACATTGCTAAGGTAGGATGAGAGCATCTTTTGTTTTAACTGCTTCATGGAAACTTTTGATATCTCATGAGAAATTTGTGTGCTATACTACTCTAATATAATTACAGTTGGTTTATTGGTGATTTGCTGGAGGAGCAACCTAAAGAGTGAAACTTTTCAAAGTCTTAATGCTGATATATATCAGCTGCAGACAGGTAAATGCAGGCCACTTTCACCAGCTGACTCCCCCAAAAATGCATTGTTGATTCCTGAATGAGTTGTTTGTGTGGAGTTTTTTTCAGCAGTATTCCTCTAATGTTTTATTTTGCTTATAAATCCCTATAATCATGGGTCACATGTTGGTGTGACCTGAGTGGCCAGGAGGAGCTGCCTGGTGTCAGGAAACATTTCATGAATTTGCACTGTGTGGAGTTACACAAGTTCGTGGGGTTCAATCAGTAAACGTGTCAATAACTGAAATCCTTCTCTGTGTTTCTATCAGGAAGACTTGCCTTTTATGAGACTGGCATTTCTCTAAGCAAACAGCATTATGTTATGCCCCAAGATCAGATTTCCTTGCATCATTTCTCCAGCAGACTTGTCTGACCACAGGGATATAGCTTAGTAAAAAAATTTCTTGAAGGAATATTTTACCCATAAAATTTAGAACCACAGTAATATCTTCCAGCCCACTTGCATTTTGGAGTAAAAATACATGGACTAAGCTAATAGCCAATCCACTGGAAAATCATGGTACACATTCCAGTCTTTTAAGATATTGTGAGGTTTTTTTCAGAGACCAAGTTTTTTTAATTCTCCAGTAAAACAGCTGAGGAAAAGATGTTATGGTTCAGAATAATTTCAAGTATATCCCAGATATTTTGTACTGCCAGATGCTGCTGAAATATCCCACTTAATATTCTGTTTGCTTTGCCAGTAATGCAGCAGATTAATAAATCACATTAGCTAGGAAATAGCTTTTTGAGAGAACTAGGAAAGATAATTCAAGGTTTTAGACAAAATTATTGAAGCAGAAAGAGGCTGGCATTTCCCAAAAGCTAATCAAATACTAGCAGAGCAATGAGGGAGTGTAACACATCATTTGGAAGTCAAAAGTCAAGGGAGAAGATTTTAAAAGATACTCTAAAAAATACTACTTCCATTTGCCAGTAGACAGCACCTCCCAATGTCAAGCCTCTATCACTATAGAAATTACCAGATTCTGTTGAAACAATCATCTCTTCTGTGAGGGGGCATCTTCTAAATCACAGTGGTTGCTTAGGTCTGGTGGAGGACCTGTACATACTCCTCACTCATTGCTGGATCTGAGACAGAAATTCTGTGTGGTTTATTTCTACATTTATTATCATAGTGAAACAACCGGCAATTTTTTTTTCTGGTCACACTGAATTTGAGTTCTTCCTGTCATATTGTTGATAAGTAATGGTTTGGATGTCAATCTGGGTTGTAAAACAACTGAATTTCAGAAGTTGCAATGAGATGAGAAATAAAAATGGAAATAAAGTGTACTCAAATATATTTTATAAATGCTGGAGTGTATCATCAGGGAGGCTATGGCTGCTCAGCTTGAACTCTACTGGAGCTAGGGCACTCTTATCAGGGATTTAAGGTCAAATCCATTTGGATACAGAGTGGAATTAAAGCCAATTTTTTGTCTTGTGTTTGTGCCACACATTTTGAATTAAACATTTCTTTTAATTCTCAAATATTTTTTTGCAAATTCTTGTGTTATGATTTTGTCTCTCTAACTGAAATTTATGCAGAGCCCTAAGTTCTGTATCCTTGAGGCATTTAAATTAATATTTCTCAGAGAACTTAATGTTCATGGGTGTGCAGTCTTCAACAACCAAGGTCTGGTGAAGGTCAGCAAAATGCTTCTTTTTTTTTTTTTATTTCCAGGGACTTAATTTGAATATGCTATTCTTGAAAGCAATGTTTTATTATTTGTTTAAGTATTGTCAAGTGGGCTAATTGCCAATGTGAATTTTCTCACTTGTTTGCATTCATTTCAACTAAACTAAGTAAATGCTGTTGGTAAATTTTCTCTCTGTAAACCCTTAGGCCAGTCAATAAAGCTGTAACCCCAACTGTCTGCTACTATCACTCAGTAGAAGTGAAAATGCACAGTAATTTGTTTCTAGCAAAACAGGATGAACAAATCACTTGGCCATTTAGTTGGAGGTAGTGTCTTGTCTGAGCATGGACTGGAGCTCTTGAATGAAGTGAGCTGACCTCCAGCAAGCAGGGGCATTATTTACATTGAGCTCTACTGGAAAAAAAATTATCCAATGCCAAGGTCACTTCTGAAAAAACATTTAGATGTGACAGTCTGCTCCCCAAAAGATGTGTATTGCACAGATCAAAACCCACCAAATAATTATGTAGGACAGAGAGCTTTACCTCAGTCTGCCATGATGGGAAGAAGTATTGCAGTCAAGGAGCCTGCTGGATGTATTGTGAAGCTTCCTGATTCTGAACTAAAATGTTGGTATTTGGTTACCATAAAATCACCTTTTCCTAAAGTCTAAGCACAAGGAATTGCTGCCCAGTTTCTCAGTAAATCTTTCAGTAAAGAGTGATGCTCTCAAGAGAGCATTATTGGGAAAGGACAGGAAGTCTATTTTAGCTTTCCCAAATTGATGGCTAGTTCTGAACTGAGAGCAAGGCTAGTTACCACACACCTTCTTTCACATCCCTGACATGTTCTCTGTTGTTTGGAATGCCTATGTGCTTTTATAACGCAAGCAGTTTCAGAGAAAACAGGATGATGCATCCCTGTTTCCGTTACTTCAATCATGTACTCTTATATTCCAGAATTGAAACTTGTCACAGTAATTCAACATCTATCAAATTCCTTTTATTGTGGAAAAATGAGTAGCAACTCACTGTAGGTGGGCAAGTTACACACTTCTCTTCTTTAATTTTATGTACCAAGAGTTGTCTTTCATTTACTGTTACACCCTGTTAAAGTAAATCAGTATGATGCTACAAGATCCCTGTCAACTGATCTTCTGTTACGTTTCATAAAGGTTTAAGTTCAGGGCACATACAAACCTCTCTGCTTAGGAATCAGATATACAGAAATGTGTTTGATAGATGTCTACAGTGTGCTTACCAGGCATTTTTAATCCCTATATTAAGTTGGTTATTAAGGGCAAATAAAAGTGTTTGTCTTGGAGGACAGATTATTAGCATATACAGGAATCTTGAAATGCTGTGGATATTTTTCTTTTGGAAAAAAAAGCCAGTCAAGACAGATCCATCCTGTTGGGCTTTGGTTTTTGTCACTGCTTTAATGTAAAAGCTAATTATTAAGTCTAATTAGATTTATCTGCTTTGCTGGCTAAATTTGAGGGTATCTGGAGATACACCCCGTGTCACTGGAACCAGGGCAGTGTCACCAGGCTGGCTGTGCACGCTGCTAAATGCTGCTGAACCAAGCGAGCTCAAATAGCACTGCTGCTATGGGAAAATGGTCTTTTGTCCTGCCTGTTCCAATGCTAGAATAATCATGTTGCCTTTTGGAAAGAGATGTGCAGAGTAGCCGGAGCCCTTAGAGTACAAAATATTAGTGATACAAAGCTGACATACCTTGTCACATCTATCAAGGATGTTTTGTCAGAAACTGCCTGGGGATTAACAAACTAGCAGGTCCGCCAAGAAAAGTCTGAAATGGATAAAGTGTATTTTGAAGGAAAGGATTTCAAGGTTGATGTTTCTCTTCCTTCCTTTACTCACCAGATAATCTTTTCATAAAATATGCAAAGGCCATGGTAATTTGTAGTGAAGACCAAAGATGGTAAAGAATAGCAAGCAATGACAAGTGTGTGATAAAGCTTTGCATGGTATTTTTTCTCTGATCTGATATTTTGCCTGTTCACACTTTATATTTTAAACTTCTGATTGCTTTTTGGATTTTCTTTGTCTTTGAATTGGAAAGATTGACCAAGGTTTGGAAATCTGTGGTTACACAGTAAGCTTGAGGTACTCATACCTCAGAACAATGAAACTTCTTTTAGGGTTTTGCTTGTTTGCTTTATTTTGGTTTTGCTTTTTTTTTTTTTTTTTTTTTTTTTTTTGGTCTTCTTATGTCCAAAATATAGGAAATTAAAAATCTGGTTTTCAGATTTTCTTAGTAGTGAGGTCAATGATGAAAACTTATTAATCAGTAAAATCTCTTGGCTTTGCATTAGTCTCCCAAAACGACATTTTACATTTTCTAGGTGAGAATATTAGAGAAATAGAGAAATTCACTGTTTTGTATGTTTGTCCACATGCATACTCATGTACATGGGATTACCTTGGTGTTAGCTGAAGTGATGTAAAATTCTACATGAAGCTTTCTTTCCTTTGGTTTTAAGAGGCTTTTTTTTGCTGCTTGGTATGAATTTAACCCAAGTGAACCTGGTTAAAGGGAAATACATCCATAATATTTTGCTCTAACTTGACTATATCAGCTTAATCTTAGCTCCCCAGAGTGTGCCTGCAGAGCCTTACTGTGAAGTGATGGTGATACCACTGTGTTGGCTCCTTCACATCCATTTAGAACGACCTGTTCTCATCACTCTTACTGCTACTCCACTGCTTACATTGACCTTTTGAAGGTTTGAGGCTTTATTTGTTTTTGTTGTGTGGTGGTTTCTTTTTCCCACAGTAATGTTTGTAACAGGATTTCTTTCTGTTTATGCAATCAGGCTGGTCAAGAAAAAGCAAGTGCAGTCATTTTGGGCACTGCCTGTGGGCATGGAGGGATAGATAGATCCAGGTTAAGCAGACACAGTCACATCTTCTCTGTCTGATGAGTGATTATGGGGAATGTGATCCACTGTCCAAAGCCAACTCAGCTCTGCTGGATGCTGACACAGGGGATGTCAAGGGAATTTTTCAAGTGGTTTCAATGCAGACAGAAATTGTGGAACTACACTTTCTAAGCAGGCATTTTGCTGGAGGTCAAGCTTTCATTTCTAACTTTCACAGTTAGAAAGGATAGAAATTAGAAAAATAAATTAGAAAGGAAAGAACTTTTGAGCATTTTCCAAACAAAAGAAGATAGTTTTCATCCAGTCTAGTAAAATTAAATCCAGTAACAAGTGACACATAAAAAATCCTTAGTAAGCATTGCTGGAAATCATTGTAAATTGTAGCTCAGTGGGTTCTTTTCTGACTTTGAGAGTAAAACTGTAGAAGTTTTAGGTTACCAGATTTTAATCTGCAAGTATGATTCTCTGAATATTCCTCATTTTCCTTTAACAGCAGTCATTAAAATCTGCTAAAATCTCACCCTTTCTTCAGAGAGCATGACAGACTGAGGAAATAGCAGTTTTCCAGACTTTATGCCAAAGCAAGGTTTTACCTTAATTGCTGTCAAGCAGTTTGTTTCTCTCACGACTGTAAAGCAGGTGTCTGTATCTCAGCAGAACAGTGCTATGGTAAATTGAGCGAGGCAGGCACTGATGTATATCCTTGAGAGTTCAAGCTGCTTTGAGGATCATGAGTCATATCAGCTGTGTGGCTGGAGCTGAAGAAATAGAATTAAAGAAACTATTTTCCTATTGATTTCCTATGAAAATAGAATTTATGTAACTTAAGAGCTTTTGCTAGTTGTTGGAACCCAGAATGCAGAGAATATTTTTCTGCATGTTTTGAAGGGTCCAAGCCCCCTGACAAACACTACCTTTAACCTTCGTCCATGGAAAGGGCTTCCTAAGCTTTGGGATGAAACAGAATTCTCAAGAATGTAAATTAGATAGCAGCATAGCATGTCATTTATCACAGGGTGAGAAATTTAGATTTTTGGTTTGTTAGGATGGTAAGTAGATGACACAAGATGGAGGATCCTTGTTGTTTTTAGAGTTCTTCCTCCTTCTTCATCTATTCCATGTTCTGCAGTGTTTGGGACTCAGGACAATTGGTCAAAATTTACAGCAATGCAGATTTTTGTGAATAGAAGTTTAGTTGGTTACTGGTAGAAAAGTAGAAATAATGTACATTCTTGGTGATAACTGGGTGAATTATCTTTTAAAAGAACCTTGATTCCATGTGTCCAGACTCTTTTTGTGCCTCTTCTCCTGCACACTAAGCTGGTGTAAAGCCCGGTGTGCTGAGATTGCTGATAAGAAAACAACAAACAACCTGGAGAAAGAGAACAACCAAGAGTCCCGTTTGCCTTCTTTCCAAATGAGGACTTTGCAAAAGGCCTCCCCTACTGGGGAGAGATGTGTGGGAGTGGAAGAACTGCCACAGGTAGTCTATGTCAAAGGTGAAATTAGTCCTGTTTACACCAGGGACTATTTGGAGCTAGAAAATTCATAATTCCTCCAAAGGTTGAGGTTGGACTTGCTTTTCTTCATGCTTAGAGTCTGTGTCTCCTATCAAACAGCAAGGTTCCATCGAAGGCATTGCTGTGCACCTGCCTAAACTGCTCTGGAAAAACAGGGCTACATCTCTGATCCAGCTGGTGACGTATCTTCACTGGGAACCAAGTAGAATCACCTTGAGCTGTAGATACTTTAGGGGTGAAAGGTGTATAAAGTACCACAGGGAAGCATTGTGTGGTGTGCCTGTCTCTCAAACAGAGTTCTTTCACCCAGCGTGCAAGAACTGATCAACACACTGAGCTATTTGGTTTTGCTGTCTTTCTGCAGAATGGCGTGCCAGCCATCACTCATTTCAGAATGCAAGCACAGCCATTTATACAAAAAGCTAACAAAGAATGATACAGAGATGGGTGGTTTGGTCACTCACACTTACGTAACAAAATTCATGATGTGTGTGTGGTGGTCTGGGTCCAGTTCATTATACTATCACTTACATACACAAACTTCCCAGGAGTGCAATTTTTAGCTTCATAATGGTCTAAGCTAACTAGAGATCCTATTTTCATCCTATCTGCTACTGTGAAGTTATTATTTAACCTTATACTCTAAATATTAGAGTTTTGGCTTGAATCTATTTGAACAATTAATTGTCAATGAAATAAGGATTTCCAGTACTCTGTTCCTGGGGGCTCTTCATTCCTCCGTTGCTCTGGCACCTTGTTGTCATGGTTTCAAGACAAGCTCATGGTCCCTGTGAACTTTCTGTGGACTTTTTAACATCATATGACATCAATAAAAACCCAGGGATTTTCCTAACTGTACTTAATTGGTAACTCTTATTTGAGTGTTACTTTTGCCAAGTGTAGCTGCTGATCGTATTTCTATTCAGAAATATTTTATGATGGCATGCAACTTGTTAAGATGAAGTTGCATTTTCTCTTAGCTCTTGATAGCTCCTTTGGGATAAAATTCTCCAGAGAAACCATAAGCCTGTTATGCCAATGAGGTAAAAAATTCCAGAGAATGGGTTCAGGAAACACATTCCAAAGTCAGAGCCCTTGTTGAGGAGAATAGATTTCAAACGTGTTAAATATACTTTAAATTACAGACTTGGATTCCTCTGGAACTTCAAATACCTTTGAGCCTTTGTTTCTTCTATTTTTTTCTTTCTTTTACTGTTGCTGCATCAAACAAAATCTGCCTGCGGTGTGAGAATTGCTAATTGGGCTTTTCAATTACCATAAAATTTGTCAGTGCTTTATAAAGTATGTTACTGTTGTGTGTGGTAGTGATAGTGTAATTAAAGCAGACGCAAAATGTATAAATAGCCAGCTCTTTCTGCACGTGCCATCGCTCTAGGCTGCGTGTGGAGGAGCCCTTGGCTCCAGGGAGCAGGGTCGTTCTGCTGTTAATGGCAGCACATTGTGCCAGGGACTGCAGCCGGTACTGGGCTCTGCTTTTGGAGGCAGTTAATGAGCAAATCGTTCTTCACATAGCGAGGGGATGAAAGAAAGTGTCTCAAAGCTGACTTTATTTGCTGCTGAAACAAAGTTAGAGAGCAGAACTCTTCAACTATTTGAATTCATTTTAGTTTTCTACCCTAACTTTAGCATTTTGCGTTTTTCATGACTCAGACTGCATGGGAAAGATAGTATGCAAAGTTTTTTTCCTGAAATGAGAGCTGTCAATATGGAATATTTTAGGTTTTGGTTTATATGGTCAAATATGTTTTTATTTTGCTCTTTGTGTGATTTGTTATTCTGAGCAATATTGAGGAGCTGTGTTGTCCATTGACTTTGTTGCTCTGCTGCAGATATGTCTTTTAAAATGGCCTATCCTGGGAAATAACAGATAATGAATTTTACAAACTCTTTTCTCAGAAATGGCACTTAAGATCTGTGGTTTTCTTCTAGTGTGACATTAATGCTGTTTGTGGTACAGGAGGACTGTCAAGAGAATTCAAAAATTAGAGATATGAATCATCATGAAAACAGTGGTAATGTTATTTTCCATGACTGCTGGTCTGTGATGTAACTCTGGATCAGATCTTGCTTTATTACTGACAATAGAAATTCAGTGGGATGAAAGAAGTTCCCTGATCCTCTTTGATGATTCCTTTGATACCACAAGCCATCTAACTGTTTAATTTCATTTAATTATTTTGGAGTAATTTAGTAATTGAGAGTAATGGCACAAAAACCTCTCTGCACAGGAGGATGAGAATGCAGTTATTTATTGCAACAAATTTCAAAACATTTCATAGAGGTTGAACATGGCCAGAAAGGTGTTTGTTTTATTTCTCTCAGATTGCTGAAGAGGGGATTATTAGGCCAATAAATTAATTTCCAAGTTTCATGAAATGTTCTGAACCTAGAACTGAAGGCACTTTTAGAGTACTAGCAATATAGTGCTGTAAAAATACACAAAGCCTCTGATTTTGCCTTATATTTTATTAAATAATTAATCATTTGCTCTAATATTTCAGCTTCCCTGAATCCTCAGCATACTGGGTTGAAATGCTGTCTGTTTTGCTTTGGCTTTCTTGTGATCTGAAGATTTAATTATGGTTAACTTCAATGAAGTAATTCAGTTAAGTTATTGGCTCCTTATGAAGTAATGAAATAACTTTGGTGGCTAACAAAGATAATATTTGGCATTGTTTTTCACTGTATTACAATACTGGACATTTGTGATAAAGTGTTTCTGGGGGTAATTAAAAGGATGAAGTCTAAACACTTTTTGTACGACCAATGGGGATTGCTGTGGAGGCCCTTTCTAATTAACAGAGCAATATTTTGCTTTTGTTACTCAGCTGGTTTGAAGGCAAAATTTTTATTCTGCAGAGAAGGATCAGAAAATTTTTGTTACTAAATAAATGTGTCAGTAACTTATCCTCAGATGCCACAGGTTTATACCTGAATGGAATAAAGGAAAGCATTAGTAAAAGCTCAGATTCCTGGTGAAGAAGAATTAATTTTTTCATTTAATTAGACTTGTTCATGTAATATTTTAAGTATTTTAATATTTATGGTTAAATGTGTTTTGCATTTTACGTAGTCTATAGTTCTGAGAAAGACCTGTGAAACTTTTCTTACATATGGCCATTTTTTTTACCATAATTTAATTAGAAACTGTGCCCTTACACACCATCCAACATCTGAGTCCTGCCTGTGGCACTCCAACTGGAGCTCAATGTCATGTAAAGTTACACCAGCATAGACCTGTAATGGTGGAAAAGTACACACTAAAACACACTTTCCAGTTTGTTGGCTACAGGAAGAAGATTTGGATTTGGTTTAGAAGAATTTAGAATTCTGTGCACTGCTTGGATTCTGAAAATGTTAGCGCTCAGTGGTCATTCCTTGGGTCACATTGCCCCTGAGGAAGGAAACGTGGGCTCAGGCTCCAAAGTGGCACCTGGACCAGTGGTGGGCAGGGCAGACACATCCCTGGCAGTGCAGCTGTGGCTGAGGAAGGCTCTGGGCATGTGCATGGTGTATTCAGAGCCCTGGACCTGCAAGGGGCTCAGACCTTGTGGCCAGGGCAGGAGGGGCACCAAGGCACTCAATTGTCACACCTGGCTCAGACTGCTTTGTGTATGAAGGCTGGGTGATGGTCCAGCTGCAATTTGGTACTTAAGGTTATTGTTTTTCTCCATTGACTGCTTGTTATTTTCACTGATATTCTGATGATTTCTGTGTGAAGCACTGACACTCATTTACCACCATGTTTCCAAGGAATATTCCATTTTCATTAAGTGCTTCCTAAAGTTTTAACAATTTTGCATCATATACATTGCAAGTATTTTTCTTCCAAGTAATACAGCAATACAGTGAAATAAGAGTATTTCTCAAAACTAGTGATTATTTACTTTCCATTTCCTATATAAGGGGTTCATAAGGAATAACTTGTTTTAAAAAAAAAAACCAAAACCAAACAAAACTTCACACTGCTACTACTTCACACTATAACTGCCATAAAAGTGAACTGAATTTCTGTTTTGGTTTTATTGTAACATGTTGAAATGGATATGTCAGCAGGGGCATTTTTCTTCCTAGATTTGAAGTCCAGTAGTATTCCAGACAAATAGCATATTCCTGAGTTATTGGAAAATTCATGCTGAGCTACTTCACATTGGCATACTTTGCCTGTCACCTCTGATGTTTCTGTTGGCTGGCAAAAAAATGACTGTTATTTGCTATTTCTATTTTTTATTCTATTATTTCTACTTCTTTTGACTCTTTAGCTGCAAAGCACTTAATCTAGTAGCCTGGAAGTGAGAGACTTAAAATATTAAAAGAAAAAGGCAGTGATTACATTGAATGCAGGCAAGCATCCAGTCACACTAAGATGTTTAAAATCTATTGTGATACATAACTTTGATGATTTCATTGTCTTTTTTGCCAAATTTGAGAGATGACATTGAAATTTCTGAGCACTGATCATCTCTGGAATTGTAATACTATTGTTCCTTATGTTAAATACTGGCATTTAGATATATGTCAATGCCTTCAGTTTATTTGCAGCTTTGTGTGTGTTAAGATGGAGATAGTATTTCAGCTTTTAATGAAGCCTTAAAAAATTGTTTAAATGTTCAAGCCATGTTTTACTGTAGATCTTTTCTAATGCTGTTAACATTGCTGTGGTTAGCTGAAATACAAATTCCATTAAGAACAACAGCAAGTTCATTCCTCGGGCACTGGTTCAACCCCTCATGGGATCAGTGCATTAATTCACACTGGGAGTGTGATCCAGGTGGCCAAAAGCTGAGCAAGCTCCTCTTTTCTCTGCATTGTCTTCAAGGAGTTCAGAAACCAGTGCACCAGGGGACCCTTGGGTGGGTAACTGTCCTGTTGAAACAGATAAATAGATTTCTCCATTATTTCTCATGGCCCACCTCATCAGTACTGAGGGGCAAACAGTGCATGTTTTACTGCTGGGCTCAATGTCTCACTCTGCCTGGCCACTGCCTTTCAGAGAGGGCCAAGGTAGTGCTGGGGAGGAAGGCTGGGTTACTGCTACTGGCTGGCTTTTGAACCAGTTGGAAAATGCAGGAAATAAAATTTTTAGAGACAAGGTTTTGAGGAGTTGTATTTCCTGCTTCTCATAGTCTGAGCTCTGTTTGATGAGTGTTTCTGCTGGGAAAAGGTCACTCATATGAGAAACAGACTGGACAAAAGATTTCTGATATGCCTATTTTTAGGCAGTTTCCTATCCAGATTGAGGCAATATTTTGTCTGGTTTTCTTAAGAGCTAAAAATATTCTCTCCATGGCATGACTGTCTGTCCCCTAGCAAAGATTCTTTCTGTTCAAAGCACCAGGAGTTCACAACCTTCTGAAAGTTTCTAGAGTGCTATCTAAAACTAAGGCAATAAAGCAGGTTCTCATTTAAAAAATAGACTTCTAATAACACAGTGGGGCAGGTATGTCTGATACAGGTGTCTGTCAGTTGGAGGCTGTTAAATCACACCTGTTAAATCATTCCAAAAGGGGCCCAAAGTCACTGAATTAATGAGAATAATTTCAGTATCATCGGGCCACACACTCAGAAAATAAGTGCCCCTCTCTGGGCCAGGCTGGTGAGTGGCAATGATTTACCCATGCACAGTATTCGCTGACTTCCTGCCAATGCAATTTCAAGAAATATTTAGTACATGCTATCAATTATTGTATTTCTGTCTTGTTTAAAAAGGAAATACAGAGGCAAAATTAATTTAGCCTATGAATTGCCCAAGACAAGAAATGAAAATGATATTCCAGTCTGTAAATAAATAAATAGAAATCAGGAGGCTAAAGCCACAGAGAGTGTCAGCACCCTCAGGTGAACCCTCACAGAGGGATCCATAAACCTGTGGTTGGTTGTGGGCTGCTTTGCTGTAGGGTTGAGGTGCCTCAGATACATTTGGGGTATAATGAGACATTCCACAGAAACAAAAAGAAAAGATTGTGGGGTGATTTTCTTTAAAGTTTACTGGGTTCAACATTGCCATACGCAGATTTTTTTCTATAATATTGAATATGGTGATAACTACAGAGATTTTTGAAAGAAACAAGACTGAGAAGGTAGCTATGTATACTCTTCAAAAAGCAAAAATCAAAACGCATTGAAATATTGTAATATGTTTCAGCATGCTGTGTGAGATGTAATAAACAGATTAATACCTAAGAATTTAGCTAAAATAAATTAAAAACTGTAGGCAAAATAAATAAATAGAACCACCCAAACTTACAGACTTGAATTCTGTCAAAGCTAGAACTGCCAAAGTATCTGTCACACACACATATATTTTATCTCTACTTTTTTTCTGAGTGGTTGCTAGTTTTTGATTCTTTTCTTGATTTGAACATGAGGCAAATTGAATTAAGGGTTCCTGACATAAGAACTCTTTTCTCATTTCCTTGACCCATTTTTCAGTACTGCCTTGGGTTAGTTTCTTTTTCTATCTCCTAACTCCACTGTAAATCTCACTCTTTCTTGAGATGAGGTGGATATAAGTTGGCTGAATCATAATTCATGAGCTGTAAAATTAACAATCTATACATTTTCTTTAGTATTTGGGATGCAATAACCCCCACCCAGTTGACTTAAAATAAATATAAGATAAGGAAAAATGTGTACCTGTACACATGTTGTCCTGGCTTATCTTCAAACAATGCATGATTTCTGGTTTTGGCAAAACTAAAAATACCATCAAGGCATGTCCTTTTTACTGAGAAACACAAGTGCTGGAACTGAACAACAGATAATTCATGTTGGGATAGTTCCTTTTGTCATTTTATGCTCCTTTTCTATTGATTTCTGAACACTTCAGTGTCTTGCCAGGTGCATTTCTCAGAGACAGCAGCCTGTGCAGGGGACTAATGAAAAAATCAAGAGTGGTCGTGATTGCATGGGAGAATCTTTTCTTCTGGAAACAGAAGAGCACAACTTCTGTAGGAATTGTATTTGTAGGTGATGCTTTTGCATAAGAACATATGAAAACAAACTGGGCAATGAATGCTTCTCCAGACATTGTGAACATTTTGTGCATACACTTGCACTCCTGTAATTAGAGAAATGAAATCGATTAAGGGCCAGAATGTGAATATGTAAAGGTCAAAGTCAGAAAATGTCAGTTTTTTGAAACTGCAAGGAAGAAGAAATTTCTCAAGTAGTTTAACAAAGAGTGTTTTGCTTGGCAGATGGAGTTGCTCTAAAGAGTGTTTATTGTTTTGTCTCATGGTAGGATTGGTGTGACTGTAATTGTATGACAGCCACCATTCTGTCTTCCACTTAAACAACAAAAAATTTGCTTTTTTCATGGTACTGCTAATAGAGAATGAGATACTTTTTGAAGTGTTTCACGTTTTAAATACAGCAGTGGTTTTTCTTCTCCACAAAGGAAAGTGATTTATTTCTAATGTCATATTTCATGTTCTCTGATACAAATATAATAACTAACAAGCAGTGGGGCGCACGCAGGACTATCACAAGGAATCAGTGAAATATAAGTAAAGCCTGATTTTATTAGGTCAGCCAGAGATTAATGACTCCAGGACAACTGCAAAGGTCTCAAGATGTCAATACTTATTCTTTTTTTAAACAATGTGAAGAGGAAAAAAAATCCAATACCAAACCATTAAAGACAGTGCTGCTGCCTTCAAATGCTTTTCTTTGTCTATTTTTAAGGAGAGGCATTGTGGTAGCACTTGAAAGTGTGCAAAATAAATATCTGCATAATTTTGATGTGGATTTAGACAGCTGAGATACTCTAGGAATTCCATTATGATTCTCTGTTATTATGTTTGGCATAAACCCTAACCTCTGAGTTAGGTGACAATAGGACGTCCTTGTTATGTGTCTCTGTTTTTTAGAAAATCTCAGATTATTTGGCCACTCATCATGAATATTGATGTGCCATAGAGATGATCCTGCTATTCCCCCTATAGGGTTTATCTCCACTGATCAGCAGCATGATTATTTTCCTAGATGTTATCAAACACAGCTGGGTAGAAAACCATTGCCTTATGCCTGAAGAGCTTTCCAAGCTCTGAAGTACTTAAAAGACATTCGTGATCTCTTGAGATCTTCTGTTTGGTGTGCGTGAAGTCTATTAAAAGAATTCCTTTTTGTTGAGAATGTCATATACATTGTGAGGTAGCTTCTTGCAGTCATAGAACAGTTCATGTTGGAAAAGACTTTTAAAGGTCATCGAGTCCAACTGTTAACCCAGCACTGCCAACCCATGTCCCTAAGCACCACATCTGCAGGTCTCTCAAATCCCTCCGAAATGGTGCCCCCACCACTGCCCTGGGCAGCCTGTGCCACTGCTTGAAAACCCTTTCTGTGAAGAAATTCCTCCTAATGTCCCATCTCCACCTCCCCCAGGGCAACTGGAGGTTGTTTCCTCTGTCCTATCACTTGTTACTTGAGGAAAGGGATGGAACACCCCTAGCTACACCCTCCTTTCAGGGAGCTGTAGAGAGCCAAAAGGTTCCCCTGAGCCTCCTTTTCTCCAGCCTAAACACCCCCAGCTTTCCCTGGTCCTGCTGTTGCTGATACAAGCCAGGATGCCATTGGCCTTCTTGGCCACCTGGACACACCTGGGCTCATGTAGAACAACTTTTCTGAGGATGTTTGCTCTCAGAGTGAGTTAGGACTCATGTGCATGGTGGCACACTATAGGAGGAGATTTCTTTCAACATTTTCCAAAGTACTACTTTATATGTATATATTATATGTAAAATGTTACATATATAGGTATTTAGAATCCAAAATCCTAAAGACAGATCAACAGATATGAAAATTTAGCTCTCTTATGAGCTACTAAATTTTATATCTTCTACTGTGAAGCTCTTTGATCCTGAATAATTTTCTATCCTGAATTCACTTATATGCTCCAGTGACACAAAACTCAATGAGAAATGCATTTTATTCCGGCTTCAGTGATGTGACCTACTGGTCATGATATCTTTTAATGAAAAATTAGGTAATAAGTAAGCAGAATAGAGCTCTGAAGTTCTGCTTTATCATTGGGGTTAAAATAGAACATCAAAAGGCAGGGAAAATACCTGTAAGAAAGGTAACTGTAACTCTGCATTTGTCTGTACATATAAACAAAAGAATCATAGGGGGATTTTATGTTTTTGTTGTTTTGTTTTGTTTTTTAAAACAGGTACCAAAGATACTGTGATGAATTTCCAGAATAATAAAATAATTTCAGTCATTTTCTTGCAGTCTTAGGAATTTGCATTCTGTTTTCATTTGGCATTATGCTTTTAGGTATTTTATTTCATGCTATTGAAAGAATTGCTTTATATTACTCTCCATTAGAATGCTATCTACGGTCCTTTTCAGAAGTGCATATCCTACTTTTTATATTTCCTCAGATGAGTGGTATCTTAAATAATGCTGAAAGAAATTGCTCCTAGTCAATTTTTGCCTTTTATTTCATTTATAGCAATAGTGGTTGCACCTTTATGACACTGGTCACAGATTTTGCAACCAAATCTATGCCAAAAACCCACTAATTTTTTCAAAGAGCTTTTATGAAGCTTTGAAATTCTTGGGAATCAATTGACCTAAGTCTTGAAAATGTGAAAAGGAATAAAACCTTTCTAATATTCATATTGATGAGACATAATTTACACAAAAGATTTTGCATCTATTGGTTTGACAAAGCATCTGCTGCTTTGTCCTCTGTAGCTCACTCTGAAGCATGACAGGGCTTCCCTTAGTGCAGGATGTGCTGTTGTCTTCTTCCCCCAACATCTGGGGCTGATCAGCTCTTACAAACAGAAATCAGACTCTCTTAACAGAAAGGAAATGTACACTGCTGCTCTGTTCTGACAGTTCAAAATGTCTCAGGCAAGTGCTCACTTGAAAGCCAAAAGAATAAAATGCAGATGCAGTCTTGTTTTCTCTGAATTGCTCCCTGTTTACTTCTCCAGAGATGTTAGGGTATTTTTCTTTTATATCAGCTGTCGTTTATCTGAGGTGGATGGTAAAAGAGGAAAAAAATCAACTCTGGAAATGGTTTCTCCTGTGGTTTTCCTATTACCTTTCAAGCCATATTTTAGGTATAATTGAATGAATAGTTTCAGGATAAGAAATTGCTTTAAAACTTTCTCATTTTCCCCCAAAGTGCATAAGGATTTTGCTATCAGTTTCTGTCTGCCTGCTCCACAAAAACACTGCCCGTGTCTCTGGATTTCTTGCTTGCACAGAACTGTGTGTTCCTGTAAGAGGTCTGCTGTGGGTGCCAAAAGGGAAATTGAAAACCTGTTTCTAACCTGGAGATACTGGGCAGTGAGGAGGTGATAAAAATGAATGCTTGGCTTTCATGGAGCTATTACCATCCTTTAGCTTCTACTAAGGGAACTTTAAAATAGAAAGCATTATTTTAGTTTGTATGGTGACAGGATTTTGAGAAGAAGTGTAAGTGCCCCAAAGCAGAACAGAACAGAAAAAAAAAAAAAAAGATTTAATACATAGAATATATAAATCTCTCCTTCCCACAGGTTTTGCACAGATGGTGTTGGGGCAGTGCCAGGAACCTGCAGGTGCAGGAGGCCTTCCCTTAGTCCTCATTCCCTTCAAGCAGCTCTTAAAATCACAACTTTTTGAACTCTGAAATTACATTGCTTTTTCCTTCTCACCAGATGAGGTATAAAGGTTTTGCCAGCCAACTAGAAAGTCTTTTGCTTGAAATGATTAAGAACACTTTGTCTTACCCAGTAAGATACAGCCAGCCGAAGAAGAAGATACACAAATTATAGCAAGTCTCAGAAGTGTTACTGATTGCCAGTGCTTTGCCCTATGGAAGGAGGTGAAGCAGCTCTGTGGTGTTTCTGTAGAGGCTGCAGTTCCTGAACATCATCTGAGAGATACGATGTCCAGGAAGGCTACTGCAGAGAGAGTGATTAATGCTGCTGTGTTTGTAAACTGATTCCTCACTGATCTGAAGGAAGCCTAGGGAGGTCATCTAATCCATAATTCTGCCTGAAGGAAAGGTAAACTCCTCTTAAGCCATTCCTTACAGACATTTGTCTAACCTGATCTCCCCACCAGGGATGGAGAGTGAGCAATATCCCTGAAAGATGTATTCCAGCACTTAGCTAATTTCTCTCTCTTTCTCTTTGATTTCAGCTACACATTTCCTTTTGTCATGTCATAGTTCCTTAGCTTTTGTGATGTCTTTATTTGTAAGGCTTGAACTGAAAGTAAAATAGGGTGATTCAGCCCTCCTAGGTTAATTTAAAATGTGAATGTGAGGACCATAAGAAAAGACTTATTTCTTTTGCTTAGTATTAACCAAATAAGCTCTGCTAGTGTGTGGAACGGATTAAATAGAGGTACTGTTCTTCCAGCTACCTAATGAGATATGAACAAGTTCTGCTTCTGAAGCACATCATGATGAATAATTTAGGGACTCTGGGACTACATACTGTACATAAAGGTATTGTGGGGCATAATATATCATTAGCATGTATAGAGGCTCTCTACAGTATCCTCACAGGAAACAGTGTGCGCTTCATGAAAATTTTCTGTCTGAGAATAAATGTCTTTGTCAAAATGAGAGATCAAAACTCTAATGTGAAATTTGTGTTTCAGTAAAATTAATGGAGCCCATTTACAGGACTTGAGAAAGCAGCTCCTGGTGCTCTGACAGCGTAGTAGTCATAAATAAGTGGGATCAATTTCCCACAGAACATCTAGACAGGTAGAACAAGTCTGCATTGCAGCACCTAGCAGTCTGAAGGATGCTGGGCATGCTGGAGGGGCCTGGCAGCAGCCCTGCTCTGGTTCTGAGAGATGTGCATGCACAGATTGCATGTGGGATGCAGCTCTTAATGCACAACACTGCACAGCCTGGGGCCTGAGCAGCATCAGTTGCCTTGACACAGCCCACTGCATGTGTGCTGGGCACAGCCTGCTGTAACTTGGACTGTTTTCAAGACATGCTGCTTATGGGTCCGTTATTTTAAACAAATATTCACTTGAAAATATTTATACCTGTTAATAAGCAAATCAGATTTGTGTTCCTCAGTGCTTGCTGCTTATTAGAGTGTTATGCTAAGGTTTTAGTAAGGGCTGGGAAGATGAGTCAAGGTTTTCCATGAGGGAAGATCAAGACACATGTGATTCATCCATCTCATGTGAAATATTGAGGGGAAATGCATATGGTACACCAGGTAGGAAGAACATCACATTTGTTAAATAAACCATCACCAGCCCTTCTGCCTTACGTCAGTCAAAGCTAAACTTCCATCCTGAGCTGCTTCTCATGTTATGGCCTTTCTATTCATTGATGTATGCTGGATTTGACCTCAAACCATCTTTATGCACACTATTATTCAATGCTACTGAGTTCCATTACAATTCTAATGAATACTGTAAAATTACATATAAAATGATGTTGGTCCTGAAAGTTATTGCAAGCAGTCAGAATATTAAACTTAGTGCCACTGAGTTCCAGTGCTGGTTTTAAATCTTTGATGCTTTTAATGGTGAATATTAGAAAAACTGAATGCATCTATATTCATAGCTATTTTTGGTGACATCCTCTATGCAATGAACTGACTAGAAGCAATACAATTCCACTGATAACCTGGACTTATTACTATTTTCTATGTCACTGCTCTAAAGAAAGAACTTCACTCAAATGAAAATTATAATCTAGGACTTCTGTGCAAAATACTGTATAAATATCTGTTCAATAACCTGCTGAGGGAGGGCCTTGGCTGCTTTGTGTTATCTCTGTTGAATGGCACTGGGCTTTTCATTTTGTTTGATAAAGTTGCTGTGGAAAAAAGTTGGCTTTTTCCTCATTCTCCAGAAGAGTATCTACTTGTTTCGGTGGTGTGGTAAGACTAGGGCAGGAGCTCAGGGCCTGACCTTCCCCCCCAGGAGTGATGAACACATTTATTGAACACACTCCTATGTCAGGATGCCTTCAGAAAGCAGGAACAGCACCAGAGCTCCTGAACAACTCTTTCAGGTATGGGTTATCTCCAGCCAGAGGATGACTTGGTTGTGTTTCTCTTCAGCAATGTGTCTTTGAGCTTGATTCTGCCTTGTAAAAAGAATGAAAGACTGACTGAAAAGGGCAGCTTTATGCAGATTGCATTTGGTGAAAAGATTAGTCCCTAACTTCCCAGGTAATTTTTCTTTTCTAAGATCACTGAAGCATTTCTGTAGTGTTTAGGTTTGGAGAATGTGATTCATGAGGGCAATTGAGTGTCGCTAAACTTAGAGATGCATCCAGGGGCCTAATCCTCCCTTGTGTTGAATTATGGTACAGACTGGAGCAGTTTAAGAGGAGAAGTCAGGACTGGATAGATCTCTGTAGCCCAGAGTTTGGGGCAAACTCTTTGGAATTGAACAGCTGAAGTTCATATTCACACTGCAGGACAGACAGGAATGAAAGGATGTTGAGGGGCTGAAAAGAGAGGGAGTGAGTAAGCATCTCTTTTCTTACTTTTTCCTTGTAAATCCTTGTATGGACTATTTTGTATTTTTCCTCTTTAAAAAATCTGCAAATGGAAATGTTTTATTTTGGATAAAAATAGGTACTGTGTTGGTACTTTTCACTTCTTTTTTCATCAGTTTGTCACTGATGACTAAGTGATGGAGTTCTGAAAAGTGTGGTTTTGGTTTAGCTCTAGAAACTCATGCAAGGTTTTCTCTTAAGCAGGTAATGTCAAGGCATAATTTATTTCTGTCCCCTGGTTTCATCTGCCCATCTGTCCCATCTGTTTAGCCTCTATCATTGCAGATATGAATTTTTCCCAACATTGAACATGCCAGAATTTATGCTTCTGTTTTAGACTGAAAGCCTACAACATCTGCAAATTAGAGCTGGCAATAGGAGAGAATGGATTCAAATGGAAATCTCGCTGTGGCTGATGTAAATCACTGTATACATTTTATACCCATATTAGGTAGTTGCACATGAAAAAGTCTTCATACGATTCTGTTAATAAATGACTTCTTTTTTGAAGTCAAACTGGTTTTGATCACATTCAGAAAGGAAAATGAGTGAAAAGAAAAAGGTTTTAAATTTATGGTAATTCTAACTTTAATCTGAATTCTTTTCAGTCAGTTTTGTAACTATTTTTAATTGTTTAAAACTTGCAGAGGTTATTATAAACTGTACTCCATAGAATATTCTCAACCCTAGAGTACTAACAAACTGCTGGAAGATCAAAATAGGTACACACACAAGTAAAAGGTCCATTTTCAATACAATTGGCATTAGTTTTATCATGATTTGATGCATATAAGAATAGCATTCATAGTTATACAACCAGCTGGTCATTTGCAGATACAGAAATGCAGTTTGATGAATATACAAATAAAGGAGAAATGCAGATTGTGTTTTCCTGTTTGCATATCTTGCTGTCTGTGTATCTATTTCCTGGGCTTTGAGTCCTCACTCTCTGGGGTGCTGAGGTTAAAGAGCAGTCCCTGGGCTTGGGTCCATAGCAGGAATTTCCAGATGGCTTTCTGTGCTTGAGCATCAATCCAATGAAAAAATGGTATAACATCCCTAATTTTTTTTGAATGGAATGCAAAACAAATCAAGCATATTTACCAATCCAAACCTCTGCCTTGGAATAATTAGATTTGCAAATTTTCAGAGATCTGACAGCCTATTTTTAGATATAGCTGGAAAAGATGTCAAGCATGGCAGTGTCTTTACAATGCACAGTAAGAATGGGTCACTCACAAGATATCTCGTCTAAACAGTTTTGTTTTGCAGGACTTTATTACAGGGTTTGGAGGGAAAAGAAAGGATTTCTGTGTGTCTATGAATACTGGAAAGATAAATTACCTTGGCTCTTATCAGTACTTTTTATTCTAGTCTAACATTTCTGTTATCATAATTAATTCATTCTGTGTTTATGGGAAACTTATCAAGATTCAATCTTTTCAATTCTCTGTCTTCTCTTTTTCAAGTTCAACACTAGATGGATTCCCCTCTCTATTTTCTTTCAATGCCTCTTCCCAGCCCACTTGACCAATTCAGGTTCTGTCAGCCTTCTTGACAACTATGACCTGAAGTACTTGTGCTCTTTGTGATATTTTAATGGGTTTAATTTCTGCTCACACTGAGCAATTCACTAGCTTTTCATTTCTTTTTCAGATGCAGGAGCACTGCTGTTTCTCCTTCTTTAATCTTGTCCTTAGCCTGGCTCTGATTCCAGAAGTCAAAAGGCTTGTTAATATGCATGGGGCTTTAGCAGGTTACTGACCTGGTCTCAGTAAATCAGAGAGCATCAGCATGCCTCTGCCAGGCAGTCACCTTTTTTTGTCCCCTTCTTAGTTTTCTTAAAAAACCTTCTTAGTTTCTTAAACTTCTTAATCCCCTTCCAGTTTTCTTAGCCTGATTTTTAATAAAGTAATGCTGCTTTTTTTTTCATCCTTTCACTTATGGTTCCAGCCCTTTCCAGTTTTGATCTTATTTGAATAGCAATTGGAAGAGAATATTCAAGCTCATATTCAATGTCTAGGGATTTAGCAAACTCATGCTAGAAACAGTTCAAAGTAGCTCCACGTGAAGTTGGATTCAAATAGTGCTGATGAATTTTTAATTTATGTTTGTGTGAGTAATAGAGGAAAGCATTTTGTTATGTACGTGCTGATATCTGAAATGGATTTACATGGATGTTTTAGTACATTAATGACAAGTTTTCAGATACTCATAGTTGTGGGATTGTTTTTAATCTTACAGCTAGTGACTTCTGAGGTCTTGCTGGCCTAAGCAGTAGCAAAAATTATATTCTGAAAACTGCACAGTGTGGAATCTTATATAGAAACACAGATGTCTGGATAGTGGCTTGACTTATGGGAACGATGTGATTCTTCAGATTCCTAGGGTGTTTCATGGCATAGATGACTGTTCTGTACCAAGAAATGGATTGTGCTGTCTATGGCAGTGCTACAGTGACAAGTTAAAATGATGGCAATGGTCCTGTGTTGGAAGCAGATATTCTGCTCATCTCCTTTTGACTTGTAGAAGAACGAGGCAGTCTGCTTATATATGATAAGTTTTGACGCTATTTCCTTAAGATCTTTAATTGCAGAGGAGACACCTTAAGCAACAACTTCGTTGTTCTCCTGGGAGCCTGAGGAGCCCAGCAGCTTTGCAAGTGGGAGATGAAGTGGGTGAAGAAAATACAATGACAGCGTAGGAGATAGCAAGGCAAATAAATGTAGGGTGTCTGTACAGCCCAGCAGAAGTTTCTGTTGCAGAACGCTGATTTAGCTCTGCATTTCCTGGGAGCTCCATAGTGAGGAGTCCCCCAGTGAACACATGAATGACTTGACAGCTTTACAGGGAAATGCCTGGATGAGGCCTGGGGCTGAGTGTTGCTGGGTGCCCTGTGCACATCTCAGGCCTGTGCTCTGGGAGCAGGGGAGCTGCACTGCTGGTGGTGAATTCCTGTGTAATTCTCTGTATGACAGAGATCAAGGATTGAAAGCAGGGGTAGCTGCTGGTACTTTTCCTTTGCAGGTTTTGCAGACTGGTGCCATGCAGCCAGGTAATAAAAACCTGTCTGGTTAGCTGGCTGAGGTCTTCAGGAATTCCTTCTTATCTCTCTGAAATTCGTTGTAATTCTTGAGTATGTAGGTACATAATGTTCTGTATTGAATTTCACTGCCATGGGATGGAGCAGGTCCTGGTGTTATTCTGGTTGTGCACTTTGTATTGCTGTGAAAACTGATTGTTGCTGGTAATAAATATTTCACTTTGTTAAGACTACTTTTAAACAATATCAGTAAAGGTCATTATTTTTGAGATTATATCTGAAACCTGTGTTTCCAGTTTTGTCAAACTATTCCTATTTAAGTGGAAAGTTATTTTTTAGGCAGTTCAGAGGACTTTATGAAAAATGTTGATGATTACTTATTTCAAGTGGCAGCAATGTTGTGACTCATTCTTTCATGGGCATCATTCCCTACATTCATAATGGATTTTGAAAATTGGAGCCAGCTTCTGCCAACAAATGAAATATTAATGAATCAGGGTTGCATAATACGGTTTTTGTATAGCGTAATTTTTCCAAGGAAATGAAATGACCATTTAAAAATAAACTGGAGGAAATGCTTTGTAGTCTTATTTTGCTATGAACTAGAAGGTATTTGGCTGAAAGTTTGAATATTTGTGCATTGGCATATTTGTTATATACAGAAGTTCTGCAGCTTTGATGCATCAGATGAAACTCCCAAAGGTGGATTAAATGGTTTATTACAATGACTGCTGCATTACTTGTAATCACTTAGTCATACTTTTGAGTGTGGAACAGTTCCAGATTGGTTTAAAACACTGCACAAGTGAGGGAGAGAGGATGCTGAGGACAGCGGAAAATCAGGAATTCATCAGCACACATAAGTAAACATTTTCTGAAAAAAATGACATGGAAACTTTCTTCCAGACAGCAGAAAGAGATGCTTGACTAGTCCTCAGCATTTGACAATCAAATTGTACTTTCAGTATGGATTAAATTTAATCTGTCCTTAGTTACTGTCTAACCCTTGAAATGATAACATTTTTGTTTGTTGTTACCTAAGGCTGTAAGTAGGGATTTGGGTCAAGGCATTCAGCAACAACTTGGGGAAAACAACTTGATTTTCTACAGTCAAGGGAAGGGTAATAAATAATAGCAAAGCCCATTAATCCTCTTTTCCATTAGTGGCAATGTCAGATAAAGCTGCTTAGTAACTCTTGAGGAATGTTTCATGGATGATTTATTGCATGTGTAGTTTTAGATGTTAAGTGTAATTTTGAAATGTGGTACCTCTACAGACTCACCAAGAGATAGAGTGGAATAGCAGATGAATTACAGCACCATACAATGGGCAATTTCTGTATGGCTCTTCAGTTGATTTCCTAGCCTTTTCAGTTAGTTCTGGCTCCTTAGAATGGATATGAGCCTCATTTGCTGCAGAGGCTGACAGGACACTTTGTGGGACATGGTGAAATTAGAAAACCCTGTCTTTGATGATGTACTTGGAGAACGCATTTCAATTGGTTACTTTTCTCCTGCCTGTTTTCTGTTTGACATATGACTATGTACAAGAATGAGCTATTAATAAGTCAATTTGTCAACTCTGCATTACAGATGCAAAGAACAGTTATGGTTTTATAAACATTTGTAATAGTGGGGATTCATTTTAATGGTGTATAAGGAAGAATATTTACCCATATTGAAGAGTGGACTAATAATGAATGAACTCTAAATTTCCTTCTCTATTACAATATCCCTATTGATTTAAAAATACAAACTGCTTTATGCCAGGATGTGACTGTTCCTCAAGTTCTCCTTAAAAACATTGCTGTTCCTGACCCCAGCTGCATTTGCTTCTGGGAGAGGACTCAGCTTCTTTTTAATTCTGCTGGAAATTCACTGTGCAAAACAGGACTGTGATGGAGTGATGAGCGTAGTGCACCTGCAGGCTGGGTGCAGGCACTCGACAGCAGCATGACTCAACCCTCATCCTCCCAGCCTGGCACTCAGCTGGATTTGCCTTGTGTTTGGCTAAGAAATAATCTGCTAGGTACTAGACAAATACATCTGCCTAACACTTATTTACTAAAATCTTTATTTAAAGCTTTAAGATACATTTGTGCATCATGGTGGTTTGCTTAGATCTGCACTGTGATTGTGCTTTGGCAATCACTTTAAAACTGTGCAAGGAAATTGAAGAAGAACACACAGAAATGATTTCAAAAGTGGTTCTTTTTAAAAAGAGCTGTTAAACAGGTTAGTCAGACCTGTGAGTCACTCCAGTTGAGTCATGCTTACTTCTTGGTGGTTATAGATTATCTGGTTTTCCTGTTTCTCCATGCAGCTGTGAGTAATGCTGTGGTAAGAACTGTACTGCTTTGGAGAATGGCTTATCCCTGCTCTGCCTGAACACATTTACACACTGGACAGTTTATAAAGTCATTTTTTAGCCCATTCTCTCAAAACACTCGAGTTTCTGGTCACATGCTACAAGTGATGTGAAATCTGCCAAGTGTTGCCTTGAGGGGAGAGAAAAGAGAGCAAGGGCTCTCACTCCCAACCCATGACTGGCTCCACTTCTCTGGGGTTAGTAGGTAATACTATGAGTTATCCTGGTTGGCATTATCCCTTGTGCACCCACAGGGGAGGACACAGGAACTTTGGGGTAGAGAATCAGAGCAGAGAAAATCTGTGAGGAGCAGAAAAAATGAGGGAGTGGGAGAGAAGAAGAGATATGCCCTGAGATGGTAACTGGGTTGGTGCCTTAATAACTTGGAGCTGAGTTTGGGTGTGTTGAAGGAATTTTTTTCTATATTTGTAGTGAGCATGCATCAACACAGCTGTAGTGTTAGGCATAATCCCAGAGCCTTTACAACCATCATCCCAGACACTGAATTAGCAGTGTATGTATTGGCCAAGGGTTTTCAGCTTGGTGGCTACCTAAAATTAGTCTGAAACTGTGTAGGTGCTTAAATGTGGGTTTGAGAGCCTGGATTTGGGTTAGAAAGTGTAGGCTGTAGTTCTTCAAGCTTCAGCAAAGAGAGGGAAGATACTGTAGCTCTGAATATGCCTGCATTTAGACGACAGCATTCATTGCTCTTTTTTAATAATTATTGTCAGTATTTTTGTTAATATAAAGGCAAGAGGTCCTTTCCTTGTAATCTTAAAAAAAAAAAAAAAAAGAAAATATATTAAAGTGAAGTTTTAAAGGATTAGTTATTATTTTTCACTGGCTCTGCTTCTGAGAATTTTTATTAAGACTCTAATCCTCTAAAAGTGGATAGCTCACCTAGAAATAGAACTTTTTTTCTGTGATTGGTATCTTTCTGATTGATGCTGCAGAACTGCTAGATGGAAAATATTATTTAAATTAGAATGAAAATGTCTTTCTTATATTTACGACTTCTGAGTAGTGTAAAACCAAAACCAATTTTCTTGAGTTTATCAAAGGGGCAGGGGACTTACAATTTGAGATAGAAAATGTGATCATGTCATTAAGAACACTCGATGTGCTTTACAATAAAGGATTTAAATGCTTCAAAAGGGAGAAGTAATTTACACTGCCCTTTTGCAATAGATAGCAAAGTGGTAAAGCTGCTTTCTGCATAAATTTCTTTCCCACGTGGTTCTGCTCCCTTTCAGCAGGTTCATACAGGAAATATCCAAGTCACAAACAGTTTGCATTGGGACCAATTTTATGTGAAAAAGGTCATTTGTTCAGTGTCAGCAGCTGTTATAAAGTTGCACAAGAAATTTTCCCAGAGAAAATTACTGCTTTTGGATTCTTTTTGAACCTTAAAATCTGTTGCAAACATGGGACGAGAACATATTCAAACAAATGTACTGAAAAGGAGAATAGAGGATACATAACGAAGGGCTGAGTGCTGCCCTCTGTGCACTCCTTTAGGATTGTGCAGACCCTGTGAGATACTCTGAGCCACACGGAGAAGAAAGCTCTGCTCAAAATCTTGTTCAGTGAGGTTTGTCCTGGTCCTTGGAAGTAGGAGTTGGAAATGACTACTACACTTGTCCCCATGAAGATAATGGGCTGTTGTTAGAACCTTTCTGTGATGCCATGGATGGTAAATCATCCGTGGCCTGGCTGTGTCAGGACTCAGATCCTCGTATCTGGCGCAAGGGACTCCATTCCCTAAGGAAAGGAGATGTCCTGGTGGCCCTGGCTCAAGACACGTCTGCACACAGGCTCGGGCTTGGTGCTAGCTCAGGACACTCCTGAGCAAGGCAGCCAAGCCAGCCCACAAGATAAACACACACATTAGGAGGAGGCAGTGCAGCAGGAGAATAAAAAGGCAAGAGCACAGATGGTGTGTGGTTATGTGGATATTTCCTCGGCTTTGGAAAGAAATTAGGTCCTCATTCCAGTGACTGCCACAGGTTTGTCTCCTCCCCATATTTTATCTATCTTTTCCACTGTTCAAAAGAAAATTCTTCTAAGTAATGAGAAAATAAATTTATTTATATATGAGTATGTGTATAAGACATTTAGGCTTTATAACACGTGCCATTTTCTTATATTTTCTGTAGGATTCTGATTTTATGCCACAAAGTTGAATTATTTAACATCATTGTATTATTTAGTTTCTATGGAGTGTTGTGACCAGTCCTGGCTGTGTTACTGTGTTGCAAGACACAATGTGCTGAGAATGTACATTTGGGTGAAATACAGTTTCCTCTGTCTTTCCCTCAATATAAAAGAAAAAAATACTTTGCTTACTGGAAAAAAAAAAAAAAAAAGCCCCAAACTAAATCCAACAAAACCAAAGAACCTAAAATGTACTGAAAGTTAAAATAATCTCAGACTTTGGAAGAACAAACTTATGTCTTTGCTGAGGAGCTGTTGATTGTCCTGGTAAATTAAAATAATGCATGGTAGGATGCAAGCACAGATCATGAGCCTGGATAGAAATAGAATCCAAACAGAGGAGGACTACTTGCTGGCAGAAGAAATTAAAACATCAAGGTGGAAGCTAAGCAGGAATTGACCACTGACTGTGGCTGCTAATATTTGGTGGCTTATTCACAGCATTTTGGTAAAATACAAGTGCAGGGCAATATGGTATAACTGATGAGATGCTTCTGATGTCAATGGATCATGATATTAGAAAAGTTAATGGCCTGAATCAGTGGGTTTAAAATGTCACTGACTACACATTTAGTGAATTTCAGAAATTCAGAAAACAACTTGAAAAAATAGTAGGATTCATATTAACATGCACTTTTTATGGAAGAAATGAATGAGCAACTGGAGTTTTATAACCCCCACAAAAATGGATGAGTTAATGCCCAGAAGACCTCCCTTGGCTGCCCATCATAGCCATGTTTTCAATTGCAACCGTTTGCTTATATTTGCTGTATTTATTCTGGATTTTCCTTGTGCCTTCCTATTATATTCCCCAACATGACTTTTCTTTCTTTATAATAATGTCCACTATATTATTTTCTTTTATGACTTGTGGACAGATTTTCCTTTCTACAAGAGTAAGATGGCTGGGAAGAAATATTATGTCTGAATTGACAGCCAGGAATAAGTTGACTAAATGCATTTCTTTGTAGAACTTTTTCCATGCTCAGAATGGGCTCCAGAGGGGACTGTGAGAAGCTGGAGCTGTCTTGGGTTTATATTTATTGATGCATGTAGCAAGTTCAGAATAGAGCACATAAATCAACACATTACATCAATTTTGACTTAATGACATCAGCTTCTTCTCTGACCATACTAACCCCCGAAATTAATAAGCACTTGGCAAAAGAGCAACAAGATTTATAACTATAGATACTGACTGCAGTGAATGGGGTTAAAAATCTCTCTGTGGGATCCTGTATCTGGTACAGTTGTATCTGATGTGCCAATTGGAGACTCCTTGCTTTTCCCTGTTTTTGATGTAAGAAGGAATATTATCTTTAGGTTTTTAGACATTTCAAGTGTCCAGAGTAATGCAGAATAAATCTAAATCCACTGCTAAGCATACATGTGTTACTGTATGCATTTTCTTTTGTTTCCAAAAGAGAAGTAGTTACGGTTATTTATTATGAGACAGGAGACTTAAGTAACAGGTTATACTTCAGTAACTGCATTTATTTTTATTCTCTTTATGAACTTCAGTCAGCATTCCTGGTGTCACACAAACAATAGTGATTATTCAGAGTTCTCTGAATGTGACCTAAATGCATAAAAGAGTTGTTAAGTGGCATAAGTGTCATATAATGGTGTAGCTTTAAATTTCATGTCATGGGTTAGTTTATACATTAATAGTCCATAATCTGTCTGTATCAGATTTTCTTGCAGTGCAACAAAAATAGAAAATAGGGAGTAAGCTCTTCAGGGGGGCTTGGAAAGTCTGTCTTCATACCCAAAATTCAGGCACAGGGATCAGTTCTATTGGTCTGTAACTACTGTGGGCAACATCCTTGGGTGGTGTAATTAGCAAAGCTTTGCTTGGACCCCTGGTACAGCTGCCCAGCCCTCTGAGAGCAGCCTGTGGGTGTTTTCTGCTGGTGGTCAGAGGGTGAAGTACCTAATCAAAGGTTTTCTAAACCAGAAAGAGGCTTAGAGAGGATTCATAGCAAACCTTTTTTAATATTCCCTGGCCTGTCCCTTAGATATCAGTAATCAGTGAGTGTCAGGTGGTGCACAGTAATGCTTGGGGGGAAGGCCAGGTGTCCTCTGAAAACACATAATTGCTCATAATGGAACTCTTGGACAATGCTAATTAAAGAGGTGCTTCTATATGTCACTGAGAATAAGCTCTGAAATTAGACAGCAATTGCTTTAGGTTGGTTTTGATACATGTCTTCTAGATTGTTATTGATTTTGGTTTGTATCATTCTGGCTTCTCCCTGCTGGGTTGATAAAGCTAAAGGTGATGAAAGGTAGTATAAACTGGTCTGCTAGTTACATGGAGGAGAGTGAGCAAGATCTGCAAAGTACCTCATAGGTGAGTGCACTACTACAGGCAGATGTGAAAAAATACAAATGCCTTTCAGGTATATGGTTCTGTGAATAGATGTTTAGAATGAACATAAACGTAAAAATAAAAGATATGTGTGTATTCTTCCTCATCTTACAATATTGAGGTGTAAAAACTGGTTATGAATTAGTGCTCTGTTGAGTCTAGCCTGACTTTGGTGTAAACCTGCTGGCAATACTTTGACAAACTCTTTGTGGCAGTAATAAATTATCTGCAGAGGATCACTGCAGCTGAGTAGCAGCTCAGTCAGGAGTACCACTTAGGCTGGTACAGCTGGGCTTATTATGCAGCCCTGCAAGTGCTGGATAATGACTCTTGGGCTTCTCTACAGAGATTTTCAGCAGAGCTGATGGGACTTCATGAAACAACTTGTTCTTTAATAACAAAATTAGAGGCACAATTCTTTATTTTCAGTTTAGCACTCTTCCTCAGACCAGAGGTCTGTATGAAATCAGCTGATGCTGTTAAAGCAGAGCACCAGGAGTGGTGTAGCCTTCCAGCAGAACTGGGTGTGGGCTCCCTGCCCCAGCAATCCCCTGTGCTGGTGGCAGCTCTCCCACTGCCACCACTGTTGCTTGTTCAGGTATGTGCACCTGGGCTGCAGAAGTGTCATCAAGTTGTGGGACTGTCGTGGTTCACAATCTGCACAGAATTTTGTAGCTCCATGATATTTTTCCCTTTAAAAGAGCAGGGATCCATGCCTTTTGTTCTACAGGGTAGATGTGCCCCCCTCAGTGCAAATTTGGATGTACTATGGGAGCATATATGGGATTAATGGGCCTGCTGCTTAAAAAGCTTGAGCCATGGATTATGTGCAGTTTGATTGCGCACTGAAATATCTTCAGGAAATACATATAATCATGCCCTGAAGGTCTGTGCAGGTGCACAAAGCTTTACCCAACCCAGCAAAAAGGCACCTTATGGAATTTCCCTGGACTGGATTATGACAACTGTGTCTGCACCTACACTCAGCTGGAGTCTCTTCCTGCATGAGCCTGTCAGTTCATTTCGAGACACACAGCAAGATAACTGAGTGCTGTTTCCTCCAGGTTCCCCCCTCTCAGATGATGTCCTAATTAGGTCACAGAGAAAATCAAAGATGTAGAAGCTGGATTGAGTGCCCACCAACTGGCTCCTGCATGTAATTGCTGTATTTTAGCTTAATTTCTCTGAGTATGTAGCCCATAAAATGGCAGGCTGCTCATCAAGAAAGCAAATCAGTGAACACAGGAATGTTCTGAGCCACAGCGTGTAGCACTCAGTATTTATCACTACAGGAGAGAGCATGTGACTCCTCTCTCACATGGCAGCTCCTTGGTTTATGCCTTACAGATCGGAAAATAGCAAAAGTATCCTGCAGGATCCCTTCTGAAGAAAGGGCAAGGCACTGGAGTGATTCACAGTGCTAACATTCTGTTGCAGAATGATTCCTGCCCTTACCCCTCAAGAAAATCCTGTGCGTGGGATGACAACAGACTTGCTACAGTCAGAAATGAGTTACTGCTTTACTGCCTAAAGAAAAGTCAGAAGTGTGGCCTCAGAAGTAGCAATGTGACCTGCCAAGGAATCATATTTAATCTGCTCCTCAGAGCAGTAGGGCAGAATGTGTTCTGTTCATGGCAGCAAATGCTGTGCATGCAAACAGGTGGGACTCAGTGCGCCTCCTTGTTGGTACAGCTTGAGAGGGAGAGGAAGGATTGCTGGAGCACTTCAGGGTATTGTTTCTTGGCAGGAACACACATGCTCCAAGAAAAACAAATTTGCTCAATATTTTTATGAGTCTCTGAGCTCAGCCAGGTCTGGCAGGGAAGACTTGACTTCATCCAGAGAGACAGTAGTGGGGAGATCACTCCAAGTTTCCCTTTATTTGGGTAGTGGAACATGAGTAACTTCTTCCCCGAGCTGGAGGGCGTTGCTCTGGGCTCCTCATCCTGCAGTGTGTGTGTCACACTGTGCCTCTCGTGTCCCTCCACGGTGCACAGGGCAGCTCCCTTGTATGGCCTGACTGCACTGCAAAATATTATTGCCTTTGATGCAGCAATTCCAGCACAGGCACTTTGGACTCTGTGGAATAACAAATAATAATAAAGAAAATAGTCTTGCAATAAATGCTAATCACACCCTATAGGATTGCACTGAGTTTTTCATTAGGTAGTAGATATTACATGCAAAATGCTAACTTTCCCAGAACCTTAGAGAGTTTGAAGTTCTTTGTAAATGGGTCGTTTTCCTTTTAAAATACAGTTTATTTCCCAGTACAAATCCTTCATTATTCTTTAGTTAGGGTTGAAAGACCTCATCATTTGTCTGAGTCAGAAATACCCTTAAAAGAAAACAGTCATTTAGTGAGATGAGCAAATTTGGGGAATTGAGGCAAAGGTTCTGTTCTGCAGGTGAACCCAAAGATCCACAAAACCTGCAGGGATGTGGGCGTGGGGGTGTGTGACATTTTAGACAACTGCAGCTTGGACAGCTTCACTATTCCTCCTTCTCTTTTATGACATTTTGATTGTTATACTCTCCTGTTCTGCTGAAGCCAGAACTATTTCTGCCCACTTTTGTCTCACTGCCTCTCTCTCTTTTTGCAGTTTTATCCTGCCTTTGTAAGGCACTCACTGCCAGGTAATGCTGTTCTGAGCTTATGAACATATAATTTATTTTGAATATATGTCTCTGTTACGTGCAAAACCAAGCTGGATGCTGTGATTCCAGTTTCATTCTACTTCCTGACCTAGCAGTAATTCTCCTGATGATACAAAGCAAATAAAGAATGGAATTTTTTATGCCAATCTATTTGTCAGCCATAAATAGGCAATATATTGGTCAAACTTCCAGAAGTGAACAGCAACATATTTTTGAATCTTGGTATCTCCCAAATAAATGTATGTATATGTTTGCTATGGCGATCTCTGACATTTTTGTTGTCAGCTAAGGGCTGTAATGTGATGTTTATGTTGGTTAGATCAACACTTGGCAAAAGAGGGTACAAAATGGGAAGCTTTCCTGCAGAGAAAGTGTCTTTTCCTAGCATAGGAGTTGCAAAAATATGAATCACTGAAACTGTACAGAAGAAATAATGAAAAACTGGTTTAAAAGCCTTTCTTTTCAGAATTTCAGAAATATGTATTCTGATGAATTCAAAATAAAAAGTCCTTAAATCTTTATCTGTTATTCAGTGAGGAAGTTCAAAGCTTACTTCACACATACGTGTAGCTTCATTTTCATTGAGACTTCAGGACAAAGAGAGGCCTGGCATGTCATCTGAATACGGTGATGAAATATTTCTGGCATTGAGAATTTCAGTGTGTTAAAGGGAGGTGTTTTATAGTATTACGGCCCTAATTGGCTTGCACGTCATTATGGAAAATAAGGAGGGAACAGCAATTTTAGGTTTTCCCCATGCCTGGACTTAGAAGGAGGCAGAGATGCAGGTTCAAGCACCTTTGGATCTCCCTTGTGAGGCCAGAGGCCATTTTTCTGCTCTGGTCTGACCCCAAGAACATGGATGGGAAGTAGGTGGAAGGAGAAGGGGTCAGCCAGTAGGGCCCAAGCCAACGTCACTGTTGAAATGAGTGTTTGCCCCTAAAGATGAATTAATTTCATCTGGTAAAAGAAGAAAAGTCATTGTGAGTCTACTGGAGTTCCTCTCTTGTGCTCCCCAGGAGCAGAGTGGCTTCATTTATCTGACCGGGGCATTGCTCTGGAATGGGTTTCCTGAGTTTGGCTGGCCTTTACTTATGTGCATTTATTATTACCATGCCTGTTTTACATGAAATTTCATTTCATTGAATGGTTCCACAGCCTTACAGGAAGAGACTCTTCATTTACACTGATCGAGTGCTATCTTTAACACTAGTGGAAGTTTGTGAGTGAGCTGCAATGTGAAGTGCTTCCCTAAAGGAGATTCAGCAATCACAGTTCAGCACTGAAGTCCAGACAGACAGCAGAAAAGTGATGATGCTTTAAACTTGCCCACATTCCAAAGCATCCCTGTCTTACAAACTGACCTTCAGTGATGTTACCTTCCCAGTAACAACATCAAAGCCCCGCAATGTGTTTGCACAGGGAATGAATTCGCAGAGAATGACACCTTGACTTGTGCACCCACAAATGGAAGTCATGTTTGTAAGAGCTCCCTTTCTTGTGGGTGTGTGGAGGTACCCAGTCCTTTAAATTCTACTCTAGCCAAGCTGTGGTGCTTATCAGTGTGATTTTGTGATAAAATGTAGTGATTCTTCCATTACACACTTTAAGTGCTAGCTGTGAACCCAGCCTAACCATTCAAAATCAAGTCAAGATTCACATAAGCATTCTGGAATATATTCCTTAAAATAATATCACTTATTTTTAATGATACTCTACTTATTGAGCATGTAAATTAAGCTTTTACTTCCCACAACATCTAGAAGAATATCTTTGTTCAGTCGCTGTCCTGCAAATAGAATAGCAATAAAGAAATTTGTATTTGTATGGTCAGAGCTAGAGAATTTGAAACAGGAGGAGAAAAAATTTGAAATTTCAATTTTAAGGTAACATTTAATTACCACTCATTAAATTTAGCTTTTCTGCTGATCCTTCTCTCTGAAGGACAAAACCTGCTCTCTGAAGGGCAGAGGTCCCTGCAGACTGGCTGTGGTATTCTGATCCCCAGGTAATTCATGCCATTATCTGCATTGATGCATACACAAATATAAGAAAGAATAGAGCAGGCAGAGTGTGTGGGAGGCTGGGACGAGGGGAAGACGCGATGCATTGTTAGTGCTGCTGGTGAAAGAAAAGCGATTGTCAGGGCTGTGATTCCTGGCTGCCACTGCTGCCTGGGAAATGTGTGTCAACACCACGCAGAGGCACAAGCTGCTGCTGCTGCGGGGAGGAGGAGGAGGTGCCTCTCTTTATCCCTGCTCCGCTTGATGCTGGGCGTCTCAGAGATGCCTTTGTCACAAACAGGAGTGCTCGCAAGGCGTTGTCTGCATTGCTGTCTCTCCCACAGCCCAAACAACAACAACAACAAAAATCCCATCTCTGCTATGTAGCAGTGAGATTGTTTGCTGGTCGGTTTGTTTTCTTTTTCTTTTTCTTTTTGCTGCGGTAAGATTTCAGGATGATCCAGGAGTATATTCACTGGATTTGAGGGGGAATTCCACTGCTGCCTCAAACCCAGTAGTTTGCAATATCCTAAGCTGACCCTGCTGGACTTATTACATCAGGTCAGAAACATTTTGTTGCAAGAGCACAGCAGCTATTCCTTTCACAGGAGTGGTTTCATCTACTGCTTGCTGTTAGCTTAATAACCTTTTCCTACTTGAACTGTCCATTCCGCCAGTTGTTTGTTTGGTTTTTTTTCATAGAATCTCTTGGGGTTTGGCCATGACCTGAGCATGTAAGAGACCACTTAACAAGAAAACCCTCAGACAGCTTAGCCAGGCAGCCCTATTTAAGTAAAAAACAACCCCTGTGTTTGATGAGCCAATTACACAGAGCAAACATTTGAAGGACAGAACGCCAAATACTTGTTTGTAAACCTAAACCTTTATTAACAGCAATGTTACAGCTATAAAAGGTCATGATCCGAGCCTCACAGTCCACCTGCACCCCTGCCTGAATTCTGGGCGCTGCTGGCTGGGCTTTGTGAGTATTGTAGGACTAATCCCTGTGGTTCCTTGATTACGAGCATGTGCAGAGCAGCCCAAGGTACAGCCGTGCATGTAGAGCGAGCACAGAGACGTGCCTCGCAATGCCATGTTTGTGCATGTGTTCCTACAACTGAGGAGGATACAGGGAGCCTGCCTGCCTTGCTGATTTATCTGATGTTTTCTTGTTTCTGTTTCAGCATTCAGGATAAGTCCTTCAACACGACAGCTTTAGCAGAGTAAGTGAACACTTTAAAGATGTCCTTATTTTTAAACAAGAATGATGAGTTTAGTTACCGTACAGAATAATTGTAAGTGGTATGTGAGAAGTCCCAAGCTATCTGTCATATATTTTGATTGAGTTTTCTGTAATATAAATATATAATAATATATTACTGTATGGGAAGGATTGCATAAAGCAGCTGCCTTTAAATTCTCTGTGACTATTTAGCAGCGAAATACCTTTTTTGGGAGAATATATGCTGGGTGCACATCACACATGTTTAAGTGCATGATTTTCAGTGTCAAAATATTGCTCATTTCTGGTGCTGATGATCCTGTCAAACACAAGTGTGTCTGTTTTCTAAGGACACATGGTCTGTACTTACCACAAGCATTGTTAGGAAATCATTAGGAAAAATTTTGAAAAATCCCTATACATGATTTGGACAGGCCAAGTACCAAAAACATGATTTCTTTGTTATCAATTCCATAAAATCCTCTGATGGCCTTTCGTATATATCATAATCATAAGGATGTATATGTTGATTTTTCTTGTTTAACAGAGACAACAAAACAAGGGAGGATATTAGAAAGTTAGAAAGGCAAACCTTCTAGGAACTATTACAAATGAAATGGTCTTTGTTTTATTTTAGTCTAAACCACTTCGTATTGGTGTTCTGTGCATTTTTATTTTGCATGCTTTTGGTTGTTTCAAAAGCTTTTGGGGAAGATTCTGCAGCAGTAAGGAGCTAAGCTATTTTTCAGGAGGAAAATGATATATGGATTTGTTTGTGTATTAGGTGAGTTTTAACTGCTAAAATGCTCATAATCTTAAACACCTCAGCTGGACAGTGAGCTGTTTGCTGAGTGCTGTGGGGACAGGGGACATTCTGAAAGCAGGCCAAGTTGTAATCACCTGAGCCATCCCTAAGTGTTATCACAACCTCTACAGGAAAAGTAACATTTCAAAGGGATCTAAAGAATTTTGCCCTCTTATATTGCTTTGCTTTATTTGCTTGTATTTCCTTGCTTTATTTAATATTTAAATGTAGTCACACTTTTTGTGTGACTAGGGCAGATTCGGAAAGATTGAACTGAAGCTAATAAATCATGGAGGGGTTTTGGTTTGCTTGCAAGCTTGTTTGTTTTCATTTCCTGTGTTCCTGTTAGTTAAGTGATTAATTGTGGTCTGTAAAATTATGGGTTGCTCCCCCTTCACAGAAAAATAGTCTGATTACAGATAATATATTTTTACATTTTTTTTCTCCTTCCCTTTTCTCTGTCCCTAAGTACATCCATTGTTTCCTGTAGATATTCCCCTGGAGCAGTCCCTAAGCCTGCCTCACCCCTGAGGTTTCTGGGACCCAAAGGCGGTGGCTTTTCTCTGTGGGGCTTCATGTTAAACCCAGGAGGGTATAAAAGCTGAGAGTGTGGTGCCAGCCCTGCCCTTGGGGAGATGGAGAGGGGTTGAATCTCCCTCATTTTAGCTGCTGTTGGTTCTTGTTCATGGGATTTCATGTTTAATCTTATATTTCCAAACAAAGGAGCAGAAATGTGCTTGTAGAAAACAAAGTGAGTGAACAATGATATCCAAAAAGCATTGTCCAATTGAATAAACTTGGTTTCCAGAGTTGTTTTCCCTAAGTCTTGTTTGGAGCTGTCCCCCAATGCCTGCTTTTGAGAGCTGCTGAAGATACACAATTCTTACTGATTTCAGCACTTATTGTTTGTGTTGACCACCTCTGAAAACAGATGAAAATAGATTTATTTAGCAGAAGAAAGAAAGAGAGCTTGCCATGCAAATCTAGACATCATAATTTAACATTTTCTGTCTTTATGTATGACAAAGGCAAAGCCAATGATGTAAAGCAGTGGTACAGCACTTTCAGATGCATTTCCCAGGCAAGGCCAGAGCCTGGGGGTGCAAAGCTCCCAGCAAGCCATGCATGCAGCCTGGTCTGGGAGCTGCTCACGTGAGGTCAAGTCAGCAAAAGGGAGCAGTTTTCACTCTGTTCTGAAATGGCTCCTGTGGGCAGGTGAAAGTGGGAGAAAGTTAAAGAAGCTGGTCCCATTAACCCAGAGACCCTGAAAAAACACAGAGACAGTATTATCCAGAGTAACACTCCAGCCAGCCTGGGATCCCATCTCTGACCTGACTCTGGCCCATGCCTTAAGATTGGATGTACTTTTAAGAGGTATCTATTAGTCGGTAGCTGGATTGGGCACTGAAGGGAAAGGATTCACATCGCTGGTTTTGTTAAAAGTCAGCTCCTATCCAATGAAGCTCTTGTGGCATATTCTCTGGTGGTTTAGGAGTGAGGAAGATGCTGCTGCAGCTTTTTGGTTGGTGGAAAGTCTCTCTCTGCTGCACAAGCTGTCAAAAAACTTACCAAACTCTCAAATATCACTCTATTTATTAAATACAGGTAAAGCTAGACAAGATTTACAAGTTACTGGTGAGAGGAAAGGAAGGTGTGCATGTTTGTTTTGATACGTGCAGACAGGTGGCATGAATGCATTTCTTTAAGAAATCAAGGTAAAAACACCCCATGCTTTAATGATGGATATTTGCATTATATCACAAATTCATCTTTTTAAAGGTCCTCCTATGGTCCTAGCCTCAAACCCTCTCTTGTGTGAGCAAGCTCTCAGCCTCCTGGCTCTTGCACTGACAAAAATTTCTGTTGGAAATATGTTGCTTCTGAACTTCCTCAGGATCTTTTCAATTTTGTGATGGTCATTGTATTCTCTGACTCATTATTGCTTATCTTTCCTATCTGCTGCCATCCAGTTACTCAAATACATTTGGTCACACTCTCTCACTTTGTTTATAAGTTGTGTCTTGTTCTATGACTTCTATCAGTTGCTGGATGCTGAGTTAAGACCTCTGCCTCTCAAGATCACCTCCTTACAGCCAGCTCAGCTCCCCCACTTAAGGAGAGTGCTCATTCACCGGAGTTGGCTTGGCCGCTGGGCTTGTGCTCAGCCATCCACTGTCCCTCCAAAGAATGTTCCCCATTGCAAAGATGGTCTGTCAGGACTAAAGGCAGCCAAGTCAGATGATTGGTGAGAGAAGGGGGGAGCAAAACTGATGGAAGAGCTGCCTCCTCCCATCTTCTCTCTCTGAGGCACACCCAGGAGGGACAGTTTGTCCAGATAGGGGATCCCCGGACTTTGCTGGCTGTGTCTTGGCCCATAGTGCACACCCCACCTGGTGGCACCTTCTCCTGTGTCTGTGCTGGGAGCTCTGTCCATCCAGCTCTGACCTTGGCACTGTCTCCTCACAGTGCATTTTCTTTCTATTTCCTCCCTCTGAAATATTCCTTCTAGTAATACTGGTTCCTGGTTCCTTTCACACTGGGCTTCCTTGTTCAAACCCCCAGTGTGTCCTGTGCCCACCCTTTGCTGTTTCCTGGGAGTTATTGGCTAGAGAGGAAGGTGTGACTGGCATCCCGAGGCAACCAGATTCCTACAGTGAATTTTTCCATTTTTCACATCAAGCCCTGTCTTCCATCCATCATCCCACTTTGCCATGTGGGGAAAGCTGCACTCATTGCAGGAATATTGTGTGATTAGGGTGATCTGCCACTGTATTTGTCTGCTCCAGTTGTGAGCAGCAAATGCTTTCATGCATATGCTGAGGTATTCAGGAAGTGTAAACACTTGAGTGGTCCTTTAAATATTTTCTGCTGCAGTCTGACTTTTGATATAGACACCAGCAGAAGACTGGTGGGGAAGAGGTATATATTAAAACCCTTGCCATCAAGTTGCAATGCAGAGCTATGAATGTGTCACTTAATGTACTCTCTTCTAAGTGGGACAGTTGACAGTTCTCAAAATTTAAGAACTCAGCAAAAGTACAGGCTGCTTCTCCCATAATGAAGAGATTCCTCTGCCAGAAAACTTCAAGGGATCCAGGCCTCCTTAGTGTCTGTGCCCTGTGAGTATGAACTGAGGGTGAGGAGAGGGCCCTGACTTTACCCCAGCAATCCCAGGCTCAGTGTTTGTGTATTTTAGGAGTGCGTGCTTACGGATGAATGGTTATTTGAAGAAAGACTGCTCATGGGCTTTGCAGGTTCAATCATCCTGCAAAGTTCAGCCATGCAGCCACAGTGTCAGGGGTTGTGGTTTAGCACACTTATCCAGACTTCTCTTTTTATTAGGCACCCTTAGGTGCTAATTCTTTTAGCAATTAGGGACAATTCTTTTGTTTGTAACTTAAAGGAAGTAATTGATTATGATTGTACAGGCATCTTAAATACAACTACTTCACTTTTTAAGACTAACTCTCACTTCATAATTTAGTTGTGGATTATTTTTCCTGCTGCACAAAGGATGAAATGCTCTATCATAGTTAATATTTTTAGGATTTTGGGAGAAAAACATCCTTAGTTGTGTCTAATTATTTTTTAGGTTAATGTGAAGTATACCATAAGCAATTAGAATACAGAATTTCTTGTAATTTTTCTGTGTTTTTTTTATGGTAACATGAATTCCTTGTAATTATTTCCATTTTTCTGAAAATGATATACCAAATTGTGCACACTTAACATCTCAAATCTTCTTCTTCCTCTGAGATTTGGACTATCATGGAGCAGCTATGGCATTAAATGACCCTGACTAAAGTGTGAGGAGAAGAAATGTGTTTATAGTTTGAGCTGCACTGTAATGTTATTAAAAACTAAGTTTCTGCAGCTGGCGAAAATCAGTAATTATCTTGTATTCAATTTCAAGGTGTGACGGGTATTCAGACTCTGTGCATGAAGATCAAGCAGGCAGTTCCAGTCTCAGGTACTCTCCTGTAAACTTTGTCTGAAATCCATTGGCAGCAAATTGAGCTTCTGTTAAACCATTAGAAAGAAAACTTTATTCCCAAGGAAATGCAGAATTTCTGGGGTATTACCTGCAAAAGCTGTTAGTGTTTCTGGAAAATGCATATTTATCTTGTATACTTTTGTGCGATCAATATGAAGATTAATTACTGTTGCTATTATATAAGTAAATATATTATGGTCTTTATTCTTAACTTCATATTATATGCCTGTCATTCAGATGCAGCTGTGGTGCTTATACACTGAATTTTACTGTAAAGGAGCTGGTACAAAGCAGTAGTAAGCAGAGTTTTGCAACTGTGTAAGGATATGCTCATTGCTGAATTTGTCTGGGGGAAAAAAATCCTTCAAATTGTAATTTAACTGAAGTATTCTTGAGGCATGCCTCTTTCATGGCTATGTTAGTAATATTGATTGCGAGGGTATGCAAACCTTTCAGAAAGATTTTAAAATCAGAGGATATCTTAAAATTAGCAACATTTATGCACATTGTTGGCATGCCTGCGGGCTATAAAGCTGTAACTATAACAACTGGCTTGGAGCACACTTGCAGAAGACACGGGCAGCAATGGTGTTCAACTCCATAGGCACCCTGCAAGCATCCATCTGGATGCTGATGGGCCACAGATGGAAAGTGAGTTTGGCAGCTCAAAATCCTTAAGAGAAAACATTGAACTAGCAAGTTAAGCTTTCTGAAAAAACCAACCCAAAACTCAGGGGGATTTAATTCAATAGCCCTTGACTCCCTCAGCTGTGGAAGTTTCACACCAGGAGAGAGGTCATCTCCCAGCTAACCATTAGGATGCTACCAGCTGAAGTTAACATCTGAAATCCCACCTGAAAACTAAGCTACAGCCAGGGATTTGGGAGCAGCAATGCTGCCCAGCTCAGGTTGCCAGCTCCTCAGGAAGCCTTGCCTTCTGCATTGCGGCAACTGCACGGTGCCACGGGATGCTCCCAGTGGAAGGCTGAGACCAGGCTAAGGCCGAGTGACTGGGTGTGGATGGCACTAGCAGGGTCTCCTTGGAGAGGGCTTGCACATTGTACTCTGGGTGGGGATTGAAAATGTCTGTCCCAGATTAGGCATCTGTGGGTAACAGTGTCTGTTTAAGCCACCAGGTATTCTCTTACCCAGGAGGATGTTTTCTCCAAACACATCTCTGGCTGTTCAGACCTTACCTTGAGTGGCTTCCTCCTTCCCTCTGTGCAACGGCCCTCAAAGCCAGAGACCATCAGAAGGGAAGTGTGTCGTAGAGAGGAATTATTGTCTGCGATGATATTTTTGTGAGATTATAGCTTACTGTGAATCACTGGGTGGGGGAAGTCTTCTGCATGAAAAAGACAGTTACAGATTTTATTTGAGGAATGTGAACTGCAGGTCTGAAGCCCAAGAGTGCCTATAAAGCTAACATTTAGGTGGCTCCACAGTTGAGTGTGTAATGATGTTAATAGTAGTTTAGATCCATGACTGATGTGTAGACCACTAAACTTAGTAAAAGCAATATGCCATAAATAGCCAAGAACTTGTTGCTCTTGTTCCTTCATAATGTTTTGACAGGTGTCTGAAATCCTGCCTGATGCATTTCAATTTTATTGTATTACAGGGACGATGATAACAAAGAAAATTACCCAGACAACTCTGCTGTCTTAGAGGAAAGGCAGCTGCCTTTGCAAGACACTCAGCAGCACAAGCAGCAGGTTGTAATTGACTGCGCTCTAAAGCCTGAAATGGGCAACCTAAAGCTGAGGAAACCTAAGCCTGTTGCAAAGCTAGAAAATGGAAAAAGCCATGAGGAAAGTCAGGTAAAGAATTAAATTTACCAGGGGTAGGCTTGTGGCACAATGTCTAAGCAAATTTTTAAATGCAGAGGTACTCCATGGTAATTCATGGTATGATTTGAGACCCCAAAATAGTCTACTCTGATTTCCAAGGACCTGCAGTCTGCAAGCCTCCTGTAATAATAGAGAGAGTTATCCCACAACTGCTTTCAGAAGTGAGTGGAGACCATAGCCAAAGATGCGCAAATTAAATTTCTTGTGTTTCCTTGCACCAAATATAAAAACTAAGTAGCTGAGCACTTGATTAGACAGTTTCTGTTTTGTTTATTTGGTTAAGGATCTCTTGCACTGGTATTTTGGCAGCAAATAGAAAGATTTCATGGTTTTCCTTCATCTTAATTTCTGTTTTTCTCATATTTAAATAGTAAATCCACACCAGTGCAGTAGCACACTGGTAGCAGTGCTACCCCACACTATCTTCCCAGGTTGAGCGGGGGGCAGCAGAACTTTAAATTTTGTAAAAGGTTAAGGAAGACTAGAAAGGAGGAAGGTTTTGATGCTATCTCTGAAGATACATTTACTCTGTTGACTCTAGAATTCCACCTCTCAGCAGCTGTTTCTCAAACAGAAAATGCCTCTGTTTTTCCCTGGTGCTTCCCAAGTCATGTTGGATGTGTGGTGTGAGAGGTAGAGCTCTGGTGCAGATTTAACCTTTCAGCTGGAAATATTTTCATATCTGAGATAGTTAATATTAATGTTGGTAGATTTGTTGGTCTGCAGTGGACACAAGGCATGACATTTGAAAATACAGATGTCTGGGTTTATATAAAATTATGCAAACACAAGTACAGATGTCTGTATTTTCATCTTTTCTTTGATGTATAACATATTTGGCTACTTCTTGTCTCCTCTCCCTTTTTGTTTGTGGATAGAAATTTGCAGAGCTCTTTCTGAAGTTCTTCAAACCTATCATAGAGTACGAATTATTTTTGGACCAAGTTTAGAATGGGATTTCATCATTTTAGACAGAATGTCTTACCTCCTAAGTGAGAATGGTCCTTTTGAATCCCTGAAGGAAAATGAAAAGCTAATGGCAAATGGTATTATCACAATCTTTTTTGGAATATCGATACCAAACTCTTGCCCTAAGCTTCCTGCCTGTTCTTCTGGAGCTCATCCAGAAGGAAACCCGTAACTGAGGTTTTTTTGCAACTGTACTGCATTACTAGGAAATATTATTTAATCTGCAGGGAGATGAGGTGTGCATGTTTACCACTGAACAGAAAAAATGATGGGAATTTTACCCTGTGAAGAGCAAGTAGAGGCAGAGCAGGAATGAGTCATGAAGAAGCACTAAACGGGGCAAGGTCTGTCTCGTAGGTCATCTGTTGCTTTGTCAGCCTCTTCTGAGTCCCCTGTGTGTGTCTTGCCTGTACCTCCCATCCAACAAAAGCCAACACAGCACAGATTCGCTGCTCTGTGGCATTTGATATGGCCACAAGGGGTTAACTGGAAATGGTGAAATTCTTTCATGGGAAACATTTTGAGTACGTGATTAGACTGCCATAAAATACCAGTGCAACTAAAGTATGCATCCTCTGGAAGGAAAAATGGTGCCAGGCAGATAATTTTCACATAACTCAAGGGCTTGAATTAGGAAAGACAGAATTCATGAAACACTGTAACTGCATGAATCTTCCTTGGTGAAGCCCCTTGCCAGCAAGCCACTGAATGGGATAACTGGTGTACTCCCAAGCATCTGACAAACAGCACGTCCTGAGCACATGCATTTATGAAAGAAAAGCGAGATGCACTGTACATCATGGTTAAACTGTTCATCCTTGCTTTCCTGAGATCATTGACAGAGTGCTTTTTCAGCAGTCTCCTCACTCCCCCAGCCTGACTTCTCTGTGCCATCCGAGAGACACCAGAGCAGTGACAGAATCTCTGTTAAAGGTATTGCTCTGATAAGCCAAGGAACTGCTTGCTATTCACTCTCATGTGTTATAAGTCCATGAGTAGCTTTTACAGAGAATTGTCCCTTTAAAATTAGAAGAGGTTATTGGGAGATGCATAAGTTAGCCGAATGTGTTGGAAGCAAAGTCTCCTTGGTTGGGAACCATTTTTGTGTGCCTTTCCAGTTGTGAGAATCCAAGGGGTTTCCATTGTGGAAAGGTCGCTGAGATCAGACAGCTGTGATCAAGTAGAGGAAAGATTGCCAGCTTGGGATTTTAAAGCTTCACAAGGCTCTCAGCTGAAGTGTGATTCCTGTGCCTCTGATATTTTTAGCGTAAGTGTAGCCCTGTGGTCATGTGCCTTTGGTCTTCATGAAGAAAAGGTTATTAGATTTACACTGATGATTAAAAAACCCAAGTGTAATAAAAGAGCAGCATCAGGTGACTTCACTTGACCACTTATCAGATGACAAAATGTCACCAGAGTAAAGCTGTACTTTGCAAGTTGCTTGCAGTTATTTCCCCGGGGGCGGGAGCTGGCTCTGGAGGCAGCTGTAACCTTTCCAAACAGAAGAGAGGAGGCTGCTGGAATGTGACTGCACTGCTGTACTCCAGCTACTTGTTTTCATCTTTCCTATGGTTCTGTGAGCTTCCTTAGCAATTCTGCAACACTCATCTATAGGAAGTCAAATTATTTAGGATTTATTTGACTTCAAGAGGTAAGGAAGCATATGCCCAGAACATACTCCAGGAAGTCAGTGTGAGGACAGATGGAGAGGAAAAGAAAGTCTGCTTTCCTTGCCCAATCCTTTCTCCTCTCACTCACCTTTGGTGCACAGTCATGAGTATGGATTCTTGAATGAGTCATCCTCAAATTCCCTATTGGTACTGGGACATATTTACAAAAGGATGCCAAACTTCCTAACTAATAGGCAGAGACAGTAAAAAAACAGTTTTAAAATTTTAAAATCTCTTTACTGTTTTAGTCTAAATAATAAATTTAAATTTATTATCAAGGTAAATGACTATAAAAATGAAATGGTGACTTGACTATTAGTGCCTAGAGATGAGAATGCTGAAAACTGCTGAGTTAAGTTTTGTATTTTGAGCATAGATGAAGTGTGCAAATTGCTTGGATGTCAAAAAGCTTCCAATAATTTGACATTAAAGTTGTGATTTTAAGTGCACAGTAATCAAAAAGCTGGGACTGATGTTGACACATCAGCTGCAAAAACACATGAACACACCAGGCAGTCTGCAAGTTTTTCTTCAGTTTCTGGATATACTCTGTCTGTGTTTATTATGATGCAACTTCATTGTAGAAATCACCCTCTTTAATGAAAAAGAAAAAAGATGCAGTAGAAGACAGGGCTCTGCTGTACGTGCCTGTGACACATCAGATTTCACTGCTCTTTAGAAACAGCGATTCAATCAAGGATGTTTCCCTAGTGTTACTTGTTAACACCCTAATGACATGATTTATGAGCAGCAACAAAGACATAAAAGTGAAAAAAAAAATACAGAAACAACCCAAAGCCACCCAAATCATCCAACACCAAGCCTGCAAGCAAGGGCTTAGAGCCAGCACATGCTCTTATCCTCAGCTTTCCCCTTCACCCAGCAGAAAGCACTGGAATTGCCGTGTTCTCCCTGCCCTGCACATTCCCATCTGAACAGTCCTATCCAAACTTTTGACTTCCATGCATCCAAACAAGCTTTAAAACTGGAACAACATCAGATACACCTTAGCAGGGAAGGAAGCTCTGTTGTTTTGTAGAGCACATTGTATTTTAATTTTTTAAACTGTTAGACTAAAATATTGGATTACAAAAGCTAAATAAGAAGTAGGGAAAAAGTCCCACTTTGATTATCACATTTACGAAGATCTTCATTAACTTATTTCATTGCAATGCAAAGGAAATATTACAACCCATTTCACAGGAAAGGAAATTAAGATGTGCTGAACACATATTTTCACAGCCCTGCAACTGGTTTTCAAAAGCTTGGAGTTATATGGATACTTCTTTCATTCCTGTTCTTTTACTCAGTTTTTTGGACTAAATTTTTATTTTTTGTGTAGCAGATTGGGTGATGTGACTTTTTTTTTCCCTCAGTGCCTTTCCCTCCTCCCAGAGTAATGCTCTATTCATAAAGCTACACGTATGTTAGCGAAGGGAAGAAGACAAAGAGTTAAATTTTACGTATCTTATTTATGTGAACTGCACTTGCCTTTTTCAGCCAGATTTTTTTAATGATACCCAAGTAATAAAATCTTGCTGATGTGTGAGTAAATAATTTCAAATTAATTCTTTGTATAGAACCTCTTAGCTCTGAAGTTGACATCTGTTATTTAAGTAATAAACAAAAAAGTTACAGTCTGCTTTGGTTTCAGAAACTGTTTTCCAGTGAATCAGCATACTACTTTGTTTAGAACCTTTTGTCTTCTGTGTTTTCCAGTTGTTTCCAGATTATTATCAAAAAATAATTAAGATCCTCAACCAGCATCTGCTCTCATGGAGCACTTTTTTCCTGAAGCAAAATATTTAGCAAAGATTGGATTGGTACTGACAGGGCACATTCAGCTTTTCTTCTTTTTTCCTCTTTGTGCAGGAGCTGGAGTGTGCATTGCCAGGCCTCTCAGAGTGGCAGGGGAAGGCTGGATGCTCAGCTAATAACTATTCACAGAACGTGGCTTTGAAATGCCAGGAAGCAGCCGTGAGATTCCAACCAAGGTAAGGCTTGGGATAACACAGCACATATTACTTCTGATTAACTGTAGGAAAGGCTAATTCATTTGCTGTCTTCTGCATCAAATATTCAGACTCCTTGTTGGCAGTGTATTCTATATTTATATGCCTAGAACTGTTTGGAGAAAGAAAAAGGGATAAAGATAAGAATGCAAATTTCATCATTCTCTAAACCCCTTACATCTGAAGCAGAAAGAACATCCTTAGTTTAGAAACTTCAGTTCCTCTGGGCCGAGTTTCAAAAATACTTCTCTGCTTTTCTCTTCCTCCCTGATGCAGAATTGCCTCTCTTTCTCAGGGCTGCATTCTCTGAGAAATGGGAATGGCAACTTTCACACCTGATTATAGCAAGGGTATCTATTTCTGTACAGTTTAGATTCTGGGTCTTGTGGCAACTGTGCCTGTTTTGGTGTTGAAAGGGCACCGTGTGTTCAGGTCTGGCATTAACCCAGTCTTGATGGCAGGTAACTCAGCTGGTGATGGAGTAACTCAGCTCTGTAAAGTATTGGAGCTCACAGTTTCTACTTTCATCCAACATGGCCATGCAAAAGGCTAAAAATGGGGTTTCAAATCACCCAACTGACCAGTGAAGGTGCATCCTAAGGGTAAGATTTAGTCCTTACTAAATCTGGGGCTGCTGCTTTACAAAGTTCCCATGTTCAGGTACTGATTTTGCTCTGCTTTTCTGTGCACAGACTTTTGTCAGGTGAACCAGGTCTCTGTTCTTTGTCTTGATGTACATGAGAGCATTGGTGCTCTGTGGTGGTGTCTCTAGCTCCCTATGGAGGGTCTGAAGCAGCAGTGATGCCTTAAGTTTCATCTTTTATATTTTTCAGATTCTGTGCTGGTTTAGTGTGTAGCTCTGGGTTTCATATTAAGGACTACTAAGCTCTCTTCACAGAGTAGGGAGACAAAACAATTCCTTTTTGAGCTTGGGACCAAGGACAACCAACTTTCAGGCTCAAGAACAAAAACGGTGAAGTGAGAAAAAACTAAGGAGAATGGAGCTCCATAACCTGAAGCTATAATTGGACAATTAACTCCAATATGCTGATGGAACAGAACTTATCGAAGTGTGGCACCTCGTGATTGGTCATCCATTCTGTGACCCTTTTTGGGTTCACCTTGGGTGTGGCCCAGCTGGGCTCTTGTGCTGCCCAGGTGTGCCCATTGAGGCCTTTTCATAAATCCCTGCTTTATCCTTTAGCACTGTCTAGCCTCTGTTCCAGGTCAGCCTCCAGAAGGCATCAGCAGCAGTCCATCCCAGGGGTGCTCAGTGGCTCAGGGCACAGCTGGCTGACAGCTAGAGCTCACTGGCTCAAGGTTTGTTTGCAGTCAGGAGTGGGACAGCAGTGACAGCTGCCATCCATCAAAGGCACTTCGGCGCTTTATGGGACATGAACTGGTTGCCTTCTCCACAGCTTTTAGGAGGCAACATTTTAAATGATCTTAATTTGTGCACTCAAAGGACAGTTTAGCAGAGTGAAAAAGCAATTAATTAGCTTGGACAACAAAGTGCTTTTGCCCTCCAGTGCATGCATGTGCAATTGAAACACTGCATCTCAGGAAGTGTTTCTAATTAGGAAGCCTGCCTTCTCTTTTTCTGGCATTCCTTATGTGAGGAAAGATTCCCATGGACTTCTTGTAAAGAAGAGCTTACTGAGTGTGGTATTAGACACTCAGACCTACCCAGTGGCTCTGCTGGTAGGATGTTGGTGTATGGATAGGAAATAAAATAACTGGTTAATTTTGAGAGGAACATGATGAAAGACACATGGACTTTAAAAATAGAAACCAGAGTGAAGTGTGCATGAATAAAACAGCAACCACAACAAAGTCCCCTTGCCTCTTCAACAGTTTGGCCTTTTTAGTCTGCCTGGTATTAAACCCCTTTCCACTATTTATTCTTGTTTAACACCACTGTAGCTCCTTAGAAAGCCTGCTATCCCCAAGGGCTAAATCTGTTAATAATGACACCTGGATTTACCATTCTAAGTGCTGTGAAAGCAGAGTGGTCAGATCTCAATTCTGGCCATGTTTCAGTTTGATTACATTAGGGGAAAAAAATAGGTGAATTTACTCTCAAATAAGGAACTTTAAAAGTAAACAAGTGTTGACACCTGGTCTCTGGCCTCACACACACAATGCTCTCTTTATTTATTTTAAGTATCCTTGAAACAACATTCCCACCATCCAGCTGTGGCAGGGCACTTCCACTTACCCATGCCAGAGTTCCCAGTTTCAGTTTGAGGATGGCTGTGCCTCCTCCTGAGGGTCACCCCCTCCCTGTGCTGTCAGGCAGCCTTGGCAGGGCCACAGCTGGTGAGAGTCCCTGTCTCAGCTCACAGGGTTCTCTGGCTGCACTAGGCTCACAGCCCTGACTCAAGCAAACTGCTGCCAGGGGACGATGTCTGGCCTTGTTTTCTCCCTTCTCTGCTGTGGGACATGCAAAGATTAAGCATTCATTGCTGGCAGCAGGCAGCAATCATAGCTGGATTTGGACAGATCACATCTGCCAGCACCACAAACCCCAAGTTTCAGTCTTCCACTGGCTTTGCTGGACTGCTGGTAGAATTAGGCATGCTTTGGGACACACCACTTGCCTAGTGTCCCTAAGTCAGACTAAAAGCTCTCTGGTATTTAGGAGGAGAGCAGAGGGACACACTGTTGCAGAGGTACTCCTACACACCTCTCTTCATATTATCAGATGTGTAGGGGGAGGACAGGAAAAGAAGGATTTATTTCTGTCTCAAATGGATCAAGGTTGATTGTGCATCCTGCTTTAACTTCATTGTTGCAGGGGGCTATAGCTCTGCCATTAGTGTCATTGGGGATTAAAGGTCTAAATACCTCTGAACTCTACAGAGGTTTTTAAGAAATCTGTTCTGGTGAGTGTGAGACAGCTAAAAACCACAACCTTTTTACTTGTCTAAATATGGATTAAAGACCGCTGAAATATGAAAATTTTCAGTACAATTCCTGTTAAGTAGAAAAAGTTTAGGATATTCTAACAAGGGATGCTCATAAACAGATGTGTGGCAGAGAAGATCAAACCAGGTCATGTAAGAGTAACAGTCTGCAGAATTATGACTTAGAGGTATGTACTGTTTCTTTGAGAGGGTACTTTCATTTTATGGTAACCACTGAAACAATAGAGGAAAGGTTTGTAGGATTTGAGGGAAATGGATGAGTAGACTTGAAGAGATTTGCAGCCAGAAGAATAGGGGAACAGTGTCTTGTTTTTGGCTAAGCTGTACCTGACCTGTGAAACAAGGATTTCAACCTCGAGGTGTTTATCATGTATGATTTATGAACATCAGCATCAATTTAGTAGGTAAAATGCCATCTGCATGGAAGGAAACCTTTACACTTTTTTTTCCAGAACACAAATTTCTAATACTATTGCCAGTGATTACACTGAATATTGTTCTGGTCATTGTGTGTAGCTGGGTTTTTGATACAAGTGCAGTATAATCTGCACCTTGGCAGAAGGTAGATAAAAGCTCTATGCAGGTCCTGGGAACAAATAAAGAAATTACTTTTTTAAAATTTTTTTTTTAACAGAGACTAGAAACTCAGTATGGAACAATACACATGATTACAAACAGCTGCTCCTGCCAACTGCCTTCTCAAAGGCAATCAGCAAATCTGGAGTGGGCTGCAGGCTGTGTGCAGTTACCTGAGCAGAGCCTGGTGCTTTCCTCAGGTGCCATTACAGAGAGAGGAGGCTGAAACAAAGAATCCCTGGGCAGTGTGAAGGTCAGTGCTTCAGTGAAGGCTGCGTGTCAAGTCAGTGTGGAATTCAGAACTACACTCTGGGGTGAAGTTTTCTGCCAGAGAAAAATTCCTGAGAGATCCCCCTCTTCACTGTTCCCCACATAAATTGGGAATGAAGTGGTTTCATTTAACAGGACTTACCTGATCCCAGGGCTGATGCCTATTCTCCGATTCTGTAACTCTATTTTTGGCAGAGGCTGTCAGACCTATGATTGAAGTGGAAATGCTGGTAGCCCTGGGCTGCCCCAGATCTTGGGGTCAGCCAGAGCCTCCCGAGGTTTCTGTGCTTCCCTGAGGGGAGGCCAAGCTCTAGCAAGGCTATCAGCATTTAAGTTTGCAAGGCAAGTATATTTTGAGAGTGGAGTTCAGGTGGGAACTCTTGTGGTTTCCAGGCTTTCTGCTGAACAGCTACAACTCAGAGATGAGCAGGAGGCAACAGAAAAGCTGGAGAAGTGCTGATGTCTCCGTGCAAATCTGCATGGCTGAGGCAGAGCCCAAGAGGCTGCATTTCCTCACCTGCACAGGCAGCCAGGTGAGCAGGGAGAAAGTTGGGAAATGATTGACCAGTTCCTAAGAACAATTTCTTCAGAGGTGTTGGTGTTAAAACGTCAGTGTTTATGGATCCAGTGATACTTCTTGTACCAAGGCATGGAAAATCTCTGAGCAAGCTTTTGGGTTGCAATGAAATTAAAAAAAAAAAAATAGCAAAAGGGAGGATGGGGTGTGGATAGAAGAGGAAAATAAGAACAGCTCTTGCCGCAGCCCCTGTAAGGACGGCGCCTGCTGAGTAGGAGAGCTGATGGCAGTAAGCAAAACAAAGGCTGGCTGGGTTACATGAGGGCTGTGACAAATGAGACAGCACTGCTACACCGCTTATCTGGCTGGCTTCCCATTCCAGCACTCAGGGACTGCCCAGGGACTGCCCTTGGGCACTTCAAGATGGATTTGCTTTTGTTGCAAGTGTGCGCTTTATGTTCACCCCAAAGCCTATTGCAGTTCTGCATTGCTTTCTAAGGAATCATAGGTGTTCTTTTGGAGCACCCACCTGCAGCCCTGTGTTGAGGTGTTCGGATTTCATAATGGTTTTGCCATTTGGGAAGGTCTCAGGAAGGCGCCTGCTGTTTTCCAAGTGCTGGTTTTGTGTTCTGCTGTTCTGTGAACTCGTCTGCTGTCTCTCTGGACAGGCTGAACCAGTCCCTTGGTAGGGACTGAGACTTCCATTTATGAGCTGTTAACCTTCTAGGTCACTCTCTGGCTCCTGGGCTGGACACAGGTGGGAGTATTGGGCCAGGATAGACGAAGGTGGCTCTGGAAAAGGTGTTTCATCCTGCAGAATCCTGTGAGGTTGATGGGCAGGACTTACCCTGGCATCACCAAGGGCAAGACATCATGTACGTGTAGTGTCGTGGTGCATAAACACATAAACAGCCTGGGGATGGGGTTTGTGTGATCAGAGTTGGACTGGAGTGAGATTTGCAAGTTACCAAATGTAGTGCTTCTTTCTGGATTTCACAGAGGAAATGTAGTGGGGATTTGCTTAGGTTGTCTTCAAACATTTTCCCCAGCTTCTAAAATTATGTAGCTTTATTTGAATTTTATGCAGGTTTAAAAGTGATGTTGTGCATAATTTAAAAATTCACCTGTCCTGGTCTGTTTTTCAAACAGCACAGTGCTCATGCAAATTTATCTCCCCCTTGAAGTCTGGTAGGAGCTCTGTTATGATAATTAGAATTTAGATTTTTTTTTTTTTTTTTTTTTGGTTTGGTTTGGTTTTTTTTTGTTTTGTTTTGTTATATCCTCAAGCCTCAATTATACATGTTACTTACTGCATCTTTGCCATCTCTTTCATGAAGAAAAATATAATTCAGCCAAAGCCAGAGTCTATAAAGGAGGGTGAGAGACATATACTTGAGTAGTAGCCACAGAGAGAATTTAATTCTCATTATTTTACAGGATATAAATTATACAAAATAAAGGTGCCCACAATTATTCAAAATTTCAGCTAAGGCCTGAAATAATTTTAATGTACTCAGCACAGATGGAATATTCGGGCTTGTTCCTGCTGCTTTTGAAGTTAATGGATATTTTGTGATTGACTTTTAATGAGAGTAGGATCCAAACCATAGTTATTAAATTGTAAGCCCTGTGTTGCCTGGTGACAATCAGAAAACCTGCATTTGCCTAGCAGAGCAATTAATCTTGGTGAAAATGAAAAAGCACACCCCAAAACTCTCTGTGTAGAGTAAGATCATCTCAGCACAAATGAAACTGAAAACATAAACGCTCATCACACAAAAATGGTTATTCACCTTAATGAGTTCAGTATCTCCAGAATCCAAAGAATGCATAAATAAGAGCATCTTTCTCCAATATTTCTAGTGTAAAAGGAACAGTAAAATGAAAGATTAAAGGCATCCTAAAACATCTGGCAAGAATATCAACCTGAATGAGAGATGTGGTACCTCATGGCTGCAGTAACCCTTTTACTCTCCAGAGTGCAAGACTCATGAGTGATACAGCTGTGAATGATGTAGAACTTTGTACCATTCCTGTACAAAGTGCTGCTCACATTTTCTATTTGTTTTTGTCTTTTTAAAAAGTTTGTTTTGTTTTTATTTTATTAAGGAGAGTCCCTATTTGCTCTGTTATGCACCCTGAAAGGAGTCATCCAAACGAGTATTAGAAGGGTACAAATCTGACACCTGTTGTTTACATCCTTTCTTTCGTGTCTAGCTCTCATTCAATGCAATAAATCTCCCTAAATATTTTTTCTTCGTTAGTGAATTAGTTCTTCAGCTGTTTCGACCTTACAGCTGCCTCCTTATGTGTTATTAAACCAAACTGCAAATATTTCACTCTTTCCTATTAAATTAGTCCTTTTGCTGTTCTCATGACTCATTTTTCTTCCTATGGGAATTGCACATCTTGGATCCTGTTTGGAGCCAAGTGGTTGTTCAGCCTGGTGTAGCTATCTAATTGTCTGGTTTGGTAAGAGAGGTGGCATAGCCATAATTTCAATCTTTTAATGCTTCACAAACCCAGGAAGAACAACAACAAACCCCTCTGCATCTCTCTGTTCTGGTTTTGAGGTCTCTAGAGGCTTTTTTGTATTCTTTTACAAAAATTTCTTTTTGCTGGGATGACTCTGAGCCCAGAAAAATATGAATTAGTTTGTGCAAAGGAATTTGGGGTTTGTGCTGGGTTTGATCACATCTCTGAGGGAGTCACCAGGGACCAGCAGACATCACCACCTTTTCAGCACTGACAAATCTCATTCTCTGGGACTGCTGCAGTTTTCTTGCTTCCCCTGAGTCGAGAGTCAGCTTGGGGTACACCTGGTCAGGCTGGACGGACACGGTGGTGTTGGGAGGCTGTTGGGGGTGCTGGCTCAATCTGTGGCGAGCTGTTTTCAGTTTCATTCCTCGGTGGAGTGAATTAGTACCTAACCCTGGCACTGGGAGCTGTGTGGGCCACATCTGCCTGGATGGGGCACAGCTCCTCAGGGGCCCTCACTAGTCCAGGGCCTTCCTTTCTTCTTCCCTCGTGGAGAAGCAGCAATACACGGAGAGAAAACCAAAGGTGTGGACACCTCTGATGGCAGCAAAGTAACACCTGCTAGAGAATGTGAGCATCTCTCTTACAGGATTTCCAGGCACCTGGGGCCTTTCTGAAATTTGCAAAAGCACAAAGCTGAAGATTGGGAGCCTAAAATGCCATCAAATTTAATATGGAAGGATTTATTCTTTTTAGCTGTGATATGGGAAAACTCTTGTTCCTGATTTAAAGCATGTGGGACAAATTGTGCTTAGATTTCAGTGTATGTTTGAACTTTTTCTTGGCTTTAACCCTGTTAGCTCACCAAGACACAGATCATACATCTTTAGAACTTTTTGACAGGACAGGCTGAGCCCAGATATTAACGTCATAGTTTCCAAGACTTCATTAACAGTTTAAATGTATTATTTAGGATTGAAATATTATGTATTATTTAGGACTGCAACTGCACTGGTTTTTTTGAATGGGTTAAAAAATAGAAGTGTTACTTTCATAGAAATACTATTTTTTTAAATAAACTTCTTCTGTAATTTATAAATTATATACGCACGTGATGAAAAGCTTGAGCTATTTGCACACAGATAGGCAATCTATTGAATGATTTTTTTAATTCTGTTTTGTAGAATAGATCAGAACACAAGCATTTCACCAAAAGAAGCAACTGATCAATTAAACAGCTTAAATGAGGTAAGTGTAACCAAAAGTTGAAATATTATGTTATAAATTTTGAATAGATATTATGTTTTTTTGTTAATTTTAAGGTCTTGGAATAACGTAATTGCTTAATAATACTAGGTTAGCTTTTTAATGAATCATTGTAGTCATGGTTTTGGAGAAAAGCTTGAAAGTGTAATATGAGACTACTAAAATAATTTAAAAGCTAGAAGCAAGAGATTTTAAAAATTTTTTTAAGCCAACTTTAGGTTGCTTTTTGTTTATGCTCAGAAAAGAATAAAACACTCAGTATTGACTGAGTGAAGTGACATCTTTCAAGAATGTTTGATTTTTTCCTCGTATTACAGCTCAAAGTGGTTCATCTATTAAATATGTTTTGTTTAAAAATAAGGAGTTCTCAAGGTTGCTACATCCTGCATAAATAATTTATGGAGAGTACAATGGAGAAGGTGCTCTAGTTGTAAGGTGGAAGGAGGGGAGAGCTGAAGAGGGGAAGCAGGGAAAGCCAAATAACACCAGTGACACTTGAAACAAGCTGCTTTCACAGGGATTATGCCAGGAGCACAATGTGAGTGAAGCATAAAAAAGCTGTTTGTGTGACCATGCTGAACAAAGGATGAGCCCGGGCGAGGTCCTCACAGTCAGCAATATCCTGGGAGGTGCAGGGAGGGTAAAGCCAAGCTTTGCAGCTATTGTGAGCAGGGGACCCTGGAAAGCATCTCCCCACCCCGGGGACTCTGCAGCCCGGCACAGAAACCACTCACACTGCAAGGACAGTGCGGGACAGTCGCACAGGGAGCAGTCGGGTGTTTTAGCATAGTCCAAGACAACACAATAGAAACAGTGGGAGAAGAGAGCCGGGTGAAGAGAAGCCCATTGCTGAAAAACTCTGGAAAAGAAAGCTTTGTTTCCATAATGAGCCAGAGTACATCTATGTCTATTAATAGATGCCCGACTTTCATTAGGGGAAGACCACAATGTGTCCTTTAAAAGGCATTCGGTCCTTATCTTCTCCTTGCAGTGAATTGTTTCCTCTGCATTTTGTGTCCCTGTTATGCAGCTCACTGTGGAAAATCTCAATGCTGACAAGCAGGGCACATTCAGTGACCACTACAAGGGAGTACACTCAGCCTCTGTCGAGCCACCTCAGGCCCTGCGAGAAATCATAACATTGTTTCTATTGAGAAGCCCCAATGTAAATATTCACTGAATCTTCTGCTTGAAATCTTCCATTTAAAATCCTTGCAAAGGATTCCTTAAAGGCTAAGAAAAAATATTGTATCAAATCAGTGTAAAATATTAAAACCAATTATTATATTAGATATTAAAATAAATTGTTAATAAGCAATGAGGAATGAGCAAGGGTTAACAACCTGGTGCTTTTTTTCACAAAATCTTAGGGTTTTTTTGTCTTGGGTCGCTTGCAAACCTAAATGGATCTGTGCTATAAGAAAAAAAATTCTTTTTCTGGAGTAGAGAAAATGGTGTCTCTTCACCGCTCACCCTTGGCATTATGCAGACCCAGGGCATATCTTGTTCTAACTTATTGTTGCTTGTTTGTTCCCCATAAAGGAAGTTCTGAATTGAAAATGTCATATGCCTCAAGGCACAAATATTGCCTTAACGGATACTGCAGAGATTTATTTATATTCACATAAAATGTGCCTATCTTATTTTAACCTGAACTCTCAGATTAAAATGCTGTTCCAGTGTGACATATAAAAGCATTAATTTCCTTAGAGTGAAAAAGCTGAACAGGTTGAAATTTGCTCAGTTTCTTTTCCAATATGATTCACTTCAAAGGCTGTTATTCTCCTTCTCTGCCCCAGCTGATTTCATAAATCCAGTAAATCCATCAATAAACTGGATGTAATAGAATAGCTGCCTTCCTGTCTGGGAGGCACAGGAGAAGGCCCAAGGGCAGGGTGCAGGCATCCTTTTCATTCAGGAGCACGTGTGTGGGTCAGGGTGATAGCAGTTTATGAACAAAGCCCCAAGCCTGGGCTCTGCTCCTCGCCCCTGCTGTCAGCCTCCTGACTGAGTCTGGGCAGAGCTCATGGCTGGGGCACACCTGGGTCCTTTCCCTTTCCCTCAGTTCTTATTTATCAAACCTTTGGTTGTCCACAAGAGTAAAACAAAGGATGCTGATAATAGTTAAGCTTTATCAGGGGAAGAAATTCTTTCTGAGGGCAGGGGCTCTCACATTTGTCACATTGTCTCTTGTCAGGCTACGGCTCCATGCCATGTCAGGGTACTGCCTCTCAGTGCCACAGCATTTCGGTGATGAACTGGGAGAATTTGTTTTTTCAGTGTCCCACTCTCCAGAGGGATTTAACAGGGAATGGTGTTCATCTCTCGATGTAAGAGATTATCTGTTATCTCAGTAATTCCTTGCCCTAAGGCCTCCCCTCTTAATTTTCAATAATCACTGGTTGGAAGGAGTGATGGCCACAGGGTCCAGGTTTAGTTATTGGTAGAAAAGGTGTCTCTGCTACAGGCTGAGTGTCCTCTGGGAGTGGCAGTCATTTTGTACTGTTCTTTCTCCAGCAGACAAGGCTATGCCTCTTCAGTAGCTGTGTTTTCTTAAAGTATTATCAAAAATAACAAATGGTGAGCAGGACTACATTGTTTCTCTTCCTGTCTTTCTCCAGCTTCCTATAAATATATTCATTTTACCATTATTTATAATAATGTACAATGCTTTTTCTCTAGTGAAATTGGCTTAGCTCAAGATCTTTGAATTGTCAGTTGCTTTGAGAGGACATAAGAAGAGAGAAGAAACTTTTGTCCAGGACAATTATAATTGCTTCTTTTTCAAACTTTCAGGTTACTCTTCTTAAGAGAAAACAATATGGTTATTTTTCCAAGGCAATTTGTGAATCCATTTGTGATATTAATATGTCCTTCCATTTGCACTAGCATGGGTCAGGAGTTACTGCATCAGAAACACTCATTCTAGGCACCAGAGTGAAGCTGGAATGAGCACCAAAACTGAAGTATTCGGAGATCTTAGCTGATATAGAACGCCGTATCTTAAATTATTTCAGTTATACTGGATTTCCATGCAGGGGCTTTCTCAAATTGATGATGAGTTAGGCCACCATGGCCTAACTTTTCCCTCTGTGTGTTTCAGCTGTTTGCACTGGCTTCTAACATGTTTGTTCTTTGGCCAGCCATGAGCAGAGGTGGCCCTGAGGGCTGGGCTGGCCGTGGGAGCACTGTCGGCAGCACAATTGGGCAGTTGTGCCCTGGCTGGTTCTCCCCCAGAGCAGATGTGCTGGCCTTTGTGCTTGGCCTTCGCTCTAAGCTGGGTCTCCTGCCACATTTCCTGAAAATTTGTGGTGACTTCTCCTGCATAGTGCAGTATGGTAGTACCACAACACTCTGCTGTGGTTTAGGAGTAAGAGGTGGGGTTGGTGGTACACTCCAGATTCATCATCTCCTTGGTAACATCAAGATAATCAAAGCTACTTGCTGTTTTTCTCAAATCCCTGTCAAGGGCACACTCAGGAAAATAGATAAGGTATTTCTATTATTTTTTTTTGGTGGTGTTCTGGCTGTGGTTGGAAATTTGCTATCCATCCACCTTCCCCAGATGGGTGAAAAATAGCATTTAGAGCAACCAAATATAAACCAGCTGCTGAATTATAGCACTGCTGAAGAACAATGTTTAACAATGTGGTCTGTGAGAATGCTTTTACACTGAACTTCCCATAAATGTGTCATAAGAAATAGTGATGCAAAGTAAATGTATTTTCTTGAAATGGGATTTTTCTTGTCAAATGCTTAAAGGAACAGTCCATGAAGGTTGTCCTTTTATCAGATATTCACTTATGTTTTCCTGATGGTACATTCTTATGGGTTGTCATCTGTGTTCTTCCTAATTTTCATCAGCTGTTCTGGTAAGGTCCAGGCTAGGATCAGAGTCCTCACTGGTTTGTAACTGGTATAGTCATGTTTTGCTAGATGACATTAATGACTGTAAAATTCTGCCTGTCTGTGATAATGCCACGGCCACTTCGTTTGGGTTTAGTTGGGATGGCAGACAATGGGAAATGAGGACTTCCCAAAACAATGCCATAGGTATGATGCAAGTCAGCACCCTTCCCTTGACACAAGGAAACACAACTGCCACTTGGAAGCTTTTAGGGGTGAGAAGGTTTCCATAATTTTCCTGAATTCTATAAAAAGAATGAAAGGATAAAGGCAGAAAGTCTTCCTTGCTCTTCTTAGACAACCTAGTTTGTTTTTTTGTTTTTGTTTTTTTTTTTTAACCGAAAGCCATCTTTGAGTTTATAAAAGGGGTTCCTTACAACAAAAATAACACAAAGATATTTTAAACTACCCATTACTTAGGTAATATACTGTCACACAAAGGAAATCAGGCAAATAAATCAATTAATTTTTCCTTAAATGAATCAATAAACTGGTTTCAGGTACTTGACAGAGTGGAAAAAGAAGTATTCAGGGTATAAATTTGAGGATATTTTTTCCTTTGCAACTCAGATTATTTTCTTCAGAAAATGCCCTTCATAAATATGTATCACTTGAGTGACTTAATGTAATACGTACATTCTGTGTGTGCCAGCTGTGTGGTTATTAGGACAGCCTTGTGTGGTTTTGTTTTATGTTTTAAGCTGTATTTCCCTTGAGATGGGGGAGCTGAATGCGTAGGGTGTGGGGAGTGACTCATTTTGCCCAGTCAGATGGTGATTAGGGCTTTCACAGCATTTCCATCACCGTGAGAGGCTTGTGTCAGATCGTGCAGCTCAGTACTGCATGCAGCATTAAAAATTCAAATCAGAGCTGGACCACGCATGGCACGGAGGCTGGAAGTGATGTGGCAGATAACTGTCCCTGTCATTGATTTGCCTGCAGCCAGTGATAATGATGAGTTGATTTTACCTTTGCAGCGGATCGTAAATGATCCGCTGCCCTGTAGAACTGGCGGCAGCCCACATAAAAGACGTGTCTACATAATGAAGTACCTGTAAAACAGCCAATTAAAAGGATCTCTCTCCCAAGAATCCCATGAGTGAGAGCGTTCTCAGTAACTCTTTGTTCACTGCTGTGTACTGCACTCACAGGCTGGAGAGGGAGATTTGATTTTTTTTTATGAATGGTAAATGGGGAGGGACATAATGTCATCAGATCGTGATGTCAGCCCAATGAATGAAATACTTCCTTAATGTATTGCCTCAAGCCCAAGAAGAGGGACACCATCTCAGTTTGGCTTCCTGCAATAAATCATCTTTTGCTGACAAAGTCATCTTTCCCACGTGCCATGAATAATCCATGTCAATTGGGACTGAAATAACCAGGAGTCAAGAAACTCGTGGAATAGTGCACGTTTGTTCTCCCCACGTCCTCCCGGAGCTGGCAGTGGAACACCCCTTTGCAGGCGCTGCCGATGGGCTCCGGGAGTTGAAGAGCAACTGCTGATCCTTGTTGCTCTCTACCCAGCCCAATGTTCTGCTTCTGTCTGCAGAATTCTTTGTTGAAGCTGCAAACCCTGGAAACTGATCTGTGCTCTGCGTTTCTGCCAGCTCAGGAGGAAACTCCTCAGCTGCCGGCACCCAAGGACCCAGCCCCTTCTCCAGCCCAAAGCACTGTGCAAGCTGATGGGGCCAGTTGTGGAGGTAAGCGAGCGTGCCATGATGTGTTCTCATTTGCAATTATAAAAGAGCCTTGTGACTTGCACTTTAAAATCAGGCTTGCAGCTCTCTGGGAAACAGTGCAGAGCTAATGCAAAGCACCATTTCCTCGGCAAACGCTGTGTAACGTAAAGAGGGGCGATACCTGTTAAGAGAACGGAAATTAATGGCTGTAACCACCGGTTTTCTGAGAGGGAATTTTACTTTTCAGAGAGGTTTTAATAATCCCAATTCTTTTATTTTTAGTTTTAATCTGTTATTTTTTCCCCAAGTAAATTTACTCTCTTTGCTTCCTATGTCTGTATTGTGTGAGATCACCTGCCATATCATGTAATTCTATTTTTGTCATTCTTTTTGTCAGAGCAATATCACTTCATTTCTCCTATTATTGATTTTAATTTAATGCATCAGCAGAGAGATAGCGAAGGTGAGTTTTACAGCATGTGGATTTTAATCATTCATGATCTTGTATTATTACCAGCTGGGCAAACTGTGGTGTGTTATCTCTCCCTCTTCCCTCAACAGGGAAATAAATAGCCTTAAGGCTCAGCACTATTTTTGTCAATTCATGGCTTGTAGTCATAGGGCTGGCAGAGTCGTGATGCTCAACAGAAGAGGAGTCACTCCCGTGAAAAATAGGTCAAAGGCAGTGTGACTAATACATCTCACAGAGAGTGACATGAATACACAAATTCATGCACCATGGTATGGTTCAAATTAAGGCAGGTAGGTCAGTAATCCCTTTGCAATTTATATTGCATATCAGAAAAAAGTCTGGCTCAGAAAAAATTATTTTAGAAGCTGCTTGCTCAGCATTTTCAGCAAGAAATAACATTAAGTTATTAAAAAAAAAAAAAAAAAGTCACGAATGTTAATGTTCTACTTAAAAAATTCCAAAGTTTGAGGTTGGCCTTGGAAAAGTCAAGGAACAATGTATATAGAAATCAAATTATTATAATGATGAAAGAATCCAAAAATGCTAGATGTCCTGGGTTTTATTTAAAAAAAAGAAGATGCTTTAGTCCAGCCAGGCAAATTCCTTAATAGCTCTTGGATGTGGGTACAGAGCCTGGTCTGGGGCTAACCTTGGTGGGGATCTGAAGCAGAGACAGGTGTCATTTGTGTGCTGCACAGCAAAAGACATTCTGCAGTTCACCCAAAATCTGCACTGACTCCTTTCCTGTGTGGCAGGGTAGAGTTTTCCTCCTTTCCCAGTAGTTTGCTGCATTATTTTGCTCTGGTGGTTTCATGGTTCATTCTTAGGATGGTTCCTAATCGTTCCCCTTAATTATTTTTTGCTGTTTTGATTAGATTTTATTTTTATTTATGCTAGTAGAGACCGCTGCTTCCAATCCCCTCTCTGCTTCCATTTCCCCTCTGCAGCCACATGGGGAAATGTTGCATGATGTAGCATTTCTCTCGCAGTTTCAGAGCATGCTCGGACACTCCAGCAGTCCAAACTCATGCTTTAGTTAAAGCTTATCTATTTAATGGGTTTTAATGTGCCCTCATTCCTCTTAACATCTGCTTTGTGGTTTGTGGCATTTTTAGTAACTTGCTGTTTTGCACAGACAGAGCTGCTCCTAATTCTGTCTCTTAAATCACTACTGAAATCTTCTGATGCATTGAGCTGTCAATGGGACTATTGGCTATTTGAGCTCCACCTTGGCTTGGGATTTGTACCAGGCTGGGAATAGAGTTCCTAGAGGATGTGCCATATATGTTCCATCTTTAAGTATCACCCTTTCCTCAGTGGATCAGGCAAAATAAACACGATCCTTTCATTCACATCCCAAATGTCAACAAATTTTAGAAAAGTGTACAACATCTGTATGGAAAATGAAGATACAACAGTCTAGTAAGATGACAGGATGCTTCAGGATGCAAATTTTAAGGGGATGAACAGTAACTCATCTTTCAGCAAAGTCAGCAATTTCCAGTTTACTTTTGAATATGCGAAAGCTGAATTAGAGTTGCCAAAGAATTGTGTGGGGTACCTAAGCTAGTTTTTTAAAGGGGAAATCATCCAAAAGTAGGGTGTAATTTCTGTAACTTTTGGGTATGAGATTACATCAAATATGTGCCTGCAGCAGTGAGCAGCTGAACCTAACTACAGGAAATTTTAAATGACTTTTAAATTAAAAATCCTGATAGAGGCATTCACAGATGTAATGTGTTGAGGACTGAATACTCTGCATCTGAATATTGTTTTTTCTATACAGAAATAGATTTTTGTGTATTATTGTTTTACTTTAAGGATATCACAGGCATAAATACAGGCTTGTACCATAGCACTTGTCATATGAATCCCACCTGCTGAACCATGCTGCAGATAATCAGACACTAGAATTTGGCTTTATTTCCTGTGGTTTCTGTCAGTGCCAAGCTGCATGGAGTAGATGGGATGGAATAGATGCTAAGGGGCAACTAACTGGCATGGGTAGAGTTGGCTTTAATTCCCAGTTTTGGCAAAAATAGAGGCTAAAATTAGACGAGATACACGAAGACAGGTAGAAGCTTGGTCAATTCATGGACTCCTCTTAAGGTAATATTTAGTGTCTGGAATCAGGATGATGGCCTTAAATGTTAATTAAAAATGGGGTTGGTTAGAATTTGTCATCACCCTGAGATGTCCCACTATTTTAGTAGCTGTGGCACTGAAATTAATCAGTCTGAATTATTTTCTGACCACTTCTGATCATTTGGTAGTATTTTAATGCACTCCTAGTAGAGCTGGAACTAAACCTGTTCTTAGGCCATAGCAAAATTGCACCAGGGTTCAAGCCTTGCAGCTGTCAGAAGGCCAAGGAAATGAAAGTGCCCTGGCCTTTGGGAAATATTCCCAAATTATAAATGATGCAGGTTGTCTCACTTTGTTTATTTATTCCTTGTAATAACAGAACATGAAAAACTGTGCAACTGTTCTTAGTCAACCTATCTCACGGTGATTATGTTTCTTGAAGTTCAAAGATGATGAAATTAAAGCAAGGGAAGCCAGGTTCTTCTCACAGCCAGTACTGTTCTTCAGATAAAAAACACTCCAGCAACAACAACAGATCAAAACAGCTCAAAGTATTAATTTATAAAAATCTTACAGGGTAAGGAAAGAGTACTTCCCAAAGAGAGAGAACACTTCTGTTTGCAGAACACCAACTATTCCAGCCATTGTCACTGTCTGTTGTCAGTGTCCATGATTTCCCAGGACTGGTCAGTGCCCTACCCCTGCTTCTCCCTGGTGCCTTGCTGGGATCTCTCTGTGGGAGGATTTGAATCTCATACAAGGTTTGGGAGATTTTGGTGTTGCTCTGGTATCTTGGAGATCTGAATTTGACCTACAGAGTATGAAGTGCTTAGAAGAAGGCTGCAAGGTTAGAATTAATAAACAACTAATCTCATTGTGAAAATGCTTAACATAATTATAATTGATGATGCTGGTAAGAGTAGAAGAACTTATAAATACAGGAGTCATGTGTAACTTTTGCTTGAGAGACTAAACTGTGATTATACAATAGGACTTTCTTGTTGTCTGTAAAGCAAAAGCAGTTGGATAGCACCCAATAAAATTATATTAAAGCCATTGTAACTACTATTTTTTAGAGATATATGGGGGGTTGTTTAAAGGGTGCCATTCAGAGCTGTTTTTTCACCACTGTCACAGTGCAGCAATAGGGATCTGCAGTTTTGGTATTCATTGGGAAGAGGGCAAATAAAATGTGCTACAGAGATTCCATTCAAATCCTGAAGAAAATACTCACTAAGCACGGGAATGTGATGTTCCATGTGCAAAGCAGAAAATTGAAAGTGAAGGTAAAAGAACTTACCTAAACCTACCAGTTCTTCTGTGAGTAAACCCATGTAGAATTGTTTTTCTGTGCAGTTTTAGACTTCCACTGAGTAAAAAGATTCTGTGAAATGTGTTAGAATGCATGATGTATGGCAAATACAATACTGATTAGAACTGGCACACATGTTGCCTGGGAATGCAAAATAATAGACATGAATTAAAAAGCTGTATATATGAATGGGTTTAGACAAAAAGTAAATAACGTAGCTGGTGTAAAATATAATGTACTGTGGAAAGTGCTGTAGAGGAACCTGAGTCAGAGCACAAATTTTGCTTTAGCAAAGCAAGAGAGAAAAAGTTTTGGGCAAGAACATTTATGACACTGTGGAGTTTCTCCCTAGGAAGTATAATCTGCATTAAATCCTAATCATCTGATAGCAAAAATATTGATTAGGTTAGATATGAGATTCTCACCCATTTCAGCTCCTGAGGGTGAGGAAGAAGATTCAATGAATATTCCTTTCAGTGTACTCAGATAGAGTACTCTGATGTTCCCCAGGTAGGCCCTGCCATGTGCTGTTATTTTTCATACTATCCATAAACAGAACCATTGTGATGAGGTTCATCAATTCCTACTTTTTCTAGCTTGACCATCTTTATAAAACAAATTTTACCTTTTAAGGCACCTGTGGTGAGGTTTGCATCTACAGTCCAAGACATTGCTAACACAGTACCACAAGCATGACTCCTCCAAAGAGCAGCCACTGCCCACAACCTTGAGTAAATAAATGGAATGTTCTTGATGGTGGTGGTTGTTATTTTCATATCTTGTGTTCTTTGAGCCAAGGGTATGTTACTGTTAACAAACAAAATCCTGCAAGCAGCCCTGGAGGTTCTTAGTACCAGGACATATTATATTTTTGACCTTCCTTTCTCTTCACCAAGGGAGTAAATGATAAATCACAAAATTACACTTATTGTGGACACTCATTGTCTTCTTCAGGAACATGGCTTTCAAAAGCAAACAGATCTACAAAAACACAAGTAATGCTTCTATTCTGGGAAACTCTCCATCTTTACTTCATAGTTTATAAATACACCCATCCACCTCCTCCTGTGGAACTCAAAAAGGCTTTATGTCAAGCCAGTGACAGTACTTCTCTTTTCTCATCCTCAGTGCTGTGTCCACCCTGCATGCAACACTTTGCTGATCTGTTTGCTTTTCACTTTGAATACTACTGCTCGGAATACTTCTGTAAGGACAAATTTTATTGACATAGGTAGCTCTATGCCATGTGAATGACCCCGTCCCCACTGATTTATACTTTCTTTCTAGAGCCTGTGCCAGCCCACAGGGACTGGCAGGATGACATGGAGAGCAGCCCACAGGAACACCACTCCCTAGGGACCAGCCGGCTGCTGTATCACATCACAGATGGAGACAATCCTCTCTTGTCACCACGCTGCTCTATCTTTAGCCAAAGCCAGAGATTTAATCTAGACACAGAGTCTGCCCCTTCTCCACCAAGTGCTCAACCTTTCATGATGTAAGAAAATCTATTTTAATTCTTATGTATTTTTAAGCCTTTTTCTGCAATTCACAACCTTTGACTTTTTGTGGTTTTTTTCAGTTGTTGCTATGTCACAAAAAGCAAATTTTTGTATTGTGGCATATTTTGACATGGATAATTTGCAACACCAGAAATAGGAAGAGTTTCCTCAGTCATAACAGTATACAATATTTTTTGAAGTCTTCGTTAATTATAGTTAACAAGGACAGTTTTAAATGTTAGTAATTAGAAGAATGAGTGAACACAGATAGAGAGGACTATCTAGGTATAATACTAAAAAATTCAGCTGTAATTGGACTACAGCTCAAGTCATTGATGAGGGTGACAGTGTCATAAAGCACATGAGCAATCCATATATGTGATTTCCAGAAACCAAGCTGGGAGTTTCGTAAAGAAATCAAACTTTCTTTAAATTTTATATACAGAGCTTTAGCTTCGGATACATATGGATAATAAGCAGCTTTATTGATCTGAAACTGTAAATAATCAGAAACTAAACTATCTTCAAAATTATGTTTATTTCCAGTAATGAAAAATTCCCTGAGCTTACTTTTACAAATCATGTCACCACCATCTCCTGTTATACTTGGAAGATTTGTGAAAAAAAGGTGTGGGTGTTAAATGTAAATACTGGATCAGGCTTTTGCCTACTAGATTAATTTTTTGAAATATATTCAGAAATCCCACAATTACTTAAAAGAAAGAGAGGATGAAAGACAGATGGTGAACCCATTAGAATACCCTAGGGGTACCTTCAAGCAAAAGCAATTATTTTATGCTTACTTTGTAAAACTTAGCTGTCTCTATCCAGTGAAAGAATAGAATAGCCACAAATTCTGAAATGCTAAGTGTTAAGTGTGCCTGAAAACAAGGCATTATAGTCCATTATAGCCAGTTCTTAGACATAACAACTCTGCTTTGGGCTTTTGCAGGCCAAGAAGTTCTTCTAGGTGTAACTGTGAAGACTGCAAAGAACCACAGACAGTAACACAACTTACCAAGCATCTTCAGAGCCTCAAGAGAAAAATTAGGAAGTATGAAGAAAAGTTTGAGCAAGAAAAAAAATACCTGGTAAGACAATAATTGCAAAGATAAATACTCCAAGAGGGAGGCAAGGATCCCAGTGTGTTTAAACTTACTCAAAATAATGTGAGTTATGGTATTTCTGGTAAAATGAAGGAGGAAAATTAGTATCTTTTCAGCATCTTTCAGGGTATGCAGTAGTTCTGAGACTCTACATTTCTTTGCATTACCTTTGTTGCAAGATATCCATCTTTGAGAAGTGTGAATCAGTGAAACATGGCTGACAGGCTTGTGAATTGTGAAAATGGTGCAAAAGGTGAAAAGCTACTTATTTGCTTTGTAGGAGTCATTTGCCTGGAAACTTGTTCTGCTGTGCAGATTCCTTCATTCAGGCAGACTCCTATAAACCTCCAAGGCCTGGGGCTTAGTAGAAGCTATGGCAAAAATCAGAGAAATAAAACTTGTTGGGGTTGTTTGAGGTCAGTGGTGAGTGCTGTGCTGAGGATCGTGCAGTATAAGATTGTCAAAACATGCCTGATGCTCAGAAGGTGCATAATATGAAACAGGGAAGTTTGTGACATTTTCTGACTATATTAAAATTAAGCAAATCATATATTACCTTTTAATCACATTAATGGCCAAAAACTTAAACTTGTGCACTGCTTGGCTCTGTGGTCATCCTATGCTCCTAGGAGCACAATTTCATACCTAAGCAACCCCCACAATATGGTCAGAAAAGAAATTATTTCAGAAGCTTGATTTTGTGAAACTGCTTTGCAATTTTAAATATCTGAGTTTTGAAGATGCAGTGTAAATTGACTTTAATTTGCAGGCAATTTCTAAATGCAAAATAACCCCTGATCTACAAAGCCTTTGTTGTTTGTTTCTTTTGAAATCACTCTTGCACAGGATTTTTCATTTGATTAATTAAGCAGGTCAGCTGAAATTTTGAAAATGCTGTTTCCCAAGAGAATCCCTGTCTTAAAGCAAAAGCTTACTCCTGCAAGGTACAGAGAGCTTCAGTTACCATCCTGGAAATCACTTAGGAACTTGACTAAAATTAGGTATTTGATCAATCCTTTTGAAGTCACCGAGATTATTTATCCAATTAGTCAGAGGCTGAAACGTTAGTTGCTGTGAGTTTTTTGGGATCGGAGACATAATGCTCAGATCCTTGTGGCACTGTGTCACAATGGGGAGAGATAAGCCATGACAAATGAATGCCATGATCAAGCCAGATGCTCTGCATGACACTGATAGAGTGCAGTCGGAACTAGGGACATTTAGTAGCACACTGGGGGTGGGGAGGGTTTGCCTGTTTGATCCTTTAACTGCCGGCTCCTTCTCTTTACATTCTCTACCTTTTCCTTTGTGTTCAGCCTTCGCACGGTGACAAGACTTCCAATCCTGAAGTTCTGAAGTGGATGAATGCTCTGGCCAAAGGTCGGAAGCAGCTCAAAGGTACATAATAGTGTGTTGTGTCCCTTTGCTGGTGAAGCTTTTGAAAGTGGGAGTGTACCTGGAACATTTTAAAGTTAGTTTTCTAATCTCACTGCTCTGCTTATTTTTCACAGTGTGTGGCAGTAAGTCTCCCAATGGCAAGAAAGATATTATGTGATATGACTTGCTTTGATTCCTGAAAGCAGAGATTGAAGTGAGCCAGTTCAACCTTCCTAGCCAGTTCTACCAAGGCTAGAAAGGGGAAAGGGAAAAAGCCATCATCTCTCACTCATCACTACAAACATTCATGCAAAAGGCGATGCTATTCTGAACACTTTTATGAGTGTCTAAAACACAGAAGTTAGAAGTTTCCTTGTAATAGCACAGATGTAGGTGCAATTAGGACTGAGGATACACATCTCTAAGAATTTAATTTATTTTGATCATATAAACAGATCTTTCTTTGATAATAAATTTGGCCTTGAGGGTCAAGTTTTGCCTTTGACCATCTGTATACCACTCCATTAATGTCTGTGGGTGCATCAGATGCTTTCCCTTGGGCAGTCTGTAGCCAAGACTGATTGATTTTTTTTGAAGGCTATTTATGATTCATCTAAATCCTTTTTTTTCCCTCCATTATAAATGGATTCTCATTACTAAATAAATTGTAGTATTATCTTTCATCTCTGTTCTGGATGTAGCTAATAATGTAGATATAAATGATTTGATTGAGGTAAATAAAGAATTAGGAACTAATTTTTCAGTAAATTTCTTCTGGATAGTACTCTTCCCTTGAGTACTATCCTGTATGATTACTAGATGATGATGATTATTACTATTATTATTTCCCCTTGAACTCTGTGTTGCAAATCCAGGAAGGGCAAATGAGAAGAAATGGCCAACTTACAGTGGCACTTTTCTGAAAATTAGATCTCTGACTCAACCATTGCTTCTCCTGTCCAGAGGGTCTAGGTTGCATAGATCAGCCTCATCGTCACACCCCAAATGCCTCAATCCTGTCACAGCCCTTGATTTTTAGTATCCTGAATAATGACACTGGTTTTAAGTGAAGCCAGATTCATGAGGTTCACATGCCAAGTATAATTGAAACGGAAAACACAGATGCTTGTAGATCCTTCTTCAAGTTTGCAAGTCTTGTCTATCCTTTCTAGCTCTATGGGTATACTAAAAATTACTGATTTTCCCCACAAAGATGGCCTATATCCTCAGACTGTCACAGCTAAGAAATTACGTTACTGTTTCTGCGTGGATTTCAACAAATTTAAAACAGCTGGAGACATCAATCTCCTGCCTTGCCCAAGGTCCTTCACCAGACAGGTGTATGCTTGGAACAAAATCTAGTTTTATGGGAGCTAATTCAGATTTTAATTCAATTTCCTTGTTGCTCTGTGCAGGTCCCTGGAGCTGCAGGGGCTTTGGCTTGGTGTCAAGTTAATACAGTCACACACTTTATCACACCCAGGCAGGCTGCTGACTGGGAAGCTTCTGTCTTCTGCTGGGTGCTCAGGTGCTCTTCTGCCAAGGGAAGTCAGTTTAGAAAGTGGCTGCTTCTCCTTGCAAGGACCACTCGAGCAGCCAGGCTGGCATGGCAGGGTGACCTCTGGAAGGGAGAGGGACAGTTTATATTGCTCTAGAAAGCAAAAGATGTTACATATAAAGTGAAGGAAAATTGTTTTCCTACGTGCCTGTGGTATGATAATAACTTTATGCAAGAAGTAGGAAAGTTTGGTTTGTTTTTTCCTAGTAGTGTCAGAGGAAACCACTTTGCAAATTCTTCTAATCTATTTACTTGCTGTGCAATTTGCCTTTCAGAGCTGAAACTCAGAATGTCAGAAGAGCAAAGCTGTACCTCCACAGCACCCCAAAGAAATGAGAACAGTGAAGGCAGTGGGACCTCTAAAGAGGCTGGCACAAGGCAGGAGGCTACAAGCATGGAACCAGCTCCCTCAGTGGAAGAAACCATGGATAGTGTGTTGAGACGACTAAAGGAGAAAAGACAACACTTCAACCTTCCTGAGACTATCAAGGTATTTAAGAAGCATGGCTATTCCCTCAGAACTCCCTCACCTGGGGCAGATATTGGTGTGTGGCTGGCTCAGGGTGTGCCGGGGTGTGCAATCCTCTGCCTGCTGGCACTGCAGTGCATTTGCTCTCTAGTGAGGTGGGAGCTCTAGGGCAGTTTCCAGAAGTGACTCTTTTGAGAAGAACTGCTGAGGTGCAGAGGTGCAGAAGGCTTTTTCAAGTAGTGCTAAGCATTTTTGGCTCAGAGATGCACATGTGAAACTGTTTGCCAGGCATTCTGGAACCTGCTGACTTGAGGCTGTGTGCCCAGAGCTGTGTAACCTGGTGTACTGAAGATGGTGGTAGCATGAGCACCTTGAGTTCACAGAAAGTGTGTGACTAAAAACATTCCAGAAGGTATTTTGATGCTAAAGGTCCCTCTCTAGCTGAGAAAAGCTGAAAGACTCTGCAGAGTCAGTAGCATGCACTGAGGTGGCAGGGACAGCACAACCATCCAGACTGCTTTGCTCTCCTGACCTTGATCAGTTTGTGTTGATCCTGCCTCTTCTCCTCCATGTTCTCAATCACTCTTCTGAATGTAGGTGCAATATTCCATGAAATATGATTGCTTGGCTGGGATATCAGGTTTTGTTTTAAAACTAGTACATATATTAAAACTCTGCTGTGCCTTTACATTCCTTGCACAATATAGGGTTCTTTAAACAATTCATACTGCCCAAACCCTCACTTTTCTGGGGGGCCATTTTTGCTGTCAGAGGATGTTGCTGTTCCTATGCTGTTACAGCCAAGCAAGACAATAAATTCTACCCTCAAGGGTACTTAAAATCTAAATGTAGACAGTAGCATTTAGACTTTGGCAGGTGAATAAAAAAGGGGAAGGGGTGAGAGGGTGAAGAACTAAATGTTAAACTATGCGAGAACTAAGAAATTATTCTGGGTGGATTTCAGTAGCAGAGAGTACCCAGCATAGATAATTTTAAATTTTTGTTTTGTTTCTATTCTTAGTTCTTAAACAATTAGTTGCTATATAAAACCCAGGGCTGTGCATAACAATGCCATACTTCTCAGATCTTGGGTGCTGCACATGACTGATTTTTAAATTGTTTCTTTTTATATGCTATTTTTTATAACAAAATTGAAATGGAAAAAGTGTTTCATAACCAGAAAGCAAAAAAAAGGCAACAAACCCATGCTATTCTGTACATAGCTATAAAATCCTAACAGTGCAGACTGCATTTTCAGTCATTAATTTTTTTTATTAATGGAGTGAGATAAGATGACACCAAAACAGATGTCTGCGAGGAAATCCAGTCCCAAAACCTTTCATATAAAAAGAAATTGGGTGTGGGCATCTGACCCACTCATTTTTCAGGTTTTTGGGCTTCTCCTAATTTTCCAAGACAACATTTAGGAAATGGCAGTGTGGGCTTGAAATATTCTCACAGACAAGGAAGTAATGTACATTAAATGTTTGCACATGCCAATGTTTTCAATTAAAAAAAAAAATCTTATTAATTTTCTTTTTGTTTTCTTGTAGAGAGAACTGGTGTTTTAAAAACTATCTGTTAGCAAAGGTGCTTGGTAATAGTTATCAAAACTGCTGGGGAACAGAGGCTTGAGCAGGAATAACGTGAAATCAAATTGATCTATTTCAAAATCATATATTTTAGTAGATTCCTAAGCATAACATTAAAAAAGATTGGATTTTGATTATGAGTCATCCTGGACTTTTGGGGGATAATGAGGTTTGTGGCACTGATGATGCAAAGTGAATCAAGGATGTTTGTGGTAACAGCGAAGATCAAAGGCTTCATTTCAGCTACAAACAACTTTGGTGTTACTGTAGATATGTTTTACGGGCAACATTTTGTTTTCTATATAACATTTAGATCCTGCACTAGAATCTGAGCTAGATTAATAGTAAACTAAATAGAAGCTAAATACTTCCTTTTTTAGATATTTAGTTATTTTGGCCAAAGATAACTTTTCCATGAAAGCCTGCCAAGTTCTGCCCTGAAGTTCAGTGTGGAAAACCTCTAAAGCCCTGCTGAAATACAAATGGGGGCATGTGTGTCCTTAGAAAGGTGCAGAGTAAAATCCCATTATGTCTAAAAAGCACAGACCACAGGATCTGAATGAGGATCAGCAGAATGTGGTTTCTAGAACAAAATACCCTTCCTGCAAAAGAGCCTGTGAGTAAAGTTACTGAATGAGAAGGTGTAGAGAAAATTGGGGTTGGCCTGTGAATGGCTCAGTACCCCACAAAGGGGTGGCCACCTGTTATTGTCTGCTCTCATTAACTCCTTGTGCAGGGAGATGGTAATTTTTGTAATAGCTCACCTTGGGTTTAGGTACAAGGCTTTAGGAAAAAAATTAAGATTAAGGGCATGAATGCAGGAGTTCAAAAGATAAAAGGCAAATAAACACACTTTGAATAATATTACTCAAAAAGCTGCGTCAAATCCCCCCAAAAATAATTCCAAGACCCAACTTGGAATCCAGTCAGTGTTGGGTGGCTGGGGCTGTGACTGCTGCCTCAGTCCCTGGGGCAGGAGCAGCTCTGTGTGCTCAGCTCTGGCTCACCAGCCTTTCCCAGCAGGGTAAGGTTGGAGCTGGCCTGACGGGAACTGGCACCGCTCTATGGAGGTGTCATGCCATTTGCTGCCTTTCTTCATACTTTTTGTTTCAAATTTTGTCTTAATGCTGCTTTGTAGCGAGCCACCACACATCCCCAAGAGGCAGACTAAGGCCCTGGGAACCTGACTCTGTGCCTTCGTGGAAACAAAGCACTGCCTTTGACATGGTCTGGGCAGGGCCAGCCCTGACTGTCTGGCCTTCTGTCCCAGCACTTGTATTTTCTGTCAGGAAGAACAACAACGAGCTTGAAGGCATAAGCATGCAGGGAACAGAACAGACTAGTAAGGAAGATAACTGTATGCAACATGTTTGTGTACCTCTGTTCTGAGTTATGAAAACCAAACTACTACCTTATCTTTAGGTGAAGTGCCTCTTTTCTTTCTTTGTATGTCACAAATAACTTTTGCCTTCTGTTTGAATGTTTGCAGCCTGTCCCCCTGGGCTTTTCTCAGACTGGCTCCCTTTATGTATCTGTCTTCTCATCATTGACCCACTTTAGTTCATACTCTCTTTGGCTATGAAGCAGGCTTCTATTTAATTAGCATTGAATCTCCTGCTGCTGTATGTAGCCTACAGTCCTAAGATGTCTCAGACAATTCTGTAGTTTGTGACTCCGGCTGCCTTCTCTGATTTTGAAATTATCAGTTATTTCAAACTTAGCTGAATTCCAACTTGTCTTGAGATTGCTAATAAAATGAGCTAATGAAATAGGCTCAAATGCTAAGCCCTCTTGAGTTTGTTTCTCTTGTGTAAAATCAATATTAATGATCACCCTATTTCTTCCTAACCACTCAGCTGCTCCAGGCTTAATAGTTTTTGAAAGAATTAACCTTGTATTAATTGCAGAACTAGCAATAAATAAACAAATTAGCTGATTTATAGTACTCCTGCATTCTAGTTAGCAGCTCATCTCTTAACATGAATGACAGACGATTTTAGAGTGACTAACTCATGCAGACCTTTTAGGAAAATGTGATTAGCAGTTCTGATTAATGACTCTTCACTGTTTTTGCATTTGAGATTCAAAGAAAAAGGGTTTTGCTCCTATTGAATAGCAAGGGTCTCTGATATTAGAAGAGTGTCACTTCTTCAAGGGTGATATATTTTAAAAGTAGGGTCTAATTAGTAAAAGTATTTCTCCAAGTTGTCCCTAAAATCCCCTTGTCATCAGCTTTCTGCAGAAAGACCCCCTGTGTGTGTATGCCCCAATTCCCTGGTTCTTCTCATTGCTTCATGTCCCCCACCCCTCTGAACACTTGGCCCCCACTCAAGTGGCTCTGGTGTGACCTGGCAGAGACTGGGAAATGCTGTGCATGTCATGTGTGCCTTGGCCTTCTGGGCCAGGGGAAAATGTGCAACTGGCAGGAGGAGGTCTGGTTGGGGAAAGGGAGGAGATAAATCCCTGCTACACTGTGCTCCCCCTGGCAGGCACCTGTGCAAACACTGATTATTCACCAACACTGAAAAATCAACGTCCTTTTGGTACCAGTGATTCATACTGCAATTTTTGAACCAAAATAAGCTGTTTACCATAACAGGTTGGGTTTGCATTGCTAAATCTTTCTGTTCTAAAACATCCCTTACCAGACAAGGCAAATTAATTTCTCTTTCTTGATGAAAAATTAAAAAGGTGAGGAATGCCCTCTATGCATTTTTTCAGCTTTCTGAGCATTTTGGAATGGTGGTTGTTCTCATTTTTTACAACTAAACGTACTTAATATATTATGTTGTGTAATCTTGGACTCTTTTCTTGCTAAGTTAATGCCAAATCCCCATTAACCTCAGTGCAGACAGAAATAGAATTCATTATTAATGTTTATCTGGGAAGAAGAGATTATTAAACAGATATGTACCTGTACCCTTGTCATGAAATCCTGACTCACAATCTTATAAATAACTTTTTTAAATAGGATATGACAAAAAAGCAAATGGCTTTGGAAAAAATCAATCTTCAGAAATGTCTACTATATTTTGAGAGTATTCATGGACAACCTGTAAGTATGCCATGGAAAGATAGGTAAACTAAAAATTATCTAACTTCTCTAACCAATATTTTTGGTATATTAAATATATTTAGATGAATTTTACACAGTTAACATAATTTTAGTTATTTCAAACTAATTTTCAGATATGTTATTGCCTGATATTGATGAATTTGGTTTATATGATAGAAATTAAAATAAAATAAAAAGTGACTCTTTATCTCTCCATGATTGGAAAATGCAAGAGTTAAGGATTAAACTGGAAGATTACATATTCACAGCAGATTTGGCTCTGGTATCATGTACGATTAGAATGCTTACCAGCTGAGGAAGGTTTTATATAGGGCACCATTTGACATATGAACTACAAAATTACATGACCTGTTGTATGTGTTTGCCTTTACTACACAACAGGATTTAAACTATTACTTAAAATTCAAGTGACTTCATTGCTGAATGTAGGTGCAAACAGAAAAATGCCACAATATGTAAGATGACGATTTGAAAATTTGTCTACACAGCTGAGGAATTTCTTTTTGATGTCAATGTCTGTATTCTTCTGACTGTCTGTTTCTGTCTAGTAGTCGTTGTGGTAGAGGAAAAGGGAACTGGCACCACTGTTTGTCCAAAAATATGCCAGCTGTTAAAATTATGGTCTGATTCTGACCTCAGTTTTGTTCATCTTCTTTGGGCTAGGAATGAGAGCTGAGGGATGGAGTGAGTGTGCAAGAAGAGTATGAAGAAATCATATTTCCTAAGAAGGAAAGCAAAAATTAGTGCAATGTTGAGGTAAAAGAGACTTGATTCAGAGAGAGGAAAGAGAATAACAGGGTGCCTTTGTAGCACAGGGTTCAGAGAGGGTGTTTCTTCTCAGAGCTGAAGCAGCTCTGTAACAGCAGCCTTCAAACCAGCAGAGTGTTCTGGGGCTGACGTTTGCCCTGCTGATGTCTGGTATGGCTCAGCACCATCTTCATCCAGACCTACCTGACAAGGTCACACACAGAGGCCACTGACCAGGTTTAAAGCAAAAAACAAAATATCTCTTCTGGTTTGTTTGCATTCCCTGGAGCTCTTATGTGTTGTAGTTAAATGGAACATGACATGGGAAGAGAAGTGGCCGGGCAGGGATTGGCAAGCCCTGACATTCTGCAGGGAAGGGTGGCTCTAGAAGTGCTCCCCAAACACTCCATCAGCCAGATGTGTGCAGTGTCACCAGCCTGTGTTTGTCTACTGTCCCCCTTGCTCCTGCTGGCCAGGCATTTGTCTGTCTGAGCAGCTCTGAACTACTGTCTGTGCCATCAGCCAGTCTGTGTCTCTTCAGACCTGCCGTGTGTTCACTCACCTGAGCGGGTGCACCTGGGCCCCTCTGCAGCACCAAAATCAGTGAAATTGCACCCAGTGAGTGCTCATAGGCGAGGGAGCTGATGAGCAGAGGCTGAGGGTGGACTTGAGAGCAAATGATCCTGTTCGGACATTTTATCACTGAGGAAAATGTTCCTTTGAGGGTGTGGTGACATGGTGTGGTTGGTTGGCTGAGGAGTTGTCTTGGTTTTGGGGGTTTTTTTCCATGTGGAATTTGTTTTTTTTTTTTTTTTTTTTTTTTTTTTTTTTTTTTTTTTTTTTTTCCCCTTAATGCAGTAAGTCAATCTAGTGCACAGCTAGTTTCCTTAAGGTATATTTCTTTTATTTGTGAACATTTGTGGCTGGATCAGGTACTTAACACCTGATTTAAAACCATATTCTCTTCCAAATCAATGCTCCAAATGCTCATGAAAGACCAAGAACAAAGTAAATGAACAGATGGTAAATCCCCATTGTGAAAGGCAGCTCTGGTGAGGATTGCATGCAGCAATCCTGCATGGAACCAGCTCCATGTGCAGGCTGCAGAGCCGTGCTCTTGGTGCTCTCCATGCCACTGGGCTGATGAGTGGCTTGTCCCAGGCAGGCTGTGGCATTCCAGCTGCTGTCATCACAGCTAAGGAGGTGAGCTGGCAATGCAAGGCACAGCAGCAGCACATCTGAACTCCTACTGCTCTAGCAGCAGCCTCAGAGAGACAATCATTTACCCTCTGCCTGGGCATGGGGCTCCAGAAAGTGAGGAAACCATACTGGGTATTCTCCAATTGAAAATTGATAGTCATTTTCCTTTTTAGAAATTGCATCGATTAAATTATGGTTCCCATGGAATATCTATTGAAGCAAAATATACTTCTGCTTATACTCTTCTAATACTTTTTCCAGCTTCACAGGAGAATATGAGATTCTTTTTAATTTACTTTTTATTTTTCAATTTCTAAGGGCTCTGTTTTGTTATGATTTCTCTTTAGGTTACTAAGCAAGAAAAGGGTCTCATGAAACCTCTTTACGACAGATACAGAATTATCAAGAAACTTCTGGCTGCTCCATCACTGATCACAACAATTGTAAGTTGGAAAGAATTCATTCATTGTCGAGGAAACATACAAAATGCTTTGTTTGATTTGTACCTGTATGCCCATTTAGCAACAATAGAACTACTGATATCCAAAACACCTGTTCATTGGTTAATACTTCAGAGTGTTGATACTTCATAGACAGATAAATAGATAATATATATATATAAATAGATAATAGATAAATAGAGCAAATGCTCTGTATAGTTCAACTTCTATGCATGCCAGAGGTTCCAGCAGCAGTTTCTGAGGCAAGAACTTCAGTGGGCTGGGTAAGACATAGAAGGCTGGCATTAGTTTTCCATCATGGCAAACATCTGCAACACAGAAGGAAACCTTTATAGGTTTATAGTACTTTAATAATATATTGGTGCAATGGAACAGTACCCTCATAGTGAGTGAAGGCAGTGGAATTTGGCTACTTGGAAGTTAATTAGCATGTCTACCAAAAATACTAATCTAATAGTAATTGGGGCTAGGTCAATTAAAAAAAAATATTATTGTCTTGTAAGAGGAGAGTGTAACTTTACACTTCTTTGAAAAATCACAGTGCAAAGCTTTGCACATTTGCACATTGGTATTTCATTGAAAAATTTCACTGAAATTCCCCCTAAGTGATACTTGTTAAGAGCTTTGCCCTATGGAGTTTTTATGCTTAAGCCTTAGTTTCAATAGTTCAACTTTTTTCCTGAAGATGGAGGAATGTGAGCAAGACACCCATATCAGTCTATTTTAGTTGTTAACACTAGTAGCTATAAAACTGTAGAATCTCTCCCTCCAACTCTTTCACATCAAAACATCTGGATATAATATACCCACAGGAGATGTGTGTATATAAGAGGAGTACAAGTTCCAGTCAGACTGCACTGCTAACATAAATACAGAATGTTAGTTAAATCTTTGCTACGTGTAAGGGCAGGCAGAAATAAATTGCTGGCTGGAGATACTTGGGAGCAGGGCCAACTTCTGTCCTTTTCACTCGTGGTAGGCAATACACAGTAACCCAGTGACCCCAGGAGTGCCTTCATGAACAGCCTCAGGTAGACCTGGTAAACCTTTCAATACGTGTAACCTTTCAATATGTGTAATCTGTTTCTGTAATCCAGGAAGTCAGATCCCAACTCTTTATGTTGTCAGCCTATTACTGTGAGTATTGTAATTTAAACAATTAATTTGATAATGTTTTGTGTTTCCCAAGCAGGAGGAGGAAGATTCAGATGAAGACCATTCTCAAAGCAGCCATGAGTTATCATCTGGTCCAATGTCTTGCTTCCCTGTGGAAGAGCACCTGTGTTACTCACAGGAGGAGAGTGAGCCTGCACATATTTCACCTCTTGATGAAAAGAAAGTTTACAGGCAAACAGCCTTGTCTATGTCCAATTTACATGAGGCAACTATGTAAGTTCTCTCCTTTTTCCTCCTGAATGTTTTAAAACATTTCTTGTAGACTTTGTAAGTGAAATATGAGCTTGGAAGAGAAATATGAGCCATACCTGTTGCAGAGGTATATTCTATACCAAAGGAGTGATTCAGTGCTTTCTTATGGGAGAGAGATGGCAGAGGAGATTTGTTGTTTGGGCAGCATACTGCTGGTTTGAGCTTTCAAACAGCTTTGTGCCAGAAGAGCTTTTCTTCTCCAGGAAGAGAAAGGTAACTTATTGAAGATTGTGCCTTCCAGGAACAGATATGTTCTCATAACTTAGGGATGCTATCTTTCTTTTGTGTTTTGAGTGGGAGGCCTCAGATGCATAAATGAAGCTAACTACACTCTAACACCATAGAGATCAAATGAAATTACATAGATTTCTATGTAACCCAACTATGTACACAATAGTTTGCTCATAAATGCTGGGAAGATATTTCTATGTATTTTGCCATTATGAAAAAAAAAAAAAAAAGGGAGCAAATGTTATAACAGAATTCTCTCTCTGCTTAAAGCCCTTACTCTCTGAACACTAGCTAAAACATGGCCTCCAAAAGTCGTGCTTCTGGGTACCAACCAGCATTTCCACTGCAGTGCAGTAATGACTGGGAACAGCTGCAAGTAGGAGCAGGGATTGGATGTTGACTTCAATTCAGTTACAGCATTTCCTCCTGTGAGATACTGAGCCCTGTCGATTCCATTAATTCCACAGGGAATTAGGGCCAGTAGCATGGCTCAGTCCTGAATGCTTCTCCTCCTCTGTTGACCAGAGTCTCTGCCTTCCCTTTATTAGCTGGAATACCAGTAAAAGGGAAGGAGTACAACCATGTATGGAGTGTGGTGGAATGTCTCAGGGCTCTGGTCAGTGCCAAGGAGTGCCCACAGCAGATCTCTGCCACCCAAATCCAGGGCTTTTACAACCCTCCCAAGCACAAGAGGGTTTAATGTTCTTGTCTCTGTTTCACAGGCCCGTTCTGCTCGAACATCTGAGAGAAACAAGAGCTGATAAGAAGAGACTCCGCAAGGCTCTTCGAGAGTTTGAGGAGCAGTTCTACAAACAGACAGGAAGGTAACTCAGCAGCTCAGCGGAGCCATCTCCTTGTCCCCTTTGGCTCCTGGGCAGGGGTGTTTTCTCTGTGAGGGTGGGCACTCTGGGGTGAGAGGGGGCTGCACTTAAGGGCTGGAAAATAGCCTGGAGATGTCTGGTCTCTGGAGATGTCCATCTGTCTCTCTGCTTAGCTCCTTCAAAATGTGATCATCTGTGAGCAATGCCAGGATTTGGAGGTCAATGCCTGCAATGGGTATAAACCCCACCTCAGCACAGGATATTCCCTGAGTTGAAGGGAGACTGCTAGAAATCTCTTTCTGAGGATGCCAGTCTGCAGGGAATAGATTTGGCAGTTGGGCCATTTTTAAAAATCCAGATTTTAAAACCAGAAGCCACTGGGTTTTTTTTTACCCAAAATTAAATACTGGCCATTTTCCACTCTGTTTTTCCCTTCTCTTCATTTAGTGAATGCTTTTGTTGAAAATCGTGGTGTATATGGGCACTGGTAACAGTTTTCAAAGCACTATTATGAGTTCTCTGCATATTTGAGAATCAAGTAATTATGCTTATACAGCTGTCAAGAAAGTTCTCTGCTATATGAAAATTCAGTATTTTAAATATTATTTCATTTCTGTATATTAGAGCTTTTTGGTCCTGTCAAATTCTCTTTAGTCATTTACAGTTAGTAAAAAAAAGCCAATCCTCATCAGTTGTTGTGGAATTGATTTTTAAGACTGTTCCTCTTCTTACTCATAAAAAGTTGATGGTGCTTTTATTTGCTTTTCGTAGGAGTCCTCAGAAAGAAGATCGGGTGCCAATGGCTGAGGAATACTCTGAATACAAGCACACAAAAGCCAAAATCAGGCTCCTGGAGGTTCTCATCAGTAAGCATGATATTTCCAAAACAATCTGAAGTGAATGCAATGCTGTGATATTGTTCTCTAGGGGAATAAAAATCCAAGCAAATAAACAAGTAATGAAAAAGAGAAAGTAATTTTACAGGTCTTGGTCTGCTGCACGATTATTTGACACACTAAGATTTTTGATGCACTTTACCAATTATAATAGCTGTGATGAGAGAGGACAGCAATATGCAAGAATATTAAGCACGGGTGAGTGGACTATAGCATATATTTTTCCTTTTGAAAAAGCCTTGAAGTGCACTGTGAGAATGTTAAGAAATTAAAAGGACACTGAAATAATGTAGAGTCTCAATGTGACCTGCTCTAAAAGTGTGAGGAAATGTTCTGCAGGTTTTTAGTACCTCTTAGTACAAGCTAAAGTGCCACACGTTTGTTTCCAGAATTAACATGTGTTATAACTAATTAGTAATGTTGGCTATTAAGGTGCTGATTTGCTAGATTAAAAGAATTAAAGTGAGTGAAGGAAAAACTCAGAACATACTGTAGCTGTCAAGACAGAACTGCCAGTCAATTCCAGTGGCTTCAAAGAAAGGTGCAGAGGAAGAAGCAGTGCCAGGGCTGGGAGAAGAGCAGAGTGATGCTGCTCATGCAAGAAAAGGCCAGAACATGACTGCCAGCTGGAACTAGTGGTGTTATGGGAATAAAAGAAAGTGCTTGGCAAAAGGAAATAGCTACCGGCTGCTGAGAAAAGATGGAGCAAAGTACTGGCTGCTGTCCTTTTCACTAGTTCACAGGACCTGGCTCACAGGATTGAAAAGTCAGTAAATAGATCAACTACATGCTAATTTTGATTTCTCTATTAACTTTGCACTTTGGTTTGCCTGACGCTATAACATTCGCTTCTCTAACTACCAAAGCTCATTAAACGCATGCACTTTGTAAAATGTTGGAGTACTTCTTGTGTTATAAATTGCCACATATATATAAAACCAGGACTAGACTACTGCATTATGCTAAGATATTTTGGATAGATAAAGTACATAGTATATAAGTGAGTGTCAGTTATCTGATGAAGACTTCTAGACTTCTTGTTTACTGAAAATAAGGTTATAAAAAGTTATTTTTCCATTCTAATTATGCATCTCTCTTAACACTCAGAGCACCACGCTTTGTATTGTTAAGGAGAATTATTGCTGTTTGTGTGAAAAGTGGACTAGTAATAGAAGGATTATCAGCAGGTTTTGTACTAGAAATGAAAAGCAGGGATTCTGGGAAATTCCTATTCCGACAGAAAGGAGGGAAGAATTACTTAGAGAAAACAAAAAGGGACTGGAAGCAGTTGAATCATGTTTAGTGTTTTGCTTTACCTGTCATTTTGTATTGACCACATAGTATAAGCAACCTGTTTTCTATCTTGGTAAGAAGATTTTGATTTTATAAAGCCTATTATGTACCAACCATGTTTGTATTTACCTAGTATGTAATGACATGATTTGGAAGATGTACACATCTTCAAGTAGTATGGAGGAAAAAAATATGAACACTAAAAAAGGAATTTTTTATTTTGCAGCTGTTTGTTGTTTCAGTGTACTGATTTAATAATTTATAACTTAACTTTTATGAATCAGAAATGGTCTTCATAAATCTGTTTTAATTAAAGTCATCTAGAGCAACAGGAACAGATACAGAGCTATTTGAAGTTTACAAACTACATCTTTGATAAGGGAAAATGATTTAATGACATGTATACAATTGATATTAAAATGTAATCTATATATTCTATATGATTGCATAATATTTTATACAACAGTACAAATAAAATATTTTTCTATTATATTTATTATGTCGAGACACAGTTTCTGTTTTCAGTTAGCTAATATAAATAACATAAATAACACTGTCAAACAACACGTTGGAAGTGCTGACATTTCTAGGCTCTGAAATTCAAATCATGCTGCAATTACAACCTTTCATGCTGTTCAGTTATCCCAGTACTTGTTCAGTAGTTAAAATGAATGCATATTTAAACACCATTTATAAGCCGTTATTTTTATTTTGCTAAAGCAGTTTACATAGGATTTTGTTATGTTTGGCAAGAAACGGAAAACAATTTTTGCAGCATCTAGGTATAAATGGTTGCCAGAAAGAAATCCAGGACTTCTAATCATTTAAAGCGTCAGGGGAACAGAAGGGGAAGAGGGAGAGGAGAAATCCTAAGAAGGCTATTGGAGATTTTGAAGACTGGTAGTTGCTTTTGGTGACAGTGGCATGTGCATGCTTCTGACAGAACTGTCTGACTATTGAAATGGGCAACAGAGGTTTGAAGGCTCCTAAGGAATGACTGAGGTTTTAACGTCCAACACTGATGTTGCAGGTCTTGCAGCTGGGGTCTTTCTTTGCATTTGCAGTAGACAAGCTCATTAGTTGGTGACCGGTAATTTCTGCAACTGTGCCAAGGGAGAGATCCACAGGATCAGTGTAAATTACTTCCAAAATAACATCCTGGGCATGATGGTAAACCATGACCCCATCTTCTTCATCGCAGGTCAGAAATTTGTTATCTTTTATATTTAGCTGGGGCAGGCGCTGCTTACAGAACTCATCTCCTGGTGACCCCACTGGGGCGATCACGAGGATGACGTAGTGGTAGGCTGTGTACATGCAGTAGAAGTCTCCAAAGTACAAGTTAGTATTTGGGTTGAAGAGTTTTTCAGCTGCAATCTCATACCTGTATCTTCCATAGGGTGAATCTTGGGGTGGCTTCCCAGTGTTAAACTCAGTGTTGCAGCTAAAGAAGATGCCTTCCAGCTTCCCACTGATTGGAGAGCCATGGCTGCCACTGTTATCCTTAACAGAGGGCTGCATAGCATTCCCATGATGCTCTCTACAAATGAAGGACTGGTATTGTTGATTTTGTAACACATGGGAAAGTTAGGACAACATGCTGTTTGGAAACAGGACTGAAGGGACACAAAGGGAAACCATTTAACTGAAAGCTGGGGTTAGTGTCATGGTCTTAGGACCAAGGAAATCAAATGCCATCAGACTTGGGAAGAGCTAGACTAGTTCCTGCTCCAGGGGAAAATCTGCTTTTCCAGCCTGTCTTCCCTGACATGGTATCATACGTAGGCAAAAAAACCCACAAACAAAAAAGCCCCCAAACCACAAATATCTTTAATTAGCTTTTAAATTTGTTCAGACTTACACTACATTTCGAAAAATAAACACATGTTGAATATTGCAAGTCAGTCTCCATATTCTGAGTATACTGTTTCTAATATGTATTTTTAGCATAGGCAGATATAGTTCATGTAGAAAACTGCCAGTGGAAGCTATTTCTGAGGGATGCTTTTCAGAGAGGTTATAGGAATAAATGCACTGTTTGCCAGTATCTTTTTGTTCCCAAATGATCATTTCAACTCTAATTGGTCTACTGCTGACTTCAATGAGTGCAGAGCTGGGCACAGAGAATTAGGCAATTTGGTTAGTTTCCACTTTGGTTGGTATCCAGCTTCTGCAGTCACTAGTCCTAAGGGGAAAATAAGACTAACTTTGGTTTTTTTTTTTTCTTTGGTTTGGTTTTTTAACTTAGCTCAGTTTCATTCCAGTGAAAAGAAATGTACAATGAACAAGTGAATTTTTAAAACACCAAATCACACTCAGCAGCAGCTAAATTTAGGAGAACACTCCAAAACACCCCCTTTAACACTTCTTAGCACCTGAAATTTTATGTATAGCAGGGCATTCCCCAGTATTTGTGTCCGCACAGCTCTGGAAGTGCTCCAGTGGCAGCTTTGGCTCCCTCTGCACCTGCAACCACGTGATAAACCACCTATTTCATAAGACATTGATTGGAGTGGGGGGTACAATTAGTATTTTATGAGTGAAGAGATTACTAGGAAGAAAAAAAATGAGGGAAAAAAAAAAAAAAAAGGTTGAATGAGTTTAAATAATCACCTGAAACCTCGGCAACCTGAAAAGTCAGGCTTCATTCTGAGCAAGTAGGTTCCACTTCTGTGGCAAGATACTGACATCCAGTGGCCAATTAGGCTAATTATAGGTTGCCCTTTTGGGGGTCTGAGCTGCTGTGTGGTGCTCCCAGCCCAGGTAAGCTGCAGTGACACAAACACCCCTTCTGAGCTCTCACCTCAAACCCTCCATTTAGGATCTGCTGCTTTAGCAACAGGAAGAGTTGCCTGTATGCAATGTTACCAAAGCTTTTCCAGGCTGTGTGATGACACCAGAGGCCATTGGCAGGCATGGGGATGACAAAGAATTTTCCCTAATAAGCAGCACGTTGTTAAGGTTTTTAACATAACGTGCAGATGGGTGTACTGGGGAAGGATTAGCCCTTGTGACTGTATTAGTCTATTTCTGATCAAAAGAGGCAACCATCAGCTAATTCTGGTATTGTTGCTTTCCACTGGCCTGGTAAAACACAGCTTTTCGTCCCCAGCTCACTAACAGAGGGAAAACAAACTCATCTCTCTTGGTGTCAAACCAAGAAAGAACTTACAGAAAAAGGTGAACAGATAGAGTGAATCAGTTAGAGTCATGTTTGGCAGAACAAGGCCAAACCCAGAGCTATAAATGCACCTCATTGGCAATTTTCAACACTAATTAACACAAAGGCGGATGCACTATGATTACTTAGCTGAAAACAAAGCAATATGAGGATCAGAACAGCACAGGCATTTCCCCCCTGAGGTATCCAACCCAGGATGGCAGCAGTGGTTTATGAGGGCTTCAAAGAGCCTCAACAACTGCAATTTATTCTCTACCTCAACTGAGTTTTGCAGCTTTGTCCCTATGTGCAATAAAACGATCCTTCCAAAACACAGAAGGGGAAGGACAAGCCCATGCTCTGCAATATCCAATACACTCTAGGAATAAATCAGATACCTATGGCTACCAACTGGGGATGTTTCCAAATGTGGTGGAGTCTGTTCTTTGAAGCTGGATTGCCTTGAGTTGTTCTAAAAACTTTCCATTCTAGGCAGGTACTAGTGTGACACTCACATAAAACTGCAATTATGTAGCCCAGCAGGAGCCCCATCTCCCAATGAATACTAAAGAAGCACTGTCAGTGCTGCAGCCTTCCAACACACTGCTTACCTCTCATCCATGTTCTTACAGGAGAAGGTTACCCTCAGAGCACATGAGCTTTGACTCCATCTATCAAAAAATCTTCTTCTCTCTTATACCGACGCTCCGACCGCGTGTAGAGGGCACACTGGGTCTCCAACAGAACAAGGAACCTACCTCCAGCTATCCTGGTTTAACTGAAGCATGGTGCTTTAACACTGTCTAAACGTAATGCCCTCTCCCTCCCCACATGCTCTATAAATTAACATTCAGATGGCAGAGTCTGTGTAATTGCATTTGGGCATGGAAATAGGATGGTTGTACATGGAGGGCAAATATTTGAGATGGAACTCTTACATGCAGGTAAACCCCTATGCACACTGTTGTACACTCCTACTCTCAGTCACCTCACTCTTAATTTCTCAGTACAATGGAGATATTAGGCTACTAAAGCCTCCATTATGATTACAAATGCTTTAATCAGGCTGGAGGCCCTATGAGTATCTCAGTTTTTGCTTCAAAACACACACTTTTATTGCCTAATGGAAGTGCTGAGTTAAGCTAGGTGAAAGAAACGAGTTGTATTTGATTCTTAGCCTTCCTCTGAATGGGCTATAAAGTATACAGACATTCTGCTCTAGCTTTAGCACAGCTGTCTCTATTTACTTATTTTCATTACTCCTTTAATTTGCCAAAGGGCTTTGTATATGTTTAGTTTCTTACCTGATATAATCAAAGTATTCTTTGTGCTGATTCCGATAAAAAACAGACAGTTTAAGCATACGGCCTGCAATCACTTCAGCTTTTTCCAATAGCTGTGTTAGGTGAACTTTTGAATAATCTGAAAAGGAAAGACAATCTCCTAGTACAGGGGGCAGGGAAAACCACAGACACATGCAGACTAAAAATGAGGAACAGAGTCTTGGTAATATACATCACATCGTGCCCCAGTTTTCAACAGTGGCAACAAGCAAATCAAATGGCAGGAGCAGGCATCTGTGATTCTCTCCAGCCCTTCCTCACAAAGACTGTGCAAGCCTACAGCAACTTTCAGCTCAGGATTTCCTATGTTAGAGCTGGTTTCCCTGTATTTGGGCTGCAGTGCAGCTCAGGACTGCAGAGGAGCTCAGGATTGCCCACTCTGGCTCCTATCAGTTGACAAACTTTGCTACAATATTGTGAGCCAATGACAATGCTAACAAAGCTTGCTTAGGACCTAGCTTAAATGGCTTCCCAACCAACATGGGATTCGTACTGAGCTTGCCTCCAGTCCTCAGCTTTCACGCAGGCATGCACAGTGACAGCAGGTCATGACCCTCCAAAGGAAGCCTTATAAATCCAAGACAGGCCAAAGTGACCCTCGAGACGGGCGTTGATGGTGCTGAGGTTTTGCAGCACACAGAGAAGGCGGAGCAGCAGAATGTCTTCAGCTGTCAGGGAGCTGCCATTCTACCTTTCCCCCACAGGTGCTGGTAGCCAGCAACAGGCACACAAGTGGCCTTTTCCTAGCCTGGGACAAGCAGTGGTGCCCCTCACAGCACTTCTGGTCAGCTAAGCTATTGCACAAGAAAAGGGCATCCAGAAGCCAAACCTCAGCACATGCAAAGCCTGAAGTTCGAATTCCAGATTCAGGGGTGACTATTTAAGGCTACCAGCACAGCTGGCACTGTGAGCAGCCCAGTGTGGCAGCAGAGCCAGCATTAATGGACTCCAGCCTGTGGAACAAGATCCCTCAGCAGCGTTACCTGCGGTGCAGAATTCGATGATTTCACTCCACTCTGACACGACGTAGTCGCCGTCGAGCTGCTTGGAGGCCGTCTGCACTGCCACCGTGTACTCTGTCCGGGGGCTCAGGAACCAGTGCCCGCGCACGGTCATGGGCAGGGGGACAGCCTTGGCCACCAGCTTGGTGGGCACGTCCTGGCACAAACAAAAGGCCCAAATGACACGCGAGGCAGCAGTGAAACCAAACCAATCTGCCACCCTTTGCTGCTTCTGCAGTGAAGCCCCCAAGCCCTGGCTCTTGTCTGCAAACTCCAGTCACTGCGCACAGTTTGTTGGTGCAGCAAAGTGAGCAGTGGCAGAGGACAGTGCTGTAAAGCCTGTTCTAAGAGACACAGGGATAACTTGCATGTACGAATGAATTATTTGTTCCAAGTGACTGTAGAGTAATGCTATTGTATATAACCCGAATAGATAATTCAGACTTGGGCCATTTCTTACATATGCAAGCAAACATGCTACTGGGAACAAATGTATCTTAATTTAAGAGCTTCTTGTGCTCTCACTGTCTTCTTTCAGCCAATGTAATCAAATTCCTCCTGCTGTCAATTGATCCAGCCACACTTCTGGACTAAAATCCAAACTAAATTTCAACTGAGAAAATTAAACATATTGCAGAGTAACTATGGCTGGGTCACATCTTTCAAAATACCCTTCTGTACAGGATGGCCAGAGGAAGCCAAACAGCTTGTGTCTATCACTGAACCTCTTGCTTTCCCCTCTACTGCCTCTTCAGATCCTCTGTTTCACTCTTCCAGTATATCAGAGCTTCAGGGTGCAACCAAGAAAAATAGCTGCTTGTTGTAGTTGAAATACTCGATTTCTACAGTACCAAAGACTTTGGTACAGACCATCAAGAGGCAGAAAAAACTGAGGAACAGGACAGTTTATGCTAGAACTGTGGGGGAAAGGACTCAAGATGGAGCTGAACGATTCTCTGTAGTGTACCTGAGGAGCTGTGATAGAATGAGACATTTATTATTGAATATTCCCAGAATAGTAAGATGGCTGCCACTTGAAAAGTTGGCTCTTTAAATGACATCCTTAACTATCCACCTATAAATACTAGTCCACAATCATCTACCTAATAAATACTACTAGCATAGTAGTCCTTTAAGGAAAAAAGGAATAGAAGGGAGATATTTTCTGGTCATGATCTCTAAGCAAGATCGGAAGGATTTTTTTTTTTTCTTGTCTACTATTATGGAAAAAGAGCTTTCTACTTCTGTTCTCCTATCAACAAAAAATTATCTTCAGTTTCTGTATTAAGAAACTGTAAAATTAGCAGCTTGGGATATGACAAGAATTGATGTAATTGAGTGATAATCCAGGGTAAAATTTTGTTGTCATGATTTCTCTTTTGATAATTCTCATTTAAATCAAATAATAGTTGGGTGAAAACTTTATCTGAAAAGGAGGCAGTTGTGCATGCTACAATTAATAACCTGTAGAGAAAAATTAAAGAAAAAAAAAAAGTACATCAAATGACATTTAAAGCTACCACCCCAAAAGGCATCCCACTGGATTGAGTCTGCTACTGCTAATGCAGTCAGCAGGAGCCACAGTTAACATCATTGGTCTTCCTGTCTCTTCTTCTTGGGTTCTGGTAAAAACAACTTCCACCTGGGTCACATCTCTGTGCTCACACCCCAGTGGTGGCTTTTTCCCCGTTAATTTTGTCAGTTTTCATGTAACATTAAAAGCCTTGTTGCCTCCAGGTGTCAAAGCTTTACCTTCCAGCTGTGCATCAGCAACCTCTGGTAATCATACCAAAAAAGGGGGAGACTACAAAAAAAAAAAAAAAAAAAAAACCTAAAAGGGTCAAAAAGGATTTTTTTCTAAGCAAACACTGCTTTTTTTTTTAAAGACCACAATACAGAGGAAATGTTCAAATGTTCACATTGAGATTCCTGTGGGGATTCTCCACTTTTCCCTTTCATCTCTCCTCTGCTCAGCTCTCATTTCTGGCTGAGCCACCAAAGAAGTACAAAGCAGGTACTACGCCAGCTGAAGGAGAGCCAGGATTCTAGAGTGGCAGATGGCTGCTCCACTAGCAGCACCCACCAGATAACTCCAAAGGTACCTAGATGGCAATAATTTCTAAGAACAGCCTGGAAGCTTTGAATAACTAAGCAGCAAGGTGTATGAGTCACTGTCCTCTTTGGGAAAAGAGGCAGCTTTCAGTCTTCAACTTTCTCCCATTACATGTTGCCCTTCCCTTTGCCAGGTCATCTCATAGAACATATTGTGGGAACTCAACACACCCAGATTCTACTTTCAGTTTTTCTAAATATTTGAGTATTTTTTTTTATTACCTGGGAGTAATCGTATTTCCATATTTTTATAAAAAATGAGGGGAGGTATACAAAATTAATTGAAAAGAAGACAAAATCATATTACAATTCTAGTCTTTGCACACCACTACCAAAACAAACCTCTCCTTCACAGAGATGATGATGACAGTCAAAAATAATAAACCTTTATGCACCCTAACTATGCTGAATATACTTCATATATTTACCAACAGAAGCAGTATTGGAAGGATGAATCATTCACAGATGGTCTCCCAGGTACACAAGAAAACAAACAGCTCCCTTTCCTGAGGTACAGCATGGATCTATCAGGTTAAGTCTATATTCCAAGTAATTTACAGCCATCCCAGCACACTCATACTTACTGTTAATTCTGTGTAAGTTAGAAAATGAGCTGGTCCTTTGTGTTATCACCTGTGAGAGAAATGGGCACTTGTAGTGCTTTACCCTACCTGTAAGCTAAGGAAGGATGAATTCTCTTACACAGGTGCCTTCAGGGGGTGCTGGATGACTCCTGGGAGTAAATCCCAATGCTCTTTTTAAAACCTAGTCAGTAGGGCTCACTTTTTTCTCTCTAAAAAGCTCTGCTAGGAGAAAGGGCAGTGCTATCCCAGTCCTTTGTGCAAAAGCTTTGTTAGGAAGTCAGCAGATGGGTGGGGACTGAAGTCAACTCCCTGCTGCGAGGATTCAGCCCCGAGTGCTGCAGCTGCTGGGCTATCAGCTCCTGCTGCTGAGCTTCAGCTGGGAAAGCCCTGTGGCCGACCTTAGAGGGAGGAAGGATGCTTGTCTTGAACCACACCTGGGTGACACCTTTGGAATCTGAGCGCTTGAATTATCAACCAAAGCTCGTTCTGGAAGGTGTGTTAAAATTTGCTTAGTACTAAAGATGCAGGAAAGTGAATGCCCAAGTCCTCTGGCAGGGTTGGAATATTCAGTCTCTGCTTTACTGTTGTCCACCCTCTCTGCTCCCTGGATTTCTGTCATTCAGGCTTGGGAATAAAACCATCAAAAAATTAAACAAAAGATCTTAACCAGGTCACTAACAAAATTAGTAGCAAGCAATTTTTAGTTAATTCTGACAAGACATCCAAATTATTTGTCATTTTTAATTGACAGACTTTAGTCTCCCATTCTTACAAAGCCAATTACCTCTGTCCTTTGACTAAGCACAACTGCACAGTAAAAAGCTAGGGAATTGCTGAGAAGCACAAAATATATCTAATAGCTTATCTTTATTTTACTACCAATATCCTTTTTGCCCCCTCTCCATTTTAAGTCGTCTCATCACTGTGATAAAGATTCTGAAGTGTATGTGGTGTTTGCTCTACTAGGACGGCTCTACTTTTCACAAAAATAAATGTTCCAAGTATACACCAGTTTGCACACGAATGAAAAAAAAAAAATGTCAAGTAGTAAAATAAATGAAATTAGAAGGAATCCATCCCACTTTAGAGTATATTTATTCCTGCAGTGTAAAATGGGAATTTCAATTCAAAGGCCGTCTGTCCAAAATTAGTAAGAGTAAGAAAAAAGCAGAAGTACCTTACTTTATTTGCTATTGCAATTAAAATATGGGGCATAATACATGCCTATTAGAACATTAGTTTTAGTAATACTTCACATACTGGTTCCTAGCGACTGTAACACCTTGGCCAAACATGTAAAATTCTCAATTTGAAGCAATAGCAAGTGATTTTTCGTTACTCATATTATTTCCAACCAAAAAAACAGCAACAAAAAAGGTCAAATAAGAAAATTATACACCTGCCATTAACAGGAACCTCATGAAAAATACTCTCACAACAAAAAGCCTCAGAGAAATTGGTGGGAATATTTTCTCTTTATCCCACTGGCTTAGAAACCAACAGTTATTTAGGTGCTGAGATAATTACAGCCCTTACATTTGTTTGGACAGTTATTTGTGCCTTGGCAAACCTTATCTTTCAGATAATGCCAACATAATTTTTAAATTTGAAGAATGTTCTGTCTCATTCCATGTTTCTCTAGACATCTCAGTATTTTAACTGTTCTGAATTCAAAGCAAATTTTGCTGGATTTCGTAAGTACAGATCCTGCAATGCCTTCAATTATGTTCCTGCACCAGAGGCTTGAGGAAAGAGGCCAGATGAATATTCAGGTCACAGTGCTGAATGCTGCAAACTAAAATTGCTGGAAGCCTTCCTGAAGTGCATTAGGATTTGTGGCTCTTCTGTTGAAATAATATGTGCTGCTCTCAGAAGTCTGTCACTGAACAAGGACAGACAGAGAATACACACATTTTGTAAATAATGATAAAGAACTAGTCAGGAATAAAAATGGCAGTCTTTCACTACATTGTAGAGGTTCCAAAAGTGATTTCAAGTGAAACAGAAAAGGTAATGGGCAGTTCTCTGTGAAACAAATGTGTTTGTGTGTACATGCACGTAGGCTGGAGACAGAGAAGGTACTTTGAGTAAACCAAAATTCTATCAGATTAATCAAAACCCACCTTTGCTGAACAGCCAATTCCTGTTTCCCATGGCCTGGCTTTGAAAGGTTAATAAAACACAGAGATTCATCTGTTTAAAATCATGTATTTGTGCCTTGATTTTTACATGAAAATTACCTTGTGTTTGAATTTGTTGGAATTCTTGTTTTCTTTCTTGTTGAGATCAATGAAGTAATGAGTAATGCGATCCTTGGATTTAGAATCCATGTCCCAAGAAATCTTGAAGGAATCACACGTGATGTTACTTATTTTGATGTTGTGTGGGACTGGAAGCTCCTCCATCTCTGCAATCCCACTGTCCTGTGATTTATTCCCTGCATAGAAAACAAGCACGATTCATTCAGTGAAGGACTCATTTAATTACAGTTTTGTGTGCTCCAGTACAGGAACCTCCCTGAACAGCCTTTCACAAAGGGGTGCTCAGGAGCCAATGGGGTGCAGTTGTGCAAGTCTGGATGCCAGTGATGGAAAGCATTGGAAAGGGATGGAATTCCTCAGGTGAATAAGCACTAATAAGATGGTGCACAGAGAGGCAGGGTGCACACTGGCTGGCATCCTCACTGTGTGTGTTTGCAGGCTGACAGGACAAATCATCTGATGCTATCAAGCGCTCCAAGGTTCAGTTAAGAAGCCAGCAATGCCCACAGTTAGCATAATGGCCCTATCCATATCTGTCAGCAACATAATCACAACCAGAAATCATATTCATCCTTAAATCATTTTTCAAGCACAAAGCACAGCCAATCTCTGCAAGGTTTATAGATGGTGGATGCAAATGCACATATGTACACACATATTTAAAACAGCAACTCCTTTGAAATGAAACCATTAACACTTTGATGAGACACAGCAAAAGGGATACACAAGCAAACTCCATGTTTTGTTTTTATTCTTTCCATTTTACCAGCTGAGACCCTGCAGTTTTCTTGGAAAGCTCTTTTCTAATTACATATGGGAGATGAACAAATGACCATTGACCCCAAAAAGAATCACTGGTTCTAAATTTAGGCCTCCCCTTAGTTCCCAAGGCAACTTTATAGTTCAGCATTCCATGAACATTAGAACTCAGAAACACTAGGTGTTCTTGCACTTGCATAAGACCCAAGTCAAAAGTGAACAAATAGAAAAAAAACCAGGAAGATGAGAAAAAATACTGGGTAAAAAAGAATAAATTATATTATATAAGAGATGAAAAGAAACAAAACAGAAAAAATGAAAATTGAACATAGATAAGGACAGGTAGAACCAAAGGAGAAAACAAAAAGCTAAGCTCTGTAAGAAAGAGAGGAAAGCTCCCAAATTCTGTCCAGATGAGGTAGATGGGAAATTCATGCAGGGATGTGAGGCAATGCATTCTCAGAATTATTCACAGTCACATCTAACTATAGAAAAAGATAGTATTTATACTTTCATCATAACTGGTCAAAAATGATAAAACCCCCTGAACTCAGAGGTGTTTGGGCAGTAATAAAAGTAAAAATTTAACTTGGAAAACATTAAGAACATTTCAGCCTCTCAACATACTCTGCCAAAGAATTATTCCAGCACTTCAATGCAGGAATATTACTGTTGGCCTGATTGTTCAAGATTTTGCTCATAGATTTGTCAAATTCAATCACAGAGTCTGCAAAATTCATAGATCTCCAGCTAGTATTGTGAATAATGTATTTTTACTGATGACTTCAAAAACTAATAAAACTATTTTTCTATTTTTATTTTATGCATTTACATCCAAAAGGTTGTCCGTTCTTCAAACATTCTATAGATTTTTTATTTTTTTTTTTTTAATTTTTCAACTAATACCTAAAGTTAGTGCCCAGTCTTGCTCAAAATGCCCCCTATTTGTGCCATACACAATGACATTTTCAACAGCTGCACTGGCTGCAGCAGGCTCAGAAACACCAGTCATTACTGAAAGCTTTCTCTTCATATGAAATACGTGGTAAGTGCTTTTCCCAACATGACATTTCAGGAAGCCAGCAGGGAGAAAATGGCACTGCTTTCTTTTGCAAGCAATTTGTGTTTGAAAGATGACTGAAAGCTCTGCCAGGTACACTGAAAAGGCTTTGTATGATCGGCTCCTCCAAGAGCGAGGTTCTCAGAGCTGGAGAGCTGGACACACTGAACACTGAATAACATCCTGAACAGACATGCAGCCAGGGAATCCAAGCCATAAATCCACAGTACCTTAATGTGCAAATTATTTCCCTAAAAATGAGCTTCTGTATTCCCTACGCAGGGCCTGAGCTGTGTTACAAACAGCCAAGGTGGTTTAAGCCTCAGGACACGGGCAAAGCAGTAATGACCATTGACAAAAAGTAACAGAGAGAAAGAAACATTCTGGAGAACACCAATGGCAAAGAGCAAAAGTGCTGCTAGAAATAGGTAACATTTTCTGTGTGTTTCTTGGTGTTAATATCTGGCACACATCTTCAGATATGTGCCCTCCCATTCCTTTTAATTTCTTTGCTTTTGAAGTGAAAAAATAGCTTTAAGTATATGTCAAGCAGAAAATCTCCAGGTAATTTTTAGGGTTAGGGTAGGGTTTAGAAAGAGTCAAAGAACTTCCAGCTTCAGGAAAACTGGGGCTGGAAAAGGGATGCCAAGGCCATCCCAGCAGGGACCAAACATTGCTGCTCCTACATCTTTGTGATCTGGAAACCCACGGTGCTGGGGTTAGGGTAGGGTAGTGGTTAGATAGAAAACCAGGTGATACCACACCCATATTTTAGGGGAAGGGTAAAGACAGCAAAGAAAACTAAGCACACCTAACATGCCAAGCTCCTGAAGAACCTCCATCTCTAACACTGGCCTTTTAAACAAGACTGAAGTTTGCTACAAAAAAGAAAGTCCAGATTCAGTGGTGACTGTTCTGTTCACCCAAACCATGTCTGTCTGCACTCAAAGCACCTCAAAGCAACCTCTAGGTTGCTGCAGTTTTTTTATGGTGGGTGAGACATCCAGAAGACACTGAACGAATTGGGAAAGGCAAAAGAACAGGGAAGCCTTGGGGAAATCTGCCACCCAGTGACTGGGAGGGACCATGGAGTGGAAGCCTGGTGACACCACTTCTGTGTCACCACAATATTTCCCTACACTGGTGTAATTCCCCTCTTCAGGCTGCTGTCATGCAGAGGAGGGTGCACCAAGTGCTGGCTGTGTTGTCTTTGGGAATACACACAAGACATTAACTCCAGCAGTTACTTCTGTGAGGTGTCAGCTCCATGAAAACCTAGGATTGTGATGAGGGAAACGTGACTCAGGCTCATGGGCTAGAAATAAGCAAGGGGAGGCTGTACTCACAAAGTACAAAATTAAAATCTAATGCTAGATCCTTAATACAATTTGGGAAGATATCTGAAAATCAAATTATGTGTAGAAGATGATGAGAACCAATTTCTAGAGACACTGAAAGATCAGGTTTATATATATTTAGATACCAACAGCACATGTAATAAACACACTAAAGGCCAAACAGAATTTTATAATATGAATAACTTTTCTTTTTTTTTTTTTTTTAATCTCACCTTATTCATATTTTAAAATGCATACACTGGGGAAATCAGAATGTGGTTTTCTCAAGTTAACATTTCCAATACAATGAGAGATATTAGCTGTGGTATTTTGAAGTAGAAATGTTTGATGAGAAGGGATCAATGTCTTAAGAGCACATGGGTAGTATGACATAAGAAATCTTACTAGGCTTGGGTGCTTACAACTGAGAACAATTCATTCACAAACAGGAACTCCCATGTCATGAACAAAGAAACCCTTACACCTGAAATACTAAAGTTTCTACCTTTTCTTATCTTGATAACTCAGCTGATGTGCTATAGATCAGACCTATAAAGGTAAAATATTGTAATTACAGAAATCTGATATGCACTGACAGTATTTTAGTGCTGTAATTGAGACTGAATTCTCCAATTTACTGAGAAGGTATTTAATTTCCCCAAAAATTCAATAGAAGAGAGAAAACTTCATTCTGCATAACCATCAAAAATGACAGGGAAGTGCCATGAAATTACATATTAGCAGCTACTTTAAATTTAACTAAGCAAAAATACAGTCTTACATTTTTCCCCTTTGCTCTGGAATGAATGGCCCCCTGTCCAACTGCTGGCTATATGGAATTGTTTTACAGAGACTTTTTACAGGACAATATGTCTCCACCGAGTAAACAATTAACTTGAATACTAACATTTCAATGTTCCTGGCAACACCTTGTTCAAGAGAGTGAAATCACATAGAGGGAATACAAATGCAACAACATTCACAAAATTATTAAATCACGGCTATTATTTGTTAAGCTATGTAGAGTGCACTTCTTTAGGATAGCTATTCTATTTCTATTTTTCTTTTCAGAGCTCAATTTTTTATCCATAACCACAAAAGTAATGTTGGTTTTGTTCGTGCCTCTTTCCATGTACAAAAAAAATGAGTGAAGAGTCTCAGACTCTGAAGTATCTCTCCCCCCCAGAATCCTGGTAAACTACCTCCCAATAGAGATTTTTATACTTATATAAGCATATTTAGGAATATTTTCTAAATAAGTATCCTCGTAAAACTAATTCCTAAATTAGATAAAGAGAGAATGCCTGACCCTAGAAATCCTGTTAGACGGATAAACCCATCTAAACCTTCTCCTCATTTTCTCCCCATTGTCTGATACTAGTCATGCATTTTCTAGTAAGAAATGTTCACTGTGTCCAAAAGTTTTTAAAAATAGTTTCAAAAATAAAACATTACTTAACTCTAACTTGTATATCTATATTTATTGAGTGTTTTTGAAGTGTGCACATACATTCAGATCCTCTTATTACTTGGTTTTAACAGCTTAATTTATCTGTTTCCTGCTAATCTAGGACATGACTTCAGCAGGAATATTCCACACACAAACCAAAGAACACAACTGAGTGCGAGCACAAATGTGCCTTCAGAACAGGCACCTCCTTCAGCTGAGAATGCCCCCAGAGTGCCCACATAAACAAAGCACTGAGCAGTCTCTGGGCTGAAAAATTTGTCTCAGCCCCTTACAAAGGACTTGATTCTTCCTCCCTGTCGCACGGAGGATGAATATACTCTCCAAGAGGTGCCGTGATTCAGCTGAGCAGCAGCCCAGCTCACTCCTGCCGCTGCCAGCGAGGGATGCGCAGCTCCCAGGGCTCTCTCTCTCCCAGGGCTGGCCCTGGCTCCGGCCGGGGGTGCAGCGCAGCAGCCGGGGCACCCTGCGTGCCCACGGGCAAGCGCTCGGCACGGGCTGCGAGCTCACCCGTGCCCTTGGACGAAAGTGGATGGGGCTGCGGGGGCTTCGCCTCCCCAAACCGTGGCGATACGCAACGCACGGGTGGCAAACCTGACAGCAGCAAACAGAGGCGCCGTGGTAACTTTGGAACATGGTCATGCATCAGAAATGAAACTTTGGTTTACAGCTCATTCTCTCAGCAGGCACTGAATGCAACATTATGTTCAGTAGGAAATTAGGTGTATCTTTACAGAGAAGGTTACTATATTAAGTAAGCAGAAATTAAATTGTCACATTATAACATTTCTGTGGAATACAAATTTTGGCATAGATTCTAAATTCTTGACAGTGAATTTGTTGGGCCATATGTATTCCTTCTAAGTTAATAATAAAACAAAAATATTTCTTAAATATGACAGCAGAAACAGTAACGAGAAAAGAGCCAACAATATTCACTCCTGCCATAAGACCACAGGTATCTTGAATTACACGTGGAATAATTTTGATACAAAATATGCATCTGCTAATCCAAAAGCAAAGGCTACTCTCCAAAAGATTTTATGCCTATGACTTGCAAAGGTGTTCAGGTACAATTTTCATACAAAATATATACATACATATATATATATATATATGTGTGTGTGTGTGTGTGTGTGTGTGTGTGTGTGTGTGAATTTTCCAGACTACTGTGGAAAGCACTAATACTTTTACTATGCTAAGAATCTGACAAAACCCATCACCCTCGGGCAGTGAGTCTCCTCCGGCTCACTTTACATCGAGTGAAGAGCGGCAGTTTCCTAGACGGGATAATCTGAGTATCCACAGGTAGCTCTCACCTTTAACTTTACCCTGGAGGAATCTAATTCTCTTCAGAGACTAGAGAGGGAGGTCACAGAAGCTAAGAGCTAGATGAAGTTACCTATATAATTATTTTCTAAATTTCATTTGTCAATTCGACTGGTTCTCATGATGCAACAGCAATTTGCAAGATTTCTGCCAGAGAAAAAAGAAAAAACATGGGGATAAATAGTGTGTCTTACACTGTAGTCAATTTCTGAAGTCCTTAGCAAAGAAATCCATATGTCACTGACTCAGAAATATCCTTTGGACTGATACTTTAAAAGGGATAAACTTTTCAAGAACAATTTCTCTGAATTTCTATGTCAAATACACCATTTATTGCCACAATATTTTTTCTGAAGGCACTGATAGGATCAAATATCTCAGGACCATTTAAGCTCGAATGTGAATTTATAACTTGCTAACTACAATTATAGATAAGTTATTTAATAACTGTAATTTAATTAATTTTAAATAAAAATAAATAATGCATTTAATTGCATCATTAAACTAATTCCTAAAAATAATTGTTTCCTCTCTTGCTATTACCATACAGAAAATTCAGATATACCATTGTATATTGTCCTCTGTTGTTATCAGCCAAATGGTCTAAATCAGTGCCAATTCTTCCTTGGATTTTTGACCTATCCTTACTTGAATCAAAAATTTAAGTAATGATTAGTAACCTCCTCAGAAATACCTGAATGATTTGGAAAAGTCTTATTGAAATCAATGTAATTGACGCTGAGTTACTCCAGAACTTCTGAAAACATGATTGCAACTATGTATACAAATTTCACAAAACCAAAGCATAACACAAACCCTGACTGCAAATCAGATCAATGGCTAAATTGGCAAGGCTGACCTTATTCCTTCACTAAGATTTAATTCTTATTTGATATCCTGACATCTTGGAAGTATTTAATATTTATACCTTACTCATTCAAAACTAAACCACATTTTCCGAATGTCGATAGCAGCCAAACCCCTAGACTGAGTACGGAAATGGAAAGAGATGCAAGTATCTGTTGATATAATTACCTTTTTTATAGTTCCCCTTAATCTTTATAGATAATTTTTAAAGAATATTTGTAAGAAAACTGGATGTCTCTATGCCTTTATAAAAAGTACTTGGTGTCCCACAAGGTAGGGCTGTTATTGAATTTTTCCTCTTTCTTTTTGTCACTTTATTACGAGTAAGTTGAGGAGTGTTAACACAGTAATATTCTAAGCTAAACACATACAGCTTCACAAAAAATTTAATTTTCACTGTCTTAAAAATAAATGGAGAACATATGAAAAATAAGCACTTTTATTTTCAGAAGAAAATTTGCAACTGAAAGGTTACAAATAATCATGTAGATTCATATTTCTTCGCTGAGCACCAGGAAAACTGTAAGACTGAAAAACCACTTAGGCTAGAAGATTAAACTGCCACCCATGCTATCATGCTTAACAGATCTATTGAGATCTGTTGACCTACCATGCTCTAAAGACTTACCAAATCCCTGTGTGGAGAGCTGAGAAGTGCTGGCATCTCCTTTTGTGACGCATGAATACCAAGACCAAACAAACTGAATTGGCCAGATAAGCTGAGACTGAGTGCAAATGTCACCACCGTCCATCAGCATTGCTCCTCATCCTGGCTGCTGAGTGACTCCTGTATGCAAAATAATTTATACCCGGGTCCCTCTAACGTTCTCAGACTGCTTTTACTAAACACAGCTTTATTTTTTACTGTACCTTGCAATGTAAAGCTAAACGAGCTTCTCTGCGAGCTTCTGTGAAATTACAGTTTCAGTACGGCAAATAAAAAAAAGCTCCTACTGGCAAACCATTGGTTTTCATGGCCCTGCCATGAGACCCAGCAACGGCAATTCTGTCTTCTTGAAATCAAAAAGGACATTATCGCAGGCCACAAACACTAAGTCAACACAGTATTTACTCCTAATTAAATACTCCCATTTTGTTTAGCACAGCAAGCTTGCAGTACATGGGTGGTAAGTGGCTCTTCTCAGCATGTGTTGGCTACGAGATACATTTGAAAAACAAATTTTAATTAAAATGTGCATTTCTCAGTTGCTGAAAGGGAAAGAAGCTAACAAGGGATATAAAAGGCTCTAAACCACCATCTTGCTTAAATGCCATTTTAAAATTACAATGAATTTAGAGCCCTTACATATACAATAAGAATTTGAGTATAACGGGTACCTTCAGTTATACAGAATTCCAGACTTGGAAAGCAAGTATGTCAGAAACTACTATAAAATCTCTCCCAGATCAACCTATTGCATGAACTCCATTCATGTAGCAGAAGTCTGAGTTATCAGGTCTCTATCTAGTGTGAAATTCTGTCCATACTTCAGACTGCATTCAGGCCCATTTTGTGGTATATCTTTGTAAGGATGTTATCCCAGTGCTGTTTTGCTGAAACCTGGGAGTAAAATTTTTCAGCAGACTCCCACCCTGTTGATTCCTAAATGGTCAGATTTTGGAGCAGGAAGGGATAGGAAACTTTTAGTGGCATGAGGTTTGTCTCTTCTGGTGAATAAAATGTACAGCTGTGTCTGAGACTGCGGAACTGCCCCTGTCTACAGGACTAACAACAAAGGAAAACAGATCTCATAGATGAAGGCACTGACTGTATGACCTCAGACAAGTTGCTTGGGGCCAGATTCCGATCCAAGTTACACTGCTCTGGGTCACTGGCCTAATTGCTCCAGTGCTCTTCATCTAACAGTGTAATTGAGGCAAAGCATTGCCCTTAGTTTTCCACTGCTTTCAATATTAACTGTGTGTTAGAGAAGTGAGTGATTTCATGATTTGTGCTTCCACATGTCACTAAACAAAGGAGAGAGACAAACACATCCATTTGAGTTTATTACTATGAACCTTATTCATGTCGGTTTACCTCATTCTTCAGCTGGCAACAACTTGTGCCATTCATTGCAGCTGTGTCTTCATCTAAACCAAAAACGTGTTCTCTACTTCAAGTTAAGTCATGTGAATTCAAATGTAGCAAGACGAGGCAGCCTTGTATTCACATGGGCTTTAATGTGACCTGCCAGCTTGCCTAATCTGCAAGTGTCTTGATCACAAAAGGATTTTTTCATTTAAAATCCACTTCCTTTCAACAAAGGGAAGCCCAGACAGAAGGGCAAAACTCGCCACTTGCAGGGCAGCAGAGAGAACTCAAGGCTGGGGAACATAGTTTTACTAAGCATTTTCCTTGAGAAAGAAGGGTGCTCAGCATGAGTGGGCTTTTGTAACTCTCTGGATACCCTGGCAGTCTGCAGCATGAATGAGCATTTCTTTAATTCAGTGCACTGGCAATTCCTGTGTGCTTTTCACACACTTCTCTTGTAAGGAATGGGATTTGGCTCTGGTTTACACCAGTTTGTGCTTTCTAGCTGTGATTTGAAATGTATTACACATTCACAATAGTTCAGGAAATTCTACTTTGTAACTTGAACTGTTTTATTTTACATTTAAATTGTATGCACGTTTCAGAATTGTATGCCTGTTTCAGACTTTCTCTCAGGCTCTGACAAATAAGGGATATAGGCGTTTTGAGAGTCCTTTTTTTTGGCAGGAGTTGTTCTGTTTTGTTTCATTTCTCACTGGTTTCCTAGGGAAACCAGTCATTGTCAAGGCCTTTAGATGTAGGTCTGCCACTGGTTGACTGTTCCTAACTTTTGAACCTCTGACAAGAGCAGAGAGCTCACAGATAACTTAGGTTGCTGCCAGTTTCTTTAAGGCAGGCAAGCATGCAGAAATGAGAAGATCCTGTTAACACTCCTTATCAAGAAGAAAGCTACAATGAGCTCAAGCTTTTCACTGTTATTAGAATATGAAGATGACACAGTTATAAATATTGTAGTCAAAAGAAATCTTTCAGCAGTCTTCACCACATTGGAATTCACTCCTCACTTAGACATGGTATAGCATACTGACCGTGCACATTTATTAAGTCTCAGCTGTAGCTCATCAGCTTCCTGTCCTGATGGCATTTGTGACAGAAGTCTCCTGTAGGTTATCTAATGAAACTTGTCTAATGAAGAGGAGAAAACTCAAAGTGAAGTTTTGATGTAATTAAGTTAAAAGAAACCTACAACAATTCTAAAAACATCAGATTCAAATCCATTGTCCTCAATAACTCTCCAATTGCTTTTTAAAAAAAGCGCAGCTCAGTTGGATGCTTAAAATAGTTCCCATTACAAATTTTCCTGTAGTCTTATTATGCAGGCTATCAACAGACATTGGACTGCAACAATGGCACCAATCATGATCACAAGACAAAAAGTGATTAGCTATAGAGGAATAGCTGCACAGCCTTCCACAAATTCATAATGCCAAACAAGTCCCCTTGGGTATAGTACTTAAAAAGAATTCATATTTAGATTAATTTTTCACCTTTTGGATCTGGAGCATTTAAAAGCATCTCAAGGAATGCTTTCCAGTTCCCACACCCTACTATATGAGCTAATCTAATAATCATCCTGAGATACACTGAAGGATTTAGCTTCCCTCTCTGGCTTCCATCTCCAGCACTGCACGCTTGCACGAGGGCAGACAGCCCCACCAGGCAGCCTAGGGGGTTCCCTGGTGGTCTGCTCAAGGAAGCAACACAGAAACCAGCTGAGCATTACAGAATATACGAAAATAGAAAAAGGAGACTCACTATACGTGGAGATCATGGTTCTGTCTTCCCTGCACTTGTCCAGTCATGAGAAAGCACAGAATACTAGATATGTTCCCACCACACAAGTCATGCTGGGCCACCTGGCTACCTGATGTGTCACAAAACCTGAAATTAAACTCATGCTCTAGAAAGGCTGCTCTACTCAGATCCCTGGATATCAAGTATGATTTAAGAACTCCATGCTACCTAAACAGTGACAAGGGAAGCACAGAAGTGACATATTCTTTGTGTCAGGCTCCCAAAGCATGGCACAGAGACATTCACAGACAGAAGAAACAAAGAATTGCGCTGGAGTTTCAGGTGCCTCCATCTATGGGGGAAAGAAGGCAACCTCTACACATGGGCAGAGGTGAGACAGTCACAATAAATGGCATGAGAAGTCTTACTGCCCAAACCTGACCTTTCATGAAGAGTAAGGTGGTAGCTGTGTCATCAGAGCACAGGTAACACTGGCTAAAATTCCAGTATGTTCCACACAAGAGGGATATAACTTCCCTGAGATCTATTGGAATCAGTGAGCAGTCAGAGGGGATTTTCAGTTCCTGTGATTAGAGATATGTCTTGGAGTTACACCAGAAGTGTAAAGGCTAGAAGTTCATCAGAAACATTAGTGCTCTGAAAGTCAGATGCTTGCTACTCAATATTTATATAAAATTACCAGCATAAAGTTCATAATGAAAGGGTAAGTGCATAGTATTTACCTTATGTCATCACATGGAAGATGGACCTTAGTAGCACTAAAAAATACAATCTGCTGCACATCCTGTTTTTAATTTTATCTCTTCCTTTATATAAACTCACATAAAATTTCCCTTTACATAAGTTGCATTAAAAAGAACAACAGCACAGCATGAGTCACTCCACAGATACTTGTACACTACAATTTACAGCTGGCCAAGACTAAAAGAGCCTTTTAACATCTTTTTATCTTGCTTATTTTGAAGTCCAAATGTTTTCAACTATGAGTACACATAGAAGAGAACTTTAAAAAATGCTCAGAATAATCTTTTAAAAATGTTATTTCTAGCCAAAAGTTAAATGCAGATTATAAAAACAGGTTAAATATATAAAAAAAATATATAAACCTATCTTATAAAAAAAGACAGATTAAATCCAGACAAACTGCAGCTTATAGAGAAAAATTCAAAATGAGATGCCTGTCTGTATGAAATAAGATAGAACACACACACCAAAGACCAGGAAAATACAGCACTTGTAAGATCTTAATCATGCCACATTATGAATGCAAATTGGTTTTTACACAAAGTCTTACTGAAGCCAATGGAACAGCTTTTTATGGGAAAGAAATTTATGGGATGCTTTGATCATAGCAAACCAAAGAATTCTCTTAACAAGAGGGCTTGGATATACAAAGCTTAATATGGCAATTCCTTTAACTGTGCTTCTCCTAGAGCTGCCAGCTGGGAATGACTTCCTCCAATATTGAAGAAATAAACTCCAGACTCCACTCCATACTAGGAACTAAGAGTACAACCCTGATAATACTTTCTATCACTCTGCAGGAATGAAAGAACAACACTAAACTAGTTTTAAGGCTTCCCATTCTTGGCAGCAGCTACACCTGTCAAGATTCAGAGAAACACTTGTTAGGTTATGAAAACAGTACAGCTAATCATTGCTTTTGGAAACATCCATGCAAAACACCTTGTTCATTCAGGCAGAAATAAAACAAGAACACTCTGCGAACAATAAACCAAAAACAACTAATGATTCGACTACAAACACCACTGTGAAAACTGATTCAGTTACAAACACTGCAATGAATTCTAACCAAATCTTCTGTGCTGAAGGAAAAAACCTCAAGGTCAAATAGAGAATGCTCCACTGTGGAACAAACCCTAGTGAGGAAATCACACAAAGTGATCCTGGAGCAGAGTTTCCTTTAGTTCCAACTGCCTAAACACTGTCTCTGTTCATAGGTTTCTATAGTAGTGACATATTTTATACACATATGCTCTACTGGCAGTGTTAGTACTATTTCTCCAGACATGTTTACAAATTTTTGAAGAAAGTGGTCTGCAAGAAAAATGCTTAAAAATTCTGTCAAAAGAGAACTGAAGACATAGTTTAAGCCTGTGGGCTGTGTTTAACCAGAATTAAATACAGCCTTCAGGTCACAAAAAACATGAAAGGCCATGCATGCTGGCAGGACGGAAGAAGTACCTACTGTCTTGAGTGGGCTAAGAAAAACTCACACTGGGAGGACTTTTAAAGATTACGTCCTCAGTCAGGGAGGAATATACCACAGCTTCTTCAGCAGTTGCACAAATGGGACTGAAAACTACCTTTTGTCAGAAAAGGCAGAGCCCTCAAACCTGCTGTTTAGAAGCCATGAACAATAAAAGATGGAGGAAATTACAAGGAATGGGTAAAGGAGGAGATATTTCTAGATTCTAGGGGAAAAAAATGGAAAAATAATCAGGCAGAGAAGTCCCAGAATGAAAAAACGAAGTCAGGAAGACAGGCTTCAGCAAGGCTTTGGAGACAACAGAACACAACAATGCCTGACTGGAACCCCTTCAAAACTCAATGATGAAATACTAGAGAAATCTAAATAAGAATATGATAGTCTGTCCTCAACACACCTTACATGACAGAAGGGATACTCTGCTTGTTACAGAAGCTGTGGCTCTGGGACCAGGAACCTCACCGGAAAGCTGTTGGAAAGACTGAATTTGCCTTCTGGGGGTACTCTGACCTAGGTCATACAGGCAGAATGACAGAGTAAATCATGAATTTGGAAATATGAGCTCAGAACTCTCACAAGAGGTGGTAGAGCCACCAGATTAGTAGGCTGAGAAGAAAATTGCTAGTAAAATAGAAAAATCTAGTTTAAGATGAAAGAGATGGATTAGACAGTAATGGCTTAACTCTTCTTCAATAAAAGCAGCTTAGTCTTTGAGATTTACAGAAGATATATGAAATTTTAAGTGAGGGGTGGGCTTGGCTTCTTCTTCTAGGGGACTGCTTCTCACATGCTGGAGGGGTTAGAATTTCTCTTCTCTAAATGATTTTTCCTGCCATTGCAGTCACAGAGAACAACTGATCTGCAGGGCTGAGCCAGGGCTGGCAGAGGTGAGACTGACATAGGGAAAAACAAGTAAGGAGCTCATGTGTCCACTGGACCACCAGAGAGCCTGTGGCCAGTCCCAGGCTTTGTGCCCTTGTGAATGATCTAAAGAGATCACTTTTTTGTAGTGCAGACAACACTAAACAGAAGGAGCTGCAAGCACAAGATGGCTTAGAAGCATAGGCAGGAACTGCTACAATGGATGTGGTTACAGAATAAATAAAAGAATGCATCTGGGATCTCTAATCTGAAACAAACACAAAGAAGAAGGAACATACACAGGAGACGATGATTAAAGTGCTTTAAGTACAAAATTGACTAGAAATTAACTACAAAAGCTATATTATATGTTTAAGTTTCAACCCAGCAATATCAGCACTGGGAAAGAACAGTGATTCTGTAGGTAAATCTAGCTTAATTACACATCAAGCATTTCAGTAGCTTTATAAAAGATCTCACAGAGTTACAGTAATGAAAAATTGAATGAAAAGGGGCAGAAATAGAATGGCAGGCAAAATACAAAGTGCTAATAATAATATATAACTTGGTCATTGCCAGACAAAATAGCCCCATAATCAATTATGCAGGTTTGGGCATCATAAAGCTCTAAAAGAAGATGAGCAGGAAGAGGGAAGGAAAATAACCCTAAAAATTCATGAATACAGAGAAGAATTTGGATGACTACATTTCTTGACACCAGGATGCTGAATAGCCAGTTTCCAGCAAAGCCTTGCTACTTAGTGACACCATTACTTATGATATAAATCAAGACAGGATGAAATACTTGCTGAAGTGGAAGACATAGCAAATCATTAGTTTTCTTATCTTCCACAACTCTAAAGATCATTCATGAAGACTTGTTGCTTGGCTCCATTTAGTTGGCTCCATTTTTCTGTTCTAACAACAAGGACCATGTAAAATCTTAGTCTCTAGCAAGGATGTAAAGCTAACACAATAATTAGTATTTTTATTTGCAGCAAGAGAGCTTTTGAAGTGATGCACTAGATTTTTAAATTCTACCTGAAACAGCATTATCATTTGTATATAAAAAAAAAAAAAAAGAAAAAAAAAAAAAGAAAAGAAAAAAAAAGGTAAAAAAAAAAGTTCAGCCAGGTTAGACATAATTCTATGGAAGAAATATATTTCTTAGTTGGCCATTCCACCACTCTAGACCCTAGAAAGGTGATATGGTTTGCATTTTGAAGAGAGTGAATTTAAATCTCCAAATTTGCAGCTGGGGAGAGGAAAAACAGGCATAACTCTGAACATTGTGTCCTATCAAAATATCACAAATACAAGCACTTCTCTATTATGCTGGACACAGAAAATATAAACTGTGCTCAGAAGTGTCATACTTTTAAAAAAATTCCAAACAACTATTCAACAACAAAGATTCAGGACACTAATAATTACTGTGAAATTTGTGTCCCTCAGTTGTCCCTCATGTGGTAGACTACCTAGATATTTGATTTTTTTCCCATCTCTCAGACACACATGATGACATTTCAGAAATAGCAGTGATACTGCTCCATAATGCCAGAAAGGGGATTTGAAGATTGCATCCAGAGACTGGATGATGCCACTTTATCCCTTCTGTTTGAAAGGTGAATGCATACACAATATGGCAATGAAAATCCCAATTAATGAACTCCAGAAAAATATTCTGAATCCTCCAATAAATCCAACATGATAATAAACTCCTGAAACAAATTAGAAAGCATGGGACATGCTCAAATAACATGAAAAGCCAAAGATGCAAGCTGTTTACATAAACCAGAAATGACATCTTAGCTTATATGATGTAATGTTTTTATACAAGCCTGGTAGACTAAACAGTTGTGATGGTGCCAAGTGTTTGGAAGGTGATGAAATTGATTGAAACTGGCCAAGACAACAGCTCCAGCTCTGATCTTCATGCCTAAATACTACCTTTAAATATATGAAGGCAGAAAAAAAGATTAAAAGCACTTTAGTGAGACTGTATAGATTCAAGCCATTGATGGTTAGAAAATACCAGAATGAAGCATGCTTAAATAACCTTAAATTGGACACTTTGTTTAGATTATGATATAGCCTTTAACTGCATGATTATGCACTAATTTTTCCACATAAATTCTGATTCATTCAGCATACATTATGAATAGTGCGTACATAATGAACTATTTTTCTTGTAACAGCTATTTGCTTTTGTTCAGTGGGTAGTCCCAGGACTTATTTGCTACACATTATTCATATTCTTCTCTGAAAACAAAATCATGAATTTCATCATGGGTTTTTCCATGCACCTCATGGGTTTTCCAGGCTACTACAGCGTCTGTCTGATTAACAAACATTCATTAGTTTATTTTGAAAACAGTGCTGTGAGGGGAGGAAGCAATATGCTTCCACTTTACACATGGAAAACTGAGGCACAGGAAAGTTACTTAATGTGGTTGATGTTCTCTTCAAAGCCTTTTTTTTTTTTTTTTTAAGTCCTACTCTCAGAGAAGTCAGCAGGAGCCATTGACTCTAGGTACTTCATGGGACCCTTCTCTGCTGGCAAATGAACAGGAGAATTTGTCATCCTGGGGTTGTGTGTGGCTTTGGAAGATGTCATGCACTGACACACATTGACCCTTCTCTGGCAGTCACACCAAAGCATGGCCTCTTCTGCCCTGTTCCTTGCACTTGTTCCTGTTCCTTTCCTTCTTCCCCAGTCACGTTTCAAAAGTCCTGTTCTTTGTTCCTAAGGCTGTCCTTTCAGTCCCAGTCTCTCTGCCCAGCAAGTCCTAGTTCCACTTTTTTACTCCTGAGCTTTGTTGTCCAAACTTCCCAGTAACCCCCTCTTGTACTTCTCATTCTTCAAATTAATCTGTGTGCACATGCCCTCACTTGCTTTCCCCCCAGCTTTACTTCCCTGGGCATGCTACCTGAACTTAGATTACCTTCCTTGTTCCTTTATCTTCTTTTTCTATTCTCATTCAGGGTTATTTTGTCCAATTCCCATTTATCCTAGTCCCCATCTTGCAAGTTTCCCGTTCTTCTGCCCTTGACCAGCCACAGCCTCTAGTCTGCCAGCACCTCCAGGGCCAGTTTTCTTGCCTGACCACCTCGTCTGTGCACCCCAAGTTCCAGCATCCTCTTGGAAGGTTTGTGTCTCTGCTCTTCTCCTTTCTGCAGTTTGACAGGCATGGTTTTGATAGGTGTCTTCTGCTTCCCTGTGTCGATGCCAGTGAAGGGCAGGGGGCGTGGATGATGGCGTTACCGCTCTCGGCCTGCCGGGACCCACAGCCGCAGTGCATCATCTGTAGGGGGAGCACGGCACGGCCACGGAGGAGCTTCGGGAGATTCAGCCGCTGACATCCAAGACCCTTCTACCACGCCGGTGAAAAGCTTGGTTTTTTCCATGACTTATGGTTTTCTGACATCAGCTATATTTCCATAGCATTGGCGTGCTCAGGGCACAAAAGACATCCATTCATCTACTCAAGGTTTAATCCCCAGGTAAGGCTAGTACAAATTTTATAAAAAGGTCACTAGGATGTTCAGCACTGATTAAACATTCATTCCTGGCCTAAGCTTACAGAAGTATGGCTACAGTATTCAAATATGGCAAAGAAAATAATAAATGCTACACTTTGTCCTATTCACAGAGTGAGTTCAAGAGGGTTCTGAGGAACTACACATTAGACTGCACATCAGACTGAGCTGTGCAATTAGACCCATGTAAAAGAATAAGAGAAAACAATGCAAGATGCCTTTGAAAATAACAGCACATAACTAGTCATTTACAATGCTGCATTCACTTTGAACTAAATCTTATCAGGAGTTTTTAATCTAAAAAAATATTTCCAAAGTGCATATATTTATTATCTCTTATTTAACATTTGTACGTTTTTAAATGGCTTTGATTCATTAAGAGAGATGCAATGCCTGCAAAAACAACACTGAAAGAAACCCAGAAAAAATCCAAAAATAGATTGAACTGTCATGATATTATTAATTGTTTACTCCAGTTTCTAGATTTGTGGCTCCTTTATATACCTTCACAGAAGGTATAACCCAGTTTGCTGAATATAAAACATCTCAATATTAATCCTCTCATCTTAGAAACCAAGAAAAATATTTCGCTATCTACATAAATTTTCCATTACTGCTTATGCTTTTACTGCAGCAGTGCTTGCAATTCCAACTAAGTGTATTGCAGAATTTGTCATAGTTGCAAGCATAATGTTATGGTTTCACTGGCTGTCTTTACAGTTACTACAGCTTAAAGACCAAGGACATTTTCAGAATATGAAAATCTAGCATATTTATAATTTACTATGTGTAATACATTGCAATTTATCACAAGACTTTGTTGAAGCTCAGTGATGCCAATCACCTTAAGAACATCACCCTTTTAACAAAGATACCCTAAAATAAATTGCAAGTATTTATAATACGAATGTACCCATGTACCCACTCAGGATCTAAATGTATGGTGTGTACATTTGTACACTTATCTCAAAGATGAATGCCTTATCCTTTGCTTCCTTGTTTTGTGTTTCCATTAAAACAAGCTTTTTGATGCATAAGTGCCACCTGTAGGAAATGCTGGAGTATGCTCAAGAGCAGCTCTGTGCCAACTGAGGCACTGAGTTGTCTCTGCCATCCCCAGCATAGGCACCTCCTTTGGAAATTCAGCCACGTACTGAGGAAGCAACGGCCCTGGATGATGGCAGCTTGCTTGATGAAGGCTAGTTTGTAAAGCCACATCTACAGGAAAGTTGTTGTTTTCCAGTGGAGTCTAATCAAAAAGGATCTAATGAAAAATACTACATTTTTCCATTTGTTTGTCTGTATAACATTAATCCATAGGAACCAAGAAGTCCTTCAGTATTGTATGTTGATCCAAATAGCCATGATTAATACAGACTACTTTACTAAAATTACTTAAGATACACAGATATCTAAGACTGCATAATTTATCTATTTTTAATTATATCTACCATTAAATAAAAGGAATGTATATGTCAAAAAGTGTTTTAACAAAAATACCCAGTGTAATCTAGTGTAACATAGTGTACCCAGTGTAACAGTGCAGTTTCCTGTGGCAGTGAGTAAGGCATGAATGGATGGAAGTGCGCATCTTAATTCCAATATTAAAAGAAAAAATCAAATTATTTCTAATGTAGCTAGAAAAATAATGCTGATAAAAAAACCTGATACTGATAAAAATAACTGAGACTTTTCAATGCCTTACGATTTTTTTTAATATTACAAGAAAAATAAAGACTTACTAAAATTCAGCTTTTTAAATGTTAGAGTCTGCCTAGGCCAAAAAAGTGAAGTATTTAATCCAAATTTGTAAAAAATAACAGAGAAAACTGGCCTGTCTCCCTCTATAGTTTTTAGCAGTTATGCTCCAAAAATACATTCGCCACAGGGAAATATTTTCATTAATTCAACTGTACCAATCACTGATACAGCATCCCCATTCCTCAGTACATTTACTAGGTAACATGAATTCCACACCCAAAGCATATTTTGCATCCAAAAATGAGAAGTTATTTTTAAGAATTCAATGGGAAATGACAAGATAGAAATTATCTGCTATACGAGAACAAATTATATGCCACTCTACGAAAAAATATTAGTTCATCGTTTGACAGCCAGTGAGTCTGTTTAGTTTGGCCAGCCACAGTTGTATACAAACGACACGTCTCTCCTCTCCCCTAGTAAGCCGTCAGCGTCGCTTCGAGCACGTACACTTGTTTTGGCTGTCCCTCGTCACCACCTGACATTCATCTACTTGCTTCAACACAGACGACCTTTAGCACCCGCAGCAGCTACTCTGATCCGATCCCAAACTTCACCCTCCCGTCGGGGGGAGCGGGCGCGGCGGGAGCGCGGCGCAGGCTCTGCCGGCCGCTGCTGTCCGCGGTGCTGAACCGCCTCCCGCCCGGGCTCCCCCGCGCCCCGCCGGGCGAGCCGCAGGCTCGGGCCGCTGGCCGCCTCGTGGCTCTCACGAGGGACCGGCAACAAGTCTGGCCGCTTGTCCACGGCAGCCGGCACATCCCCCCGTCTATCTGAAGCACGGGAATTGCCCTGTAATACAAAGGACTTTGGAGATCGCGGGCAACAAAACCCCACCAGGGCCACTAGCCCATGCCTAGCTCCGGACTCTCCGCAGCTCGGGCTCTGGCTCTCGTTGCTGCCTCTCTCAGAACAAGCCCGGGCGTCCATTCCTGGCAGGGGCAGGGTTGTGCACCAGGCTTGCCCGGGGTAATCGCACCGCAACGCCAGGCACGGTTTAGGGAGCGGCGGTTTTCCCTCCCTTCCCTCCAGCAAGGTGCAACCTTCTCTTCTTTTGTTCTCAATGGCAGGAGGGTGGCGGCAGCGCGGGAGGTGTGGGGAACACTTGCACCCACAAATTCAAGGGGGATAACAAAGAACCATACGACGCGCGGATTAATTTGCATTAGCATCCATGAGGGCAGCAGCATTTTACGTCTGCAGGGATTAGCCGCGTCGAGCCCGGGCTTACCGTCCCTATCGCAGAGCTGAATCGCCTCCAGGCTGAGGTTCTTGATCACCTCCTCGCAGGGGCTCGTGGGGCTGCTCATGGTATGCGCCAGGCGCGGAGCCTCCATCGCGCCCCTCGCCGCTGCCTGCTGTGGCTTGGCCGGGGGCTGGGGCTGGGGCTGGCCGGCTCCGGTGCAGAGCCGCGCGGCAGCGCTTCCCGGCGCCGCCCGGCTCGGCTGCGAGCGCTCGGCGGAGGAGGCGGGCGAGGAGCGGATTTGTCACCGCAGCGAGCCGGGGAGGGGGCAGCAGCGAGGCGGGCGCCCGGCGCGCCCCGGCAGCCGCGTTTAAAGGGGCCGCGGCCGCCGCCTCGGAACCGTCCCTTCCCCCTCCGCTCCTTATGTAACGGCGGCCTCGTCTCCACGGGAAGCTCCTGGGGAGTCCAACCCCTCCGGGTCAGGCCCTGCGAACGGCCGGTCCGGGTTCCAGCCGGCCCTGCCCCGAGCACGGCTGCCACCGCCGCGGGCGTGGTTTGTTTCGAGGTTACTCCTTAACCACCCCCAAGCCACCGTTAGCGACTCCCTTCCCTAAGCGCGCAGCCCAACAACGGCTGTGTGCAATCACACCCAGCTGCAAGGGCTGCGCCGTCCACTCTGATCCTTCGATTATGCAAGAATTTACAGAAAGAAATATTAGCCCGTTTTAGATTGATAAACCTAGAAAAACTGGCAGAAGGTTATTGATTGCAAGAGAGGGTATGGGAACGAGACATCTGTGGCAATCTGCCCTGCACACTTACCACCCACCCTTTTTGTGGGAACGAGAAATAATCCCCATAGCAGTGGTGACATTTCTATCAAGTTTTTTTGAAAATTATTTGTTTATCAGTTCCCAGCTTCAGGAACAAGAACGGGGCCAGAAAAGGAGAAAATTTAAAGAGTAATAGGATGATTATTAAACTTGTGTAGCACTGCGCCATCGTCAGATGTGACAGCTCAGCACCCTCCCCACCAGAGGCCTGCAGGCTGGACAAAGGAGCAGCCTCTGGGCCTCAGGGGCTCCAGGAGTGCACTACTTTCTCCTGATCACAGACTGATTTTGGGATCAAGCTCACCATGCTGGAATCGGATCACCACTTTCCAGACAAAGTGGTTTGAGCCCATATCCTACCACACATTACAACAAGCATTCCTGTCACCAGTTTGTTGTTTCACCAAACCAAAATTGGCACCATTGAGCCATTGATCATGGGACATCAACACCGGTTACTTTGAGAAACAGCAGTTCATTGCATGCAGGCTCCCACCAAGACTGGGGCTGTGATGTTTCTTGGTCAGCATTGCATGACAGCAAGTCCAGAGAGTCCCTAAAGCTCCCACTTCTCTTTCTGCAGTCCCAAGACCACTCGATCCTAACTGATCTGGCACATGCACAGCAAGGCCCATGCACAGCTAGATGTCTGTCATTCCACTAGCACTGGACTTTGGAATCCTTTCATTCTTTATGATGGTTTCCAGGGACACTAATCTCTGAAAATGAACTCTGGTGTTGCCTTTCACTAAGCCACTGCAAAGTGCTGCAGCCTAGAAGCAAGGAAGAGGTTTTAGGAGCCTGGGTTCCTCTGACACCTTCAAAAATCTGTAGTAAATCCTCTGGAGAAAGAACAATGCTGAGCACCCTTCTGGGACTATGTAGTTGTTACATGCCCCTTCCACCCGACACATACACACACACACTCTTTTTTGATCATCTCTTTTTTTTTTTTCCCTGCTCTTTATTTATCTGATGTTTTTCATCATGATGGAAAATGTGTGCAGAGGGGTCAGGCAGAGGAGAAATGGAATGAATGGGAAGGGAACTTAAAGGAAGAGAAAATAAAAAGGAAGTAATAGCAGCAAGGGAGAGTGTGAGTCAGTGGGGTGGTGGGAAGGGAGAGTAATATATGAATGAATGCACAGACAGAATGAGGACAAATATAGAATCAGAAAGGGAAGAAATTAAAGTGGGTGAGACTGCATTCATCAGGTTTTAATTTTGTCTCTGACAAGCATTAATTCCCTGCACTGAAGCAAAACCTTTCTCCTTGATTTTGCAACTGTTCTTAGCACAAAGGTATCTCCTACCTTTGGCTGGAAAATCTCTTTCTCTGGAGATGGTGTATTTAGTCTCTCAGCCTTACGTTCCACATTCATTTCCCTTCCACAATGTGACAGACACTCCAGTAGCTCACACAATCTTGTTACTTCTTTGCTATAACATTATATAAAGTCCATTTGAAACAGACACTGGTTCTTGAATACTGAGAGAATTCCGAATTTATTCCCTCTGCCTCCATTTTATACACCTTTCTCTCCTCTGCTTCTTATTTTATGCAACTGAAATCAGGTTTTTAAGAACGGATGGATTTTGTATAGCTCTTTGAAAGTGGACAGCTTTGGGGGTGTTCCCATTCCTCAAAGGCATCTCATTTCTCATCTACCTTGTAGCAATAGCCCCTGTCTGAGCGATATCTATTTCTTTCCCCATACCGTTACAATTTTTTTTAAAGAAAAGACTGATTAACTCTCCAAATACCAGCAGACTTCAGTGCAAGTATAGAGGAGAGAAATCTTTTCCACAGCTCTGCTTTTCTAAAGCTAGACCTGCCTGAGACAGTATTTTGCAGAGTCACACTTCAGACTGCGTGCTTCCTTCAACCTATCACTACTCCCATCACCTGGGCAAGGGATCAACATTTTTTTAAAGCTCAAATTACTCCCAGATGTGATTCCATGCAATCACTTGGCAATGTATTTAGTCCTAGGGATTTCAGTCTCAGAGCACACGACGCTCTCATGGTGTTTTTCTCACCTGAGAGAACTATACTCTGCTTGTCTTAACAAGGAACATCATGGTCTGAAGCACAAGTTATGTTTGTGCTAAAGGATGGCAGAGTCTCAGCATATAATCAGAAAGTTTATTCTGTGACAGATTATCCCTGACAGTGTTTAGCAAAAAATGTGACATATCACAAATATGGGTCAACATTATGTAATGGAAAGTCTGCCAATGGCAGCACAACGTTAGAGACAGCAGAGGGTCATGTGTTTAAAACTGCAAAAGCTTGCAAAGAATTTGCCACAACAGCAACCTCTCAGACTTTCAACATTTAGGTAAACAGAATCTTACCAATTTCTGTAGTTCAATAACAATGTGTCTGTTATTACAGTAACCTCACACAAGGCAGGAGAAGCAGCATTCTCTACATGATGAAACCACACCAGGAAACGTGAGCTGTGACACACAGCTCTTGCCTGGCGAGGTTCAACAGCCTCAGCTCTCCTGCCTCAGCCTGGCATTCACAGTGCCCCAGGTAGGTCAGCAAGATCTTGCTGCAGGGCTAGCACTCTCCAGCAGAAAGGCAAAGAGGCTGCCAGCCAGCTGGAGAGGTGTGTGGCTTCTTTCCTAAAAGGCACGACCTCATTCCTGCCATAAAGCAAGGGGAAAAGGAATTCCTGCATATTCCTTTCCTCCCCACAAAAAACCCCCCTCCCCACATTACAAAGTTCAACCCCACCTGTGTTGCACTCTGTTTTGGGAAAACTGCTGTGCATTAGCAGCAGAGCACAGCACAGAGATGGGCAACCCCATTCTCACCATTTGAAAACTCTTTTGTATTTCTTTGTAGCAGGTTTTTGTCTGCACGTTATTAAAGAAACCCCCTTTCTCAGACCTCAGCAAGACTCAGTTCCACCTCTGCCTTCCCACTTGGGAATAAAAAACGACTTGTGTTACTGCTCAGTGGACTGTGCAAGCAGAAGGCAAAAGCGCTACAGACATGGTTTTCAGGAAAGAAAAAACAGGGAGGAATTAAAGACAGCATTTTGGGATTTTTTTTCCTCCTATTAATATGTCACTTTTGAGGAGAAAAGCAAAATATTAAAGAACAAATAAAAGAAGGATGAAAATCAGCATTGAGGGTCAGTCCTAAAAGGTGCATTGACTAAACTTAGCAACGAATCCCTGAAGTTTCCTGGAAATAAATTCTTTGCAATTTTGCAGTCATCCTCTGTCTTTAATAGACATGTCAACTGTTTCAAGCGTACAAAGGCACACTCCTGATAAAGACTGTGTGCAAAATATTATTGCAATACCATAGAACTTAAGTAAAATTGACAGACTGGTGACAGAAAAACAAAAACCCACCCCAAAACTTCAGACCCTAAGTGAAAGCCATGACTCCATAGCATTAATGTGCAGTGTGACGCCACATCCTTTGCTGAGACAGACATTGATTTATGACAATTTAGAGCACTAGGTACAGTATATAACCAGGAACCTCTTTGTTTTTTCTCAGATAACAAAGCATGAGCCTCCTCAAGTGCTCAAACAATGAAGATGATGGCAGAGGTGCCCCTTTTATACTCTGAGAAAATCCAAGGCAGAGCAGCAGTGTTTATTTTTATCTCTAGAGCGAGTTTCTCCCTCTTTCTGCAAAGGTGACACCCATGGCCACCCTGACACTAAATCCAGCAGTAATGCTCCAACTCTCCTGGAAATGTCTCTGCCTGCTGTTTTCTGCTTCAGTGTTGTTTGAGATGCTGGGAAGCCCCACAACTTCTGGGAACTCTCCAGTGAGGTGCATGCAGTATCTCACACATCTCAAAATGTCTCTTCTTCCCTGTTCAGACGGCTTCATTTGAGCAACTGTGTTCAGCTTATGTACTCAGACATCTCTTGCAAGGCCATAAAGCATACTTTATAACATCAAAGATACAATTCCGAGGCAATCTTGTGACTTCTGGTGCCAGGGAACCTAATCATGAATCCGGAAAAATGGCTTCAGTGTAGGCAAAACTAGTCTACAACTTGGATAAAAAGACAATCAGTCTGTGAAAAAGACAACCAAGGGCATATAAGATAGAAATTCACTAAAGCACAAGTTGCACAAATGAGGTAGCCAGTCTGACTCTGCCAAGCCTCTTAATACAGGAATTAGAAGTTGGCATTTGCAGTGAATAGCAGCAGCTTCAGAGCAAACAGAAGGAGGTGATACTTCCTGCGATGGATGTTACAGTTGTAAGACTAAAGGACTGTGCCAGTGCTAGAAATTTTTTGCTCATTCAAAGGAAGGCTGGAAAAGTTTGTGCAAAATGAATAATTTAGAGTTACTAAAACCACAAGTGACTGAGCTGAGAGTGACTGAGCCCTAAGCTGAAAACCAATAAAGTCCAGGGAAGAGTTAGTGAAGACTCTTACACGTGCTTGTCATGCCCTTCATCTTCTGCAAATGCCCATTTTCATCCACTGCTAAAGGGATTGTACTACTCAGGGTAAGTCCTTGCTCTGACCCAGGATAATCACAGAAATTCCCTGCTATCCAACTCTTCATTCCTTCCCCCCACCACTGCCACTCTGTCTGCATTCATAAGGACATCTTCAGAGTATGGAGCCCTCTGATGGTACCGGTTGGGTGTGCAAATATCAACCTAATCTAAGCAATATAAACAATTCAAAGGGAATATTCCTCTCAGACCAAGAAAGGTAATAAACAATTAACATTTTATTAATGTCATTGATGGTGCTGCTTTTGAATTTCAGTTTTCTCATTAGCTTTATACAGTTTGAATAAGCATCCAAGTAAGAAAAATTGTTTCATATGCAAAGAAAATGTATTCATAGTTCATAAAATTTATTTGTTCCCTAATGGACACAAAGTACTATTAATACTTAGTATTATCACTTATTAATTTCATTTTAAGTTTAGTCTCCCTTTATGAGATCCAGAGTAAGCTTAGACAACAATCTGAACCTCTCTCCTCTGTGCTGTTAATCAGTCTTCCAACTTTTGTAACCACTTTCACATTTAATTAGTGCCTTATCCTCCAGACATTGGACCATATCTTGACCTTTAAAGGATAATACTGTCTGCTTATCCTTCACAATGCTGACTCCTATTCAGATTTAGTTTCTGTCTACAAGTCAGGGGCCAGCTTTGATACCTTTAAGTGAATTTTTAGTGCCAGCTGACTTGTTTTGGTAATTTCCTTAAGATATTATGTGGCACAGCATCAAATATCTTTGTAAAGTCTTGATGCTATTCTGTCCTCTGCTAATCTTCTGGCTTCATCGTAAAAGATGTGGAGGGATAAACATTCTAATTGGTCTGGCTTGGTTTACTCCAGTACACCTGTGCTTTATCAGGTTCTTGTTACACTATCCACCTCCATATAAATACATTTCCCCCTTCAGCTTCGCTATTTATAGTATTTGTTTCAATTTGGAGCTGTGCCCATAAGACAATAGTTTCCATAGTTACTCTTAATTCAGTTTTTAAAGTCTTCTGGCATGCTGATGCTTTATTAGTCTCCTGATACTTCCTCAATTCTCTGTGGGGTTTTCTAGCAACTAGCTCTTCCATCAGTTCTTTAAATATCTGAAGGGACACCTCAGATGCATTTGCTCAAGTGATGATATTTCATTACGTATTTCTTAGTTACTTCTTCCCAGCAGTTCATAACTACATCAATGATTCCTTAAGCAAAACATTATTTCAAGTTCAATCTCCTTCCCAATAAACTTTATGGCAAAAGTCCAATTAGTCTTAGGGAGAATAAGAACTGGTCTCGAAATTTATCTCTTTATTACAAATTAATTACAATTAAAATTTTCTTGGTCATGTAATTTTGTGTTATTGTGCCTTCAAGACTTGTAACACAGCCTTTTCATATTATTTCTCACCTCTTGGCAGCTGTTTCAGTGTATCCTCATGCTGTCCTGGTTTCTCTCCTGTGTACTAAACTTGGAATACAAAACCCTGTTTTGGTGACCCTCCAGTTTTCTGCTTCTAGCACAGTTCATATTTTAGTTTTACTTGTTTAAGTAGCCCACAGTGACCCATTCTCTCTTCAGTGTTTTCCATTTTCTTTGGAACAAGACACATTTCTGCTGGCTTTTCATTACAGTATCCTCTCCTGTTCCCCTAATGCCCTTCCCACAAAGTCTTTTCTGAAACTTTCTCAACTGGTCCTGTGAATGAGATTTTCCTCATAATACTACACCCTTTCACTGGATAACCAAAACTCCTAAGATAACAAGAAGAAGAATGTACAGTTCCTTAATAAGGTTCATGAAGAAAGCCTAAGTGATTAGTTCCTTGGTGTCATCTACTTGATCTCATTTTCTTATAACTATAGAGCTATGAGCATTCTGTATAAGCACAGAAGATGGGATCTAGGTTCATGTCACTGCTTTTGTACCATCACAATCTGCTATGACTGAGCTGATGTGGCAACACAGGAAAGGCACCATTGCCTCATCCCCCTCTGCTACTGTGAACACAGTCAATTATCTGCTAAGGAAACACCAGGAAGACTGTGTTAAATCAGGGAGAATAGGAACACCAAGATATTCCCTCTCCTTAACTCAGAGACTGAATGAGTAGTGAGACTAATCTTAAATTTCTCTCATTTGACTCTGTCACTTACTGCAAGCTCTTATACTGTTTTTCAGATCTATGTTTGTTTACATATGCATTTTGTGTTGACCCAGGTTGGATGCCAGGTGCCCACCAAAGCTTCTCTGTCACTCTTCAGCTGGACAGGGGAGAGAAAATATATGGAAAATCTTGTGGGTCGATATAAGGGCAGGGAGAGATCACTCAGCAGTGATTGTCATGGGCAAAATGGAATTGACTTAGAGAAATTAATTGAATTTACTACCAACCAAAATCAGAGTAAGATAATGAGAAATAAAATCTTAAAAACACCTTCCCCCACTCTCCTTTCTGGGCTATACCTCCTCCCCAACCAGTGGTGCAGGGAGATTGGGAATGTGAGTTATGGGCAGTTCATCACAGATTATTTCTGCTGCTGCTGAGGGAGAAGAGTCCTTCCCCTGCTGCAGCATGGGGTCCCTGTCACAGGAGACCATCCTCCACAGAATTCTCCAGCATGAGAGAACGGGCAACCGTTCTCCATGAACTGGTCCAGAGTGGGTCTCTTGCCTTGTTACCACATGGGAAGTCCCTCAGGAACAGCCTGCTCCAGCATGGGTCCCCCATGGGGTCACAGTCCCTGCCAACAAACCTGCTCCAGCATGGGCTTGCCAAGATTCACAGTGTTCTTTAGAGCATCCCACCACCCTGGCATAGGTCTCCTCAGGCTGCAGGCTGGTCTCTGCTCCCCTGTGGATTTTCATGGGCTGCCAGGGAATAATCTGCTTTGCTATGGTCTACGCCATGGGCTGCAGGGGAATCTGCTCTTACACCTGGAGCGCCTCCTGCCCCTCCTTCTGCACTGACCTTGGTGTCTGCAGAGTGTTTCTCTCACATAGCCTCCCTTCCCTTACTTCTGCACAATAACTTCTTTTTTTCCTTCTTAAACATGTTATCACAGACACATTACTGCAATTTCTGATTGGCCAGTGGTGGGTCTGACTCTAGCTCTGTTGGACATGGTGGAAGCTTCCAGCAGCTGCTCCCTTAAGACACCCCTTTAGCCATCCCTGTCCCCTCCCTGCTACTAGAACCTTGCTACACAGACCCAATGCAATATGTGATCCACAATTAAAATGTCACAAAATTTCACAAGAAACAATTTCACATTAAAAACAGCAATGAAGAGCTGTGTTTTCCATGGGTTTGCTCTGGTAGGAATGCATGTCCACTTAGCACCCATATACAGGCAGATTAGATAAAGAGAGTAGAGAAATGAGCAATAAAATGAGCATTTGTCTGTAGCACTGTTTCTTTAACAACATCCACAAGCATTTTAATTAAACCATGTTCTTCTCTGAATTATTTCCTACCACTGTTACTTATGTTCTGAATATATGTCAGCCCTGCAGTATGTTATTTATTGGTAGTGCAGCAATCCTTACAGATTCCCAGTGCTGTATGTACTCAGTGCCCTGGAGTATTTAAAGTCAGTGGAAGAGTTGTGGCATTCTGTGAGCTTTGAAAATCCTAGAACTGACTCAAAATCTGTTAGTGACTGATTCACTGCTCCTGCTTCTTAAACCACGCTGCACAGGAGGAAAATTGCAAAGGCCATCTTTAGCCTAAGGAATTTATTTGCTTTAGGATCTCTCTGCAGTCAGTGTAGAGTAGAAAAATCCTCATCTGTATCTAAAGGGAGTTCATTGTAGGTACTCAGAGTTGCTCTAGAGGAAATGTTTCCTCTTGATTCTACAGGAAGCAGTGGGAGAAAAATCTTCTGAGAGTAAATTTAGCCTTTGTGAATGCCCTCTAAATTGTTCCTATGTGTGTTTGCAAGAGCCATCTTTGATAACCTGCGCTATATTCTGGACTGAGAAATGAGAACAGCAAACAAATTTAGCAAAACTCTCTCTCCAGGGCTAACACAAGCTCCTCATCTCCTTGTCCAAGGTTCAGGAGGCTTAATCTCTGCATGCTGATAGGGACAGGGCTGCCTGCAAAGCAGGACAAGTGTTCATTTATCCAGGCACAGCTGTTCCCTGATGACAGAGGTCAGACAGTGGCTCCTGTGTGACGGAACATGGATCTGTGCTCAGACTTGTCCGATCACTGCTTATCTGAGACCTGCTGAACTCACATCAAATGCTCATCATTTGTAAATTCTTTTTCTCTAATTTCCTCCATTTCTTCCATGCTAACTGCTAACCCAAAATCTTTCATTAGTTTTTAGAACAAAATTTACTAGGTTATTTATCTAATCTTTATTTTAATACCAGTATTTTTCTTCTTGATTCTCTGTGCTCTTATTTTATCCATTTTCAGTCTAACCTCACCTACTCCCATCTGTCTGAGAGCCAACTTCTGATTAATGTGTCTCCACATAAATTCAATTTAGCCATTGACAGTGCGTTTTTGGGGTTGATCATATGACATCCACCTGGTTATTTCTGGGATGAGGAGGGAAAATGAGGTAGAAAGTAGCAAAAAAAATTACCTTGTGTGTTGAAGCAGTTGATTTTAATTAATGAAATTAAATTTACTTGGTTTGTGTAGCAAAGTTTTGGTTGTTACAGGGAGAAGCTGTCAAAGTTTCCCCCAGGTCTGATAGAACCCATGCCAGCCAGCTCCAAGGAGGACCCACCCCTGGCCAAGGCCAAACACATCCACATGGGTGGTAGCACCTCTGGGATAACAGATGTAAGAAAAGGGAAGGGACACTGTGCAGGAGCAATCAAAAGAGAGGAATGAGAATATGTGACACCAGCAGACACCAAGGTCCGTGGAAAAGGAGGGGAGGAGGTGCCCCAGGCTCTGGAGCTGAGATTCCCCTGCAGCCTGTGGGAAGGACTCACACTGGCAAAGTTCAAGAGGGACTGTCCTCTGTGGGACAGACCCCATGCTGGAGCAGGGGAAGGGTGTGAGCAGTCCTCTCTTGAGAAGGAAGGGGCAACAGAGAAAATGTGTGCTGAATCGACCAAACCCCAAATTCCCCATGCCCCTGTGCCACTGGCTGGGGAGGAGATAGGGAAAATCAGGAGTGAAGATGGGGACGGAGACAGAGATGGGGGAAAGGTGTTTTAAGATTTACTTTTTATTTCCCATTATCCTTCTCTGATTTGATTGGTAATATATTAAGCTAATTTCCCCTAGCTGAGTGCATTTAGCCCATGACAGTAATTGCTGAGTGATCACTCCCTGCCCTGATTTTGACCCACAAGCCTTTCATTACATTTTCTCTCCTTACCCAGCTGAGAAGGGCAGTGTCAGAGCAGCTTTGGCAGGCACCTGGTACCCAGCCTGGGTCAACCCACCACATACATTTTCTGGTCTTGCCCTTAGCAAGCTACTTACAGTAGCTGTCAGTTGACAAGAAAGTTGTCTATGGGGATTTTATCCATCTTATAACATATTGCCTGTCATGCTGTGGAAATATTAATTTACACACATAAGTGACAGTAAAGTTTTCCAATACCACATCGAGCGCAGCAGCAGAAGGGTATGAGGTAGAGATATACAGTTTTGTACCTTAAATACCAGTCTAGATTAGCCCTACTATTTTGTGTGGGCAATAGCTAGACTACTGCAATTTAATTCCTTGCATTTTTAAAACAGTCATTACATTTTTAAACATATTTTAATGCTGTAGCTCCATCAAATTAATTTAGAGGTTGCACCAGTTTAATTATACACACCCCTACAGTGATATAGCTACAGTTCACAAAAACTAAGGACAACCTTTCCCCTTAATTTCTGTGTACCACCAAACTGCTCCTGCCAGGAATGAATTAGGCCTGGCATTAAGACAGTACTGAACCCTGAATGTGTTTCTCGAGGAGAGCCAAATATTCACATATATTAAAATCTCTAGAAATGTATTACTACATATGTGTTTGCATTCATAAAGTTTATCAAGCAAAGCTATTCAGAACAAGAAGATATGACACAGAGTCAGCCTAAGGATAGATTGAAAATGGAAATGTTTCATCACTAACTAATGACTGTTTTCATTTATTTTACTATTTATGTCAAATAGTGAAATAGAAATGAGTGCCAAAACCTCCATTCTCTGCAGACAGTTTGAGGCCTGAGCAAAAAAGCTCCATTACCACATTTTTATTGTTCTTACTTGAAGTTGAGTAATATATCACTAAAAACTAGGTGAAACAAATGAAGTATAAATCAAGCCAAATTCAAAGATTAATGAAATTAGCATTACCAGACCCATAGGCTGTCTATAGACTGACCACTAATTCTTATACCTTCAGGAGTTAATTACACAGCTATCACAACACTGAAAATGCACATGACTGGCCTCTACCTGAATTACAAACAAACCTTCCCACTCCTAGCACAGGAGCAGTGATGTCTAACAAAAATGTGGCAGCAAATAATTCAGAGACAAAAGACAGAAAAGTACTCCACAATGTCTTCAGGGCTTCATCCTGTGCTTAGGAAGTGTGAGGGATGCTCAGTGACAAATTACACAAAAATTGGGAAGCCCAGCTTCCAGTCAAAGTAGAGATTGGCACTCCTCTCACCAGAGAGTTCGAAACACTTGTAGAAAAGGATTAAAAAATGTGCAGTGATCACGATGGCTAAAGTGGGGAGACCCAGGCTATCTCTCTGGGTCTTGGTTCTGTTCTGGTGCAGTGCTTCTGCCCTTGAATGATGCTACGCAGCCCTTTTGGGAATAGTGGCTGTCAGTGAGCGTTATGAACTTGCAGTCAGTCTGGACAAAGATGCTCATTCCCAGAGTGTGAGTCTTTTTGGCTGCAGAAGGCAAATACCGGCAGTTAACAGGAGTGTCAAAAAAGAAACAGCCACAAGCAGTGGGGTTAGGCTGCAGTCACTCTGGGGGCTTGAGCACTCATCCAAATGACTGCCTGACAGCACTGTCTAAATGGAAATATTATGCAAACGGTGAATTCATCCTGGAGTAAAACCTCCTCCTTGTGTCTTGCTGGCAAAGACACTTTATCAACAAATATATCCAGACTGAAACAGATCATGCAACCAGCTTTAGAGAGAATATGTAACTTCTATCCCTATTTTCTCATTTTGGATTTCTCCACCCTCTCAAAGGATGGTGGTCTGAACTCATTTTACTGTCAAACTCGCACTGACCTCAACAGAAAATGTCTCATTTCAAAACACAGCTGAGCACAGCAGCCAGCTGCCTTTGCTTGAGCCAGGTGTTCCCAAACCAAGGTTGCAATCCCACATGCAGCTGCAAGGCAGGCAGTGAAAGCAGGGTCAGTTCTCCAGCCTATTATATAGTGCCTCCACAGACTCTAGGAGCAAAAGCTTTGCTGCAACAAAGATCATGGGTATCTTCTTTCACTGCTTTAAAGTTGTTTTCCCCTCTTCCTCCCCCTCAACTACTGATGGAGTCTTATTACTGCTTGATCCAGCTGAACCCTAAGGCAAAATTTTCAGCATTGGGCACGCTCCTGCAGAGAGAGTTTTTGTATGAATTATAAAGTCAGGGCATTCAAATACTACATCAATTCACTTCCCACAGGCTTTCTCCATGAATGCTTATTCATCTTGAAATGATGGTACTCTAAGAAGTCACTTAAGCTCTTAGGCTTTCCTGATATCATGTCACAACTTCAAGAACAATCAAAAGGAAGAATGCTTGGAAAAGCATAAAAACAAAACCCATAGTCAGAAAAATTTGTTGCTGCAACTTCTGCTAAATAAAGAGATCACTCCCTGCACAGATACAGCATAACATGTTCTGTTGTATAGCTCATAACAAACTTTGATTCAGTCATTTCTGTCACCATAAGTTTATTGCTCTGGTGGCCTCCTTGTTTTGGGACATAGACCAACATAAAAGCCCCTCTGCACACACCCTTCTAGAGACTGTAAAGGAGGAGAAAAGAGATGTTCCTCCCACTTCACTGGGGGAGGGCTGGTGGCTATTTCTGACAATCAGATTCTCATTCTGGCAGAGACATCTTAAAAATTATTTTTTGTTGTCATTACATGTAGTAGCATTGGTAGCCTTTACAAAGCACTCTTGTGTTTCAAAGATAACATTACCACACAAACACTGCCTGTGCACTTCCACAAAGGCTAAGCAACACATTTCTTACTGCCTTAAATCATGTCTTCCAGGCCTGCTGGAAATCAGAGGGGCTGACACAGGGGAGCAACTAAGTGCAAGTCACTTGTAATGTTCTACCTGCTAACTAACGAGCAGACAAGCCCTGGCAGGCTGGCTGGAGCTGCAGGCACACAGCACTTGCTATAGCTCATTTCACAAGGGTAGCACTGCTTTCCTCTCTCTTGTGCCCTCTGCCACATGCCAGCAAGCAAACAGGAGCACGGGAGCAGCTGACCGCTTCTGATGCCAAGGACTGTGTGTGCGCTCTGTAACAGCCTGTGCTCGCCAGCACTTCTCAAAGGAGACGAGAAGCCAGTGTTCCACTTGAGCCTTGGGCGAGGGCAGGGGGAAGGAACTGCCCCCTGTACTCTTTATCCTGTCGTGGGAGCTAAGCAGAGGAAGCCAGGTTTAGGAAAGTGTGCAAATGTGGGACCATGGTAGATTGTCCCCTTCCACACAACACAGCAATTGTGGGAGTGCTGTCGGGGCCATGGCACCAGCTCTCCATGCAGAGTTCACACAGTCTGGGAAAGTGGGCAAGGTGGAAGCACAGGAACCCCTCTGCATCCTGATGCTGTTCCTTCCCTGCCTAGGGCACAGCACAGTGCCTGGGACAAACAAAGAAGTAAACACAGGGCAGAGGTGCTCTCACAGAGTCACAGAAAATGCTGAACCGCAAGGATCATGAAGTCCAGTTCCTGGCTTTGCACAGGACCTATCCCCGCTATTAAAACCACTTTACCCTTCTCTTCCCTAAAGTGCTTTATCCTACTCACTAAGCTAACCAGTGGTCCTCAGGGAAAAGAAAAAAATGGAAAACCCACAAGGGGCAAATAACGCTTGTCATTTCCATACACCAGCCAGGACATGGTAATGATGCTTTTCTCCTGTCATTGATCAGGGACATATAGAGAAACCACAACTCTGAGGAGTCAGGAGACATCTTACCATGTGCATCCTGAGTGAGTGTCCTCTCCCCATGCTGCCATGACACTGTGTCTGCAGGGTCCCTGAGCAGCAAGAGGCTGGTGGAGGGAATGGGCCCCACACATTTCCACTGTTCAGAGGCAGTTTATCAATTGTTTGAGGACCTGTCCAGGTCAAGTTTGCTTCTATTTTTGGAGCTGCATAATGACTGTTGCTGACATATGCCCACAACTGGCAGCACACATTGATCAGTACTGTAAATGACCAGTTTCCATATGTACAGCCACGTGTCTCTGTTCTGCTCCAGGCTGCTGATAAAGATCCACTGGTGGTAGCTGCTGTTTAATATGGTAAATGGTTTTGGAGATTACAGTCTTCTCTTGTGTAATCTTCTTACGTAAGGACTGAGAAAGAAAACATGTGAAGTGCAGAATTTGAACATCAAAACAGCAGTGGATCTGGAGCTCAATGTCTTGAAAATCTTTTCTGACTATCCCAGGCTAATAAAAAGCCAACAGAAATAAAGTTCACCCTCATATATACAAGAAACTTAAATAAGAGCTGCACCTCAGCATAGAATCTTGTGTGCTAATCCACTATGTGGTACTTAGCTAATCAGATGTCCCATGAATAATATGGGAGGTAACTGGAGTCAATTTTAATCTAAGTAAAAACTAAACAAAACTGAACAAAAAGTTTCAAAAACTGGAGTTAGAAATTGTGAATGGGTTGTTCCTAGGACAGGTTTAGGTTGGAGAAAAACATGTTGCTCTTCCTAACCAGCTACCTCGTAGTGAAACACACATTTTGAGACTTTTTGCATGCTGATTTATGATTTCAAGACATGATACTCCATTTGGTCTCCTCATGTGCTGCATCAGCAGCTCCTGCTGTGTGTTGCCTGTTGCTCCTTTTGCTCATTCCTCATAACTTATGCTTGTAGTAAAGACAGAGGGACTGACTTAAAATGATTAAAATCTTCATGGCAGAGAGTGAGGAATGTAAAAACAATATGAGTTAAAGAGAACAGAAAAAAAATAGCAGAATGGGTGGAAAATGCTGAGAGGCTCTTTTGTCCTTTTCATTCCTATCGATTGCTGTCTGCTCTGTTCCTTTCTTTATCTTTCTTTGCTGTATCATGTGTCATACTGCAAGCTTTGAGAACACTGTGCTCAGATACAATGGCAAAGAGCCAACACATGCAAGACCTGACAATACCAGAGATGAACAATGTCCATGGGTGGAGGCTGTTTGCAGTAATGTGAGAAATTTCATGCCCATGGAAGAAAGGTCATGATCAGGAGAGGGTCTGCCCTTCTTTACTTCTGAACAAGAGGTGTAGAGGGCTCATAGCTTTACAGAATTCAGCAAGATATTCAGCAAGTTGTTCATTGCTTTTAGATGAGAGTTGTACCAGCTCTTAAGGGAGCTGATAAAATACTGGAAAAATCTTCCACCAGCATTTGCTCAAACTTTTAAATGAATTCAGTTTAGCTCTGTTTGTCCTTCATTTACCTTCTAATGAACAAATGTGCTGGTGATGAGTCTCATATACAGTGCAATCATTATGCAGATTATTCAGTGAAGGATTTGGAATAATGCATTGGTAAAGACTGGATTCCTAAAAGACAGAGGCAACTAATGAAATTTCACCTGTGCCCTGTTGCTGCACTAGATATGCACAAAAGTCCTTATCCAGAGGGGGTTTTGTCCTATTCTAAAAGCTGTAATTCTGAAATTATTAATATTAAAATGTTTTTCCTGCTGGACCTGATCAGCTTCTCAAATGGAAAACACAGCCTAAACATGCATATTTTATCTAAAACTTTTCTGTTTTTCTTTCCTGTTTGCATTTTTTCCTTAAAATGCAAAATCTTGCTTGATGTACATTTCCTTGGCAGTATAATCAAGCCTGAACTCAAGGGAAAAGTTGTTAAAACTCCCAACACTGGCTTTAGAGTGAAAAAACACAGACGTAACACATCCAAACACTATAGATGTGGCCATCTTCTCTTATGCCCTGCAGAATGTCTCTGGTAGAGAGAATGCCCAAAAAGAGAGAGAGTAAGGAGGAAAAAAAAACCTAGATAAAGGAAAATCTATTGCATGTTCTTGTTTCATGGTGGGAACAGGGTAATGACCCATTGATAATATCTAGATGCAGTCAGTCAAGAAAATGAGTTTCCTGTGTTATATTAAATGAGGGCAGCCTGGTGACCACAGTGGCTGATGGCCTGAGCCCCACTGAGCTCTGTCCCTGTTGCTCCCTGCTGTTGCTGCACACACCAGCACTGTGAGTCTCCTGCCTTGCTGGGCCGTGCCCACCTGTGGACCCGTTTGTGTCTCTCACAGGTGCTACACTGGTATCCAAGCTCATAATTCTTTAGACAGACTCCTCAAGATAGTTCTGGAGAGTTGGTAACTAACTCATAGTGTAACATACTTAACCGGAATTTCTAAAAGAAGTGCTCTTTGTGAGGCAGATGATGACAGCAAAAACAAAACCAAAGCCAAACCCTCAATGTTTTTAAACTATTTTGCTCTCATCACACAGAAACACAGAGCCAGGGGTATTTCAAGAAGCTGACTTTTTGCTCAAGTCTATCTTTTCTATTAACAATTTTCTATAAACTATCTCTGCAATTTTCATCAGGTTCTTCCAGTTCTTCTCCTTCAGTTGCTGTGTTTTCCATCCTAAGCAGTAAGTTGGCTGTCTGGCTCTCTTCATTCATTGTGACATTAGGTACTTCAGCCTAAGGCGCCGGTGTCTCTCAAAAGGTTGTGCAGGGTGGCAATGCTTTGATTCAGAAGACAAAAGGCATCCAGGCACACAACTCAGAGTTTCACTAATTCCTTGACCTGTGCTGACAACGAGCATGCTTTTTTTCCCAGTCCTAGGAGGGAGACATTCAGTCATCCAAATATTTCTTTTGGACACAAATACAGCTTAGTTGCAAAAACCACTGAATGTATATGAAGTGCAGACCTTAGTTATAACGGCTGTGTTCTGTATGTGATTGATTGCCTCCAGGAGGGCTCCTCAGATGGAGCTGAGCTGTTTGTGTTGGAGGCAGTGGCTGCAGACCAGTGTCATTTGGTGGTCACCAGATAGCTGAGTTTTCTTAGTGCTCCTATGTACATGCCCCAGCACACACTATTATTTTAAAAGTCATTAACACTGCTTACTAGAATTCTGAAGGAAGATTTTTTTCCTCTGGTTCTGCAAAGTTTTTGCTTTTCCTTTTGCACTGAAGTCATAATTCTATTTCTCCTCTCAACCCTCTTTTGCCAAGTTGCCTTTTTAATTCATTCACCCAATGACATAGCATACATAATTATAATTATTCTTTATTTATGTATGGCACCTAAATACTTTCCAAGTAATAGAGGGTAAGGGAAACTTTAAGGATCAATCTCTTATGAAGTCACCTAAGACAGAGATTATGTTCTTTCTTCCCAGTGTGGCAGCACAAAGGAAGTTCACTGACTCCAACACAGGAGATGATTCAACTCAGATGATCAGATGATACACTCTGGATAAGCAAAGAAGGATTTTCACAGGAAAACGTTCTAAAATTAGATCTGGAATTTGATGGCAGTGTATTTCAACAATATAATAATGATTATGATTATAATAACAACAACAACTACTGCTACTACTTTATACCTGTTATGACAACATCTCAAGTAATTAAAAAATAATATGCCCTGAAACTATAAACAAATAATTTGTCAGTTATCTGGAGGAATGTTTTTAGTGCAGCAAACCCAGAATAAATTCAAGGAATGAAGTTATGAGAGAGTCTGAGCAGTAGAAACCCTCCAGCTTTAAGAGATGTATATGTTGATGTCTATTTCTAGACATTGCTTCTAACCTAACAAACATGTCCCTAAAATAACATGACACCAAAACACAGATTAGGTCAGAAGGGAATATTGGCAAACACCATCACACCACAGAGATCCTCCAGGGCTCCACTTAAGACTAAATAATTCCACACAGCCATGAGTACCCAATGGGAACTGCTGGAAGGAGTAATTGTGGCCTACTCAGGTTTCATCTCTCCAGTAAATTTCCTGCTGAGAGTAATAAAATACTGGATAACAGTGGATTACAACATCAGGAGTTCTGAAAGCATTCAAAGAGTGACATTCCAGAAGAACCCCTTTTGATTCTATACCCAAACTCCAGACAAGAATGGTACTGGTGGCATTTTGGAAAGATGCTGGTACATGATTTAGATCTATTTTTGTATTCTGTGTTTCTATTTCAAAATATTTGAAATGACCATTAAGTTCTGAAAGCATGTACATAAAAAGTGGAAGTTGTTTTCCTCACACTTTGTTGGTTAGTAAACCACAGTATGATCTTTACATGCTTCCTATTCTCACAAGTCTAAGGAACATAAAATCCCTTAGGAACAGGGAAAAACTAATATGCAATCACAGAAATGGTATGCACCAAATTAGGTTGATTTATTTGGTTTTTAAATGTGAGAAATATAATTCCATTGTAAAACTGTGTCAACACCCTTAAAAGTAAATAGGGACACAAATTTAAGCTTTGAATATACCCTTGCAGCACATTTTGGAGAGAAGCAGGCAGAGACTATCTTAGATCTGAAATAAATAAGATGAAAACTTTTTCTCCAGTTCCCTGCACTCTGAAGGGAAATGCAGCTCCCAGGCTTCATCTTGTTAGTGAACAGACCATCATGGGCTGGAGCAGCGCAGTCCATTAACAGAAGGGCAGAAAACCTTGTGTGCAGTTTAGGTACAAAGGCTGATTTTGGAAGTCACCTATCTTGTTGCTCAGAAGTCCCATGCCTGGAGGAGCCTTCTGTAGCTGTGTGTCTCCATAGTGCCCTGAACAGTGTGTCCTCCAGCAGCCCCTGCAGGGACCATCCCCTTGGGCAGGATGGGATGTATGACCTGGGCAGCTGCAGGAAGACCTGCTCCACTACGACTAAAGGAATAGTTGTCTGCTGTATGTTCTGTGCACAAGTGCTCATTTTAATTAAGGTTTAGTCTCCTCAATCTCTACACTAATCCTTGGCTCTCTATAATAATATTCCCATCGAGGACTCCAGGGTATTCTCTGGCATCAAACAAGTCTTAGCTGATGTGTTTGTTCTGTTTTTACAGACTCCTGTGTATCCATCTTCTTTTATATTCTGAAAAATATGTGAGGCAAAAAAAAATATCACTATTTGAGCATTGGATGATAATGGCAATTTATGGATTTGAGGAGGAGAAAAGGTGCCACTAGAGTGTGTAAAGTGGGCAGCTGGCACAGGAGCTTTTGCCAACATTTGTGTCAATGTGGGAGTACAGCAATATGGTAGCTGTTAACGTTGCACTCAATAAATATCTCCCCATATGTGAAGATGTGACTAGCCTTTTGGAGGAAGATGCTGAGTATTCTCTGTATCTGTGGCAGGATTTTAAGTGTAATCCCAACAAATCTCAGCAGGCCTTCATATGTGCTTAAATACTGTGCACATAAAATTGCTTTCTTGAAATACAGCGTATAAGGATGCAGTGAAACAATAATGAAATAATTCACACATTGAATTATCTGGAGAAAAACAGTGTAATGCTCAACATGACACTTTTTATCAGCTGATTCAAGCCTTAAGGAAAAATACACAGGCCTGCTGTTGTCCAGCACATGTGACAATTTTTGTTACTATGTGACTTGGATTCTGTATTATGTATTTGTGTATACACAGAAACACTTAAGTTACTTCCAGCTTTGTTTTTGTTTCTATTAGAAATAGGAAAGACATTAAAATTATTATTTTAGGACTGAGGAAATTGTTTCTGTTACACATGAACTCGTAACTATTTGAGTTAAACAGCAAAAATTATACTGTAGATAAAAAATGGCACTAGACCTTTTTGGGGTATTTTTCTATAGCTATTTCTTACCATGAGGTTTCCTACTGTGGATTTTCTACAACCCTTACACAGTGATTCACTACATTCTTTTAACAGGGAAAAATAATCTGGTGCTAGGGTTCTTTCCTATAGTCATATTCTGTTTTCATTTTGCCATGATATTTCTCTCTATGAGGAGTGTGTCACCCTTTCTCCACTTCTTCAAAAGCCTTTCCCTGCCTCCATCCACCACTGCTACTCTTCTGTCATCCCTACACAACTACTAATTCTAAATAAATCCCATAGCCCCATTCCCTTAGAAGAAAATTCTATATAATAAAAATTTATCATGACATCAACAACTGAAACATCATCTTTCTGAAGAGTCAAACCCACTGAGGTTTTCAAAAACTTTTGTTTGTGAAGCCTCAAAAAGCTTGATTATAGAAGCAAGTAAAACAAACAGAACTGAAGCAAACTCAAAATGTATACTATGTAACAAACTGTCCAACCAAACCACTTGTAAAATCAACCATCTACACAGGTAGAGTGAATTTTCCATTTGTTTTTAATGATGCCTGTTCATTCTCCAACCAGCCAACAAAATGAAGATTCTACCTACAGAACATCACCAATGCATTTGTTTTTACATTGACATAAACACAGTCTTTTATGAAAGAATTTGGGAATGTAAGGTGGTGTAGGAAAAAAGACAGTATTAAATGACAGTGCTATTTCAAACTAAAATGACAAAATGCCTCACTAAAGTGCTGTGGGTACTATGATGGACAAAAATGCTCTTGCATGCATAGGAAATTAAGTTTTATAGTTTCAAATGCAAATATAAGAAGGGTCATTTACACTTTCTTACTGAAAAGCTAATAACTTCCACATTTCCTAATAAAACACTTTCAACAAGCCTCATTAATGCAGCTATTTACATTCATAGTTATTGACATAAGCACACAAAAAGGGGAGATACTTTCTCCACTCTATCTCTCAAGCCTAAAATCTTGAAATTTATAGCTGTAGAGAAATATTAAACACTGCCTCACGGCAAAACCCAAGCATTAAATAGCACCTTCTGAATGGAAATTAAGGTCCTGAAATGTTGCTCCAGAAAGTGAGATATCAGCAGGCTGGTTTTAGCAGCAGGTGGCCAAGAAAGGCTAAGGCAGAGGTGAGTATAATTTTTTTCCTGCCAGCAAGGGGTCAGCCCATCACAGAGGAGTGAAGAGCTCACAGGGATGGGTCTGGATCTTCCCCAAGAAGGACAGAGGAGTGGGGAACCTGAGCACTCTGCAAAGTCACCACTTCTCTTCCAGTTGAAGAGCAAGGCTGTATTGTGTTGCTGCCTCATTTGTATTTACCAAAGAGGTGAAAGAGCAGCCTCATGCTGCCATCACTAGACTGGTGTGACAGCAATGAAATTGAGGGATGAATCTCCTCCTTGCTCTCTCCTTTGGTGTTTCCAGTGTCCCAAGAAAACGGAGAGCAGGAATGTGTGCACTCACACATTGCTCAGAGGGGGCTGCCATCCATCCCTTGGTCTGCTGCTTCCAGCTTGGATCTCTCTTTTCGAGCAGATCCCACCTGGTGAGTCAGGCCTGGCTCGTAGCCAGTCCCCAGGTGGAGATCTGTCCTGTGGATACTGGTGGGTGGTTCGTGTGTTTGATAAAGACAAGATAAGGCTGCAGCTGCAGCTGTGCTGGCAGCTGTCCTCAGCCTGCCTTCCAAAAGTCTGGGGAGGAATACCAGTGGGGAAATACTGTGTAACTGCATTTTGCATAGACAGTAGTCTGCCATGACATAGATAGTGGTATTTTGGAAAAGTTTCTTAATCTACCAGTAAATAATCTTGCATCAAAATAAAGACAGCTGGAACTTAATACCCTACATAACTAATTTTCCATAAGAGTTAAAATGAAGGGGAAAAAAAAATCAGTAAATCCGAGCATGCTGACCCATGCAAGATACATGAAAATGGAAGGTTATATTTATGAAATTTATAAAGCCACGTAATACTTGTTTTATAGTCAACCACTGCTCTGGTGGGCTTTAGAATGTTAAGGGAAACTACTTCAGCTGCAGAGTAAAATCACCTATTTCTTAAAATAGGTGCCAAAATAAATAGTCTGACATTCCACCGTGTAGAATAGAGCATTTTGTACATATATAAATAAACATATAAAATTCCACTCAGGAAACAATCAACAAACAAACAAACAAACAAACAAGTAAACCTTTATCCTTGAGCATCTGTGATCCAAAGACATTCAAGTCCAAGAAAACAAATAATATTTGAGCTTTGTCAAATACTCGTACTCAAGAGCAGGTCTAACATCCCTTCAGAAGAGGGCACCATCTCCTACATATTTTTTCCAAATCACATACATGTACTCCCCTCCTTCCAAAATAAATTTTGAAGAGTATTCATTTCATGGAAACAGCCATGTTCTTTTGAACAGATGGGAAACCTGATGGACTGGGATGCAGTGAATCCCTTATTTGCTGATTTCAGGAAGGGATATTTCTGATTTTGAAAACTGGTTTTAGAGAGTTTTCTGACTTCATGGCTTAGGAGAAAATCAGCAATGTAGAAAATACAATCATATGTTGATATGTAGGAATCAGACAAAAAAGATATAAGCAAAGTACATAGATGAAGAAAAATGCATGTTGTAGTTGTCCTCATAACTTGGGTATTCCCACTCAACTCCTTCAGTCATTGCATCCTTAGGATTGCATCAAGCCATTAATTGTACAGTAAGTTCTCCTGCTCCCCATAGCATCACCACTCCCTAGTTTCTGCATATCTGAGCATCCCATTGAATCATATTTTCCCATCAGGTTCCTCCAAGCCCCTCCATCCCAGTTTCTCTGCTCTTTAGCCCCTTCCTCCCTTAGTTGCTCACCTCCCTTCCAGTTCCCTTTCCTCCCTCTTTGCAGTCTCCCCCTGCCCCAGGAGTGCTGTACCTCGTGCACAGGGTGAGTCTGGGATCCCAGCCTGGGGAGCTGCCTTCGCTCACGCTGGAGATGGCAGCTCCTCTGTGGGCCCTCCTCGTCACTAAGGGCTCTGTGCTGCCCTGCTGCTGCTCCTCCCCCGGCTCCTGCCAGTCCCCTCATTCGGACACAGAGAAGAGAGGTTTTGTTGAAAGTTGTGTTGGGGCCTCATGAGGGCATGGTCCTGCCCACTCTGGCCTCTTGCCAGCCTCCAAAGACACCTGAAGGGAGGGGTCAGTAAGGATCCTGGGATATTACTGTTCCTGTCCCAAAGTCAGAGGAGTGTGAGCTTTGAGTCATGAAGGCAGTGTGCCTACCAAAATCTCTTTGCAGCCTGCACTCCTGGTAACCTCCCAGTCCCAGAACTGGGGAGGCTGAGCAGGGGAGAGGAGGAGGTGGCAGCATAACCAGGCTTCCCCTGCTGCCACTGTCATCGCATTTGCATTGCAGGGAGATGATCTGGCTGCCTTTGTGTGGCCCTTTGGCAGGAGCCCAGCAGCATTTCTGTGCCACTGCTCACATTGTACTGCAGGAGTATAAACACAGGCTTGTCCACAGAGCTCTCAACAGCTCTGGAGGAAATCCATGATTGCCCAGTGTCAAATAGGCCAGAGAAGCTGGGTTTCTATTGACCAGCTACTGTCCTTATCCTAATACTCTGTCTCTTGTAGAAACGTGGAAATTCGCTGGTATCAGAGAAATAGGACAGTATGATGTTATTGTCATAAATATTCTCAGTCAGAGGTTGATGCTACAAAACTGTTTTTAATGCTCCACGGTTTCTAAAGACTCAGACTGGCTAGTGTTTAACCATGCCAAGGTGCCACAGAGTAAATAATTGAGGCAGAAAATATATAATATTTGAGAAGGAAAAAAGAGAGTTGCTAGCATGAGGAGAAAAATTATTTTGAAACCAGAAAATACCATCTCAACCAATCCTTTCCCTACACTATAAATATTTAAAAGCATAAACTATATTATCAATAATCTACTCCTTCCTGTCCAACTTCTCTTTGACAGAAAGAATAATCTTAGAAAACATAAAGACAAGATCTGTCATCTACCTAGAAGGCTAGGCACTGTATATGAGCTACTTATATGAGCCACTGTACCATTATGATGACTGTGCATGGATTTGTGTGCCCACACAAATTTCCAGGCCTAAGAACACAAGAAATAGAAAAGAAAAAAAATCGGCAAAGTTGTTCCTCTCCAAGCTCTGAGATCTCAAGAGTGGGAAAAACTCCACTGTGCTTCCTGAATTAAATGCACGAATTTGAAACCCTCTGGCCTTCCTTGCTGATCCTTCTGCCTCCTACAGCCCTAACTGGACAGGCACTGGTCCAGTCTGCCACAAACACAGGGTGTGCACCTCCCCCTGGGTCCCACCGCCTACACAGCAGGAGCTCGTGTCGCTCCTACAGTGAGCTCTGGGGAAATTCCAGCAGATTTAACAGGAGCTGGTGTGCCTCTTACAGCCCCAGATGATGTGGTTTTTTTCCATTTCTCTGTTGTCACTCGGGCAGAGCTGCTTTGCCCACAAGGAAAGCCCTTGCCTGTCTGTAGCACGTGGAATCTGGGAAAGCGTAGGTGTGCAAGCAGGACCTCCGTCTGCTCCCCTTTGCCTGTCCCACAGTGGAGCAGGCAGAGGGGTGAGGCACACACAGGAACACTCTCAGCTGCTGCTTTACTTGTCTGAATCACAACATGGCATTTCATGAATAACCCCTTTTCCACAAAGACAAAAGCAGGATTTTGCTGCCAACTTGTCTAATGCTGCAGAGACCAGCTGATTAAACTATTTGGAAATGCATGTAAATTATCTTTGTTGCACTGACTTCAATGAAGCTAGACAAACTTATACCCACTAGGAAACTAATTCTTATGTATTACTGCGGTAATGTTCTACTGGATATATAAAGAAATATAAAGAAATATAGTTACAAACATAAATATGAATATGAAAAGAAAAAGAATCTTTCCCTTTCCTAGAAGCTGTTACCCCATCAGGTATCCACAGGACTATAAAAGTCTTCAGGCTATAGACTTAATTCTCTCTACCTTTCACCTGAAATTAGTATTGTTTTAAACAAATGCAATCTTTATAATTTTTCCTATCTCAATTCAGTTACTATTTCCTGCTCCACATTTAATTTTTAATAAGAAATTCAATATGTACCCTGATCAAAAAATTAATTTCCTTTTGAATTACTCAAACGTTAAAACTCTGCTTCTGTGGCAAAGAGATGGCACTCTGAAGAACAGAGCTGTCTACAGAAATCTTTTTGATAATGGTGTTCTTCTTTCAAATCCAGACATTTTCTTGATTTAGAATACAAATTGAGCTCTAGTGTGTAAGTCAGCTAGGATCTCAAAGTTGGCCTTTATACTTTGTCATTAATTAATTCCGTCCGAGAAATTCAAACAAAGATACAAACAAAAAAGTTCTCTAAATACATTACATAAGGCATTCAGAATATTCTAATTCATTCCCCTCCAGGAACACAGCAGAGTCAAAGAATAGTGTACACAGCATGTTTGGACTGTATAAAAAGCACTAGAAACTGTAAGAATAGTTTAAGACCCATTTATTTAAAGCTCTCCTTTATAAGAGCTATTGTAGAGTGTTTGCTAATCAATATACACTTCTGAGTTCTAAACAATTGCAGGCTTAATGAAGTGTGATTTTCTTCACTTTCAAATGCAGGAACAGTTTCCTATTAAAAAGGAGGAAGTGCAAGCAGAAGGCAGAAGACCTCCAAAAATTGCTGGAACTTCTGAGGCATTTAAATATTGGCTAGAAACTCATATATTCTTGTTTGTGATCTGAGAAGGAGACATCCCCAAAACACCCCATGTACAGCTTTAAGTCAGGTAGAACAAGAATTTTCTCTGATACAGTAGGGAAAGCCTTCAAAATCAGGGGAAACTCATACAAATTAGTCCAATTTTAAAAAAAATCTCATTTCCTTGCAATTACCACAACATGACTAAAACAGAAGCTGAGAATATGGGTCAGTGGTCAGACAGCATAATGAGATCTTCCACGTTGAGTAATCAAAAATAGTTTGTGCTTAGGAGTAAGTACCACAGCACGGAGTAAGAATAGAGCAGCTATGTCTGTTCAGCCTAAAAGTACATTAAGAGTTTTCTTTTTCTCAAGATTCACTTATTTCAACTTGTATAGAAACACAAGGGAAACTTATCCCTTCACACCTTTGGCACAAAACTTAGTAGCATTCATTCACCTGAAAACCAGATCTGTTAGACTGGGAGAGGCAGAGTCACAAATGCAATGTCAGAAGGGAAAAGTAAAAAGAAAGGGAAAACTCGTCATTGTTGTGCTCCTCACTAGCCCACAGTATGCAGATGACACCTCCTTCCTTGTCCCTCCTGTGTGACAATTTCTATAAAAGGCCACAGAGCTTAGTTGTTACAACAGTGCTGTAAGTACCATTAACTTCTATGAGATTTCCCTAGGCCATTATCTCCTACTCTTAGCTCATCATTTGCTGGAGCCGAACTCACAGAACACTAATTCCTGGCAGCTCCTTCTTGGTGCTAGGATCTTGTATGGTCATTGTTTTTGTGTAGCCCATCTCATTATTTTCTTGTAATCTTATTTACTGTGCAGTGAGACCTAGGAAAGTCCCACACCAAACAGGATACTTTATAGGACAAAATTTCTAACACTTGATTGTGAGCATGCTGCATGAGAAAGCCAATATTTGACATCCTCTTCACTTTTTATTTTAACACAGACCTACAATAATTGATGATCTTAACAGAGTCTTTGCTTACAATAACTTGCAGCATTGCCTGAGACTGTTTGAAAAGATGCAGTCCCTGTAAAGGACAGAGATTATTTCCAGTGCTTATATCGGCATAGAGAAGGATATATATTTCTCTTTTTCTTTGATCATATCTGATAACAAAGACTATATTTCCATCATGCAAATTTTGAGGGGTTTGAGGATTGTGTTTAATGTGCATTATAATTAGTGCAAGCTGTTTAAGTATTCATCAATGCTCTTTAGGCACTGGACCACAGTCACTGAAAGGCAAAAAAGAACCAATTTCACTTACATATTGTAGGAGTATACTGCTGGGAACAATCTAAATCCAAACCAAGAAGAGATCAATGATTTACCTCTTTCCTCCCTATAATAAATTCCAAATGTCCAGATTCAGTCTTTTTAGTCCACCTGGAAATTTAAGACACAACTGCAACCGTACTGAGACATGGCTGAATGCATTGTCCTCCTCACCTAAATATCCCAGACCCAGAGGGAGCTGATACCTGCATTCTCAGAGCTTATCTCTCTGTAGAGCTTTGTAGTCTCTCATTCAAGACTTTGGATTTTCTCTGAGATATGTGGCTTGGAAATGAATCTGGCACAATAGAATCCTTTTTGTTATGTAATTGGGAAAAATCATATTTTCTTTTAATATTAACATGGGTTTCAGAGGAAAAAGGAAATTCCACTTTTCTTAAGGAAACAAAGCCCATCTGATCCCATATCTTTGCAAGGTATAGAGAGATATCCAGGCATGAAAAGCAGGCTTTGCCATTTGTCCATGAAAAGCAGCATCATATGATGCTATTTGTGTTTTATTGTGACTACAATTTACAGACCATATATTCTGGTGCAGTGACAGATGAATAGTTCCATGGCACAGCATGGGATGATGATCCATTATACACAGCTAAGGGTCTGTATGGAAGGTTTCCATGACAGCATTCTGTGTATCATCGGTATTTTGGAAATAACACTAAGCTTTGATCTCTGACTTCTACAGGTTTTACTGTTCCCATGAAACATTATATTCAAGCAAAAGAAAAATCCAAGGCTAGCATGAATATTTTACATACAGCCAGGAATGCTTGGAAGTAATATTCCTGTGATAAACTGTAGAGCTAAGTGATAAACCACAGAGCTAATTGTTGATTGCACCTATTAAATATCTTTAATTACCTGTTCTACTCTCTGGCCAGTAACCATTCTGTCTGGGGACTTATTCTGAAGTTTTATACGGCTGAACAGGTTCAGACAGCTGGTGTTTCCAACCTGATGTCTACATTAAAATACAGAATTTTTTTGAAAACAAAAACTGATTCAAAGCCCAAGAGAAGTTAGTTTCAATCCTGGGCCAAACAAAAAGTGATTTTCTGTGCATTAAAACATGTTGGTTTTTAAAGCACAGCATCTTGCTCTACAAAGCTGAGGATGAGTTTAGCACTGAATGATGAGGGAGAGCTGGGACAGGAAGGGCCTTAAGAATATTTCACATTCAGATGTTCATAAAAGTTGTTCCAAGTAAAGTTATAATCTCTTTAGCAGCTGTTTATTCCTCCACATTTGGACAGGGATTTTCCAAGGGGTCTGAAGGAACTTAGATGCCCAGTTCCTATAGAATTTCAGTAGCATTCCACCTCTTAACTCCAGAGTGTTGCTCTGAAGGCTATGAGACATGAAACGCAGCCTCTGTAATGAGTTTAAGCAAACAGTGGGGATCTGTGATTTTTCCAGAACAAGGCCACAATACAGGTCTTATCTGCAGCACAGGGAGAGATCCTGTGCAACTTTCTGCTAGTTTGGAAATGGAGACTTTTCTCAATCCACATATGACTCTGCTAAAGCAAAATACACAATCACATTATGCATATTTGTCTGTAAGCATGTGCAGATGCAATTATTACAATTTATATACAATGAAATATCTAACTGGCTGCAATCTGCTTAAGGAGCTTTTCTCTTAACCATTTGAATTTCAAAGCATAGATAAAATTGCAGAAGGATTTTAATTGTATACAAGATCTGAGCTTAGATAAACCATCTACATGGATTTTTAATCTTTTGTGGGCAGCCAGTACTTCTTAATCAATGTAAAAAAGAATTCAATAATAAACACTGAGTGACAATACAAAAGCATGGATTTTCTAGTACATTTGAACATATGGCACAAAAATATCTCCCTGATAAGGAAGAGGAGATGTACTGTTTCCAAAATGCAGCTTTTATTATATAATTTCCCCACATTTTTTTGATGATTATGAGTAAAATCTGAAGATGCAGAGAATGAAGCATACAGAATTCCTCAGCTGTACTCTCATGGATAGAAAAAAAGACCTACTCACATAGTCCATTCCTAAAGTAAATCCCAAAGTGTTTTTCTGTATCAATGTCAGGCAGGAGCATGAGCCACTGGTGTCCTACTTTTGTGCATGCTCTTCCATTTCAAGCTCCAAATAAGCCAATAAAATATACCAAAGCATATTTCCATCCTTGCAAATGTTTTCAATAGTCCTGCACCCTGTCAGGTAAGCAGTTTTGCAGGGGCATGGCAAGGAAATGAGCCTTTTGCTCTTGTTTTAAAGAATGTACTGATGTAACTTGTGAAAAAGTTGTGTGTTAAGGATTACCTGATATCCTTTGATAACGGGCAACATGAAATCAAAGCTTCCACAGGGATCAACAAGGGCAAGCTGCACTGGTGGCACCACAGTTAACCCAGCACAGCACTTTGCAGTGAGCCATGGTACTGCCTAATGATTAACACAGTAAGAATTTGTGCGAGAGACCAGGGCTAGGAGAAAGTCTAAAGCCCTTAGCACAACCCTAGAAAAACACACAGATGAAACAGGCTAAGTTCCTTGCACCAACCTATTTCATCCAATGCTAGAGGAAAGCAATGCTTAATCTTATTCAGGGTTGGGTAGCATGCTCAAGAGAGACCCTTGGCTCTGGTAAAATAAATTTTAAAAAGCCAAAACTGGAGAATTTCTCAGGTAAGCAAGAAAGTGGGCACTCTGAGCCCACAGAGAGGACTGGCACTTTGCCCTGCATCCCCAGCTGCAGAGGCCCTTCTCACATAGAGAACACGTTTGTTATGTGCCCCACAAATCTGACAACAGACCCCTCTCTGTTCCACAGTCTTCTTGGCAACATCACTTTGGAAAACACATTGTACAAAATGTGGGATAACAATCAAACAAACCTACAGTCAAGGACAAAGCAACACCTTGTCAATAGTGAGTTTTGATGATAAGGTGTTCCCAACCCAGACAATCTGGATATGTAACCTGCTCAAGCCAAAGTCAGAAAATAAAAATGAACTATGAATTAGCAAGCTGTGAAGGAAGCCAAAGAGGATTTTTGAGTTTCTGCCTTTCTTGATGTCTTGGCAGCTGATAAGCTTTTGGGTTGGCAGAGGCTGCCTTGCCTATCGGGACTGTCCTGCACAGGGAGGGCTGAAGGAAGGCTGCAGAGGGCAGGTACAGGAAATACCCATGGGCAGAAACAGCAGCACTTTCCAGCAAATTAGAGCATGGAAGTGTAAAAAGCACTTAGATACCTAATTTTAAAAATTGTGTGTCATAGGGAAGTGAAGATAGATGCATCTTGGGAAGAGTTTTACTTCTGCTCTGAATGTGCTGGCAGCATGATATTGTGCACTTGGCAAGTTTCCCTAAAATCAAAACCTTAAATCAATGGGCAATGTATGCCAGCATTTCTTCGGCTCAGAGATGGGTTTCTCTTCTAGGTTTTCTTTTTTTCTTTTCCTTACTGATGAAAATTTCGAGGAACCCTTGAGCTGTAGAAAATACTTTGCAGATCCCTGCTTTTAAACAGATGTCATTTTATAGAAGCTGGTAAAGTCCCGGGGCTCCCTGGTTGTTTTGCTTCCTCTGCCTGACTGCAGTGAGAGCCAGCTATGTAACATCTGATGCCTACAATTCACTCATCAGCAGCTATTCTGCTTGTTTTTTCCAAAGAGAGTACCACACAACTTTAATCAGAGTTGATGTAGATCAATGCGAGCCTTTACTTTCATTATATTTAAAGGAACATACGATTTATTGATTTGCTATCAAATTTTAGCACATGTTTTCTCTTTTGTCTACAGTCAATGCAGCAGATCTGTAGATCAAATGTCATTCAGTACAAAACCAGAATCATATCAGGAAGATGATTAGGCAATGATATTGGCACAGGACTCAATTATTTTGTAATTTCAAGTTTTTAATATGTAATGATAACTACTTGAGCACCAAGTTAGAGACCTGAAAAAGCATTAAATCTGAATGTCCTTGCCCTTCGGGTTTTTTTTTTTTTTTAATGGCTGCTTGCTTAATTTAAACATTATGTCTTATTTCTAGATATTTTAAAATAATTTAAAATCAAAAGCTAATTTATCTTGTAGTGTTGAGAATTAGTTGAAACAAACAAAGAACAGGGGTTTTTTGAACAAAGAAAAAGCCCACACACAATGCTGCCATATATCCTTTGCTTAACATGCCTTTTTCTTCTTATTTTTCCTGAACAATGTGGTCTGATTATACATCTGACATGAGCTTATCACTAGAGTCAGGAATTAGGTAGGATTCACCACACTGGCAATGTACAGGCATGCACATATTAGATATTTAGTCTGACAACTGCCTAGGCTCCCTCTACAGTCCAAGAAGCAGGAAAGGCAACACACTCTACTCCATCCTCAGCTTGGGATCCTCTTCAGTGACCAGCTCCACCTACATGGCTGACCTTGGCTACATAGCTGAAATTTATAAAGCCATATACAAAAGATATGGGTGCCGGCTGCAGTGAAAGCTGCTGCTTTTACTTAAGATCAACTCTGCTTAATTTCACAGGTTTGACCCAGCCCCAGCACCTCCCTTCAGCAATGCATTACTTCCGTGAGATTAGTGCATACTTACTGTCAGGCAAATGCAAAAGGGACTTGCTGAATCATGTCCTCAGTCTGAAAGAAAGACTGATGTTCATTTGTTAAACCCTGTAAAAATTATATGCCATTCTTAACGGGGTGAATTAACACAGAATTAAGGACAAAGCAAACTGACAGCTGTAGTGCCTCTAACATATGAGAGGAGCTTTTAGCACCCTTGACCTTTTCTGCTCCTTTCCTTCAAGTGCAGAAATAGCATTCATATTTCCTTCCCCTCAGAAACAGGGAAAAGGAACATGGAAAATAAGTTAATACTTATGAATGACAGCATGATTGTCCACTAAGGAGGCATCATCAGCCACTAATAAATCATTTTTTCCAGGGTATAATGTATATCTCATAGGTCTCCTGCATATTAGCAGTGCTGAAGCTGAGGACAGAGAATACCAGTTTTGCTTTTGCTATGTGAATAAAGCCACGATCCAATGTGAATGACTCATTGCTGTTGTGTAAGCTTGTAAGCATCTTTGCGTGAAAGATGAAGGCATTCGAGATGAGCCTGCTCGAATCAGTGCCATCCTCTCAAACTCGAGGACATGATTCTGAAGAAGACAGTCTTGAAATGGAACAAGATTTGAGCTACTGTGTTACTGGAAAAGAAATCCACCACAGATCAGCTAAGAAGTATTAGTTACTTCAATGTACAATTCAGCTTGGCCATGGAAATGCCTCTGGTCAGGATCTTTTTGAACTGCAACGCCAGCCATGCAGCATTTCTGAGGAAAGGTGTGGTCATTCCAAGTCTATTTTAGGGAAGTAGGTAGGTCTGCAACACACACTAAAGGGAAGTTAGTTTCATGGTTATATTTTTAAGAATTTGTTTCAACAGTAGCAGATTGATAAACTTCTTCAATTATTAATTGCAGTTTTAAAGGAAATTTTATTTCCCTGCCTCCAGTTTTCACTTGACCTGTCAGGACAAACGTGTGCTGTGAAACCCCACAGAATTGCTGTCATAGGCTGGGTAGCAGCCCCTGCTCCTGTCCTCCTCTGCTCAGCCATATCAGCTGCTTAGATAGTCAGGGGAGGTGAGGAGCTACCCTGGGAGCCCACAGATGCCCTGCCTGACAGGCACTTTGCTCCAAGAGCCCCTGCCCTTTCTCTGTGGCTGCTGGCTGTGCCCCCATGTGTTTCCTGACGCATCTAGAGGAGCTACTTGGCTCACAGGGCAGCATACACCACTTGCCTGGGAAATGGCAGTGTGTACAGAGCCTGGGAAGCAGGGAGGGGTAGAGGTGTCTCATTTACAGGAACGGGTACATTCCTTTGTCACAAGACTGAAAGTACATATGGCCTTCATGAACTTAGAGCTGTTATTTCTGGCACTGGTTCCCACTATCTCACCAGTCCTGGAAGCCATATTAGCAGGTACAGCATGGATTACATCAATCACAGCCAAACATGAAAAATCTGGAAAAAAAAAAAAATCATCATCTTGCCTCTGTAGTCTTGCCTAAGAGATGACACAAAGAAGATAATACAAACTTGAGAGACAAAACTTGTTTAGCAGGCCCTGGTTCTTTACACATCCAGGACAATGTGTTGAGCTCTGTTGGCTTTGCTTCCCTGGGCAACTGCACTGAAGCTGGAACACTTCCCTCACTCAGCCCAAATGCTGGTTTGTAGAGCTACATAATTCGATTTGCTCTGGTGGTTCAAAAGGTCAGTAGGAAAGAGCCCCTGTGGAGAGGAGAGTGAGCAGCTCTCACTAACAAATGGGTGCTTGCCTTGGAAAACAGCACGTCTGTTCACATGCATCCAAACTGCTAAAGCATCCCACTGAGAGTGAGCCTGCTGCAGGAAGAGACTTCACTGATCTGTCAGTCACCAGGAGTTACACAAACAAGAGCCAGAAAAAACATTTTGCTCTTTAAAAGGGAGTCATTATATATAGTGCTTGATAAAATTTATTCTACTAATGCATGGAATAGGGAGGGAAAACAGGACCCGGATTTTTGAGGAAAGCATTCAGATATAAAATGTGACTTCAGCTCGATGGTGGTGGTGTTGTGGCAGGATAGAGACAAAGGGATATTCAAAACACACAGCTAAGAAAGGTGAAAGAAAAGCTGAATCCCAGCTGCTGTGTAAGGACAATCATGGTGTGTGAGTTGGAAGGGAACTCGCCAGGTCCAAGTCCACATCCAGGGCAACAAATAATACAAAGGCAACAGTTCTTGGAAAATTTCAACTATGCATTGCTAAGATAAAGCAAAAGCATTTTCAGAGCAAATGAATAAAGGTAAAACATACTATTCTTTTTCACAAACAGAGCAGGTCAAAGCAGTGTTATTCCACAAGCACTATAAATCACAAAGGAATGTTCCTCAGAATACAGTCCTGCCCTGCTCCCACCGGAGTGAGAGAACTCACTGAGGGAGAAGATTAGACCTATACGGGGAGCACCAGTCTGCCACATTTATATAGCATCTCTTATCACAAAGGGTTTGAAACATATTTAACACGCAGTGTTCACAGGACCATTCAGCTACCAATGAATAGAAGCCTTTTGCTAAACCACAGCAAGAGCCGACCCCTCTGCCTGGAAGGCTCCGTGGTGGGGGGGTGGGAGAGCCCAGGCTGGCACCATGTCTGCCTGGAACACACACTGCCCACTCTGCTGCCAGCGGGCACCCTGGCTGCACTCAGAGCACCCCAGCAACATCAGCGCCAACTGGAATTTCGCTCAGAAACACTCAGTGCTTTCACCTGCACACACCTCACTGCTGGGGGAGAGTTGTGTGCACGGCAGAGGTTGCTCCTGCTGATCTGCATCTCCTGGAAGCACTCAGAAAGTTGGAAGGGGAGGGAAGTGCCAAATGCACATTGACTGGCAGATAAATGATTGTGGTTGTGGATGTTAAATTTGGATTTTCCCAAGTGGTCTATTCCTGTTACTCCCCCAATGGGTTTGGTCTGTCAAACCCGCCACTCCCTTTCCCATTATACCTATTACCCCTGTAATCATTCAGTTTAAAAGCTTGGAAATCGGGGTCCTGCGGGCTCTTTTGCACCCCCTTGAGAAGAATAAACACCTCTGTAAATATGCCTTCTCGGACCTTTACTTCAAACCCCGACGCTGAGGGGTCCGGAGCCTGGAAAGCAGAGAGCCTCTCTGCTTCCTAGCGTTCAAGGGCTGACTGCAGCCTGAGAACGGCAGCCCCTGACTGCAGAGCCGGGGGACAGGGCCAGCAGGGCCCCCGGACCAGCAGTGTCAGTGATGTCCTTGGTGCTGTACAATCCTCCTGCCCACTCAAAGGCGCACCAAACCCCAGCTGACCATCAGACTTCTGAATCACTGCTCTCTGGACATGGTTTATGGAAGAACGGTGTAGAATGGCACATCGCAGAGCACCATGCTGGGCATAATTTACCAAAGAAGCTGCACTGCCTGCTGAGCTTGAGCAGACCCAAAGAAATGATTTAGACCTGAAGTTACCTGTAGGGCCCTCCCAGCCTTTTGAGCCCTGTGCTTAAAATGTCTGTTTATGTCCTCTTCCCCTCCCACCCAACATAACAGGAGGTAATTAGTATGAAAAAGCCAGATGCTGGTAAGAGAATATTGTGAGGTCAAAATGTTTCATACATGTACTTGAAAAAATAAAAAACAGTTACTAAAGTGTGGTTTACACAAAGTGCTCTTAGCATAATTTTTTTAAAGGCACAGCAGTTCTAGAAATACTCAAGTTGGGTGGTCAGTATTTTTGTTTCAGTTTCAAGCAACTGGTGGAAAATAGGAACAGACAAGCCATGAAAGCTTAAACCTAACTTTGGCTGCTTTTCTGGCGACAAATCACTGCTCAGCCTGAAAATGTTGCCATAGTCTACAAGAATAAAACTGCAGATCAAATGGTATCTCAGAGTATGTGTCAGTTTTAATGTACAAGGCCTTTATCATGAAGCAGAGCTAGGAAAAAAGCCCCAAACCACTGAGGGCATTGTGGCATTTTTTTTCCTAGACAGTAACAAAACTCCCGAATGGTGCTATTTGTGGTTTGTGTCTCAGCATCAGGAACATGTGAATTTTGGCTTGTAATTATTCAGGACAGGAAGCCTGAGCCAAGGATAGGTTTTATTTCTCTCTGAAACTGCCTTTCATACTTTCTTGAGATTGTTCAGGAATGACCCTCAAATCCTGAAGTGATACTCTGTGTTCTTTTATCAAGGTGCAAATACATTAGGAGGAAAATTTTATCAGAAGCCACCTTTAGTAACTCACTTTCAACCTCTCTTTTCACCACTTTACAGATAATAAAAAACCCCTTTCTAACAGCAGGGACAGCAAAGTCCTTGAGAAATGACCCAGGAAAGAAACACTGCAGTGTTTAAAGAGAAGCTTAAACAAACTACATATCAGAAATGTGTTTAAAGCTGCAGGAGCTGAGCTGGAGCTGCTGCTTTGCAGCTGGGGAGGCAGAGGATGGCTGTAAAGCTGTCCGGGCAGCACTTGAAGGTGAAAGAGCCCAGTATCTCTTTTTTCACCCTCACCGAGGCAGGAACTTTAGCTTAGATGCTGGGAGAAGTCCCAGAACTGACAGACCCTAACCAGCCTAATCTGAAAATTTAGCCCTACCTGTAAGTGTTTTGCTCATTATAGCAATAAAAAACAAGGAAGATTAAAAGGAGAGGGATCACCTGTCACCGCAGGTTATGGGATGTTCAAAAACTTTGTAGGTTCAGCTGGGTTCAAAGCAATGTTTAGCTACCCTGCTGACAAAATTGGTTTTCCTGCTTTCTTGTTTAGGGTATTTGTGCTTCAGATGCAGCTCTTTCCTCCATAGTGGGCCGTCTCCCTCCATGCTGTGTTCCAACAGAAAGGAAGCTTTTACACGGGAAAAATGACACATTTTTACCTTGTCCTCAAAACCTTTCATCTAAAGTCTAGATTGTGTGCAAGAGGTACCAAATGCACCCAGGCAGCCATTTTCTGCGCTCACAGCACAGTCCGAGCTTCTGGGTTTCTAGAGTTCAGCTGTGGTTGATTCTTCATGAATACTGCTGAGTTCCTTCCTCTGCCTGCAAAGGGACAGCTCTGTGTCCTCATTTTCACTACTAGGATGTTTTTGAAAAACTCCCCATTATTTTCTATTTTGAAAACATGCTGTCTCTTCAGGCATTACATTTTGGCACTGATAGACTCTCGGGCTTTTATACAGTAAATTGATCAGATAATTTTTTAAAAAAACTATTGTTCTGAATACAATTAGAATTTCTGGCTCATGAACTGTGTTCATTTTGGCCTCATCACAGCTAAAATTCTGACTTGAAGCCCATATAAATATTTGCCCTTTTAGCACTTATTTTGATTCTAATCATACTCATAGTTTGGTTGCCTACTTTTTAAAGAAGAAAAGTACATGTAAATCAGATTAAATAGATCACTTTGCTACAGTTTTGCCATGAATGTCTGTTCTACAGAGCAGGACATCACTGCCAGATTTTTCCAGCAACCTCTGTAATTGCTTTAACATGTATTTTCCTGCTCAAGCTTACTATTCGCCGTTAATTTTATTAGCAGGAAGACCCTGCCTAATATTCAAACTCCAGAAATTTCTGCACTCATTTATGTTTATTTTAAAAACCCAATCAGTCTTAGCAAATATACTCCTGTGCTGTGCAAACAGGCTGACCTCCAGCACCAGAGCCTTGTAATGAAACCCCAGCAGGTTTGAGGTGCATACCCCAAGCCTATTCAGAAGAGATCCATTTCAGCCTTTAAACACACGAATATCTGACACTGATTTATCCAGAAACAGTGTTTTCCTGTTCACTTCTGGAGGCAGATTTGGATAAGATGAATGGCTGGTAAATTAATATAGGTCTGGCTTATGAAAACAGAGTTCATGTTTTTCTAACAAAAACAAAATAAATTTTTGGATGGACTTCAGCCTGTGGACTGACTCTCCCCACATTTCCAGGTGTGCTTTGGCATTTTGTAGTAGAACTAACCCAGGACAATAAGATGGAGCCTTTTAACTCAGCTTGGCTGGTTCAGCTGAATAATTTGTCAGTGCGTTCACAGTGGCAGGCACTCTCTTTTCACAGTGTACATAACAAAAATTAGCATTTACTGCGATGCACAGGCTGCACGCTGCTGTCCTGTGATGTTTCTGGGAGATCGGCAAAGGCACGGGAGGGGCAGGGCCAGCGAGCCCCAGCCCCGAGCTGCCAGCCTGCGCCAAGGCGCAGCCCCCGGTCTGCACGCACCGTGGAAGCCGTAGCACGTTGCTTGAGACCACTTAATTTAAAACATTGACACAGAAATCTATCACGATTAACATGAATTATTGCCTGCCTTGCCAGTTTCTGCAGTGCAGTGGATGGCTTGTCGTGGTCAGGACAGAAACACCTACAGTGTTGCTAACTCGGAGTAGCTTTTCTGCAAACACACCTGACTCGGGTGACCTGGCTTTGGGATGGAAACACAGAGCTTTGCAGAAGGCACAAATCCCAAAATTGAAATGTGAGAATCAATACACCATACATTTCTTTTGCCGTATGCCACAGGTGCATCATGAGCTATCTGAGATTCCCCAATGCATCATTCAAGATCCTATTCAGTGTCTTTACTCTGAAAATACCTTAAAAAACACCAGCCCTGAGTACACCAGGCACCCCATTTTTACCACAGCTTTTAGAAGTGGGAGAAGGAATTTATCAAAGTGTATTTAAAGGAGGATTTTTGTACTAACTTTTTTAACAGAAAAATAAACCCATGTTTCAGTCAGTTTAACATATTATACAGTAAAGAATGTGCTGGAGTTCATTATTATAGCCAGTGATGTTCCTAGGGTTTACTCAATATGAGTTTATCTGTACCAGAAGGATATAAACAAAGGGCCAGATGGGAAAAAAAACCAGACATTATAGCCAGACCCGACTATGAAAAACTACAGAACTGAATCCAGTGTCTTTTTGTCATTCTTTTAATGCATGCTATGCTGAAAAGCATCCAGTAAGGAACTGGATACTTCAGCAGAATATGTCACTTTCTTGGATATCTTTTTCCAGTTGTAAGTGACTGTTACTGTTAAAAACTCCTGTCTTACTATTTGCACTCATCTGGCTGCAGCTTCCAGCTGATGATATTTCTCATGCCTTTCTCCACTAGATTCAAGAGCCCATTAGAACCCATTAAAGTATTTATATGCTGTAATCAAGTTGCCCCTCAAGCCTTTTCCTGATGTATTACATAGATTGAGCACCTTAAAAATCTCTCCCTAGAAGGCATTATCTCTAGCCCTCAAAGGAGTCTGGGAATTTTTATCCCACTCTGCTTGTCTCCTAATTGCTGGTTTTTTATGTTTTCTTTTTTTTTTTTTAATTTGTCACGTTTTTAAAACCACAATCAGACCATCTTTCCCAATACCAATTTACCAAGAGTATACAAAACCATATCACACATTATCTTCTATTTATTATGCCTGCTTTAGCCATCTAGACATTTTTTTTCCCAATGCTGAATACATATTAGCAGTTGCATATGAAATATCATCTCAGTTGCCTGTTATATTCAGCAATAGACACAGCACCCCTTTCCATAGCTGTAGCTGGCAATCCTTGTTCCTAAAGATGAATTCTTCCATTGAATCACTCAACAGTTTAGAAGGTAGCTCAGATATTGGTGACACTCTTCTCCTGTTATTCAGTATTCTACCAATCACTGTGTTATCCCAATTTTAGTGCTTATCTCAGATTATGGAGAAACTGCACCCCTCATTGAACCTGTGCACTGAGGTCCACTTTACAGACTTGATTTTGCAGTGCTGATTGACGTATACATTACAGTAAAAAAGTAAACTTAACCCAGAGGGTGAAACCAGCTTTGTCTGACCACAAGAATTACACTGTTAGATTTCAGTTCTCTCTGTCAGAAATCTTTTTCCTTAGATTTTTCTTGCTTTTCTATACAAAATGAGAACTATTCCACTTTTTGGAAATGTCATTAAGTAAATTCTCGCTTTTACAAAATGATGGTGGATTCTTCTGCTGCTCTTTTGCATTTCAAAACTTTTAATGTATGCTGTTTGGTTTTCCCGAACTTCTTACTTTCTGTGCTTCTAATTCCTTACTTTATTTTCTCATAAAGTAGAACACGCTTTTAGCCAGAACAACATTTTCATATCATCAAGGGATACTGGCTTTTTGTCCATCTGGAAAACTCTCAGAGATCTCTGAGATTTCTTTGATGTTTTGTGTGCATACATGTCATAGTTGTCATTATGTTCACTCAGCCCTGATAAAGCAGAGCTTTGGACTGATGTTGGTCACTCTAGACATCAGTGCTTGGGACTGGTTCCCTCTCCATTGGGTCATATCCATTACTGATGTAATCAGGACACGATCAGCAGCTTCCGTGTCAACACCGATTTCTGGCCCACCAAGCAACCCCTTTTACACTCTATAAATTAGACTCCATTTGCAGCTACTGCATCTAAAGAGTAAGAAATTTTGAAACAGAAATGTGCCTTTAGAATTAGGAACTTTAATAATGCTCCACTTTAGGTGCCTGAGCACTATGACATACGAGCTTAAGGGTCAAACAGGTCCTCTCCTTTAAACCTTGTTCTTTTCACTACATTTTGAAGAAGAACTTAGGAAATCATGTATCATGTTCTGTCATTTTATTTATGATCCACAAAAGGTTCTCCATCAGTATCTTCTGATGGGCTTTGTAGCAGTAATGCATTTGAATCAGAACTAATCTGTTCTCATTCACCAATGTAATTAATGTAAGCTAAGGTCTCTATAATACCCAATTACCAGATACATGCATCGTCAGAAAACTTATTCACATTCATCCCCTTCCAGGTTCCTAATTTTCTCAAAATATTATCTGAATTCTGTGCAGACCAAGGGCTTTTGATAAACTTGGCAAATTAAATGGTTCTAGCCACCTCAGTGCAGATAGCTCTATTCTTCATGGCTTAAAATCCTATCTGTAAAATCTGCATGACTTAGAAACACTGTCAGAGTAGAAAAAGATAAGCTGCTTATGGTAGGTTGGAAGTCATGTTAGATTACAGTGGAATTTGACTGTATTTCTGGAGGAAATCCATGTGTGTGTCAATTGTAGCAGTTAGAATTGGGTCTTTTGGTTATTTATGCAATTGGGGTACAGAGAAAATTCCCTGCACAAGCTAAAGCTGGGAGGGCAGCTGCTGTGTCCCTCCCTGGCAGCACAGCAGCCTGTTGGGCTTCTGCAGCCGTGCCCCCCACCTGTCCTCAGGGCCCTTTGCACAAGTAAAGTGAAACTGCAAAACTGCTAAGCCAGAACCTGACAGGGAACTTCTCTTTACTATGCCTTGGTGCATAGTTTGTTTTATGAATGACTAGTACATGGCATGACTATTTCTATTTTTATTCTCTGTTTCAGCTGGCAGATTATATAAATGTGTTGGTACAGCTTTGCATACAACACAAGAGAACTGAGTTTTCAAGCAGGTTATTCTGGAAGCTCGACAAAGGAAACAATGATCCCAGGGAAGAACTAACATGAAGAGGAGAAAGAGGCTCAGATCAGTGTGTGAAGGTAAGATCAGGGAGACAACATGATCTGTTAGGAATGTAATTTTTGCCTGTAATTGCCTTCTTTCATTCTCAGTGCCGAGTGATGCTCAGTGTACGAGAGACCTGATGAACATGCTCTGAAGAGAGAAGGGAATCCAAGACACAGCAGTGTGCACTCACAACCCAGGGAGAACCACGGTGCCCTGGGCTGCTTCAAAAGAGGGGCCAGCAGGTTGAGAGAGGGGATTCTACCCCTCAACTATGCCCTTGTGAGACCCCACCTGGAACACTGCATCCAGCTCTGGGATCCACGGAACAGGAAAGATGTAGACTTGTTAGAGTGGGTGCTGAGAGGTCAGTAAGATAATCAGAAGGCTGAGGCACCTCTCCTATGAAGGCAGGCTGAGAGAGCTGGGAATGTTCAGCCCTGAGAGTGGAAATGGTTGTCTGCATTGCAACTGTGCTGCCTGAGGAGCACTGAGGGTCCTTTCTGATTGAAAGCAGCTTAGTGTTTAAGCACAAAAAATGAACACCGAGATTTTCCTGCTTTTCAGATGAGACAGGTATGTAGGATGCACACAAAACACGATGTGCACTGCTTGTTTTTCTGGAGACTGCATCAACCAGGAAACTATTTCAGCACACCTGATGTAATCAAGCTTTCAGACAAGGACAGATATCACTAAGTTAAGTCATGGGATTAAAGTCAGAGGTTAAACTGACAGCATAAAATGCAACAAATGGGCAAAGAAAGAGTTGAACACCCATAATAAAAACATTATAGGAGACAGAAAATTTAATTGTAGCTACAAAAGAACAGGAACCATCATCTGCACTGAAGCAGAAAAAGCAGTGAGGGAACACCAGCCCAGTGACTGTGACTGCACACTTGCTGAACTCATTGAGAGCCATGACAAGAGAGGTATAAGCACCTGATGCAAGATTAATGATGCTGCCTGCAGGAGAAGGTTCAAAGCAAAAATTGCCAAAGGAAGCAAGAACTAAAATGATATTACTTAAAATATGTGTAAGCAAATAAAAGGGCCCTGGCAACACCAGAGGAAGTACCCTAGACATTGGATCAGAAAACCCTGTATCACTGTATCAGCACGTTGCCCTGCACCAGCAATCTTGAGGAAAGGACATTGACAAATGACTGCATGCCTGGACAAGTAAATCAAGTTTTCTACTCATGTATGCCACAGAAAGCTGCAGTGAAGAGGTTCTCATGTATTTTTCACCCTGCTGTCTGCATTTCAGCTGGGAAACCACAATTCAATTCAATAAAAAGGTGAAGCACTCATGCCAAAGTAACTAATTGGAAGCCCTAAGAAATTGGGTTCAGCAAAATATGTGCTGGAGCTGACAGATATCTGATCTAATTTCTAACCCTCCAGCCTTCCCAAACCTTGTTTATGTATTAGCCAGAGAGAAGATATAAAGATATAAGAAGATATAAGGTGAAATAAACACAAGGTTTGGTTTTTCTTTTAATATATGCTCTGATCAAAAATTGGGATGAAATTTCCGTGCTGTAATTGGCACTGCTTGAAGTAGATTTTCCTTTTTAAAGTCAGTGATTAGTTGAAATATCACTCTTCTCTACAACCCACAGTCAGTCTCTAAAACAAGCTACATGGATGATTTTCAAGGCTGTTGTTATTTTTGGCTGTTTGCAGTAATTTTTCAGCTACGGCTTTTCAAATTGAACCGGATACTTTCAACTGACATGCCAAAGTTTAGGCAGGATGTCTTGAATCCCACCTCCTCCAGCCCTCACGCTGTCTGAAGAATTACCATGACCAGAAAAGGCTGATTTCCTTTCACAAGCTGCAGGCATGACAAGTCAGTGCTGATTGCAAGGAATAGGAACAAACTCCTGCTCTCAGGCTAGTTCCTGATGGACAGCAGAAAAGGAATTTCTGAAAAAGTCTCCTATTACACTTGAGTAAAAAAACTTTAAAAAAGCTGTGTTAGTAACACAAATAAATTTGTTCTGTGTCCATAAGGGAAGAAAGCAGTTTTTGCACGTCTCTTGACAAGTTTCTGGTAAATGCCTTGACCCCAAACATCACTGTTCTTCTGTCCTCTTATGTTCCCTTTTGGCAGGTCTGTGCAGTGTGTTGGTGGCACACCGCTGCTGTGTTTGGTCAGCTCTGTCTGTGAGTGACAGCTTGTTTTACTGGGGTCTGAGCAGCCAGTCATCTGGCAAGGACTCGCAGAGGCTCCAACCCAAAAAGCCAATCTCTTCCTAGCTCCAAGCCTGCACGGCTTTAATGAGCTCTTGTGGAGAAGCAGCAGCTATCAGACATTCATTAAAGATGAGGACATCCTCACACAACTACTAATTGCTCTAACCCACTAGATTGTGTTGTTTGTGAAAACTGGAGCCTGCAAAGTGATTCTCTCAATTTAAATTTTTGCAACGCTTTGTGCCTGTTTTGAAACTTTCCCACTCTGCCCATGAATCAAAGCACGCAACAGATTTATTTTCTTTTTTATAATGACAGAAGAGAGTTATTCTGCTGGGGTCTGTGCATAACCCTGTCTAGATAAATATTCAAGTGCTGAAAGCTATGCTATCGTTAACTTTCTGAGAAATTAATTATAGGAGTATCATCAATACTATGTCCTGTATAGTGTACAACTATTGGAATACAACCTTTCTAAACATCTGTGTGGAAAATATTTTGTTGCTGCAGGTCTGATTAAAATTAGAGTAAAAGCTAAACTATTAAAAAGGGGTGTGCAAGTCACTACTGGATCAAAATGTATTTCCTCAGTGAAGTCAGAAACCCTCTAACATATATCAGTTTAGATGTCATTAAAAAAAAAATCCGTCTGCTCATGCTTTTTATGAATGCAGTAACTTCCAGTTTACCCAAACAGTCATTAGTTCTCCTTTGTAAATCCATTAAAATATGGCACTTGTCATTTATAACCTACGTATCAAAGATTATGTTTGAGGGTGTTTAAATTAAGGACTATATAGACCAGAGATGTTAGTACCACTCATTTTGCTTAGAAATACATGTTAGAATCAAGCCAGTAGGTTTTGCCTCAAGTATAGGAAAATTATCTCTCAAGCTGCATTTCTACAGACAGATAACAACCTGTGAAACTGAAGCTTATGCAATTCCATTAGAAGCATTTGGGGATAGTATCAGCAGAGGGTTTTGCAAATTAAACACAGCAAGAGATTTTAGATCTCAGAGGGCCTGTTCAGAACTGGCAAGGGGCAAGAGATGTGCACCAGAATCTGCAGCTAAGTACAGGTGACACTGTACCTGTAAAAATTTACCTCCAGCCCTGTCTTCCCCTCACCCGACCTGCTCACTCAGGCAGCACATGCACCTGACAGACAAAGGGCTGATGGGTTTTGCTTGTTTTCCTGGGCTGTTTTTCTTCTCACAGAAATATTTTGCAAATATGAATTGACACCCCAACTAGGTTTTTCTAGCTTATTATAAGAACAGACTTGAAAGAGGGGCAGATTCCTGACCTGAAGGAGGAGCAGAGCTTTGCTCTTCGGTGTGGATTTGCCTTGAAGTGTCTCACTGGGCCATCTGTGATCTCTTTCTCTGAAGCTGAAGATATTTTTGAAATAGCAGCTATGCAGATGCCCCATTCTGATGCTGAGAGTCTGCATTGATTTAACTGTTCCCAGAAAAAGAGCTGAAAAGCTCTGCTGTGCTGAAAGGCTGTCTAATGTCCTTCATGGAATGATCATGGTTAATACCTTTGCATTAGAGGAAGCTCAAACTGACTTAAAGTATATTTACTTGAATAGATTACAGTGTTTTGTGTGGATCATGGCTATGAAATATTTTTTTCCCATGGAAAGGGCATCAGAAACCTCATGCCCTACTTGCAAAAATGTGGAATAAACACCTATGTGGCTAAAAACCATACAGAACCAAGTCTCTGAAATACAGCTATAAAATCTTAAACTACAGTTCATAAAGGTCAGGTTGTCCAGGTATTCTTCAGAGATGCTTGCAATTGCTGCTATGGTGGCACTGGCTGAGCATGTAGCCTTGGTCCCTCATCAAACTGCTGGGAGGTGCTGGGTGGCTGCATTCCCACAGAACTGTGCCCCAGCTGAGACTTAGACCCCTGCTATGTTTTAATGCACTCTTCCCACTGGAGGATGATTTTGGTTTCCAGCTAAATCTGTAGAAAATTTGTAATAGCTGAGAACTAAAATACTTTTCATGGCAGTTTGAATGTGTCACAGCTCTTATCAAAGGAATGACAGGTCAGAAACAACACTCTGGAAAAACAAAGATTATCATTAGGTCTCTTTTCCTTTCCTAGTCCCCAAGGGTCTGACAGTCTTAAGGAAAGCAGGATTTCCTTGCCTCTCTGGGTTTCTCTGAGCAGCTGGATATAGCCTGAGAAAGCAAAACCCATTGCTGCTGTGCAAGAGCTCCCTGGTGAGGCCTCATCAGCTATCCCCCCAGCAGGTAGCCAGGAGTGGTGTTGCCAGGGCCTTGTCATCTGCAGGGAGAGACACAGTTTTGCTCCTGCTGGTTACAGCAATTAGATTTTGACAGTGTAGCACTTAGCCAACAACTCCATACAGCAAGGTGCTAGAGAGCTCCCTGAGAAGGGTGAAGCAGCCTCCCTTCAGTCCCATGGGAAGGTAGCCAGAGCTCTCAGGTGCAGTCGTGCTGTAAACCACACATGGACATAACCTGGGGGGGCATCCCACAGCAGACACACAGGAGGGGGAGTGAGCAGCACATAGCTCCCCAGGAATCTCCTGGGGGAACCTGCTCGTACAAGGCATTCAGTCAAAAAAAGAACAGCAAGCACCCTTACAAAATCCCTTTACAATTTCCAAAGTGAGAGAAGAACACTGTCTCCCTAATTATACTGAATGGAGTGCGGTGCTGTCTTAGCACATACTAAATAACTCCAATGTTGCTTTACATACTCTTCTAATCTACTTGAAAAGGCACATTTTGTTAAAAATACTTAGCAAGGCATTTGTCTTCCTGCTGAATCCAAAAAGGCCTGCACAGTCCCTTGAGACTGGGCTCAGGGCCTCAGCATAGGCTTTTATTGTATAAAAGTAGACAAGCATTCAAATACAGGTACTTCCAGAAATTAAAAAGCAAAATAAAAAACCCCCATGTTTTCAAGAGGGTCCATAAAGTGAAAAAAACCATGAAACCTCCATGCTGTAAGACAGCAAAGCTACACAGGTAAGAGTAAGCACAGGACTGTTTCTGGAAAGTATTTTAACAAAGCAGTCATGTTGTAAAACCTATTCTAACCAGTGCTGAGGAAATCAAAACAGAATTGATGCAAAGAGGAGAAATGTGGTGGGATGAGTTAAGGGAATTAGCATAACTAATAAGAAGCATGCAGAATAAATTAACTCTGATAGCTAATTTATCTTCAACAAACACATTTATATATAGGATTGCATGAATGAAGGGGACAAGCAGATTTTAACTCTCTTAAGCAGGTAAGTGTTCTCCCATTTGCATTTACACTGATTCTCACGCTGCTTTATCTACATTAAATTATAAAGAGGATAACAAGTCCTTTTCCTCAGCAGCTCTACAGAGGGAAAGGTGGTTTGTCCAGCCACCAGAGATAACCACTGGCTGTGTTGCTCAGCTTCACTGTGCCACCTCTTTAATCTGTGCTTGAGAGATGGGAGCTCTGGGCCTCCCAAGTAAATTAGTCCCGACACACTACAGATTAGAGGCAGGAGATGCAAAAATCTTTAAAACAGAAAAAGTATCTAAAGAAATATAAAGACAGGCATGAGAAAATGGAAAGTGAATTTCCCTTGTTTCATTCCTTACAAATGTTGTGAAAAGTCGTATTTCATACTCTTCCCATACTGAGGGACAAAAGCACATGCTTAGGGACTGCAGCAAGAAAGCTCCCTCTTGAGCCAGGCTCCAGGTCCTGGAACATGGTGAGGAACCACAATAATTCTCACAGACACCTCTAAACACTTCTATATAAAACAAAGGGAAAATGGTTTTGATGACAACAAGCCTTTGCAGCTTGAGAGTCAGATGTTCAAAAATAATATTCTGCTATTATAGTGGATGAGCACTTGAGTCCACTCACTTCAGTATTCAAGATGCCATCTGCTGTCTTTGCTGGCATTTTTCTCTTCTCACTCCCATTTTAAACAGTAGTTTTGGTTAACGATATGTCACCTTATATCAGTGTCTATAGCAGCCTATACCATGTACACAATATGCTGAACATGAGCTACAGGGCTCAATTCCACCTCAAAAAAACCCCTGAGAGCACCACGTCCTTCAGCCAGCACTCAGTAGCACATTCATCACCTTGCATGATGAAATCTCTGGCCACCAGGGGCAGATGACAATAAATTAAAAAGCAGAGCACTACCCAGAGATATCATAATGACTCCTGAGGATTTACACAGGCAAAAGTAACTTGCTTATGCGCAGATGTGAAGGTGCTGCAGATTTAGAAGGGCTAACCTGTGCCTGCTCTCCAAAAGAGAGCTCTGCCTCCCAGCTGAAAAGCATTCCTGTGCTGTCAGTGATCACCAGTTGGGATGGAAGGCAGGCTAAGGAAATCGTTTGTGAACAGCACATCGTGCTCATGTGAATTCACTATAGCTACATGGTTTCTCTGCTGCACCATTTAGGATCATCCTCCCCGCACAGTTAATAATTTACTGTCCCCTTTTCAAAGAGAACTTCCTATGGTACAGAACACATGGAAAATCATCATGACTGACAAAAATCTAGCTTGTGAAAGAGTTCTTGCACTTTCTGACTATGAATAAGTTATGTCCTATTCACAGGAACTTAGTGTAACTACAATATTTAGCTGCCATGGTTTTCAGTATCATCTTGCCTGCACAGTAAATAATTTATCTGTTTATTTACACGGGGGACATCCTATGAGTGAACTTGAATGGCAGCTGATTACATGCACAGTATATATAGCCCCAGCAAGGGTTTGCAGCAGCCCTGTGAGAACAGCCCTGGTTACTGCTGCCGCTGGAACAGCTGAGAAGGGAACACAGTGTCTGTTGATAGGCTTTTTTAAGGGAGCATCCCTAGATGCCTGTGTGCTGAGCTAGCCCCCAGGATAGCTTCAGCAACCTGCCAGCTCTTCTCAGTGCCTCGGGTGAGCCTGTGAGGGGGCAAACGATGGCCCACTAAGGGCAAAGTTTGTTCATACCATATTCATCCTTCAAATTCACTCTGAGCTATCTCAAGGAAATGTTAAAGAGTCATGCACATATCTCTATGATATTTGATTTTTAATTTTCTTTTTTAATCAGATCACTGCTGTTTTACCAGGAATATCCTCAAGCATTTTGTGTGCATGGGATTTCCAGCTCCTAGTCCCGACATTGCCACTAAGTGTATGATCCTAAACAAGAAGCAACTGTCTCTGATATGATTATATTTCCTCACTCTTCAAGGAGGCTGTGAGTCTGAGCTAATGCTTTTTAAAGTACTTTGCATGAAAGATTATAGCTGCAGTCTACTGATTTACCTTCTACTCCTTTTCCTTTTGACTGATGATGCATTTTAGTGCATCATATTCTCTGTGTGTCTGTCACTATACTGTGTTGGCCTTCACTGAGATGTGTTTTATTCCAAGGACTCTGTCTGAAAACAGGGGACAAGTCCATATCCAGAGCTGGCTACCCCAAAGGATCATGTCCCAGCTGCACACTTTATGCCTTACGTGCTCCTGAAATCTCTTGCAGCAGTGCATGGTCTAATGTGCTTCTCAGAAGAATTAAGGGGAGTAGATTCTGTTGCTAGATGAGCAAATTTATCTGATTTATAAACAGATTCATACATCTCTATTGCTTATAGAACATCACATAAAAATGCACAGTTGAATTAGCAGGTCACTAATGTGCTCCAAATGAGGATTCATTACCAATATAATTCAAGTCTTTTGAACTTCTACAGGAACTCACAACATTCAGCACTTTGCATAACTTCTGTGTGTACTGGGTTGGGTTTTAAAAGATTAATTTGGACTGTGACTTCAATGAGATCTGCCTTCTTCTGACAGCAATTATTCAATTTAACTTAATTCAATTAAGCTACAACTGTTTATGCTGGTGTAATTACGGTGGGAATCTAGCCTGATAAGATACAATATGACTGAGAAATTCAGTGCTTAGGCTGCACTTTAGAATACAGTTACATGATGAGGTGCAAGTAGCCTTTCCTAGTCTGCCAACGTTACCTACTCAGACAAACAGTCAAGACAAAAAATACAATTGTTTGGAAACTTTTAATTCCTCATTGGCCTCCTTAATCAGCAAAACCAGGTTTTATACCAGAATGAAAAGTAATGGTGCTTCCAAGTTAATTTTATTGACATTCTACACTTTTACACAGTATGTGGGTCTCCAGTAGCATTGAAAATTCTGGTGGATTTTTATTTAAAGTAATCTCAGTTTATATTAAATCTACAGAGACATTTTTCACTTCATGTACTTTGGAAGACATTTTGATGACTTTATTATTAGTTTTATAATCTTGAAAGTTTTGCCTTACAATGAGATGAATTACACTCAGGATAAGAAAAGCTGTGCATTTTGCAGGTAACGTGGGTTTCTCTTGTGGCTTGAGCAATAAATTACTCCTGGAACCTGGGCACAAGTCTGCCCAGAGGTGATAATCAAAACGGGTTCTCAGCAAAAGTTATGCCAGAGAGCCACAGCATGAAAATTTTTTTCTAAGAAGGCAAAATAGAAAAATAGGAAGCAGAGGAGAGTGAAAATTTTTGTTTTGGTTTTGATGCCTGCCTGGCCTGAAATGTTTTGCTTCACCTGAAATGGAACATTAAGCTTTTGCTCCTTATCAGATCTTTCCTTGCCTTTCATTTGAACACTTCCCTAAAAGAAAGACAAAAGTTCATTTTATTTGTGTAGTTTCAGCCCATAACCCTCCTTACATATATTTTCTCAGGGATTCTAATCCAAACTAAACATGGAGACAACTTTGTTTATGCACAACTGTTTGGTTTTTTTCTGACCCTTGTTATCAAGGAATTCTACAGTCCAGGGAAAAAGGATTTCAAATGCTAAGAATGCCATCATGTTCTTGTGCAGATTATAACAGGGACCCTGGTACTAACTGAGGCACCAATTTGTCAGACAGAAGGTCTGAGCAGAGGTCTGAGCAGAGATAACCAACCACTGGTTACTGAGCAGTAGAATTATAATCTTTAACCCCAAAAGGGCAAAAAGAGAGTCTACCTCAGAAAAATCTTTCGGTCTGAAAAACACAGTAAGCACAAGGAAAAAAAGATTATATGGGGAACTGGCACATATGGAATATTACAGTGGACAAGATCCACTGTGTCCCTAAGAACAATTTAGTATACTAGCCAAGACTCTCTCTTCAGCATGGTCTACAGAGCAACATTGTATATGAGCTTAAGATAATGCAATTTATAGTTTTGAGGCAGTAAACAATTTTTTTTTTACAGATTCAGCCCTGAAAGAAAAATTAAATAATTTATCCTTGCAATGCCTTCTTTCCAAAACACTGTTAAAAACAAACATTGACATTGATACTAAGGTTTAGCCCAGTTTCCTTAAATGTTTTGGGCAAGCTTTTCCTGTGAGACTCTCAAATCTGTCTTCTTTGTCACCCTGCTGGAGAACTTACTCAAATAACTTGGAGCAGGAAAGGAAACAAAAAAAAAAAAAACAGAACTGCAAATGCACACAAAGTAGCTATTTGTTCTAACTGCATAGCTCTGAAAAAAACACACCCAGTATCTACTTATAGTCCCCTCAGAAAGCAGAGCTGAGAGACAGGCTCTTGTCCAACACATTTTGCATTCAAAGCATTTCACATGTACTAGCTAAACAACCATTGTAATGTGCCCAGAAGTCAAGTGTAGTCTGGTTTCAGGCCTGATGTTTTGGTTTTCTGATGTTGTTTCCCAGGGAAATGTAATAAACATGATGGAATGTTTTTGTAATAATATTTATGCTATTCATTCCTTCTGAAAGGAGGGACTTCTTCTTGATGTCCCTCTGGTTTGACCGACATGAAGAGGTTTGCCTTTGTTTCACCAATCACATTGGTCTGTATAAAATGGTCTATAAGGGAGAACCATCCCTAATAAAGGAGTCATTTTCTTAACCTTCTGATCAGGGAGTCCGTGTTGTGTGCTATCTGAGACAACAACACACAGCCCCGGGTGAGGCACCCCGCGGAACCTCAGCACGGACACAGCGCACGGCAGCGGGAGAATCCATCCGCTTCGGAATATTCCTGTGTGGTTATTTTAGCCCTGAATTATGCAAAGCCTCATCCCAGCCCACATGCCTTTGGGAGTCAGTGGCGGGGCTGTGAAAGGCTGAACCTCAGGTGAGTTGTGATAGCCTTTGGAGAAGCAATTATTCTGCACTGACAGGCACAAATTTTAAATTGTGGGGGTTGAAATTATGGTACAATTCTGACTATGTTTCTGTCAGTTCTGCACTGTTTCATTGAGAAATTTAAATTTATAGAGAAGACAAAAATAAACGGTGACAAAGGCTCCACATTTTCCCTCAAATTATATTTTACTCAGTAATATTAAAAAAATAAGCAGCAGACAGGGTTCCCACAATTCTGTGACATTCTAATCTTTGGCAATTTCTATTGAATTCAACAAGAGACTCAGAGGTCTTCCTACCTGTCTGCTTTTTTTTTTCTTTAATCTGTTTTTTAAATAGGTGGCTATAACAACAACAACAAAAAAGTAACAAAATAGTCAAGCAAATGTGAAAAGCTAACTTCAAAAATAACGGGTATTGGCACAGAATGCATTAAGAATGAAAAAAAAAATCAATTCTTTTGTCTTACAAGAGTGTGTCTTGGGAACGCCTAATAATAGATGCCTCTTTTCTCTCTGAAATGACTTTTCCCTTCTTCACACATGATCTGATGCAGGACTTTTGTCTAGCTGCAATATCCAGATGCAAAGTAAGTGAGAAAAGGAACCTTTGTCTGCTGTTTTAAGCACCGAAATTCTGTCTGCAGAAGGGGTGATTAAAATGCTCTGTGTGGCAACGATACATGAGTGACTGTCTCCCTGACAACAACCATAATGCTGATATGAATAAAAACCCAGGTTAACATAAAAGTTTGGAGTCTCAGGTCCTAGAAATGTCAGAAGCAGCTGAGCTTGGCATACCATTGAGTATTGTTATTGATTACTTAATTATCAGGCATGCAATGTTGATATTCTGTTTATTCTGTTTTTAGTTGAGTTCTCTGTTCTTCTGTTGCTGTCTTGGAAAAGTGTAACAATTCTATAACTGTGACTCTTAACAGCCTCATTTTTCCCAGTACGTCCTGTTAGATCCAAAGCCTGATACTTTTATTGCTTTACAATTTCTTAATTGATGAACTACACCAAGAAGGGCATTATTTGCTTTTCTTTATTACCACAAGCCATATTTCTACCAACTAATTCCATTGGATGTTCACATAATTTCACCCCTTAATGTTGTGTAACTCTGGGCAAATTATACAATTAGAACTTCTGAAGAACTCTGACAGGAAAGGTGCTTTATTTCTGCAAAATATAGGCTTAAGCTTTGGACCCAATTGCTTTTTCCAAAGTTTAAATCAAGCAGCAAGCATCCATAGCTTCATTATGGCTGAGAAAGTGTGTTTGTGAGCTGTTATCAACAGATAAATACCGATTCCCTGAACTAAAATGTATCTATGCACATAAATTTCAATCCAGAGTCTACCCAAGCTGCACAGCCTCTGTATCCCGCACCTGTCAGGCACTGGCTGAGGAGCACGGGGTTGTCTGGGATTGTCTGGTGTGCTGGTGTGAGTACAGGTGATGCCCCATTGCACTGCGCGATTATTCAGCAGAGAGCACGTGGGCTGAGCAGTGCAGCCGGGGTCCTTCCAAACCCTGCACGTTAAGATATTCATCTAGGATAAGAAATCAAACAGCAACTGGAGCAGGGTCTCCGACTTCTTCCAGAGCTTTCCTAATGACTGTAGAGAGTCAGGCTCTCCTTACAGCTTGTCTCTCGTCTCCGAGTTTTATACAAATCAGGAACATAATGTACAGAACAAATGCTGTGCTGAGACTCCACCAGGACCATGCACAGACAGAGGGACTATATCTCACCCAGCACGGTTCCTACTCCAGTCCCTGTGCCAGCCTAACTGGGTTGGTAAGAAGCACGACACCCAACTCACAGAGGCAAACGAGCAAGAGCTCTTACTGTGCTGCAGAGTTACACCTGCACTTTCGGCAGCTTGCTCTTAGGAGCGTGCCCCTGGCAAGACAAGGAGCCGCCTGGCAGCGGCCCGGCAAAGCGCTGCGGGCACGGCGCTCCCCGCGGCGCTGCCCGGAGCCCGGCGGGCTCCGAGAGCTCGGCACAGTCGCAGGAGCCAGGGCGGCCCCGGGGCTCTGTGCTCAGCCCGGGATGGCGGTGAGCGGTGCCGAGCTGCATGGAAACAGGTTTTGGGCTCTGCCGAGGCGCGAAGGATGCAAACCGCACCAAGCTACCCCCACCTTTTTCTTGCTTTTACATATCACCCGTCAGCATACTGCTCCCAGAGGCCAGCAGGAAATCACACGTCATTTTCTCTCACTCCCAACAGTGTTTGTTACATGCACATAAGCTGTAGCAGGAGCAGCTGACCCAAGACAGCATTCAGAAGTGCCACCCAGACACCCGAAGCAGAGAAGGACTCAAGGGAGGCGCACCGGCCCTTGCCAGCTGCGCGGGCTGCCTGCACGGCAGCGCTGCTGCCCAAACCTGCCCTCTGGGCCTTGCATCCAGGCGAGATCTCTGGAGGAGCTGTCTTTACAAAGTTCCTGCAGCGACCGGTGACAAATGAGAAGGAAATTATTCATATGGCATCAACTGTCATTTTAATGGACTACTTATCACGCCATTGCTACTCATGTCTGCTATAGTAGCTCAGGTGCCTAATTGTTCTGAGCACTGTGCTAACACAGGGAAAGGTGACGCCCTGCATGCAAATCATCTTTCCCAAGTTGTGTTGGATATTCCTATAGTTATGGGATGTGGGAAAAAATCTGTCTATAAATGTGTTGCTCAATTTTCAGATACAGCTTTGATAGCAAAAGAAAAGTAATTAGTATCTTGGTCCCTGGCACCCGAAAATAATTATTTGACAAATTTGCTTTGAATACTTACTTCCAAAGTGTCTATTCAGAATACACTAATTTAATTTCTAGGACATGACTAGAAGATGGAAATCTGAGGTTTTTTTCTTTTCCTTTGTGATGGAAAGGTTTTTTAACCTTAAAACCCCCTGATATAAGAATAATAAAATCATACTAAAATTAAAGTAAATGAAGTACAATTTTGAATATTTGCTAGAAGCAACAGTAATACATATTAATTTAATGAAATTATGTTTTCATTAATTAAATGAAATTAAATGCCACTATAAATTTTTACAGTAGCATAAAAGAGAGTAGTATCACAAGATAACTACAGATTATTCTTGCTTGTGTAGCTATTTTCAGTTGATTTTAGCATAACTACTACTGGTTTTTTTTAAACTGTACACTACTGGGCTTTGCATGGAGGCTTTGGCAATGCTTAGTCCAATTTACTATGGGAGTCTCTCTCCCAAAAACCTGGGGACCATGACACTTCCAACATTTTTCTCTTCTGCCTTTAGGCTAGAACTTGCAGCATCACTTCCAGTCCTCCTGTCTTCCTAACCAGAACACAGAGATGGGGCTCAAATCATTGAGATAAATCTTAGGACAAAGTCAAAGCAAATTCTTCAGACTTGTAATTTTTCGCTGTATAGAATTTATGAAGGAATTCTGAAGGCTGAATTAATTCATTACAACCATCTGATCACTGAGAATTCACGCTGAACAGAAGGAAAACCAGCTGAACAGATTGTTTACTATTGATTTTCTTTGCCAGGCTCTGCCACAGCAGCCGCAGCCCTTCCACGTCTGCCTGCTCTGAGCACTTTGTCAAGCGCAGCCGAGGCTCCCCGGACAGGGATGGATGCTCTATTGCCCAATTCCCAGCGGAGGGCTACTGCGAGTAGAACCAGCGGAAGTTTTCCCACGTATTTCAAAGAGTGGCAGGGTTGTTATTCAGTGTGAACCGTGACACTACCAAAGGCTCTGCTATTGCAGGCCTATTAACATTAAGTAGATTGGTCCCTTGAGCACAAGTGGTTCTTCAAGAAGCGATGAATGTTACTCCAACAACTGTGAATGTTTTTCAAGAACTGCTGCACCTACTATTTTTTTTAAGTACAAAAAGGCTTCAAGTTTTCCTTAACAAAGAACAGCAATTGAGTTTTGTCCCACTTTGTTACAGTTGATAAACACTTTAAAATTTCTTATTTGACCATCCCACTTTTTTTTTTTTCGTGAAGCTAAAAATTGTGATTTTATTTTATATTTGTGGTTACCTTACACTGAGTTCTGTTCATGATGGCTTTTTATTTGAACCAAAATACTTTTCCATGGGGTCTCTTTCTCTGATTCATCTCATTTAAAGGGATCACAACTCCTCTTGCCCTTTCCAAGTTGCACAATTTAAGCCCTTCTGGTTTGCTCCTGTATGATACTCCCCACATGCCCACTAATACCTCATATCTAATCCTGTTTCACTTCCTCTTTCATGTACCTGGGTGATGAAGGCACCCTATATTTTTCCAGGACAACTCTTGCATAGGCTGTCATCACACCACACATCTATCACAACTGTGTTTTTTAAAACTGAACTGTTTTTGCACTTATATTTTATAATTTTTACTGCAAGCCTTGTGTCTACTCATGCTAGTGGCAGATGAGACCTATCAGGCAAATATTCTATTGATTGTGATGGATTCAGCTGGAGTTTAGCTATGAGACTGAACATAGCATTTTAAAGGTATTTCGTTTTGTTAGGGAGAGATTCCTTCAGTCTATTTGTCTTAACGTTGGATTCAGGTTTTAACTCCTGGTAAAAGATCTCTTTTTTTGAGCAAAAGTGCAAATATTTCAGAAAATCAAACATTTGTATTAGAAGTTATAAAGACACCATCACCAAAAATTTTGTCTGGATCTACTTCTGTCTACAGCCCTTTGCATTTCTCATGAATGACATATCTAGAAATGCCACTCTTTAAAAATGCTCCATCTTTCCAGAAAATAAGGAAGACACTGAAATATAAAACTGGGAGATCCTCTCATCACCACTAGTATCTAATTTCCAAACACCCTTGGTTAAAAGCGCTGGTTTTAAAACAGGCTGTTGCAAAGTGACAAAGAATTACTTTTTTTTCTCTGCTGCAGCGAAGAACAGGCCTGTGTTAATTTATCTGGAATAAACATGCATACAGCCCACATTGTGCTCAGACCCCGTTGTTTGCAGTTGTTGGTTCTGTGTGCTGTGCTGTAGATGTGGCCTGTTACAGATGTGTAGGGTGTTAGAAAGGCCAGGCTTTGCTGGCAGCAGGAGGCAGCTCTCGCTCTTGTCTCCCAGCTATTTTCATTAGGTCTTATTCATGTGCCCCTGAGAGTGAGAGAGTCAAAGTCATCTGCCCGCTGGTTATTATGCTGCTGCACAAAGGGCTCCTTCAGCCTGCAACAGCAGACTGAAAACAAGCCTGTTGATAAATTATTGTGGCCCATCCTATTCCTATTTACTACCACTGCAGCTGTATGAGGCTGAAGTTAACACCCACATCTGCACATTACCAGGGTGTTTTTACACCCAAAACCAGAACAAAAGCTCCATGCATGGAGACCACATATCAAGAAATTCACACAAGTCTGAAGCTCTCTCATGTAGTTTCTTCAAGTGTTGGAAATATCTTTCAATCACATTTAAAATATTATTCTATGTTCGCTGCAATTCTCTCCCCTGGTTTATGTCACAAAGCCGAACATCTCATTGAGCTCAAGTTTTAGTTTTAATAGAAGCTTATGTCAGAACAAGTAACAAAAACTACTCTAGCTAATTGTAACCGATTAGAAGACACTGCTGATCAGAATATAACCTGTCTTGTGGGCTTTTCCTGTATGTCACAACCCCCCCAATTGCTGTACCAATAAATGCATAACATTTGCTATGGTCTGGGATAAGAATATATCCACCTTCAGGGGTGTACTGGGAATGACAAGTCAGTCACTCCTGGCTCACTGAAAATGAATCTATTGCAGTTATTTGTATTTGTTAGAAACAAAACACACAGCACCTACTGAACAAAAATAACATCTCTGCTGCTACTGGAGCAGCTATCACTGAGTGACTGACTGTACGTTAGAAACTACTTTGACTTTCAAAGCCATATTTGCTTCTGATATATATCTTTTCTGTCTGACATGATTCACATGTTTTATCACATGCAAATTCCTACACCAAGGAAGACAAAATCAAATATGCAGTATGTCAATGATGACTAGTCAAGCAGCAATACACAGAAAAGCATTAGGAGTCATCTTGAACTGAAGTTTGCAAAGCAATGTTGATGAGCAGGAGGCAGATTTCACAGCCTGCACTAATAAGGCAAGTTGTTATTCCTTTTTCTTCAACATTGGTAAGGTTTCAGGGCCTGATACACAATTTTTGATTTAGATGGTTGAGGGAATCTTTGTGTAAGGCTTTAAGAACAGGTTACACAAGTATTTCTCAGAGATGAAGTAGATTGTCTTAAGGTTGTACTGAAGACTCTCCACTGGACGGTCCCTCCAAGTCCTACAGAACATTATTTACATCTGTGAATATCAAGGTTAGTGTTCCAGGTTAAGAATAAAGCAAAAGTAGTTTTAAGAAAGGATGTCAAAATAAACCCAGAAAGCTACTGCTACACTAATAGATTTTTGTGCATTAATCTCATATTGGTTTTAATAACTGCTGCATTAAACCTTTCACAAAGATTTGTATTTAACAACTGTTTATAAATTACCACATGTACTTAAATATGCTCAAATTTAAGATGAAAAAACCTGTGTCCACACTATAAACTCCATCTAACGATGCAGACAATTTTCCAGAAGTTAATTATAAGGTGACAGCCATATCCTTCCGGAAAACAAAGGACTTGATCATCGCATTGTTTTTCTGCACTAAGGGCTCTTGTCTTTGGGCTAATTTTGGCAGAGATGGATGCTCTCTGTGCCCTGGCAGGGGAGGGTTTCTACAGGAGCTCATGCGCTCAGAGCCAATCTACCAGCATGGCCTTAAACGTTGCTGACAGCTCTGCGTCACCTTGCAGAAGTGCGTGACCTTGCAGAAGCAGGGCTGCTGCGCTTTCCTGGGTCCGGGCAGCGGCGTGGCCGCCCCCAGCCCGTCCGGCCCTGTGTACTCCGCCGCGCCGAGCAGAGCCCGGGCTCCGAGCGCCGCTGCTGAGCGCGCTCCGGCACGGGAGCGGCTGCCAGGGCTGGGCGGAGCCGATTCATCGCTTGCCTTCGGGATTTCACCGGCGCGGCTCCAGCTTTCAGCCAGGGCTGCTCACACGTAAACGCTGTTCACCAGCCCTTGTGTTGTCTAAATGTCCCCTCCCTGAGAGCACCTCAGCCTGATTCAATTAACAGGTATAGGAGACATGGAATCTAATTCCCTCCTGCAGGTCTATCATCCGGCTCCTGATAAACAAGCTCCCTGTCGTAGTGGCATTGTCAGCCCACACACAGTTAGAGCTGGAGTTATGGCCCATGAGCACTGGTGAGTAATTTATTTTCCACATTTACTTATGGGCAGATTCAGGTTATCAGGTAAAAAACCCAAAGCAGCATAAGATACAGTTATTGAAACATTTTAACAGAAAATAATGTCAGTGAGCAGTTTAGTCCTTGCCTACAGAGGGAGGGAACAGTCTAAGCAATGTTATAACACATTAATATTGAAGCTGTGGTTTACTCCTGGAAAGCAAGATTGAAGGTGCTGTCCTGGGACACCTCTTCTTGACTGGTCCTCCTTTTCAGGAAGGACCTGTAGCTGTCAAGAGGCAGGAGGATGACGTGTTTAGTCTTAGGAGCAAAGTGGTATCAGCCATAGGGAAGAGGAATGAAGCCTGCAAGGCAATATGAGGCACCCAACCTAAACAAAACCTACAGTGTGCCCAGCAGCTGGGCAGCAGGGCACAGAGGCTGGGCTGGTTTGCAGGAAAGCTGGCTCATCCTTGCCCTCATGGCAACCCCAACAGTGTTCCAGTCTCACAGCACTGAGGCTGCAGAGCGATCAGCCACCCTGTGAATGTGCAGTGTGTATGTCCACAGAGATCCTCCCAGGTCTCTGAGATAATGCACCTCCAAGGTCCCTTAGACCAGGAGCCAGCACAAGCTTTCTGGATCTCTGAGGTTTCTCCTGCCTCTAGTGTCCTCTAAACAAACCAGAGTTAGTCCCCTGCTAGTGTGGGCTGCCCTGCTTTCAAGGCTGTGGGCACAGTGCTCATTTCACAGGCGAACTTGCACAGAGGTCTAAAATCTCCAGCTATGAAATCACTTGTATTAAAATTCTACAGGAAGAAAAAGGCTGAGTGGGAGAGTTGCTAGCCCAGATTTATCAGATGAGAGGTTTGGACTAAAATAAAACTTCTGGATAAAGCAAAATATGTAATTGGCATCTTGGTAGGTCAGTGCACAGTGACCAGGTGGAAAGGGCCCCACTGATTCTGCTGCATTTACTGCTCAGCTTCTGAAATCCAGAAGTGGCTTCAGGGGAGCTGCCCTCTAACAGATTACCATCCTGCCAACACCACACAGTGAATTTCACCCTCTTTACCAGTACCCAATGCCCATCTTCCAGGGCAGAGCCTCTGTTTCTGTCAAGGATGTTTCATGGACATGCTGAATTATCATCTACTGGTCTGAATAACTCTCAACCTGGAAATCAAATCAAACTTTCATTATCCACCAGGAAAAAAAAGAAAGCCAGCAAAGCTTTCCAGATGCTCTGCCAAAGTAGATAGGAAATTTTTGTTAGAATACAGAACACATTATCACAGCCCTTCTAGTGCCCACTGAGCTGAAGTGGCTTGAGATATTCTGTGCTCAGCATGAGAGATTTCTGTTTACAAAGAACCCAGCATCCAGCATTTTCTCTGTAAAAGCCATGAAGAGCACAAATTCCGGTTCTTCACACCATTTTCTGGACCTGCAGCTGCTTTGACACTGTTGCCAGAAGGTGCAATTCACAGTCATCTCAGACCAAAAATCAGCCTAATTCTCATAAATCAATACTGCTGCTTTGATGCTCTGCACCTTTCTAGGTGTTTCACAGAGATCCCTGGATGAAGCAGTAAAAAGGGGACCCCTACAGTTAATACATCCCCTGTGAAGTGTGACCCCAGCTACAGCTTTGAGGAGCTGTTATGATGATTGTTTGCAGCAATCGAGCTCAATGGAGGCGTTCGTGTTCAGCACGCTGCATCATCTCCAGGGAGTTTCCTTTACAACACTTATAAATGAGAAAACGAGATAACTTTGGACTGCACAGCTGCAGGCTGCAGGAGGGAAGCGATAAAATAACACAGAATTAATCCATTCATTCAAAGGCCACTGAGTTGTAGTGCATGGATTTAATGAGGTTGGAACTCTAAATGGCTAACAAGTTTAAAAACAAAGTCGTTATGCCTTCACACAGCCCACATCCAGCCTCCTCTGCTAATCTCCCAGGAGCTGTAGCAGGCAAACTTCCCACATTTTATAGGTCATCACCTACTCTAAAATTCATCTGTTTTAGTGCAAATAGGGGGCAGGCATGGGGGACACACTCCCTGACCCTCACTCTACAAAGACACATAGTTGGAGATTATTGGGTTTTTTTTCTGACACTGCATTTTTCACCTTGCAAGGCTGAAGTGAAGCCACACCACCCAGGTTGGACTAATGCTCCCCCTGGGAGCTGTGCCCAGGCTCTTACAGCCATGCTGGAATTCCTTATGGCTGTTGGGATAAACTGAGAACTCACAGTTTGGATGCATGCACTGCTCGTATGTGTTGTACCTACAATCAGGTAAAAGAGTAGTACACCTTTTTGGCTAAAACACTGACATACTCTAGGGTTTTCAGTTACTGGGACCATACTCAATAGAGTAAATTTTTACATGGTAACATCCTATTATTGACACAAACTCCTGGATGCAGGATGTGGTGAGCTGTCCCTGGCCAGGCATGCAGCCACTGGGTACCCAAAGAGCCAGAGTCACCTCAGCTCCAGACATTACTCCCTATCCTCATCTTCACCTTTCTGGGCACAAAACTTTTGCTTCCACAAAAAAAATAATCTCCACAGATGTGTTCTCTCTCCTTGAGGAAGGGGAGGATCATCACAGGTGATAAATAAGTGATACAATATTTAGAGCACAAGGTAGTTGTAATTCAGTCTGGTCAACCTGGGATAAGAACCTAAGCAGCATGGCAGTGGGTGAAGAAATTCAATTTTTTCACAAAGTATTTGCTAATGTGTCTCTTCAAATAACAGATGTGTATCACAGGAACACTCAGGCTATTGCATCAGGGTGGATATGGGGCTCTTCATCACATCACTGCAGTGCTGAGTCAGAGCTCACGAGTCACCACAGTGCTGTGTGCACGGCTGGCACCCTGAGCGACAAAACTGCAGCACTTTCTGCAGGGGCTATAGTAACATAGAGTGTTCTGGACAGATTTCTGGGAAACTGAACTTCCCCTAGGTTTTACATCATTCAGTCCTCATTTCTGTCTTGTACAAACTTCTAAAGGTAGCTGATTTCTGTTTGAATACAGTGACTTTCACACAAACTGAAGTACCTATAATCTGCTGACATGAAATCTGTTTGTATAAAACAGATTATTCCATGCATACTACATGTTTATTTGGATTTGGTATTCTTATATATAAATAAAAATATGAAAATTTTCTCTACTGGCAGTATGGCTGTCTCCATGTGTATTAGTTATTTGTTTTAGTAGCAGGGAAAATCTACAAGGGTTACTTCAATGAGAAGTTACTAGAAGCTTCCCAATGTTCTGCTCAACAGAGCCCCTGTTTCCAAGAGAGACCTGCCACAGGTCAAGGCTGAGCCCGTCCATGAAGGTGGTAGCACCACCGGAATAACAGATTTAAGAATGAGAAAAAAATCCTTCATAACATCAATTTCAGTCAGAGAGAGGAGTGAGAATTTGTGAGAGTACCAACCCAGCAGACACCAAGGTCAGTGCAGGAGGAGGAGCAGGAGGTACTCCAGGCACCAGAGCAGATTCCCCTGTAAATCCTGGTACAGCTGTGGTTGGACAGCTGTGTCCCTGGAGCCCATGAGGCCCATGGTGGAATAGAGACCCACCTGCAGCCCATGGAGGATCCCCACATACTCAGTACAGCACCCTGTCCTACACCACCCCATGAAAGGCTCTGGGGGAACACCCAAAGACACCCCCTGCTCCCCCAGGGCAGCTCTTCAGCTGCCTCACACATCACCCTTGCTACTGCAGGCACCTAGGCCCAGTGCTTGTGCTTTTGGAAATTAGTAATGCCACCAAAGTCTCCCACTGCAGCCTCTGCCACAGGCAGATGCTGAGTTTTTCACAAAGCGCTGTGTCCTTATGTTTGGCTGGATTTCCAACATCAGGTAATATCGTGTAACAGAAAGCACCTCACACACACACGGAAGAACTTACTCCAAACTTTGTCACTGACTGGAACAAAACACTGCCTGGTCAGGAAGCACAGAGCATCTGAGGGAAGCAATCCTCATGTTGTTTATCCCAGATGTGTATCTTTCCAGTAAAATCACTTTTGTAATCTACTTCCCAAAGCAGGATTATTTATAATCCCTGGGAATGCTTTGTGAACGCCCAAGAAGCGTTCAAGCACAAGGACACAGAGTATCCCACAGGTTGTGGACAGACTGTGAATGACACAAATTACCTGAAATATCAATAGCACCAAGTGTCAACATAAATACCTAAAAACCTGCTAGTGGGAAACAGTAAAAATAGCAAAAAAACCCGCCTACATCAAGTGAACAAAACTGAATAAGCTTACAAAGCCTGGAGTTGAAGGTAACTCAGATCTACGTTTTGAAAATTATAGATTTTTCATTTCCATAAATTTAATCCTAGTTCCACTGGCTAGGTTATTTCTGGTAGCATAGTTTGAGTGTGCCAGACTTTTAGTCCATGCACCCACGACATCTTTATCATCTTAGCTGCACCTTAGCAGGTTGCCTAAGCGTTGTGCTAGCAGCAGAGACAGTCCATAACATAATAGCAACCCCTGTCTGGTTTCTAAATATAGTTTAGCTCTACTGACAACTTAAGAACTTTCCTACAGAGGTTAACATCACTTCAGTGCAGACTGGTGTAAAAAATATATATATACACACACACACACAGAGGTAAACACATTCAGTATAGGTGAATCTGACTCTATTAAAAAGATGTGCCCACTGGACTGTGAATAGCAAAATTAATTCTGCATGAAAAGGCTCTTATTTTTGTTTTTGATGACAAGACCTCTCAGATGGATGGGAGAGGTATAATTAGCAGTCTGCTATTCCAATACTACCACATTCATACCCCAAACAACCTTTCTCTTTACTCTCCCTGTAGCTTTCTATTAACCCAGGAAGTTAAATTCCTGCCATCAATGCAGCTTTACAAATGCCACAACCAACCCCACAAAATCAGGGTTTATCCAGATGAAAGCAAGCAAAAAACTGCTTTCAAATCCATTGCACAGCCTGTCCATAGCATGGCCAGCACAGACCTGACAGTGATGCAGGGACAGAGACAGGAATATGCTGAATACAGCTACACCATGAATGGGACTGATGGGCTGTGGAGATACTCCAGGAGCTCGCTCCTGTGCCTGGTGGGCCCACAGAGCACACAGACATGGCCAGCCCAGTAAACTCACCCAGGGATATTGGCATACCCCTGCCATCAACACATGACGATTAAATTGTGATGATTTTTACGGGGTTCTTATTTTGTATTAAAAAAAACCCCTAACACCAAGAGTTTAACTCATCCTCAACTGGGATTTACCGTGATTTGTGCCCACATGCTACAGTGTACGGTTTGTCAAGGACCTGTGAAACACAGAAGGGGATACTGTGTTTAACACAAGTGACACCCCAAGTGTGTGGTTATTAATGACTAGCAGTATTGTTGCTGGGGGATGTTTTTTTAAATGGAGCATGGTTTGCAGTTCCTAGCAGCAGGCATGATTTATGTTAAGCATTATATTTGCCCCAAAATTAGAATAATTTTAGTCCAGAGCACATAGGTCTCTCTCAAATCTACATCTCTCTGGGTTCTGTTCAGAGGCTGCCTATTTATCCCAGTACTTCTGTATAAGCCTCTTTAAACAATTTCCAAGAAAGGCTAAAGTTTCATTTTGGTATTGTCTGCAGGCTAATACAAATAAGAGAAATACCAGTCTTACTACGGAAAAAAGGAGACAGGACAGAAAGAGAAGCTGAACACCCTTCCCCTACAGAAAACAAAGATGGGCTTGTTCTGTACAATGCTTAGTGCTATCTTCGTCTCAAACCATTCAATCTCTTCTCTTCCCAGTGCTCTCTCCTCTTTAATATCTTCTCACATCTGTTTCTATCTACAGACTGACACATGAGCAAGTTCCAGCCTCCAGGTAATGCAACCAGCCATTGTACATTGCTTGATGGGGCAGCAAAGGCTTTTCATCCTGAATGGCTTTGGCTTTGTTTTTAAAATATCTTGTATGTTAATGACAGAATGGGAATAACTATGGACTTGTCAGCACGTGGTCATGTAACCCATTATTGAATGACCACATCGCTCTGGCAACACTCTGTTTTCCCCAGTAGGGAAATTTTCAGGAATTGCCCGAATTCTCCATTTGCTGAGCCCCTTTGGGCTCATGGCTTTGCACTGTAGAGGAACTGGGAGCCTTTCACTTAGAATGACAGAAGGAAATTACCAAACTGCTCCTTGGCAGCAGCAGAGCAGCACATCCAGCACCTTCTGGCTCTGTGAAGGGGAACTGGACCTGCTGTCCCTAATGAGCAAGACAGAAAAGCTACATTCATAGCAAGGCTCTTTCTTCTTTTGTGCTTCTGCCCATGCTGCTGCCAGCAGATACTGGCAGGGATTTCAATAGCTGTTTTGAATCAGTGCCTGGCAAAAGCACAGGCAGGTTGAACCTGAACATCATCCATGGTGCTGTACTGAGGTTTCAGCATATTCCTGGTCTAGCTCAGCCCACAGAGCTGCCCCTTCCCATGTGTGAGATAAGGGAACATGAAGAATGCATAAGCAGTGTGTGTATTCCCTACGAGTGCTGTCCTCCTTCTGCCCTTCTGCTATTGTCACCATCGTGCACAGAGTTGTCCAAGTTTACTTCTGCTCTGCATCTGTGCAGTTGTCCAGATATCCATTGGAAAATTAGACAAACACAAACCAAAAGCTTTTATTTCCCTTTCAGACTGGGACTCTATTTTTCTCCAATCCTGTGGACGGGAACTGCTTTGAAGCAGATTGCTTTACTTGGAGAAGACAAGGCCAGGTTAATAACATAATTGCTGCAGTTTTAAAGTGCCACTGATAGTCAGAAAAAGTATAAAACTTCACATGCTGAACACAATTTTCTCCTGAGGAATTCACTGTGGTGTGCTGTCCTCTTACAAAAGGAAATGTACCTTGACATTTTGCTGGCTAGGGGAAGCAGGGGATGGGGAGGTGGCAGTTTTCCAGTCCCACGTCCTTCCTGCCCCATAAGAAAACAACTCAGTTCATTCACCCCGTTGACACTTTCTAAGGAAAACAGGGTGCAGGTGAGAAAGTGAAAAATCTTTTTACGCTATTTTATGCATGAGCACTGGGACTTGTTGTGTTTTAATCATGGAAGTTCCCCATTCAGGATTGCAGGGCAGACTCAGTACCTATTTCCAAAGATGGGGTGAAAGCATTCAGGGTAGCTTCCTTTTCCAATGCTGTCCACATCCCCATCAGACAGTTCTTTATGGCTCCAGGCAATGGTTTCCATTGAAACAGTGATTGCAAAGTATGCAGACTCTCAGCAGGACTTGTGGCAGCAGCAAAAGCCTTACATGCTGACAAAGATTAGTCACTCCTCCCTGGCAGCAGCATTAGGGGCTGCACATGACCTGGAAGGTAACTGCAGGCTCCCTGCCCAAGTGCAGAACAGGGGAAAAACCAAAGGCAGAAGGAAAGAAAACAAAGTGGAAGATCAGAAGAAAAGCAGCATCAGACTATGAAACTAAATGGGTAGTTGTCTGCATCCTTTGGAATGTGTTATTCCCTGAAGTATTTCAGAAGTTCCTTCCCTAAAGCAGCAGGTTCAGGGGCTGGATGAGAGTCGCACAGAGCCAGAGCCCAGGTGAGCAGCAGCCCCTCAGCCCAGGTGTGCAGCTCTGCACCTCCCTGTGTGACAGGCCCAGCTGTGTCACCTGAGGGCAGGGGGCTCCCGGCAGCACAGCCAGGTGTGCACAGCCACGTGGGCTGGTGTGTGACACTGCCCCTGTGGAGTGCTGCAAGACCAACTGCTTGGGAGGACAAGCGTTACCAAAAATGTCATGGAACTTCCAACTCTCCGAGATCCCACCTTCTTTCCATAGCTATCTTGCTTATTTTTTCACACCAAGTGATCTCGGTGGTTTCAAACCATGTGTAGACACATCTAAAACAGCAATCACTATTAGCTGCTGTGAATCCTCTTAAAAGGCCTTAATAACAGTATTTAATAGGCCAAGGAAACACAGGACAGGATGAGAGTGTCACAACTTCCTTAGCGAGTCAGCTTACAGTGATCTATCTGCCTTTTGTGACCCCATGAACAAAGGCCAAGATTAATTCCTCACTTCCTCGCACCTCCCTAGCTACTGCCTCTGCTCCTTTGCCCATGTTGAGAGTCACCTGAGAGACTGATGCCAGTGGTTCAGACTGCTCAAATTCTCGCAAGCCAAAGCAAAACATTTTTATTCATGTTGTATATTGTAAGTGAAATAAATGGCTTTTGTGGTTATTAAATGCTCCCATGACGTGCTGACATTTAACCATCCCTTCGAGCTCTTTAGTTTATGTTTTGAGTTTGACATTATCCCTCAAATCTTTTAATGAATTGTGCAATTTTGTAGTAAACTGAGCAGTAAATCATACAGCCTCTTTACAGCTGGTTTTACAAAATGGGCTTTAAGGACAGTGCAGGAAGAGGACCACATTACCTGAAAAAAAAAAAAAAAATGTAGATAGGCAATTCTGTCCTGCCTGCAGCTTTGCTCACTATTTTCTCCTGTTTCTCTTAGACTTTCAGCCTTTGCCAGGGGCTCATGCTTCTCTGTAGGCTCAGTCAGAATGGACAGACAAGGTTTCAGGAGACAGAGGCAGCATTGTAGAAACCTGTACACAGGCCAGGAATTGCTGGGTCTGGCCCAGCACACACCTGGAGCAACTTCATCTCTTTCCAAGCACAGCTCAGTAGTCACCCAGATGATGCAAGGCAAACTAATTGAGAAGCGCAGGTACTTTGATGATGCCAAAACACTTGGTAGAGATAATTAATACACTCTTTTGTGCAAGGAAACCACTGAGGCTTTGTATTCCCACTGCAAAAATTGAGTGGAACAAGTTCTCAGATTGCAAACCACCTTACAATGAACTGCCAAAAACATTTCTGAGTTTAGTAGCAGGGTTAGGATGCAGTGCAGCGTGCTTAGCTGCCTGTGCAAGCTGCCTTGCTTTGACACCCTTCAACCTGGGGTGTGCCATGGGGAAACCAGGCACAAAAGGGGTAACTGTTTTGATCACAAAAGCAATCACAGGACACACAGAAAATTCAGTCAGAAAATTCCATGAGTAACTAATCTGCAAGAATTTATGTTACCTGTGGTGCCCAGCATATGAGCTAGGAAAAAAAGTATAAAGTTCCTACAAAATATTCAAAATGGGAATATCACACTCCCTTCTAAGAGTGCCAAGCCACACCCTTTGTCCTTAGGCAGGTGGAAAGTCATGAGGAAGTGGCAGACTTTAGGAGACATGGAAATCTTGCTGCCTCTGTGTTGTGCCATGCAATATCATTGTCATATTGGCCAGATTATAAAGCATCCCTATTCAGCCTGCAGCTGTGTGTATTACTGATGTAATTGAAAGCCAAGCCAGAAAGAAGATGAAAAAAAAAAAAAGAAAAAAAGAGAGCAAGAGTGAGAAAACAACACGTTTTAGTTTTGGCCTACGACACTTGGGACATTTTGTATCAGAACAAGCGGGCATTTGTCTGCAGTTGGTCTGCATAGACACATCATCAGAGATGCATTTATTATTTATCCAAGCTCTGGACCTAGAGAAAGCAAAAGGCTTATGTAAACCCCCAGTTGGGATTTCTGGATCTTCACTTAGACATTTTCTGTACCAGCTTCCCATGCAGACAGCCCACTCAATTAGAGAGAGAGGGCAGAAAGGATTCCTTCGTCAGAGAGTGGGTACCATTAAGTGCATAACTTTGAGCAGCCCTTGTGTAGCTGAACTGTAATTTTCCCCAGAGTGGGGGTGGGAGGAGCTCTAGCTACCTACTGCTGGAAGAAAACTACAGGTATTACCTCTGTCACTACAAAGCTGTCTAAGACCTAGAAGCTCAGCTCTTAGTGGGAAAAGAGAAAAGAAGTGATGCTTCTGTCCACCCAACATAGCCACCCTGGCAAGGAGGGAACATAGAAGGGCTATCCCAGGTGGTGTATCCCTTTGCCTTCCTTTTCATTATGAAGGGACAGTCACAAGGCCTGCATCTAAAATTAGTAAAACTAAATTATCTCAACCTGGCTATTTACACTTGGGTACCTAACTCTGGACACAATCACTCTGTAGAACTGCTTGGAATGGGGTTGATAATCCCAGGTGGTGATGCACCTCAGGCATTTCCCACAGCCTAAACACTGGCCTTCCAATGGTGCTTACCCTGATGAGGCAGAGGCTGGGGAGATGGAGGTGCACATTGTGTATAGTAAGGGTCTGAGAACAGTAGAGTCTCAGTTCTTAGGAATAGCCCTATGCAGCAACAGAATATTTGGTACTTAGCTTTGTAAACAGTAGCTCACAGGAATTCAACCATATCTCAGTAATTAAAAGCCTTTTGCTAATAGCATTGGCTATGAAAGAGTGGGTGGCCAAATGACATTTGCACTGTGTATCAAAGGTTAAAGAAGCAAATCATCTTTAATTGAATATCTAAATTGCACTAATTCTCTTGATGTAAAGAAATGTGAAAGCAAAGATGAGAATTTGGTGAGTGATTCCAGAAATCAAATGAGATACATCTACCCTTTAATTAATTATTTGTAATTAGAGACCTCTCAAAAGCAACAGGGGATCATTCCCAACCAGCTGGGGAATTTCAGCCTAAACAACTGGAAGAAGACAAGAAATTTACACTTGCAGACTGAATATAATATGGGCTTTGAAGGAACATTTCTGTTTACTACAAATCTATTCATTTTCAGTTTTCAGATAACTACAGGCTATCTGCCACCACACTACTGCATTCCAGCTATTTATTTTGTGATTTTACAGTCCTTATGGTTCCCTCCACCAGGCATGTAAAAACCCCACAAAACCAATATCTGACAGACCAGGCAGGGAAACAGTAAAACTGACTTTACACAATGTATTGAGAAATGCAGTCAACTAAACAAATAGATAGGCAGGTGGTATATTTTCTTAATTTGTTTCCTCTACCTTCGGTGTTGCTTAGAAAGCATTAGATAGGCATTTGCTAATAACTGTGTGTGTTGCAGCAGATGGCCCTCCATTAAAAATCTGAGCTCAGACAGAGAGCTCTGGGAAGCCCTTGAAGGACTGAAGGAACTTCCAGTCATGTATTTGTGCCTCTCCAGCATTCAGTCCATAAAGCTAGCCTGTGTGAGCCATATTATCCAAAGGATGTGCAATTCTCTCCTACCTCTGTCCTGCTGAGGTATGGATTCTGTGCAAGGAGTGTGTGGTCCACAGCTTTTTCCGTTAACCCGTGGTTGCAAAAGGATGGTGGGAAGCAGCAGCAAAGCTCAGTGCTAGCTCCTGTACTGGCCAAAGAATACATCAAGGTAACAGGCACCTAATTGGTTCTTGACAAAGAACATAAACTACAAGCTAAGGCTGTAACAACAACACTTCTATTCCATTTCAATCCCAGGGAACACTGGACTGTGATTATGTCTCACTTCCTTGATTTTCCTCTTCTGGATCACAGATGAATTTTTAAAATGCAATTTTGAAGCAGTATCTTTGGACCTCAGCTTCACCAGACATGATGGGGAGCTGACAGACATCATCTCCTCTGTATAAAAGGGCTTTGTAGTTCAGGATACAGAGTAACCCCCCCTTGACTGTAAAAAAATTGAAGTGCAGAAAGCACCCTGTGTATATCACCAAGTGTGAGACAGTTCGAAGGTAAGAAGATTCTTTTCGGTGCCATCTCTGTGATGTGACTGGAAGCAGTCTGGCTTCCTGGTATACCAGAGCAGCTCTCAGTTTTGCAGCCTGCTGCAAAAGCCTTTGAGATACAGCCCTCTCCTGCACTGCTGCCTCCACCACCACCTCCTCCACTCATACCATGATCACCCCTCCAGCTATCAGAAACCACTCTTAGAGGTCAAAGCAGGGGACACTGATGTTCCTCTCCGTTTCATCCAAACCAGCACTTGGTGTAAGGGACTCAGCAGTGAACACTGCTGTGTCATACGTGTATGGTGAGAGACAAAGATACAATATACTCTGGAATATTTTCAATCATGACATTGGGGCAGATGCCCTGGAAAATGTTTGCCTTTTCCTCCTGTCACTGAAATGTTCTGAGAGAATGCATTTATCCCATTTGGAGCCAGCTCACAGATTGGGGGTGGGGGGCGAGGGAGAGGCTCTGTGTGCACATGCACAAAGGAACATTCTCTGTCTTGCCATATTTAAGATACAAATAACCCTACTTGTATCCTGTATAAATGCAAAAGCAGATGACTTAATGATTCAGAAAGATCACCTATATTCCATGGCACAGAAAAAACTGGCTGCTACTCATGCACCTTGGCTCCCCTGAGCACACACTGCCCTACTGCTCCTGTACCAGGACTTGCTCAATTTGTGTAGAGCTTAGCCTAAGGTTTCTCTTGTGGAAGCATTTCGATAAATCAAAATGGAGAAACTTCCACTAATCATCCTTCACCAAACACTTCGTGATTTATATCAGACTGCTTCTCACCAAAGTCACAGATGTAAAGAAGTCTGTAAATTTCCTCAATTAGTCAATGTAGAGTCCTAGTACCAAATCTGATTAAACAAAATGTCTTCCTTAACAGCAAAACCAAATCACCCACAGGATGATTGTACCTGCTGTTCACATGCATTTTCTTTCCTTAGTGTCTGACTTCCAGACTTCAATCCAAAGACATAATTTCTCTAATAAAGAACTTGCAGAATAAGCATACAAACATGGCCAAAATATTGGCTCTCTAGTTAGTGGTGATATTTGAAAAGATATAAACTCATCCATATTTTTGGCTGAGCTATTTACAGCAGCTCCAAGTGCCAAAAAGATGCAGGTGTGCTTGTTTAAACACATTCCTCTGGCTTCCTTCTGAGCTGACATTGTTCTTGGGTAACTGAGCTTACACAAAAACATCCATCAACTGTGACAAGACCCATCATGGTCAGTGCACTGAGGAGGAAACCCAGGCCCTGTGCAGACCCTGTGCCCCACAGAGCCTGGCAGGGAGAGGGAACAGGGAGCTGCATGGACTGGGCCATGGCAGTGTGAAGGTAACTTCTCATGGTATGGCTCATTTCCCTGCCTGCACAGGTAGAGGTGCAGGTTTCTACACCTGCTTTCACGCTGCAATGGGTGCACCACTTTAAATATCTTCCCCAAAATAGTACAGCAATACCTTTAGAGAAATAAAGCTGCTTCCAAAGTTATTTTGTCCGTAGAAAGTCTGAAAAACTCTATATACCTGAGCAGAAGGCACATCTACTCAGTAAGTAGCACTACACAGAGAAGGTTGTTATTGAATTACTGTAGCACTGAGTCAAATCAGGGATGCAATCCTGTCACACACCCTGCAGCAAGGAATGTCATCCCTGTGACCTGCACTCCATTTTTTTTTAACTGCATCTTTAGATAGAGTTATCATGTCACCAATCACCTGGAGGACTTACAGCTTTGAGTAATCCAAAATGGACTATAACCATTCTTATTGCTCTCTTACAAGAAAAAGGATTCATTATGTCCTGGAAGTTTTTACCTAAATCAGAATGTTCTAATGGTTGAGTACTAATACTTGTCGCATGTGAGGCAAGATCTTTAACAACTAACTCTGAAACATTACTGTGCTGATTAAATCTTCTCAAGCTTTCCCCACAAATTACTTTGCCCCATAACCAGTGGTCTCCAACCTGCAGGATTGCCAGACCCAGTGTCACCGTACAGGTGCCACTTTTGCCACTCTGTGCAGAAATGCTTTCATCATGAAAAAGTCAGTGGCCTAGCAGCTGCAAAGTACTGAAAGTAAGAGAAGACCCTGAGAGCAAGTTGTTTCGTGGTTCTTGTTCCTGCCTTGAACCTGATGTGAGCTCTTGGATGCCCAGATGGTTTCCTGGCCTCAGGAGCTCCCTGTTCAGAAATTTGTTGAAATATTTATGCCCTCTCCCTGTTTCCCACGTGAAGCTGTGGGTTGCAGGCAGGGCTTGGCAGTGGGGCAGGCACTCACAGAAACCTTTCAAAGGCAGGGACATCATTAAAGGTCAGCCTTGCAAATTTCCTCCCCAAAAACACCTGGGGCCCCAGCATGGCTCAGTGGAGCTTGACTCCCTGCGGAGGAGATGTAGTGGTGTTGCTGAAGAGAGGGGCAAAGTCTTGAGTCATCACCACACACCTCTTGCAGATAACAAGCTTTTTATGCTTCATTGCATCAAAAGCTTCAGCCCAGCTGCCAGGATTCATTTTGCAACCCAAAAATGCAAATGCAATTTCCCCATCTAGTGGTCCAGCAGAGTAAAATAGCCACTTTTTCTCCTGCAGCTGATGGAGGAGTAGCATCTGGCAGGGATGTCACTCAGCTCTTTCATCCACAGCTCTTTCCATTCCAACAACTAAAAAAAAAAGCAACAGAAAAACAGAGATAACACCCTACAGCAGGCTGCAGACCTGCTTAAAAAAATCCCCCAAACAACAAAAATTTAAAGAACAGATAAAGTAAACAAGGCAAGTGTGCTCCAAAGGATGTATAAAGAAGTGTATTCCTTAGGCTGATGCAGAACTTAACCCAGAGTATTTTAAAATATTCAGGAAACTGGTTTGACAAAATATCAGGATTACCTTGGAAACTTTGACAAGTCATTAGTTGTGACAGCAGAAAAACTGTTTCCTAGAGATCAAATTCTCATACACTGGGTATAGGCACTGACAGTCAGTGTTACTGGAGCAACATGCAGAAATAATAAACTAAATCCCTTCGGTGAGGCACCTTTCAGCTGCTGTGAATTACAGGTTTACATGGGCCATTCATCGCAGTGATTCTCCTCACTGTGACGGGATTTAAAGCAATGCAGGGTGTTTGGCCAGGCAGTGCTGCCCCTTCTCTCCTCCTTCACTGCCAGCTGGAATACTCAGAGGTTTTTGAGAATGAAGGATGGAGCAAGAGCAAAAGCAGCCTCCATCAAAGGTACTATGGGGGCAGCAGTGCCCAGATAGTTTTCTTACTTCTCCATCCACCACGAAGATAGAGGGTGGAAGAGGCCACTCTCATGTACTTGCCAACACATTCCCTCAAGAAAGAGCAGACATTGACTGTTGGCACTGTTAGAGAAGCAAGATACTTCCCTCAGGGCACAGCCCCACACAATGAGACCCCAGCCCTGGCTCCTGCTTGCCTCCAACCACTCACCTTTTCCCTGTGTCTGGTCCTCACAGTAGGAAACAAAACCCTATGCTGGAGACATGCCATCCCTTTCCAGTCTAACACCAAGCCACATTCCATTCCCTTTGTTTTCCACTTTGAGTAATTACCCAAAAACAACTGGAGATGACTACTCTGTGACATTAATGATTAAAGTTTTTTATAGCCAAGTTTAGTAACACAAGCAATAAAACCAAACTCCCTCAGTGGCAAAACTGGACTGCATCTGTGCCCAAACCAATGCCAGCACTATGCAGGACTTCTGACTTGTACAGGTTGTGTTTTTTTTTGGAAAGAGTAGTTAGGAAGGTATTTTTGCTTGACCCATTATAATTCATGAACTTCCTCCTCTGTGTCATTTTACATCATCAGCAGAGAAATAGAGAAATAGGCTCTTATTTTCATTTTGTTTTATGGATTTTCCATAGAGAAGATCCAGCGCATGAAAGAATGAAATACACCCATTTCTGTTATATAAAAAAATCCACTTTTAAACATATTTCAGCTTATCTGCTCCATGCAGTTTATATGTAGTGCTTGGACTGCTCATGGAAAAAAAAAATCATAGCTTTATAGAGAATGAGATATTCCCATAAAGATCAGATTTCATTTTGAGAGAGAATGTCCAGCTAAAAATCACAAGAGAAAAGGAAATAAATTGGCCAAATGGATACTGTCTATTTGGAGCTTTTCTTGACCACTCAATTCAGTGTAGCAGACAGATTTTCTACATAACAACCTTCCGTTCAAACTGGCCATAGCTTGGAAATAGTCTGATTCTTCAACAAGCTGTGCAAAATATTTTGCTGGCAACTTTAACAAGGGAAAATCCCCTAGGGGTGATCTGGTCTGCACAGCCCAGAGAGAGAAGCTGCTTCTGGCCTGAGACTTCAGATGATTCTGGGCTTGGAGAATGTGAAATGCACATGAGACATCAGAGGTGGGGAGCAATGGGCATGAAAGGGAAAAAATTTCCCTAGCTAGCACATGCTCCCCTGAGCTGATGCTTATCCCAAGGATCAGCTGTGCTCATTCCTCACATGGAGGACTTGGAGAGAGGGAAAGGGAGCATTGCCAGATAGCTGAAGGGAAAAGCACAGCTAAATCTACATCCATTTTGTTGTAGCTGTAAAGAGGACAAGACAAGCCTTTTCAGGTTTTATTATTATTGGAAGCAGCAGAGCTGGGAACTTGGGGAGTACAAGGATTTGGTGCTAATTTCAAGTAAAGAAGGTAATGATGGGAGTAAGGGTGGGGCAAGACTGTTTTCTTTTGGTTTGGCTTTATTTTAGACAATAAAATTGCATGCACACCACAGTAGAGAAATTAGAAGTTCATTCATATCCAAGGGAGACAGCACAGAAGGCTCAGCTGTGAAAAATCCAAGACCAGTCAAAGCAGCACCTGGAAAAGCACAGGGTGCTGGGAGCCCCATCATTTGACAGGCTGGAAAGCGTCTTGAGAAAAGGGAGTTTCCATTCCATTTAGCTTTTACAGACTTACAGATTCTCTGTATAATTCCCGGCATTCTCAATACTCGCCATCTATCTCACAAGCAGGAGGTGAAACCTCTGGGAAGAGATGTCCCCCTGTGACTGGTCTGACAACACAGATCACACCAGGTGGTTTGTACATTTCCAGTACAAGGCAGCTCTGAGTTCCTCCCAGTGTTTTCTTGTTTTAGTGCTAACTGGCAGATGAAGTTTTGTAAGAAGCTTTTCTGGAAAATGCTGTCAAAAGGCCCATCACCTTATACCTCTGAAACCACCAGGATCTAATTGCTTTCCCTAAAGAAGGAGGCTCTTTCCTCTTTTTCCTAAGCCAATTAATAATTTTTTCTCAAACATGCAGTTGGATTTCAAAGACCCAAACCATTTTCTCCACAGAACATAAACAACTTAGAGAGCAGCCTGAAAACTTTCCCACACTGAGATTGTCACCTTCTTCCCTCCCTGTTGGAGGATCACTCTGAAACCAGGACAGTAATTCAGTTTTCTGGCTCTCTCCCTTTTCACTCCTTCATTTAGTGTTAACAAAACACAACTGTGTGCCAAACACAGCGCAATGTCTGTGGAGAGGAAATGCATCTGGGACAGACAGAATCAGGAGCTCCAGCTCATTTCCCACAGGCCACATCAGAGGGCAACGCTCCCCCTGGGCCACCAAACCTGGTCAAACCACTGCTGCAGGCACAGGGCAGAGCATCCCAGTGGCTGGGTTGTGGTGGTGATGCCATGAAAACTTCATGTGACCTACAAACACGGACACCAGCTGCCAGCAAGCAGGCAAGGGAGGAAAGACTGTACACAGTAAAGACCAATGTGCCAGATGCCCTGCTCACAACACCATGGGTTAGCCACTGCAGACTGATGGTGCTCATTGTCGGCAGCATCATCCAGCCCCAGATCAGGCACTTGCCTCTCCTGGCCTCCATGTTTGCTTTTCAGCTTGGCCTCAAAGAAGCTTAGCAGTCACTCAGTGCTAAGGGGTGCAGAGACAACTTTCTCTCAAGAGCTGAAATGTCAAGAAGACACAAGAAAGTCTGGTTGGAGCCTTTCGCAACAGGAAGAAGGTTGTTACAGCAGTAATTTACTGTGGTAGATTTTGCTGCGTGATTGCAACATATCATTACACCAGTTTTATCCTTTTCCATTTGGCAGACACCAATTCCTCCCCCTGTTCCTCACAGAGCACAAGCCAACATGGCTGCATTACAAATGGTTTCAAACTCTGCCAATAAAAATATATATAAAAAAAAAAAAACCAACAACTGAAAATTCTCACAATTGCATTAGCTTACTCAAAGCTAATACATATTTATATATGCACACATAAGTAAAAAATATACACAGGTCAGCCAACTTGAAAGGGTGGCTCCATGAAATGGGGGGTTGGTCTCTGTGAGTAGATAAAACAAACAAAAGATAGGTTGAGTACGAGCCCAAAATGAGATGTGCTGTGCAGGCCTCCAGGCAGATAAACTCATGCTTAGCTGATAGCCTGAGCCCTCAAATGCTTTAGGTACTTTCCAAGCATAAAGAGAAACCCACACACCCTCGTTGTGAGACTTCTGTGCACTGCAGGCAGAGTCAAAGTCACGGGCCACAGGAATAACAGAGAATCAATGTTCTATTTGTACCAGGGGGAGGCAGCACTCAGGAAATATTTACTGTGATGTTTTCCCCTATCCCCCAGGATGATCTGTCCTTGTCCTGCAGACCAACAGTCCTGTGGTATAAAGAGAGGTGTTCATTAGGAGCCTTTCTCAGAGAGGCTAAAATGAGTATTTCACTTGCTGAAGTGCATCCCTCTCCGGGCTTGGCAAAACAGGGAACTTTCCAATAGGGTTACAAGAGCCTCTGTTGTTTGTATAACCAATGTGTGGGGAGAAGAATCTTCTTCTCTTGTTATGTTTTCTGTAGATAGCAATGGGCAATTTTTGGTCATATCCCAACTAGAGGAAAGGACATGAAAGTCTAAATACTCCTGCTTGATCCCATTTAAGATCTTCAGACTTGATACCTATTTGAGAGCAAGGCATTACATTACATTAATCTTTCCATCTAAGAGATGGGGAGAGAGTCGATATTACCTCAGATTAGCTCTCACGTAATAGAAGACACTTCTGAGATATTTTCAGAGGATGGAAAAAATAGGACAATATATTAGTTTCTTAAATGAAAGAAAATAAATTGCTGCAAAGTACTGAGCTTATCCTTCTAGGGAACTGTCTGTAATTCAACTGAACTAATGTAGTTCTCACTCAGGGAAGGAAGTCCATTTTAAAAGATATTAAATAAAATATTTGTGACAGTTGCAACCATTTCACAGCTTAGGTCTGAGGAATTAGTAATTAATGTACAGTGATAAGGCTGTATTTGTATTCTAGATGTCAAACTTAGCCTGAGTTCCAGTGCAATAAAGAAACACTCATTTTTAACATGTATTATGTACAAGTGGATTCATAGTTTTACCTGACTTTGAGGAGTTGGTGGGGGAAAGAAGAGAGGAATAGAGAAGCAGCCTCTAATCTTTCTTCCACTTAAATTCTAGTTTATTATTTCAGTGGTCCAGCATAAGTAATGATGAGGAATAAAAGAATTTATATTTTCTCATTTAACAATTTGAAGCTTTGAAAAAATATTTTCTTTATAAATGAACTTCAATATCTTGTCAGAACAATAAGCCCATTCTCTTAAAGGTCAGCTATTACACTTTCAGAGAGAAAAAAAAAGAGTAATCTTCTTATTCCTAAGTGACTACTTCAAATGAAACAATAAATGACTTATTTCTTTCCATCCTTCTGCATACATTATCAGCAAAAAATTAATGAAAAGCAACTCCAGTGAAAAACCCTCTGAGGGTTTTTAAAATGTGGATCAGTTTAGTACAGAATAGCGAATGCATCTGTGTGGTCAACTGAGTGAACAAATTTGCAGGAAACAAATCTTCAGAATGAGTAACTTATCAGTAAGAAGGAAAAACTTGCATGTTATGTAATATTTCTATATGAAATACATTTGAACATGAGTCCTTCTATATGCAGGTAGACCATTCAATAATGAAAAGCAGTTTTACAGTTCATTTTGATGATTAAATTTCATAAAGCAAACAATCTACTCCCTTGTGCTTTCTGTACTGCAGTGGGCCCAGCTTCTTGGCCACCTGGTCAGTTGCACTTGGGCACAAATCCCAAAAGCTGTTCCTTGAGAAGATAAATCTCACCCACCCAGCACTCAGGTTAGCAAAACTGAGCTTGCATGGGAGGGGAGGGGTGGGGGAGGAAAAGTGTGTCTATGCATCTAATGATCCAGAAAAGGAAGATGCAGATTTACCATGGTTTGATTATTTTTCTCTACAATTCTCAATTTGTTGACTGCTATTGCAAAAGAGTTCCTTGCTTCTGCTCTGTTCAGGAATCCAAGCATAATTTAAATATTCATGTCCCTATTACAACATTGCAAATGCTAATGTTTTAAAAAGTAAATGGTTTAAGTCAAAAAGGAGTTGTCAAGAGGTTTTCATATCACAAGGTCCTTTTCTGATTATTTAAGAAAACTTCATTTAAAGCATTGTGTGGTCAATCTCTGAATGAAAGTTCTGAAAGAACTAATCCTTCAGAAATTCAACTTTGATGAAATCCATTTATTGCTCTTATTAAATAATTCTTCCAGGTGTAATTCTCAAACCGAATGCAAGCCTATTAATGTCTAGAGAAAACTGAGCAAAGAGAAGCATACTGTAGATACCTACTGCAGATAACCAGTGTGTGTATAAAACAAAATGATAAATTCTTTCAAGAAAATCTACAAATACCACCAAATTTATAAACTAGAAATCACCTCAACTGTATAAAATCTTGACCAGTGCTGGATCTCCATTGAATTAAATTGTGCAAATCTCTGATGTAGAGGAAGTGAAGGTTTCTAATACTAAGAATATTATATAAAAGCAGGTTAAAAGAAAATACCAACAGAAAGCTTTTGCGAAAATTCAGAGCAAAACCTTTACTTTAGAAACTAGGCTGAAGCCAAACCAAGCCAATTGCAGTTTTAAAATAGGAATGCACACAGTTCCAAATGCAAGAGGATTAAATTGAGGGGTGGAAGATGCACTTCATTTACCTTACATGACAGCATTAGTAAGATCATTTACTTGAAACGACAGACATTTTATAAGGAAAACCCTTCCTGGTGGATCTCAGGGAAGAAAATGTCACTGGATATCTTCACTAGTGGCACTGAGCAGACATCTTCAAACAAGTTTCTGTAATGACCAACTCCTTCCTAGAAAAGCTCATTTGGGGCCCATCCCTGGGTAGCATGGCTGGAGCTGTTTCCTACTGCTAATGAACTCAAAATCCCATTTTTATCAATACAAAGTCCTTGGTCTTTTCTTGTACAGCTGCTCAGAATTGTAAGAATCATAGTCCTAGCACTCTGCATAATCCTTAGTAACAGCTGCTTGAATTGTCCCAAATGGCTGGACACCTTCAGTGAATGCTGTCCCTCACTGGTCACCTGCTTTCCCACAGAGCTGTGAGTTCATTAAATAGTGGAGTGCTCTGCACTCTTAATGGAGATCATATTTCCATGTGAAGACTGGCCATTTGTTCCTCCCTTTTTTCTATTGTGTTCATAAATTCATTAAAAAATAGCCAAATGAAAAAAAAAAATCAAAAATGGAATTATCTTTTCTTACTGCTTGTTATTTATACAAACATGTGTTGAAGTGCTTACAGTAACTTTACACATCCAAAGACAATGTATGAAGTAGGTGGTTTTGTTCTTGACACCACCTTAAAAAACTTAGAAAGTTCAGATGCCCATGGTGTGAGCTGCCATGCCTGTATGATTTGTCTTTTTACTACAGCATTCCACTTCTACCAAGCTTTTGATGTAACTTTTATTTCTATATTCTGACTTAAACTGGGAATTTATTTTCATGCCCTTTTTCTGTTTGTTTATATGTGCAGTATTTGTTTCTCATCTGGTTTTACGTGCTGTAATTGACAGGGGCTATTTACTTGTAATATAATTTGCTATTCCAGTGCAAATTTATTATATTACATCACTTTAAATCCTGAGATTACAGGATTTTCATTATTTTGATGTGTCACTTAGATTTCTGAAGTCTTCCATGTACGATGGTTTTTCCAGTTTGAAAAAGAAATGCATCTAAGCCTTGGAGAATGCCACCAGAAAATCTACAGCCACCCAGGCTTGGCTGAGGTGAAGCTTGTTTTTCTTGTAAACAGTTACTCCAAATGCTGTCCCACTTCCTAGGAGACCTAAACTCTGCATCCTAATGTGACCTTTTCAACTTTGTGTTGCCCCTGACTGCTTAGCCTTGGCTCTGCAGTTGGTCACACCCTGGGTGCCTCTGTGAGAGCACCCTCAGCATGCAGATCTCAGGGGACAGATCTCAGCACGACCCTCACCACCAGCCTTGCTCTCTCCCCTCCATCCCAGCAGCACAACTGCCACGGACAGAAATGGTCAATCCAATCAAATGTTTGGATGTCTTCATGGCAGACTTAAAAAAAAAAAAAAAAAAAAAAAAAAGAAAGAAAAAAGAGAAGGTGAGGCCTCTCTGATCTAGGAAACTGCTGGCATAGCAACAGCAGAGAGGGAAATTGGTGTGGAATGTTTTTCAGCAGTAAATCATTATTTTTAAGGAGTCTAAGGGCAACCCTTCCCTGCTTCGTAGGCTGCTTGACAGAGGGCTCTCTGTAAGGGAGGGGAAAAATTGGTTCTTTGGCAATTTGGAATTAAAATTTTCAAAGTCTCCCATGAAAAGTGGATTTTCAACAGATGATGTGGCAAACTCAGATCTGAGCATGAAATGCTAATTGAACACAAGGTCAAGGTGACTCATGTCTTTACAATAAAACAACATATGTTCATGAAATATTAAACAAAAATATAGAAAAAATTAGTTCAATTCTAGTTTCTTAAACTGGAAAAGTTACAGACTGAAGAAATGAATTGGAGATAATTTAATGTTTATGGGTTTCAGTAAGAAATCAGATACACTGCTGTTTGAGATCCTGAGGGAAACCATTAATTAATTTGGCTTGCTCTGAAATGCAGTTAAATTGATACAAAGCAGACCACAGAACTTTAGGGGAAAAAAAATGTAATCATAAACCAGAGTCCTCCTAGCATCTACTAGGGCTTTGACAGAGCAGGTCCTTCAGACTCTGAGAATAAGGGAACTGAAAACCAAGGGAACTGATAACCAAGCTGGGAGAAGCTTCTATTTTCAAGTAGTCAGTGCTAAATACCCAAGGAGCTGCTGAAAATGAGAAAAAAAAAAGTCAGGATGGCAGAGCTAATGAAGCAAGATTTGTGTGGGATATTGTCTGCACTATGGTGTCTAGGAGACAGGGAATCTGACTGGAACTTTGTCAGTCTTCAAAAACAGTGACAGCAAAGAAGATCTGGCTGTGACACCAGAGAGCAAATTACACTGCAGCACACAGGGGATGTTATAGCCAAGTAACTCAGAAATTGGGCAGCTACAGTTGCCTTATTTTAAGGATTTCTGTGTCCACGGTCACCAGCCAAGGTTGCTCATATTTCCTGCTTCATTTATGCAAGATTCAACACCTTCCCTAGCACATGCCTATGTATCTCTGACAAACAGATCTCTGAGGCTGAGCCCACGCAGATGTCATTGACCTCACAGTCAGTTCTCAGGCTGCCAATACTCAGCTGTCTGTCAAAAACACTCAGCAGCCAAAAGGCAAATAATTGGAGAACAAATGGGTGAACTCAGCTATTAGTAGCAGCCCCAAATATCTGGAGACTGGTTTATTGCTGAACTAGAGCTGAGTCTGTGCCTGAGCTGGGTACAGATTGGGAAGTTCATGAAAACAGGTTTTCCTATCAAAGTTGCAGAATGTTTGTTTTGCAGTCATGGCAGAAAGAGAAGGTGAGAAAAATATTTTTGTCATTCTGGGACCTTATTCTCTAGCTAGAAAAAATGGGGAAAATGATGAAAGAAATAGCTAAATGGGAAATGAAGATGATGTTTGCCCCTCCCAACTTTAAACTGTATTTTCTATGGTTATGAGAAAGGCCTATGCTGGCCTAAACTCTGTTTGAGCTTTAGAGCTTTACCATACATTTAACACAAAGATTTCTCCTGGGTGAAGCAGTTAGACAGTTCTGCTCTTGCTGATGGATTTTGTGTTCTCAGCCTATGCTCCAAAGCCTTTGACACCAATTCAAGTGCACTGGCAGCATGGTAGGAACTGCAGCCCCTATTGAGTTGCCTGTTGGACTTTCCATCCTCATCTGGATAAAACCTTTGCTGGAAACCACCAGTCTGGAGCACTGCAGCCCTTGCCTCCCAAACAGACCAGTGCTGTCTCCTCCCCACAGAATCCAAAGCCACCAAGGACTTTGGGCCAGTTTCCCGATTTCAGGAAAAGCGCCAGTGTGTAAAGGGCAGCACATCAGCTGACTGGGCTGCAAAACTTTCTAGATTCCCACAGTTGCCTGAGGAGACAATCACCAAACCCTCCTGGGAGGGTTTTCCCCAATAGCCTCACCAGTGAGGAGGAGGAAAGCAAAACAACAGCCTCCCTTTCTCCCTCCACACCAGGGCCATGGCAGTCACCAGTGCCTTGGCAATCAACTCTCTCCACTGAGAGAACTGTACCCTGGCAAGCTTGGCTTTGATGACAAGATTAATGTCACTCCCTTGTCTCTCTGAATGTTTAAATAATGTATGGAAACCTTTAGAGTGTTCCAAACTTTTATTAATAATATGCTTCAAATGAGTTTTCATAAGAACTGAGGAACAATTGCTATTAAGACATTTGTAAGTAGCTTATTCCTTATCCTCTGGAAATAATTCATTCCTAGTGCATGCAGGAATGTGGCACCAGGTCCAACATATGAGGGAAACTGGATAAAACCCAAAGAGATCAGAAATAATTTTTTTTTTGCATGAAAAGGTTTGTACAATATTTGCACAGTTTTTTTTTGTGTAGTTTCTTTTCTTTTTCATTTTTGCAAGACTCATACAATTTCAATTTATTCAGAGTATTTGAAGGGAAGCAAAATGCACTAAAGAGACTAATACCAAAGTCCTGATGACACAGAGTTTTGTATTCTCAGTCTCTTATGAATGACAATAAAGTTGTCCTGGCTGATAACATGGGAATTTGTTCCATCCTTGACATAGTTTCTGGAAGTGCAGCAGTTATCCCTCAAAGACCAACATGTTTTCATTGTTAACAGTAAATGTTTTCGGAAGCTGTGACATTAACACATTACTGCAGCACACAATTCACAAAAACCTCAAGTTCAAAAGATCTCAAGTTTCAGATTTGCTCTGAGATGTCACAAACACCACCACACTTCTCAGCAATGGGTCTGCACTCAGTTCTGGTGGTCCTGGACCACAGCTCACATCCAGTGACACAGTTACAGCGCTACTGCATCGGATGCAGGGAGTCCAAAGCAGATTTGCTTTATAAGCAAATAAATTAAGTTGCTTGTAAATTCCTGTCTGCTCAGGAGCTGCTGCTGCTGCTCAAGTTTAAGGTGGACAGCTCGGCAAACACACCTGCAGCAAACACAGCTCCAAAAAAAATCACCACGAAGGTCTGTGTAACTGAATTTAAGTTCCTCACATCTTTATTCCATAGGTGAAAAAGACCTGTCAGAAATTTCTGTGCCTTTACAGGCCCTTGAATCTTTAAAATGGTTATACAAGGAACAAGAAGTCACAATTAATCAAGCTGCTATTTAGCTAAGAGGCTCAGATTGAAAGGCAAACACAAATATCTTGATGATATTGCTCCTCAGGAAAAAAATCTGCCCAGTAAGAGTCCATATCCAGCTCCTGAAGTGACACTTGATACAGGTTTTAAGCAGAGAAAAGGTTCCATGTGCCCAAATTCCCAAGCTTTATTTCACTTAAGTTCCAAAACAATGTATGCTGGCATGCATGCCTGGTTGAAAAGTCTCCATTAGAAAAGCCAAAACCCACAAACCACCACTCACAGTTCTGCAACGTCTGTTAGTTCAAAATAATTTTGTAAACAGCAGTAACACACTCAAATGCTGAAATGTCCTATCAATGGTTTAGTCAATTTGTTATTCTCCAAACATGTACTAGCCAAACAGTTTGGGGAATGAACATCAGGAAGTTCAAATTGAGATGAAGGGAAGACAAAAAATCTCTGGCCTAAATTCTTGGATTTACTGAGGGTGGTTTATTTTCATTTTTGGGATTTGTTTGGATAGAGTTTTTAAATATAAAACCTCTGTTAACTTATTAAATGCACTGATTTATTACATTAAATTTTATTCTATTGTCTCTTTATGATAAGGATGATAGAGCAATGGAAATGCAGGCTTGGATGATAAAACCCTCTTATCTTCTATCACCAACATCTTCTAAAAAAAGTGAGTTCATTACTATGGAGACAAATCCCACTTCTTTCTGGGAATTAAGTGTCTACATTGGCTTGAAAGTTGTCTGGCAAATTTCACACCTAAGCAGAAGAACTGAGAACAGATTTATTTTTTATTTCCTTCTTTACAAAGAAAAAAACCCCAAACTATTCTTATATCCTTTAGCTGCACACTTTATCTCATCTATTTCCAGGTAACTTCACCTCGTCAGAAGGCCACCAGGAAAGTGAGGAAAAGAGTGGTGTAATTGGAATATGAGAGGTATTAAAAATATATGAGATGGAGGTCTTTTCATACACATGGATGTTCCCTGGAACTTGGTAATTTGCCTTTTATTATATGGGCACCCTGAATTGTTGCAATAGGGATTTAAGAATATATTTAACTTTTGCTCAAAGTACTTGAATAAATGCTAGAATTGGTCCCAGATTTTAATCTTTCCTCAACCTGTAAATGCTGGTAGGGGATCTGTTGCACTACAGGATTTGAAGAGCACTGGAGGATTTGCCCCTCTCCCAGGTGAACCGTAGCCATGCAGTCCCTGGCAGCCTCTGTGCCTCAACAGAACACCCACGGTCCTGTAACCAAATCTCTGCCCTGCACTGCTGCAACATAGCAACTTGGAAGGCACATAAGGAAAGGAGGGGAGAAACATAGCAGGGAAAGTATTTTCCTTTTGACATTAGCTTTCCACCACAACTCACCCCAAGACAAAAATTTTGGATATTCTGGGAACACAAAAGCCACTGCCAAGCTCTTTCCCGTGCCTTTGTCACTTGCTCTAAGCTAAATAGCCTGCAGGTTATGGCCCTTGCAGCTGCACTATCAGTGAACCGTGACTTACATTTACAGCCCTAGGAAGCAACTGGAGTTGAGAGCATTTCAGAGATCTCAGCGGACTGAGCTCTCAGATTTTTCTCCAGTCTGAGTCAGTTAAAATGTCTCATCAATGTTGTGCTCTATATACGTCAATAGGATGGAAAACCAGCTCTGAAATACTGAATCTCATGTCCAGATGTAGATCAAATGCTTTGCCAAGCTGTGGTTATGTCCAACACAAATGTGGACAGCAGAAGCACACAGCACTGTAGCCTGAGCACCAGTCCTAGCTGCAAGGGTCCTGGCCCTATTAGGAATTATTCAGGCAGACAAATATTGGAAGTGCAACTGCAGTTTTAGATAGATGGGATAAAACAATCAAAGGAGAACAGGCATTTGCATACCCAAGATAGTGGGGTCAGGTTCTTTGAAAACAACCTGCTTTATGATGTGCCATTCACTTCTCCTTTGTCTTCATTTAAATGCCAAACGCAGCCACAATTGAGTTGGTACTCAATAAAGCAGGAGCTTATTTTTGGAGCAGATTGAGAAATGGTAGAGGCTTTCTCAGATTCTGAAAACTCGAAGTTTCTGCAGTTAGAGGTCAAGAGATCCCAGCTGATAAATTCAAGGGCATGTTTTTATCAGCTCCTCAATGAGTGCTGCCTTTCCCCTCTCACATCAGCCCTCTCCCCCTGTGCTTTCCCCTCTGGCATGAAGAGGACACAGATGTACAGCTCTGCAGGGCAGACACTCAGATGTCCCCTGGGGCTGGGCTGGCCCTGCAAACACAACGCACCTCCACACCCTTTGAGATGTGTCAGAAGTCAATACCAAGCAATGCTGTGCCTGCAGCCTTGTGATGGAATAATTTAAAAAAACAAACAAAAAAATCAATAGTCTAACAGACCCTGCTCAGTCCTGATCTGCTGAAGAATAGGAGCAGAGAGAAGAGCTCAAGCACGAGGGAGTCAGTCCAAAATTTACATTTTTGCACTAAGCAAAGCAGCAGGTGGACTCAGAAAGAAGTCCTACTTTGAGAAAGGCCAAACATCAACAAATCTCAGGACTCAACACCAGGAAAACTGTCACAGAGCAGCACTGGTAAAGAGTAGCATGACAGAGCATTTTACCAAGGCAGGAACAGCCCTGTTGAGCTTATAGGAACACTCTCAAGAACCTGTATCTCTTAGCTGGCTGCAAAATCATCTGCTTTACTGACAGCACTTCAGAGAGGCCTCTAAGACAAATAATAAGATAAAATAAACCCAAATAACACAAAGCATTAGAGTTTAAATTGAATTGGCTCCCTAACAAGAATAGTTGCATACTGGGACCAGTTTCATTGGTGAGAAAAAGTTAAAATTTTTCCCACTCATATTTTTCATTTGTTCCTTACAAGTGGAAATAAGCATACAGACTTCATAGTGGTTTTTCTTCTAGAGCATAGTAGCAAGAGATCATGTGCTGTCCTTCCTCAAAAGCATCATGATGCTTTTGTCTGGAAAGGCAAATGGCCCCCAGGGGCTGAAGAGACTCAGATGGGCAGTAGCTCAAACTCCAGAGGTTCCTTCTCTTGCCTGGCCAGCAAACCAATACCAGAAACCAGAGCTACTCTTCACAGTTCTCACTGAAAATGGGGTAAAGCTTTGCTCTTGCTGTGGTGAGAGAGTGCAGCTCTGCTGACACTCAATGTATTTTTGAGGAGCTGCTGCTTTTTCTCCTGTGTCCAAAGTCCTCTGTTTATTTTGAAACAGTGACAAAGTCTCTGCTGCTCTCCAGACAACACTGTTGCCCTGTCAGTACAAAACATCCCTCCCTCATCTGCCTCTGTTTGGCCACCCCTCCCTGCCTGCTTGTCTCTGTGATGGGTGGGAGGAGAGCACTTTCCTTTAGCAAAATTACCCCTCTAAATCCTTATCTCAGTAGTTTCTGGACCAGCCTAATGCTGCATTCTTCTTTCAGCCACATGTCTCTACTGTTTTCCAAACTACAGCTTCCTTTTCTGGTCTGTGAGCATAACCCCAGAGTACAACGCACTGCCTGCGCTGTCCCAGCTGCTCACCGTCAACTGGCTCTTTGGGCTGCAGGAACTCCTCCAGTTGTTCCCTGAAGTGCACTGAAAGAACCTCTCTGAAGATGAAGGTCAGTGATTTTATACACTATGTGAAACTTTTCTCCTTATGTTCTTAAAATCATTCCACACTAAAAAACCAAAAAAACTCACAACCAAAACAACAACAAAACCAAACCAAAACCTTTTCACAAGATCAATTTCAGTCCATTATGTATTTCCAGTGCTGAGCTTGTGGGTGTTTTACCAAGACAGAGATCAGAGCATGAGTTAAGAAAGGTTGGCAGAGCTGCCAAGCCCTGTAAGAAATCTGTAAATGAGCAAACAAAATTACTGGTATATTTTTCAAGTGACATGGGGCTGAAATACAGGAGTATTTAAATTACTTAGAAAAAGATAAAGTAATTGAGATTTCTATCTGAGCAAAGTTGATGTGAAAATCCTCCATAAGAGCCAGGGTGTATCACTTGCAATCTCTTTTGGATATTATATCACAGGACACACATTCTACTCTTTATCACTTTCCATACAGTTACTTAAATTATAAAAGTGAACCAAAGCTAAAGCTCAAGGGAAAAAAACTGCAACAGCTCTACAGATGTATTGGCCAGTGGGAGAGAGAAAACTGAGCTTTTCCAGAGGAAAACATGTGAGCTGGGCCAGAGCACGGGGTCCCTGTATTGGGCCACAGTGAGCAACAACACATCCCAAAGGCCCATAAATGCTGATGTGGAATTTACATCCATCACACACCACTCCTTAAAACACCCTTATTGGAAGAAGATGCCACTACTGTTATCCAAATTCTAGGCAGCAAAGGACAGAACACTGCATGTGAATCTTAATGGAGAAATTTTTCAGAGCAAATATTTTTTATATATTTCATCACAGCAAAATAATGACTCCAAGGTTTTTTAGGCATGGATTTGCTTTTACCCAGGTTGCCAGAGTCCTGACTGCTGTTGGGTGCAGAGAGCCTAAGGTGCTAGATTTGCATGCAGAGCTCCTTTCCTCTCTTTTCCTCAGCTGGCCTGTGTTAATCAGCCTCATGGGAATGACCCCACCACCGAGGTCAGACCCTTTTTGGTAACCCTCCCCATGCGGAGATCCTTGTTCTCAAGGATGGAGTCTGCCACCGGAGGGCACGTTGGCTCCTCCACACCTGCAGGATCACAGCCATCGTTAGCAAAACTCTTCAGGACCTCCCATCTGCACAGCCAGCATCATAAGAAACACCTGTGCACCCTTAGCTGATGAGGTAACCTCTCCAGCATCTTCTGCCCACAACAGCCTCACAAGTCTTCCACACAGCCGGCCTTTCTTTCTCCCAGTTGCTTGCAGGTAGTAAAGGATGACAGGACACTGCTCTGCTGAGGATTTGCAGCCCTGGAGAAAACCCAGAGCAGACAGGGCCAGACTTCAGCTGCCTTTACCGGCACGGCACAGCCCATCCTCCCCTCAGCAGTGGCAACAGGAGAAATTGAGCACAGAGAAATGCTAAACCCCAGCCAAAACCAAAAGCCAACAGAGCAGGCAGCCAGCAGGGTCCTGCAAGTATGCAATACGTGGCAGCATGCTGTGTTTTATTAAACACCAAGCACCTCGCAACAGAAGAACGGTCTCCAAAACGTTAATTTTCCTGCAGTTGATTAACTGTCCAGCATCCAGACTCGCATTACCTCCGAGACTGAGCACGCGTGGGAGGTAAACTGGCAGCAACTGCCGAGAGCGAGTGCCAGTGTGTGATCGTGAAGTGCTCTCACACCACATTTGGGATTATTGCATTCCTTGGGGAGATGCCAAATACTCTCCCTGCCCCCTGCCTACGTTTTTCCCTTCTTTTTTTTTCGGTGGATGCAGATTAGGATGAGAGGAAGTGGGTGCCTGTTTGCTTTTCAGTCAGACGCTCCTGCTCTGATTCTTTCGGGAAGGCTGATGGATATAGACATGCTGCCCCCCCCAAACACTTGCGTGCAAGTCTCTCAGGACCCTCCCAGCTGCAAACACCTCTTTTTAACAGAAGTGCTGCCTCGCCATGCATTTGAACACAGAAAGCCCTCTCTCAGACAACAGCATTGTTATTTTGTTGTTGTTCGTTTCACACTGCAAACAGGAAAGGGATCAAGCTGTCCCTGTCTCCCAGAGCATGTGGCTGCCACACACAAATGTCAGCCCCAGCAACAGGAACGATCCTGTTCCCGTAAGTCAACAAACAATGTTTAGAAAGGTCTGTGCTGTGGGAGGATTTCCTAACGTAATACAAGTCATCAGACTTAAAACACATGTCTACTCTGGTGAATTTAATAAAGAAACAAGGCTGCTTAGGAAAAAAGATACAAGAAAACAAGAACTTTCTCCTAATGACTTCATCCCACAGGGTTCAATAGTAAATCAAGGGCAGCATTTGTTGGCAAGGGGAAGCTCTGGAGATTTCTTCAAGAAGTTTAAAGGAAATTTGTAGAGTTCAATAACAAAACCAACAATTTTCTTATTAAAAAAATAAAAAACCAAACCCCCATAATTTTCCCAGCATTGTACCACGAGAGCATCACTCATGCATGGAATGTCACGACCTGTATCATCAAGGAAGGAGTATGGCCTGAGCCACTAAAGCAATTGTTTCAGCTCTTTTTTACTGCATGGGCAACACATACATGCAGATAACATTACCTCCCACCTACCATAGTCACCCATGTATTTTACTCAGGCAATACTAGAGGAGAAAAACAAATGGGGTTAATATTTTTAAACATAAAACAAAACAAAAAAAAAATCTCGCCACAAAAGCCCCCAGACCCCAAGCCCCACTAAGCCAAGAGTTTAAAGAAGCTACATTAGGGTTGCAGCAGCAACAGAAAGTTACCTCTGCTGTAAAACAGGCAGACAGGGACAGACACCTGAAAAAGGGTCATTGAGCTGCCCCAGGCAGGCACCCAGACTGCATTTACCTCACATGCACTCAGAATATAAAAAGACATTTAGAAAATCAAATGATGGATCCTTTTTCCATGTTCTCGACATAACTATCAAAATGAAAGCTGATCCTATTGTGTGGAAGCTTCTGAGTAAACTGCTGGGGCCAAGAGGAAATCCTAGGGGACATTCATGGCTCTTGGCAGCACAGTCCTGGACCAGCTGGACCTTGACGTACCCCAGTGCCACTGTTCCCAGGTATGCCTGCTTCCGCCAAGCAGGGCTTTACAAAGTTGATTTTTTTTAGTATATACAGCTGTATGTACTAAAAATAAAATTAATTTAAATGAAATCGTGCTTAATTGCGCAGTACACTGCAGTCATAGAAGTTTTATCTCTCCTCTTTGTATTGCTTGGGAGCACAAATACATTTCTCATGTACTCTCAGGAAGATCTTCCTCTTTGCAAATTCAGGTCCTTTAAAGATGAATGGTCTGGTAATCTTTTAAATTTAAAACAAGTAAAAAAGCAGCACATTGTAGAAATCTGCACTAAAATCCCACATTCACACATGCATGCAAACAATACCTTTCAGTGGTTTAAGACATAACGAAAAACAACCCCCCCCCCCCCAGACTTTTATTAACTCTCACGATCAGCTTTTATCACAATACCTAATCTACCTTAAGCTTTTGTACAAACAACAGGAGATGCACAAAATCTCCCATCTTTGGCACAACATTCGATGTGATATTCACCTCTGAGAAGAGCAGGCATAAATATACTCAGAACACCAACAACAGCTCCCTGTGATTTCTCCCTGTGATCAGAGCTAAAGTTATTTAGAACACAATACAACATTTGCAGATATAAAACATTAGTCATTGGCTCCCTAACCTCAAGTCTTTTACCTGCCTTCTCAAAGTTCCAGAAATCATATGCTCAAATACAAAAAATGAAGCTGCTGTTACTGAAATTTCACAAGCTATATGAAATGAAGAGTTATACAATATAGAGATTTCTGAACTGTGAAAATGTTTAACTTCTCTTTGGCTAAAAAGTAAGAGAGTAATACTCAACAACCCTGACCTACTTCAGCTACCTAATTAAGAAGTTGAAAGAACGTTTAATAAGCACTGGATGATTTTCCTCAGTCTTTACTGTAGAGCCTGTAGGCACGTGGTGCTTTTATGTAGTCTTCTAAAAGTACATTTAAAATTCTTTATATTGACCTAAAGAAGTTTATCATTTCGGCCAAAGGATGTTTGTGAGGCTGTTACCGACAGGCTTCCAGCCTCTCATAAAATACAGCTGCTACATGACTCCTGACGAGTCCAGACAGTGCCCCTGGCTACCTGAAAGCTCAGTGACAGATTCAAAAATACAATTCAAGGTCACTGTCCTCAGACAAAGCTTCAGCTAAATCTAGGTGTGTTGTACTAACCCACTGAGTGCAATTTTATGATACTGTAGCTTTGCATGCATAGGAGGAAAAAAAAAAAATCTTTCACTTTAATGATCAATCAGTAACACTCAGGAAGGTTTCTTTTATTGCTTCTGACCTAAATGAGCTGCAACAATCCTGGTACTCCTCTTTGACTGCAGGAGCTTTTTAGCCTCTCAGAGAGCAGTCCAAGAGCACAGTGGATGTGCACTTCTCATTGCACCATACCAGAGCAAATGTGAAGTCCCCTAAAATAAACACCCTCATCAACACAAACCTAAAAAGCAAAGACTTGCATATGCTAATCTGTCCATTGGAACTGCAATTTCAACTATCGGTTCTACAGAGATCACTTCAAAAGAGTGGTAGAATCTTATTATTTTGGATGGGTAGAACGAAAATAGGTTGCAAGAAAACACAATGCATAGTATAAAATAACAACTAACCTATAAGTTTTCATAAAATTTTCTACCAGCTCTGAAAAATCAAAGTTGTAACAGAAAATAGTAGGTTCTTTTCTACCATAATTAGGCACTTGATGTAGTGCAGGTGATAGCAGTACTCGCCTATATTTAGGTTTGTTTTGTCTCAGAAAAAAACAAGCTGTGAAGATTCCGAATGTTTTGCAGAGGTTTACAAAATGCAGAAATGCCACCTCCGTGTGAGTGTTTGCACGAAGGCGCAGGTTGGGGGAAAGCCACAATTCTGATCTCTTGCCTTGGAAAAAGCCATAAAAGGTCTAGAAAGAGGAAACCTCAAAGCATCATTAGGAGTTTTGCAACATATTTGCGGTGCTTCTGGCATGCCCTCCCTTGGCATTTGCCACCCTTCCCGGCCGCGGCTGCCTCGGCGCCCGGCAGAGCCCGGCTCTGGCTGCAGAGAATGAAAGCAGCGCCCTCCCGATCCCTCCATCTGCTGCCGCAGCGGGGGAGAGGAAAGCTCGGCTTACATCTCACACACTGCATGTTGCTGGAAATTTCTGCCATCTGCTATTGCCTTTCCTCCCATGCCTCACAAAAATACCGGTGACTAAATAGAAAGCGATTCCTTTATCAGACGTTTTAAAGTGGTGTCAATTTGAATATCGACTTTTTTTTTTTTTTTTTTTTTTTTTTTTTTGATTGCTTTTATATTCATGGGAACATAACAAATCAGGACAGATTAGGGGATAAAGATGCAAGGTCAGATTCATACAGCTAGCAAATAACTAAATATATTCAACAGCCTACCCCAAACCTATTTCTTTAAAAAGCATTTTTTTTAAACTATGATTTGGATGACTTTTGACCTGCGTGAACAACACATGATTCTCTCCCACAGCCAGGCCCTAAATTCATCACACAAGTTATTGCACTGGAATGTAATTGCAAACCACAGAATATCCTACACAAGCACGCCCTGCCTTTGACCAGGCAGCACCCAGAGCTAGAGACTGAGCATGGAGCAGTACAGGGGACCCTCCTCAGGGTACTCTTGGATTTCATGAATTTTTACTCACACTGACAAGCCAAGCCTTGGATGAGACCAGATATGCAATTCAAAATACACCTGGCTACAAAGAAGCATTTTAAAGCAAGGAAAATCAAGCATTCGGTGACTTAAATATCCTCTAGAGTCCCTCTGGAGTCTCTGTGTGGTCACACACTAAAGACTTTCAGGATGACCCAGCACAGAGACAACATACTGCTGAGGAACAGTAAACCCAAACCCCTGATATGAAACACCTCATCATGGATACAACAGACAGCTCAGAGGGACTGTGCTGCCTGATGACACACAGGTTTATAATCAGTCTGTTTCTTCTACACAATTTTAAGAGAGGACTTACCTTTGTGGGTGCTCCAAGTGCACTGTTCCTCCTGCTCTGCTCACCAGGCCCAGCACCCTCCTTTTCCGGGTGACTCAGGCAGCAGCTTGTGGCAATGGAGGCAGCTGCTTCCCACATTGTCCACAGCCCAAATCCAAGGTGCTGAGGAACCCCATCCTGCCCAGGGAAGGAAGGGGGTGTGGGCAACTCAGCACCAAAATGATAACAACCTGGGTAGCTCCCCTGGAGCCCCTCCAGCTGCACCTGGACTCCCAAATGGCAGCTGGGACATCCTCACCTGTGTGCTCAGCTCCTGGCCTGCAGGTGTGAGGGCAGAGGCCCCGCTCTTTGGACACCCTGAGCACTGGCAGTGTCCTCTGTGGCCGAGCGGCCGGGGCTGCTTCCCAACAGGCCTCGAGAGGCCAAGGTGGGATTCGGGGCAGTGGCAGGTTCCTGGGGCAGCAGTGGGGCTGAGGGTCTGCGTGAGGGCAGTGTGGGCTGCCCAGGCAGGTCACAGCCGGTTCTGGCCGGTTCTGGCCGGTTCCAGCCGGTTCCAGCCGGTTCCAGCCAGTTCCAGGCGGTTCCTGCTGCCCCGGAGCCCCCCAGGCTGCGCCTCAGGTGCTGAGGCGGGAAACGCCACTGGGCACCAGAGTGGGGGGCGACGGGAGGCTGAGGGTGCAGAAACAGGTGGCAACAGGATTCATTTCCCCTTGTTTCTCACCACCCAAATGTATTTTAATTATCAAGAAATGAAGTCAATTTTCCCCAGGTGGAATCCATTGCTCCTGTGACAGTACACAGTAAGGGATGTCTCCATTCTTATCGCCACCCAAGGTGGCGCGGCCCTGCTGAGGTGGGCCCCTGACATTTGGCCAGAGCTGGCCCACCGCGGCTTGGCCACGCCGTGCCAACCACAGCAATAAACCCTCTGAGAGCACAAAAACCCCCTGAGACACCCAAATCCCAGCAACAAACCCTGTCCTGAGACACCCAGCTTGGAGCTGGGACAGTGAGGGATTACCTGGAAGTGCCGCAAAGGTGGATAGTGAGAGGGAAGGTAAACCAGCCAACCAGGCCGTGGAAAGGGTGGAGAATAGGTTTAGAGTGATCCAAAACACCTCCAGAAAGAGGAGTTAAACCCCATCTAGCCAACCCACAGGGACAGAAATCAAAGCATGACTTGATTGCAAGCTAAGTATCTCCTTGGGGAAATCCGAGGTAGGATGTCATGTAATTTATATGACAAATACTCAGAAGTGGATTGAAACAGATTGTGACTTTATCTGCATTTACAGTAAAGTTAGACTTTTTGCCTAGAGGAGAAGCTGTCCATTCCAAACTCCACTGAAGAGTGGCCTGTCACTGAAAACGAAGAGTGGAGATTTTTGTCGTCATCACTAATTGAAAACTTGCAAACACTTTCTCAGTAGGTAAATGAACCCACATTTATATAATAAAGGCTTAATAGTTAATGAAAAAATATTAAGAACATTAAAGAAACATTACCTCCCTCTTCAGAGAAGTGATTTGGTGATGTTTCTTAAAAGGTGCACCACACAGCCAGTTTCCTCCCCTAATCATTAAGCATTACCACTCCACTTAATAAACAATGGCTAAGCAACGGTTTGCAATATTTTCTCCTCCTTAAAGACCTGTTGCAGCAACTCTTTCTGAAATCAAATACGGAGACTGTCATCCACTGTTTTTCTAACAGTTGTTCATGTTAACCTTTGACCATCCATCTCTTCACTTTGTTTCTAACTTAGAAATATTACACCTCCAAACAATAAGAAATCATGCTGGTTCAATTCTTCATTAGGATTGTTACATAATGAGAGTTGTGAATTCTGCAAAAGGAGAGTAAACCATTAAAAAAGTATATGCCACTATTCGGTTCAGTTATCGGTCCCCATGGAGTAGAACTTGGGTAGCTGCCAGGAGATAGACTATAACATTTGTTTTGACAAATTCGGGGCAGTCCTCTTTATTTACCAGGAACTTAAAGAACTCTACTTGCACCAAAGCAGCCTAGCAAGAGACAGCTTTTATGGGAAAAGGAAGACCTGAAAATTGATACTGTTTTGGTGTGCTGTCCTTCCATGCTTGAGCATGAAACACATGAAATAACTGGTTCCTTTGGGTACACAAATTAAAAGCCTTTGCACAGAGTGCAAAGCCTCTCATTTCTGAGCAGGTGAACATGTAGCAACTAGACATTTCATACAGCATACTATCAGCTCTAGAAGCTTGGAGAACTTGTTCTCAAAAAAAGCAAGCAAGGTCACAGCATGCAATGAGGAAGGAAGTATTGCTCTACCATAGATTTCTTTTCTGTGCTTAAACACAGAACAATTTCACCAGATTCAAGACAGAGAGAAAATTGACCTGGTGAAGAGTTAAGAGGTCAAGCAAGAAAGCTTTCAACATATTTTTGATAATTCCGCACACCTCCCATGTTGAATAGCACATGAAGACACACTGGAGTGTTTAACAGAAAGTGATTTGCCTTCAGGAACCATAAAAACCTTGATTTTTTTTTTCTGTCAAATTTTGTGAGCTTGAAAAACCTCAATTAGATAAAAAAAATGCTTTAAAACAAAACACTGACTTATCTGCTTTCAGGAAGGGAGGTGGAAGGGGGACAGAGTCTCTGTGATTCTTTGTCATAACATTCCAGGGTTTTATGGATAAACACAAATTCTGCAACATCTATAAAATTTCACTTAAACCCAAAATAGACCAAAGATACAAAATATTCCATTTCTAGTATAGCTTTGAACAGACAATGCATCTTTATGTAGTATTTGATTTAATGCCCATTTTATCGCAGATGGTATAATCACAAAAAACAGAACACTTGAAAGGAATTTGACAAACAGAACCAGATGTAAAACATCTTGAAGCTTACAAATTCATCACAAAGATTAAGGAGGACTTGAAAATACAGGGTTTCAAAGCTTCCAGCAGACCAACACATCTGTTCAGTTCAGAAATGCTTTCCTACTTCCTGATGTGTTTACACAGTGAGAAGATGCAGTAGGAGCTAGATCAGATGCAATTCTGTTTGGGGGGGATCATTACCTCGTCTCTGCAGCAGAGCCAGAGCACAGAAAAACCACACAGAAAATGAAATTGAAGAACATGGATGCATTTGCCTCAGGAGAAATATTATAGGCAGACAGGAAGCAAGGAAGAAATGTGCTGTTGTACTCCAATAATTAATGTTAAAGTGGATGGATCCTAAAGAATCTTTCTGTCTATGAATAACTATGCTTTTATTACCAGTTAAGGCAAGGGCCCTGTGGAGTCACTTTTGCAAAATAATTTTTAAACTGTAATAAGAACACCATGAAAAAGGATGCTCCTTTCTATGAATGTTTTTTAAAAAAGCCAACCAAGGAAACTAACATTTCTTTTATTTCATCTTCACAAACAGCCCACCTGAAGAATTATGTCCTCATCTACTCCAGCCTTGTAACCACACTGTACTGTTTATGCTGTGCTTTTCCTCACACTGGCCAAAGATGACCATTAGCACCTGTATCCTCACGGCCACAGTTTTAAAGTCCAACACGAAAAGCAAACACTAGTCTGCCTGAAAAGTTAGAATACCTCAAACTTCCCAAAAGCACTTGTTTGAAACTTGAGTGCTGATCAGAAGAGAGCAGAAACTTAAGCCAAGCATGGGAGAGCCAAGATCTAGGAGAGGTGAGCAGACACCACCAGCAGCCAAGGAAAGGCTGCATTACTGTAAGCGTTATTTCCAGTCTCTACTCATGACTCTTAAATCCCTTCAAAACAATCTTTCAAAGCTCTCATCCACTCTAGTAGTTCTGGACACTGTCCACATTAATCACTCCCAGGAAAAGAAGTAAACATTATGCTTGTGCAAGCAAAAAGCTCATCAAGCTGAATGTAAAATTTAAAAATTTGCCCTTTTTAGCATTTGGAGTACAAAGTATAATGGAAAGAAAGCACTGAGTCAACAGTGGAGCATCTGCAACCACTTTCAGTGAAGACGAAAGATAACCACTGCTGGAGGCATGCTCAGGACGAGTCTTCCTACATGACAAATGCCTTCAGCTTTCCAGTTCGCAGGCTATTGTCACCATGTGGTTCAAAGAGAAACACTGCTGGCACATAGCTAGTTTTAACATAGCTGCACCAAAACATCTCTTCCCCACAGGGATTAGTTACTTAGTCGTCTCCCATCCAGTTTCCAAGCAAGATTCAAATTTGTCAGCCATTTAACTGCACCATGTCAGCTTTGTTTGTAGTGATTTGTAGATGCTGGGCTACATAAAAGGGATCGTGTGGTACTGGAAGAATCAGCACTCTTAGTACTGAACTATCAATGCTAAGCACCCAGTGCTCATTCAAGCTACTTCAGAGAAAGGGTTTTTTGGTACCATGCATTAGAAACCTCTCTCTGAGGTGAGCTTCAGCATAAAAACAGAAGCATATTTTGGAGGAACTAAAACATTGTTCAGCTGTATGGTGGGAAAACTCCTGCTAAAGGAAAGGGTTGTGAATATTTTGTTATCTGAACTTTGAATCACTTTAAAGCAAAAGGAAATTATTCTTGGGTTCCATTTTGTTTTCCCTTAGTGTATTCATGTGTAACATACAGCAAGATTTACTGCCTACAGAAGATTCCTTATGTTCCCAAACTCAAAAATACCCACATCCTCTTCACTTCTATGTTGTATATACACAGCATGAGATTGCAGTTGCCATGGACAGCTTTAGTTTTAGGACCATAAGTGATTGTCATGTGCATTTCAGGCCTCTTCTACTCTTCTGTCCTTCATGGGTGACAAAACATGATTTTTATCACAGCAAATAAGTGTAGCAACATCCATATCTGTTTATGGTCCTAAGGTTATTAAATTAGTAACAACATTATTTCTTAAAACATTAATCACCCATTGTTAGAAGTGACAAATTTTTGCTTTGTTATATAATCATTTTAGGCTTTTTTTTCCCCCCCTCGCATTATGTTTTGCTTTTTCCATCTGTTAGTTTCCATGAAGTTGCAACACAGTTTTGGCACAAACTCAGTAATTTCCATCACAATGTATTCATCTTTCTTCATATTTTCATCAACATCTGGAATCATTCTGCATTTCTCAGAGAAAATATTCCCCAAATCTTATTCCTTAAGAGAATGGGGAAATTTAACTCTAGATAATGCTCTAATGCAAAAACTTCCTACATTGTTTGAGTCAGTTTCTTTAACAGTACACTTTCTTCGAAGTGAGAGGAAGAAAATGATCTTAATTACCCTTTAACTGCTCCTAATAGCCGTGTCAATATTCAAAATTGGCAAGTATGACCGTTCTACTACTTTAATTTTTAAAGTCTGCTTTACTAACTCATGAAATCATGTAAAATATTAAAATTATAAACACTATAAAAAAGTACATCTGCAGCACAGGAAACAAAGATAAAACTCAAAAATTCCTTAATATAAATATATCATTTACAAAAAGCCTTTTGTAATTTCTGGATTCTTGGTACTCCTGCTCCAGATGCTATCTTAACCCAAATAAAAATAAAGGAATTTTATACCAAAGCACAAGTTTATTGTGTGCTTTTCAGATTACAAGATAGACTGCACTCACAACTACACCTAATTCAAAATAAAAGCTCTTTTATCTTTAACCGTGCTAAAATACCTCCCCCTATCTGCTTAAAAGGCCTTACAGCTCACCACTTTCAAAGCAGCTGCCAACAACATAACAGACCAACCATCCATACTGCAAATTTTTCTACATGTAACCCAGTTTTTGCATCTTCTGACACCCTCAAAAATTTTGTAGGGACTCCAAATAAACCCAAACCTTCCTTCTGCTGAAGTATCTGTGATTAAAAGGAACGTGGTTCTTCAAGGCTAAAATGTAGCTCAAATAGTGTCCAGACTTACCTGGAATCAAATACTCCTTGGCTTACTTTAGAGTGGGAGCACAAGTCTCTGAACACCCCTGCCCATCACACCTGTACTGACCAGCTTACAACAGTATTCATAGAACTTGTATAACTGTGTTTTCTAGGACTGTAGAAAAACAAGAGTCCTGCAGCAACTGTTAGATTGGAGTGGGAATCGACAGTAAAGAGAGATGCCTCATTTTTAATTTTTGCAGAGCTTGGAGGCTCCAGCTATTTTCTCTTGTGTATTGGCAACATTTCTTAGAATGCAACTTTTTATTTAGACTGAAAATCACCAGTTTTGTTCCACTGACTGGTAGCAGAGAGAGAGATGTGCCCAGTTTGTTTGGGGAGCAAACCTGGTGATGCTGTGCCATGCCAGCGGCTGGGAACTGCTTGCACCATAAGGAGAGCAAACAACAAGCTCTAATGCTTCATCACCTGCTCTTTGTCCCACACCAGATTTACACTCTGATGACTAAAGCAACATGCCTAAATAAATGGTCCACAAAGGAAACTACCTGCTACCTTACCCTCCTAGCTCACTATAGGTCAGACATCAGAAACACTGTGCAACTTGCAAGCCCACGTGCCTGTAATTTTCCACATAATTCGTGTCAATGCTTGGTAAACTGGTGCCATCAATCAGCACCACACCCTTCAGTTGTCCCCAGCAGAACAGTTGGTTGATCTATTTCCTTCACAGATTTGTTCCCACAGCTGCACTTCTCAGCAGGTATTCAGAAAAACGACTCGGAGTTTCGCAAGGCCAGTGAGCCAGGAAGAGCCATTGGAGAGCTGTGCCTATAGAACAGAGACTATGTTAGGTGGGGATAGAGATGCCTGAGAGCACTGAGGCAGAGCAATACTGAACCTGCACCAGCAGCAGTGGAGCAGACAGGACTGACTGTGACATAGCACCTCAGCGTGACAGCTGTGCCTCTTGCCAAGCTGACTGGTCATGTCCCAGCAGCCTAAAAAAATAACTCCCTTCCCCTTCCTCCCTCCCTTCTACACTGGAGGTGACAGTACAATGACCATCACGAAAAAACACACAACTCTCTGCTAACCTGACCAAAACAGTCACTAAAATGGGAAGACCAAAGAAAGATTAGAACTCATGGGCCAAAGCAGCAACTTGCTCAGAGTTGAACCTTTGATAATTCAACTCCCTCTTTGTCGGAGCCCAGGACATCCCTTTGGGAGTCCAGCGCTGCAGAGATCCTTGCCGGGGGCTCGGAGACCCTGGCACACAGCCCAGAACACCAGTGGGTTCGATTACGAACCCTGGAGCAAATTGCCACCTTTACACGAAGAGATGAAAGCCACAGCAGTTTGAATAGTGTGATGATTAGTATATCACAGGGTGTAAACGTAGATTTTAGGATTCTTTATATAGGGGTTTTTGGGGACAAGATGGAGGAATTTCGGCATGTCTAGCCTTTCTTCTTCTTCTTCTCTACCTCCATCTTCTCTGATGATGCTGGCACTTTTGGATTGGTTTAGAGTAGAAGCTCACTGTCTAACATAGGTGATGGGTATTGGGGAATAATTCTAAATATGTCGTACTTAGTTTTCTGTATATAAAGATAACGCCGCCCTGGGGGCAGGCAGAGTGCCTCTGACTGTCCTGCTGAGCAGACCTGGGCTGGGCAGAAAGAAAATTTTATAGATAAACAATAAACAACCTTGAGACCGAAGACCGAGAAGTGTTATCTCATCCTTTGAATGAACAGGCAGAAGTAAAGGCTTAAAACAACAAATCGGGGTCCCAAACCTTGCCGGGACCCCAACACCTCTTAGATTGAGAGGCAAACCAAAAAAGCATTCTAACTTGAAAGCCAGACAAAGACACAGTATGTGATAAAAAAAGAACAGTAAAACACATGAAGCACTAACATGTGAAAGAAACATGTTGCCATTATGTCAAATACTGCTTTTGATATTTTATTAACAAGCAAGCATCTCTTGGAACTGGGTCTATATAAAAATACTTCATGAAACAATCAGAATACAAGGGAGTTATATAAATTTATTTTATGTAACACTGATTAGTTTTGAAAATTTCCATTTTTAATGTTTTAACTTCAGCTTCCATTTTTTTAAAAAAATCACTAAAAGGACACAACCCACAAAAATACAATCTGTATCTGCTCTATATTTACAGATAACTGGTCACTGTTAAGGCACAGATTTAAAACTAACATTTTATGCAGAAAGTCAAATATTTGTGCATAATGTAACACTAACAATACGATACATTGTACTGTTATATTCCCTTTGTGGAATCGAAGTGAGAATTTTCTTTAATTCCAGTGTGGTGATTTTTTTGTTTTTTTTTTTTAAACGTGAAGTCCTACTTAAAAATAATGTTGTTCATAGGAAATTCTTCACTTTGGTGTAGATGAAATAAGCACTGCTCAGCAAAAGACCACATCAACTTAATACTGTAAGAAAATCAGTTTCTGAGTATAGTACCATTTGGACATAGCACGTACCTACTAAACTAAGACTAAAAATCTGAGTGTAAAGCTTTTGGATGCCTTTAAGTTTGGGCAAAATAAGCAAGAAGGGGTTGCAGAAAATTCTGTACAAAGTGTTGCTGAATATTTAGTTCATGAAAAATCTTATATAAAATAATGAGTCTGAATACAATTTGATTTGCAAGCACTGGGCTTGCAAATGCAAACATTTAAACAACTGCTTTTCTGTAAGCACTTAAATAGTCAATGTGAACGGAACTATCTGCATTCTTAGAAGTAAGTACAAGTGTAAATAGCTTTAGAATGAGAAGTTGTGGCTCCCAAGAGTTTTTCCATGAAATTGCTCTTGCCTGTGCGACACACACACACACAAATCTCTCCTAGACACGTGGTTATTGACTCTTGGCATTGAGCACAGGAACTTCTGTGAACAACTGTGTGAGTACCAGATAAGAGTTTTAGCCAGCTACCTCTGCAGTACCATTTTAAAATCAGACGAAGCTGCTACTTGATCTACAGGGGAAGTCACCCAGTTAATACACCATTAAGTAGATATGGCTGAAATGAATGCTGAGCAGCAATTTTTAGCTAACCACAAGACTTGGTATTATTGCTTGATCATCTATGCCCTCAAGTAATAGTCTCTTGAAATTCCCTTTGTGTGTGCAATTTTTTCCATACATTGTTTTGCATTCTCACCTTAAAAGAAAGAATTACCCATGGAAAGTGTCATCTCTCACCTATTTTTGCATAAACCCCAGCTACTGTAAATGTTATTCTAACGCCTTCTGTTAAGAGCACTTGACAGTGGTTTATGTCCATCGCAAAAGGCTTGTACACTGAACATAAATAGTACATTACAGTAGAGGTAAGGTAATTCACAATATTTCTCATGGGAATGCTTTTCAATTAATGCTTGGTAACTACACATTGCATTGCAAAAAGAGGCACTTCATGAATTCCTTCATTACATTGAAACCCTTCATAAACCCATAACACAACATCTGTAAAGACAGAGGAATAACATGGCCAAATCTTTTGGACTTTCACAGTATAAGAATGCAAAATAGAGCTCTAGCCACTTATAACATGGACTCTTTCTGTTGAACATAACTTGTTTCAGAAATAGTTCATCTCCAGAGTTTCAAACACTTCTGCAGCTGAAAATTACAAATCTAGATCGAACAAAATAGATGCTATTACATCTATTTTATGTAGGTCACTTTATTGCTGCATGCATAGTCTTGTAAGTAATATCTGTCATTATTAAATGGCAACAGTGCTGTCTTGTCAAATTAGATTAGTTGTCTGTTTAATCAAACTGACAGCCCAGAGCTCTAGTTTGATAAATGCCTTTCAGTCTCTACCATAAATCTGCAGTAGATCAGTTTAATCTCTTACGTATTGTAGGTGTACAGAATCTAAAAATAAAAGTCTGATATAAATAAGTGTCCTTTAGTGGCAGGGTACTAAAAATAACCCTTTGCTTTGAGACAACCATTAAAAGCAGTTTTAGCATAAAGGCAGCAGTTAAATATGTTGACTGCAAAGGGTTAATATTGCAAGGTCCATTTTGGTCTTTCAAAACATTTGTTACAGTGAGTATTATTGCAGGCAGCATTAGACTGCTTCATAAGAGCATAATAGGACTGGTCCACTACCAAGTGACTTGATTTTGGAATGATCTCTTCAGATAACTACCTGGGAGACAGAGAGAGGAAAAACAAAAATATGCATAAGAACCAGTTCCTAGTACCATTATAGTGAGATGTGACTTAATGTAGGAACACCTGAAAAAAATTGATTAGTGCCAATATAGAAATTGATATGGAAATGAAAGAAATAAATTTCCACAGGACAAGAAATCAGAACATGTAAAGTGCAGAAAGACCTCAATAATTATTTTAAGCAGTACCAGAAAAATCCATCTTGATAAAGCCAAATCTATGCTCTCTGGCATCCCAGCTCTTCATTCTTCCTTCATTCAACAAAGTACAAAATTCAGTGCATACATTATAGTTATGGGTAATAAAATACTAAACAAAGAACCCTATATTATTATTGCAAATTCTGTCCAATCTACATGAGTAAAACGTAACACACATTTGGTGTTATAAAAGACAACTGACAAAACATGTTCTCTCTGATTTTTTGGCACAGGATTGTGCAGACAAAACGCTTTGGTCCTTGACACCCAAACTCCCAAAGTGCAGAGGGTGGTGTGCAATGAAGGCTGTCCACAGGATTGCCATGTCCATCTTTGCAGCTGATTTCTGAGCCCAGCCTCCTGCTACCAGCGCCCGCTGACGCTGGCAATGTCCGAGTGATACTGGCGCGGCAGCCTCCCACTGGCTCCACCTTCCAGGAACGAGGCACGGATGTTGGATGGGTCAAAGAGCTTTCTTCGGTTTTTGTTCAGCTCTGGAGAGGGCAAGCACACCCACAGAAATCTCCCATCAGAAATTCATTTTAATGTTTTCATCTCAGCCAAATGCAAAGCTTCTGTTTGAACGAACAAAGTATTTTAAACAGATACGTAATGCACTGAAAATATCTGTGAGGTATGCCTTCAATTAATAAACAGTCCAACACGATAATAAGAGCATCAGGTTAAGACTCAGAGGCTCCTAGGCATCTACTTAGGACAATTCTCATCTGGCACTGATACAGTGTGAAGTAGATAATTTTTTTGAATATTGATGTAGATCAAATTGACATAGATGAAACTTAAAAGTTACTATTGTAATACTCAAAGACTGCAATCTTCCTGAAGGCACAACCATGTGGTGTAGACTGAGACTGACAGAAAAGCTCATTACCAACGTGATAATTTCTCAATGCACAATTCTTTATTTTAAACATAAAACTGAAGCAGTATTTTAACAAGGACTTTCAGAAAAAACAGACACTCACCTCTCATTTAAACGTGCACCCTAATCTTGTATTAGTAATAGATCATGTAAAATATTTTCCCCCACTTTCCTGTTCTTGTAAACAAACTCTGTGCCAGATATAAATCACTGAGACATCACATAGATTTTCAAGACTGATACTGAACTAAGTACATTTGCAAACCAAAAATCAAAAAAAACCACCACAAAGCCCCCCAAAAGTAGGCACTTTTTCCCAGAAGGATGACTGCTCTGCTAACCAATAAAATGAAGGCTAAGGAACAAAAAAGGTGGAAAATGCCCAGGTGTGACTGGTATGTAGTTCTGTTCAGAACCTGCCGTGCCTGCAATCCCAGAGATTCCTGGACCCACAGTTTTGTAGCATAAAATTTTACAATCTGGTGTGAGATGAACTTTCTACCAAGCTCCAGCTTTACAGGACTACTGCAAGTGAGCTGCTATTAGGTAATGGGAAAGCTCTGTAAAGCCTGGCTTAATCACCTCTGGTGAGGGGCAAGCTAATATTACCTCTCTAGACACTAGTCTTACTTTTCCATCTTTCCAAGGCTTTTTCCTTTGTTGGCTCTAAATACACAATTTGAGTGAGAAGAATACAAACAATGCTTAAAATCAATAAATGGTATTCTGTGTTTTTACCTGAGATTGCAAGCAGCATTTTTCTTCTGGCACCAAAAGTGGTAATTCCCAACTCTTTCAAATCTTGATCAGTAAGAGTGAGAAATGTCTGCAGATCAATCTAGAGAAAAAAGAAATAGGAAAATTATGTAAAATGAGTACATGCACAAAAGTATTTAGTAATAAATGTGGTTCAGAACAGCTTCAATTTTTTCCCTGCTCCATTTTACAGTTACTCATGTAAACAACAACCATGGCTTTTCAAAGATTGCTTCACACAGTTGCTGAATTTGCTATATTTCTGACTGAAAAGGAGAAATTAAAAAGTAACCAGTTCTGGAAAAGCAAAGAAAATCAGTAAGTCTTATTTATTTATGAGTCTTGAGGTTTTGAGTATTCACCACAATTGAAAGATGATCCAGCTTTGAAAGAACAGCTCATGAAAATCCTGTCACAAAGTGAGTTCTAAGTGGCTTCTGGTCAAGAAACAGCACAACTACTGCTAGAAAACATCCCACCAGCACAAAGGTGCATCTCAAACGAGCACCAACCTCTTGCTGCTGGAATACATCTGTGTATTTGCCCAAACCAAGCTTGCTGAAGAGCTCAGGCAGATCAGATCCCTTAAACAAACTGTTGAGGTTACAGCCATTGCTTCCTGTCAGCGAGGAAATGCAGTCCATGTAGTTACTGCTGCTGAGATAGTGTTCAGCTGGAAGGGAACAAATGCACTTGTCAGACACATCACAGAAGGGCATGGTTTTCCACCAACATTATATTTGGCTAGATTGTTACATTTATAAAGTATTTAAATCTTTATTTTTCAGAAAAAACAAAAAAGCCTCTCAGTGGTCTGAGAGACTGAACAGCATAAAGCAATTTCTTTGTTAATTAAATTCCAGCACTTGTTTTCTACAGACCTACTTTTGTCCAGCAAACTCACTGCTGCTTCTTTATCCTTTATCCACACAGTTTATTTTCAGGGAAAGCTACGCCTGCTATAGAACATTTCCTTTCACTGCCAATGTGTTTGTGTTTCAGATTTTCTTCTAGCACACATGCAAATACATTTTAATCCTTAATTATTTTAATTAACCTAGAACTCCATTTTTGTACAGTTAGGTAGGTTGAAAACATCAATAGACTGATTTTAAATAAACTTTTCATCTCTTTAGTTCTTTGAGTACTTAGGATATGATGCACAGCCATTCACAGCTCAACTAAAGTGCTTTTTAAAATATGAGTATTTTCTTTAGTTGGAGCTATCCTTTCTTACCATGTACAAATTTTATTATCCGTATACTTTGAATCTGGGATTTAGGTTTATTCACTTTTAAAACAAAAAGCAAACCCAAAAAGTATAAACAGCCACAGTCCTTGTTTTCCCATAAAGCAGATAGGTAGTATCAACTTCAGTATTCTCAACTTTTCCCTCTATTAGAAAGGCACCTATTAACTTATTTAAAAAAACAGAGCTTCAAAGAGTTCAACTAAAGTAAAACTTGAATTTGTAAATTTCAAACAATATTTAAAAAGTAATTGGAAAACATACCCACAGAAACCAGTACTTAAAACCATGCTAGGCCATGCAAACACATGGACAAACTTCTCATAGAATTGGCTGGGTTGGAAAGGGCCTGAAAGATCTTCTCATCCCAACCCCTGCCCTGTGCTGGGACACCTTCTGCTATCCCAGGTTGCTCAGAGCCCAGTTCAGCCTGGCCTTGGACACTTCCAGGGATCCAGGGGCAGCCACAGCTCCTCTGGGCACCCTGTGCCAGGGCCTCAGCACCCGCAGAGGGAAAGTTTTTTCCTAAAATCTGACCTAAACCTACTCTCTTTGTAGCTACTCCCCCTTGTCCTGTCACTACACATACTTGTAAATTTTATTCCCAAGAGCAGAATCATGCTTTAAAATGCAGTTTCAGCACAGATTATGACTTCAGCAGTGAGTAATTAGCCCAATAAAGCCCTGGCTGCTGTTGCATTGGCAACAGAGCAGAATGAGAGTGGTCTGGAAATAAGCATTTTTACAGGTCTGGTTTCAGTACACCTTGAAAAACCCACTCCATGACAGCAAAGAGTTGTCAGCAAGGATGTCCAGCATTTAATAAAAATCCTTAGAAGTTTTCCTTTCGGACCATTATTTATATTATCATGTTATACAGGCTTGCACTTCTCAATTTTTAGAAAAAGTAATCACTTCACAAGGCGTCAGTAATTTAAATCCCTCGTGAAAGCAGGACACATTCATATAAAAATAAATACAGGTATCAGTATGATTATTTTCTTTTAATTGGATAATAATAGTTTATTAACCTGATTTGTTTTGTTTCCTTTTGGGGCTGCCAATTGAGGAGACAAAATCATGAGCAGTGGGCCCGAGCCCATTCCGGTCTCTCCAGTTATCAGATTCACTGCCACTTCCCAGGTGCTCCCGACTGCTGGACCGGGACAGAGACATGGATGAACCCTGTAAAACACAGAAAGGAAATCTGGGCTGAAAACAGAGCTTGCATTGTGACTCAGATGTTTTCTTTGAAGCAGCTCACTTAAAAAGCAGCTTTTAATGCTTTTGGCAGTTGATCAACAGTCAAATAATTGCAAACGGACACAAAAACAGCAGGTGTGCTTAAAACATATGCAGTTTACAGTTTTTAAGCAGAAGTTATTTAAAGATCATGATTCAAAACAAATTGCTCGGTATTTCCACGTTTGTTTCCAAAACATTCCATGGAATCAAATTCCCACACAAATTCTAGACAAAGCAGTCTATTGACTACATCCCTTCACAGAGAAGTGAACATAACAGAACATTTATCTGAAGATAAGTGGATCCAGTACGCACTACTTGACAAGAGTCTTGCAGACAATATTACAACAACAATTCTGCAATGCCTTGTGAATTTGTAGTTGTTTTGTCTGGGGTCTTTTAAAATAGATTTTCATATACCTATGAAGTACTTATTATCAACTCTCATCACTGTGGGGCAGAACTCAGGAACACAAGGCAGCAATATTCCATGGGAACAGAACCAAAAGAAATCAACCTTATAGATATCACATACTTCCAGGAGCTAAAAACTGTGTAAATTAAAAATTTAATTCTATGAACTTATACCAAATTGCAGTTGAAAAGCATCACTTAGGAGGCAATCTTTGACACTGTTTTGTAAAACTGACACCCCTGAAGAAACACTGTTCTTGGTTAGAATCACAGATTTATTTAGAGATTTTATATGCCAAGGCCTGGGGGGAAATCCCACCCCGACACAACCAACATAGAAAAGGAAAAAAAAATTGCAGATTTTGGTTGCAGCTTTTTCTTTCCCCTAGTTACTACTGCATTACATGCAGCCAAGCCTAGTACTTGTAGGAGAAGGGCTCAGAAAGTTGATATGCCAAGTGGAGAACACCAAGGCCCATTTTTATGGGGCTGAATATTTCTTTTGCATTAACAGACAGGTATATCCTAAAGAACCATGAAGTCCCCTTCTTCAAGAAAAATACCATTTACATTTTATATAAGCAGGACAGAAAAAGGTGTCTCCATGGAAGCTGGGAAGGATTATAGCAAGGAAGCACACTAAAAAGAAATTTCATCATGCCTTTGAGAAGAAAGGAAGAAATTGCCTGCAAGTCCATGCTGGGACTCAGAAGAGAATTGCTGGACTCTGTTTGCCTTCCACCTGGGAAAATTGTGAGCCCAGTGAACAGTGCAAGTAGAGACAGCTGTTCCAGGTCTCTCCACAGAAGGAAAGATGAGCTGCTGCTTCTGCTGTTCTCCTCCATCGTGCAGCAATATACATTATATAGTTTACCTGTCATACATACACTGTTCTCATTAGGTTAAAAATTCCCTATTGCTGCTTTGAACAAATATATATTAAGAAGCAGACATCTGTGTCCTATGACTTATCTATGAAACAGACATAACTTTGTGTGTCGGGCTGAATGTATTCCATATGCCTTAATATTTATGTAAGAAATATTTTTCACCATAAAAAATATTTAGAACAGTTATCTGCAAGACTTTGTTTTTACAGAAGTTCGACATTTCTCAAGAGAGACAACTGTATCATTGACTAAAAGTAAACTTCCATTACAGTTGTTATGTACCTCATATGTAGTTGTCATGGAAGGCTTGTAGGACACATGATTCGCTCTTCTTAGCTCCTTGATAGTTTCTGCAGGCATTGATTTAGAGAACCCCAAACCACTCCATGTATTTGTTGGAGTTCTCACTTCAGTTACAACTGGCTTTTTTAACATAGCTGAAAATACAGAGACAAATCAGTAAATCTCAGCCTTCGTAAAGTTACTGAGAGGATAAGACTGAAGTGATGTTTGCTAACAGCCTGAGCTCAGGAAACAGCAAACCCTAAACACCTCCACTTGCTGCACAGCTTGAATCCTACTCTTCCTTAAAGTAATCTACTCTGCCAGAAGATAGTTAAATCCCACAGGGCTGCATGGAAGCCAACAGAATCATATCTGTTTCAAAGAGAGGAGCTACTGTTTTTCTTTTGGTGAATGGGCAATTTGGTTGATTTTCTAATAGGGTCAAAGATATAGTTAAGCCCATTACCAATTCTACAGCTTAATTTACCCCTAAAATAAGAGGCCATTTATCTGATATGACAAACACCTCAAGTTGAATTGGCATCCAAATAAAGTGAAGAGTTACAGCAATGAGCTCTCCAAACCCATGTTGATCATTTGCACATGGATGTACCTACACATCCCACTCCAAGCTGCTTGTACCGTATTTTACACTATCTTGGCATTAAGAATTTTTTTGTAATATAAAGCTAATATACAAATGTTTCACTACCACTTTCAGTTTTTATTAAAAATCTGATTACAAAACTGAAACTTCAGGAAATCATTTCATCTACATGCTAACAAACTTTTCAGAAGTCACTGTTCATCCACATACCTTTGGTTGCTAGTAGTTTCTTCTGTTCATAGTCAAATGCCTGAAAATTAAACACACAGAAGATAATTTAATTGCCACTCTAACTAAATGTCACTCCAGTACTCATCTCTGTGGCAACAAAGGCTTTCAAAGTGGCCAGTGAATATATATAAGAGAAACTTGAAATACTGCACAATAATTGCATGGTAGCCCAGCTAGAGCCTTAGTTACTTAAAGTGTTCACTCAAACATAGATAAAGATTTTAAACAACCATCTGATGTCCACATGAGTGAGGCTGCAGCAGTATTTACAAACTGCTTAGGAAGAATTTTTTCTTTATAAGGTAACTTCCAAGCATAGTTTCTCTTCCTTAACTATTTGTTCTTAGCATTTAAAACATTCCTCAACAGTACAAAAAAAAGGTAATATACTCGTGCAAATCTAGGCACCACAGTTATTTTCAATAATCTTTCAGGTTTGGTTCTCCTCCATGCACTTACCTTGTGAAAAGAAAAGAATGCAAGTTTTGAGAGAATTTAAAGAACTTTTGCTTGTATTCTCTACCTATGTCAATGGCAGTTGTGACATTTAAATATTCCTGATTAAACAAGCTACACTTTGCTGAATTACAAATTAGGAAATCTAAACAAAACTACAAAAATGCTATATGAGCATGAAGTATTGCATTCTCTACTAAAAAGAACTAGAGGAATAACTACGGAAAAGGAGTGGAAAACACTGGCCTTCTGGCTTGTTCCACTACTCCATACAGTCTGGTCATGCCCACGCTTCAACAGATCTATTGTGAAAATAACCCTGTTACTGCTTCCTGACAAATAGTCAGAGGGGTCTCCTCCCCCTTGGGGGAGATTTGCAGTAACATGGCAGTAGTTGTATTTGCAGGCTGTAATTAACCGAACCATGATTGCATATGAAAAGTTTTAACGTGTATATTGCAGCTGTAATTCTCTCCAAACCACAATGTAAGACTTCTAACAGGCAAGCGATGCTTGTGGAGACAAATACGGCCACGCAATTTTCTGTACTTAAATTTCTCTTAACAGAAGCATAAGAGCTTTTCTGTTCTCAAGACTTTTCATTGACAACCCACTCCTCAGTCGAAATAGCTAATGTCTTGGCAGGTAATGACAAACCAGACTCCAGTCCCCCCCTGCACTCTGCGGTAACTTCACTCCGCAATTAGCACGACTGACTCCTGCTCGGTTCACTGGGGGACACGCACCTGCATGTTGACGAAGGAGGGCTGCGGAGCCAGGCGCGCTCTCTCCGAGTTCTGCTGCGCGGCTGCCGCTCGCTCAGCCGCCCGCTCGCTGCCCGGAGCCTTCTTGTCTGCCACGGGGCTGTCCGGGGCGCGGGGCTCGGCCTCTGCCCGCAGCCTGTCCGCGGCGCTGCGGGCGACAGGGGCACCGTCAGTGACCTAGGCACCCCGGGGCACGCCCGGCGCGCTTCGGGCACCGAGCTTCACCCGACGAAACACCTCAGCGATTCTAGCAATACTCCCAAACGTGGCAGCTCTCCTGTATCTTTTTCTGTCAGTGAAGGAAAGCAATCTCCTTCCTGTCTTACCAAATAAGAGGTACAGCGTATAGATTCAGTTTGGAGCTGTCTGGTATCTGGAATCACTGCTTGCAGTGTGATTTCCTGCTTAGCCTTGCTCAGGCCAGCAGTTCTAATAGGTTCACAGTTGTAAGATAGAAAGAGATTGCGTAACAGGGACTAAAAGTTGACACAGGTCCTACTTGCTTTCACAGCTTCAATAACTGCAGTCCTACATAGCTACATAGCCTCTTGGTGCAATTTTTTTTCCTAAATTCAGCCACACTTTAGGCCTACTCTAGAACAGTATAAACTCTTGCAAAAGCGATCATGTTTTAGAACCTGTAAACTACAAGCCCCAAGGAAACTGAGCACTATGTCCTCAACAGAAAGAACAAGATTCACAAACAACCAAATTTGGTTAGCAGGATTCCTTGGATTTTTAAACTGTGAAAGCAGAATTAAATATATATCACAGCCATAATAGCGTAAATAAACGAAGCAAAAGAAAATACATGTCTCAAAAGAGTGGTGATAAACAGTTCCCAAACAAACAGAGAACACGAGTACATTGGACAAAAACACTGCATTAGGAACAAAACCTGTGTTGCTATGACTCAAAATGCTGTTCCCACTGCTGGGTCATTAAAGAACCAACCCAACCAAAATCATCACTGAGACAAGTGTTTGAGAACATGCTGCTAATGCCCTGAACACAGCTTTCCTAAGAAAAAAACAGCCCCAGGTACCCATAAAAAGTTCTCCAAAATTATTCTCTAAGCAATCAATAGAGAAGGAAAGTGCAGAAGTGTATACTTTAGAAAGAGGTAATGAAAGTTCCTCTGACAAGGATCTCCATTCTTTTGTGGAAGAGGAAAGACATTTTTTCAACGCAAAGACAAATAGGGTGAGCAAAAAACATTCAAAGTCTGTAGTTACCAAACAAACAAGGGGCTATATGAACACCTAATGTGATGGAAAAATCAAGGCCAAATTAAATCAGTTCTTTGAGTATCTTATGACTGAACCACCCCTTCTGTGTACAAAAATTCGTGAAGTAATTTTACGTTGTAGAAGTTCCACTAATCTGTGTTTATACACTCAGCTTACTGTAAGTGGGAGTTTTTGGTGCCTTGCAGTAATTCCACCGTTTGCCTCTTGGCACAGCCCTGCTTGGAAGAGCTCATCATCTGCTTCAGGTCACTGGTGGTCGCGGAGTGGGACGGACTCCGAGGCATGCCCACTTCCACAAAAGCATCGTTACAACCTACGAGGCCAGGAAAAGGAGAGTTAAACAACCACTCTGCTGGGTTCCAGGGAGCTTTCTGAGGGAATGATAACTATGGGAGAAAACCTCCTCTTCCTCCTTACAGGACTGTATTCAGGGATAGCTATTTGGTCAAGGTTAAGCAGTCAAGATGTGCAAGTTCAAATGCACAAAAAAGGTGTCAGTATCCACATATATAGTAGTCACATTAAGTATTTTCTTTCTTCAAATATGAATTTTAAGTAATATTAATTAATAAGAAATGTGAAGACTGACAATTCAAATTGACTCAGCATTCTGAAGAAATTAAAGTTTAAATAGACTTTGCCAGGTGCTCAGTTAACTTCTCCTGGAGTAAGAGCTACTTCCACTTCATATTCAAATATCTTTAGAATGTGATTTTAGAAATATTTATCACCTTATATAGGCAATGTACCTTTTACTCAAATCAGCATTTCAAATGACCACAACCCTAAATAAGAGATCATCTCCTTGATCAGTATTGACAAGGAAAACTAGGCCTTTACATATATTTGCTCTAGTTGAAGTGGAGCTGGCTTCCCCCCCTCCCTGCTCCAAGAATGATGGGGACAATTAAGTACTTTAGCTTCTAAAAGGCAGCATAACTGAAATAATGTTGCAAAATACACAAAATAATTTCCCAGCGACATGTAGGTTAGAGCTACACAATTTTCTGCAAAAAAACCTTCTCAGTGACATTATTTCCTTTTGTTAAAAAGCAAAATATAAAATAGTTAAACCAACAGAATTTAGTTAAGGTGCTGTAAAAAATACTAAAATCCTCATAGGTTATCTCCCTCTGCTCCCAGGGAATAAGCAAAATGTTGCAAGTACAATTATGTTGATTTAAGGTGTTTCTATCAACAGTGCAGCTCAGTTACTACAGGTTCTGTTTACACTCCTTCACAGTGAATCTGGGACATCCAGCAATATCTCCCTCAAACATGGTTGCAAAACCCATTCAGAGAGAATATTGTTACATTTTTGTATCATAAACTGTACACAGACTGTACAAACACTACCAGACAATGTCAAAATCTTACCTTCTTCATTATTTGCCTTGGCAGCTACTTGTTCTGAGGCACCATGAGCACTTGTTTGCCTATTCCATCACTGTGGTTTGTGCTCAACACATTTTCTCCCAGCGATGTGGCAGACAGTGCAGCATACTTGATATTTGAGGCCTGAAAAGATTGTCACAAATCACTGAAGTGATTTTTATGCTTAAGGAAACATTGAAACAATTTCCCCTCCTATGTTTGCAGGAGAACAAGAAATTCATTCCTGGTACAGCAGAACAATATGTTTGAATGTTGTATTTCTCAATCTTTAAGTCATACCCAAAACCACTGCTGTGTATTTTTAAACTTAGAAGCTTTATAAATCTACTAATACAGCAAATTTTCTCTTTAAGCTTTTCTTAGTAGAGGTCTAATAAAAAGAAATCAGAATCTCCAGGATAGTATTACTTACCTTTACGTGACCATTTAAAGAAGGTGAACTTTTTTTGCTTTCTGATTGCATGCCATTAACATGGACTTCAACAGGAGTCAAGCCTGGTGGTGGAGATGGAGTGTTTTGACCATAATTGGGCACTCCAGACAGCAGAATGCTAGTTAATGTTGCTTGGGCAGTAGATGGTATCATTAGGTGTGGAATAGCAGAAAAACCTGTAACAAAACTTGGTTATGTTCTGATTAAGTGTCTCATTTAACTTCCTCAGTCATTACACTACTTTATCTAAATCTTTATGTAGCTATGATACATCACTAAAATGTTTTCATTAAAATTGCAGGCCAAAATCATAATGCTTTATCTGGGTGAGTGAACTGGGCTTTCTACATAAAACAGATTAAAACCCTGCCTGTGACAGCATGCCATATATTAAGTTATAACCTTATATATTTGCATATTTATTCATCTGTGCTAAGGTAAGTGTAGGAATTAAGGTTTCAAAGAATTAATCTCGACCTGTCAACTGCAATTCTAATGAGTTGGTGTTGCACATTTCATTTAATTCACATTAAACTTCTACTGACCTGTGGTGTTTGTGTTAGCAAGAGATGTTGCCCACAGTGTGGGACTGGGCGTGCCTGAACTTGGGCTCTGCAAAGGGCTCACAGAGCTATTAAGGGCATTCAACAGAGAGTTTGGAGCAGTTGAGGTGTTGACTGATAGGGCTGTTGGACCTAAAAGGCCTGCAAAAAATTATGCAAGTGAATATTTAATTTAGACTTACAGGAAAAAATTTTTCACAAAAGTACCAATTGAAACAAACAAACCTCCTGCTAATTTGCACCGGAATGTATGTCACAAACCAATTTTAACATTAAACCTGCTGTTCATTTGGTGCACATTAAGAAATCTTGTTCTTAAACCGGGCATCATATATCCAAGAAGAATTTGGACCCTAAATCCTGTCATAACAAAGTATGCACTGGCTGCTTCTCAGCCCCGGCATCCCCTTGTATCACTTCTGTTGCTTCTCATGGTTTCTTTCAAAGCAGCATCACTGAGATGAGAAAGCAAGTATACTGCAGCACCTCACTTTCATTTCACACAGCAACCTTGTTCTCAGAAGTTCCTGTGAATCAACCCCTACTTGCACACTAACAACTATTGAATTTTTTTTTTTTGCACCTTCAATACAGGCTGCAAATCATCCCCCAAATGCACGGATCACTACCAAAACATTCCCCCAAACCAGCTCTTCCTGTAAAAGCATTCACAAAGCAGTTCAGCACTACACACTGAAAAGGTAAAAAACCCCAAACCCCCAAAGTGCAGCATGACAAGAACAGTCACAGGAGCAGCATTAAAAATCACAGTCAAATGGCACAAACGCTTTCTCCCGTGTGACCCCAGAGAAGGAACTACACAGCACTCCCACATGGCAGGTCACAAGGGACCATGCTGGTTACATGAGAACTCACTTTCCAGGACCTGTGTCAAGATTTGTCTCTAGATTCTTCTGACACTACTTGTTTTTTCTATCTATATGTTTCTGATACAAAGGTATTTGAAGAGCTTGAAAATAAAATGGCAATTTCAGCCTGGAGTATGAGCTGCTTCTACAGAATTAAGACAAGGAGCTGACTCATTTTTGTCCTAAATTTCCTACTGGTAAGGTCTAAACTAGAAACACATGTATCCCTCAACTAGAGTGAGACACTGAGCTGGAATGTGGTGTTTGCTATGTTACCTTTCCTGGTACTGTTGCAGGCTTAAGAATCCTGAATTCAGGAGAGCGTGAGACATCAGCCGAACGAGCTGTAAAACCCATTCCCTGCCTCACCTGTATTGCCTTCCATTTCAGTTGAGTGGTTTGCACACTTTTAGAGGTTTTTCTACAGGGTTGTCCCACACCTGATTACAAAAGCCTTGGAGAAGTTTTATAACAAGCCCTTGAGAGGCCAGAGACTCTTGCGATTCTCTGATGCTTTAACACGACTCCTTACACAAAACACACATCTGGTTCCTTTTTTCTAGTACAAGTGAAGTAAGTATAAAACAAAACTATATTAAAGAAAACATAAATATAATGAATGCATACCAAGCCCAGTGAGTCCTAGTCCTGCTGAGGACAAAATATCCAAGCCAGGACAAGACAGACCGACAGGGCATGAGACAGTAGAGGGATTGGACACCATGGTGACTCCGCTGCTTTCAAGTCCCAAGAGACATTTCCGTGCCTCGTACATATTTAAGGCATTTCGTTCAACACTTTTTACAATCACAGACTGCAGTGAAGGGAAACAACAACAAAAAAAGGAAAATCAGTGAGTAACACTTGTCCATAACATAGATCTGCAACACAGATTCTTCTCCATACCCTTGCATGGCGACCACAACCACAGCAGTGACAGCATGAGCTCACACCCATTAGCAACTATTTAAATTCAGGGGTCTGAAGTTCAGGGGAGTAAGACTAGGGATTTCATAAGGATTTGCAATGAGAATGATGGAAGACCTCTCTAAGAGAATTAATTACTATAGTACACCTTGGTGCTACTTGGTAGACCAAATGTTAAATACCTCAAGAGCTAGATAATTGAATCAATAATTAATACCTTCTTTTTTACCCGAGCTTTATACCTTGAAACGGACAAAACCACAGTTGCTCATATTAAATTACCTATTAAATTCATGGCTGTCTGAGAAGAAGTAATAAGTTTCTGGAAAATTAAATTACAAAACCCCATAGCTTCTCACATATCTGCTACAGGATGTGTCTTTGTATTGACTTTATACATCCCTACACAGGGAAGCTCACATACTGACACAATGGAACAATCATTTAAAATTTTACAACTTCTGCCTGCTTTGGCATTTTATAAAACACAAGTAACTGAAAGAGTCCCCTATTCATACTGGCTTAACTAGTTTACAATAAACACCTCCTGCTGCTTTATCAATATATTTGTACAAAAGCTAATTTCTTTATTATTAAGCATTTAATGAAAGTCAAACCACCCTAAAGTAGAGCTGCTGGATCGTTTAAACTGATATTTCAAGCAGAAAATACATATGGCTTTCACAAGTATATGATCCATTAAACTCACATGAACTCATCAGCTCTAAAACTTTGTCATGAAAGCTGAAAAGGAAAATATTAGCTTGGCACAAACCTTGCTTGGTTGTTTTGGTTTAGGCTTAATGCTTATGAAGACATCTAACTGCTCCATTAGCTGTGTTATAAACTGTGGTTCTACTTCAATTTCTTCCTTCATATCAAACATGAGCACAAGGGGAAGGCAACCCTGAAAAGAAAGGCACAAAAAATTCCTAGCCCTTTTAACTGGCCATTTTCCCATAACAATGGTAGCAACAAATTGAACTATAGACATGTAACAATTACACATCATGATGTAGGAAATCTCTGTAAGCTCAGAAAAAATAGCAAGGATGAAATTTTAGGGAAAGCCATTTCTTTGTATGCAAGAATACAAATGGATCTTGTCCTGGGACTCTGAACAAGGAGTTTGGCAGTGCAAGGGTGAAACAATTTACTGAATATCTGACATTCCAATCAGCACAGTCTTGTCAGGAAATGATGGCAGGGCACCCATAGAAAAGATCTCCCATTAAACTGTTTGAAATAGGGAAACACACTAGTAAAAAATCTCTAATTCATCATTGCCTAAATCTTAACATTTACCTTTCTCTTTCCCATTCCAGATTTTCAAGTGATATGGATAACATGTGTAACACACTTGAAATACTAAAGCTTTAGAATAAAACCCCCCAAAACTGAATAGTCCAGTTCTTGCACATTTTGTCCCTCAATATTCACATACATAAAAAATGAATACATATGTTAGAACTAAAATAATGGCTAAAAGCTCCTGTGAAGTTTCAAGACCAATATACCAAAAATCTCTACATATGATATTCACCACCAGAGCTAGTTTTATAAAAGGCCTTACAGAATTGTGGCTGTGGTACTATAAAGAACGTAAGACATCAAAATAAGTAATTACTTCCTATGTTTTCCCAATTTCATTGAAAACTTGCCTACATGGGAACTAAGGAATTCCTGATACTTTCCCTCAAAAGAAATCTGTTTACCTGACAAACATAGAAAAGGCAGGCTGGCAAAATAAAACAATTCGTCACCCAACACCCACAGAGTATTTCAGAAATCTGCCTCTACTCAGAAAAATACATTATTATTGTAAATTTAAATGACTTGCATTGCATTTAGATTACCAAGGTTGTTTTTCAACTCACATTACCATAGATTACAAATATTTTCAAGAACTACAAATGCTGACAAAACCCTGACAAAAATTGAATCAGCTGTTTGCAGTGTGAATAGCAGTCCTTCCTCTCTAGGGCTAATTTACATGTGACCTGTAAATACATGCAGAACAAGCACATTTTCTATGATCTGGCAATTTTTTTTCACACAAGCTTGACTGAAAGTATTTACCATGAGATATTGCCTGGCAAGACAGACAGACTCAATTGTGCCCTGGAGGTAGACAGTGGATTTCTTCTGTGGGTTACTAGGGTCAGGGAAGTGGATCTGAGCACCAGTCCTCTGCATTATATGTTTGATGTTGCTGCCATTTCGCCCCATCATAAAGAGATGATGCTGTGCTGCGATGTCAAGCTGTGTGCTCACAGGGATTGCAGAGGCCAGGCTCCCAGCCAGGTGTTCCAAGAGCATGGCTGTTCCTTCCTGGGGGAAATGGGAGAAACCAGTGAAGCAGTGCTCACAGGCACATAAAGGAGATCTCAGACTGCTTCCTTTCTCGTCATGTACTCCACAGGCAAGATAAGAGAACACAGCTGGGTTTAAAATCATGATTGATTTGTTAAAGGTAGCAAATGCACTAAACTCTACCCACTCCCATTTTATTACCAAATGCAGCATTTAATTGCCACTCTGTAACAGGCAGTAAGACAGTGACACCTGGTTTGGTCCCAACAGACCTTTTGTGGCCACAAAGGCAGTCAGAAAGTCTAAAGAGATTACTGTTTATCTGGGTAGGTACACTTGCAAAACTTGCCTCCTGGTGTTGGGCTCAGATGTTCTTATTGGCTTGAGATACACCCATCTGGGACTGTATCAGTCTCTCATACTGCCAGTTCCTAACAAGAACACTTTTTTTACTTCAATAAAATGAACAGGCTCCTGGCAGTTCCTTGCCTTGGCTTCAAATGCACATCTCCCAAGTGCTGGAGTCACAAGACCAGTTTTATTGACTGACTGGGCAGCTTTCAAGGTTATGTATTTATGTGCATGATGAGAAGAGCTCAGCATAAACAATTTGAGATGGGAGGTGTATTTCATGGTTTTGTTTGCATTGTTTTGGAATTAAAAGATGGGTAAGACCAACACGTATTCCAGAACTGCCAAAAACCTGAGCAAGTGTGCAGGCGGTGAACACTGGATTAAAACCTTACCACCAACAGTGCTAAATCCTAAACTTAAAACTATTTTCTATGCATTTTTACACTTCACCTGTATAAACATAGGAAACAATTCAAACCCTCAGGGTTTGCAAGTGATTATACAGTAACACATGCTGATGAGGCAAGATATACCACCTTAGACATAAATTATAAATATATGACATGCAGAAACCTTCTTAAAGGCAGAGATTACCTTCACAGCACTAGTGTTGTTTTGTGACCCTCTGACAATGACTGTAGCACCATACATTCGAGAGCGTTGTTTGAAGGAAACTGAAATGTTGTACGTCTGACACACGTGCTGAATGGTTGGAGAATTGGGATCTGGGATGGGTTGGAGAATTCCAGCAATAGGCAATTCAAACATGAGTACCAATGGAAGCAGCTCCTACAACAAAAATGAAGAGGAGATATTTAAAACCAGATGCATATTCAAACTACAACAATTTTATTCCTCAACCGTAATGTACTGATCAGTGATGATTTAACTGACAAAACACATCTCTGCCCAGAGTTCATGGATAAAAAGATACTGTCACTTGGAAAAAGGCACCTCTTTCCTCCAGGGATACTAGATTGGGGTTTTCTTGCAGAGGCTTTTTTGAATTTTGTTCGGTTGATATTTTTCTCCACAATAGCGGAAGAGTGGAATAATGTTGTGTGACATGTCTGGCTAAAAAATTTCAGTAAGACTTTGGTAATTTATTTGATCTTTCATTATCCATGCCAAAATACACATAAGAGTTGAAACTAAAAGGAAAAGATAGAAAATAGCTACAAGTGGAGAATGACACTGAATTCATTACACAAATTTTACATAAAAACGGTTAAAATGTGAGAAGCAGAAATTGCCTTAGATTCACATAGGATGTCTGAGCTTCCATCTGTGGTGGGTAAGCTAAGATGTAATTTTCTACACAGTATGGAATTAATTTACATCTTGCTTAGAGTGTAGACTTGGTGTTCAAGACCCACTTTGGGCCAGTTAAAAACTTGGCCAGAACGTGAATCACTGTTACAACACCCTCGGCATATTTCTCATATGGATGCTCACATTTGTTCCTACGTTTCTGCCATCACCAGACAAGAGGCAGACAGCCCCAGGGTTCTCAAAACCATGCACTTTTTCCCTGACAGGTGTTTCCAAGGGGACACTACACTGAGCTAGAGCATTACCCGAATTCTGACTCTTGCAGACTCCACTCCAGCGGGCTGTCCTGCAATAGACACCTGGAAGAGCAAGAACACCAAAAACATCCAATCACATTTTCAAAGGAGGCATGGAAAAGTTACTCAGATAGTCATGCTCTCCTTAAAAAAAAAAAAAAAAGAACACATTTCACACCTGTTGACATCCTAATTCCTCTCTAAACAGAAGCTGAGAACTATAGCCAATATTAAAAAAATGTTACAGCATCTTAGGTTGCATATATGTAAGCAACTAGAAAAAAGGATACATCAATATACGTATATTTAAGCAACTAGAAAAAAAGACACAGAAGCTGAAAACTATAGCAAATATTAAAAAAAAAGTTACAACATCTTAGGTTGTATATATTTAAGCTACTAGAAAAAAGGATACATCAAAAAATACAGTGGTTTAGGTCAAATTATGGAATTACTACTGTATACATGTAAAAAATCTACAACAGTAGATTTTCTTAAGTGTCTTGAAATTACTGCATTTTGCTCAGCAGCCATTAGGATGCACAAGTAGGAATTTTTAATACAAGAATAAAGACTTGAAAGTAAACATTGCACCAGTATTAGCACTAGAAAAGATGTACAATTCAGGTTCAATGACTTATTCTTATGCAGTTGAACTCTTACAATAGGACATCCATTTCTGCTGGCTATTTGCTAAGTTTAGTCTTCAACTAAGTTGCACCATAAGCAAAAAGCACCAAAAAACCAATCAATATGCTGAATAAGTCATTGTGTTGAACAGGAGAAAAAACACAAAAGCAGATTTTTTCATACCACTTCTCTAACATTCACTCTAAGTTGCTGACTTCTGTATGCACAAAGTAACTTTAGCTTAAAAAAATTAAAATTATTCATGAGCCATCACAAATGGTTTCCATCTGTTTTTAAAGATTTGCTCACTTAGGAAGCCCTGTACTTTTCACACAGTGTAAACACCAAAAATCTAGTTCCCTGAACATGAACACACCATCCCCAAAAAGCCCATATTCATGAGAGAAGTTCAGAAATGCTCTATACTCTCAGGAATTACAATACAAATGAGCTCAGTATTAAACAATACTTACTTGGTTGCTTTTCTCTGCTTGATTGTTCCTATTTGAGTCTGGAAAATGGATATGGCATCCTGTTTCCTCCATCACTTTTTTAATATTATTGCCACCTTTACCTATCACGTGAGAATGTTCCGTATGTGAAACATCCATCTTCAAGGTTACCCGATTGCTCTGGAAATCAAGCACCTACAGTTAGACTTGGTCACAGCAGAACCTGAGTATTTAAGTTTTTAAGAGTAATGTAACTTGAAGAATGACATCAAAAATGTACTTCCAAAGTATTTTTACTATTATTTAACTTCTACTCAATGATGATGTTTTTAATAGGAATCAGTTGGATGGTAAATTGGTCTTGTTTCCTTTCTAGTGAAGAAAAAATGGGGAGATAAATACCCCAAAAGATACATCTTCAAAGAATGACCAAGGCTTTTAAAATACCCCTGAACTTGCATCAACTGTGACTTAAGTGTCCTTTTGCAATTTACTCTAATTTCTTTTAATTCTGTGTTCTTGCAATTGAAGTCACGCATCCCTGTTTGATCTGGAAGGATCACAATAGGAAGACTTGGCAAATCAAAACCATGGGACCAAGCAACAGTGTTTTTTCTTCCCTAAACAATTTCTTTTTTTTTTTTTTTTTGGTACATGAATTTTTAAAATACACAAACACTGCTTACAGCTATTCTTAAAAGCTCTATTGTTAACACCTCACAAAAATGTTGTTAATAGTTGTTCAAAAAGTGGTGCTTATCACTCGAGTGTTCCTTTTGGCAATCTGCTCAGAGAACCAGCAAAGTGACACATAACTACACAGAAGCCACACAGACTGCCCCAAAAGAGCTGCTGCTGAATGCAAATAATATCTGACAAACTGAAGAGACCCCCAGCCGAAATCGAGATGTTTTAGAAACTCTGGTCCTGATGTTTCAGAGTGTAAGAAGAGAGCAACAGTTAAACGTAAAACAGCTTAAATGCTCGTAAAAATCAAATTTCAAACAGAAACAGAACCAAAATTTTAGGTTCTTTGAAGTGGATGCGTAATCTATTGCTTGCAGTGAAGCTGTATTTGAGATTTTGAGGTAAAGTCCCAATTCAATGAACAAATCACTTATGCTTTTAGTCATATGGCTGGAAATATTATTTCTATATAATTCAGATCTGGAAAAGCTGCTTCAAGCAAGTATTTTTCTTGCAAAACGTTTAAATATGTGGGTACACACCAATATCAACATCTGCAAGGCATTTATTGGAGACTTTGCTTCAGAGCATCCATAAATACCTTCTCTTGAAATGTGCCCATTAAAGGGATCAATGTCACCACAAAATTAGGGACTAAGGTGTCATTCTAAGAAAGTTTTCTTACTTTTGTGTCCAAGACAGACATGATTTTCTCTTTTGCTTCTTTAACGTTTTCCTTTTTTCCAGAAACTTTAATATGGGGATCTATAAAAGAAATAAACTTGTAAGAAAAATATGGTAAAATAGCCATAAAAAAATTTCCTCACCGCTCAAATAAATTCGAGCCCATTATTTATAATCCACCAATAAACTGTACCACCAGCCTTTGGGATTCAGCTGAAGACCAAAATGTCTTCTTTCATCCCTTTAGCCCCACAATTAGGATTACCAGATTAATTGATTAAACATGAGAACCAACTTAAAATAAATATAAATCACAAATGTGTATCACAATATCATAAACATTGTCTGCAATGCAATTACATAGCCAAGCCACCATATCTTCTCAAACCAAAACTAACAGTGGACAACTCAACGCTTTTTGGCAGCCCACCAAACTCACACCCTCCCTCATCATCACTTGGTTGTATTTAGTCTCTACAAATACCTTTTGCAGTTTTAACCTGGCACTAAAGGTGTCTCCAACCCAAAGTTTTCTGATTTCAGTTATCAAATGAAATTTAAATGACACTTCATTAAAACCAATTGCTGAAGCTCAAGTATATAAATTAGCAGGAACACCAGCTGATGGGGGTTTTGCCCACTGAGATCTAAAATACTGATTCTACAGCCCACTTGGTTTACATGACAATTTTCAGATCACTGCCCTTAACAGACACGAGGTGTTGGGCTGAGCTAACAGGTGCAGTTCCACAACCCATGGCACACATAGGTTTATCTGGTCAGAACACAGATCCGACTTGGGAACTAAATCAAGTAACAATTACTCCAAGGGTGAAAATTACACATCAGCCAGTTTAGCAGCACCATCTGGTGTCCAAGAGCACAAAGTGCCACAGTGCAAAATTACCAGCAAAACGTTAAATTAAAGTACAGTTATAGCAATAAAGAAATCCCCAACTACCACCCACATTTGTTAGAAACAAGGTTATGATACTGCAGCTGATGCCTCTTCCCCCTGTTCTTGAGTCCTCTGCCCTTTTGCAGGGCCTTTTTCTACTGTGACACAATGGACTGCTCTAAAAAAAAAAAAAATAAATCAAATTCTCAATCCTCTTCTGCCTCTTGAATTAATGTAATTCATTATGCTAGACAAATACATACATCTTCAGGAATATAAAGAAAATATATTCTCAGTGACAGGAGAAAACAGCTGTTACACAACATATCTGCCTTTCCCACCGTCTCAAGGATTGAAATCACTTCCTTACTACAGAAATGTGAAATAACACAACTTTAGGCTGTAAACCTGTCCTATTCAATTGAAAATTGACACTGTTTAAGTCATGCCTGGATACTCTTTTCATTCCAACAGTAAAAATAAGCCTCTAGTCTTTACCACTGTGAAGTTCTGAGCACATTCAGCTGGGGATACAGAAACACTGAAGGAACACAGGATTCACTGCCAAGCTTCACGAAAGTCAAGAATAATGCAGCATTTTGAGTTCAGAGAAACAGATATATTTTATTTTTAAAATGGAAAAAACAAAGTCACAAAAACACAGTACATACATGGAACCTACAGAAGCTTCAAAAATCTGCTGCTTCAGCCTTTCACAATGGAGCAAAGTCAAACAAAAACCCAACAAAACAGTCTTAAGGGCAAATTCTCTTTTCTTTTTTAAGTTGACAGGAAGCCATGTGGTTCTAATGTGTTTAAGCTGTGAATGATATTTGAAGTGGATGTTTCAGTCAGAAATTCCCAGAAGCAGATTCTAACACACTGTGTGTGTGCCAAGTGTCCTTTAGATGCAAGCAGGAAAAAACAGAAGCCCAGACCATCACCACCACTGTGGAGCCAATTTTCACATATTTGCAAACATATTTAAATAGACATTTGATTATGTAGGAAAATTACCTGAAATCAAGCCTGGCGTCCTATTAGTACCAAAGGAGATTACTATCATTCCGTAATATTACTTGCTCTCTCATGAGTGAAAACTCAGTTTAGAACACCTATTTTTTTCCATTTCTCATCTCAGGTGGACACCTCTTTTCTGTTGATACTGACAGCTTCAGCCAAACATCTGAATTTCTATACTTGTTTATTCTTTTAAGATGAAAAAAGCTCAATTATTCAGTTTAAAAACAAAAACAAAGAAGCCCCAAAGCAAAACAACCCACTGATGACAGTGACAATTCTAAAATATGCTACCAAATCTTTCAAAATTTGTGTTAACTACCTTCTCCTTACTTGACTTTTTCTCAAGGACACAGTGGTTGGAAATGGATATGAAGCAGGTCAGTTTAAACCAAAGAAATTCATTCTTTGAGAGCTGTTCATTCTTTCCCTCAGTGAAACACTATTTAAATACAACATCCTCATCAAATTTTTCCTGAGAAGAATTACTTGTAACTAGAAGATTTTTAAGTGCTTGAATTGGCCTTGCATAAGTTGAAAGCACATTGCAACCATGTATGATCTGCAGGAAAACTCACAGGTACCCAAATAACAATCAACGAATAGATCATTTCAGGAATCAATTAAGAATTTAGAGAGACAATTAAATCATAATCTAACTTTCTGTGTATTACAGAAACAAAATTCCTTAATACAGCTGTGGAATCAAATCGTTTGTTTGCTTTGCAGTTGATTCCATGGATTAACAGTTACATTTAATTAAGAAAAAAAAAATCCTACCTTAGGCACTACGACAAAAATCTTGACTGGATAAAGTTCTACATTTAATATTTGAACTACCTGCAGGTGTAATGGCAGCAACACACTGTAAAAGCCCCCAGAAATACCCCTGGCACTCTCAGAAGTGTGAAGAGGATTGCCAGGCTCCAAAGTGTCCCAGGCTGGGGCAGGTCTGGCACTGGCAGTGCAGGTCAGCACAGAGCTGCACTGCAGCTCCCAGCTCCACTGATCCACTGGCCATGGCACACAGCCCTGGCTGGGAGGAAACCTCCCCTGGCTGGGGCCACTCCTGTCCAGGTGAGGCTGCGTGATGCTCATCCCTAAGGAGCACTGGGTTTGAGACCTGTTTTTGCTGAGGGGAAAAGAACAACACTTTTTTTAAGCTCCTCAATACAACTGGAAGATAATATAAACTAGAGAGAGCGCAAAGAGCAGGTTCCTACCATAAATAAAGACATGAGACACCAAAGCTTTGCCAACTATTTGCAAACATGGAAGAAAGACGTCAGAAGAGGTCTGTGCGCTAGAAGCATATAAGGCTTGAACACTTTATTGAAAGTGCAGTATCAGACCCTGGAAAAGGTTTTAACTCGTAGGAAACAATAAGATTAGTGTCTTGAAAACTATTAAAAATGCCATTCTATCCATCTTTTCTATCAATTTTGAAAGGCAGTATATTTTTCTTTAGGAATGGAAAAGAAGAAATAAATTTTAACAGGCCTTTTTGCCCCCCCTCCCCAGGAATGGAAGAACATTTACATAGAATAGAAAGCTGAAGTTACACAACAGACACTGCTGGAAATTTTTCTCAACAGTCTTCCTTTTGCCAGACTCCTGCCTTCAAGTGGTCTTTTATTGCTCCTATCCTCAAATTCCTCACTCCACACTTTGGCAGAGTTTCACCTCCCCAGTCTTTGTCCACAGCTATACCAGCAAGCCTCCAGCTTTATTGCTACTATTGTGTGTGACATTCCAGTAAACAAAATAACATTCCTCCAAGCAAAAGCATGTCTGTGCCAGCACAAATGCATCTACACCAACTTCTGCCAGGCAAAAAATATTTCAAAGAATGAAGCCATTTAACTGTGTAGGCCTCTCCTGAAATTCAAGCATTGCATTTAATGTCTGGGGCAGCTCTTGAGACCACAGCTATGCATCCAGCTTGTTTACAGGAGGAGCAGCCTTAAGTTAAGTAACACAAACACCAAAACACCACTACTCTAAAAATAGCCAGACAACTGGGCAACACCAAGGCAGATGACAGTCATTCTTAAGGAGTGGCTGATTAAGATCTGAATAGCCCGAGAGTAGTACAGAACTTGAGCCATTCAAACAAAAAGACAAAAGCGACCCAGCATTTTTAAGGAATAAATTATGAGAGTGTCTGTCCCAAAAGTACCAACACAAACACTAAGCTATGTGAGAAGCTAAAAAGAAAAAAAAAACCACCAACAAATTAACACATAGAAGTTCGTATGTTCTCATCTGAAAGGGCAAATACGTTGATCACCCTACAACAAGATGAAGAAATACAGACCTATAAAACAAGTGAAATAAGCAAAAAGGTCAAGTAAGGCTTCCTATTAATATGGAAGCAAGGAAAATTAAATTGAAACAGTTTATTAATGCTCATAAGTAAATTAGGAAATACTGTGCTTACAGTTTTAGGAGTGGATATTTCCTCACCAAAGTAGATGATTGGTAATAGCCAAGAGAGACTTGAAAGAGGTTCAGACTATTGCCATGGAAAAGAAACATTAATGCTAAAAGCATGGAGCAAATGCTTGGGAGTAAGGGCACATGCAATGAAGCTCAATTGAAAAACTGAGTAAATTAGTCACTTGGGCACTTGGTGCTATTGGCTTACCAGTTTAAAAGAATTCTTATCCTCTCTTCAATACAACTCAGGGCACTTAATTCTCCTCCCAGTGTCTAAACCACAGAAGGAAAAAGCTACTCATGTATTAAGGCAAAAAGCAATGAGCCATTTCCTACTGCAGAGTCTTGAGTATTTTCAGAGGTATCATTCAATAACATGAGTTTTTTTTTTTTTGTTTTTTGTTTTTTTCATTTGGGGCTTGTCTTTTTTCTTGGTTTTTAGCTGAAATTAGACTGCAGCATCATTTTCTCTGAACAGAATTTCACCCAGCTAACTTGGGCATGATCAAAAGCCTACCCAGAACATCATAAAACTCAACATGGGCTGCAAGCAATTAATAGTGTCTTCAGAGGAGACATATCCTGAGGCTCTGGGCATTCTGGGGGATCTGTTTGTTGTGGACAAACAACTGATTATGAAATGTCCCTGGGAGGAGCTAGAGCCACTGCCTATATGAGCACACACATTGGAAAGACTCTGACTTCTCAGCACTTCTTCACTCTTAACTTCGCCCATTACTGGCACCCAACTCCATCTTTAGAATTTCTGTTCAGTAAATATGAATATGTTATGGATATGAGAAGGAAGCTGAGGAACAGCAAACACTTGTTGCACTATTCCTGCACAATGCTCCCTCCAGGGAGGGCAGTTTACACGCAGCCCTTCACTCTTGTTACAGTCTGGCTGCTGCCATGCTGTCACCTGAGGAGCATTAACTACCAGAGCACAGCTTTTCAACCCTGCCCTGCACGATGTGCAGCCAGCAATCCCCTCCTCACCTCTCTCCACCACCTCTAGCAGTACATTTATATACACAGACATACACAGGCAGGCATACACAAGCATTCACAAAGCAGAGACTGAGAAACACACTGACCTTACACACACAGAAACCCGAAGAAATGCAGTGCAGCACCTGGTAGAGCAGAGAAAACAATCTCGTTTCTCAAAGAATTCAGTGTAGCGCAAAAGAAAACATTTGTATCTGAAACAGGCTACTTAAAATGGCTCTTAGAGTGAAACATCTGTTTCATGTAGCCTCACAAATGAAAATAAGGGAGATGCACTTGTATATGAATCAGCTGAATCCCACATTTGGGTCTCCTAGCAGCTTTGAAACATCGCAGCAGAACACTGAAAATTCATGTTCAGAATGCCCAGAATTAAGTGAAAATTAGCCAGAAACATCAGATAAACTTGAAAAAATAGATTACCTGTACAACAATATGTTTGGAGAAATAAGCTATCGATGACTGGATTTCGGAATACTGACAGAGGAAATGAAGTTGAAAAGACTTCTCTTAAAGCATAAGCAAAGAGGGAAGACAAGGAAGAAATAACAGATCATATGGCAATTTAAATAGAAAAGTGACCAGATTCCAAGGGAGAAGGGGAAGGCCAAGGTGGAGAAGAAAACCTGAAAAGAAGAAATGAGAATGAATTAATTGTAATCACCAAGACACGCCATTTCCATTACACAACTTCAGTTAGCACCATGATTAGCTTAAATTCCTTATTTTACTTCTAAAAAGAGCCATTAGGGACATTTTGTAAACACAACCAGCCACAAAAAGGCACATGCCATGCAGCCCTTCTGCTGCCTCTTGGGCAGCTGCTCTTCAGCCTTTAGTCCAAGCAGCCACCCAAAGCAAGGCAATCTCTCAGCAGGACACAAAGTCTGTTATGGCTTATTTTTTTCAGCACAGACCAACAAATTCACAGTTCTTGACACAAATGTCTGTGGCCATTGTATCTCAAAGCACAAACACAGAATGACAACGCCTGGAAATGAGAATAAGAAATGCAGAGAAGAAAAGGCTATAGAATTGTAAGGCCAGCTTAATAGAGGACTTAGAAAATAGCCATGACATTCCTATCAGAAATAACACCACTGTATCTTCACTGCACACAGGCTCACACTCAGGGTTGCAATTCTGATGCGTAAGTCATGAGATAATTTTAGTTTCTCACACACACACATTCTCAAAAAAGTCCTTGTGACCGCGTTTTTTCTAAATAAGAAACATCATCTGACTTGTGAGCTTAAAATCACGCCTCAGGCTCAGCCCTCCTTGCAGTGCTCCCACATCCAATCCCATCCAATAGCTACTGCTGCACCTTTTCATGTCAGATGGCACAGACTGGCTGCACCCCACTGTGTGAGCTGGTCTGGACGCAGCCACTGGAAAGCTGAATTCTGTGGCTGGACCAGGAGGATGCAGTTAGTCTGCAGCAAACATTAATGCACGACATAGGCCTGAGTGAGCAGGACAAACAGACCTGTCCTCTTGGCAATCAGGATGGAATGAAATGTTACCAGAAAGATAAAAACAGCTGCCTCCCAACAGGACATCAGACATCAGGTGACTAAAGCCAAAGAGAGCTCAGAGAACACTTTTGATCACCATTACAAATACTTGACCTTCCCTTTTTTAGTATCACACTCTGTGAAACGAATTTTCCCCAGGAAAGTTTTCCTTTCCCAGATTATTGTATTTTTAGAGGTTATTTCAGCTGTATTCCTGATGAACACAGTGAACAGGTAGCATTTTGTGTTTGTTTGCTGTTTTTAGTAAACAAAGAAAAATGGCACATCAAATAAAGAAACATCTAAACAGTCTTCTTGAGAGCTATTCACATAGCAACAGCTACATAAATTAGATGAAAATGATGACAACACAGGAAAACTCCAGAGGTTTTTCTTATTCACAGATATTAAATTATATTCACCAGTATAACAGGCAGTTTGCAGCTGATGGGGGAAGAGAATCTTCATCTCCTGAAGAACAGTGACTTAAAAATTTCTTATCTTTCAGGGAGGGGCTCAGCAAGCAAACACTGTCCACAATTCCTCTGCAAGGGTGATTTCCCTGCAATATACTGAGAAATAAAAACACCTAACACCTGAAAAGATGTCCAATGCTGTCTTTCAAATCAAGAAATCACTCCTGAGCTGTTTTCAGATGAATTTTCTCTGCATCACTTCGGTCCATCTGTCTCTCCCCAGTATTACACTAACCTCTGGGAAATTAATCACCTATTGAGCATCTCTGCAATGTGAATTTCAGCAGCCACTCTGATAAACTGCATTTTGTGTCCCAAAAATTAAGTTGAAGTAGAAAGATGGGCATCAGAATGGAACACTCTCAGTCTCCCGTTTACATGCAAATGCAGTGCAGAGCACATTGCAAGCTATCTGCCTGCTAGAAACTCCTAAAAATCCAAACCCAGTGCACCAACTAATTCCGGGTTTCACTGAAAGATCATGACAAATTTGTACTCTCAAGTAATTTAATTACTGCAATAAGTTTATATTACTACATTCCAGGGCTTGAAACTTCAGTTTTACTACAATTACTGCCAAGCACACTCAGTAGATGTTAAGCCCCTTGATAATTCCCTTCGTATCACAACTGTGTTTGTATTTTACCCCTCCCTTGTCAGGCCAAGTGTAAGGAAATCACTTTTCTTCACACAAAACACTGCAAGCGCTGATCAAAACCAGAAAAGCCCCAAATCTTCCTACTCTTAGAGGAATGACCAAAGTTCAGATCACTCTTGTGTAACTGTAGTTAAAGTACAATGCCCACCTGCTGGCTCCTTTGAGTTTCCTTAAAACACTACTTACCAATGCGACCACAAACACATTATACCTTCCTCTGAGCCAAAATTCGGGACTCTAAGCTCTCATGGCTGCAGGCACACACCCCCGAGCATACAAACACTAGCAAGCTGAGCATGAAGGAGATAAAAGGCTCAAGGAAATGTGACTTTCCTTCCAAGCCCTCTGGCCTGTCCCCGACCCGCAGGGTGTTTGCCGGGGCTGTTTGCTGAAGCGGCAGCGGGCTGGGGCTCGGTAAGGGACTCCAGCAAAGCAGGGATGTGCTGCCAGCTGCTGGCACAAGGGATGCTGTGGCTCTGCGCGTGTCTGACTGCTCGCATCAGAGAGAACCAACCCCAGCTCCTGTGGCCGAGTTTCAAACGGCCTGGGATGGTCTCTGTGCCCATTTATTTGTTGCAAAACAGGGAGGAGTCATCTAGGCTTGAGTCAGCTGCTCCAGAAACAAAAGAAATAAACAAACTTGTGATCTAAACGCAACGGTTCTTTAATTTTTAAAGTACACACTTGTGGGGTTTGGGGGAATTTTTCTTCGGAATATAAGAAACAGTATGCACTGACAGTTTCTCATTTACAGAGAAAGTTAATAAAAAGCAGATGGAGGTCATAATAAGGCAACTACAATACATGCTGTAATTAATCTGGCACTCCAAACAATAAACACAATGTCAGCAAGAGACTCACTAAATCTCTAAGGCAATTACAGACTGATTGCCTCAGCAACACATTATAGAAATGACTGACCATTTATGAAGTTGCACCGCGGTAAGAAATCTTTCAGCTGCACCAGGTTAACTCTGTAGGTTAATTAGGAAGCTTAGCACTGAGTACCTAGAGTGAATAAGTGGAGATGTATTTAAACTAAAAAGACTTTTCCCTCAAAATATTCTCAGGCCAAACATCATAAACACATAAAAGAGCAGAATTTTTCACTTTTACATCTCACCCTGAGGAGAGCAGCCACTGGCCTAAGTAAAACAGGATAATTCAGGTACATGCACGCATTTCAAATGGCAAAATCAGTAAATATTGTCACTCTTGGCAAGTTATTAAAAAATGAGACTAGAAGATAGTGAGGTGTAGGAAGTTTGGGCCTCCAGACAGGGAGCCTGTCTGCTCAGACTGTTGGTGGTAGTGCTGGTTCATTTTAAATACTGAGAAAAAGAAAAGAAAATCATCATTGTTTCAAGTTCTACATCCACAGTTGGATAAAAAAAAAATTAAATCCCTGTGATAGTTTTCCTGTAACTGTTTCTCTAAACAAAGATAATTATAGCTCCTTTCCAGCCATCTTCTACAAATATTTCATATCCCACCAATTTGAACCAGGAAAATGTAGAGTGACAGATGTGGACAAACAATGTAATTCAGCTGAAAATTGTCCCCACAGTTTAGCTGTCTAAATACTTGTGGGAGAAGACAAGTTTTCCATTAACTGTAGTAAAATCAAATTCCAGCTCACAAGCACAGCAAAAAAAACCCCTAAAAACTGATTATTTGATAAATAATAAATTTATGTCATACACATAAAGTTGCCTTCAATTGATTTTACTTGGGTAAATTTCAACCAGCATTAAAACAAAGGAGTTTTGCAAATACTTATGCATTATACAAGGCATGAGTTACTTAAAAAACTACCTGCAAGCACTAGACTTAAAAACTAGATAATTGCTTGAAAGAAACCTCAAAATAAGAGCCAGTACTTCCCATACTCCAGCATGCCAGTATAACTCCTGAATGTCAATGCTGGACACAGGTTTATGTCAGTATTTTAAATAGAAGCTATGGCCTCACATGCCTCTCTCTCTGCATAACCTTTATCCTGCCCATAGGAGGGAAAAAAAAAAAAAAAAAGAAAAAGAAAAAAAAAAAAAAAAGGCTGGGTCATTAGGGTGATTGGGTGCTGTCAACTGAAAGAGTTCAACAAGACCAAAATTCACAGTAGTATCATGAAGTAGAGAGCACCACCTCTCCCCACTGCTCTCACTCACATCCTCTCTTTGCCAGCAGACAGAGCAGAAGAAAACCAAAGGGTACCACTTGCAGACACAGGTTTAGAAACTGCAGTTTAGCACTTAAGTCTAAGTTACCAGATGTTCATTTTCAGCTGCTGGTGATGCTGGCAATGACTGAGGTTAAAGTTTTAGTTGCACAAATAACAAGACAAGAAGCAGAAAATATGCAAAAACTATCTGTGTCTGTTAATGTATGTTAGGAAGACAAAGAAAGAATTAATAAGCAAGAGTTTCCAACTTGTTGACAATTTCTTCTTGTGGGCTGATATGCAGCTTACATTACAAAGAAGCAATTTTCCATATAATGAGTCAGCTGATTAAAAGCATAACCCATTTTGTCATAGCTTTCTTATCTTTGTCTGGCATGCTACCAATAAGTCATGCTATAAATGGCCTTCTCCTACAGTAGTTTCTTTTTGGTTTATTATTTTTCCAATCCCATCACTCTGGAACTAACTCCATCTTTAGTTACAGAATCCAAAATCTGCTCCCCTCCTAAATGCACCTGTGTACACTGTCATGGCATCCCTACAGGGATTCCTTCTTGCAGCATCCTTCAGTAAGCAAATCCACAAGAAGAAAAAAAAATTACGCACTCAAAGAGCCACTTTCAGCATTTCTTTGCCTCACAGTACACACATGTTCAATATGACAACTCAGATTTCTTGGATGTGACCAAATGTGCATCTATGAGCGAGTCAATTCACCTTTGTAACCCTCCACAGGAGTGCCCAGAGGCAGGAGAGCTGAACATGAGCTTTACTGCTCACTGCACTCAGAGCTGCAGGAACAGCAGAAGGGAATTATACACAGGAATGCATTTTGCACACATATAGCTACAAATTGACTGCTGGAAATCTCAGTGGGAGCTGGTTGACATTAGAGGATTTTGAGCCAATTCCACAAAACAGCTTGCACTTTGCTGAAGCCCAGTATTTTTGCAGCTTATTTTCTTGGCTACTACTCTCCTCCAGCACTGCAAAACCAAGTTCACATTATTTGACTTTGCACTGGACAAATCCAATCAGCTGGATAGAAGCTGCACTCAAAATTAATCCTTTTTTATTGCCATATTGGTTTACTTGCACACTTTCTAATTCTGATTTGTGATTTTTTTAGTAGAAATTGCCAATATCCACAGCTCCCATGGACTCGAGAAATTCGTATTTTGCATTCCTGGTAGTTTAAGTCATCCACATGTTTTGATGCATCATGAGATGTCTGGTAAATGTTTAACAAATTTAAACTGCAGCCATCAAAACTGCATCTTTATGGAAGCTGCACAAAGACATCAGATGGGAGCAGTGACATGTTAGACATGGAATCACTGGTGTAGGACAGTAATGAAAGTACACATCAACACAGCAGCATTTACCAGCTTGTCCCTAGGACAGTCATTAAGAACCTCAGAATTGTGTCTGATCTAATTTCCAAGACAAGGATACGTATTGGAAATTCATACCAGACACCTATGAACACAAGGCTGTAATCCTCCCCTTCACTTTTTGGAATATGCATTTTCACCATCTTCATCCTTTGCACCTCCCATCTGTTGCCCATTATCTTTACCATCTTTGTCACTAACTCTTTATTGTTCTGTTTTTTCAAAACCCTCATTTCTTTACGACTCCCACGCTAACCTCACATTTCCTGCCATCCCACCTACCTCTTTCCAACTGGCTTCAGTCTCCTCATCAGCCTCTCATTTCCTCTCTGTGTCTATCCCCATTCCACTTCATTCCCAACTTTGTCCTTTCCCACAGCTTTGTTACCATTCACAAGAGCTCATTTGCCTTTCCCTTTCACAGGAGTTAATACAGGGAGAGCATGTTGCCAGCAGCCCTCTGAGACTGGCCATGCTTGGTGAGCATTGCCAGATGGTTTTGGTCTCCTCAGCTAAATGACACCAATTCCAAAGCCAAAACTACCACAGTGCTCAACAAGCATTTACCAGAAAAACACAGTTCTTTTAAACATGAAAAATCTGGGCCAAAAAAGTCACCAGAACACTAGCTATGCCTGGGATTTTGTTCTCTTTAGATTTTACTTGCTTTACAGACAATGTTAGTCATGACAAATAATCAAGGAATTAAATGACCCGCACAGTTTTATACGAGGTTAAGTTTGTACAGATGAAAGTTTAAAATTCTGAAAACTGTATTACAGCTATTTTTCATACAGCTCCTACTGCTACTTCAGAAAAATCATATGATTCAAATTACAGTGTCCAGAGGAAGTCATTAAAGAGACTAGAGTTTCTATCAATGATGGTTTTGTAAGTTTGCACTTGGTCTTTGGAACAGATCCTGTCTATATTTAGAATGCACGGTATAAAGACTGCTTGAAAAATCAAACCACACAAAGATATTAGAATTTTACTAGTAATACATCAAATTGCAGGGAGAGGATGATACTCACATACACTGTAGTTTCAGAAGGTTGATAGGACTTGATCAGAGTTGGAGCAGGGAATGCAGTAGCCAGCCCTACCTGCAAGTGCCCCTGTCCCCCAGGATGCCTCTCTGGGGAGGGCAGTTACAGAAACACTCTATCGAGAAACTGGAAGGACTCTAATTTTTTTAGTCAGCTACAGAATATCACACATTAGGTATAATTGTTTCAAATTATAAAAACGTAGTATTCTCACCAGCAATATTCAAGGGCACATGATTTTTCTTTTCCTCCAAACTGTGACAAGACTCTTAAGTAGATTTCCATCATGCATCTTTGTTTCTCTATGCTTTTGAGAGCTGGAGGGTTCTGGCCTCTTCCACTCAAACCACTTTTTGTCCCAAATCAAACCCAGAATTCAAATCCTGTTTACTAATCTGAGATATCATTGCCACTCACTGAACAATGTTTAATGCATCATTGGTGTGTTGAAATTAGAACCCTCAGTTATTCATATTAGTGTCAGATATTTGCAAGCAGTAATTCATTATTTTGGCAGCAAGAACTTCTCAACATCCCTTTATGCCTTCTCAACCACTAGGACTGAAACACATGGAAGCAGGAGTATGTCATACCTAAAAAAAAAATGAAGCATGACACTTGCTCTTTTTAACACTTCTCCAACCAAACCCAGGAAAAAGTACATGTTGATAAAATAATAAAAATGTACTATGGACACTTAACACCAGGAGCTCATCTTCTCTCATGAAAAATACTCAAGAGGATGAACAATCCCTCCTCTAAAGGAAAAAGTACTAGAGTAATATAAATAGCATTAGTTTTGCTGCAACAAGGACAAGCATAAAAATAAGTTTAATGCCATTCTAAGGAACAGAAAAAACTTGTAATTTCCAAGACTACACACCAGATGTGACTGAAACTCTATTTTATGAAGCAACTCAGACAAGAAACCATCTTACTGCCCCCTCCCCCCCAAAAAAAAATACTGCCAGCTTTCTCAAGAAACATTGCAGAGCACCCTTTATCTCCTGGTATGAGCAACTTGCAATTCCATTGCAGAATCATATCTGCAATTCATCTGCTTTTAAGATATGAGCACAATTTTTAGCAACTCTATTTATATACACAGTTCCTAGCTGGACAATTGCATAACAGGGTGAATATAATCTTTTTTCCTGTTTTTTGTGAGGTTAAATATGAGCTGCAAAGAAATTCTGCTGCACACAGAGAGCTAACACAGAATACCCAAACCAGTGGTTCTGTTGTCATGGGCACCAACAAGGAGAAGGCATTTAAATGCCAAGATTTTTGAGAAAACCTTTACTGAACTGGTATAAAGTCAGACCCACAACTTTATACCTTAGGAACCAAAACTAAGCAGCTTTTAGAAAAAATCTGCTGACAAAGAGCACTGGCTGCCATAGCCCAGCAGCCCTGAATGCCCCCTGCGTCAGTGGGACTGGCACCAGGGCGTGCCAGGCTGCAGGGCTGGGCTGCCTAGCAGGGAGCTATGGAGGCAGGGCACAGGCTGGGAGCAAGCAGTAAGGCAGGAGAGAGAGAGAGAAGACCACAATTGTGCTCTTTGCCAGCTGTGAAAACAATCATGACTCCCCTGATTCTGTTTCTAGAAGTACGAGTCTTGCCATTCCAAATGCTTGCAAAAGGCACAAGTGAGCACAGCTTTATCACTACTCCCAGCATATGGAACTGTCCTGGGGTCTGGTGATCAAACACCATTGTGCCTGCTGCTATTACACAAAAGTGCCTCCAATGGGTGCCCTGGGATCCCCTCTCCATTTCCAGCTGGGAAAGACTCATGAAGTGAAAGCAAAAGCCCATCCTGCAGCACCTTTGTGTTGCCTGCTGTGCAACCAGGTGAGAAGCTCCTCTCCTGAGGGAACAGGTGCCCACCAAACCAGCACCTCCCTCACTCCACTCCATCAGTTATGGACAGGGGACTGTTTCCTTGTCTTTAAGGGTAGGGATCCACATGAGCAAGGGAAGGCATCCAACAGCTCTGTGAGGGCCTAAACCTCAGAGCAGCAGCAGCAGCCTTGGAGGGGCTGTCAGAGTTCCAGCTGGGATAAAGCACTTTACTTTCTCCATAAGGACTCTGCAGGATGACTGTGGGCAAGCTGAGCTGACACTTCCATTGACGTGCACACTGAAATCAGTGATGAGACTAAACAAATTAAACCTTGATCACGGACCAATATAAAAATTACCTCTGTTTATAAGTGCTTAAGCATCCAGGCACTCCTGAGGTACTCACTCCCCTCTGCATCATTCTACATCTCTTCATCCCTACCTGAAGACCACAGAACAGGAAGAGTCATCACTCCATACATGTTTGGTTTCTACCAAGAGTTGGGGTACAGCCTTTCAGGACAGTTGTGACAATTTTCAAAAGCCCCTTGGTGGGTGAGAAGGTCAAGTTTGTCAGAAAAACTCCACATATCACTGCAGATCTCCAAGGGCCTGATTAATTCCCCCACCCCTTTTTTTAATTTGGAGCTTAAGGCTCTAAGCCAATTAAGTGGCTATTCATAGCACCGAATTTAAGGTAGGAAAATTAGTTGATGGTATCCCACATTCACGCATTCTGGTTTGGTTTTGGAAATTTTTTTTTTTTTGTGAGAACAGCAGAAGCCACAATTATTGTAACTAGAAACAGCACACAAAGATATGAAAGAAGGTCAAAAGCAGGAGTTGACCCAAACTATGGAAAATGACTGTTAGAGTCCTTGGCTCATTAACAGGTCTGAAGCACTTGGTAGTCCTGGGAGACAGTGTGATCTTCCCAGGTGGGGCTGATTCTGCATTTAAGACTCAGGTGCAAAATAAAACTCAGTGCCTTGTTGCATTTACAGAAACACAAAATACCAATTCCTTCTGCAGTAAGTTACAGTAAAGACTGTTTTCCTTTAAAATTGATAAATCAGCAACACAGATAAGTAGTGGCAGGCACACAAGCAATTCTAGCATGTGAATTTCTGTTTCCTATTACTCACAACATTTTAATGCACTTTAAGAGGTTATATGTGGCTACAAATAAAGAGTGAAGTGAATGAAATTATAGTGTTCCATTAACATGAGTACTTTTACCCCACAATTTACATGGGCATAGTCTTTAGAAAAGTAGCAGGATTCACATCTATATTGAAAGAATTAAGAACAAATCAACTGTAACTAAGAAAAGTAGCTTCTCTAATAAAATGTTTTCATGCAACTTAAACCATCTCTGAAATACAGTCTTTAATCTCTGCAGTTATTCCACAACATAGCTAGTTCCAAATCACTTTTTAACAAAATTGAAATCAGGCATAATATATACAATGTGAAAAAGGAGAAAAATTAACTAACATCTCTTCATCCAAGAAGAAGGAAGTAATTTAAGGAAACCACTAAAAACCACTGTTATGGCTGCTACTATATTAAGACAGCATAATATATATGTAAAGCCTTAAAGAAAAGGAAAACACCAAAGACCCCAAAAAGACAATTCCAGCAGTCATTATTCTATACACAAAGAATCACAGCTTCTTTGAGGTTGGAAAATACCTGCAAGATTATGAAGTCCAACCTTTGACTGAAAATACCACCTGGTCAATTAAACATTGAGCGCCAGGACTGCCTGCTTTTTTTTGGAATAGTTCCAAGGATGGCAACTCCATCACTTGCCTGTTTCAAGTTTCTAACTCTTCCCCACTCCTTCAGTAAAGATATTCACACAACCACACAGAGCACAGCATGATCTGCTTAGGAGTTATGTGAGACAAAGCAGCAAATAGCCTAAACTACTGGGCATATTTTAGTTGCTTTTATGCTTATTTGACTGAGTTCGGACTTGGCCAATTTCTTGGGGAAATTTCAGGCTATATAGAAGACATGACAAGACATATACAGACATGACAGCATCTGAAGAACATCAAACCACTTGAGATTTAGAAAAAGATGAAATATGCAATGTAAATATAGTGGTATAGACCAAAATCCTTCCAGTGTTTCAGCAATCCCAGCAATAACTGAAAGCAGAGAAATATATTAATTCCACTAAACTTTGCATTTACTATGAAATACCATCAGTGCAATGAGAATCTTCTGAAGTGAGGGTTCAAACCCACTTGATACCACACAAATAGTTTTCCCTCTAATCAAAGTTGCTCAACATCTGCCTCATTGAGCCCTTTGCTTTGCTTAGGGTGTTTTGGTTTGGTAGAGTTTTTGGGGTTGTGGTTTTTGGTTGGCTGGGCATTTTCTGAGGGGAAGGAAACTCTAGAGACTTCCACACATGCTACAAGAGGTTCCAGTGGTGTTTAAAAACTCCCAGGTAATGATGCTGTGCAGGGTAATTACCTCTTCCATTATCACTGATATTGAATAATAAAATACTGGGTTTGGACAGAAGCACTGACAAAGTCCTGCTCACATCCATTAATCTGAGGTGGGTTTTTTGCAGTGTGGAATTTCTGCATGGCTGTCTCTCCTTTGTGCAAATGTGGGATTCAGCTCTGTTGCAGTACCAAGAGCAATATCACAACATATGATGCACTCGTGTTCCACTCAGTGATGTAATTCCTCCATGGAATGTGTGTGTAAATGACAAAGTGCTCACACATGGGTCACTGAACTGGCAGGCACAACTCTGAACTCCTTATATATTAAAAACTCCTGGGTTATTTTACTGCTAGAGGTTTAGCCTTAAAGGCAGTTCACATTGCTTTCAAAAACGATTGTATTGACCAACTGAATTGAGAAAATTAAGTCCTTTTGAAAAGAAAAAGAAATTATCTAAAAAGCCTAAAATCAGATTTAACAGAAAGCCTATGGCAATAGAAGAAATAAGCTGGCATTTTATTTGCACACCTTCCTAAGGCCACACAGCCCAACACTGCAGTTCTTTGTTCTCTCTCTCCCTGTTTCATCTGAAAACATAAACTTCAGCTTCTATCACAGTACTGGGAAACAACTGAAAGTTGATTTAAAGGTCTGAAACAACAAACATTTTAGCTTACTCTAGATATCTAAGGCTGTAACTCACAAGTTTGGCCTTGAGTTCACTATGCAGTGACATTTGTTTTAACAAAAGAAGAGGCTCTAGCTTTTATCACAATGCCTCCTGAATCAGGCAAAGTGCTTTCCTTGTACCTCGACAACATTCCAATAAATGAGAGCGAGTTGTTACTAATTCGGCCAGTCTCCCTGTGGCTATTTGTCTCAAGTGTGGTATTACAGTTATTAACTTCATTATTTTCACAGTTTAGGATGCAAAGAGGGAAACAGTTGCACTTGGCTTGCAAGGTAAGTTGCAAAAAGCAAAGTTGAATGAAAAAGTGTGAAACCAAATTGCCAGGCAATGAATTTTATCAGTGCCCAGTACTAGTTACTGCTGCCTTCCTTCCAGTGCCTTCAGTACCACTATGGTGTTTCTTTCTATTCTCCTTGGATATGAATTTGACATGCTCTGTACTTGTGTTGGAGATATGCTAATGAAAAACAGCACATAGGAAATGCTTTGATAACAGAAGCTAGTGCAATCTTTTGGAAGTTATTAAAAAAGATGAAAGAATTAGTAAAAAGTAAAATCAAATGAAAAAAGTACAAGCAGAACATGGACTAGACTTTTATTGACCAACTTAAAATGCACCAGTGATAAGAGAGGAAAAACAGAAAAACAAAAAGCAAAACAAAAAGCCACAAAGCCAGAAACACCAAATAAGAGAAGAGGTAAAAGAACAGCAGCTCAAGAGAGAGAAAAGAAATAAGTTGGTAACTTCATGATATTATACAGATAAAAAAGAGCTGGAGGCTAAAGAAAATAGAAGAGGAATAAAAATACAGGACTAAGAAGAAGAAAAAAGAGCAAGAGAAGACCTTTTTAAAAGTGAATGGTGGAAAAGACCTCAGAGTTCTACCTCCTCTGTAAGTTGAGCTTAGCTATTATTTCCCTTTAGCACTTTTTTTAACTTCCCCAAATATTCCCTGCTCCAACTCCCTGATCATCTTCCAGCTTAGAGCCACTAAGTTTCCAAGGGCTGAAGGGATTCTCATGGTGGCTGTTCCCCAAAAGCTATTTCAAGCTGCATTCTGAGCACACACACATCCCCTAACTTCTTTAGGGCTGCTGGAATACACAGGGACACAGGGGTATGGGGGAGGGAGAATTTAGAAATAAAAAGGAGTAAGGAAGATAGGTGGAATCTGAACTCCCATACACCCATTTCCTAAAGAACACCTTCAACACCCATCCACAAGCACTGCTGCTGAGTAACATGGCATTCACCTGCTTCCAAGGCATTAAACATTCTAGATGCACAAAAACAGATGGGGAAGCATATGAGCATACACAGTTAGGATTTAGACACCTAGCAAGCGACAAGAACTCCCCCTCTCCAAAAGTAAAAACCATCCAAGGCTAGTTTTAATCCACCCTAGTCCCCCACATGAGCACCAATGACAGCAGAGCAGAAAGGGCTGGACAAGAACAAGACAGGTCAGTATTTCAGAAAGGGAGAGCTTATGCCTTATTGGAAAGTGTTTGTGGAATTACAGCATCTGACCAGTTGGATTTGGCAATCTACTCACACTTTCATACCACTGAATAAATCTTTAAAAGACAATTAACAGCACTCCAAAGGAACAGTAACTACAACAGAGTGAAAAACCATGTTAAGAGCAAAAGTTACTCTCTCTCAATTTGGTCTTTAATTCACCAGACTAAAAATCTCAGACCACCAGAACAGGAGGCTTGGGTACACGCTGAGCTCGACAGCACCAGCGCAAAGCAGAGCAAACCCTGCCAGAGCCAAATCTTTCATTACTGATGGAATCAGTCATGAAGTGCTTTAAATCACTCACTTCCTTTCATGAATCCTTAATATTATGGGATCTCTCTGGCAACCTGAACAAATGGCTTGCTTTAAAGATGCTGTGGAAGATTTCTATCTGTTTGTGTGTTTTCTAAACATTTATTTCAAAATACTTTAACCCTCCTCATCACTAGAGTAAGGCTACAGCCATCTGGTGTTCGTTAAAACCAGGAAATCCCTGTTTCACCCTTATGAAACTGCTGAGAGTTGATAATAGCTGTTTTTTTTTTTTTTAATTTAGCTTTGTGATTAGGTGTTTTAGAAAACTCATATTAAATATAAAATTTGAATTAGCAAAAATTTTAAATCTGCTTATGCTAAAATCAGACATTAGTCTTTTGCAATTCAAAAAAAACCCATCAGAAAATATTTATCAAGTGTAAGCTAATGAATTGCCACTATGATACTTAAAATATAGAATTTTGGACCCATCAATTTAAAAGCTGTAATACATCTAACAGAAAAGAAATGATACAGAAGTTCACAAGTATCTGCTCTTGGTGCATCAGCTGCACTATAGCACTTTTTATCTGAAAGTTCACAAAAGGATTCTGGATCTCATACAGAACTTAATCTTCATATCCTTGCTGAATCTTACTATGCTCACCTTGACTGTAATTTTCAATACCTTTGTGTTTCAATTCAAAACACAATATGGTCTGTCCTTATTGATTTACTGTCAGTAGTGCCTAATTAAAACTGTCAACAGGAGTGGGAAGAATGATACCATTAAGTCCTAAGTGCTTTGTGACAGATTGACCAATATCACAGAAAGAAAAGCCATGTTCTCCTAATGACCCTTTTTCCCCTATACTGGGAGGAAAGCTGTGAATGACCTGAGGCCACAACACACAGGAAGCAAAGCTGCTGAAATGGCAGACAGATGATAGTGCAAAATAGCACAAAAAACCTGGTATGTCTTGATGACAATTGGGTCCAGCGTGGGGCTGGGGTCAAGCACTGCCCATCCATAGCTGCTGCTCCCTCAGTGAATGACTCAGGCACTCAGTTCCCAGCCAAGGAAGCAGAGAGAGCACGTTCAGAGTGCAGGTCCCCAGAGAGCCAGCCAGTTATTTGTTGCAGACTCTCCTCTCCATCACAATATCATTAAGTGAAGCTAAGAGTAGGTTAAACTCTTGGAATATTTACCCCTATATAAACAGCTGCTGTAGCTGCAAATGGAAAGTCACAGAACTGCAAACAATTGGTATTGAAGTGTAAACAGAACATAGAAACTACACTTTATTTCTCAAGAAAGAGGAACCTTGGGGTTAAGGGTTCTTTGTCCACATGTTGTAATTTACTATCTTAGGTGTATATACACATAACTTAGCACACCAGAACTGGCCAGAGTGTACAAGTCTTAACTCTAGAGCCACACTGAAATCCACAGGCATTTGAAACACTTTTTCCAATAGTATAGTTATACTACTAAAACGTCTTGTTTACAGCCCATTACTATGTCACTATCTGAAGTTTCTTTTGGCATGAAGACTTTGCAGGATAATCATTCCCACTGCAGATAGATTGCATATGCCCAGCTGCAATATGTGTTCCCTTTGCTCAATTTTAGTTTTATCAGCTCATAATTCTTAGCTGTTTTAGTTCCCATGGTACTCAAATTCATTCCATGTACTGATAGAGCTTCACAACATTATCTCCTACTTCAGATCACTAATGAAGAGGCTAAATCAATTGACTTGAAAGCTGCATCTCCAAGTACCAATGCTGAAACCCAACCAATCACCTTCTCTTACCCTTCTTTTCTTGGCTTTCCATTCATGCTTTTCATCTTCAGAACTAAGCCCATTTAAATTAGGGGGGGAAAAAGGTACAGGCACCACTTCATTTCTTATTTTCTATCCTCAGAAGAAAAATCAACTCTTGTGCCTCAGCTTCCTGAGGAGCATTAGGTGTGCATCAACTCAGAGCATCCCAAGGACAGGGTACACAGAACTCCCCAGGTTTGCACAGAGACCTTGTCACTCTTGCATTACTATAAATGTTATATTCCACATACTAATGCTACATACATAACACCTGTGTTGTTCCCAGCCTTAATTCCTTCTCCCATTTTAGCAAGATTGTTTTTCCATGTAAGTGGAGAAAAGAAAAAATAAAACCAGCTTGGACTTAAATACCATGTGGGAAACTACCTGAGAGACAATCTCACTTTACACCATAAAATTTTTATTAATCTTGCACCTTTCTAAAAAGATCAGTTTTCTTCCCAAGAGATCTTACTCATTTACTAAGGTTAGCCCACCCTTCCACTTATACATTCTATATATAACATACAAAGAAATGACCTGAAGTTCATTTTCTTGGTTTTTAAATATGTATCAGCCTGTACAGAAACCCATGCAATGTTAAAAAAAAACATTCCCAATTTCATTTTTTTTATGCAGAAGAGAAATTAAGTGATGCTTTCAATCAGTCACAACTATGACTCCTTAAGAACTGAACAAGAAGGTTTATTTCAAAGAGAGATACTCCAGACTCTATACTTCATTCACACTAAAAGGCTGAACTTCCAAAAGAAGCATAATTTAAAACAAGGCTGGTCATTCCTAAGAAACAGCTGCACTTAGGTTTCTTAGAGAACCCAAAAAAAAAAAGCATGCAGGCTGTCCCTGTCAGGGACACAATGAGTATTTACTGTTCTGCTGGGCTTGGCAAACACTCATCTTCGTACTCCACAGAAACAAACAAAAAGCCCCACAAAACACCCACTCATCTAAAATGTTACCAGAAACACTGACTTTGGCTGCTGTAAAATAAAGAAACTGTTTTGATTAGATAGAGAATCATACAGCAGAAGGCACACGTGGCTTAATACAACAGTACCACAGTATTGATTAAATCAAGTATTCACAGAACTGCACACTCCTGAAATGGGTTTGTGTATCAAACACCTATATAAAGCCCAGAAAACTTCAACAAGAAATTTCTATAAGAAACAGCAGACTGAAATAAAAATACTTCTGTTGATCAGTACTGATGTGTGACCCAAAAAATCAAATTCTTTATTCTGTGGTTTTACTATGCTAACAAGGAATCCCACCCCATAATAAGAACAAAATAAAATACCTTTTTTCGACTTTGCTCCAATCTTCAACTTTGATGGCCAAGCAATCTGTGTATTTGTTTCTTCCATAATCTATTTAAAAAAAAAAAAAAATTTTCAAAAACCTAAGATTTTATTTTTCTCCTGCAAAGGCATATGTTCATTTTCTGAAAATATGATGTTTACCATTTTTAAAACTGTTGATTATTAGTAATTTTAAATAGCACAAGCCATTAACTGCTTCTTTGGTTTTCTTGAGAACTTTTGTCTATTAATAAATGCAGCTAAATTCTGATCATTCAAATGAATTCCACAGAGCAAACCCAAGACACTCAACAGCTTCCATGAAGTTCAAATGATCACTGATTGCTACAGCAGGCTCTACATCCATCTCAGAGGGAATTTCAAACCTTTACAAATCAACACAACTATTTCTTCAGTTAGCTTAAAATGGTTTTTAAGTAAAGCCTATGAAATTTAAATTGAGTCTTTTTGAGCCTCCATAAGTCAAGATATATTGGTTTGCCTCACCTTCATCCAAAAGCAGCTTTTCATTATAAACTTATCCAGACTCCAGAATTTTTGCTTCTTGGTTTACCAGGACAGAGCAGACACCTGACAGCATTTATTTATTATGACACAGGGTAAACCTATCTGTACATCTCCAACCAGCCAACAGGGAAAAACCAGGCACACACTCCATACTGTGAAAACCATGGAGTTAGCTCAGTGTCAACTCTCATTCTGTTGCTGCCTTTGGCTCAGTGAAAATTCCATCAGCCCTAATACATACATATTATACTGGAATTTCATCCTGGCACAGAGCTACAGTGCTTCACCAACCCATTTAGTTGTAACACAGGAGAAAGAACAACTTGACACCAAAGACAGATATATGAATGGAAATCCAGCTCCTAGAAATGCTGGGAGGACTTCATTTTTATACTGAGATCTCATCAACAGCATGGGGAGCTCACACCTCTCATCACACTTAGAAAAGGAATGAAAACAATTAAAACACCAAAATAATTAGCAAAGCCACTTCTAAGAAGAAAACTAATGCATTAAGAAAATAGCTACAGTACCAGTCAGCTTTTCATAACAGTATAATTCACAATTAAAACAGATTTCTCTAACAGTTCCTGATTTTTATCTTCTACATCCAAATCCCAAGGATACCACAACAACTTCCAGATTAGTATGTCATGTGGAAAAACTGAAAGCATCAGCCAGACTTCATTATACTATATTTTTGGTTTCAGCACTATTAGATAATAAGTTACAGCTGAAATAAAATATTTCCAGGAGGGTGAAATTCTACCAGCAACATATATATACTTTTCACCATTTTTCAATCCAGATGTGAAAAAACCTATTTCAAAGAATTCACTTGTCTCTGATAAAAGCCTTTGGACCAGGATTTTAGTTTTTCAATGAAATACAGAGAAAATTGGAAGGCACTAGCTAAAAGAAAAAGAGAGAATGGTGCAGGACTGAGTTACAGAAGATCCAACATGAAAGGAACCACAAGAGAGGAGACAGAAGAAGAATGCATGTCATTGAAGGCAAGTGTTACATCCCATCAGTCCTTTACCCTCTCAATAAAGGTTGGAGACTTCAGTCTTAAAGAACAGAAAGTCTTCTGACTTCACTACACTAAAATAAAGGGAAAGCCCACAACTTCACAGCTTCACATTCTGGGGACATATGAGAAAGATGCATATGAGGTCTTCAACGGGAAAGCAGTCTGACTGCCAGCCACTGAGATTTGGCCATCTACTACCCTTAAGCCCTTGGTAATGATGGAAATTGCCACATTAGAACAAAAAAGACAACTCAGTTTGGTCCCTACAAAGACAAGTTGATCTCTTAGCCTAGACAGTTAGGGGAAAAAAAAAATCAGGATGCATTTAAATGAAGTACATTTACTGAAGTATGAAAATGCTCAGTCTGTGCTGGCTTTCAACTCCAGCCTGTAACATTACAATTAATCAGGGCCTTCCTAAGAATGCTTAAAAAGAAATTAAACTACACTGCTTACTTCTTAAACTGTATTTAAGTTATTAGTTCTGTATTTATTATTGTATTTATTATAACAGCTGAGTGTCACAAAGCTCTGGAAAACTTGGCACTTAGTTTTTATTAGAGCAGTTAAACTTGAAAGAAAAGATGATATTGAAGACTGTGTTGCATCAAATTTTTGTTTCAGCTTTACCATTCAAGCCGAGGCAGTTTTAAACGCCAAGATTTTATTTTTTTTCTTGAAAAATCTGGAATCATTCCACGACAAGCTCAAGAGCATGTTGCAATAGAACAGCTTTATTAGTCAAAACTCAGTGTTATGCCACATACCCTGAGTACAGAGGCTCTGCTCTCACAAGAACAAAAAGAGAGAACTCGCAAGTACTCCAGCTATAGTAAATGTGTTCCAATTGTATAAATACTTGAGTTACATAACATTTAGAGGAAATTCAGCCTAGGGATGACTCAGAGTTCATGATCTCTGCAGAACAGTACCTCTGCATAGCTTCCCTTATCTCCATATAAAATAAGTGGTAGAGTGGGTACTACTCAGTGCTCTCCTCGCCTTGAGGGATCAACTGACCAAAGGTATCAGGCACTTCTGTCAGCAAAGTTTAATCCCCTAGTAAATAACCTCATGCTTCTTCTCAAAAGGAAGGAAAACCTAAGAAATCATCTTGCTACAACTTTCCTTCCTCTCCTTTCCCCAAGTGTAATTGTAATGTTTACAAGCCAAAATATGTAAGCTATTCTCAGTGGAGAAAAAACAGAAGAGGACAAGACACTGGAAGACCCCAACAAAACAAATCAGACTGTACTCTGACCCTGAAAAAACTGGCTCTAGTTGCAAATCATTGGATGTTCAAGAAAAAAAAAAAGTCTAACTGTAAGGCAGCTGGAAGACAAGCTTTTGGCTTCCTTGTATTCCAGCTTGAAAAGTTTATAGTTTAAGCACTTAAGGGAGTTTTTACATTAAGACAGTAAGAAATTATTTTTCTTATGCTGTATTTTTTGCTTAGCTGATTTTGGATGGAAACTGGAATGTCCTGAATGCAACAAAACCAACCAAACAAAACTCCTCAAAAGCCCACAAGTATTTCAGAATTTAAGGGAACTATTTTACACACAGCAGAGGAACAGAACCAACATATATAACAGACCTTTCTTCATTTAAGGCAAACACATTAAATCAAAGTATTATTCTTTATAGTTAGTGTTGGTAAGATACCTATTTCTGACCTTCCCATCTTTGAGATTAGGCCTTTCCTGCCTCAGGTATTAATCACAGTGAAAGGAAAAAATGGGTCAGACAGGAATCTACATCTACTAGTAGGTTTCTGAAGCTTCCCAGTCTGAATTCCTTCCTCACTTTTCCCCACTTGAGAGAGATTCTTTTTTTCCATACAAGTGAGGAAAAGAAAATAAGATCAGTTTGGACTTCAACAACATGTGGGAAAGCAACTCACAGACCATCTCACTTTACACCATAAAGATGTTATGCCTAGTCTCTGAATACTTGGTTTCACAGACTTCAAATGTTCATCTTGCATCTTCAGCTTTCAGAAACGTTTTCTTAGTCCCCTCAGTTTGTATATATTCACAGCTGTATAAACAAGTTTATTCTTATGGTTTCTTTGAATCATGGAATATAACTCAGATGAAAATTAAAAGAAAATACATTTCCCTAGGACAAGACCTGAAGTGAACAGTTAGAGCACAAAAGTGAAATTCTGCATGGGGTGGATACTTAGTTCTTCCTCTTGCTATGCATAAGGGGTGATGCAGCACAATCTGAAAGGATGACTAATCCCTGAGCATGACCTTTGGCAGCAACAACAGAGCAATGGGTGTAGCTGGAACCAGTATTATTATATTTAATGGTTTGCTGTCTTTTTGGTTTGGGGAGAGGAGAAAACAGGGCAAGAACAAGGATGGGAAGGAAGAACAAGACTCAGAAGAGGGTTGTGTGAAGTTACCCAATGTGGAGTCCAACCCCAAAACTGGTGAGACCACAGAAACAACTTGCATTGCCAGAACACAAAAGCAGGGCAGCATCAAGGACTACTGGTTTGGTGAGGAAATGTGTGGAATATAAGGAGTTAAAAGAGAGATTACAAAACTTAGCCCAAGCCCTGATGCAAGTAAGCAGCTCTTGTGGAAGTCTGGCCAACATTTTGGGTACAGCAATGGATTCGCATCCCCAGGCTTGTTGTGGTTTCTTCCTCCCTGAGGTGGTCTACATAAGATATCCCAATCAAGAATCCACTGTTTGTCACAGCCAGTACTCAAAGTTAGACAGTACAGCCTGACCCCACTATGTTAGCACTAATTCTGCAAGTAAGGATGAGAGGCTGTTTCTGAGAAGCAGCAATGGCACACGGCCCCAAGCCCCCCACATTCCAGACTACACTGTCAAGAGTTTCCAGTTTGTCCTTGTGTGGCAAAAAAACCCATCTCCAATGCTGAGAACACGAATTAAAACCATAAAGTACAGAAAATGTTCTGACTTCAGACTGTCAGTACTGACAGTAGACATGTAAGTGCCATCTGTTTAAAACACACAAGCAAACGATGCACAGGGAGGATAAGGATCAAGCTCCATTCATGTGTCTGTGCAGGAAGGAGCAGTGGGACTACAGGACTTTGCAACACACAAGGACAGGAGGGCCTGTGTTTCTTCAAGGGCAGGGCTCGCTCATTTTCCCTCTTTATAGTCCAACAAAGAAACACAGACATTTTCAGAAAAGCTGACTGCTTGGCTTGTCTTTCTTCCGAAGTTTTACTTGTCTTGGAAAAGGGTAATACGAAGTTATTTTAGATATGACTCTCTGGAATAAGCAGCTTGGATAACGATCAACACTCATCTGTTTTTGTTCATGCTTCCACTGCAAGTCATTTGCTTCAATACTGCAGGAAATTGATCTTCACCGACTCACTTGTCCACCTCTGTTAAACTGATATTTTGTTGATTAAATGCTAAAATAACTATCAAAAAACATTGAGGTGTTTCTGATTGACATATTAAAAGGGAACAGAGGGAGAACTTTGCCTGCCCCCCACCTGACTACTGCTACAGTGTCATGTCAAGCTAAGCAAAACACCAACAACATACTTGCCTACAACTTTTCATGGCCAGTATTTCTGTGAGGCTTCCCCAGAGCAGCAAACAGGCTGTTTGCTGTCAAGGACTAATCCTAGCCCACACTGACTCTAACAAATTTACCATCCTCACATGGTATTCACAGCTATTCCTAAAGGCCTTAGCAAGAATTAAGGCAAGTATGTAGAGGATGAAGAGATCCTGAAGCTAAAATTAGAGGTCAAGGTTAATATCATGGACAATGCATTTATCTATAGTTTTAATCAATGTGTATCGAAACTTATATACTAAATACTTAAAAACAGATTATGTATAAACACAATAAAGGCAGCAGAGTAAGAGACATCAGTTTCACAAATCAAACTTTCAGACTGTACATAAAAGCTCTAAATCACTTGAGATGGAATTGGGAAAGCTGCCTATATGGATATGGTTTTGGAATTCTTATTGTTTCAATTTCCAGTAAAACGTTAGAACACATGCATGTATGCACATACACACTGCATCTCTTTTTAACCTACACTTCACCTGAAAAGAACTAAGATGATTATTTACTTATTTTTGAGCAAATATTGCAGTATTGTTGCTGCATCCAAAAACTGCATTAAGTGAACCTTGTGCAACAAAATCACTTACAGAACTTTGTACTTAATTTATAAATACTTCAAATAAGTTAAATGAGAGTAAAAAAGAAATCAAATGTCCTTACCTATGGAGAAACACTGAAGTCCTTGACTTGATTTAAATGTTTTGTTTACCCTCAACAGATGACACTTGTGTTTTAAATACATGACAAAACATAACTGAAAACAAAGGAAGTATTTCAACATGCAAAAAAATTATCTATAGATGTATCTGTCTATACAGCATTAATGAATTACACAAGCAATGTAAAAAAATCCTAAGAAAAATGAAGCCCCACAGAACACTGTTCAAAACACCAATATGCATCAACTCTCCTACGAAAGCAAAATCAGCAGCTCTCCTTGTTAGAAGCCAGAGACCAAGTGTATATTCTTGAGTTGTAGCAGTCTCGTACTTGTCTCCTTTCCATTAATTTTTTTTTTCCCCAAGGTAAAAGAATAAAAATTTCTGAGAAGGAAACCCCTCCTCTATTTTAAGAGAGGGTTTAACTCAATGAAAAGCACTGAGCACCTCAGTTAGATGGTGGTGACAAACCACTCCTCCTCTATTGATTCACAATGCAGGAGATCCTGCACAGTGTTAAGCATAGCAATAAAGTGGCCTAGAGTTGAACTTTATCAACTAAGACTTCATATTACAGGTAAAAATCTCAAGATAGTGCCCAATGTATCAGAAGCAGCACAGGAGAAACTGGAGATGAAACAAAAAAACCCCAAAAACACTTGGAATTACTCCATTGCCTTAGCAGAATGGACACTATCCTACAGATGGGATGAATGCTATTTTCCACAAAAATGAAGCCTTCCCTCCACTCAGCTCTGCCTGAACTAAGCAAAAAGTTAAGTAAGCATTCTTGCTTTACCTTTTAAGAGAAACTGATCCAACCTAAATAGTCTCCTTTCTACTGGGTGGGGTTTTGCCAAAAGGGAGACAAATGTCTCAATCCCAAGATTTTCTGCAAATGTTAACTTCCACTGACATTCTTTCAGCCCTCTAATCCACGCTGCCCTCTCCTCTTCCTGGGAAGGTAAATGAGAGGCAGCTCAATGTAAATTGGATGCCAACATTCCCATCCCAGCCAGGCACTTGAAACCAGCTCTGGAAACGTATGGCCTTAATATATCCTTGTCACATGCTATGAGCCAAGCTCTACATCAAGAGCTTATTTTAATGCTAGTGCAGACCCTGATTTCTACCCAGAAAAAGTGGAATGTGTAGAACCAGCTCTTACAGCTCCAAATTGCTCCTGTGGTTGAAACAGAGACAAGAGCCATGATAATGTCTGATAATCTGATCACCAGCAACTCACGAGGTCTCACCACCAAGATAAATATCATGGCAAGAACCCGAGAGCTGAGCATTTGCCATCAGAAATGGAGCCCTAGGGGAGCTACAGTTATAAACAGGCAGCTCGGAACAGTCATGGCTGAAGACACACAGAAAGCCCTTCAGAAGTTACTCCTGAACGTGGATAATAATTAGCTTGGGACATCTTAGTCTCAGGTCAATGATTAATATTTTTAATGCCTGAAAATTCCCTAAGCCACTTGCATTTGAAGCTCTAGATATGCTTCACCTTCAGAGATTAAAAAGACCGATCCACTTCCAGCCTGACTTACAGCCAACTGAAAATTAAATTCACTTGTATCAGTATATACTACCTATATTTACAAAATGCATCCATCAACATATAAGAATATTGCCAAAGTCAGAAGGTATGTCCTTTTTTCAAAGGTACAAGAAAAAATACAGCACGTTGCAAACCAACATCTTTTACTGTCTTAGATAAGCAAACAGAGCTTGAGGAAGCTTCCTTGCTGCCAGAACCCCCTATATAAATAAAAATGCACAGTCATTAATAAATACTGCATAGAGGACTTGAACAGAAATATGATTAAAGATGCAGTTAGATATACCTATTTTCACATCTTGAAATAATCACAGGGGGGTTATTTTTTGGCTTTGGTTGGGCATTTTTGTTTTCTTTTTTAGTCTCTTGCTACTACTGCTTCCAAATACCTGGACTGAAAGATGAGCTTTTTTTAAAGAAAGGTTTCACTACATTGTGCTTTCAAAATGGCCTCAGTAACTTCTATGGTGCTAATTATTTAATAAAATTAAAAGCCGCAGTTTAAACATGTTACATGTACAGGAAGGAAAATGAAAAGAAACCACTAGACTTCCTTTACACTCCTGAGCTCCTAATAATGAACAGAAGGGATTTTGGTACACATGCTAAACATTTGCCCAATTGCAACTTCACAACTCCAAGCACACTTATGTCTCCCTCATGGAATAACAGAGTCTGCAGTCCAGATTAACAAGACCATTTAAACACACTTCTTGCCTAAATAATCCAAAGATATCTTAAAAATCTTTAACTATCTGCAACTAGGCAAGTTCATGCAAACACCACTTCTGTTTGCTTAAAAAAAATGTACAAAAGAAACCCAAAACATAAAACCATGTCCAACACTCAGGTGCAGTAAAACACACAGGTTACAGCTGGCTGGTGGTATTTTGTGCTTCCCACAAAAGCAAGCTCTGCAAATGAACTCTCAAAGCCAGGGAAGGCAGAGCTGAGGAATCTCTCCAGGCTTACTCCCAAAGCCCACGACCAACACATCCACACTGAAGATTATGAAATGAAAAGCCTGGATGTGACCTGGAGTCAAGCACCTGTGCACAGCAGCACGAGTGCAGCATTCCCAGTCACCACCTTCTGCACATGCAGTCAGTCCCACATCAGCCCAAGGACTCCACCCAAATTCCCCTAAAGCCACAGCCTACAGCTATCACCCACCCTGCTGCTTACAGGCCCTTCAGAAGGCTACAGACACACTCCTGTCCTGAGAATTTTCAGAATGAAAGACTATCATCAGCACTAAGATGCCCAAGTGATTAAAAAGAAGGAAAGAAACCAACTTGATGATGACAGAGCTAAAAGCAACCCAAAATGATGCATAAAATGCCTCTCTGTCCACCTGGCCAACCCTCACCTGTTTTGGATTATGAACTCTTCAGCACAGAGAATCACCACCTTCTAACATTTTATATAAGAGTGCCACATGTCTCTATAGAGTCACATAAATTATCTCTTCCCTGGAACAATGTCCTGGCTTTCCTGGGGAAAGGGCCTTGTCTCCCATGAGGTGTGAACCAGATACTGTGGAACTTCATGGAAAAAATCCACCATCAGCTGAAAATGGGCTTGGGACCAAGGACATGTAATAACCTCACATTATGTATTCCTCTCACAGAATAAATTAGAACAACAATTTAGAGAGCAAGGTCCACAAGGATCTTTTGCATAAATAGTATGTAACAGAACAGCAGAGCAATCCATGTTTATTTAGGATTACCTGTCACTGAACTGCAGATCCAAGAGCTCTACAGAGAAAACTATGCCATTATTTACTTATTTCTTGCTAAATTATTAGTAGCTCCCAGCAGTTTTGAAAAATCCTCATTAGATGATGTTAGGTTTTCCCTCATCTGAAGCAGTGCTACAACATAAATATAGGAAGAAAGTATGATAAAGTCTTCAGACTTCTAAAAATGACACTACCCTAAGACATTTATCTACTTTTCACTTGAATTCAGGACCAGAGGAAGGGGCACTTCTTCACCTGCTCCTCCCAGCAACAGGGCAGAAATATTACCTGAATTTCACAGAGAATTGAGGCTTACTCTGCAATCCACAATCAACTGTGTTACACCTGCTTGTTTCTGCTAAAATGCTCAGTGAAATACTGCATTTTGGCATTCAAATTGTTATTAAACTCTACAAGTTGAAAGTTGCTAGAAACAGTTCATATCCACTGAGATTCTGCTTGATTATGAAAATCCAAGTAATACTGCTTTCTCACAGGTTTACAGACCAGCAAAAGAGTGCTTAGCACCAAACCCTTGTATTAACTTTCTTTAAAAGCCTCTCTGCAGCTCAGCAAGGCAGGCTGAGTCTCTGCCAACCCCCAGTCACAGCCTCCTCTCTCCTCCCTCTCGGTCTGTATGCCTTGACATACAGAATCACCTTCCTGAATTTGTGCCTTGTCATTTCAACCTTCCTATGAAAACTCCTTCCACCTCACACGCCATTTGCAGCCAACAGCTAACCTCAGTACATTCAGGGTAGTCAGTCAGAACCCCCCAAACATGGCATTATTTATGCAGGTAATGCCCTCAGGTCCTAGATGTGGCCTTTCAAGGAGCACTCCCCCCTCCATGTTCCACTCAAAATCCTGCCAATAATGTCCTGAAGTCTCAGTATCTGAACTGCTTTAAAAAATGCCCTTGCTGCAGCTCTGAGTTCATATCAAGTTTCTGGCAGTGTCCTGCTGCCTTAGTTTGCAATATGTTTCTAATGCCACAAATCACTTTCTTCCTCACTGCACCAACCTGAAACACACGAAATGAGTCTTCATTTTACCTCCACATACTCTGCCTTATTCATTTCACATAAGACAGGAAAAATTTAACTCTGATTAAAGGAAATTGCACAGACAGAGATGGTGAGTAAGCTATGAGCAACCGTCCAAAGATTTCTTCTAACAAAAGAGAACTCCAAGGAGATAGTTTCCATCAGGTTTTATTAGCTGTAATATTGTGTGTATGTGCTTAGAAACTTCAGAAATCTACGCTGTGGAGTTGATGATATTATAAAGAAGAATGCCAGTTAAAATAAAGCAGCTTTAACAACCTATTGCAGCACCCACACTGTGCCTAAATAATAATTACGCACAAAAATGACAAGTTCTAAATGCCAAGATTGCCGTTGTATCATCAGTGTGGATAAGGAGTGCACTTATTCACATACTTGAGGTTTAGCATAATTTGCTTTCCTATTAAACTCAACACAGTATTTTCTGCTATTATACTATATTATAGTGACTACATAATTGTAAGGTACATCATACCTACAGTAAATAATCAAGTAATCAAATACACTTGTCAAAGAGAAGCCATTCAAGAAGAAACATTTTATCCACATCTTTAAGAATTATAAGCAGATTTAACCAAGAAAGAAAACACTGTGGTAAAATGAATAAGTGTGGAATAAAGCATAGGCTACCATGGTTTAGTTTTGTTTCAGCAAGTTAAAAAACTCAAAGTATTTTGGTAAAAGCCTAAGGAAGAACTATTGACACATTCTCCTCTGTGCACACTAATATCAGACAGTTAAGCACAACCACCACATTTAGAAAAATAACTCTCACTATCATTCAAGGAGAACATAAATCTGAAAATCCAAACATTCTGGCAGCAGATATACTCCTCCTCACCAGCCTTTATCAAGGCACCCCACAGTCACATGCAGGATAAAGCAACCTTTTGCATCTTCCTTTCTGGAATGACCACTTAAAATTATAGCAAAAGACAGCTAATTAGAGCAATGGACAACAAGTCAAAAAGGAGTGTCAAGGCATTTCAGCATTCAGCAAAGTTTACAACGTCTTCTCTGCACTAAATCAAAAACAGCTCATCATTTCTATTAGCCTGCAGCATGCAGATTTTCATTAACGTAACTCATAAATAATGTTCTTCACACTTCTTGAAAAAAAAAAGAGAAAAACAACCAAAAAAACCCCCAATACCATGCTGCTTTGTAAAAATAATTTCCAAGTCATTACTCTTGACCATGTTTCTCTTTGTAGTTCAGTTGCTGCAGGACTTCTTTTTCCAGAGCTTCCGTGCCTCTGCCCAACCACAAGCTCTGTTCAATCTTTTTGTGGATTGTGCATTTCTTTCTTAAAGACCATTGCATTTCTCAATCAAGTATTTATGCTTTCAACAATATCACAATAAGTTGCAAGTCAGTTTTTTAATAACAGGATACAGCACTTATCCAGAGACAAAATCCTTAAGACCACCTGATAACATCTTCTGGGTTAAACCCCACAATTAAGCACAGCAAATGTTCATCATGCATATTTTAACATTTTCAGTTAAAGAATTACTGTAAAACAGTAAAATTGTTTTTATGCATGGCGTGACAGGACCATACATCAAAGAACCTGTTTCTCACCTTATTCCATGCATGGCTGATAGCAAGCAGACACTTTAAATGACAAAATCCACTTGTAAAAATTTTATCAATACAGTAAAAACTGCACACAAAGTTGAATTAGCTGATCACATGCATGAGTAACTAATATATTTTTTTTTCCTCTAGTCATGTGCTGTTATAGAACTGAAATGTCTTTCTTACCTTCTGAAAAAAGTCTTCCCCACTTTTCCCTTTGCCCTCTGCAGCGGCTGTAAAACAAATGTGGGATCTGGTTACTAAATACACAGGAGAAAATTTGCAGGCTTACATATAGAAATTCTCAGTGAGTACACACTACTGTAAAATAACTCTGGGTATTTTTCTTTTTTGCAATAAACATTTGTCAACAACTGAGTAATATCCAGATCAACCTTTTTTACAAGTCATTTGCCAAGGATGGAGTCTGAACCCTTCCTATTAGCCAACCCCAGCTCTAACACACTGGTACATATTTCAGTTACAAAATACGCACGGTCTAAGTGTAACAATTTAGTCACACTGCATATACTTTGCCCTGAAATTCTACCAACAGCAGGATCAAAAGAAAGCTAAGAGAGCACAAGAGTTGCTGTATTGAGTATCACATTATTCAGTGATCTCAAGACCACGACCTGGATTATCTTCCACTTGTATTTAAACCTGCCACTGCAAGTTTAGTTAATGCAAATCATAGCACTTAAAGTGATACATCTATTTGCACATGGCTTATGTTGTAGGTTATCTGTGTTAAACTAGCAACCAGTTCAAAACACAGCAGCTCAAACTGATTATGAAGAGGATCATTTCCTTTTCCCTGGAGAAAGGGATGCCTTCAAAAAGAACTCCAAGGCTGGAAAAGAGTTTCCTGAATGGTACAGGATTACTGAAGCAATTCACATGCCTGTTTTTCTTTTTGTATTTCTCATGTACAAAACTCGAGTTCACATTCTCACCCTGGCTTCAAAGCTATGTTTCAACTGCTTAGTTCTGCCCCCTCCTCCAATTACACAACCAATCCCAAACGCTAAAGGAAGCGTTAACTCAGCTAATGCAATGTGATAGCAAATGCAAGTGGGCAGATACAGGCTGAAGGCATGATATGACTTCTACCCCAGAGGAAGAAGTGCCTCGACACTTGAAATAAGCTTTTCAAAATCTCAATAACAACACAAATACCACAGAGAACAGCACATTAGCAAGTTTTATCTAATACAGTTCAGAAGTTCATGATTCGAGTCCAGGGCAGGCAGAGTAGAGGGAGCAAATGAAGCCTGTCAAGCACTCATCTTGCTGCAGGAAATTCCAAACTCCCCAGTTCCACAAGTCTGAGCAAAAAATCCCTCCCTATCTTCAAAACCCATAGGTGCCTGTATAAGAAGAGCAAAATGGTCCATGTTTCACCAGAACAAGGTTTTCTGGAAGCAGAGAAAACAACTGGGGAAGGTTTGTCTTCCAGATTTACAAGCTACTGAGATGAGCAGAAAAACACAACTTCCTTGAAGCAGCCCCTTGTGAGGGGCACATTGCTTGACATGCTTTCCATTAACTCAAGAATAGAGAGGAGATGCTTTTGGGAAGAGAGGACCACCACCACTCTATTTCAAGTGGAACATGGCACCACCAAGCTTTGAATCAAAGGGTACACAAGATAAATTGGAGATGAGAACATGACAGAAGTGTGGCTGAAGTTGCAGTTTTGAGAAGAGACAGATTTTCTTCCAGCTGCAAATGCATAATTTCCAAACTGAATACAAACAAGAGATGGCTTAAGATAATAGCAGTGATACTCTGCAGGGCATTAAGTAGAATGCTGACAAAGCAGATTCCAAGCTTTTTATTGTAGGTTTATTTTTAATATGAGTCATTCTGGTGACCTGATTTACAGCCTGGCCCCACCAACAGCTGATGGCACAACAGATAGAATCCAACAAGCACAGACAAAGTGGGAAAGAAAAGGGAATGAAAACATCCCAAAATGGGTTCACAGGAAAAAAACCCACAACAGTAGAGACAATAGGCAAGTTGGAGCTAACAGCACTTCAGAAAAATCTTGAGTTAGTAACTAGTGGGTTTAGTTGTTACAACATACTTTAAAGATTTCATTACAGCTCTTCTGCATGTCAGATGCTTTCTGTCTTGTGATACCTGTGAAAAGGCAGGGCAGACCGTATGGTGGTTTTTGGAAAGACGCTGAAGTTGAAGGCCTGTACCTTAGAACAGTTCTTCATATGTTAAGAGATAGTGCAACCTGTTGGAATTCTGCCACTTCAGGTCCAAGACACAGCACTGTTTAATCCAGGAAGAGGTATGCCTCTGATCATGCCTCATTTTTATATATTAAGGTGCTCTAGCCATTACCATCCCCATTATGCATTGAATTAATAAAGAAAAGATGCTCAGAATTGTGGCTTAAAGTATTTTGTTACACTTAAAATTAAATATTTCATTATAAAAGAAACAAAATGCATAAAAACCTGAAGACAAACCACATAAATCAGTGTATTATGTTTCTTTTGAGGTTCGCTCTTTTCCAGATACTGTCTTCGCTTTTCCCTCCTTCCCTAATGATATAACTCTTTATACTGATTACTACTTACTCTTTCATTTTACTTCCTAAATTTCCTCTGGTTTTTATGAGGAGCAATTAAATAAATTTAAATTCTATCAGTAGTTTATGAATTTTGTGATGCTACCCACAATTATCTATATTTGCATGTATGTTTACTCCCAAACTAAGTATCTATGTGTAAGAAAGCTTCCAACATGTGTCTAAAATGTTTATGATTCATGTGAAATTATCTTGAAGCCCTTCTGCTCTCTGAAGTAGGTAAAGGCAGTCCTAGCACTTCTGAAAACTGAAGGAATAGCCAAAAACAAGGGCAAGTTTATCCATTTCTTTTATAATTGAAAAGCCAAACAGATTTTGCTACAGCAAGACAAACCCAGCATCCGCTGCAGGGCAACGAGCATGAGAAGCATTCCAGTTATGAAATTCATGCATAAGCCATTAAAAGGCAAATCATTCACAGTGCTCTCTACAAGCAGATGTAATTTAGTAAGGCATTGAGGTTTACCTCGAATTAGATAAACTGAGTTTATATAAAAGCAAACTTGAATTCATGTTTAGGCAAAAATCTCCTACGTCATCACTTCCCAAGATCATCTTTTCTAAACAAGTCTTGAGAGTATTAACCCCAAGTCCCAAAATAAACTTCAGCTTTGAAATAGCATATTAAGAACCTCACGATATTTACATCTCACAATGCACTCTGGCAAATTATTTTTGTAATCTTAATACAATAATTAGATTTTCAAACCAAGCTTTATTGAAAAAAGCAAGAAGTTCTCAAGTTATCAGACACCACACAAGCCTTTTGTGGGGGGCTGAGGGGGCCAGCAGAGCTGTACCTGTGCTGCATGGAAGGCACAACAGAGCCCATCTCTACTAAATATGAAATAAGCTTTCAGATTTTCATGGACAAAATTCCACATTTTCTGAAATTAATGAATTCAAAATACTACACCAGTACAAACAACAAAGCAGTGACATTATTGCCTGGCACATGCCTTAGGAGACCACCCCACCCTTCTGCCAGGGGTCCCTGTCCCCAAAGCAGGTTTGAGAGAAATCACAAACCAAATGCCAATTAATCCAGTGGTACCTGACTTCTGACTAACAAATTGTTTCATTTCTGCCAACTCAGGAAATACTGTTTTCTTAGAAAACAGTATTTACTTTATAGTATTAAATAATCACTTAACCAACCCTCATGAACACTAGGATTACTTTTACACAAGGTGGCTACATTGGTTTCAGAAATACAGATCAAACCTATGTAAATGTGCATAACAAGCATTTTATATTTTAAGCTATACTCTGTTTATTGTAATTTCTTCCATACCATGAAACATTTTATATTAAGATTTGTGCTTTTCAAGACATATTGGATTGCTGAGGTTCCATCCAATACAAATATGAAACAGTTGAAACAGGTGTTAACTGTTATGGTACCCATGAAGTACACCATTTGTCTACTTAATCACCAAATCACAAAAAAGGCCCAATTGTAATTTCTAGGTTCACATGGAAAAAATGAATTTGAGCTTTCACTTCAAATGTTATTTTAGTTATTAAAAAAGTTATTACAATACAGGTCATATTTTACAGGAAGGGAACCCAAGATACACTGATTAAGTCAAGTCTTTAAATGAATTACCGTAACTCTGCTGATCTCACACGAGTTTCACGTCTTATTTTCCAAACTCCTGAAGCTACCAAAAATGCAGGGTAACTGAAGGTGACTGAGTTGGTGAGTTTGCCATTGGTTAGTGTCAAAACTTCCTCTGTTTCCATTGGAAGACTACATTTTTAAGAGAACAAAAAAGCATGCTCTCTTCAGGTCTCAACTACCATGAAACAAATATTTGCTTGCATCAAAATACTCTAACATGACAGATAACTAAATTCTAATTTCATTTTATCAAGACAAACCAACCTAACAGAATTTCAAGAAGCTGTACAATAATATAGCCAAGGGTAAATGCTCTATTATTCTTTACCCTTCCTATACACTGAATTTGAAAGTGATTTCATAATGCTCATGTCAAGAGTGTCCTCATGTTATTTACATTGGAGTTTTCATGAAGCTGCCAAGGAAACATGCTAGCTATGTAACAGTGTTGAATTCATTTACGCCTAACTTTCTTAATGGAATGGACAGTTCTTTATTGAAAGCCTAAGTATTTCTTCAAAGCTACTAAGCTGCTGTCATACACAAAGAAACCCAACCAGAAACTTCTTTCATTGAACCAGAAACCACCTGACAAAGAGATTGTGTTTTCCTGTGCACCAAGTCAGACACTAACCCACACATGCTCTGAAAGCTTGCTTATATCAAGCCAAGATAAAGAATTCCACCCCCATGACCACAGACTAAAGCCAAATTGCTGAAAATATGCCTTTAGGAATAAAAAGATAGAGTGTACATTGTTAAAGAAAAAAATCTGACCTTAAATTGAATTTGCTGAAATCCAAACAAAACAATTTTCCATTTTTCTTGTAATTGCAAAGCCAGTCTCACTTCCAGTTTTCAGCTTAGGAACTAAGAAGTCACAGAGGCAACTTAACTAAAATATACAGTCTGGCAAGAGAAGTAACAAGGCTTAAACAAGAAAGAAATCTGCATGAAAAAACTAAATATCTGAGACAGTTAACTGACATTTCAATAACATTATGTATTCTTTTTACTGCATTAATTATAATGAACTTGATAAAAATAACGTGTTACATATAGCAAGGATTAATGAAAACCCCAACATTCAAATTTTCTTGAACTTATATACAGAGAAATCTTCAGGTATTGAGGATGTTCAGTATAGACAGGTCAGGGTCAACTGACAGTACCAGCAAAAGAGACTGAGCAAAGGGAGAAAAGCTCCAAAATTCTTGAGAAAAACTGGAACAATCAACAACCTAGAGAAAAAGCAAACTATACCTGTCCTTACAGCATGATGACAAAAAGTAATGACAAAGTCAGGACCTACATGGTATCTGGAATATTACAGAAATTATCCACTATCTACATATTTTGTGGCAAAAGGACTCTTGGACTCAGGGTAAAAGCATCACCTTTTATTAAGAAGTCAGATAAAAGATTTCAAAAGTCCAAACAAAACCATCCATGATACAAATTTAAAACGTTTATAAGGGATCATTATTCCTCTTGTTAGAGCAGCCAAAGAAGAGCTGGAAGAATTTCAGCATGCTCAGTAAATGACAATAAGTAGCCTGTCAAATATCTGGACAATTTTGGGTGGGTTCCACTCTATCTCCTCCTGTTAGCAGGAACTCAATATGCAACAGCTGAGCTGTTACTGTGACACAGATAGAAACACACAGCAACACACCCTACAGGGGTTCAGGCAGAGAAGAAGAAAGGAAGTCTCTAGTTTATTGTTGATTTCATATATATAAGTTTCTGGACAGTGATCAGAGATTGGACAGAGAAGTTGCCACCTCTCCATCTCCACTGGTCACTGGAGAAGTCCATCAGGTGATATCTTTTATAAAGGAATGCAAACATGATTCTTGTTTATCTTACAATTCATGAGAACTGACTCCATTATACTAAAACAAATCAGAAGGCTGATTTTCAGGGACAACATCAAGCTATCCACAGAGAGGCCAGCTGTGCTCCAGCATCTGACAGACCAAACCAGTGGTGGGAACAAAGCAGGCTGAGTGCAGGGTGCCTCTACCCTGCTGCTGGAACACTGGAATGCAGTGTCAGTGAGCCCCCGTGGCCACCCAGGGCTCACACCTCTTTCTGGATCCTTGGCCAGCTGCAGGAGGCTCCCTGGATCAAGGCCTGTGCCATCAGAATGTCATTGTAAACACAGACAGGTAACACACCCATAATCTTCATTCTCCCCTTAATGTTAGTCATATTCACTTGTAAGAGTATTAACTTAACTCCACTGAACACTATATTAAAATTAAATTGTTGACACTCAAATTAAGATGGTTGGCAAATAACTAAAACCAGCTCTACAACCAAAATTCCCAAAGCTTCACCCATCCATCACTTGTGATGAATAAATGGAAAAGCAACACTGAAAAATGGAAAGTTAATTTTAAACTACATTTGCTTCCACTAGCTATGCATGCATTGCTAAGAAAGAATGCAAGAAGAAAAACAACACACGTACTGAGGACCAAAACACCATTGATTTTCAACAAGTATTCCTAGAGATTTCATCATAGTATTTGTAGGGACCTGATAACTTTGGTGACTAAAAAAAACCGACTAGAAATGGAAAAACAAACAAAAAAATTGGGTTATACAGAAAACAACTTGCCTTGTCCACTCCACCATCAGTATTTTTCGAGTTGCATAACTATAAAACTCTATCTAAACCAAATAATTTAATATATAACAACTGTAAATTTTAGATATCTAACAGATTTTTCTAATTTTTCAAAACAAATTTATCCCTAGGGAAAAAACTGTCTGCCAAGACTCTGCATAGAAATAAGTCCGCTTGTTTATTTATTTTTAGAGACAAGTCACAGCTTGAAGGCAGGCAGTGAAGCTGGGGTTGCTCTGGGAGCCCCTTTTTCCTAGGTGGAAAAGTCTCCTTGCAAAGGCACACACAGTGCAGCCCCTGCCTACAAGCAGAGAACACTGCCTGGGGTGATGAGGAGAGCATGGCACAGGATTGAGGATTTAATTAAGGGAATGAAGTGACTGCTTTGCTTCCTGCCAGCCAGCCCAGAACAAGGCCAGTGACAGTGAGCAGCTGTCAGCACTGCATTACCTGATTAAAACTACTCTGCTAGCTGCCACTTGCTCACTGCTCGAGCCACTAATGCTCTGCCATCCCCCTAACTGGCTAACACATTCCTCCTATGCCATCCTCCAGATGCACTCAGGGACTTGGGCTGTTTCCTACAGAAGATAGGCCAGCTGATGCTTCCAAACAAATCTTCCCAGCCCTACTGAAATCTTCATTTCCCGTGAGTGACAGACTAAACCCAATGGCCCTGCTTCTGGGATCAGCAGAGGGCTTCTTGCAAATGGTGTAACTAAGAAAATTCAACTGAAGTCAAGAAGAAAAACAAAACCAAACAAAGCAAAACTTCACTTGGGATTTCCTGAAAGCATAAGCAGTCTCAAACGAAACACAAGTTTTCCACTTCAAGTTTGTAACCACTTGGATGGTACTGTGAAAGGAGAATATCCGTGCAAACAGTGTACCCAGATGCCAGGCTGTGGGAAAGAAGATGAGAACTCCAGGAAAGAAAGACTTACTGATTTTTCATCAAATAATTCCACTATTATCCCCAGGTTTTTAATTACAAGCTATATATTTCTTACATTTTAATCAGTGGATGAAGACAGCTTTTTGACACCTAAATAAGAGATAAGTGGAATACCCTATTTCTAGGTCCTCTTAAGAGACAGAATTCCCATCTATGCTACTAATAATCAATTTTTTACTAGTGATTCTATCAAAAAGTCAATTATGAAACAACTTTAAGATCCATTGCTATCAGCATGAGTGAAATGTAATTAAAACCTTACATTAGGTACATTTAAATACTGTAGCTACCCTACTATCTTCCCCAGTTTTGAGACAAACATCTGGAGAAAGGAACAAAAAGGGAAGAGAACAATTCCATGACTTGCATGTTTATAAAGCATTTTTGCTGCATGTATATATATAAAAGTTTCTGTGACCTCAGTCTTTCTTCACTCTTTGCTAAGCAGCTCCATGAGAGATGCAAACTGGAATCAGTCATATCCAAAAAGCATCACCTACACAGATGTGTACAGGAAAGGTGATACAGTTCAGCTTCTATTATTTTAATCAAGGAGTTAGCTAATTGTCTCCCTACCTTCAAACAGGTATTTCAGTAATTCAGTTTTCCAGGAAATTTGCAACTCTAGCCAAAATGATAGGCTGGCCAGAAAAAAAAAAAAAAATCACAAGGTATTAATTTGTTCTAAATTCTTTGTAGTCAAAAACTGACAGCAGCAGCGTGCAGCCAGCCATGAAGGCTGCAAGAAGACTCTCCCACTTCAAAGACAGCTTAGATGTTATCAATTCCCTTGACCTGTTATCCAAAGAGAGGTAGCTCTGGAGGAGACAGCTGGAAATGGGCAGCTCTAGCAGCTGCAGGAAAATCTCACCCATGTACCATAGTGCTGTTATAAAATCCTGCTCTGCACAGCAATAAAAATGACTATTTATGCTAGCAACTCCCCTGTCCACTACTCTAGACTTCTACTCTGACACAAAGGAAAAGACCAAAAAAAAAAAAAAATTCACTGAAAAAAACCACAAGACTCTGGGACAGGATGAAGCCATTCCAGCCCTTCTTCCACCTTGCCTGTCTCAGTTGACTCCCCCATTATTATTAGTGCATGGGTTGCCATCCACATAACCTGCACTAAATATGGGGGCTGTGCTCCCTAGGAAAGTAGTTAAAATAAAAATACGGAAGACAAGGACCTAGGGTGTAGCATTTTGCCCCTTCCCTTCAGTGTGGCCACTGCAAACACTCCAGAAGGGACAGGACAGCTGAGTGAGCTGCCCCTGTGCTGTCACACATCTGGAAATGGGCCAGAGCATTCATGGAAGGGCAGGAAAAATAAGAGATGTAAAGCTCTGCAGTGGGACTGCCTTGAGTCACTGGATGTGACAGCTAAAAAAAAAAAGAAGCCTTTCAGTGCCTCAGGAGGCAGAACCTCCCTTGCTGCCAGTGCCTGACAGATCCAACTCTGCCCCAAGCGAGAGTATCCATTTAACAGGACTTGCTGTTTACAGGAGGAAAGAAAATCATAATATCAGAAGTGCCCCGGGGGCTGACAGAGGATACCTGCCAAATACAAAAGCTCTGCTCTCAGCAGATTGATGGCTGGGGATATTCTTTCTATTTGTTTAGCATTCAACTCTCCCTCAATGCACAACCTCTTTTCTTGTCAGGTATGAGTACAGATACTGCATGATTCATTGCATGGGAGGGGAGAATGCAGCAAGGCTGTAAAAAATATTAGAAACAAAACCCCTACAGATTTGGATAAAAATGTACACAATACTTTTCTGATGGTCCTGCTTGTTATGAGTCATTCACAGATGTGGAGTTAAAGGAGAGAAGCCAAGATGAAGTCAAAGCTTTATACAGGAAACCAGATAAGTCTGTTGCAATGCAGGTTAAACACTGAGCTCCAAGGCCTTTTGCAACAGAAAGGAGACACTGCCCATATCTGGACCCACTATGCTGAACAAGATTCTGGAATACATTTGACAGGGACAAAACTCCACCATTATTTGGAATTCCAAAGTCTCCTGCTTTTCTTAAATTCATCCAACCCCACACTCTCCAGCTTCCTGGATGAAATTGGAATATTTGGAGAACAAAACAAGAGTTTCCTTTTTCTGTCCAAAACCCACTCACTCTTAATTTCTGTCTCTAGCAGAAATAAAATACCCAATGGCCTCAGTTTTCAAATGATCCATGTTGTAAACCTTTTTCTAGGCATCTGTTCTCCTGTCCCTGCACATCCATACAGCTGGTAACACTTGCAAACCCACACACCCAGGCTGCTTGGCATCTCCTTTTCCCTTAACCTGCGAATTGTGAATGTCTGCTCTCTTCTATTTTGCATTCATCAGTTTCAAAGTATATTGATCACCTTAGATGCAAATTCTTCCCCAGAATCCAATTCAGGCTTCTTGCTATATTTTAGTTCCAGGTTCTAAGGCACGTGAAAAGAGAGGAATTCTAGCAGAGGGCTGTTCAGTTTAAAACAGTCAATTTCCAGTTCAGGGTTAAATTGAGAGTCACTCTTGTACACTAAATTTGTAATATGTTAGACTACTGACAGTACTACTGAAGCAGCGCCCACTTGACATCAGCTGTTACCTTGAATATTTGCAAAAAGTAAATTGGATCTATTTTGTATCTTTTACTCCTCCTAAATGAAAAACACCAGTTTAAATTTGCATACAGAAAGATGTAAACCCACTTAAACACTTCACGAGAAGGATAACTGAGATATAAACCAGCATTAAGTAGCAAAGGACAAAAAGTTTAAAAGCCAAGAAGAAAAGCATAAGGTAAACAAACTGAAGTAAGTGCAGGCATAAGCAATGGGGCAAGATCCTGATGCATTCAGTTAATTAAAAAAATAAAAACAAAGGTAAAAACCACACTTAAACACAAAACCCCATTTTCAGGAATACACTGTATGTCTCAATTCATAGCTTTTAAGACAAGAAAAAATGGCCAGTATATTCTTGGATACCTTCATAATCTACATAACATTTGAAGAAGGCATGTTCATCAGTTAGATCTAAGAACCAAAACTACTTGTTCAAGTAATATCACTGAGGAAACTTCAAAGCAGATTTATAAAGAGAGTGGGATGGATCCCCTCAAAGGGTGGAAGCAGAAGAAATAAACTCACCCATCCACCCAGTCTAGAGCTGGGGATCACCACAACAAACTGTGCACCAACTTGTCACCCATTTTTCATGCACTTGCTAGGCAAGAAATCCAAATTACATATCAGCACAAAAATATAGCGATATAATTCACTTTCCAAACTCAAGTTTACGCAAAACACCAAGATCTTTCTGCTGTTAAGAAACTACGGAAAACGGACTAATTGTTTAGGTAGGAAGATAAAAGAAAAACACAAGTCTAGACCCTTCTGGTAAAGGGGAAAAAGTTTTATTTTCACAGCTGGTTTAATGTCCAGATTTTCATCATCTACATGAATTCTTCTTATGAACAGTTCGCATATTAAAAAACAACTGCTGTATGCAGCTGCCAAAGCACTAAATTATTCCATTTATGCGCATGCATGTAAATAAAAACATACACATTCACAGTGAATCAAGAATGTCAAGCTGCAAAATTAGGATTTCTAGACACTTTACAGTAAGATAAAAGCATGCACTGGTTTACATTACAGTGGTAAAATTGAAAGAAGCTTGGCACCCTTACAAACTCGAATCATGCCACATTAGGAGATGTGGACTGCATAAGGTGTTAGAGAACTACTTTTTAGCTTTTAATTTAGAATTGTGGACTGTTTTGCAAAAGAGAGAACAGCTATCTTAAGACAAGAAAATGCATTCTGATTTTAGGGTGTTAAACAAAAATAAATTAAATACATTAGTTTTAATCTCCTAAGTTAAATTACTCTACCTGGGAAATTCTACCTGCTTTTTTACTGAGGCAGCACTACAGATATAAACAGTTCTGGACTGAGACACAGCAGATGTATGTATCCAGAAAAACACTGCTCTAAGCTGGCACCAGGAAAAAGCCTCTTCTAGGAAAAAAGACACAACTCCACAAGAACATCTGCACTCCTACTAGTAGCATTTCCTTTTATTATAAGCTTTTCTACATAAATCACCTTCTATGAAACGTTTGGTGAATGGTAGCACATCCTTGTGAAATTCAGGTAAACAATAATTACATTCTTCCACCATCTATTTCTTGTTAATTTTCATCAATAACTACAGAAAACCTACAAGAATTTTCTCTACAGTGGAAGAGGAGCAGAACAACAGGAGGATAAATCACACTGATACTGTATTCAGTTTGCTATATACTCTTAGAAAACCTGAGCATTCTTGCCAAACCAAGGGTAAGGAAGCATTTAAGGGGAACTTCAAGTTACACAAGCAAGCAGCAAAGTCACAGGTTCATTACTGTTTCACTGACAAGTGCTCTACACTCCAAAGAATGCATGATGGCTCAAGTGTTATGAAATTGAGCTCAGGCTGTGTATGACAGTTAAAGCAAAGAGATCACAAGTTAGTCACCTAAAGGTTAAAATAAACCCAAACCAAAACCTTATATGGCAGAACATGTAGTGATATTAATTCAAATACTTCAATGCTATTGAGATTTGTCCCTCAAAGATCCCAAAGCTCTTTCTGAAATTGAACACAGACATGCTGGAAGCACACATCACTGGAGGCTACACATGGATGAGAAGTTTTAACTGCCCCTTCACCTTAAAGCATAGACCTAGGCTGTAAGCCCTCTGCACATGGGGACTTCCCCAAATTTGGGTGGATCTCAGGAAAACAAAACTAGTCAAGGATGAAAATTTTGCAGTACTTAAATAAAAATAAATTAACAGCTTATAGGGATAAAGATTATCAACTCTATAGCTCAGCCATCAAATCCTGTATGCATTTTTGGGGCATGCTTTCATATCCATTAACATGTCCAAGTTAATTTTTCTTGGTTTTCAAGCTGTCTTTTGCCTACTGGGAAAATGTGTAGAAATGCAAAGCTCCCTCTACCCCAAGTCTCTAAACCGATGAGTCTTTAGAAATCCAGTTGCATTAACCACTGGATTCCTTGTGATTCCCACCTCCTAGAGGCAAGGGCAGCTGAGGCACTGCAAAGTCCTGGCAACACCTCTGAACTGCTACTCTTTGGAGGTGAGAGAAATGTTCATTTGCACTTCTCAGTCCTCAGGAAGCAACCCTGCAGCGGGGTGAAACCCCCAGTAGATGCCTGGACTGCTCAAACTTATCCCAACACTGCTGTGGGCATCAGACTAACTCTAAATAAACAGCACTTAGGAGTGTGTGCACCAAGACTTGAAAGCCAGCCTTTGTGGGCTGCTGAACCTTTGATTCAAACCTTATGAAACTGAGTGAGGCATTTAAGGACCAGGCAGGAAGTGGAGAGCTCAAGTTATGTTGCCTACACAAACAGACCCAAAATATGTTACTCAAATCCTAGGATTCCTTTCTTTTCAAGCACAAGCAAATCACTGACTACAGTGAACCATCTCAAAGACTTGCATCTGGCCCCCTGCTATCTAATTTGTATTTTTATGGACTCAAAGCTATTTCTACAACTGCTGTTTACAAGAAAAACATATAAGTCGGGAAAACTCTACAAAGCTGCATTTACACAACCTTGTGATACAGTGCAGGAAATGCTTAAGCTAAATTAATGACCACAAGTAAACATGAAAGCATTGTTTTGTGGTTAGACAACTGTAATTCTGAGTTACACAACTCATTTACCTAGAAACCTTAACTATTTCTGAAATTAAATTCCTGTTTTTTGTGTTCAAGACTCAGGAAAGTCCTGATTAGAAGAGCTGATACAATACAAAACCCTTTAAGTTCATGCAAGATAAACTGTAAAGAAACTTGTAAACTTAAAGGATATAAAATGTCAAGTGTGGGGAAGTGAAAAATTAAAACAAAGAATGTGCAATTTCTGCCAAAACCTAGAAAAACAAACAAAAACAAGCACGGAACTAATATCTGGCCCACTTCTTCCTCCAGTTCCTGCGTGGGGGCTTTAGCTCAAGAAATACAATATTTTTGCAAACAAAAAGAGGTTTAAATAGCAAGATGTTAGTGCAGCTGATTTAATGCAATGCTGTATTTGGGGCTGTTTTACCATTTTTGCTCAGTGTTACTGAATTTGGATCTTTTCTGTACAAGTTTGGCTTTTTTTTTTTTTCTGTATTATGTCAAGTATCGACTCCTTTTCCAGTAACAAATACAAAACCAATTCTTTATCACCAAACACAGAATGACATTACCACTAATTCAGAACAACCACTATGGGCTGAGCATTGTGTAACATCTCTCACCATGTTGCACTTGCAAAATATCCCAGTTTTTATAAATATTGCCCATGTGTTTCATGCTTTCATAAAGCTTTTGCCAAAACACTCACTCTTTAAGTGACATGGAAAGCTTAGTAATCTGGAAGGAATGTCAGTGAACCAAAGAGAAAAATCAAGTTTACTTTCAAACCTTGCTATTTGCCCTGTTACCCAGCAATTGGTGCTGTTTGGAGTAACCATAATTAACTGACATAATTAATGCACACATCCAGATCTGTTGAGGCTGGGCTGACATGGTACACTTAGCAATTTTATGATACCTTTTATAATCAAGGAGCATAATGTCACTCAGGACTCAGCAGTGAATAAAACCAAAACCACAGACAGTTTTTAACAAAAAAATTTTAAAAGTGTCATCTGATAATTAGAGAAAGATTAGATTGCTATGGGAGAGGATAAGTTAGACTGGAAATCACAGGAAAGCAAGCTTGTACTGAATAGGTACATTAGTATTGATGAGGTTATTTTCAAAAAGACCAAGGAATAACTAGCATAAAACATCAACTTAAGTATCAAGGAAGCCTGGCAAAAGGAAAAATATTATCCAAAAGCCTTTAAAATAAGCACAGCCAAGAGCCATACATAGGGAACACTAGAAGAGATCGCTCTTGAGAATAATTCTAGCTAGGAATGATAAAGACAGCCAATATAGGAAAAAGGGCTCTTTTATTTATTTATAGAGCCACGTTTGCTCCTGAGAAATCCCTAACTGTGTGTGACTCATATGATGCAAAACACAGGCAGGCACATACATAAGGTACTTCCAATTCAGTTATACAAACAGGGTATTTTTAATTTACAGTAACCACATCTGTATGCTGGTATGTGGGAAAACAAGAACGCCGTGCAAATGCGTGATTTCTGACTCAAACAACAGTTATGGTTCCAACAGGCAAGGGGGCTTTGAACTGCAAACCTTCCTAAGGAAATACAGTCCACTTGAGAGCAGGGGAAGTAGCTCAAAGTCAGCATTCCCAGACATAAATAATCATGTAGTGGGGTCAGCTTTCTGCAAAAGAAACAAGTCGCCATCAATAAAAAAATGACTGTATGTGTGTTCGCAATAGCCATTGGTAGTTTCTGCAACCAAAAATGAACCATGTGAGTGCCTTATGTTCAACAAACCAAGCTTCAAGCACTCAGTTTTGCTGCAGAGTAAAAATATAATGACACTGTTGCCACTTGACAGCCAAGGGGATGTCAGCTTTGTATTTCAGTGAAAAGCCATCACCACCCTGGAGCACAGATTGGTCAATACCCGTTATGTGCCCACATTTGGCTACTGTTTCCAGTAAACACCAGCGAGTAGCTCATTTTAAAAACAAAAATAAAGCATGCAACAAAGCCTTGTTCTATTCCTAAGCAGACCCAGTTAAGAAATAATGAAAAAAAATTTCTTTAGGTTTTCATTCTCTATCAAAATATGTAATAGGAGTAGATGATGAACAAGGAATAGCAGGAACAAAACCACCCCAGTAAAAACCACACAGTTTGTGTAAGAGGTGAACACACTGTAACTCAGCCTCACTTTCTATCTGATGACTATTTCAAGCCATGTATTTTTTCAACACCAAATTGCAATGCATGCAAGCAAGCATCACAATCACAGAAAAACCTGTCATTTTCCAAGTCCCCCATTACTTTCTCAAAGTTTTATCAAGCCCTCAAAAAAGAAGTCTTGATATATTGGGTGAGATTCAGACTTCTTGGAAGTTTTGTAAGTTAACTTGCAAGTTAAAAAAAAAAAGTAAACATTTAATATATATAACAAACCCAAAGTAGCATCTAATGCTTCTTCCTCTTATAATGTAAAGAAAAAAAAAAAAAAAGCCCTCCACAGAACAATCTTTTCTTAAACTATGTTCTTCACTAATATAGCGAGCCTCTGACTTTTAGTTCAGCTTTTTTAACCACACAGAGCAACTCGGGATCAAAAAGTCAGGTCAGTATTCCCACAGGTTTGCAAGAACTATGCAAAGACTGGAATAATGCTGAATAAGCCACAAAGCCATTTAGGAGAAAAATAAAAACAAAGCTGAAAACTGAGAATTTAAGGGAAAGTATTTCACTCTAAATTGCCAACTCAACAAATATTTTCCTGAGAAAAGTAGGAGAAGATAGAGCATGGAGCCCTTGAACATGAAAATGTCTGCTACTGAGGAACAGAAAAATTTAAGAAGTCATGACAGCCTTTGCTCTTCACCATCCAGAAGGCTCTGCTTTAAAAAAAAGAACTTGTCCATGAAAGATTCCAAACATTCTTCTTCCATTACAATGATCTAGATTTCAAGATGTTCCACATCGTGAACCAAAGCTTTGTGCAGTGCAAAGCAGCCAAGAGCAAATACACATTCTTCCTGCAGTTAAAATGGATTAACTCTAAAACCAAGCAGAAAGGGAAAAAAATCGAGGACTTGCTGCTCTAGTTCCTCTGCTGAACGTTTGGGAAGTTCATGTTTCAGGAATCTTTAAGCAGAGTAAATGGCAGGAGACTGCACTGGAAAAGCAAGAAGGTGAACACACCAAGTGATACTGGTAGAGTCAGGGATCTTTAATCACAGCTGCATTGAGAAAGGGTAAGAAGGAGTTCAGAGAGAACTGAAGCTGTGCTCAGCCCTGCTGTCACACAGCACACACAGACACCTCCAGGGAAATCGGGCATTTCCAGTTGGGAAAAATCCTCCCAACAGAGCGAGCACCTTCTCAGAATAAACTGCATTGTGCCTCCTGCAGAAAAATGGCACACACAGCCCTACCCACACATGATAAGTATTACACAAAGCCTCCTACTATTGACTTGATTTAACTGGGTCTTCCTAGAGTTGCAATTAATCCCTAGGAATTTTTCAAGTTCCTAAGCTTGCAGAGACTGTGGGTGATTTTTATACCAAGCCTATTTTTGCAGTTGAAAAAGTTCATATACTCAAAGAGATGCAAGCCCAAGATGCAAACACCAACCACCTCCTGATACTGAAATCCAGATATTCCAAAAAAAAAAAAAAAAATTATAAATACATTTACAATTTTATTTACTCTAAAGACAATATATACCATCAACATCATTTAATCTTGAGCTCAAAAATAATACAGAAGTACCAACTGTATATAGTTAATTACATAGATGCAATAGTACAAGTATGACCCATTAGATGAGGCTCCAATCTTCACAATTCACACTGTTCGTGAGATAAACATGACAGTATTGTGCTTCCAACTGTACCAACAAGGACTTTTTCACTTAATTTATGCTTCTTCCTTCATGCTGTTTTTTTACCAGTGCTATTTCAACTATTTGAGCTGTTCCTTTAAAACAGAATTTGGCTATTGTTTGCAACTTTTTGCACATTAATAACAACAATGAAGCATTGCACACAATTAGCACTAATTAAGTGGTATGGAGACCAGTAGATTGTTCTGTAAGGGCAAGCATGTAAGTTTATAAATTACTCACGTGAAGGAAAGGACATTGTAACAGCCAGAAATCACAGTCAAAGAGGATGACTAGACTCTGAAAGTCTCTGCCTATCTCAACCATGCACAATAAAACAAACCAACCCAAACCATCTAGAATTAACAGAGGTGAAAGTCTGGAGGATGTACTCCATTTCTGGAGTTCATAAAGCATTATTATTAAGACTGCCAAAAAACACAACGTTTCCTGTTGGCATTTTTTTCTTCTGTTTTGATTTTGGTTGAATTTGGGTATTCTGTTACAGCTCAACTGGATTTCACCATAAAATACTTTTCATCTCTTTAAGTTGCTACGCTGAAATCATGAGACTGCTTGGTGACCACAAACCCACAACCCTGGCAAAACTCAGTTTCAGAAATGGATACAATTTTTTTCTGTAACTTACTGAAAAATAATCACCAAATTTAAAGTGTCAGAAGAAAAACTTTGCTTTAGAAAAGAAAAACAAAAACTTGTGTTGCCTACACTGCCATAGTGAAATGTTAAGCAGCTCTCACTGTGCCTACATTGAGCCCACTGGGCCACAGATCAGAGAGGTTTCTCCAGAAAAGGAAATTATTCTTCCATTGCTGAAGAAATAGAGCCAGGGAGCTGAGACAGCTCAAGCACCAGTCCCCAAGGTGTTCAGTCCACTTTAATCTCTATATTACAGTAATCAACCAGTCCCTACTAGAAACATCCCAAACCAGTCTGTATTTGAGCAAAAGGAGCTGACCTGGGATCCACCTGCAGCAGTAACCACCACTTCCAGAAGAACAAACAAGTGTCACCACAGCACATTAAAAAAAAAAAGAAATTAAAAGTTAATTAACTTACCAGAAAAGGTGTTTTCTCCCTAAACAGCCTCTTCACCTCTACTTCTGTCTTTAAAAACACTGAGATATTCTCCCTTTAAATTCAATAAGGTTTAGCTCATGGACTACCTTAAAAGAGAAATTGACTTTATTTCTGAGCTAAAAGGAACACAGTCCAAAAGCAGAATGTTTGAGAAGACATCATTTGAGAATCACAAGAGACCAAAAAGATAATTATATTTTATAATTAGAATAGAGAACCATGTTTTCACTTGTGCTGATGTTAAACACTTTTACAGGATATAAAATTGCTCAGACATCATTAAGAGCACATTCTTACTCCTTTGATTATTAAAATGATGAAGAAAGGTGCAATTACAACGAAATGCCAAATACTAAGGACTTTTGAAGTGTTTCTGAATAAGAAACTCCATCTAGAAGTTTATTATTACCTTCACACTACCAGGTGAAATTGATCTTTACAAACACATATATTTACAAATACATATATTCCTCAAATATTTTTAATCATTTGCAAGTAATGAAGATGAGTAAAGCAGCACAACACCAATCCTTTACAAAGTGACTACTCAGCTGTAGCAAAACTACACCCCTCACGTCTCTACTGCTATCCAGAAGACTGCAAAAGTTCTTTTATGGCTGTGGTTCTCCTCTTTAGAGAAATATAAATCCATGCTGACTGACACCTGACCAGGAGCTCCACACCATGGTCCTCCAGTTCACATCCTTGACACAGGAGCCAACATGCACTGTGGCATCTGACTTGGCTTTACTGCAGCAAACAAAAAGCACCCAAAAATCAAATATCCCAACCCTGCTGGCACTGCCTCCACCGCAGCGAGGCAGGCCTGATGAACCAGAGTAGCTGTTTTGGGACACTCCACACAGAAAGAGCCCAGCCTGGCTAGGTACACAGCAAAGCATCTACACCAAAGCCTCCACTCAAACGTACTGTGCACCAGTGATCCACACTGTATCTGCAAGAGCAGCCAGGAGAGGAGGGGACAGGCTGTGTCCATCAGCCCCTGCAGGCTCCCACAGCAGGCTCCCTGCTGCCCTTGGCCCGCCCTCACTCACTCGAGGCGGAGCAGCCCAAGCTCTGGGTACCAGGGCAGAATGCCTAACGGGCTCCCAGGGATCTCCTTCCATCACGCTGCTGGGAGCGGGCAGAACAGAGCTGGTGAGTGGTTCCTCCTCCTCTCCTCCCATAAAACACTACAAATAGAAAAAGAGCGGAAGAGAGGCTGAACAGAAGCACCGAGCAGCTCCTCTCCTGACAGCCTGCCTGGCTGCCGTGCACTGGATGAGGAGATCCTTCCTGTGCACATCCAGAGCTACTGGACTTGAATAATCCTCTTAGTCACGTCTCCCTTCGCCTCTTGGGTCCCGAGATTTCCCGCTTGGAAATTCCCTATCCGTCCGACAATCCGGTCTTTGGCGCCCTGCACTGCCCCCGGTGTGGCTAACCTGCACGGGCCGTGGTGTAAATCCCTCCTTTCACTCAGCTCCCGCTGCTCCCACGCCTCGCTCAATCCCGGACTGGCTCCACTTGGAGGATAAGCGCTGCTTTAGCTCACGCAATGCGCAAAGCAACGGGGAAGGGAGACTCCAAAAGCAGCCTCAGGCAGCACAGAGCTGTAGCACGAAGCTGACAGCACTTAATTCTTTAGCACATTATTAAAACCAGTCTCAAACTCTCTGCTGGCTGTTCAAGCCCGGAGGGAAGGCAGTGCCAACAGAAGCTCTGCAGTGACACAGGAGAGACACCCAATGAAAAGATTGCTGCAAATATGCAACTGATATCCTCTAAGGAACAAAGTGTATTAGCACTTTACATTTTAATTGATGTGTATTATATTCTCAAGTCAAAACACCACTAACCGTTGGGCTTCTACATAAACACAGAAAACATACTTTTGACATCATAAAAAGCAATTTTAAAAAGACTTCAGTCAGATAAAATTTATCTGTTGTCCAAGTTTGCATCTTTCAGGTGATAAATACCTGAAATTATACTTAAAATCCAGCAGAATAATCTTCTAGCACTCACTTCCCCCAAACATTTACAAGAACACAGAATATAAAGTTTTGTAAATGTTTAAATATATACAAGGCTTTGCAATACCCTGCTTTTTTTTTTTTTTTTTTTTTTCCATAGCTTAAATGATTCCTCATGTCTCAAACACTGGAATGATTTTATTTCTGCCAAGTCTCTCAACTATCTAAAGATGTCACTGAAGACCACTTAAAGTAAAAAACCTGAGTGCTGCTAAGCAACCCAGAAAACATCATTACATGTTCAATTGTTTAGTGCATTGAAAAATTTCACACATATTGAGAATCCATGTATTCTGCACTCTAATGATGGTAATGTCTTCCACACAGAGGGAGAAAAGAAAATGCTGCAGAATATGTTCATATTTCAAAAAGGAATTGCTTATAAAGAACTAAAGATTTGATCAGATTTATACACTGTTTCTGCACATGGAACAGATTAGAAACAGATTCTCTCTTATCCACTATTTCATACATGCTCCGGAAGCAAATTTACTAAGGAAAAACAGCACTTGTGTTTGTTTAACTAAAAAACTGAAGACATACCAGGATTCTTTTCCACTATATAACAGAGTATTTTAAAAATGTATTCCACATCCAGACTCTTTAAATCAATGCTATTTTAACTGCTCCAGCTGCATATAAACAAAGGCCATCTAATGTAATTTAATATTTCACCACTCCATATCACTTCTCACCTGTCGATGTGCCTACACACCCAGATAAAAGCAGACCAAGTCTCATATTCCTTCGATGAAACAAAGGATTTCCATATCCCAGCAAGGGTGGCATGCAAAACTATTCTTCATTTCAATTACACATAAATACAGATGTGTGTTTTTTCCATTTAAATGTAAGTATTTTACACAGAGAGATATGGGTTTAAATGCAGATGATTTTAACCCCTTTCTGTTCAGCACATGGCTCACCTGTCACTCATCATGGCTCTGCACCACAGTGCAATGTTCTGCACAAGAACTCCCTTACAACAAAGCTCCTGGTTTAATTAAACTGCATCCTAGTTTATACACCCCCAAGGAACACATCTCACCATAAAGATCATGGGGAATATCTTCAGAAGACATCAATGTAACTAAATGTAACAAAAATGCTTCAATGCATCACTTATAATGGACTTAAGATTTATTTTGGAATTATGGATTTCATTTTTTCCATCTCTCAAGATGCTTGGTCTTAAGTTACCAATCTTGTATATTCAACTGCCATAAATTTATTGCAGGCACAGTCTGAAAAGAACAGAGCCAATCAAAATAGACATAATCAAAGCCCTCCATTCACACTAAGTGATTAGCAATAAGAAAAAAAGGCACACTTAAAGGTTAAACCACTAATTCAGAGTGGTAACACAGATTCCCCAAACCAAAGTTGGCTTAAAATGTAAAAAAGAAAAAATCATCACCTGTATGTAGAACAAAAAAAGAAGAGGTGAAAATGTATTTGAAACACTGGCATATGTGGTAATCTCACCATGGAACCTTAGACTATGAAAACAATCAAAAAAATTTAAAGCTTTAAATAGCAAGGTAGAACAAGAGACAGTGGCAGAAGCTGATGGCCAGGAAGTTCCATCTGAACATGAGGAAGAATCTCCTTACAGAGCAGGGACCGAGCACTGGGACAGAGTGCCCAGAGACGGAGTGGAGTGTCCCTTCCTGGAGATATTCCAGACCCAGCTGGACATAGTCCAGTGCCATGTGCTCCAGGATGAACACTGAGACAGGAGCACATGATCTGCTGGGGTCCTTTTCTGACCCACTCAGTGAGGGAAGAACAGCACAGACGTGTAACATGTTCCAGAAAACAAAAGCAGCCCTTAGAAATAACAGTATAAATCATCAGCATTACCAGCTTCTCCCTCCAGTTATCCTTTAACATTGCTTCTTTCAGACCAGATTTACTTGGCTTAACACCAATTTTCAGATATGTTGTACTAGAGACCATTTAGCCCAGCTTGATTATAAAAATGTTGCAAGGTTTTCTCACAAGGAAATCTAGCATAATTCCCTTCTGAGTACCAAGTTTAAACAGATGAAGCTCATGAACTGAGCTGTTCCACAAGCAGCAGAGTGGTATTTTGGGTTCGTTCTGCTTGTCATCTCATCACTAGTATGGACAATCATTCAAGCTTTTACACATGCTTTGCACCAAGTAAGTGAGAAAAGACATACCTCAATCTTTTCAAGTACATAATTTGAACATGCAGATATATTTCACTTGAATGATCTGGAATGAGGCTTCATTTTTTTTCTTTCCTTGGCGCTCTTATAGTTCTTTGTTTTCAAAATGTCTAATATTATAGCAGCCAGAGCAAAATCCCATGGCATTATAACTTCTACAAATAGACGTTAATTTTGAAAGTTAAAAAAGCTGTAGAGAAGGACTGAAAGACATAAAAAATTATCAACCTACAGCTTCTTAACATGTTGGACAGGTGCTAAGAAAAAAAAACCAATCAGAAAAACATTTCTATGAGATGGGGGAAAAGAAGTACCTATAAAACCTCAGCACCTACATACTGCATGCCTGCCAATAACCACATAAGCACAATGTTTTTGCTTATTTTTCCTCCAAAAATTTTCACAGACCTGATACACATCACACAGTTTTAGGCAAAAATGAAACCAAGATTTTGCAAAGCCTCCCCAAGAGAAATTTACATATTGGAAAATGGATGGCTCATGCCTCACTTGCATCTACACAGGTTCCCAACAGGCAAAAAGCCAAAAGAGGAATGTGGACTCACTATTTTCATACATTAATATTTGAGAAAAAGCTTCTCCATACAAGTTTATCAAGTTTTATACATAAGGAGTATTTTTCCAAGCTTTACACACCAGGGAAGTCCCGGAATTACATCAGAATGGGGAATGCAGCTGCCTTGTGGTTGGCATCAGCTACACTCACCAGCTATCTACCTCTGGGAAAACGCTCAGCACTCAAATCAGATGGGGCAAAGAAAAGCAATTTTTTCAAAGTCTCAAAGCAGCAAAACAGAGAAATTCCTTCTAGTCCAGTAAAGTTTCTACCAGCTGCATTTCAGCACTTCTAGAAATAGCAACAGCTAAAACATTTAGCTACATACAAAACTATCACTTATCGAGGGCCAACTTCATCTTCAAAACATCCTCAGACAGCAGACTGTGTGGGTGTCCTGGAAAACACCTCCTAAAGCGACAAGCATGGCCCAGAAGTTCAGAGTCCCTCAGGAATGGGCCAAAATCCAGTATTTAAAGTTCTAGGACATAGCGACCTGGGCAATTAAAAAAAGATATTAAGCAATAAAAAAGGAGCTTTACTCCACAGCATTCAGAAACTGTTGATCTCAAGATGCCAAATTCAAGACACAGCTGCTGGCAGCTGGCCATTTAGGAGATAGTCAGAATGACTGGAAATCGCATGCCTTTTAAATGTATCATCTATTATTGTCTTTTTCACCACAAGTGATACATTTATAAAGATATTTTGTAAAAGTCTTTCACCCTCGAAGAAAAGAAACCTAAAGAACAAGTCATCTCCTGTTTGTTCTCACTCACATGCACAAGGAAGACACTTCCAGGAAGGATTAAATTGAGCAACGTGTCCTCCTGTGGTTTACACAACAGACTCCAAGCAGTAGAGATAACAGGACTGCACTCCAATCCCAGCTGCACTCCCCAGTCCTGTTTTCACAGCTTGCTCACATACCATCAGCAAGAAGACAAAGCTTAGGAGGATGTAGTGTAATCCAGAGCACAGCAGCCCTGAACTACACCACCAGAACCAGCAAGGCCACTGCAGCCCAGGGCCAGTTCCCACCACTCAGCACCCAGTTAGTTTACCCCACCCTGGGGAGCGAACCCTGACAAAGTCTCGGCCAAACCTCCGGCAGGCGAGAGGCACACAGAGGTAACCACAGCTACATCCTTGCAGGACCATCGATTCACAAGCTGCTGAAGGCAGCAAAGCAGCAGCACTCACGGGCAGCCACAGCAGATGCGTGTCCCAGCTCACCCAGGCAGGCTGCAGGGCTCCAGCTGTGCTCCCGGGGGCCACAGCACCCCAACACCATGACCTGCAGCCAAACAGAGCCCCCAGCACTTCTCGTGTGCAGGAGAGCCAACACCTGCCCTGGCAGCAGCTGTCTGACCCAGCCAGCATCCTGCCCTCCTGGGGGCCAGCACAACCAAAGGACCAAGACTGCTAAACATGGGGTATATGCAGACTCGTTTTCCCAGCAGATGTTTCTCAATGCCCTCAGTAAGGCAAATTGACCCCTAAACTCAATCACGATTTTATCAGCTCTGGAGAACACCTCAGGCTGCAAACTACTATTTTTAATACTGGCAGTTGATTGCAGATTTATCTAAAAATGTACTTTTAGTCATCTTTAATACCTAACACTAATAAACACTGTGCTTTAATATTATAGTCCAATCTCAGATTGTTTTTTTTACTCAACAACTGAAATTATAGTTAAGAATCCTTTGATTCCTTTGCTGTCCAAAAGAGACAGCAGTGACCTCATTCCAGCACTGAACACTGCAAAAACTGCAGTCTCCAGATTTTATGGATTATTTCCTTTTCAGAAAAAGGGGAAAAATCATAAAATGACATTTTTTCTGCTTGTCCTGTCATTAGGCACCACTGAGAAGACTCTGGCTCCCTCTACTTCTATCCTCTGTCACACACACAATTCATATGGTGTTCCCTGTGCCTCCTCAAAATTCAAGCTAAACAATCCCAGATGTCTCAGCCTCTCCTCCTGTGTCAGTTCTCCAGTCCCTCAGTAGTGTTGTGACCTTTTCCTGGATTTGTTCCAGAATGCCCATGTCTCTCTGCCACTGGGAAACCAGGGCTGACCCAGCACTCCTGATGTGTCTCACCAGGGCTGCACAGCGTGTTGGGCCCCTACCTGTGACAGTTTCCCCCCTTGGTGCAGCATTTCACATTCCATTTTGCTGACCTTCATGTAATTCCTCTGGGACATTTCTTCAGTTTGCCAGGGTCCTCTGAATGGCTGCCATCCATCTTCACATTCATGATGAATTTTTCCTTGCAAGCAAGGCAAAAGTCCAGCAAACCAGTTCCTGCTGTCACTTCCTTGATCACCTATCTGGAGGCTGACACGAAAGCATTCCAGAAACCTCCTACATGGCTTGTGTCCTGCCAGGCACTTGGCCCAGCAGAGAACAGAGGGGTTAAACTCCTCCATGGGGATCAACTGCAAACAGGAGCCCCCATCCAGCTGTTTCAAGGCCTCATCTGCTGCTTCTTCCCTATCAGATGGTCTGCAGCACCCACCTGTAAAACCACCCAGCACTCCCAAATGGCTGGTGGTGTGCTCCAAGGCAGAGCTCCTGCAATCCTGCCACTCACATAAAAGGGCAACACCACCTCCTCAGCATCCCACTCTGAGCACCCTCGAGATGCTGTCACTGCAGGACTCCAGCCCCCAGAGCTATGCCATCACACCTCTCCAGCCTCAAGGAGATGATCTCCCTGCAGTTCCACCCATCTGCTACCCAGGCATTACCAGCAGGAATGTTCCCACACACATGGGTTTCCCAGGAAAGCTTTTCCTGGAACAATCCTGCAGGCACATGCCTATGGTGATAGTTTCTGTGCCCTGGTGTCTACTACCTTCAGTAGAGCTGCACAGCAGGAGAACACCTAGGACAGAACAGAGTTGCTACACGCCCATCAACCTTGCCATGAAATCTGGCTTGCAGCAGAAAAATTAAATGAAGTTATGCTACCCACGCAAGTGTTCAGAGTAATGTATTTGTTTTTAATCCCACATCCATCACACCCCTCTTTTTCTGCAGAGACATCAAGAGTTTTTCCACCCAATATCCAAAAACCGCTTTCACACCTGAGAAACTCATTGATTACTCAGATTCCTTAGACTGTTTATCTAGTGAGATAGCACTCTCACTCAGGAGTGCTCCTTCAAAACGCCAATAAAACTTGAACATGAAATTATTTATTCCAGTAAAGAAGAAATCACTGCAGACATCTTTACATAAATCAGCTATAAAAGTCACTGAAACATGAAGAGTTCCTTTGCTTCATGCAACACACTCATCCTGGTCTGAGGCAGAGACAAGAAACAAAAGCAAATACTGAACAAAAGATGAGGCCGCGTTCAAAGAATGGTTTGAATTGCTTAAGTCAAAATTATTTTAGAAACTACCACTCCTTAATAGGTAGCTTCTTAAAGAAGAAAACCTTAAATCAAGCACTCATTCTTTCAGATAGCTTATTAGGTGTATTTCAGACAGCTTATTAGCTGAACTCCAGCTCGTGTAGTCATACTAGTTTTTAAGCTCAAAGTTCATGAAAGTCACCACAGAGTCTTGACAGCAAAGGTCACAACTGCAAAAGTGTTTTTTAAAAAGCTATTAGTTCTTTGACACAGAGGTTTGAAATTAAAGAAAACGAGCATGTTTCATTGTTTGAGAGGCACAGAGCCAAGAGCCTGAAATGAGTACTCAAAATAGGACATATTTTCCAGTGGAGGTAAAGATTACAATATAACCAACAGGAATGTGCAAGCCAGCAATACTTAACTCAGCAGCTCATGCCAAACCATGATAGTCCGTTGTACAACTTGAACACTGAAACTTGAGAAAGTGGTATTATTACAATTGTTAATAGTGGAATGCAGGAACTACAAGTCACACAAATTCATTTCATGTATTTATTTTTTGTAGAAATAGACTATTCAGCCCTTTGGGGATTTGAAAACCTGACAAAGAACTTGGATTCTTTTTTCCTGCTACATATAAGTTAAAAACCAAATGTAAATGCTATTAGGAAGGTTCCAATTTCCCCACAACTATGTCCTTGTATAGGTTATGCTGACACATAACAAGGAAAAAAATATAATAAAAACCACCAACAGAAATCTCACAATTTAGTAGAAAACCTCCACATTTCTTCCTCTAGGAAAAGCAGCTGTGGTTAGGACCTACTAAAATAAAGAGTAAGATATTTCAGTATGAATTTGGTCATAGACAAGACATAGTTCTCAACCCTTGGGGCTCCAAGAGGGACAAGGGAACTGTAAACAGGAGTATAAATCAACAGCACTCTGAGTATGTTTAACTTGAGCTGCAAGCAAGGTACTCTAATTATTTGAAGAACCACAGTACACTTAGCTTTATTGTACAGATTTCTGCCATCATCACAAACAAACAAACAAAAAAAAATCCAGGGGAATATCAGTATTTCCTGCTTAGCCATTTAAACATAAAACCCCAAAATAAATTTAACATGGAACTTGCCCTCCCCTGCACCATCACAGGAACATTATGATTGTCTGCTAGGCAGCCAACTTGCTCAAAATCTGTATTTTCAGGGTCTAGCCTCTAATAAAACCATTGTTGGCAGCACTCAGAAGCAGCCTGGGTTTCTTAGAATATCTGTCTTCTTTAGCACATTCCAATGAAAGTGATTTTCTTCCCCCCCCACTCCACTTGCCGCAAACTTTGCCTGCCACACATCTCGATTTATCATTTGCTGCAGATGAAACACACTAGTGCAGAAGACTATGAAAAGTACTGAAGTAAACTTTCCAAGAGTTGTGCCTTAAATAGGGAAAATATACTTGTTTAAACACAAGTTTCACCTGATGGATCAGCAAACAAAAGCTGGTTATGGTTATCATCCAGGCATCAGAAAGAGGCATTTTGTAAGCACATTCAAGATCTGACAATGGTCTCAGGGTGACCTTTAGGCAAAGGAATTAACAATTGATTTACAGTAAGTTTCGCCTGGATTAAATCCTGCAAAAAAAAGTTATCTATGCATTTGTGTCACCTCCCCCAAAGAAAAACAGAGCTTGTTTTGGCAGAAAATTACTAGATGAGCATTTCTCTAGCTCCCCATGACAGAAAGCACCAAAATAGAGGGAGGAGGATGGGGAGAGCTCACTCAACTCCTCGAGTCTACATTACATAAACTCAGATTGACATGATTCCTATAATTCTGGCCTTCTCCAGCTGACCCATGACATAACCAATGCAGCCAGTACCAATCCCACTGCTATTTTCCAAGGTGTGCTTTTCTTCATGTGTTTGCTTATCAATAAATAGTCAGGCAAATGCTGAATTACCTCATATGGGAAAAAAATCCCAGCAAAACAAATAAAAACACAGAACAAAACAACTACCACCAAGTTTTAGATGCCTAATTAAAATTACACTGAGGAGTACTCAAAATGAAAGATTATGCATAAAAAAATACAAAACAGGGTGAAGAAAAACAGACTTTTAACGAGTATAGTTTTGTTCTTTAATGAAAGAGCCACATATAATACAGGCCCACACACCATTGCTAGATTTAGACTCTTATTAAAAACAGCATGGATTTGGTTTTTAGGAAACTGCTATCATGTGATAGTGCATTATAAAGTCACAAAGTATTCAACTGTAAGTGCTTAAACCACACATATCACAAAAAAACCCCTACATCTGCTAAAGACATGACAAAGGATTACTTAAAATGTAAGACTGGCATGCCATTTTTGTAACCAAGAATGAGACACTCCATGCAAACAAAAAAAGGTGTTGCTTTCTTTGGTTTGTTTTTTTTTAATGTTCATGGCCAACTTGTCTGAGCCCACTGATGGCTGTAACATTAGCTGACAGATTTTGGACAGCTTTCCAAGTTTACTGTTCTGCATCCTGACAATTCTCAGCTCCTATGGTAACAGGCACTCAAACACACACTAAGTAAATCATCCCACAATATGAAGGCACCTGAGCATTTAGCAGAATTTGTGCACAGCAGCTGCAATTAATATGGAAATACTACTAGGAAATATCATCTTCTGTCACAGAAAAGAACAGCTGATCTGTGTTACTCATATTGGCCTCCTAGCAAAATAAAAATTATTCTAGAAGTATCTTCAACAAACTGACACACACATGAGGCATAAGAGACCTTACACCCCACTGCAAAATGAGATTTATTATGGGATGCAATTTCAGTCACCAATGTGCAAGTAATAAAAGTGTCATACAAAGAAGATGAAGACAAGGAAAAAACAGTTCTTATTTGCAAGAGGTTTACCAAAGCTTTTGCAATATCTGATATTCCAAACAGAACCATTCAAGAAATACCAGTACAATTATTTTAAAATGCGGGGAGAAAATTAGCAGCAGAAGCATCCTCAAATCTATTAAAATTTTCTGACACCTCAGGTCAGATTTGATTTCTGCTTCAGATAAAACTGGTAGCAAACTACCTGCACCTCTTCTTTTTTGAGAGAGAGCTACCAAGTTCCTGCTCGGGCACTTACTGCAGTTACCCTGTCTCTCACAGGAAGGTGCCCCAGTGCCCTCGCGAGCTGCAGTCTGCTATTCCCAGGTGAGCCTGACTGGGATCAGCCCTCAGGAAACTGCCCACGAGCTACCAGCTGTGGGAAAGATAAAACAACCGCAGCAGCAACACATGTAGAACTCAGCAATACAAAAAGTAACCAAAGCACTGAGCTGAACATGGAGCTGCTGCATATTCTTTCTCCCAGATAGTTTTTCTTACATTTCATGATTAGTACGGTAAACAACAGATGTGCATGAGCAAAAAAACCACCAAGGCACCCCCAAGCAAGAATGAGAACATTTCCTGATAACTTCCTTCAACAGATGCTCTTTCAAACTTGGCTCTAAAGACAACTGAACTAAAGACTCACAACTCCATAATATAAGAAAGAATATCTTCTAGTGATCACCCCACCGAATTTTTTTAATTACTTAAAAAGTAACTTTACCAAGTGTAAACAAGTTATCTAGTAGCTGGTTAAGGCAAAAGAAGAGCCTTTAAGCATCTAATATGAACAAAAATTTGGTATTTACATTAGCCTGATTTAAAAAAAAAATAATTATGAAACATTGGCTAACTTTTGGAAATCAGCTAACTGCTCATCATTACTTGGATTGAAGAGATGTTTCTCTTCCATGATACAATTTCTGCATATTTTAAGAACCTCCAGTGAAAGACCTGGTATTAGAAACCATAGGGAACACAACCCTACAAATTATATAACAAAAGTTTGTTCCTGAACATGGCTCACACAGCTTCCTTTCCATTCTCCCTTTCCTACTACGGCAAGTCAAAGCTTCCACTCCCAAAAGACGGACACAAAAGGTGGGGAGGGTAGGAGAAGTTAAAAAATAAAATCAAGTTTGGCTTGTAATCAGCATCATAACTACCTCTGAATTTCTGGGTACCAGTTACAGATCTGGCTTCACAATGCTTTTCAAGAGCTGTTTGGTGCTTGAGGTACTTGTAAGTCAAGAGATGGGACAAATACTTGTAAAGCACAGAGAGGAAGCAGAAAGGGAATTGACAGAAAGTGACAATGTTTAATAAACAGTTTGATTTTCTCACAGAAAGAATTACTGTTTGCTTCTTGTTTCCTAATAAACAGTTTTTCATTAACAGTAAGCCAGGCAGTTCAGATTTTCACATAAAGCCACTTATTTCCAAGTCCAACAAACTTTCCACCACAACAAGGATAACTACCTGATAAAAACCCTCCTCAAACCTGAAGATTGTGTACTCTAGAGAAGGCATAGAGCAACCTCACCTCAAAAACCAGGCAGCATTCCGCTTGCATTTACTCACTATGCTCTATCAGTCACATACTTTTATATCTTTTATTCTTCTTATAAAGATAAGAAACAAAACTTGGAAAAGGAGCAAAGAAAAATCTTACATTTTGACACTGGCTACTTCTGGGTCACACGACCTCTACAGTATTTGTTTTCTGCTTGGAAGCTTTGTTTACCCCTTCATGCTTACTACGTCAGGCAGTAGCAGAAAGGACTGTATGAGGAATGAGATAATGGAAAAAGCTAAGGCAACTTTCATCTTCTTACAGAACTCTAACTTTTGTCCCTTCTCTACCACTTCCTATACAGAAATAGCCATGTGGTTTTGGTTTTCAGACACTTTGATGAGCACACCTTTATAAATAGTTGTTGCTGCTCTGTTTCTCCAAATTCCTTTCTCTTTACTGCATTACACAATGAGATTTTTCCTACTAGCACTAAAGTATTAACTGATTAAAAATTAACTCGCCCCCAGGAGAGAGCATCTCAATTTAAAAAATTCCAATCGTTGTAGTCACCAAGTCAAACCGCAGCTCTTCAGTGACCAACCCAACTCCGCACTCCTGTTCTCCTGCTTGCTCCCAGCCTCCCCTCCACAGCTGCAAGGAGGCAGGCAGGTGCCCTGACGGGATGCTCTGGTAGGGAGCACTTAAAAGTTTCTAGTAAGTGTCTTCCTTGTTACATACTACGTGAAACATTTGTCAAGGGTTTGTCTGTTCTGCAAATGTACACAAATATGTGAGTTACCACGCTAGCGTAACAGTAAATGTTTACGAAACAGTAGTTCCAAAGGAAAAAAGCGCCCTCTTGAAATCACCACTGTCTCTTCTTGTTGATCCAGACACACCCTAAGATTTGACACCGTAAGGCCTGAAACTGACCTCGGTTCTCACGGGCTCCTCAGATCAAACAGCCGGGAACACCCCGGAGGGATTACCCCGCTCAGCAGTATCCTCAACTGCTTCAAACCTACTCGTGTTCTGCAGCAACAAAACCAGCAATTACTACTCCTGTTTTGTCCAAAGCTGCCTCTGTAACTTCTACTGTGAGCAGATAATTCAAAACACACTGGGATAAAATATGTAGCCTCAAGGAAAGAAGAAAAAAAAAAACTTCAAAAAAAGCCCAGAAAGCGGAGCCAAGGGCCGAGCGGTCCCACGGCGGCGGCGGCCGCTGTCAGCTCTGCGGAGCCGTGCCCGCTCCCCCGGCCGGGACGCCCGGCCCCGGCGGCCCCCTGCCCGCTAGCCTGTTCCTCGAAAGCCGGGAGCCCGCACCTCCCTGCCCGAGCGGGATGTCGCGTTTTCCCGATGGAACTCTGAGGGACGGGGACCCCGCGAGCGGCAGCGCCGCGGGACGAGCCCCGGCACCACCCGCGACACCGGCCGCAGGCGGCATCGGCCACCCGGACTACGGGCCCGGGGCGCTGGGCTGCGCTCCGCGGGCACGAGGAGCCGCCTGCCCCGGCCACAGAGGCCGGGACCGGCCCGCGGGGCTCCCGCCGAGCCAGGCCCGCGTCCCGCGCCCAGGGAAGGGGCTGACAGGACGGGGCTCCCGTTCCGCCGGGGCCGGGGCAGCCAAGGCAAGGCACGGCCGGGGCCGGGGCCCCCTCTCGCCCCTCCCGGCCGCCGCCCCGCGCCCCCCGGGCACCGCCGCCGCTCCCGCCCTCACCTTGGAGCATAGCCTCCAGTTTCTTCCTGTCCACCCGGAATCGCTCCTCGCCCCACTCGGGGCTGTGCAGGGGCCGCGGCGGCCCGGCCGAGTCCTCCTCGGAGCCGGGCGCGGGCGAGTCGGCGCTGCGCTCGCTGTTGGAGCCCGGGTCGGAGAGCGGCTGGGGCAGGTACCCGCTCAGCGGGTCGCACTGCGCCGCCATGGCGCTGCCCGGCGGCCGCCGCCCCGGGCCCCACTCGGCCGCCTCCCCGCGGGACGCTATCTGCCCCCACAGCCGCCCGGCCGGCGCATCCCAGCCGCCGCCGCACCGAGCCCCGGCGCCGCCCGCCTCTGCCCGCGGCTCCCCGCCGAGTGAGCGCGGCCCCGGCCCGGCGGCGTCCGCGGCTCGGCGGCGCCCCCAGCCCGCCCGCAGCCCGCACAGCATCCCCACCTCCATTGGGCTGCCGCCCGCCGGGGAGGGGCCGGGGATATCCCCGGCGGGAGGGGGCAGCGCCGCGGCCCCGGCGGAGGGCGGGGAGGCGCGCAGGGAGGGAGGGCAGGGGAGGAGAGGGGAGATGCCACCGCCCCCAGCGGCACCGCCCCCGCCTCCGGGCGCTGGGCCGGGGTCTGTGCCAGCCGGGGCCCCCTGCCAGCCGGGATCCCCCTGTCAGCCGGGATCCCGCCGCATCCCGCCACCCCCGACCCCGTGCGCGGGTCGGCAGCGACCGTGCGGTGCCGGGCGACACACAGGACGGGCGGGTGGCGGTCCCGAGTTGCACCGGTGCTGGCGGCAGGGACCGGCTCCCCGCACCTCCTGGAGCCGGTGTGCCGTGGCCGGCGCATCCCCGCCCGCCGGGAGGGCCCTGACTCCCCGCTCGGGCGTTTCGCGGCACGAAGTCTCGAAAGAAGAGAAGCGCCTTGTGCTGCGCCACAAGAGACCGGGTTACTCATTCCTCACCTTCCACCAGAACCGTGTTTATCCACGCCCGGAATCCCAGCTGCATGTACACCGACACAGTTCGTACCACTTTGCAGAACAGTTTGAGCCCAGAAGCGCGCGGTGGTGTAAAGGAAACATCGGGATGAGCTGCCGCACTGGCCCGATGGCAGTGCTGGCATTTCGCTGTTCCCGCAGCCGGACACTGCCCAAGCGTGCCCAAATCACCTGGACAAACAGTGAAGCACGGACACCCCAGTCTCTTTAGGTCTGTCTTGTTTCTACTGAATCAAAGAAATCCTTTCTGTCAAAGAAAAATTTACATACCTTACACTCCAACAAAAGCTTTCCGTTTCAATTAATTGCTGTTTTCTTCTGTTTTCCAGTCTGCTAGATAGAAGATGAAGCAGCAACACTGGGACTTGAATCCCACAAAGTATCCTACACTGCAGCACTGCAGACGCCTGTCTCCTCCAGAGCTGGAGCATCCATGCATTTATGGTGGCCAAACCAGGTCACTGGATGCACTCTGGACACCAACACAAAAATTACAGCTGATGTGATGGTGAACTCACTTCGTTCATAACATCAGCTTGAAGTACCATGCTAACGTTTGTGAGGAGATTTGAGGAGAGGTACTCCAGGTAGATGGGACCTGCACTGTGCACTCAATGTGCACTCATTTTTTCAGTTCTAGTTTGGACTTAGTGAGTCTTCCATATTTCCCACTTAGTTCCATGACAGAGTGAATTCGGCAAGACTCATGATTCCAGTTGTGCATTACGTGCATGGAGTGAGGCATTCTCAGCCTCTGTGGATTGTAGTCAGCAGCTTGCAGGCAACACATCATGAGGTCCTCTGATACTAACCATGGCCCCAGGAAATAGAGCGTCTAAAGTCAGAAACACTAGAACAAAATATGAATGTAGGTCTTGAAAACAGTGCAATCTCCCTTTCTCTTAATATTTTCTTGTAGTATGATCTTACTATAGGTGTGTGGGGCAGTCTCAGGAAAGACTGAAAATCTTTTCCTTCCCAGTTGAGGATTACAGTCATCAGGCACTTTTTTTTTTTCTTTTGTAGATGGGAAGTGAACATTGTCCTTATCAAAAAAACTTGAAATTCAGCTGTGTGCTGCCTCGCCCTGACCAACACCAGCTGGAGTTATGTGTCTTCTAGATGCCCGGACCTGTGAGTTGCACAATCCAAATATTCACAAGTTATGAGTTTTGACAGCACTAGTCACACACCACCGCAGCTACAGGTGCTTAGCTCCTCTGAGCAAAACAATTATTTGGGTATTTCCACTCATAAATTAGTGAGATTTACAGTTAGAGATTCTCCATGTAGGAAGTCCAGGAGGTCCCTTTTCTTGCATTTTACCTGTTTCTGCAATACAGCCACAGAAAACTTCTTCCTCATCAGTTAGTTGAACCCAGAAGTCATCTTTTTTCAGTAACCATAAAAATAATATAATCGACCTCTTAAAAAATAATTTTCCCCACTATTTAGTTTTTATTCACTGAAAAGAGCCCTTTCTTAATGTGTTTTTAGATTAAAAAATAAGAAGTTAACTCTTTGATTTCCTATTTAAATCTGTATAAATGCTTTTAAAAGGATACAGTGATTAGGCATTATTATTGGTAGTTAAATACAGTACTTCACCACTTCAATTGAATAAATGACATTTTATTTTCCTAGTATATTGCAGGGGAAGAATAAAATGCCTGTTACACAAAAAACTTGAACTAAGTAGAAAAACACATTTTTAATGGCTACATAATATTACATGTGGATAAAATTGGGGAAATGGGTGGAAGTTGGTAGATATAAGATCAAATGGCTAGAAAGTACCTCAGCTGAAGTTGACTTTGGCTTATATGATTTACGTTGGCCATTTTTTCTGGGGCCAATAGCTTGATCAAAGAAAAGAATAACAGGATCTTTATCATTCTGGTGTACCATGTCTATTTTGCTACATTCTCTACCTTTTTTTTTTTTTTTTTTTTTTTTTCATTCTGGTCTCTTTCCCTCACCTCACCTCACACACACACACACACACACAAATATCTGCAAATCTCAGAAAAAGCATAACTGAGTAGGAAAATGTTCCATTGTCACACTCAGCCTCTGTGCAGAGCCCACATTCACTGGGGTGAAACAGATCCTGGAATTTAAAGGAATTTCCTGAACGGGGTGATCCACTGCAATAAGTCCCACGCGTTTGGGACTGCCCAGGTCCCCGGACCCAGGGCAGTGCAGAATCTCTCCTGGTGTGGGTGCGGGTCTGCCCGTGGCCCTGGGGCTGAGCAGTGAGAGTCACCATGCAGAGAGCACCATGGGATGTGTTCAGCTCTGCTTTGGGGCTGCTCCCAAGGCATGGAGCTGATCCCTGGGTGTGCCAGCACTCCTCGGGCTCAGGAGGCAGAAGTTCAATATAAACGGAAGAGTAAGATGGTGTGATTTACAGTTAATACAGCACACTCTGTACGGCAGAGCTTGCCTTTATTTATTGTTCTTGATCTCAAATGTCTCTGCTTCACAGTGCCATGATGAAGCCAAGTGCTCTTCTCTGTAGTTCCCTCAGGTGGGTGCGAAAAGGGCGTTAGGAAAGCTGCAAAGTGAGGATGGGGAAAGAGAAGGTGGCACACAGATTCTTTCATCATCTGTAGTATCTGGAAATGCTTTTCTAGAAGGGGTGCTAAATTTGGGGTTTGTTAGTTGGGAGAGGTTTATTGCTGGTGGTGTTTTGAAAAGCTTTGTTGCATTCACTATTTACAGAAGTAAGAGCCTATAATATTTTGTCTTTCGTGTTGTTATGCCATATTCCTCAAATGAGTCCCGTTAACTTAAATTTCTCAGAATAATATAAGGTGGCCTACTGTGTCCTAAAATACTGTGCCCCCACCAGCAAATAAATAAAACATCTTCCACTGCTGTTACAAATACTTTTCTACCCCTAGAAATTCCTCAGATAAATTCTTTTTCTAACCAAAAGGGCAGAGAGATTCCAAACCACCTTTTTATCCATACAGAATCATGTAACCATAAAAAAATATTAAAAGAGATCACAAAAAGGTTATCTCGTTCACCTCCTAACTATGCTGGGTTCATTTCTGATAGATATTTGTTTATTCACTCCTTTACAATTTCTAATGGTGAGGTCTTCATGACCTATCCAGGAAATTCCTGTGCTTCACTTACCATCAAGAAGTATTTTCTCCCTTTAATAAGTAACTTGAATTATTCTTGCTGCAACTTAAAGCTATTAGTTTTTGTCCTGTCCACCATGGATGCATTGAATTATTTCTTCTTTCTATCAGACTTTGATACTTATAAATACTTTTATCAAGCATTGATTAATCTTTAAAAGTTACCTTCATTAAGCTAGAAACTCCTAAATCTTTCAGCTCATTCTCAGAGGTGGTATTTCTTCTTGGTCTGCAACAAACTCTTTCCATAGTAAGCTACACCCTTCTTGAAATACAAGCACAAAACTGGAGAGAGTACCCCAGCTGAGGCTGAGCAGTGCTGGACAGAACTGCATGACTTACCAGCTGCCTCACAACCTGTACTCCTGATTATTTGTTTTTATGCAGTGCTTATCCTGTCTGCATGACATTACTGGCTTGTGTTGATGAACTATAGCCCCCAGGTCCTTTTCTGAGAATACCATCATCCAGCTAATTGTTCTTTGGTGTATTTTGGTGTTGAGTACTGTTACTCAGCATGGTCTCCTGGTCTTGTCCCAAATGAATTTAATCCTGGTTTTTCTTAGAGATTGTGTTCCTGGCTTTTTGAACATCTATTTGCACTAATGCTGTACTTCTGCAGCTTCAGTTTTTATGCTCCTCAGAAAGATACTTCCAGTTTTCTCATAGAATCATCAATGAAACTCAGAACAGATTTGGGCCCAGACAGAAATATCTGTCTGTTTTGATACCTCCTTCCATCCTAATTGTCACAACAGTCCTGTGTGGGGATGCTTATTACACATTTTTATGTCATTGCCAACTTTTGCTGTATTTTATGGGAATACTACAGGAAATAGGATTTAAACTCTGCCGAGGTCCTGAGTTACAGTCTCTGCTGCTGCTCCCCTGTCTGCAGACATTCCTGGTTTGCTACAGTAGCACATTAGTCTACTAGGATTTATTCTTGTCATAGCTATACTTGCTGCGTATAACTCTTGTGATTAGGTTACCTATTCCAATTACCTGTTCCAATTACCTTTTTTACTCCAGAGTATTTCTGGGAGAAGGAGTTAAACTGACTAGTCTAGAATTTATAGGTTCCTTTCCTGCCTTTTTTACAGACAGTAACTATATTTGACCTTTCTCAGTTTTCTGGTACCTCACCCATCACCAAAGGATTTTAAAGAGAGCCATTAATGGTTGTGAGAATGAACAGGGAAATAAATACAGCCTTGGTGAACCTGGCAGAAAACCATTGGATCTCAGCTTAAAAGTCTGACTGATCACATATGAGGTGTTAACATTTGGTAACATTCAATGTGCTGTATAACCTTATATACACACTGTTATTTATTAGAACCATGCAGTTTTAAACATCTTAATCTCTGGAAGATTTTTCAGCAGATGGATTATGTGAACCTTGTCTTTTCTGAAATGTTAGGAGAATTAGAAACAAATGTACGAGGCTCAGAAGTCCAGGAATTTTCATTCTTGGAAATGGCACGGGCGCTTTCTGGCAAGAGCAAAACCTTTCTGTTTTGGCTCTCAGAAGCAAAGTCATAGTTCATATTCTAAATCTAATTAGAAAACACTATAAAGAGATATTTAAATATTACCAATTAGAAAAAGAAAACTGGTATTGCCTAATTTGTAAGGAGAGTAATTAATGAATAAGAGCATGACTTAGAATTGAATATGGCACTCTAAAAAAAAGAATGAGAGTAATAATACTGCACTGGATATCTCCTTGTCATGTCAGGTGACATCCTACATTGCTGACAAAGGAACTGCATTACAAATCTATAAATAAGGAAAAGTTGGTTTCTAACCTGGATCCTGAACTTGATAACCATGTCCTTTCCTTAACTAAGAATGAGAAAGGTTCTCTCTTCTTTAGAAGCCACTGGAAAAATGCTCTCCTGGACTAAGAAAAATATATTCCTGCTTTGAAACTTGCCTCTTTACACTGTAATCTTCACAGGTGATTTTTAGGTGCTTTACATTCTTTCTATTCCAGTCATATAAAGTGTTAAAACAGGAAAAGTTTGGTTTTATTGAAGGAGAGGGTATCTGAACTAAATTCTGATATGCTTACAATTGAGGCGAGTTAATACTTCAATTTAAACTAAATATATACTGAAGCTGTTTTTCTAAACTAATGGAAATAAAATTACAGATAGGTAAAGGTGTTTTCTGGATTCAAGTTCCAAATGGATCAACCTTCTTTATTAGGAATATTCTGGTTGGTTTTGTTTGCTATTACTGGTGTATGATGTAATGTACGTTCATCTTAGCATCCTGCATAGCTAAAATGCTGCATTTAACAATGATGAATTTCAAAAAATCTATTCTTCTGTTTGTCTCAGCAGAAAAGATTTACTCAATTATTATAGTAGTCCCTCAACTAAGAAAAATATCTCCTTTACACTGCAGAGGTTCCTTCAGTCACTCAAGGATTTCATATTATATATAATGACTGAAGTAACTAATGCACTTTCCCTTCAGTAGTAAAGGCTAATAACTGCTGAGAGTAGCCTTGGAGTGTCTATCAGAAACTGAACAAAAAATAGGATCTGAGGATTTCTTGTTTTGTATTTTTCCCTTCGTACAAGTTTAATAAGTGACTTCATTACTATAAAATAGTTTGCACCTGTTGAGACACAAGTCTGTAAAGAGCACCTGGATATATTTAACTCTTAGAACACAGTTGTTTTGTTTCTCACAGCTACTCATCCTTGAAGCCCCTGTTGGGCAGTGCCAGGGCTCTGAGGCTGACTGGCTTTGACTGCCCTGATCAGCCCCACCTGGGCTGGGGTCCCACCCACAGCCCCTGCCCAGGAGCTCTATTTAAGCTTGGCCCAGAGCTCTTATTCCTGGTTTGGCCTTTCCTGGGTCTGAGCCTGGTGTTCTGTCTCTGCCTTGGCTGGCTGTTGGGTCACAGTTGCAGGTAGGTGGTTCCATGTCCTGTCTCTTGTTGGGACTGCAGGGGCTCTCTGGATGGGTCTTTTACACATTGATTTTTCTTGTGCCTTTTTTTCTGTGTGTGTGTTTTCCTCTGCCCAGGGCTGGGAATACACAGAGGAGTATTTGAGTCGTTAGAATGCATCAGTAGACTTTATGTAATTAGGTACAAAAACTTCTTTCTAATTATTCTGTTTAAACAAAGGCATAAAAGGATTAGAGTGGTATGGCCATGTTTGTAAAGGCTTAGGAAGCTGCTGCTCATCTGCAGGGGTTCTGCCAGAATATTCAGAAAACTTTGGGCTCAGACCCTCAACAACTGGAACCTTGTAGGGCTTTGAAGAAGTTATGATGACAACTGAACTTGAATGATTAACATTAGGCAAAAAAGTAATTATCTCAACTAAACAGCTAAATCTATTCTAACAGAGAAATGCCTCTTACACACAGCACAATTAAAACCAGGAGTAGAAGAGGAGCATTGGCAGTTCCTACTATCCTGAAGACTGCAGCCAAACCAGCAAAGATTTAAGGAAATGACTCACAGTACTCACAAGAAAGAAAAATATCATAGTAATGGCAAGAAAAGCTAGGTTAATGTAACCAAACTATTGAAGTCAAGTTTACTAGCCCACAGAGGCAGAGACAGGAAGCACTGAAATGACTGAATAACATTCCTAAAACAAGTCTGTAATAGTGTTTTGTCAGGTTAGTGACTGTAAATGTCCAAGAACTCCAGTGGACATGTAGGAATACATGTTCCCCTTGGATATTTTCACACAGATTGTTGGAGTAAATGGCTTTGCACATGAAACAGGTAAAGATTTGATCCAGAGATCTCTGTAATGAGTGCTCTTTAATAATGCCATGAAGCATGTGCTTCAGTTTGCCTAATAGATACATGAGTCTCAAAATGCTAGTATGCTGATTTGTAAAGAGTTAATGTTAAAAAAAAAAATCCTGTCGTTGTTTTGGTCTTTTTTTTTTTTGGGGTAAATGTTTATATTGCTCTTAAAAAAAAAAAAAAGGTGCCTCTGAATGCATTTATTAGCCAGACTAATCATGTAGGAATGCTCTCTGTCTTACTGCATGAATAGGCTACAAAGAGTAATAAAATGCCTGAAATTCCAGAAGAACTATCACATTTTAGATTATTCTGAAAAACTTTTACTGTAATGTAGTTCTTATTTCCAAAGTTAAGCAGTTATTTTAATGGTGTTTTTCTGGAATAATTGGTGTTGCCTTCAGCACGCTCTCTAGTGGGCCAGGATAGCTGGGCTGATTGATTGAGAGCCTTTCTTTTTCCTTTTTCTAAAAAAGTACTCAGCTGATGGCAGGATGGAGGTAGTGGGCACAGGGTAGCACAGAGTCCTGAATGGATCTTATTCAGAATATTATCACCTTCAGGGTGGGTGGTCAGTTACTGTGGCAGTTATCCAGGGAGAGTGTTGCCTTCTCCTATGGTTTAGTCTTTCTGCAAAGCTTGGGAGCAACACTGGGAAGTAAATTTACTATTTTAAAGCATTGTTTGGAGAAGTAGCTGGCTGGGACTGCTGGCCACAAGTCCCTATAGGTGTAAAGTATATAGAGGAGCCTATACAGGAGGTATGAAGTGCAAGTAACTTTGTAAATGCCTTGTTACAGGTAACAGGTTGCCTACATTCTGAGTGAATGCCATACTGTTTAAGCTGGGGCAGTCACCAGAGCAGTTTCAGGTATTGCAGGTATGTCTTCCATAGCAATCTGAGAGGCTTGGGTGGCTTCAAGGTATGTGGCTAGATGCACTCTGTCACAAATGCCAAAGTATGGAGCAATATTGTACTTCTCTGGAAGCATATTACACTTGTGTATGTGGTTATAATATGCAGCTCTGCATGGATGAAATGCAAAATTATCCAATAGTCTTCCTTTTTGGTCTTAGTAGGTGCACTTTAAATGAGATGAATAACTAACTTGGCTTGGTTAACCCTAGGGGAAGGCCTTTTAATTATTAACTTGAATAGTTGTGGGAGTTTTGCATGTTTTGCTCTAAGAATGTTTTGCACTTTATGCTGAAATGGGCTGAGTGTGTCTTATCTGACTGTTGGGATATTTAAAATAAATCTTTTGGATCCAGTACAAAACCACTGGCTGAGACCATTGAACTAAATCAATCCAAACAAGTGCAGCAGTGATTTCAACTGATGAGAGGCAGTGCCCTTCCATACAGTCATCATGCCTGAGAAGGAGCTGCTGGAATTAGGGAAGAGCATTGTGATTTTTGCAGGGAGATGAGGGCTCTCAGTTATAAGGTATAACTGTGAGAATATTGCAGTCCAAATGGATTCTGTAAAGGTGCTGTGTTCCAAATGATGCTCCCTTAACTAATCTGTGCCCTTCCTAAACCCATTTTCTGTAACAAACTGGCCGTGCTGGAGTGGCAAAGGGCATACACAGGACTTGAGGTGAGAGAAGATGAAAGGTGTGTGATCATTGTATATTGGGGGAAAAAATGTACAGAAGACAGTCCTTCCCCAGTGGATGAATAACTACTGCAGTGATGCTGAACACTGATATAGAGAACAGACTTCTTGAACTCCCTTGCAGAGTGTGGTGGTCAAGAGACACACCTGCCACATCCTGTCCCTTGGGAGGTGAGGGAGGGCAGGATTCAGGTACCCAGGGACAGGCACCCTGTGGTACCACAGCACCAGTGTTTGGCTAACACCACAAAACCATGGAAACAACAGTTCTGAAGTAGCTCAAGCTGACTGTGTATGCATACCTTGATATTAAGATAGCTGGGTGATTGTGGACAGTGTGTGAGATGATAAAGAAAGGTGTTGTTCACCCTGGTGCTTAAGCCTGTGTACAAGCAAAATCACCCAGATCAATAGGCTTAATTGACTGAATTCATGTGTCTGCTTAGCTCTTGCTGGAAGGGAGTGATGCTTCCAACTAGGGTGTGTAAAACAATGCTCTTCAGGGGGAAGCATGAACCCCAACAATATGGCATGAGGAGGAGATAAAAATTTGTATTTGTCTGTTATACACAAGCCTGAAAGAGACAAAGTTTGACAAGTGGAATGTAACATACACTGAGGAACAGTGTTTTGGATGGTGGATTGTTGCCTACTTAAGAGTAGCTGTTTTAATTGGGGGCACAGTTTTTCCCACAGTTTAGGAGGAAAAAGCTATACAAGAACACTTAAGAAAACCTGTTGGCTTCTAATATTTATTTTGGTTTTGAGGCTGTGCTGCCAGTTAGATGACATTACCATTCTGGTGAAAACTCATCTTTTTCTGTCATGGAGCTGATAAAACAATGGCTAATCATTGAAAAGCTTCCATGTGCTCACATCAGGTTAAGCTTCACAGGCAGCATTCCCAGGTCTTAGCAATGAGCTGCTGTGGCACTGTGATTCCTGAGCTATGAGAAAATGTTTTCTTTGGTTTACAGGTAGGTTAATATTGGAAATGCCTATGAACAGTGCCAGGTATTATTTGCTATGATAAGGACCAACAGTTGAGTTTTAATCTTGTGTTTGAGAGAGCTACATCAGTCATGTACCCTCAGATAACACTGACAGAGCAAATTTCAGAATACATTTTGGTTATTTGGCATCTTTCTACTATAATTATAGAAATTTAGGCAGGTCCAAAATGTGATTTTCCACTTCTTGTTTTCTTTCTTATGGTGCATTAATTAGATCAGGGTTGTGTTTAAAGGGAAAAAAAATAAACCTCTTTTTACACTTCTAGCTCAGGTGTACTGCTCTTAAAGGTAGTATAATAAAGGAAGGATTAGTTAAATTGGTGCTTTTTTTCAGTTTCTTGCGAGCAAAACATGAGCCATTAGGAGAAGATTGCATTTCTAGACTCTTAAACATCTTTGCCCATGCAGTTATTTTACTGTTTAGTCTGTTCTAAGTCTTTAGGGATTATTTTCCAGAGATTTTGCTTACTTTTGTTGGAATGGACCAGTCTCTCTCACCATCAACTTGTCTGTCTGGAAATCCTGAGGAAGAAGTGAAGGTCCTTAGGCTTTGTAGGGCTTTTTACTCTCCCTTCACCAGTGTCATGATTTCTTTCATCTTTTTTGCTCAGCCAGTGGCCTGCTAGGGACTCTCCAGCATCCTCTACTCAGGCTTTACTCCCCCTAGAGTAAGCCAGAGGTCTGTAGTCTAGTGAATGAAATCTGCTCTGGATTAAGCAACTCAACCCAAGAGGACATAGGTCTGAGAAGTGCCTGCAGGGCTGACCCAGAGGAAAGCATCCCAGTCATTGGCTTGTCTATGGATAATTGGCATTTTGTATGTTTATTACCACCCACGTCATAAACCTTGAACAGTCACAGTTGCTGGAAGTGAAATAATAAAGGTCCTAAGCAGTGACTTTCACCATGCTCAATTCAAACATAAACACAGCATGAAATGACCTGTGGACCTTTACCTTCCTTGCAAGATGTATGAAACAAAAATTAACCCAGAAACATTCTTAACTTAGTGAAGAATATGCTGTTGTTGCCCTGGATTGACACACTGACCCAGTACAGTGGGAATAATCCCTGACAGTTTATATGGCTTTTAAGATGATGTAATAAATTTTAGTATGAATATGAAATATTGTTTAGTGTACAAATGGGTTCCTCGTGTTTTTCCTGTAGAGGTTTTATGAGTTCTGGTCCATTGTTGTGAATATATCATTGCTTTTACATCTTGTTGTCAAGTAGAATGGCTGGAGATTCTATGGTTTAGGCATGGTATGAAAACACATTGTGTTCAGGGGTTTGGGGCTAGGGATTCCTGTGAATAAGAACACAGCACTGAACTCAGTTGCTTAGTCAGATGTATCAGAAATATGCCTAATGTACCAGTATCCTGGTGTTTATCCAGCTGGATGAGGATGTTGTCTTAAGAAGTGATCTGCAATTATTAATTAAAAAAATTTTGTCAACTACTTGGTATCTTTTTGTTTTATGTAAGAAAGATATATTACTTTTCCTCTCTGGCAAATGAAATAAGCTGTTGCCAGAGTATTCTGTAGTGCTGGAAAGTAAATGTGCCTCTAATAGTTTATGGTGGCTCGAAATCAGTGCTGGTAGAATGCCTAAAAATTCCTGCTTCCTGTCGAAAGTACATTCGGCACACTGGGACACATTTGTCTGGATGTGATCTGTGGGTCTACTTTTTTTTTATTTACACTAAATTTGCAGTGATTCCTGTTATTTCAAACCACATACACCCACACAGCTATGGTTACTTGGAATCTGTCTTTGACTGGAATATATCAGGAGTAATTGGGTTGGTATGCCATCTTTTGTTGATAATTAGAAACTCTTGGATCTGACACAAGAAGTTAACAAATTCCCTGTACTTAGCCGTATGCTTTAGAAGTTCTTGCAACAGCAATTTTCAGGTCATTTGTCTGGCTAGAACTTGAGAAGAAACATATGGCTACTGCTTGTGTCCTGCCTTATTATTCTTAAGAGTATTATTTCATAAACAGAAAAGAGCTCATTAGCTGGTAAATTATTCATAGACTTTACTGGAATTGTACCAGATAAGCACCGGGACTCTTGAAAGGGTCTTTTTTAACAGCTCACATTTGGAATTGTCTGGGCAGAAATATATTTTTCTTTTCAGTAAGACAAATAAAACCCTACAAAGCCGTTCATCTCAGTTAGGTCCAACTGTATGGCAATTTCATGTGAAATACTTCTCTTGTGTGATTAAAAACCACTTGCTAATAAATCAGGACTGTAGTTGCAACTTGCATTCTGATGAACTGTGTATCACCGTGTAGTAAGTAATTAAGGAGCTCATATGCATAGCAAAGAGGACTATATTTAATTACACGGTTACATCTGCTCAAGGCTATCCCAGATCCCAGTTCCAATGGTCCTTCCTGGAAATGTTCAAATATTCTCTGGTGCCACCTAATGGTAAAATTGTCTCTGGAGTGGGAATAAACCATGGGCGCCCACCACATTTATTGTTGCACTTATGCCCATCGGGGTCAGTGTTGTGGCCTGAATATGCGTGTCATAAAGAAAAGGCTCCTGACCCGAATTGCTTCCAGTCAAAACATTTCACTGCTAAAGGAAAAAGTACAGTAAACCCTATAGTACTTCCTTTAACTGTTCTAACTGAACTGTTTTTTAAAAGGTTTGGACACAAGCCTGAACCAAACTGACTAGAATTTAAATCAAAGCTGCGTTCTGACAGTAACCCATAATTTCCTAAAAGCCAAATAGTGTCCACCCTTTTTCTACTGGGAACACAACATTCATATTTGTGATATAGCTTTGTGTTTATTTTTTTTTTCTGTATCCTTGCCACAATGCTGCAATTTCCAGGAAGTGGAGAGATGCCTTTCTGTCTGTGGGAAATGCACTAAGGATAGATGAACAGTGAGCAGTGCCCCTCATTTTCATCCTTTCCATAGCTCCCGAGGGTTGTGGGTGACTGCAGCGAGCACGTGCCACAGGGCAGGCAGGGTGCAGAGAGCCAGTCTCTTTACCTGCCCAAAGTAACTTTTAAGACACGTGGATCTGGCTCCTTCCTGTCTGCAGGCTGTCAGTAGCTTTCTAGTTTCCCTTTTAAGATTTGGTCTTTCCATTATTTCTTAGTTCCATTTGCCTACCTTTAAATATGCTCAGGCAGTGAGCATACTTAATTTTATTTTTGGATGTCACTGGGGCTATGCTATGGCAGTTTACATTCTGTCCTTGGAGTGGGTGGGGAACTGTTTTGTTAGGGAAGAAAAAGTAGATTCCTGCTCTAAATAAAGTAAAAATGCATGTGAATACTTAGCTCACTTGGTTTGATCCTGGTGCTAATGATGCCAAGCCTGCGTGTTCGATCTCTGAATGGGCCATTCACTTGATGATCCTCGTGGGTATTTTCCAACTCGAGATCCTCTGTGATAATTTATCTCAAGTCAATAGGGAAAGAAACTGTAGTGGGACAATCAGAGATGTAATTCTATGATTCTTATAAGAAGTTGGTGGGAGGGACAGTGTAGCCAAAGGATGTTGCAAAAGAACTACTTAAATGAACTATTTCACAATCCTCTGGAAAAGAATGTTCGGTATGTTTTGACTGATCAATTCTACTATCACACATTTTCTGAATACCTGGTTTAGATGGAATTAGTAGAGTTGAGGCAAATAAACAGCAATACCCTAGAGACAAGGAACAGTTTTATCCAAATAGCTGAAATATTACGTTTGCTGCCAATTTCTGAGAACCGAAAGGCTATTGAATAACGTAATTGTCAGTTATTCTAGTCAGAGCTGTCTGTGCCCAACACAATGTGAGCTGCCGCTTTCTACTCTAATGTCCTTTCAAGCACCTTTCTGAGTCACCTTTCAATTCCATTGTTGAGTCCTTTCTTCGAGAACAACCACCCTTGCAAACAAAAGCCATTTGCATGAGTGGGAGTTCTGATACCTCTTTTGGACAAGTTTCATTTCAAAATGAATTGTTCTGCTGCTTAGCTATAGAATAGTTGTATTTTGGAGTTAGAATTGACTGTTTCTTTGTGGACATTCTCTTTTGGGAGGAATAAAACATCTTTCTGTTTCTCCTGGGTATTCTAGAAAAGAATGCTATTGCTACTGGGCATCAGTACATGTGACTAAAGTGGATAAAGCAGTCACTATAAAAGTGGCATTTTTTCCCTTTGCATAAGCAGGACTAGGGAGGAAAATATTGTGTGCCAAATTGTTTGCAGATGTAACTGTTGTGGTTTCATTGAGTTAAAGGCAGATTTGAAAAGATTTTGTCCCAATAGGAGATAATATGTGCAAAGCATTGCTGATGGTCTGGCCAATTTGTGGGTTCTCAGTCTGAACTGAGAAACTGGCACTCTGTTTTTGAAAATCTGGCTTTGAGGACTGTACCATGTTACAAAACCAGAGGATTTGGCCCACATATGAAACTAACTAAGGAATAGAAATATTTTCTTTTTCTTTTTTTAGGCCAGCCCAATAATAAAATTGTGTTTCCTTCCTTGAGTTGTAGATAAAGAAAAGAATCCTTTTCTGTGGGTGGATGGCTCTGTCCTCAAAGGCACTTGTCACTGGCTGTAGTGCTTAATATTGGCTCCCTCTTTGGCTGGGGTGCTTCTAGAGGAAAAAAAGCCAAAGAATTCAAGTTAAAGCCTTCCACCATGTACAGACAACATCTTGATCCTTCCCGTTTGTCATTGTAAGCAAACTGTTCTTGCTTTCATGATCCCTCATGATCTGCAGCTCATAAGCCCCAGTCATGAGTAACTGTCAACTCCAAATGCTTAGAAATCATGAACCTTGGCCCCAAGACATGACGCTGAGATGCTGTTAAACCAAGTAGCTCCTGTTTAGGATCACTTTCTGTGCATCAAGAATGGAGAAAGGAAAGATGGAATTAATTCCCTAATTATGGAGATTTGGTGGGTGAAGCCTCAGGAGATGAATGCTTGTCAGCACTGCAGTCAATAGCAACAGTTCTGCTGTAACTCTTTGGTTGTGTTTGCACCTTGGGTGAGACAGTTCATGCCTGAAGCTCAGAGTGGAGCTGCATTTAATCTGTTTAAAACCATCATCTGCCTCCACAAAAAGTGTGGGACCCAGCACTGGTATTTCCTATCTTTAAAACTGAAGAGTTTCTTAACACTGGTTCCACCTCATCTGTGCTGGGTAGAACCACTTTGGGTGTTGCTGGGCTGATTTTGAACTGTATGTCCCAGAGGAAAATGAAAAGCAGGACAGCTAGATTTTGGCTATTTGCTTTGAGGCTCTGTTTTGGTTTTGTGGTGTTTTTCATGTAGCAGATATACCAGATGTGAGTTCCAGGTCTAACAGCACATTACCTTGACAATGGACTGTGTGTGGTTGTTTTCAGAAGCTTCTAAAGGAGACTCAGATTGAGTATTTCCTTAGGATCACAGTCTTGGAGCAGAAAACACACTGCCTGCTGAGTTCTTCGAGTCACATGCTAAAGGAATACTAGGGGCTTAGTCGGTTTATATGCTGGCAGAGAATCCTGGAGACAGAAATTAATCAGTAGTGAAGCTCAATCAAATGTAATCTACTTGCTGCTGGAAAGAGAATGAGAAGATTGCTGGTATCAGTTACCACCAGGGTGCTGGTGCCTGGAAAAAGCCGTGGGTAGGGCCAGGACTGATGTATCCCACTGGCAGCCCTTATGGAGGCTCCTGCAGAGCCCTTCTGAAAATGAATGTCATTCCAGAGAAATCTGTCCAGGAAAATAGGCTTCCTGTCTGTGGTAGGCAACTTATAAAAATGGGAGCTGGATGCAAAATGTGGGTCCAGGTTTAGCCCTTTGTTTTCTTAGACAGCTTCTAACAAATTCAAATTTTACCTCATTAATTTCAGGTTCTTCATGTTGTTCTTCTGCTTTCACCTTGGCCCCTGGAGGTCTCCCTTCCTACTGTGTTCTGGTTTCAGAGCAAGTTACCTGAGAGTCTGAAACAGTCTATTTGAATCTTCTGGGCCACCTTCTCAAAGCTCCTCCTGTGTCACTGACAGCAGCATCTGCAAAAGAAGAAACAGCATCTCTGGCTCTTACTTCCTTAGTTCCCTCTGCTGTCAGCTCTGTCCCTGTTCATGTGCTTTGGTAAACTTGAGGGGAGAAGCAGAATTTCAGAGAACTTTCCTTAATGCAAAAGCAGTATAGGCATGGGTCTGCAGTTTGTTGGGGATGGCTCCTGGTCCCTGTAAGTAAATCCTTAGTTTTTCATAGAGCTACTGTATCAGTGACCAAATTCCTCAAAAAACAAGGCCTTGACAAACTGCAGTCTATTTCCTGTGTCCCGGAGTCTAGATGGGACATCCAGCTCCAGTGGGAGGTAAGCCTCTAAATGTTGGTGAGTCAGAGAGGTGATATTCCAGAGAATCTCCCTCAGTACAGGGGCACTGCAGGAGAAGAGATGGGGTGCCTGGGATAGGAACTTGCTGAGCACATTGTGCCTGAAATTAGACACCCCACCTGAACATGATGAAATCTGTGACTGTCCTCAGCACCACACTATTTCTGTTTTATAGGAGCTTTAGCCCCCTTAGTAATTGATTGACTATCTCATAGGCAGTGGGAGCACTGGTGTTTCAGTCCTTTTAGCAAGTGCTTATCTCATACTATTCCTTGTCTGTTAGGTTTTTACACACTTTATTTCAACAAAAATCCCTCAAGCAAGACTTAAAAGACTAAAAAAGTGAGCTCTTTGGATTTTTCTTCTATTTGTTTCTCTTAATCATCTTATCAGAAAGATGCTTGAGGGGTTTTTTTTTATTTTTTTTTTAATTTGCTGGACTATTTGGTCCGGGTAAGCCTTAGCAAGCTCGCCCTGTGCTCCTCCTGCAGCCTGTGAGTGCCCTCTCGTGTTGGCAGCCCCGGCGGCCGCACGGCGCTCCAGGCTCGTGTCGCGTTCCTGGGCAGAGGAATGCATTGCAGCAGTGAGGCACACTCGTTGTTTGCCTCTCCTTGTAAATTGGTGTACTTTTTTACAACGGTGTTGGTTAATATTCCTTGGCAGGCTTGTCCGCGAAATCCCTGTTGTTGTGCCAAGAGGAGCAGGCTGCGGAAGAGGCAACCCTGATGAGCAGCCACCCATCCTTTGTTCACCTTCTTCCCCCAAAGCCACCCTCTATTTTGTTTTGCCTGGGTTGGTTGTTTTGCTGAATGACTAATCAACTGCCAAATCATCCATTTCTCTCTAAATGCCAGAGAGCTTCAGCTGCTCTAAGAGCACCTGAAAGCCTTTGGCATTTTGGGGTCACTGGTCTGTACTTACTGTCAGTGCTAATACTATTTGATTTTCAATATTAGGTTTTATGCCTTGTGCAAAGCTGCATGTGGCCAGCATATATAACTGTGGTGTCTGTGGCCATAGATTCTTAACCCACAAAACCCAACAGGGAATAGTAAGGAAGCCCAAAACAGGGGTGATGTGTATATGTGTAAACCAACACTTCAACTCTGTGTCTTTAAAAGCAAATAATGAGCAGGATTTCACCACAGGCCACAGTAGGAAGAATGTTTTTACATGTTGTTTAAGCTAGAAGGGAATCTTCCAAGTGAGAAAGCATCAGCCAGGCAGCCAGGAAAAGAAATTGCAGGATACAAAGATGAAATTGAACATTTTCTTTTATTTGTTTCTTTTTTTTTTTTTTTTAAAGCTGTGGATGCATCCCTGAATGTGGGCAGATAGGGAACAATTTATTAAACTATTGGTACCTGGTAGTTTAATTTATTAGCAAACTCAAAGTAATAGGGAATGAATAAATGGGCTGTTATATACAGGAAAGAAAAAAAGGAATGAAAATATAGATGATTTTTGCTGTCAGTTAAATATTAATTCATAAATGCTATTAGTCCATGAACCCAGCGTTTGAAACCTCTACACTGGTTTTAGACAGCAGTATGTTTCAAAGTGTATAAATTAAACAAGCAATTGTTACTGACTTGGGTCACATATCAAGTTTTCTGTCAGTAGCAGTTGTAGGAAGCACTGAAAGGTGATGCTGAAGAGCCTCTCCTTGTTCTGGTTGTGGATAACAGCAACACAGTGATAAACTTAGGGCCATGCTCTATTATTTAACTGTTTCACATGCCTGCACTTCATTTTGTCAATTCAAGTTTTGATTTGTGAGGTTGGGCCCACAGGGAAAGTGGATGTGGAGTTGAACCTGTTTTCTCGTATTTGCCTGCTCTACTTTTGGTACTCTGACCCTCACTCCCACGTGCAGGGGGTGTCACAGCAGTGGGAGCAGTTCTGTAAAAATGCTGAGAGGAGTTGCATGGCCTTTGATCTCAGCTGTAACAGGTCTTGAGATACATTATCTAGAAGCACACAAAAAATACTGGGACCCACTACTGAACACCAGGGAAAAATACTTTGGCCAGATAATTATGTTGATGACTTACTTTAAATGATCCACAAGACCAAAACATTGCTCTAAAATGTTCTCCATGAAAAGATCCGTGACTCAGATTCAGCAAGGATGGGAAGCCATGGGAAGAGCTGATGACATCTTAGGACAGGCTGAACTGAAGGCATTGAGCCTCTCTAAAAAAATGAGCAGGAAGGACTATAGGAAGCACAAAGACAAGAAGGAGGTGGCTTGGGAAATGTTTAGGTCAGACATGGCCTAGTAGGTCAGGACTAGTCAAATGGGAAGGAGGGGAAAAGGAAAGATGCCGAAGAGCTTTGAAAGAAAGGGTCTTGTGAGTGCTGAAGATGTGGAGCTGTGCATATAAACAGCTGCCTACGTAGGGGTGAGAAGAGCACCAAGGGTGTAATGCAGCACCTTTGGTTCTGGTGTGGATAAACCTTTGAAACTTTCAGGGCAGCAGTCAGCACTGAGACCCAGCTTAAGCCAGTGCACTCAGAGGCCACCCCAGGAGCAGGGTCTGGGCATGAGTGAATTGATTACAGGTTTGCAGCCTGGTGCACACAGGCACAATCACAGTGGAAAGGTCAGTGGAGAGGAATATTCCCTGTGCTCCTGGGCTCTGTTACAGTGCATAGCTGGCTGTGCATGTGAGCAAAGCAGGCAGGTACCTGCTCTGCTCCTATCAGAGGAGATGGGTTTTGACAGAACAGCATGTTCCTCTCTACAGCTGAGCTCTCTCCTGAGTGCAGGGCCTTGGCTGGAGGGTGTGTGTGGGAGGAGGCTCCTCCTGTGAGTGAGGGACTGGCATCAGCCCTCCCAGCAGCACCAGTGGTCACTGCTCTGCTTGGCACCCAGCCTGGGCTGCAGGACTGATAAGCTGTGCTCTTCAGAGCTTCCCACTGGGCTCTGCCTCAGCCAGTCTTCTACATGGAGTGATGGCCAGAGAGAGAAGCATTAAATAAGAGCTGGTGATTCTGGGAAGAGGAGAATCTCCTGGCTCTTTTCAAAGTCCCTCTGAAATAGCTGCTGTCCTCCAAACCTTGCTTACCTGTCATTCCTTACAGGTTCTAAACCGTCAGTCAGCTTAGGGCAGCACCAAGTCTGCTTCTCTATCTTAGACTGCTCAGCTCTCTGCCCTCTTCCAGCCTCTCCTTCTTTCCTCACACCTCTTTACTACAGCCCTAAAGCAAGATATTACTGAGAAGCCCAAGGCTAGTTCAGTTGTAAAAAACCTGCTTTAGTAGAAACACTTGTTGTGTTTCTTGGCCAAGGTGCCAATGTTTCTTCTTCCATGGGACTTTTTTGTAGCATTTCTGTATAGAGGGAAAAAGACAGGGTTAGTGCTCTGCCAGACTGAGGGCAGGGGATTAAGAATATTCTGTAGCTACAGTTAGACAGGTCTTTCTGTTCTTCCTCTATTATAGTTAGGTTGTTATTACAGTCAGTTGTAGGGCATTGAAGTGAAATTCATCCACAATATAAATGCCTGAAATTGAGAAGGAAGGCAGAAAACATTGAGATTTCCAAGTGGAGATGACCTCTGTTGCTCTCTGAGCTCAGACTATTTTTGACAGGAGGCAAATGAAGTGAGGGCCTGCCTTGGAATGAAGGCAGAGCAGCTGCCAGCCCCTGTAATTAGCCAAAAGGCCCGTGGAGTGTGGACAGGAGGCTGCAGAGCACGTGGCTCCTGCCGTGGCACTGCTCAGTCCAGGACAGTGCCTGCAGGAATGCCAAGCCCAGATATTGCAGCTGCTCCCTAGGGAGCCCTGAGCCCCTGTCAAAGGTTTGACGTTGGCACAAGGCCAGTGCCCCTATAACGATATACTGTCTCTGGTATCTGTTGTGAGATGTGACCAAAAACAGAGCAAAACAGTTTCTAATTTAGAAAACAAAAGGAAAAAAAACTTTATTACTTATAATAGGCAAAGAAGACACATACAGAAGAACATGGAAACTTTAAAAAAAAAACACTCTTCCTCCCCCCCCCACCAGTTCTCAACCCAACAAAACAAACTGAAAATTCCCCATCACGTTACCACCTTTTAGATAATTAATCTTTAGTCTATTACCACACTTCCGATAATCAGTACTCAGTTCATTGAGGAGAGATAGGAGTCTTTCTTGCACCACATCGTGGCCTCTTCCTCCATGTCCAGTGCTCTCACCACTGTGCATGGACCAGAACTGCTTCTAGGGTTTCTCTTTTTAAAGATGCTTTGGTTAGTTCCAAGAAACGACAGCTTCTCAAATTTTGGGACACCAGTCCCCCCCAATATTACCCCCTGGGGCCGAGGGGCCTTGAGAACAGAGCTCTTCCTCTCATCTCTGTTCACACTACTGTCCACTCTTGGCTCCAAGCCAATGCCTCTCCCCAGATGCAGTTTCTATGTTACAGAAAAGAAATGAGTCCGTTCATGGCCATACAAAAGAGTCCAGCCAAAGGCCACTCCATCATCTCCTCCCACCTAGGATTCTTTTCAGCATTTTCTGACAATCTTCTACTTGCACAAACTTCCATCATCTTTGCTTAGTTCTTTCTATCTTTCTTCTTCAAATTCAGGAGGATTAGCATTTATAAAGTTTCCATCATTCCCGAAAAGGGTTAAAATCTTGGGCTTTGTTTCCCCAGAACTCTCACGGTGGTATCTTTGCTGCTGGGCACTCTTCTCGCGCCACCCCCCCATACTCCTTCGGCCGTGCTGTCTAGTTGTTGATATCAATTTCAAGGTGACGGAGATCACAGACACGGTTTCTCAGTTTCTCTCTCTCTCCGTTGGGGGGGGGGGGGGGGGGGGGGAGAAGGGAAAAGAAGGCTGTCTGATGCCTCTCAAGGTTCTTGTACTCTCTCCACCCTTCCATCCTGCAGGATTTTTCCTCTCCCCCTCTCTGCCCAAAGCTCCAGCCTACCTCACCCAGGCCGCATGGCTTCCCCTCCCCGCCCAGCCAGCCGCTGGGCAGGGGAGATCCCTCCGTCCTCAGGGACCGGAACCAAGAGAGAGCTTTCCGGGGAGCCCTCTGCTTTGAACCCCTTGTGTTCTCAGAGGCGGATCCTTGTCCTCAGTGGCCACACCAGGTGCCAGTCTTTAAACCTGAGCACTCATTGGTTTGACCACTGAAGTTCAAAAAAACTCATTTTTTTTCCGAACTACGACAGCCCCTCATCTGGGCTGGACAGTCACAATGTGCCCTGGACAGGGTGCACAGGGCTGGCAGTCTGGAGCAGGAGACACAACCCTCAGCCTGCCCGTGGGACTGATTCAGCCCGTACCAAGGGTCTCCACACATGCTTGGATGTAATAATGGCTCAGAGCAAACCAGGACTTTGATGACCCTGAATTGCAAGAGAATGACTCAAATACACAGTAATGGATTTAATCATTTATGTAAGTGTTTAATGTAATTGTAGAGGAAAAAAAGAATTACTACAGGCAAGTTTTCTCTGGCAGCCTCTGGGTTAGTGAAGCTATTGTATCTCTATATGGAAATTCCAGGTCTGCTGAGAGCCTATATGCAAAATACTTTCTGCTGATAATTGAAGGTGATTCCCAAGGGAGTTTGTGAAGATTAAATTCTTTTTTTTTTTTTTTTTTAAATTCTCATGTCATTTGCCAAAGGTAATCAAGAAAACAAGACAACCGAAATATGTTTGTCAGAATTTTTACTACAAATATTTTCCCTCCATGGTATTTAGTAGGAAAAACACATTTGATTTTTCTCAAAGCAAAGCATTCGTTGATATAGCCTGGCTTAAGGATACAAGTAATGAGTATATTACAGGCAGGAGTCAGTCATAGACATGGGCTTAATATCAGGGCTATAGACAATGAATCTTTCCATGGCAAGATTCCTCAATTGCTGCGTTCCTCTGTAGGCAGTAACACATCAGTGTATTTGTACACTCCCCAGAAAAGCTGGATCTAGAACCAGTTCTTGGCCTGAATTTTGTCGGTTTGTATCCAAGCACAGTTTCTTTGTAGGAATGAAACCTACATGAAGCAAGCATGCAGGTTATAGAGGAAGTAGTTCAGCCTACTTGACTCCATGTTGGAGCTGTCTATCAGTTCCACTGCTTTTTCAATTTCTTTTTGTCTCCTTTCTTGTCGAAGCAGTGAGGAATCTTTCTCAAGAGCAGTCTGATTTGTGGGGTCTCTCAGTGCCTCATTAGCTGCATGAGTTACAGAAAGTGGAAAACTCTCTGGGACTTGAAAAATTATGTGTGCTTCTTGTGAGGCATTTTCTCATAATTTCTGTGCTGGGTTTCAGAAGCATTTTAGATAACCAAACTATTTCTCATGGGTACTCTAGAGCTATTTTATTTCCATGTGTATGAGTTTGTTTCACAACTCTGTTTTTAACGTTTGAATGTGACAGGGAAAGAAAAAATCACTCCACCTTACACAGGAGAGAAGATGTGTAATGATTTAAGATGTGTTTTGCTGTAGAATCTTATGGCATTAAGTTTTTTGTTTATCAGTGTAGTTCAAACTGCAGGGGCTTTGACCTGGATTGGTGTAGATTTTGAGAATAACCTTCATTCACTCACTTTGAAACTTTCCTTTAAAACCTTCAACATTTTTTCCTGGTCTTCACAACTTTGCTGTGGTATCTGACAGGGATGCCAGATGGCCCGAAGAGATAAACATCAAACAAGTAGAGTGTCCCTGCCTGCAGCCCTTTGATGGTCTCTGTGGTGACTGCTCGCTGGAGGTTCAGATCATAGAAGTACTTGCACAGCACTTTCTCAGATTTGTGCCAAGATTCAGGCCCAGAGCACCTGTCTGCACTCTGCAGCTCCCTCCGGATCTGATCCTCTTCAATCCTTTTTCTGTACACACAGTACTTGCTCTCCTCTTGTGTTCCCAGCCAGGCAATAGTCACAGACCTGCATGTTCTCAGTTTACTGAAGGATTTGATTTTTAAGCTCTCTGGAAGAAGAGGGAATAAGGGCTTGTGGAAATGTGGGGATGCCTGTACCTTCACAGAAGAATTAGATTCCTCTGTGGACCTCAGCTGCACCAAATAGGTGTCCAGCAGCTTTCCCTTCAGGGAGAAATGCCTCAGCCCAGAGAGATTTTCTGATGCCACTGTTTTGCCATTTCTTGTTATGTGAACCCGTATTTGGCCCCGACATAACTGAAAGGTGAAGTGGATTTTCTTGTGCCTTGCCTGGTACTGCAGACTGTAGAATTTCTGCTTTTTCCCATCCAGGACCACATGAATTACTTTTCCGTCTTTCAGCTCTGTCACCTTGGGTTCAGGTTCTTCCAGAGTCCTGGCGAATGTCCCGGTGTATGCGGCGCTGGCATTTGTAAGGAGATTGACAATAAAAACATCGAAGTAATACTGAGTGCTGGGGCTGAGATTGGGCACTGTGTAAGTGTTCTTGGTGCCCATGCACACCTGCCTGACTTCCCCACTGCTCACTTTGTTGATGATGCTCAGCTCACTGTTGGACAATATCATCACCTGCTGTGGCTCCAGAAGGTATGGAGAGAGGGACAGTGCTAAGGTGGGTGGCAGCTTCATTCCAGAGGATCTGATGGCTGTCTCAGCAGCACACAAGCTCTTGTAGTTGTGCTTTTCATTAACTAGGAGGCAGTACTGGATGCTTTCCCTGTGCTGCAAGACAGAAGGGCTGTGTTTCCAGGTGAGGGTCACGGTGGTGTGGCCGACGCCGATCACGTCGATGCGCGGATCCGCGGGCAGCTCTGGGTAGAGATGCCCAGCCGTCGTGTCCGTTGTTAAGTACACTGTGACGTGTGTGTCTCGCTCGGTGGATAAGAACTCCAGCAGGTAAAGGGCAGAATGGGAAGACATTCCCATGTAGGTCTCTACAGAATTTCCCTTGTAGTTGAAGATAGTGGACACCATGCTTGAAGCCTTCTGAGATTTGGAGACCTCTTGTGTATCATGGTCACCTGCAGGCAAAAAGCAGACTTGTGACTTCTGTTTAGAAAGATGTGAAATAAAGCACAGCATACAAGTTTTACTGTTAGGGAACATTGTTTTCTTCTTGAAAGCAGCAATTATAACTAAAAATATGTTTTAGTAAAAGTATGTTGCTACTGGCAATTTATTAAAATAAAATTTGGGAAGCTTTTATTTTATTTATTTTATTTAGCATGCCTGATGCCCCTACACTTTCCCTCTTCTATATATTGTCTCTTAGGGTACTTTACTTTAAGGAGACTTATTATTTTTATGAGTTTTTTTCCTTTGGATTAGTTTTAAGCTGTTGCCTTATGAAGCAGGAAACATCAATTCAGAGGGGTATGACTTGGACTCCCCAGTCAGGTGTACCTGCTTCACTTGTTAATGGCAGCTTTTAAATGTTTAGTTTGAGAAATTAATTTAAAAAATCATGCAAGAGAAAGGAATTGTCTTTTAGGGTAAAGGCAGTATGGTACCCACTGCCCTGGTAGATGTGGCAAGAATAAATGGCTAAATCTTCTCTGCTTCATGTGGGGAGCAAATAGTTGTCTCAAGGGACCTAAGCCACAGAAAAATGACTGAGGCAGCAGAGGGAAGTTCAGCCCAGTACCAAGAGCTTATGAAGTTGGTCTGTTTGTGCAGCCTGTCAGACCTGCAGTTGTTCCCAAATATTAACCTTAGATGTAGATATTTTCATATTTAATCCTTAATTTATTTGTGTGGAGGACAAGACCTGATGGGTTTCCATGTTTTACCCATGAAGACCGGGTCAGTCCATGGCAATTTAAAGGAGGGAACCACAAATTATTTAGGCTTGTGGGAAATTTCCTATAACACAGATACCTATGACTACCTTATGCTTTCTTTGCCTCTACTTAGGCAGACTGAAGGCCTTACCTGGTGTTGCTTTTCCTGGTGGAGACTTGTACACAAGTATGCTCCATTCAATGGGAACATCACAGGGTGTCACTGTTATCGAGAAAGGGGCAAGGACCCTGCCCTCCTCCAAAACAAAGTAGTACCTGTTAATGGGAATAGAAATAGAGGGAAAGTATCAGGGAATTCAAGTTTGCCCCAAACTCCTTGTAATCAGCCATTCTCATGTGGGTCACTTTGCTCTGGATAGAGATGACTCTTCCCTGAGGTGCATCTGCACAAAGGCATGATGAGTGTCTGCAATCTTCAGCTGTGGGGAGAAAACAGGCTGGGGACTTTTTTTTTTTTTTTTTTTAAACCACATGTATTTGCTGAAAGATGTTTTCACTTAAGGCAATATTTTTCCCTCTAAGTTTTTTCCCACACTTTAGGTGAACATTGTAACTCATCCTTAGCTGATTATTTTGGATGATGGGTGTGATTCAGCTGCCTGTCTTTTCCATAACCACCTGCTGCCAGTTCTATCTTGATTGCCTTTGTGTCAGAGGCTGCTATGCATGAGCACCACCAAGTGACATCAGTCTCTTTGGTCAGGTTTTGATTCCTGCCTTGAAAAAGCACAACCTCCTGTCTTGCTCTGTTTTATTTCTGTTGTTTTTATACAGACTGTACAATGTTTGGACTTGGCCATAGAAATGTTTGGATTTGGTTGCCTCACTCTGCACTTAAATGAAGGCAATTGGCAAACCAAGGAGTTTTTTGTTGTTCACCAGTGAGACAAGCCTAGTCATTATGGGTAGATGCTGTCAGCCTGGAAGTCTGGCTTACTTTCAGAGTATGGCTATGAGGCCAGAGTGAGCCTTCACTGGAATTAGTTCCACACTCACCAGTTTTTTTCCCTCAGCCAAAACTTGTCATGGCTTGTCCTGCTTCTTGGATGACTTGCATTCAAAAGTACCTTCCTGATCATGCTAAACTACTTCCTAATTGCAGTCTTAACGTTATTCTGCAAGAACATAGAAAAATTGCCTTTTCTTTCATGTTTCAGTACCCCTTGTCCTTTAACTAGGAGAGCTCCTAGTTCTCTTCTTGCAAGCATGGTCACATTATATAACTTGTTCTAGTTTCTCTGTGCAATGCACATGCAGACTGAGCAATCTGGTTCACCCTCTGCTCCATGACCACTTGTTGTATGTCAAAATCTGCTTTTGCTGGTCCCTGTCCAAAGTGCATCTCTTCACAAACAAGCAAATTGATCTTTGCTACCCAGATGCAGTGCCAGTTGTAATATCTGCATCACCCACATGTCTAGGTATGGCCAAAGACTTTGCAGGTCCTTTGGGAAGGTGAAGAATGTGGAATTTCCACAAGCAAAGCACTTTTGGTCTTAGTAAGTTGTAGCACCATTTGGCAAAAATGCTTTTGGTGCGCAGGACAGTGGCAGAAGTTTTCCTGATGTGTGTGCAGATATTCTATTGGTTTTGGGGTAGTTAATTTGCTAGGTAACATGTCTGTATTTCACCAGGAATGTAGGATGGCTGGTGTCCCTGCAGGCCTGAAGCTGGGCTGTTTGTGGCACAACTGTTTGCTGCTGGAGCCCACCCATCCTGTATCAGTTCTGCTGCTGCTCTGCCAAACACCTCAGAAAGCTGCTGAAATGCATACAGGAATCTAAACTTCATCTCAGAGGTTCATTCCAGATTCTGGGCAGTGTAATGACACTTGGGGAGTGGGGCATTTCTCTGGCATTTCAGTGTGCACTGATAGAGCCCTGCAGGTACACAGGGATTCTTGGCTTATCCTGCTAGTGTGCAATTACTAGTGACACAGGGAAGTATCCTATCTGGGAATAGGAGTGGCTGATTGGCTCTTACCTTTTGGGAATATCCTTCAGCAGGTGAACTGTAGTTTCCTTACCATCTGCAAGTATCAGCAAGTGGTAGAAATTGAAGAGATCTGTCTTGAAGCTCTGTTGGGAACTGGTGGTGGGTGCTTTTATAGAATGGCACAAACAAGTCACGGTGAGAAGATGGAGAGGAAGATAAAGCCAGAACCAGGACATCTTCAGTACTGCCAAGTGAGATGACAAAAGTGGCTGTCATAGGAGAGAAAGGAATGTGACCCTCTCTTTCTGTGCCTTTCCTGGTATTAGTTATGATTCCAGCAAGCCAGGCATTCAAACAGTGCAAATCTCCATTTTGCTGAATTTTAAAAATTCACAGAAATATTCCTCAGAGGATCTCTGTGCAAAGATTTAATTCCAGAAACTGCTATGAAGTCTTTGATTAGAGGAAAAAACCGTAGCCAATGCAGCACAAGTGCAACATGACAGTTATTAAAAAAATCTTTTTGCTCCTGTCAGAATGAGTGGAAAATTACATTTAAAAGGTGTTTTTTTTTTTCCTGGTTTGTGATGCTCACTCATTAAGTTTCAAGGTTGTGCTATTTGTAATGGAACTAACTCTTGAAAATTCACAGGAGGTCACTATGTCCCAAATCCTGCTTCTGCTGTTCTGTCAGAAGTCATTGAATTTTTATTTTGTCCACTAGGACTATAGGTACGTGTAGATAAGAGGATCACAGTAACTTATCCAGAGCTGTGTAAGACACTGTTTGGTCAAAGGTGGAGAATCTTGGATAAGAAATCCTAAACTGTACTAGATTTTAAGCTCTGTATATCTCATTTGGAAGAAGGCTTTATCACTGTAGGGCAGTAATCTTGTTAGATTTTTGTGTTGCTTATCATTCTCATACCCGCATCACTTCCAGCCTATGTCAGCATTTGCTGCTCACTAGAACTGTAACAACCATATTGTATTCACTCTGGCAAGAGATTTTTAAAAATCAGTTATGTCCCTTTTTTCAACAGGCTTTATCAGCTTGAAATCTATGAAAGAAAAGTACAAAAGCAGTGCCCAGTGAAACTGATATTATTTAAACTGCTGTGTGCATTGCCCAGAGCTGCACAGAGGAGGAGACTCCAGTTAGGACAGGGAATTTTGACTTTGGACTATGTGCAGTTACTGATTATAACTTACAACTCTTTTGTCTGCCACATCCAGTTTCAGGAGGTATGGAAGTGGAAAAGGCATAGATCTTTAATGCAGGTGCCAGCTGTAGCTCAGGGATTTGGAAAGCAGAGGGAGCTCTGTGTGCAAGATCCCTTTTTTGAGGAAAAAGTATCCTATTGCATCTTACAAGCAGCAAGGAGTAAAGATCCTGGTTAAATCTGGTTATTGGCTGCTGGTAGGAGAAAACAGGCAAGACAAAGCCTCAATTCTTTGTCATTATAATTTCTTTCTGAGATCAGCTCTTTCCATAGTGCCTTTAAATATGTGGAAGATTTTAGGCGGTCAAATCTCCAGTTCAGCACACCTGCTGTCCATTGCAGTTAAAGTGGCTTTATAAAGTGGCTTCCTTTTTAAATCCATTTCAAACACACACTTAAATATAAATTGAGTACATCTGTAGGTTTTTATGTGCAAGATCTGTGATTCCCTTTGTTATCAGTGAGATGATTATGGAAATTCTCATTAACAAGTTATCTGAAGGTCCCTCTCAACATCCAGGTAAAGTTGGTTTATTCTCTGCCTGTTTGTACTCTTTTGGCACCTGGTTGAATGCAGGCTTAAACAACAATCTGAAAAAGTTGAAGGAATAGTTAAGATTTCCATATCAATTCCATTTTAATGCTCTTATAAGAGAGCTTTTCCTTATGACTCTGAGTCACTTTGCCACTTGGTTATTCCTGTAGTCTAATTATAGCTTACAGATTTAGAATAGAACCCCAAATATTTTGTTTTACCTCTGACAGTGGAATCTGAGTTGCTCTGTGCTTTGGAGAGGATTAAAAAAAAGAAAAGCCTTTCTGCTGCTTAAATGACAGGATCTTGCAAACCACACTGATACCACAGCAGCTCAGCTTTTCTTGTCCAGGAAAACAAACTAAGCGATCAACAAACCTATAATCAGCTTATCCCAAAGAGAGCATCATCCCAAAGGTTATTTTCACTCAATTACACAAACAATATATTTTCAGTGTTTGTTACACAAAAAATACTATGCTTACCTATAATGTTCTGGGTTAGATGATCCTCAGAACACTCGCTTTCTTTGCCAAAAAGGCATAAAAGAACATAGGCTTTTCAGATCTCTGTAGGCAGATGAAAATCAGAACGGTGCAACCAGTTTAACAGGACAGAACTGATTTTTCCATATGGCTCCTGAACAGACATAGCAACCAAAATGCTTGCGGTCCTTCAAGAAAAGTAAAAGAAAGAAAACCAAAAACAAAAAACACAGCAGGATTTTGTGTTTTCTTCAGCTGGGTGTTTTCAAGGTTGTTTCCAAGTGGCCCAAGTGCTGCTGGCTGTCGCTGCCGGGGCAGTGCAGCATCGGGAGCGCTGCTCCTGCGCCTGGGTCCGCCCGGCTGCTCCTGCAGCCCGCTCCCAGCGCCGCTGGCCGGGAGCGGGTCTGTCACTGCAAGGCACAGTGCGAAGGAGGGGGGAGAGGGAGATGGGAGCGGAACACGGTTAACCCTTGTCAGCCTTTAATCCAAGCCAGCCAGGGGTGCGCCGCTCCTCCAGAAAACTACTGTGTTAGCAGCTGGCTGCTCGTCCCGAGGAGCGGGGCTCTCCCTGTCCCCGGCACTGCAGGAGCTCCGCATCCGCTCAGGTGCGCGGAGTTTCTGCTGTGGGGCCGTATGGGCACAACAAGTGCTGACCTAAAGCAGAGAAGGCAAAAAAAGCTGCCAGGGAGAGAATGCTCTGCATTTTTAAAGCAGACTGGAATTAGCAATCCTTTGAAGACTGTCAGGAGTCTACTGAATAGAGCTGAGCAGTTTTCTTGGCTTAGAGAGGCTGTGTAAGAAAGAAACTCCAAAAGTGCCTGGGCTGGGGGAGCATTTCTGATGTGAAAGCAGTTGTGGCTGACGGGAGGAGGCAGCAAAAGGGTGCATTGCAAGTGGCTCACAGCAAGCCAAGCACTTGCTTGTTGGGGCTACAAAGCAGTTGTAGCAAAGCCATGGTTCTTTTCAGGCTGCTCCTGCTGAGTGAGAGCAGTGCATGGCTGGGATTCACAGGCTGCTTGTACTTCTTGGCCTGGGATATCAGGACATCTTTCCTGGGATTGGTCCTGTGGAGATGCCTGCTCAGAAAGGCAAGCCCCAGAAAGCTGCATGAGCTTCCAGGCAGGCACCTTGCAGGGGGCACAGATAGAATATTGTAGGGAGGCTCTGCTTTTAAAACAAGTCTCTTGTCCAGTGTTTGATGAATGACTTGCAGTAACCCTTTACTCTTGTCTCCCTGGATTCAGAGTTAGATTGTTTAAGCCTTCCCAAGACTAAAAGCTTGCTAAGAAGAGGGCCAGATAAGGGAGAAGTAGAAAGAGGTTTCCACAAATTCTACACAGCAGATCCTTCTGAAAATGTAAATCTGTTCATCAACTGATGTAAGAGAAATATTTACAGTCCAGAACGTGGCAGGAATAGTTAGGCTGTTCATGAATTGTTTGCTCAAAGGTTTTACTGAGCAACTGGGCTTTTACCAAGGGACAGTATGTGGGAGCCTTGGTGCAGACACTGTATGATCAAGGTATTGGCACTGTGGAGCTATGAGGGGCGTTGCTGGACATATGCTAGACAACTGGCAAAAGTAGGGTAAATGGCAAACAGGGCCTGTCAGGTAAACCATCATTCTGGTGTGAAATCCAGCCCAGGTCAAGTCTGTGTAACAGATCTGGGAACTAATGAAAATGTAATCACCAAGCCAGAACCAAACTGTTTCCTTAGTAGAAGAGAAACAGGAGAAAAAGCTTGTTGGTGCAAAGTCCAGCAATGTCCCAGAGCAGACCTGGAAGAGGGAAACGAAGGTCAGATGAGGTGCATCAAAATTGTGCTCTGAAAACAGGACATGAAATTTGTTTTCACAGAAAAAAAAGATTAGTCACAATATAAGTGCAGGGACTACAGTCTGTTTTTGCTGGGAGTTTGGAGGGACTCATGGGTGGAAGCAGGGAAAATTGTAGGCTGGCAACCAGTGCTGAGTAGGGACATCTCTGGGAGAAAATTTCAGAAGCAAATGTCACTCGTGTCTGATAAAATCTCTGAATCTGGATGGAGTGGGTGTGTTTGTTTTAGAAGGGATGGACTTTGTCTTGTCCTCTCCAAACCTTCCCACTGCCATCAAAATGAACCATTACCCTCAGCAAAATCCAGCTTCCAGAGAAGGCAGTGGGAGTCTTTCCTTTGGCCGTCATTTCAGAGTTGAAAGCCAAATGCTAGAAGGAAGCCTCTGTCTTCCACTGAATAAAACATGAGCAAGGATGTCAGGTGAAAAAGGCTGATGATGGTTTAAGTATGGAAATAATCCAGTTCCTCTGTGGACAATTTCTCACGTACTTCCCATATGTGTCTGCTTACATGCTTTGCTGGAGCAGGATCCGTGCTTGTAAATTTTCAGAGAGGCTCATTGAAGCACAATCAAAAGGGAAAAAGGTATCCTCTATGGAGCAAGTAAAGAGCTAAATTCATAACTTGTACAGCTTTACTGAACTCAGTGAAGTTACAAGAGGGATAAAACAGTCCTTGATTTGGCAAAAAATTGGTACAATGGCCTTTTCAGTAGAACAAGTCTAATGATCAGGCTCTGCTCTCCTCAGAGCTGAGTTGGTGACTTCAAGAAGGCTGTTCAGAGATCCTACTGCTGTTCCAACCCTGCTGCCCATCCACACCTCTCATAAGTGTGAGAGATGGAGCACCTTTGACACCAGAGACTTGATTTATACTCAGTTGTGTAGTGGCTCTGCTCAAAGATCAGTATTGCTAAAACAAAGGAGCTGCTTTGAAATGGGAGCAAAAAGCTGGACTTGTGGGTTTAGCTTGAAGCTCTCAAAGACTCTTCAGATGTTTGTTCCCTGGAACTGCAGTTCAAAGTTCTGTACTCAGGTGAGGGATTCTGCAGGCCAGGGGAGTGGGCTGCAGAGTTGGCAGCACTGCCCCAGAGCAGGCTCTGCCTGCAGGATTTGGTTGCTGTTTCATGGCATGCCTTGCACAGGGAGGCTCACCCTGGCTCTCACCCCACTGAGCACAGCTCTGAGAATTGTATCATACTGCTTTGTACTTGGCAAGGAGATGCAAAAAATGGACCATGGGTATTTCTGATGAAGAATTTCCCTGCCCTGGCAGCGTTCTTTGAGCTGGTTTGGTCACTTCCATCAGGAAAGTGTGTCTGGGAATAGCAAGAGCTCCAGTCCTCCCTGCTAGTGTGATGCAGGGGAGAGTGGGAACAGGGCTGCACTGTCTTCCAGTCCATCCCCAGCTGCATCAGTCCCTGGCCATTAATTCTGGCCATTCCCAAGCACAGACAACTTCCCTGTGCCTCCAGCCCAGCCTCGGGAATTCTGTTTCATGAAACTCTGTAAGCAAATTAAAAATGCATGGGGAAAAAGAAATCTAATCTTTCAGTTATGAGATGAGCAGTATTCTCCCTTTCTGGCTTTTATACATGCACATATGTATTCCATCAACAAGTGAGGTAGAATTGTTGGTCTTTGGCTCCCAGCTACCTGTCTGCTTGCAAAATGCCTTTTGAACTCATCTTGCTGTATAAACTACCTTTATAGCTCCCAGCAGAAGTAGCTATGGATGTCTAATGGGGGGAATTACAGCATCCAAACACATTCTGCATTTTCAATTGCTTCAAGTTGCAATCTATTCCTCTTAGCAAAAGCATCTGACTTGCCCTTGTGGCTATGGAAAGGGGGACACAAATTTCTGTAAAATCCCCTCCCAAGTGGAAACGTTGTCCAAATCACTGCTTGATGGTTACTGGAGCCAGTATGTCCTTGATGATTCCTTCTGGTTAGTATTATTGCTCAAAAAATATCATCCTAGACACACAGCTGGACTCCAGAAAGAGTCACACTTTCCTTTGAAGCTGTGAAAGTCAATCCTAAACAAAAGTCTGGCACTTAAAGCCTACTGAGGGTACGTTGGTGGGGCAGCTGCTTTTATTTCTTCCAGGTTTTGTCAAATCCTGGCAATGCAAAGGACTGTCAAATGAGAAAAGCCCTAAGTCTGTTCCTATTCAGAGGCATTCGTAACCAGGAGAGACAGGGAATTGCTTCTAAGTCAAAAGAATTTTCCTGCAGCCTGTACCCAGGTGAGAATCTAGGAATAGGTTGTTTAGGGGGCTGGTATGTTTGTAGGATAAAAAGCCAGTGATCTACACTTTGGACCTGTAGCTCCAATTATGGCATGTCTGTGCTGAAATGTTCTCCAGGGAATGAAACAGTGTTACTTGATATCCACTAACGTTACTTGAGTTTTTCCTCAGCAGTCTCTCTGCAGGATAAGATGCTGGCACTTGAAAATGATCTTTTTTGTTGCTGTTGAAACTAAACAGGGTCTTGAAGGGTCTTTTAGTGAATAGCAAAATAAATATTATGGACACTTGATTGTTCCTCACTATTCTCATATTCCATATTTTCAAGAATGGTTGGAATTGCTCAGACAAGTCTATCAAGAAATGATAGATATTATGTAGGGAATATCTCCTGCACAAAGCTGATTTTGCAGGATCTGAGAGATTGTTTCTGAGGTTAGTATATTCCACTTTATGGGAAAATTCCTTATTTTTAGGGTAAATTTGTTCTTCTACAGGTATAAATTCAGTGCAATAGAAAGATCTTCAAGTACTCAGCTAGGAGTCAGTGTTACACTGACAGCTTCTCTATGAATTAAAGAGGAAAACATATTGAAAGTCCTGAGCTGCTACTTTCATTTCCTTTTCCTTTTACTATAGCCCCTTGGCTTCCAGGATTTTAGGTTAAGTCCTGTTAAATGATTTCTTAGAAAATACCTACAGAATTCCCTAGAAGTCCTCAAAGCAGCATAACAGTTTGGGCAAGTATGGAAAAATAAGGTGATGTTTCCACCTTAGCTGAAAACTGCTGGTTATCTCAGTTAAGAGAGTCACAAGCAGAATGAAGTGGTGCTCTCTGTAATCACTGTTCTAATAGGGTAATCCTGCATTTTGGTTTTAGCTACAGTGTTGTGTTTTTTTTTTTTTTTTTTTTTTTTTTTTTTTTTTTTTTTTTTTTAATATGACAGAGGATTAAACTCGAGCAAACAGAACTAACCCAGACTGGTGGATAAGGAGCATCCAGGTGTTTCCTGTGCTGGAGGTTCTGAAGTGCTGGGTCACCCCTTTCAGTGTCAGGTTCAAGAGGGGCAGGGAATGCTGAGCAGCCAGACTGTTGTTCTTAAAACAAGTAGGGGCCTGCTGACTTCCATGCATCTTTCAATGCTCTCTGATCCTGTGCAACTCCATCAGAGTTTTAAAAACACCTTCAGTCTGACCAAGAGGCCTTTCATCTCCTAGTTGCTGCTTTCATTTACAGCATCTCACTTTACTCTTGGGCTGCTGGGTCCCCTCCTTCCATTGCATAGCTAGGGGAGTTTGCAAACAACCCCGGTTTCCACCTACAGCACTGAACAGTTTTTTAGAAGGCTGTGATTATTGGTCCTTGCCTTTTGTCCCCGTGGGCTACACCAGTTTGCTCCTGAGAGCTTTAAAATAAAACCTGCCTTTTGCAGCACTGGAAAGCAGCCTGAATAAATCTCCCTGTCCAGACCTCCTCTCTGGTGGCTGGCAGAGGAGGAGTTAACCACTGTCCTCTTTTCTGCCTTTGCTGGCTGGAGTCACTGGCACCCCATCTGGTCCAGGCTGTCCAGAGCTCTTCCCAGAATTCTCTGGGGAAGGCACTACAATATCCAGGAATTTTAACAATCCTAAACAGATTGGGGGCCACATATGGATGAAAATGACTAGATTATAAGAAATCCAATCACATTTGCTGCCCTAGCTGTATATTTTTAAGCATTTGAAATCAGGCTTTTTGCTCAATTACAAATATTTTACATGCAGCATAGATAAAGTCGTTATGTTTGTCTCTCCATCTTGTCCCCAGAGGAATAGTATTGATTTTAATGTTTGATTGTAGGAATTTGATTAATATAATCTACCACTTTTGTCATAAATCATCACAGTAACGTTCTGTATATGATAATCAGGCTGCAGAGAAGGACCACTGGCCATGGTCATACTTGGGTCTATAGGAGTGGAAATGTACTCTCCATGCTTTTTTTTTTTTTTTTTTTTTTTCTGTTTTGTTTACTCTAGTGTGTGTGGGGTTTTTTCTGTTCAATTTAAAAGAGATGGATATTTCATGGCTGACCTTAGCAATAAGAGTTTTTTTTCCTGTGAAACCATTTTTATTTGGCGATGTCCTCAGCTGCATGGAGAGCACCTTCGCACTCGCGTGGGCACCTCCGTGCCAGTCTGTTTTCTGTTCTTTGCACTCAGCTCCTTGTGGTCCTCCATGACTCCAACACCTGGGAATGCTGTGCTTGCCCCATCTGTTCCTCAGCTTACCTGTCTCCTTTTCTCTCTGGCTGTCACCTCCTCCTTTCTCATCTTTGCATGGGGTTGGTAAATGCTCACACCAAGGAGCAGGAATACAGGTCCTGCCAAAGTTACGGAGGGCCTTGCAAAATGACCAATGCAGCATTTTGTGCAAAGGGAAGCTTGAAAGGTCACCAAAGCAGAAGAGCCCCATAGGGAATCCTCATAGTGGAAATAGGGAGCTAGTTGGTCTGGTTCTGCTTGATTCCCTTCCCATAGCCCAAAAGTTTTGCCTGGGGTGAATTTTCCACTTGGAAAGTTTTATTTGAAGAATTGTCTTGCTAATTCTTATTCTGCTGTCTTGGATAAGTTGTTAAGTCCTCAAGCACCCCTGAAGGAAGCAGCCTGCCAGGCTGTGGAAAGCAGTGAATGCTCTACTAGGACAGCCTAAAAACTGCAGAGAGCTTTATCTGGTCCCTGACACTGGTCTGCATCCGATATCTTAGCAGGAGGTTTTCCTGTGCATAGTAACACACCTAAGACCAGTGATTAACAGCAGTGGCTGCAGCCAGCTAATGCTTCAGAGCCTCTGTCAAAATCACACTGTTGATTTAAAAAAAAAATAAAATAAAAAAAAATTACTGCTTTAAATTTACAACCTGCTTTATAGACTCATTAATTTTTCATGGGGGAAGGATGAATGAGTGGCTGGGGAGGAGGTCAGAATATGCTATTTACACTTAATTTATAAATTATGAACTTGAAAGCTGACACTTTATGATGCCTGTATCATTTCATAATGAAATTGAATGAATCTCTCTGCCTCTGTGCAGGATCTGGCACAACATTAACATTTATGCTGCAGGGCAGTTTCTAGCAGCAGTGACTGAGCACAGCACAGCCCTTTGGTGGAAGAGGGATTTCCTTTGCATTTTCCTCATGCTCCCACTTTCCAGTGGCAGAGGTTTGACCCTCACCTTCTGCAGATTGCAGGTTGCCCATCAGAGTCCCAGCATGGCCTGAAGAGGCAATGTGACTCTGTCATGACTCCAGAACTGTGTGGCTCCATCTCCATCCCCATGGAAAGACTCCACTAAGTCACCCCACGAGGCCTCTGCAGCTCAAAGGGGAAACTAAGATTCCAGTGGTGCAAACTGAGCTGTCCAGGGCAGGGATCAGAGAGCTTGCCTGTTCTGTGCCTCTGCTGTATTCAAGTGACCCCCATGGCCAATTTCCTGCACTCAGGGATGGGCATCTGGCAGGTCCTCTGACAGGAGGTGATGGCACTGCCAAGGCAGGAACACAGAGGATTTGGGGAGACCCCACCTTTCACATGATGCACACTGGGACTGGGTTTGCACCAAAGCAGAAGTGTATGTGCAGAGAAAGCGCAGCCACAAGCTCAGGGGGGACTAATTCAGAGCTCTCCCTTTGCTGACACAGCTACTTGTGCATCAGACTTGGTCTGTGTTAAAATACTGCTCCTGACATAGGTTAGCTCTGGTGGTGTCCAGCTTTTCAGATTTATTCCTAACAGCAGCCTCATTTATCTTACCACTTGGCCAGTGGCCACTTCTTGCTGAGTCTTGTCTTTGACTTTCAGTGTGAAATTAAATTTTCACCACCTTGTTAGTGCTCCCTATGAGTGTACAGCTTTCCAGGGAGCTGCTCGGGGTAGGACTCAGGGGTTGGATTTGGTGATCCTTGTGGGTGCCTTCCAATTCAGGCTATCCTGTGGTTCTCTGGCTGCCTCAGCACAGGGTGGTTTGAGAAGCCTGTCCCATAAGTGATGTCCTGCACTGGCAGCCCCTCGGCTTCCTGCTCCCATGCCCAGTTTCCTTTTGGGGATTCAGGCCAAACTATTTCAGGAAGAGGTTTCCTCAAAGGTTTGAAGAGACCTAGTCAAAGAGGAGTGATCATCACAAATCCTTGAGTTTTCCTTCTCTATCTGTGGATTTAATGTAGTGCCTTTTTCCTTCCCTACTTGGAACAGTTCTTGGCTTGAGTCAGACTTGATTGTAATTTGTGTCTGTCTAATATCAGGATGGATACTAAGAATAAGGTACTTAATATTGTGACATTGCCAGAATGTTTGCATCAGTAAGCACATCTGGAATATGTGTCAATTGACATTCATTTGTATTTTCTTTGAGCAATGATTAGAGATTTCTTGTTGCTGGATTTCACCAGCCATAAGCATGTACCGTAGGAAACAGACCCATTACCTGCTTTTGACATTCCCTGCATCTTTCATATGGAGGGCTACTGCTGTTTGGGTGCTGTTTCTCCTCTAGGCTGTTGGATCTTATTTTTATGTTACAGCTTAGAGTGACAGGGGAGCTGGGGGCTGTGTCTGACCCTTCCACATGGGGAATAATAGATTTCATTGCTCTGAAGGCACAGGATTTGGACCAGGCCAATGGTGGGATGTTCCTGTCACAGAAGGGGCCTCTCTGTGGAAGTTAACATGGAAGTCAGCTGGAGGAAAAAGGCATCATTCCAAAATGTGCTGGTGCACAGGGTAAATAGCAGGCAATCCCTGAGCTTCTGGAGGGGGTAAAAGAACAGAGCTTCAGCTGCTGTTTAATTTTCCAAGCAGACAGTGCCCTGGGAGGAGTCAGGGTCATAAGGCAGGGTCAGGAAATGTCTCTCCTCAGGACCAGCTCCCTGTTTCTCTTCAAATTCATTTAGGCTTGGGACAACAGAAGTGCTGCTCCAGATGGCAGGGGGGGCACTCCCTGTGACATGGAGAGGGGCTGCTCTCTGAGGGCCAAAGGGATGAGGGGGTGAATAGGGAGCCAGGAGGTGAGGCAGAGCAGGGAGTGGGAACAGCCACACCATTTTAGCTCCAGGTCACTGCCTCCAAAGGCTGGGGCTGGCAGGTGGGCAGCATTTTGACAGTCAGACTCTCTTGGCTGGAACAGCATGCACGGCTGTGTGATCTGTTCTGTTGTTTCCACAACCTGGTATATTACAAAGGCCAAAGAATAAAAATGTGTCCCCTCTCACCTGGCTTCTGGGGTCAGCTTCTTGGGCATATGGTATCCCAGATTTATAGTTCTGATTTATGGTAATGAATCTCCTTTTCACAGGGGAATAGAGGAAGAATCAGAAGTAGAACTAGCAACTGCTGGGAAACCAGTGATCGGTGTCCACTCTGGGAGAAAATATTTCTAACCAAAACTGTTCCCAGCAGTACTGTCAGTGAAGCCACAGCCAATTCCTAGAGGAATTAATTTCTTCATAATTGTATTTGATGAGCATTTTTGTCATGCTAGCTGAGTGATTGTGCTGCTGTCACCAGGGAACTTCTGCAAATCGATTAAAAATGTTTTTTCACTTCTTTATGCACCTGACTTACCTGATGGAGGTGAAAAAAATCTCATAATGCATCTTGGCTCAGAGAAAAAATGCTAAAAGAGGATTGGAAGAGAAAGGTGGGAAAAAAAGTGGATTTTCTTGAAGGATCTACTTGGAAATACGAAGTAGGTTGTCAGTGCAATTCATTCAAGTGATAATGTCTCTCTGCCATCATATTTCAAGTACAAGACCACAGGAAATGAAATTTGCCTTCACACTCCAACATGCCAATCTGACCCAGCCATAGAGGGAAGCACAGCCAGGGAATGAATGCTGCAGCCATATGAAAGGTAACAGGCAGCTAAGGAAAGCCAGCAGTCTAAATGGACAAGACAAATGAGCTGTTGTTTGGGCCAAGTTGGCTTTGCTCCTCCCTTTCAGAAGCCCACACTGTGAGCTCTGTGCACTTTGGAGCAGATGATCAGGTTAGTCCCATTGTGCTCTTATGAAACAATTCAACAAAGTATTTTCGAAGTGCTGTGGGTTTGTTTTAATATCAATGTCACACCTTTACTGAGCGATCCCATTTTCCTTTCTTCCCAACAACAATAAAAGTGCTCGAGAGCCTCAATCTGCAAGTGCTGCTCATGAATTATTAACAAGTCTTCTCCTGCCAGGGAAGTTATGCACAGGGTGAGCGGTTATGGAGCTGAGCCTTTGGCCCAGGGAGCCATTCTGCCTTAGAAAGGTGCTGAGAATGTGCTGGTAATTGAACGTTTTAGAAAGCCAATTAAAAAATGATTAGTGCTGCAAACAGCACAGCGTGGCCAGAGGTGGGCCCCTCATCTTGGAGACGGAACCCCCAACACACACATTTTTATCATCTCTATGTAGCTGCTAACTCACAAAAGGGGCTAGGAAATCTGGCAGTCTGACCACATATTTTCCACTTTTGAAAATGAAACGCGTGTGACCATTTCTCCGAGCTGCCTTGAGAGTATCCTACCTATTAACTTTCCACATAAGAGATTTCCCTGAGATTTTCCACTTCTCTAAAACCACCCTTTCCCTTGTTGGCTGCTCCCGCAGGAGGATCTGGGGCTGCAGCTACCTTCATTATTTGGAAATGGTAGGTCAGTACTGCTCTGCAGAGAGAGCACAAGTGCAGATTATATTAATGCTCAGGGAAAGAGATTGCTTTGATAACTCAGTGAAAAACCTGCTCCCTCTCGGCTCACCCACTGTAAGGCTGCAAAGACCTTTTTGGGGATAAAGAGTAGTTCAGTAGTTTTGACTTCTCTGCCTGACTGCTCCAGCTAGCAAACAGCCTGCACTCCACTGGCATGTCCATACTCCCTCCAGCCTAACAATGAGGAACAAGTGTAGCAGCTGCTCTTTTCTTGCAGGACAAGCTGAGTGTCAAACGTGGCTTGCAAGACATAAGAGCCTTCTTTGAAAATAGAGGATAAAGCTCTCCTTCCTCCTGGAGGTGCTCTGTTAAGGCACCAGCTCCTGCTGAGCTGCTGTGGGTTTGGAGCTCAGTTTCTCTTGGGATTTTTGTCTGGTGTACTTCAAGCACTTGTGAGGGGTGTGCACTCATTTTATTACACAAGCATTAGTGCGTACCAGCATTTAAATATGCAGACACAAAGGCTTCGAACTGTGCATGACTTTGAAGTCCTGTTACAGAGGTCTTCTGTCTAATTAAAATCTATTTTGGCCTCTTTGGCTGATCCTATTTTATTTGATAAAAAGAGATAGAGGGCCTACTTTCTCCTTGATGCCTTCCTTAGGCTTCTTCAGCAGGTAACAGCATATGTAAACTGGGATGGCATGATAGTGGCTGGTCCAAACAGAGGAAGACAAGTACTTTGATTGCATTTCCTTTGAGCCCTGCCTCTTATTTTTCCATTTTCTTATTTTTTCTACATGTTCCCACCTCAGTTAATTTCATTTTATTTCCCTTCTATTCCTCATTTTGTCTCCATTATTCAGGCGATTTATAGTTTTGGGCTGGTGTTTGTCTTTGGTCCGCCTCCTCTGTTCAGTGAGAAATACAACAATATTTTTACCTTCTTACTAAACCCCATGTCAGGAAGATTTAAGAAATATTTACAAACCCTGGCAAAACCACAAACTGCTCTAGGTGCCAAAAATTAAAACTACTGAATAACCATCTGGAAATAATAGCAATAGTTTCACAGTTAACTTATAATAGTCATAGCATAGCTGTAGCTATGCTTATATTTTACCTATATTAAAATACCATTTTCTGAACTATATGTAGAGAGGTTAGACTGCAGTTTGACAGGTTGTGCTGCCCTTGAAATTTCTGCCATCAAGCATATTTTAAAAGCCAATTGATGATACCATGTGTGGTGACAATACCTCTATTTCTGTCTGTCAGTAATGGACAGTATGTGAGAGGTGGTATATCAACTTCTTAATTGCATTGTAATGTATATAGGTTCTTCAGCCTGTATTAGGTCTCTGCCTTTGACCTTGAGAGTCCTGAGACAGCAGGATTCCCTGCTGCTTTTGGCAGGAGGTGGCACAATCAGACCTGGATTGAACACTTTGCATCATCCTGATGGGGTTTGAAGACAGACCGATGAGGGTTTGACTGACTGACAGACAAGCCCTGGGCGTGACACTGGCCTGAAGAAACACAAAAGCTTTTGGGACAAGGCCCAAGCTTTAGGGGGCTTTGGGCCCTCTGTAGGGTGAGCCCACAAAAAAGACCCTCAATATTTTATGGGGAACCTGCCTCTGTATTTAACATGCATTTAGAGAATGGCAACATCAAATAAAAGCTGTGATCAGATCTGCTCACTATATCAGCTTGAATGACTTTTTTTTTTTACTGTGTGTTATGCATGTTCATGCACAGCCCCTTTCCCCTCTCCCATGGAGAGGCATTCCCAGTGTGAACGCTTCCAGCAGGATTATCTGCTGCACGAGCATTCCCTTAGCTCCCAGCACAGCTTTACAGGCACCTCCTTGGTGTAAGGATGGGACATGCAGCTTGGTGGCAAGAGTACAGGTGGTGGGGACAATGTCAGATGTGAGAATTCTCTCAGAGAGGCCCCAGACATGGACATACTCCTCATGAGCAGTCCCTGTGAGACAGAGGGGTGACCCTTGCTGTGCAGGAAATCTTTGCAAACTCTTTGAACTAAAGCAGCTTTTTAAGCTAAAATAGAAGAGCACTTAGGCTCTTTGAACACTGGCAGTACTACTCGGTGGTACTTTCCCTGCTAGCCTGTCCTTCAAAAGATTTTAGCCTGCATTCTTGCCCCACCTGCTGTGTCTCTGTATTTTAGAAAGAAGAGATTCCTTCCTTGCAGAGCTGCTGCTATCCAAAGGACAAAATACCAACCAGCATGACTCTCGTCTCCTCTGTCACAGGTATGAGGAAAGAGGGAACCTTTATTAATGGAAACTTAATTCATCATATGTGATTTTGTAGACTGATGAACAGACTTATTTATAATGCTGTGAAGAAGCTGTGCTAGGGATGATGGTACAAGAACAAATTTAGTAGAATGAAATAATAGTATTTCCTGCTTAAGAAGGGATCTCAGCCCCATCCAGTCAGCCCTAAGAAAATGCAGAACATGCAATATCTAATTCTGTACTAAGGATTTTGGGGAGGAATTCCTCATATTTCTATGTCCAACCACAGAGCCTTTGGGAAGCATTCTGTTTACTACACTGAGGGGAAAAATTTCCACTCTTTAGCTAGGGATGAGAACTTGCACAGCTAGTGACCCCACTTGTGTCACAGAGTGGACATAAATGAGAGCTCAGGTTGCCTGTGTCCCTCATGATCTGGTCTTGAGACTTTAAGTACGTGGCTGCAGTTCCTCCCACACTGGAGTGCAGTCTGCCTGCAGACCATGACCCTCTTGTCCTTTCTCCCCTGGAGCAGGGCAGGGTGGGGATCCAGGCCCTGTGAACTGAGCTCTTCTGTGGGGAGGCACAGCTGGGAAAAACTCAGTCACTGATCTGTTCTTCAGAAGAGAGAAGATTAAGTAGGAGGCAAGACTGCTTCCTTAAGACTTTAATTTGGAGGTAGATGGATGCATTCTGAAATGAATGATAATCACTTAATCTATTGCTGCCTATGGTCTGTCTCAGGACATTTATCAGTGTTATCTGAGATGCAGTGTTATGTGAGATGGACTGGTGGGCAGATTTGTACAGCACAGCTTGATGTTGAGAGTCCATTAGATTTTCATCATTTATTCTCTTTATTGATTCACTGTTATACCACACTGCTGCTTCTCAGAAGTCAGGTAGTGCCTAAAAAGAAATAGTTCCTCAATTTCCTCACCTCCACTGAGGTCCTACAGTTCTGTGCTGTGTTTCCAAACACGTCCTCAGCTCTTCGATCTTTTTTCTGACGTCAGGTCACCAACTCGATCACAAATGAGATCTCCATTTTGGACATACCTGAGTGCACATCACACTGCAAGCCTTCAATTCAGGCCTTGGGTTCCCAATGCTTTGTTATTCCCTCTCATTCACTTTCTTCTTCACTTCTCTGGGTGAGTGATCTCTGTATTTCTGTTCTCCTCCCAATACACCTCTCACTCCTGTCAGATTTGGGTACTTTTGGTAAGGATAGGAACCAATGCCCCATCAGCACAGTCAGAGGCTGTGCAGAACCTGCTGCCACATAGGAAAAGGGCACAAGCAGGTTATTGCAAACTGGATGGAAGTATGCTGAGGAATCTGAAAGGATCACCTTGTATAAACAGTTTAAATAGTTTTGAAAGTAATTTTTAGACAGTGAGCCTGTGCAGTCTCATTGCATTGAGTAAAACCTAAGCAAGCACACTGCTTACACTCTGTGTGGAGGTGAAGCCACTCTCCAGGGCAGTTTGCTCCTGGCAGCCCAGGAGAAGAATGGTCACAGCCTTCCTGAATCTGATGCTATTTGTCATGTATTTTTCTGCAGTGTCTGCTCTGGGGATGGACATAGGCTATCTATCTGCAGAGCTGCCAATCAATAACTTTCAATGAGATTCACTTAATTTTTAAGCTAGAGAACAATCACACTTCACCAGGAGACGAGGACAAGTCAGTGAGTTAGCTTGGTGTGTTTTGCTGTTATCTCTCTATCCATGTTGTACTGAGACTTACAGACAAAGTCTCTAGAGAATTCACTTGTCCTTCTGCTGGCTACATAACTGCTAAGCTTTGTAAGGAAACTAGCTCTTACCAGTCCCACTAATAAGTGTTCATGGCCCTGATGAGCCTCAGCAGAGGCTCACCCACAGCCCCTGCCATGCCCAGGTGCTCTATTTAGGCTCACAGGTTGGTGCTTCTGGCCAGAGCTCTGGAGCAGAAATGCTTGTTTCTGGCTCATGTGTGCTTGTGCCTGGATGTTTTGGTTTCTGCAAAAGGTGAGTTTTGTCTCAGTGCTGCCAGGAATGCAGAACCAGGATTGCAAAAGCAGCATCCTTTGTGTTTGCAGTCAGCCAGGCACTGTCCAGGGGTGCTGCATGCCACTTTGGAGAGCTGTTGACATGGAGCCTGGAAAGATGAGGCTCTAAAATGCACTCATTGTACCCACATCTCAGCAGCTGTAGTTCACTTTTGGTCTGACTCCTCAAAGGTGTAGAGGAAATGGATTGTGCTTCTATGGATTCACAAGTTCTTATTGCTGGCTGCATGTTACCTGGCAGACTACTGGGTCCCAATTTGACAGCTGAGGAAAAGTAGAGGAATTCAACCATTCTTTAAATGAAGCAAGAAAAAAAAATCAAATTTTATATCATCCCTCACAACTACAACTGTGCTTGGCTCCCTTTCAGCTCAGATGTGGAAAATGTGTCTGGAAGTAGTCGGAGACACCTATTACGAATCTGTCTTTACAGCTAATTCCTGAAAGTCTTTCTGTTCATCAGCATCCCTGCATATGCCTTGTGAGCCAGCCCAGCAGGTGTGTGAATGGTGCTTGTTCCTCTGTCACCAACTCTTGGCACACACAGAGTGGGCAGGGGAGCTGTTCTGGAGTCTGCTGCTCGCCCTTTGCATGTCAGCGTTTCCTGGCAGGCTGTCACAGGACACAAATAACAGCAGAAGGGATGCAGACAGGGGCAGTGACCTTGGCAGGCTGTTTTCCCACAAGGCCTGGGGCCAGCCTCTGGTCTCAGGCACTCATTATTTCCAGTGGGATCGACAGGAAAACTAACAGTGAGGAGGAAGCAGATGCACTGCTATGGTCAGAGCAAAGTAGCAGTTAAATTTGATATTCAACTTGCCAAATTACCTCAGCTGAAAGTAATTTTGCAGCAACTGTGCACAAACTCAGCAGGCAGTGGTCCTGGAGGTGAATTTGAATTACTTGATAAGTGCTCAGCAAGTCTCTGTCTGCCTTTTATGTTTAGGGAATCTTATTCCTAAATTGCCTTGCTCTGTTGGTTGTATGCTTCTCATTTTGGGTTTGTACTTTGTAATTGGAATTGAGGGGCCAGAGTCTTGGTTCTTAACTGGAGACAGATTTTGACTGTTGCATTTGAAATTTTCTTTAAGTGAGACAGTGTTTGTTCCTTCATGGAGCTCCTAATACTGTTTGTAAGAGAGGAAAATACTACCCCATATTAGCTGTGAATGTAATAACACCTCTGAATAGGGACCAGGCTCTTAAGTTGATTTCTCCTTTCTTTTAGTCTTGTTCGGACCGGTCCAGGATTTCTTCTATAAGCTTGTAGTTTTTCTTCCTAGAAAAATGTTTTTTAACTGGAAAATGCCAGTCACACTTGACTATCTGCAGTTCAAATGCCACGAGGATGGATATATTCACATTAAAAGTCTTTGTGCATTCAACCCTCATGAGATCAAATGTCATGTGGGCTATCTGAATCATCCCAAACAACCAAATTGTCTTAATCAGTAAAAAATTGCATAATTATTCAGTGTGGTTCATAATTAAGGGTAAATGCTTGAAAGAAGCTCCTGTGAAGCCTGTGGTGAGGAATGCTGCAGAGGAAGGGTAGAAGAGGATGGCTATGCTGGGTGGAGAGCAGGGACTCCCTGATGCAGCCTGAGCCACTGTGTGGAGGTAGGAGCAGGCTGCTGAAATGGGGAATGTTTTATTTACTGTGCCATGATGTGCATCACACTTAGCATTTTGTTTCCTTTCAGTTGCCTTCTGCAGCAAGTCAGATGTGATGTAAATGATTAATTAGCTCCAAGTGTTATCACTTGGCCTGGGTTTGTCCAGGATGGCCCAGGCTGGATCTGTGCATGCAGCTATGCCATGGTGCCTCCTCAGGGAGCCCGTATTTCCAAATAAAGTTCAGGCAGGATGCATCAAGTATAGCTCAGGATGGGCCAAGAAAAATAATCAAGCAAGGTTAGGTATTTTTGCCAGAAAGCAGCCTTCCTACAGATGGCTTTGAGAGGTGGGGGTGGAGTGAGGCTGCCCTGCCTGGCCCTCCCCCTACAGCCTTCCTCCATGTGCAAAAGTGGAGTGTGCTGGGGAACTCAGGAACTGGGGCTGAGAGTCTCTGCCTTGTTTATAAGCACTGAGAGCTTTCACAGTTAAAGGTGAGCAGAGAGCTGCCAGGGCAGTTCAGACTGTACAGTCCTATCCACACTCCAGGTTCAGTGTCTGCTTTGGTGCCTCTGGTGCACCCTGTCTGTCTGACAGCCTTCCCTCCACTCACTGTCCCACTGCTCTGGCCACTTACTTTTCTAGACCCAGCCTGCTGAAAAGGCAAAGGGGACTAAAAGGAAAGCCTTGTAGTTTTGTTCCTTCAGAGCCTGGCAGCCAGCTGGCTCCCTACTCCTGAGAGCTATGAAATGATGCACTAAGTCTGCCCTTAGCTCTGAGCACTAAGTCTCTTTCCCCAATGACAGCATTATGTCCATTTCCTAAAAGCTTCTCAGGGCCAAGAGGTACCCGAGGGCTCGGGCAGGTACCTGCTTTCTCCCAGTCCTGCCAGCTCTTGCACAGGCCCTTGGGCAGCCAGGGCTAGTGCCAGGGGTTTGGACAGCAGCACAGGCAACCAGGGGCTGGGCTTGCCTCTGCTGCTGAGCCTGGACAGGCAGGGAGTGCTGGAGGGTACGTGGGTGTGGGAAGGCTGCTCTCAGATGTGGAGATGGGGGATTTTGGGGAAGGAGCAGGGAGAGATCCATTTTGCTGGGTCGGTCCTGTGTTACCCTTCCTGTAGGATGGATGGACAGCAAAGCATTTTGAGGTGTCTTCCCCTGTGCCCTCCCCGTTGGGTGGCAGTGCAGCCCTTTCAGGGGATGGGATGGCCAAAGGCTGCCTCACAAAGCACGAAAATGAGTATTGGCAGGTCCAGCTTCACTGGAATCCTGGGTGTCACTTTTGCGAAGCTTTCACTTTACTCCTGTTGGACATGGAAGACTGAGCTGGCACAGGCACTGGGCAGGGCAGCAGTCATGGGAGAATAAAAAAGCTTTTTAAGATGTTCCACTGGTATCATCCTGTTTCTCTACCAAACACAAAGCTCTCCTAAGCCCTGCTGTCCTAATTTTATTTTTAATCACTTTATCAGCTTGGTTGCAGACAGAGTAAAGAGAACAGTTTGTGTCTTTTCGAATTCCTCAGATTTTTCTGGTCAGAGATTCACAGAGGAAACTCATACCTGAGCCACTGGCATTGCCTATTACCTCCTGTATTCCACTCTCCATTCCCTGGCAGCTCATCCACACATATTAACTCCTGTGGGGCCCTCTTCCTCCCTCTTTGGGATTCACAGCTGTCCCCATCTCTGTGCTGTGAGCAGCCCTACCTGGAGCAGGTCTCCTTGGGGGTTTCAACTCCAGCAATATATTTATGAGAAAAAAAAGCCAAGGTACAAGTAAGAGATGGGGCTCATTCTCCACCCAGTGCTGTAAGGAATTTGCTGAAGTTGTGTGTCACTGGGGCCAGGCAGGGACTTGTGTCCCCAGATCCATGTGCTGGATGGCCATGCCTGCCACCTGCCAGTTCTGTGCTTGGAGATGAGCTGGAGAGAAATGTGGTGTCTTCATGGCCAATCTGGGAGCTCCAAGGGATGTGCTGCAACACAAGATTCCTCATGAATCCCTTGCCTGGCACTAATGGGAGCACAGCAGCTGTGAATAAATAAATTTGCTCTCTCCAGTAAAAATTGGGTTCCTTAATGGAGATGCAAGGGAAGTCCTCCAACCTTCTCCATGTTTAAAACAAAAACTGCCTGCTTGTTAGCTGTGGTTTGTTGTTTTTGCATGGGTCCTACAAATGGAAAGGATTCAGAAGGTTAAGCCCAGATGAGCTCATGCTGCTCAGCTGGATGATATTAGGAGTTAATCCCTTTGCGTGGTTCCATATTCTGTAATACCTCTCGAGCCTGATGATTGCAGCTGTATTTTAGAAGCTTTGTTTTTTAAAGATAATCTGGTGGAAGCGTGAAGCTAGTAGAAATAAATATTGTCTCCTTTCCATAGAAAAACAATATTTGTTTCCATATTTCAACTTCTCTTTGAACTGGCTTACAAAACAAATTCAAGATTGACTAGAGCCTTCCAGCGATGACTTGTAAAATTCAAATCTGTGATAGATGCAACTGGTAATGTTTCCCACAACTGCTGAAAGTAATTAAAGGTCTCCATCACATGTTTAATGACCATTTTGTTTCGTGGCTACTCAATAACTCTTTAGTTCCCTGTGGTTTGTCTTTGTGCTGCTGGCAGTTAGAAAGGCTGGTTTCTGGGAGCCCATGGACTGCTAAAGAGATTTAAAGAGATCATCAACCAGGTAATTTTGTTACCTTTTGGCTGTGAGATAATTAACTGTGTGTATAAAAAAATCTTCCCTGTAGACTGAAACTGCAAGCCGGTGCTTGGTTGACCCAGGGGTCCCAGCAAGGGTTCTTCATTCAATTCCCCTGGTAACAGAATGTCTTGGGGATTTGCTGCTGATGTGAAGTCCTCATGCCAGGTTTTTGAGCCATCTACCAAACTGCTGAGCCACTCATCCAGATTAACCTTGTTTCCATCTGTGTCACAGGACTCAGAGAGTGGAAAGTAACAGGAAAATAACAGACTTGCTCTCTTCGAAGCATTGTGGGAACGCTGCAATGCCCTAAGTGCAACATGCCTCCGAGCTAAATATCAATTAAAGTAAGCTTACTTTTGAAAGAAAGCCAGAGGATTGCTAATTCTGGCTTTCTTTGGAATTCTCATGAGTTTTGTTTACAGCTTCTGTGTTTAAAAAAAAAGAAATAAAAAGAGAGAATTCCATATGGTTGAAGTATGATCTGAGCAAATCCTAATAACTGCAAAGTCAGAAAGCAGAGTAAAGAGTTTAGCATAGGTAAGCAGGACTGTCTTTTAAGGTCTGAGCAAAAAGACAGAAGTCTCTAGAACACTGTGGCCTTGGTCTGGTCTGTCAGGACCTGTGAGGGTACCAAGGAGCTCTCTCTCCTCCCTAGCAGTGTTTAGTGTATCAGCAGTTACTCAGCTCTTCGTGGGCACATGCTCTGTGTCAAGAGTTGAACTCTGCAGGCACAAGGCAGAGGGGCTCTTTTCAAGATCTCCAGGATCTGTAAGTCAGTCAAGCAATTCTGAGGGCCAGGCTTTCAATTTAGGAATCCTTAGGGTAACCAGTGCCAGGAATGAAGCAGACAGTAATAGAAACAGTGTTTGTAAGGGAAGTAAGTGACAGAGGAGAAACAGATGGGAGGGGGGAAATCACCCTATTCTTATGTCATTCAGACGTTTCAATTGGGTTTTTTAATGTCTTTTCTTGATTCTTTTCCCACTCCTTCTTCTGGTCTCCTTTTCTGCTTCTCACCTGCTTAGATTCATATATTTGATAGAAAACATTTGTCTACTTTTTATCTGCAGAAATGCATAGAAGAGATTAGAGTTTAAGGCACCCCTGTTCTAGGTTGGAATTTGTGCAACTAAAATAGATTATCAGCATGGAAATTTGGCCAAGAACATATTGGCTCTTCTGCTGCTAGAGAATAGCTGGTCTTAGAGTTCATGAATTTGACTTGACAGGGCCAAATGGGAGGTAATTGGTGCTAAACATGAGACTTTTGACTTAATTTTTTTTTAATGGAATAGCTGTAACCACAAACCAGTTCCCCAGCACTGTGCACCTCCCTGGGTGGCTGTGTAAAAGCCTTTAGGGAGTGAATGTGTTGCTGAAAGGTCCCTGCTGTTGTACTTTGCCAAACCTGGAGCTCCAGGAGGTGCTGCTGCCAGCTGAGCACTCAGCGCAGCAGCACTTTCTGTCAGACTTGAGCTCTTCTGAGAGAAGCATGGGGCAGATCTCCAGAGATTCCACCTGCAGGAGGTGACTTCCCATCCCCTGGGCCTCAGGTAACACACCTGGAAATGAAAGGCATTGCATTTAAGAGCAGAGAAGAAACATCTGGGAAAGGAAACAGATCTTTCTTTCAGGTCAATTTATAGAAATGATGTGTTTGTTGTTTAACAGGAGAGGAATTTCACTGTAAGATTTAGTGGAAAAGTGCTTCAGCATGCTATGCCAGGGGCAGGTGTCAATAATGAAGCTTTTTGAGCTCTTGTTGGCCACTTGTGTGGTTTTTCTTCTGCTCTGAGGTGTGGACTGTCCACTGTAATATTTCCAAAAGGGACAGAAGGAATAAACTTAGGCAATCACAGCAGTAATAGTGGCAGTTCAGTTATACTCTGTATTTTTAAGAATGTGAGAAAGCAAGAGTGATATAAAGGTTCAGAGCTGTAAGTCTGCCTTCCACCACCTTTTGTTTTGCCTGAAGTAATAGTTGAATAGTTTTTTGTCATATCCTGGGGTGCATCAGGCACAGCATGTCCAGCTGGGCAGGGGAGGGATTGTCCTGGTCTGCTCTGCACTGGAGCAGCCTCACCTCGAGGGCTGGGGGCATTTTTGGCTGCCACAATTTGAGAAGGATATAAAGCTGTTATGGAATGTCCAAAGGAGGCCATGGGGGTGGTGCAGGGTCTGGAGGTGAAGCTGTGTGAGGAGCAGCTGAGGTCCCTTGGTCTGTTCAGCCTGGAGAGGAGGAGGCTGAGGGGAGACCTCCCTGCAGTCACAGCTTCCTCCTGAGGGCAAGGGAGGGGCAGGCACTGAGCTCTGCTCATGGGGACAGGGCAGGAGCCGAGGGAATGGCCTGAAGGTGGGACAGGGCAGGCTGAGGGTGGGTGTCAGGAGAAGATTCATCCCCCAGAGGTGTTTGGGCACTGGAACAGCTCCCAGGGCAGAGCTCAAGAAGTGTCTGGCCAATGCTCTCAGGCACCTGGTGTGACTCCTGGGGATGGTGCTGTGCAGGGCCAGGAGCTGGACTTGGTGATCCTTGAAGGTCCTTTCCAGCTCAGCTCATTCAGTGATTCTGCAGCCTTGGTTGAATGATGACTCCTTCAAAGGAAATGACAATCCTCTAATTTGCTGAATTTCAAGTACACCATTGAAACAGTGGACAAAGGCATACTTTGCTTGTGATCTCAAAAAAAAATCTATTGTCAAAACCACTTTTAAGAGCTTATCAAAGTACTAAGCAATTATGGATTAAAGCAATGTCCTGGTTTGTTTACAGGTTAAAAGATAAATGATGAAAAGCTTTTTTCTTAAATTTCATCACAAAGCTGCATTAACTATGACATATCTCAAGATCTTAAGACCCTTGTTAAATTGCACAATATGCAGGGACCTGGGTTTTTTGAGGTTAAGGGACATGGACAGGATAGGAACTCCAAGGAGCTTCCAGATCTCAGTGCTTTCCAATGGCAAATTAAACACAGAATCAATAAATGCTATAAAATGTCAAAGCAAAGAAGGAATTAATGGAAACCATGAGCACTGAAGAGTTGTTAACTGATTTAGGAAAAGGCTTGAAAATCGCTGTGCACTGCTCAGCAAACTATGTGACAGGTCAAAACAGACAGGTAACTAACATATGCAGGACAGAAAACGGAGCTGGATATGTGCCATAGCATGGGAGAGCTCTTACCTGATGCCACATTTGGTCCTGAGCAACCTGGGAGGCGCATTAGAAAATGAAAATAACTTGCATATTATATTATATCATATCATATATCATATCATAGAGCAGACAGAGCTTTTTGGGATCACTGCACAGTTTCCCCAGAGAGTTTGAATTGTGTGTCACACCCTGACTCAGGGCAAGCTTGGGAATGCACACATTCACTTCAGACTTGTGCTTGTCTATCATTATTTGTCATGACTGTCCAACAGCTTTGCTGCTTTTTGTGAACCTGAACAGCTTTTCCCTGAAATGGGAGAGAGAATGCTGGGGGAGGGGTCTGCTTTTACCTTCACCCACTCGTTACAGGGGTGGTTATTTCAAGGGCAAGCAGACACTTCTGCAGCTTCAGCTGCCAGGGCCAGCAGGGAGGTTGCACTGGAACCCTGGATCAGGAGCTGAGCCCGATAGGTATTTTGCTCTGCTTGGCTGGTGACTCTCAGGAGTCAAGTCAGCTCTCCTGGCAGTTTGAAGGGACAGGTCAAGTCTAGGACAGAGGGCAATAGCTTGGACTTTACCTTGCTTATGTTTGTGATACATTAAATGCTGCTGGATTAGGGATAAGCCTTGTCTCTGCTCACAGCCAGTGTGGATGGAGGTGACTGTCCCTGGCACCTGGAGGGCCTCCAGGAGTGGAGAGGTGCTCCCTTCCTGCTCACTCATCTGGGCTCCTGCTCTAGGAGTACAGCTCATGGCAAGGAATCTTCATACCCAGTAGCTACTGAAAATGTTCTCACTTAAAAGGTTTTGCTGTAGAAAGGGGGAAGAAGGGGAGATGAGGTTATGATGTGATTCACGTACATTGCTCCCTGGGAAGGAGGAGGAAGGAGCAGGCAAACGTCACAGGCTTTCACCATTCTTTCCAGGTGACTAAGCAGCAATTTTATTTTTAACCAAAGCCAATGCTAGGCAAGTGAACAGAGGTGATGGTACATCTGAGAGGTCCTGTGTCACTATCTGCATAGTGAAAATCTGCTTAGGCTGTGGGAGATGCATTGCACTGCGTTATATTGATTTTTCTCCTTCGGGAGGAGTGTGCCTGTGAGCTTTCTCCCTTGTGACAGATAAGGTCATCCCTGCTGAAGGTCACCGACGGTTTTCCAGCATCTTTTTCCTTGCTGGAGGTTGGGATTTTGGCTTCCCTGTCTGTTCTTGTTTTGGCCAGCAGAGGGTACTAAATGAAAGGTTAATAAAGGAAAAAGTTTTCTCATGCTGTCAGTCTGGGCTCCAAGTTTAGAATAAAAGCTGTGCAAGACAAGGCACAATTAGAAATGCTGATATCCTCAAATTGCCTTTCTATACAAATTTGCTTTGGTTTGTGATTAAAACATTTTAATTTAAAAATTGCCAATCATGTAAATGACTGCTGGTTTTATTCACTGTTCCATTAGCAGTGTATGTTGTTTCATGTCCTTGATGACATCTTTTGTAGAAATTAATAAATGATAATAGGAAGGCATTTTGTAAAAATGAAGCTATAAAAGCAGTCATGAAGTGATTTCATTGGGGGGGAAAAAAAGGAATTTACTTTAAAGAAGGCATATTTCAAGCTGGTGCTTGAAAGCATCATTCTGAAGTATTTATCCTGTAAGATTAACATGGAATTTTCTCTCGCTATTTTTATCCTCTTGCCACTTCCCTTCCCCGATGTTAGAGCTGGTGTAAAGCATCTCTCATTGCCAGATGTTGCACGGGGAGGGGTGTTAGACCCCCCTCCTCTGCCTCTGTCCAGCCAGGCTTTTTGCACGAGCTTGGACCAGGACGAGCTCTGCCTTTCCCTGCTGGTCGCTGCTCATTTCTGGGAGCCCCGGCCTTGCCCTGTCGGTCCCTGCTCCAACACACAGCTCCCTCTGGCCCGGGAGGAAAAGCAGCTGGAGATGCTGAGCCCTAGGAGGATGCTGGGTGCCAGCAGCACTGTGTGCCCTCTGTCCCCACAGCCCTTGCAGCCCCAGCCTGGCTGGCATCTGGAATGTGGTGACACTGGGGGCTGCACACAGGGATGCAGGCAACGAGCCTCCCTGCTTTAGCTCATTCTGTGACATCTCCCGGGGTTTTAGTTCCCCTGCCAGCTCTGTAAAGCTGTAATATTTCATTGCAAAGTTGTGACCTGTGGTAGTATTTTTTAAAAATTTGTTGTTGTCATTTTGTTAACTTCTCCAGTCTAACCTTGTACTCCTATCTGGGAGTAACTAGAGTGTTTCTATTAACTAGAGTATTTCACTGGAAGAGTGAAATACAACATTTACCAGGAAAAAATGGGGCTTTCAGAATACACTGTTAGAAAAACAGGCTAGAAAGAAATAATGGTGCCATTTTTCAGCTTGAATTCTAATACAAGTTTGTATTACATCAGGGAAATTCTTTCATCTAGCATTAGAATGGTATTTTTTATGTATATTTCATATATAAATGTGTTTATCCTTTTGTCTTCCTATTTTGTATGTATAATAATATGAACAGAAAAAGTGACAGCCAAGTATTTCTCAGGAAATGCAATTTAAGATTCAAATCAAATGGGATTGAAATGGAGAACTGAAGTTCAGATCCCGCTTCTCATTTGACTTGTGACACCACCTCCCTATTGTATGCTAATTGTCAAACAAATACTGTGGGCAGTATATGGAGCATGGTAAATCATGGCTGTGTGGAGGCATCCTCAGAAATGCAGCCCAGTGGGGTGGAACAACCACAGTCTTTTGCGAGTCTCAGCACTCTGCACCTTTCAACCCCTAAGCTGCAACAAAATGTGGAAAGCTACAACCTCGAAGAATTTTGTTTCAGAAAGTGAGAGGGTGTGAAAGAGCTGTTAGAATGGGAGCTGGAACTCCACCTGGATCATGTGAAGCTGTGTCTGCTAACTGGTAAAATTAAATGGGAAAGAATGTTCAGAAACCTTCCAGTGATCTCTTCCTGCTTCTCCAATTTCTGCCTGTTCTCCTCTTCAGTGCTGTGATGTGGCTGCAGTCTGTCCCTGCTGTCTGGAGTCCCTTTCCTCCCAGCCTGCTCCTGGGGCTTGGTTTTTTCTCTAGAGATTCTCCCCATGCCACCAAAGCCTCTTGAACACTACAGAGCCCATGTGCAGCACAGCCTCTTCATCCTTCTGGGCCAGTCAGCTGCCTTCAACATCCCTCCCTATGCTCTTCCTCCCCCAGTCTGTCTGTCCTTTGCCCTGTGACCCTGTCACTGTCTAGCCCTTTGTCTGACCTTCAGAAAAGCCCGCTAGAATGGTCTGAGAGGCTGCTGCCAAGATTACAGGAGTTTTGATCCTATTTTCTTCCTCCTCTGCAGCCTGGATGCTGGAAATCTTGCCTGCAAAGCCCCAGGTAACCATTGCCTTATGAGTACACTTCACCCTTCTCCTCCTGTGATGCCTTCCCTTGGCCAGTCCTGCTGGCACCTTCTCAGTGTCCACCTTAGCACAGCTTTTGAACATTTTCTTTTTGACTGCTGTGGGCACCACCACATCCTGGTGTGACTCAGGGTGGTATCTGCTGTGTGTAGACCTCTGTAAATGTCCTTGTGTACAAAAGGGGTCTTTATTTCAAGCTGACCTTGAGGGAAAGCTATAAAGGATCCAGCCCTTCCTTTTCCCATGCACTAAATTTCCTGCTCAGACTTTAACCTCTTTACATCTCTTTAGTGTACCATGCTTCTCTCCATCTTTAACAAACCTTCTCATACTCATGGCAGGCTGAGGCAAGGACTTGGTCTTGATTTAAGTCTGGTTTGAGTTTCCAGCCTCTCCCTGGCTCTGTTCTAGCACATGGGATGTTATTGACCTCTCCTTTGGCTGTTTTTACAGCCTAGTGCCCCTGACCCTTGTGCAGTGAGATGTCAAACCTTGCTTCTCACTGGCCCACAACTTTCACTAGCCCTTTGGCTATGGTAAAGTTCTTGTTATGTTTGATTTCAGTGCAACAGATTTGTTAAATTCCTCTGGGCTTTCCGTAACAAATATCAGCAAAAGTTCTACTGAAAAAATCTATGTGAATTTCCATCTGAATCTTTTCCAAGCTGTCCTGTGTCTCAACTACAAATGGAGATGTTTAAGAGTCAGACAGTGCTGGTGGTGAGCTGGGATTGCTGCCTGTCACAGTGACCAGTGCTGTTTTGTTGGGTTTGCACTCTTGTGCTTTCCCCTGTTGTGCCTGTCTTGTTCTGTATGAGATATGGGCCTCTGGCAGACAGAAAAGCTTCAGGTTATATCTCCTTCTAATTGCTAGAAAACACAAGTGGACAAAATGAGCCCCACTGCTATTTATAAAATGAGCACCTAAACAAAAAATAGAGCCTTATAAGCCCAGTTTGCCATAACTGCCTTTGTTTGCAGCATAATCTCCCTGGAGAGACTCTATCAAGGTGTGAGCTGGGGAGATGGTCTCCACTGCCAGGGATAGAACAGCTCTACTGTGTTTGAAAAGTTAAAGTGGAGCGCTTGATTTAGAAAACAGCACCACAGTGCCATGTTGTGACTTTGAGATCAGATGCTCAGCTGGTGCACAAACTGACTTCCAGAGATGGGGCTTTAATTCACTGAGGGTGTTTAGGTATCACCTAATAGTACTGCTGTATTATATATTAAGCTGTGACATAATCCTTACTGATATTACCTCTTTGTACTGCTGGACTAGTTCTTGAATTTCCTAGTTTTATTTGTCTCTTTTAGAGGTTTGTATGGAGATCTGTACACAACTCAAATCTTTATGTGAAGTTTAGGAAATTCAATAATTTTTACTCCTGTTTTCCCTCAGTTATTTGCAGTAAGTGTTCACTTTTGCTCTTGGATGCTCAGCATGCTGAGCAAGTCAGATGGATTTTTCTAATTCCTAGATTTTTTCAAAGCCTTATAGCATTTAAGCCACAAAATTCTCACAAAAATCAGTAAAAGCTGTGTGTCTTCAATTCTGTGTAATTGCCCTGAAAGAGTAACTGTAGCTATTATTTAATACTTCAACAGTATTTTTCAGCCTTTGATTCTTGGGAACAGCTGTAGGTTAATTAAACTATAAACTAAGCTTTCAGTGAGTGATTATCATCATTATTTATTCAGGATTAATAAGGCTGGTGAAAACAACTCCTTCTTAGGCTGTGACAGAAATTGCTTGTGTCTGTGTGCATTCAGGACCCAGCACACGGAGCCGTGCATGCAGTCTGCCATAAATCCTGACAGCTGTGCCCGTTATTCTCGTGTGCAGTGTAACACAGCTACACACAAAATAAAGATTCATTGTAAAGCCCTCCGAGGGCCCTGGTAGGTCAGCAAAGTTCAGCTCCCAACACTGGAGGCTTTCATGTGCCAGGAGCACAGGAGGAGAAGGGAATCGTGTTGTACAGTGCCACATAATCACAGAGAGCCCTGTAACTGATACTGCTGCCCCAGGCTTGTTTTATCAGTTTGGGGCGAGACTTTACAGCTAGTCTTCTGTCTGGGGAGGAGCTGAAACGTGAAGCAGCCTTGTCCTGCTCACATTAGAATCCAACAGAATGGTGGCCAAGACAGCAATTAGCGAGTTTGCCTCAGTTGTGATTTCACATCCTGAGGTCGTGTGAAGAAAAGCACAAGGAGATGCTTACTGTGATGAGATTTATAGAGCATCTATGTGATGCACTGCAGAACATTTTTCAGCCTCTTAAAGACCTTTGCACTGCTAATACCTCATAACTGCAGTGCACCCAGGAGGAACTCCTGCTCTGAGCAGGTGCCCATGCCTGCAGAAGCGCCTGGAGTCTGGAGGAGAGGCTTCATCCATTAACGCTGGTCTGAGAATACAAACCCATTCAGCCAGCTGTCAGGGCCTCTGGTTACTTTCAATTCCCATCTGGACAGATTTGAACCAGTGACATAAAGGTAAAAAGCTTGCTATCCTTTTACAAATCTCCTGAAGCTCCTGTTTCACCAGCTCTCTGTACTGGGAAAGCTTTTTCTATAATGGCCACCCTCACATCCTGTCTGGATTGGGAGTTCTCCCCATCCCTGGCCTTAAAATCCATGCAGCCTCACAACTAAATTACAGTTCCAGACCATCAGTAATGTTTCTAAAAATGCCTGGCTGTCTTGAGCATCCAGGAGGGGATTAGCTCAGAGGCATCTTTTAGTCTAATTGGATAATCGCCCTGCGCTGTAAAGGCAGCTAAGAATGTGTCCCCCCTACCATTTTTCATGTTATTTGCATGTATTTGGGTGACATAATTACCAAAATGCTCTGAGTAGCTGTTGATGCTAATTACAAGACTACATCTGGAAATACTTCTAAATTCTATTTTTGCTATGATTTTCCAGTTTGAAATATGCTATCAGATTTTAAAGCAGTAGAATGCAGCACAGAGAAGAGAATGTGTGAACAGTCCCGTGGGATTTTGCTATTAAAAGAAGCTTTCACAGTTTATGCATCAACTTTTGATTGCAAGGCTTTATTCAATATTATGAAATATCATTAATTCAGCAGGTAGGAGAAAGAAAGCTCCTCCAACTATATCTTCATTTTTCTCACATAAAATTCCACATCTTACAGAGTATTTTTTGTGTTATTAGGGTAACCTTATTCCTGTGTTGAGCATGTAGTGTCAGGAGCACTGCTGAGTCTGTCCTCTTCAGGTGGAACTTAACACCCCTGTTCCTACTGGCCATAAACCCCCATCCCAGTACATGCTGCTAAACAGCTCCCTTCCTTAGGCAGGAATTGCAATGATTCCACAATAGCCACTTCTACATTTGATTTTTTTTCTGTACAACTCCCTAGGAAGCTCTCAGGAACCATTCAAGATTAGGATATCCAATAAGCTATCTCATTTAACAAAAAACTGGAAAGCAATTTATGGGAGACATGGGAGATGACTGTGTACATTGTATTTAGAAAATGTTTTTCTTATGTCTGAAAAGATTTTATTTAGCATAAAGGAATGCAAACTGTTCTGAACACTTTTTGTTTTGCAGCTGGAATATTTTGCTTGTTCCTTTTAATAGGTCAGTGTTAGAAGTAACATTTTGCATTTGGTTTTGTTGGTGTAATGCTTAAGACTCTAAAATATGCTGGAGTTTTAGTTGCTTCTGCAGTATTAAGCTACGGTCTGTCACTATTTTATATAACACATGACACAGACTCTCTTGTGATTTTTCTCCAGGTGGTGAAAATGACTTTATTAGGGATCGTTTCCCCTTATATACAATTTTTACACAGACCAATGTGATTGGTGAAAGAGGCAAACCTCTTCACTCACACTGGTCAAACCAGAGGGACAGCAAGAGAAATCCCTCTTCCCAGAAGGAATGCACAACACAGACACTGTTACAAAAACATTCTATGTTGTTTATGCCACTTTCCTGGGAAAGAACATCAGAAAACCAAAACATCAGGCCTGACACCAGACTTTTCTCTCAGACCCTAAATCTGGCACTGTTGATGTGAGGCTTCTGTGAGGAGAGCCCTGCTCTGTGCTGCAGCCATTCTTGGATTGCTCGTCTGTGTGCCACAGCTCCTGCCGAGGGGTCACACACTGGGATAAGCTGGCAGGGCAGGCTCCCTTCTTCCAGCCCCCAGCAGAGGCCCTGGGGACTCTCAGCAAGGACAGAAGAGGATGCTGTGCAAGTTCTGGTGATTTAGGGTCTTGTTTATGTGGCTAGAGGCATTTCAGGGATGAAACAATCACTTTCCCCTGAAGGGACAGTACAGCATTTTTATGGGGTCAAGCCCCATAGGTCTGGATTTAGCTGGAAGAGAAGAGGGAGCAGCTTCTGTTTATGCCATGCAGCTGCTGAAATGAGCACATTGCTGGCTGGAGGCAGCAGCACAGCTGCTTTAAGTAGCTTATTGAATCTGAAGCTTTGCTGTTTACTGCTGCCCTTTTATTCCTTCTCAAAACATAGACAAAAAAATTATGTTTGTTCTTACAGAATAAATAACTGTTCCACTCTTTCTCTAGGAAAAAAACAAAACTGCTTCTCCCCTCTCCTTCTCCCCTCTCCTTCTCCCCTCTCCTTCTTTCCTCCTTTTTTTTTCTCTCTTTCTCATCCCTCTCATCTCTCCTTTTCTCTTTCCTTCTCTATCTGTCTCACGCTCTCTGTCTCTCTCCCTTCCCTCCTTTCCTTCTTCCTTCCTCTTACCGGCTCCCTCTCATTGATCTCGGAGGAGGGAGCAGAGGATTTGGGGAGAGCAGAGGAAGCCTGGGGCTGCAATTAAGGCACAGAGCGAGCATCTCTGAGCCCGGCCGTGGGCAGGCAGGGGGAAAGACGCAGGAGGGAGGGTGGGAGTCAGCACCTTGCACTGCTGCTGTTTTTCACCCCCTCAGAGCACACGAGTGGAGTAGATACTGAGAGGCCCCAAGCTGGTTCCAGTTTGTAGTGGCTGTGCAGAATCTGCCTTAAGATCAGGTTTGTTAAAAAAACTTCAAAGCGCAAAGGTTTTACAGGGCAACCTCTTTTCCCTGCTCTTTTCCCTGCTCCTTTCCCTGTGTGAAGCCTGGAGAATTGGGATCTCACATGCTGGTTTTTCACAGCCTTTGATACATGTGCATAAAATGCCGTAGTGCTGGTCAGTGCCTCAGAGGCATGTAAGAAAAAAAGGAATAAAAAGATTTCAATTATCTATAAAACTCAACAGAATAATTAAATCCCATGTTGCTGAGGCAATATAAAAATAAAAAAATGTTGGCAGTCACCCTTACTTCATTTTAAAATGAGAAATTATTAAGTAGAGCATACCAGTTTGTTAAATGATTTTGTTACAGATACCTGTGTAATGTGAATTCAAATCAAAACAACTGGCTACTAGGGAGGCAGCAAACAAAACAGTTCCTGTATAAGCTTGTGAAAGAAGTCACCCTTCATTTTAATTTTAGATATGGGCCTGGAAACATCATAAAACTTAAATTGAATAGTATAGAGTGGGTAATTGCAATCACACTGTAACTTCTTCTAAAATCGAGGAACCATTTAAATATCTTTACAAAGAACACTCCATTCTTTTGTAGAAATAAGGTTTCAACAATAGAAATACTTTAATGAAAGCCCTTATTGAGAACTGAAATTAATTACTGAACTGCATAAAAGGATTTAGATGATTGAATTAATGCAGTAGAAAATTTGTAATGTTAATTCAAATATAAATTGACTATGAGGAAAAAAAAAAACAACCCTTCAAAGTTACTGCTTCAATGGGAATCTTCCATTGACTTCAGGAGTTCTGGGCAGGGCTTTGCTTGTAGCAGAGCTGGAAGGAAGGACTGCAAACATCAGAGTGCAGGTCTCAGTGAGGGTGTTTCCTGCAGGAGCTGTGGGGAAGGGGCTGCAGCAGCAGCTCTGCCAGCCTCCCAGCACACGGGCTGCAGCAGCAGCTCTGCTGGGCTCTGCACTGCCCCAGGGAATTGGGGTTAATCACCTGCGCTCCAAGGGGATTGCCTGGAAGCCTGGACAGCAGCAGGTATAAATTACAGGGCCTTAGCAGTGTCAGGAGAGGGTTGGACTGAGCAGGGATTTGGCAAGCAATGAGCTGTTCTGGGGCCAGCTGGCCTGACCCCAGAGCTTCCCCAGCTCCTGTGGGGCAAAACCTCCCTCCCTGTGCAGTGTCCAGCAAGTGTAGCCCAGGCTGTGCCCCAGTGCTGCAGGTGCAGGCTCTGTCTCAGGATATGCAGATTACAGGAGCTGTTTGGTGCTCTAGTGGCTCTGAGTGCCAAGGATTTATACATCCTAGCATTCCTCTGTACATAAACCCCACCACAGCACCAGGTATTGATGCAGCTTATCTGTCAGTTGAGGGAAAAATCTCTGTCCTTGAGGTGCTTGTGACTGGAATAGAAAGAAGTAACTCATCCAGAAATCTCCAAAACCTGCACTTCCCACCAGTAGCCCATGTTTGTAGGGCAGTCCATAAAAATGGCCTGCACTGATTCCTGCTGTTTGTGACCAGCATAGTCACTAAAGGCTGCCTGTATACAAGAGAAAAGGGCTTGGATGTAGAGGGAAGTGTTAATCTCCCATCCCTAGGCACTGCCATGAGCAGGTGTAGGAGCTAGGTTAGGTAACTGGACATTCCAACAGGAGCATGTGGCAAGGGTACTTTAAAACTAAACAGTTTTTACTCACCTAATTAAAAACGGCTATGCTGTTCATTTTGCATTTCTGGGCTAGAACTTACATGATCTACTTCAGGCTATTGTACAGCTTGAGTCAGTTATAAAAGGAAGAAAATGGCTATTCTGAATAGAAAAACTCCTAAACTATAATTACTGCATCACCATTTAGATCTGGCAATTTAGCTACAAATGTCATTGCACTAACTCAAGAGCAGATGCACAGCATGCTCTGTTCATGTGCTAACTGCTGAAACTTTTTTCCTTTTCTCCTCAAATTTTCTCTCCGTTTTTGTTTGGGCTGGATTTGGTTTTTGGGTATTTCCAAACAGCTCCCATGAGCTGTCACACTCGGAAGAGTTAACCCTGCAATGTGCTCCTCATACTGTGTGTAGCTAGGCTTAAACTAATAAAGGGTGCTTTGGAGAAATAGAGGGAGCTTTAATCTGCTTTGCAGGCCAGGGTGAAGCAGGACTAATGCTCTGCTCTCCTCCAGAGCTGCACGGTCCCCTTGGGAGGTGACCTTTGGGAGGCTGAGTGCCTTCACAGGGTAACAATATACTCAATGTACTTGCAGCTCCTGAGGCTACTGGGCAGAAACTGCCCTCCTTGCTTTTTCTTTGGATGGTCAGGAGGGAACTTCAGCATCCACTGTGCTCTTGCTGAACATGGTGTCTCAGAGAGGACAGCCCCCATAGGCAGATGAAGAAAGTAATGCCTGTGATATTCTGGAGTGGCTAGGGTCAGGCTTCTAGCACAAGCAGCCTGTTTCTCTGCTGGCTCAGAAGCTCCCAGACTGATAACAAATGACTAAGACAAAAAAATAAATGACCCTGGTGCAGCTGGCCACATCCCTGGAACGTGTCCTTGCGTTTCTGCAGCTGGCCTTGTGAGCTCCCATTTCAGACCACGGAGATCTTAGGATGCTACAGGGTAAAGGCTTTGCAGAAATGACTGTTATTACTGTTCTGATTGTTGTTATTACTGCCATAATTATGATGATGGTAAGAGCCAAAAGCCCAAGAGATTAGCCCATTGATCCAATTGAGGTAGCTTCTCGAATTTTCAAGCTATTTACATACAATGGACAAAAGAGAAAAAAAGAGAAGCTGGTTTATATAATTGGATCAGGCAGAATATGAACTGAATGCATTCCAGCCTGTAGCCAGTAGAGATGTTACAGACTGGGGTGGGGGGGAACTTTGATTACTTTTCTATCAATGTCCTTTAGCTGTTGTCCCTTGTATTAAATATAAGGAAAATTCTGTAGCATTTGCAAGTTAAACTTCTGTGTGGCAAACATTTTGTTGATGCAGAATTTGCTAGATGCCCTTATACAGGTCCATTTCAGTCTCATAAGCACATTAAAATCTATTTTCGATAGCTATATAGAGTGCTCAGATACCAGAAAAATTCCTCTTGGATCCCTTGGGGTGCAACTCCCTCATTCTGCAGTGTCATCCTGTGGTGCATCGTTCTGCTGTATCACTGCAGACAAATCAATTCCCTGGTCCATTCCATTAACCCATGTGGCTCTGGTACCTGGTGCTTCCTCAGCACACGGAGAAGCTTTTCCTGTTCTTTTGATGGTACAAACTGAGCTCCCTGCTAAGGACAGAATGTACCAATAACACACAGACAGCACTGCAGAGCTTGACTTGGTGTACTTAAACTCTGTTTTCACATTCATAAGCAAATACTACTGTAAATAATAGTTTAGACCTTCCATAAACATCCATTACTATGGCCTAGAAAGAAAAGTTTGTGGTCTGCACTTTAATATGCTGCTTTAGTAATTGAAAAGTGTGAAAACAAAGAGTCTTACTGGAATAGACATTGTGGGAAACATCAGGAGTATCCCTGAAGCTGATGGGAGGTAAAAGCTTTTGCAGTATAAGTGTGCCCTTGGGTTTGCTTGCAAAATGTTTGTCCATGCCCCTTCTGGAAGTAACTGCTAACACTTGCAGCTACACAGTATTCTAATAGTGCTTTCTTTCTGAGGTTATATGCCAAAATTCCTGGAAATTAGTGGGGGAAGAACTGGGATAGGATTTCTTGCTTTTGCAGGAAGGTTTTCCAGATCTTATTTGTTATCTAAAGCTTTGGTTTTGCAAGGGATTTCAGCAAGTGTCTATAGGTACGTTCCACTCTGCTTTGTTTTCATAGGCTCCTTGAAAACTGTAGCTCAGTGGCTTTAGATAAAACATAAGAGCAACTCCTGTTCCTGCCATTCTAACACCAGGAAGACAGACCCTGAAAGCTATTCCAGTTCTGCTTGGGCAGCTTGAAACAGTATATTATGCAAATCTGTACCTCCAGACCACACTGAATTTATCCTGTTTCATCACTGGTGCCAGAATTATTTGCCAGGAGCCACCTGAAGCTTTTTCTTCAGAGTGACTGGCTTAATTGGATTTACTCCATGATATCTGGCATTGCTGACAAGGAATGGCAATCACATTGACTGAAAAGTGTTAAGTGATTATAAGCTCCACATTAATAAGGTAATGCAAAAATATTAAGTTAGTATATATGAATCTGTCAAAGTGAAGCAGAAATAAGCATAGGTGAATTATCACACTTAAACAAGGGAGAATAATATGTGCAATAACAGCAGCAACAGTTATGGTGAAATAACTCATTAATATTTTTCAAATAAGGGCTTTGGTGGGCACCTCATCTCCAGCCTTGGTCAACCCACCAGTGAAACACAGATCTTGGGGTTATTTGTTAGTTTTTTTCTTAGGCTTGTTTGTTTGTTTTAGAGGGTAAAGAGTGGTAATTGTCTGTCTGAACTTGTCCCAGTTATGGTACCAAATAGACAATATGTAAAATAATTCAGCCCTACATAAAATGTTGATTTTATGTAGATGTTTGAGGAGTATAAATACATGATGTACAAGTACAATGAGATTTCCATTATATGATTAAGTAAGTATAGGTCAAGTTTTATTTTAAGTCATATGATAATTATCCTGTGAACATGAATGTATTTCCTTTCAGTACAGTTAATAGAACCGGATTCTATTATAAGTAATAGTTAAGCACAGCTTTTGAATTTTAAAATCTCAGAGAAGCCAAGAAATGAAACAGTGTAACATAGTATTCAAGTCCCAGGCAAATCCAGCTGTTCAGTTCAGAGAGGCACAGAACATCCTGAGCTGGAAGGCAGCCACGAGGACCATCAAGTCCAACTCCTGGCCCTGCACAGGGCAGTCCCAACAGTCACACCCTGTACAAACATTTCCTGAGCTCTGGCTGGTTGGTGCAGTTGTGTAAAAAGCCAACAGGCATCACCAAACCCTGCCCTGAGGTTGTATTGGAGCTGGCAGTTGCCATCTATTCCTTTGCTAACTCCAGATTAGAAGGATCAGAAAGAAAATAGTATATCAAGCTGTTAGAAAGCAACTTGTTTTTTTCATAATTAATACTAATGGGATATTGGTGTTCCTGCTGCCATTGGGCTTGTGGGATCCAGGAGAGCCTCAGACCAGCTGGACAGCTCTTATCTAATATCCCTCCCTATAAACATGCATCCCTGGTGCATCCCTTCTGGAGGACTTGGTATGGAATCTGTCACTACAGAATTCCAGTTGTTCATCAGTCTGATACTGACAAAATACCTGGGGGTTGTTGCTGCATCTGTGCTTTATTGGCAGATCACTGACTGCCAGAGGAGAAATCCAGAAACAAGCATTTTGTTCTTCATGCTTCAGAACCAAATAGCTGGACCTGGAAATTAAATCTGAGTTTCTTGCCAAGGTCTAGCAGTACAGAGTTGGTTGGAAAATGTCTCACCTGTCAAGCTGAATGTTCCTAAGTCTTTCTCTTGGGAAATTTTAAAGGATAGAGGTGATTCGTTTAGGGTGAATTATGGTGAACTTGAAAAGCTAGAAGCATCTCTTTTCACTCTTGAGATGCACATAAAGTCAGCCCGACAGCGTTTTAGCCAAAAGAATGTAACAATTTAATCAATCCTCCCGCTCAGCCACTGGTGTCATTGCAGGCCAGCACAGAGCAGCCAGTCTTGAGACTTCAAATATCCCTGCCAGCATAACTAGGCTGTGTGGCACAGCACACCCTCATGAGGAAAGAGAATATTCCCATAAAGGTCTTATGAGGCTGATCAAAGCAGATTTTTTCTGCCACTGCTGATATGCACAAGTAAGCAACTTCTGTGCAGCTCTGCTGCGCTGCTGTAACTCATTCAGACACCTGGGATCTTCTCTGAGTTAATGATAAGGATTTTTTTCTGAGTTAATGGAGTATGTTAAGGATAAGGATAATTTCTAAATTCTCCCAATCAATCGATAATTTTCCCAGTTCAAGTTGCCTCCCTGCTCCACTACAGCTGCTGTACTGTTTTACAGTAAAATACTACTAATGGGGAAAAATTTAAAAGGATCATTTAGAAAGGTGCATGTGCTTTCTTTGCCATCCTTTCAGGAGGCCAATGCATGACCAATGGCTTGGGTTCAAGAAACATGGCCATGGTCTCCAGATTCCTTAAAACTCTTGTTGTGGCTGCTGATAATGTTCTATTGCAAAACACTGAGGATGAGCAGACTGCATCCAGAAAAATGCAGCCTCCTGCACTGTAGTCAGTGCAGGTATCAAATACACAACGATTTCTAGAAATTTTGAATCCATTTGATTAATTCATGACCTTTTTCAACACAGAAAGTAACAGCAAGTTGTGCATGAAAGCAAGTAGAGAAGCATGAAGGGAAAAAATGTAAGGCAATGAAGTACATTGAATATGCACAATTATGGGGGGAAAAAAATACAACAAATCTCTTCTCCCCTAAAATGTAGACCTGTGAAAACTGTTTTTAAACCGGATGCAATGTTAGTAATCTAACTGCTGTCCTCTTTATCCTGCAAAATGTTCTTCTCTATGGCAGAATGAGCTGGAATCAGCAGTTAAATCCTCTTTAAACAAGCAGCAGTTTCCAAATTGTTTTTGAGCTTAACACATGGCACGTGGACCTTCCACAGCTTTCCTGCCTGGAAGGCATCTTTGGTAGGATAAAATGACCTATTGCAGCAGTGTTCCAGGCCATAACTGCACTGTGAGGGCTCTGAACCTCACCGTGTAAGAGCTGCCAGGATCACATCTGTTACCTGTAGGGGTGATGCTCAGACACCTCTGATCTAACCCAGGTGTCAAAGCTGGGAGAATTCAGCTGTAATGTATGAACTGACTGGAGTTTAAAGTTTGGGGTTAGATGGACTGCAGCTGTTGGGTGCCCTTCACCTCTGTCCTTCACACAAGACCATCAATTCTCAGCTGAAGAACTGCGCCTGTGCTTTTTTATTTCGTATTTAGCTTTGCAGACTGTCAAAGTTTCTCATGGGAACGACCTTACAAACCCTCCAGCAATAAAATCCTGCAGAAAATCACAGCTCACACAGCTCAACCCAGGATAACTGCTCCATTTACCTCCCAATACAAGGAGCAGCACTTGTGATTGCAGGCTTTCGGGCCACAGTGAATTCTTGTGGTTCTGAGCAGCGAAATGGCTGAGGATATGCACAGCAAGGCAGATGGGATTGATTCATTAGAGTTCAGTAGGTTATCATTACTGTAGGAATAGGTAATGACAGATATTCTAATTAGAAAAAAGGACTCAGTGGTTAGGGTAAATTACAGGCTAGAACTGATTTGACCCCAATCAGTACAAATGAGGGTAGAGTGCTCCATCATGCCGACAGCACCAATAGCACCAATAGCATCAGGGTTCAAAAGCCATCTGTTCTTTCCAGCCTTTTAAAAAAGTGTGCTCAAGGGTGTCTCTAGGACTGTGCTGTTTCAAACTTCAGTCTGTCACACAAATGGGAGTGAGCTGGGCTTCAGCAGAGCAATCACTTCAATTTTGTTTAGGTCATTGCTATGTTTGGGTAAATTTTAGCTCAGAATTATCATAAATGCATTAGCTGGAAACTTTAGCTAAGTATTATTTCATGTTCACTTGTGAGTAATAGAAAGAACTAACAGTTCATTCAGATGAAAACACCAGTCTTCATTGCTCAAATCAGATTGCTTTGGTGGTCTTGGGCTTGAACAGGGATTGTCATAGTAGCCTGCCCTCTGATCTCATATTTCTGATAATTTTCACCAGTCAAATGACTGAAAAAGAGTGTTTAAGCCATTTCAAAGGAGATGATAACTTTGGGGCATAACTGCAAGGGAATGGAAAAACAAATGGAGGCTTTTCCCATCAACTACAGCAGATGCAGAAAGGGGTAGGAATGTTTAAACCAGCTGGGTAAATACTACAAACCTCAGAAAAGAGAGTATTTCAAGTTGTGCCCACCTTGGTGTTTAGCCCCTTCCCAGCTCTCAGGGGACGGTGTCCTATTTCACCAAGAGTTCTCAGCAAGGACTAGAGCAGCCTGGGCTCCTCAGTGCCTGGCTGTGGATGACCGGAAATCAGGGATGTGAGGAAGAACTGCCACCAGGTACTGCCAGCCCCATGGGGTCCCAACAAAATGAAAGCAAGGAACTGTTGCAGTCTTGAAGTGGCTTTTGCATGTCAGCCTTGGAATGTTTCACTTCTATGGAAATGTGGGATTAGCCGTCAAGGTCTTGGTGACAATCAGAGATTTTGTGTTTAAGTATTCCACTTCTGGATGAAGTCTTTAATTGCTAATGAACGTTATTTAAGGAAGAACATATGTCAAAAAATCTGACTTAAACTCACTGTGAATTATTTGATAATGAAAATCTACTGCCATGTAAGCTGAAATATGGGGGTTTTTGGGATCTATTTGCTATTTTGGAGTATCAGGAATTTTAGAAGAGGTATATATTATTATCAATATCCCACTTTGTTTGAAATGAAAAATTAAGTCAGCTATGGAAGACTGTCCAAATGTAGAAGAAAATTTCTTGGATAATGTATCATATAATTTAGCAGATTGTTAAATAATGCTAATAGAATATGGCTAATTAGACCCTGTATGTTAGAATATAATATTTAATTGAGAATAAGAATAAATGCTTAATTATAGAACAAGAAATAATATCCTTTTTTGAAATATAAGTTTGTATTTTTTTTATTTTTTTGGCTTAAGAAACCTAACAGAAATACAAATAAGTAAAAATACAATCCATGCTTCATTAAAGAAGAGACAAGGTACAAAATATAAATTGAGCAATATTTGCTTATTCTGTGCAAGAGAAACCTCACACTGGTACAACACTTGTGTGGTTTTGATTCCAAAAATAGGGAAATAACCTTGGAGTAAGCATTCCATATTTAAAGCAGCTTTTTTCAGTTGATAAATATTGGCAAAAAGTCTTATGAAAAACACAGTTTAGGAAGACCGAGAATTCAATTCTCCCCTTCTCTCCCTTTTTTTTTTTTTATTTTTTTATTATTATTATATTATTTTTATTTTATTTTTTTCTATGTAATTCTGCACTGTTCATCAATTTTTTTCCTAAAAGGATTAGCTAAAGTGGAGTTTAGATTCCCTACCCCACTTAGTTCAGTTGTTTAAATTTAGGGATTGCTGATGCTTACCTCTTTGGTAGAGAGGTCTCTTTTCCTCAGTCAATTATTTTTCACACCCTTGTACCCTCTCTGCCTAGGCAGCTGTACAGGAACTCTTAAGCATCTCCAAATGGTGCTAAAGTTCAACCTGGATCCCTTCCAGTGAGGAAAAAACATTAAATTCAACTAGTTCTGTTTACTACAGCTGTATCCAAGGTCAAAATGCTCAAGAGAAAGGAATTTTCAGTCACAGCCACAGTTTAAAAAAGATCAGAAATAAATAATACAATGCTATGTTTAGTAACTGTTGAAATCCCACTGGCTTACAGTGACGTGGGTGACTCAAAGTCTGGTGGGGCAGTGGCAGGTTTCCCCTTGGCTGCTTGATTGAACTCCTTCAAGTGTCACTTCTAACCTGTGCAATGCTTTGATGAAATAAAATTTACAAGTCCCTTTCTGCTTTGAGCTGTGGTTTTATATCACATTTTATATCACATTTTACTTTGTCTTATTGACAGCTCAACACCAACAAACCAACAGTTGTTGTAACACCAACAAACGGGGCCCAAACAGTGAGGAATTCCTGTAACAAGCACACCACCCCTGTGTGTGCAATACAAGGAGACTTGTATTGCCAAGGGGCTCTTGGCACTCCCATCTCTGGGTGAGCAGCCTGGCAGAGCTGGGTCTAAAGGACTTCCTGGGTGCAGACCACTCCCATGTTCCAGTCACTTCTGGGCTGCGCTGGGGACACTTCTGCAAGACAAAGCTGCTGTCTAAAGTCAACATCCAGAAATCTCACGTGCCTCTGAAGGTTTCACTTTGTGCCTGACTCAAGTTCATGCAGCAGATTTTACAGTAGAAGCAGGATGCAAAATTCTGGAGCCCAACTCACTGACCTTAACTCCAGTGCATCACAGGCCATCAATTTTAATGCAACAAAGGGTTCTTTGTCAGAATGACAAGAAAAAGATACAACTAAACAGCAGCATCCTGTCTTCTGCTAGGCTATGTTTTGTTCTTGGAGTATTATCTTGACAACACCTTTTATCCAGGATAGAAATCACCATATCACATAACTGGAGGTGTGACTTGCAGGGCAGGGAGTTCAATTCTGAATAATTCCATCTCATTCTGCCTCTGTCCTGAGCTGAAGAATCAGACTTTTAGGCTTACTTTAAACATTTCTTGAACTGCTTGGACTAAAGGCTTTCTGTTCTGCTCTTGGAAGCATTAAAGTCACACATGAAAGGGAACCACAGATTAATTCCTCTTTTCTGCTCTTTAAAGGCTACTGTGAGAGCACAGAAGCATTAGTTTACTAAGCTTTAGGATCATTTCCTCTTGTCATGGCTGCTTTTTGATCATAAACTCTACCTTGGTATTCCACCAATAGATTTGGACACATTGTGAATAGCTTTATTGGCAGTTAAACACATGCTCATGAAATCTCCATGGATTAAAGTTGGGAGGGAGGGCAGGAGCAAGGCAGGGAGAAAAATTTTGTTGCTTTAAAAAAGCAAGAGTGATTTAACACCTTGTGGGATGAACAGGACAACAAAAGAGCTTGGTTTCAGAGGGTTTTTGATCAGATTAAGAAGTTGTGGTAGGAATCTTTGCAAATATAGTGGAGTAGTAGAAACTCCCTGGAAGAAGAATTCACTTAGAAGAAATATCTGTTAAATTACAACTAATTAATTAAATAGGTCTTCAACAGCAGATGTCACTGAAGCCTTAAGATTTAAGAGAGGATTTCAGAAGGCAGAGGAACTGAAACAAATGAGCCTTGGAGTCACTTTAACCTTGATCATACTTAGCATGTACATTACTTTTATTATTCTGAGACTCTCATCTCTAGAAGATGCAACAAATTGGCTTTTTTTTTTTTTTTATTGCACTCATTACCATTAAATTTGACTCCAGCTCCACTAATTCACAACTGTGTTTTAAGTTTTTCTCCTTAAAATTGCCTTTTATATTTATAGCTCAATTTTACCAGCAAAAATGCTGATAGGAGTCTGCTGTGTAGGAGACATCGGGATAAAGATTATTCATATTCAGTCTTCAGCCCCTGGTTAGGCTTACCCAGTTCCACAGAGCCCTCAGTGAGGAGGGTAGTGGCGGTGCTCTGCTCAGGCCCAGTGGCACAGGGAGCCCCAGGAGCTCGGGAGTGGGGAGCTCGGTGGCCCGGGGCACTCGTGGGGATGCGCGGCTCAGCCGGGGCCGGGCGGCTGCTCTGACCTTCCCTGCCCGGGCAGGGCTGGCGTGGAGACCCGGAGGAGAAGCATCCCGGATAAAGAGAGGAGAGATTAACCTCCACAGTGTGAGAGTGATATTAAGCTGCTCAGTTGTCCCACTTTTTCAGGTCTTAATAATGGTGCTTAAAGTGGAAGGAAGCTTAATACCTGTGTGTTGGAACCGAGCATGCAGAGAATATTTCCCTGCGTGTTTTGAAGGGTCCAAGCCCCCTGACAAACACTACCTTTAACCTTCGTCCATGGAAAGGGCTTCCTAAGCTTTGGGATGAAACAGAATTCTCAAGAATGTAAATTAGATAGCAGCACAGTATGTCATTTATCACAGGGTGAGAAATTTAGATTTTTGGGTTTGTTAGTATGGTAAGTAGATGAAGGCAAGATGGAGGATCCTTGTTGTTTTTAGAGTTCTTCCTCCTTCATCTGCTCCATGTTGTGCAGTGTCTGGAACACAGGACAACTGGCTGGAATTTGCAACAGTCTAGAGCTACATGAATGGAAGTTTAGTTGGTTATTGGTAGAAAAGCAGAAATAATGGATGTTCTTGGTGATAATGGGGTGAATTATCTTTTAAAAGAACCTTGTGTCCAGACTCTTTTTGTGCCTCTTCTCCTGCACACTAAGCTGGTGTGAAGCCTGGTGTGCTGAGATTGCTGATAAGAAAACAACAAACAGCCTGGAGAAGGAGAACAACCAAGAGTCCGTTTGCCTTCTTTCCAAATGAGGACTTTGCAAAAGGCCTCCCCTACTGGGGAGAGATGTGTGGGAGTGGAAGAATCTCACACCTGTGTTTGTAGTAGTGCTGAGACGTACAGCCCAGGACAGCAAAGTTGTGTGTAAGCAGGGTCAGACTGATTTTTCTGTACCAGAAAAAATATCTTTCCTTATATCTAGCCTGTGTTAACATAATGCAAATGTAATTCAAATTTCCAGCAAGAAATTGACTCATACTATCTGACTGCTCTAAAATAAAGTGAGTGGACAGTCACAGTCAATTAAGGCTGGTGTGGATAAGCCCATAATTTCCCTATGGATGCAGTTATAAAACATCTATATCTGATTATGTATGTTAGATGCTTGTATTTTAAAACACCTTTTAGTTAGGGTGGGAGACACCAAGTTATCCAAGCTGAAACTTTTGTGGAGGAATCTTAGGAGAATGAAACTATAATTCTTCATTTCACATCCTGTTGAGATGATTTACAAAAGAAAATTTAGATGATGTGCAAACATTACATGCTTTCCTGTTAAAATGTATAATGTGAAAAATGCTATTTTTTTTCCTGTTTTTATCTGCTTCTATTAAGCCACTGAAAAGAAGTCAGCTTCCCAAGGTCTTCTGAATAGCTTCCTAAACAAAATATCTGAAAGCACCATATTATTCATACTATGTTATTCATAACAGTAATTCATTCCTGCTGTGTAAAAATAATCTGGAGCAAGGTTAGAAAAACACCTCACATTAAAATCCTAACCTTAAAGTGTAGGAATTGTAAAGACATCCTCTGAACCCACAGGTGAATGTGCTGGATTTAGGTGGGGTGAAGAGGAAAGAAAAGAATCCCAGGGGAGGTCTACACCTCCTGCTCTCCCATGTGAGCACAGCGGGATGTGGCACAAGAACTCCCAGGCTGGGGGATGTTTGGCATGGAGGGGTTGAGCAGAGCTGCCCTTCCCTCTGCCCATTCTCATCACCTCCCCTGGCAGGGCTGCCTCTGCCTTTCTGGATAATCACACACTGCTTTCTGACCAGTGCAGCACGGGAAAAGCTGAGCTCTGCTCGGCTTACACGGATGAATAATGAATACTGTGCTGGAGATGCTCAGGCTCAGTTCCTGCACACTTTGTAAATCATTGAAAGCGCTAGTAATGCTCTGCTTTATTATAAAAATTCACCAAAGGATACTCTTGATGACTTGTCTTAGAAATTTCTGAGATGTTCTGCACTGTGGAGAAAAATCTTGCTGCACTGAGCTGACAAGATTTCCTGGCATTCACAGAGGCTGTATTACATACCTTTGGTTTTGGCTAAGTGATTGCAAATAATGAAATCTGTAGATACTTTTGTCTGTTGCTTGTGAACAGCCACAGATTGAGAAGACTTCCAATTCTTAGCTGTTCTCTCCAAGAATCACTGGGAATACTCCTAGACAGAGTCCATATAAACAAACAAGTAAAAAAACATTTTGATTTATACTGTAATATTGCCACAGGTCCTATAAGACATTATTGGAAGAGTCCCCTCACCTCAATTTTAGCCATTTGTTTAATTGTTCGGGTCCAACTTGCTCCAAAGGCAAGACTGCTCTCAGGCACAGAAATAAATGTCATGGCATAGAGATGCTGACAAGCTATTTAAACATGTCTGTAGAGTAAAACACAACTTCCACAAAGAAATCAGAGTCAAAGAAGAGTCAGTGGGTCACAGTGACAGAAGAATTACTGAGGGGAATAAAGACACATCACAGACTATACCGTAGTCATTGTATAGGACAGCAATAAAAAAATAGCAACGCTACTAACTGCACATGATGATAAGTAAGCAAAGACTGGAGCACAATGTATGCACCCAGAGGAAGGGATGTGCACTCATGCTTGGTGTTCCTGAATAATGAATGCTGAGCCATTTAACTAGAGAATTTACCCAAACCATTTTTTTATGCAGTGTTTGTTAACTGGTGATAACACTGGCAGACACTGAGGAAAGAGAATTAGAATACATTATTTTCTTTCGCTGCTGTTATTCTGCATCTGTTTCATTCAAAAGACAATTTCAAGAAACTGTTGATTTTTTTTTCAAATAAATAAATAAACAATATCCAAAGCAGAGTATTAAATGAAGCACATACTTTAAAATAAGTATTGATTACTGAGAATGTACGTTTCAGAATTGATCTGAGTGCTGTTATGTCCAGCTGTGACAGCTGTGCTATAAAGAGAGATTGTACCAAGTTGCCAGTTGCCAAGCAGAGATGCCAAGGTGGCCAAGGCAGCAACAGGGCCTTCTATGTTTGTTTGGAGACTTGCCTCAGTTCCCAGCACTGCAGAACATTTCTCCAAAGCAGGATGCTTTGCCTGTCCTAAATTTAATCTAGTGGAAGAAATCTTTTAGATTATAGCTGTGTCCTTTACTGACCCTCAGCTCTTACCAGTAGGTCGTGGTGCCAATATCTTAATTTTTCATTTTATGCTGCTTGCTTTAACAATGTGTTCTTTGGCAGGCAGCCATGTCTACAGCACTCTGCTATTAAAATGTCTGCTCTCTGCTGCAGCTGTCCATTTACTTTATGAACTGATCAGCCAGTTGAATGTAATTTAAGAGAATAGGGATAAGTCATAGCTGAGGGCACAAAGTACCAGCTGATGTGCTGTATGCAGGTCTGTCCTTCAGAGATTTCTGAACCTAACTTGTCATACTACATGTTTATTTTTTAATTAATGCAACATGTGAAAAGAATGACCTGGCATCCTGCACAAAGTCGGTGAATAAACCAATCTTGCCCTTGTGGAAATACTCTTGGTACCAGGAGCACTCAGGAGTTGACAGAGTGAACACAGAGCATAATACTTTTCCTACTTAAATGTTATTACAGGTCTAGAGGGCAGACTAATTTGACTTTGTAATGGCGTTAGCTTTAACATTGAAATAAAGATGGCCAGCTCATAGCAGACACTCTCATAATGGAACCAGACTGTAAGATAGATTTTTACATGAGAGACATTTCATAGAATGTCCTATTTGCCTAACAATGGTCTGTGAGAGGGGGTGGACTGGGTGCCTGCTGAAGGCCAGGAAACAATAACAGCTACTGGTACAACCCAAGCACTGGGTTGACATCATGTCTGGTAAACAAGGGAGGAATGGAACCAGAAATTAATGCATCGTAATTGTTGTGCTGGCAATTAGAACTAACTGGCAGGCAGGGCAATGGGTGGTGACTCTGCTCCTTACGTTTTCTGAAGTGATTAAAAAGTGTGGGAAGTGGCTGTTGAGAAAGGCTGGGGGGGTGGAAGGAATTTTGCTGTCATCTCTGCCATCTTTAGTATCCCTGGGATTTGGAGAAGCACACCTGCTTCTCCCACACCCTTCTCAAAACTGCATCGTTCTTGGGCCTGACCCAGGGATGTGCATCGATTAGATAAGACAGAGATAAGGAATGTTGAGATTGTGGTCTCATCTCCACCAGCAAACAAAATCTGGGATGACCTCTTCTTTGTTCTCTGCCTTATTTTACGTCTTCCAGCTCTTTCTTCTAAAAACTAGGCATTAGCAAGCCATGAGAGACTCTGTCTCAGTATTTCCATGGCTGCTGGCCTTAGAAGCATGTGAGAGCAATGCCTGAAATGGCTCAGCAATGGGATCCCTTTGCCAAGCCTCCTAGCAGCCAATGGGACTGAGTGCTTGAGTTCATTCCTCTAAGAACAAGCTGCCAAGGCTATCTTATAGATACATATATATGAGGTATATTCTTACAGATATAAATAGATGCACAAAATGGAGACAGGAAAATGAATAACAAAAATAAGCATAAAATGCGTATCTAGTTTTTATTCTAAAGTATGAACAAGGAAGCACCAGATGTATCATAATGATGATTTTTGCCCCTTCAGTAAGAAAAGAAACACCTTTGTAAACAGAGAGTCTCCAGTATATTCCTTCCTTCTTATCCTTCCCTCCAGTTTATTTGTAAGCTAAACAATACAGAATTTACTATGCTATTTAAAATCCAGTCTCCTGCTCTTGTCTGCATTTTGATACAGAAATGTATTCTCACTTGTATGTATTATTTTATGGAACTCAGTATTTCAGAGCAAATATAAGCTCCATTCTCACTAATCTGGTTTTACTCTCTGTTTACTATCCACGTGGGTGAACTTTCAGTGCCAGCTCCATTCCCTCTTGGCAGTGGTCAAAGACCATCTAATATAGAGTTTTAAACATATTATTAGCCTTTAAATGCTAAATTTCATATGAAATTACATGCTCTACGAAGACAGAGGTAATGGATAATAAGATCTTTATCTCAAAGGAGCTGTAAAGGGAACATAGTGAGATTTAATTCGCTGTCACCAACTGGGTCACATCTCAGTGCAGGCAGTGTATTATTTCTGACAGACAATATGGTCTGATGGCTATTAAAAGAGCAACAGAGTAAGTTTTAGTCCTAGGCTAGTCCTCGGAGATCAAAGTGCCACTGAAGGATTGTTTTCTCAGTGGTTATCAGCATTTCAGTCCTGTGCCTTCGTTCTCTAAGGTTGAATGTTACATATTCTGGCAAAAAGGCCACAGACTAATTAGACATGGGTCCCAAAGTGTCCTTTCCTTTGAAGAGAATTCTTCGCTTCGAAGAGAGATATGTTGGCAGTGGAACATATATTCCCTAAAGCTGTTTCAAAGTCATGTAGAAATAGAGGATTATGGTTTTCCAGTTCCTTAATCTGGTACATTTATCATCACAGCTTTCTAAATTTGTAAGATGTTCAAATCATCCTCTGTTGAATTATTAATCATGGAAATATCTGAAAAGATCCATCAACATATCTGTGGGTTGCTTTTCTTCCAAATTAACTTTTACTGTAAGAGCTGACATTTGTCATCAGCTGCTGACCCCTGTAATAAGTCTTGGTGATAGCAAGCTGGAATAAACATAATTTTGGGCAACATTTTGGGGAATAAAGCAGACATCTCAGTGATTTTCATGATCCCTAACAGAAGTGAGAGATTAGGTATATGTTTTTGTTTTTTTTAAATAAAGATCTCTTGAGATGTAGGAAAAATGGTTGTGTCTTCCAATATGCCCTTAATTAAAATCCTAATGTTTGAAATTTATTTATGCAGGCACATTATTTTAAGCAACAGTTCTGTATGCTCATCGTGCCTCAGTCAAAAGCTTATGAGGAAATGCTTGCATATCCATCATGCACCTACAGGAGTGCTTGGAATATATTAATATTTTTTAAAAAATTGAAAATAAAATATTAGAAATAAAATAATTCCCAAGCTGATATTGGATCTACAGTTTGTACCTGGAGGAGCAGAACAGAAGTGTCAGAGAACATTCTTGCTTAAGCTTTTTTAAAATGCCAATAACCTTGTTTACTGACATACCGACATTGCCAGGTAAGCATTTCTGCATTTAGAACTACAATGGCCTTCCAGGACTCATGGAATAGCATCTATTCATTCAGTGACAAAGGGAGAGTCACACAAACACTGATTTAGAGAGCAGATCTAAGGATGATCATGTTTCTATCCCATGCTTACATTTTAATTCACTCACTGAATATGCAAAATGTATGTTTAGCTAAGTGCTTCAGATTGTCCTCAGGTGTAAAATTTTACAGATTGTACTTGTGTCTCCCCAGTGATACCCTTGTGTATCTCTCTCATTAGGGCATTCCCCCATAGGAGCATCAGGAATTAAAAGCAAATGGAGCAAAGGCAAAGTAGGGGCTTTCACCACTCCAGGGGAATATGACAGGACTATTTTTTTAACTTCTCTCTTCCATAGCTCATGAGACCTGATCTTCTCTTACTAACAAGGTCATCTTCTCCTTCTGATTTGAAAAACTGTTTTGTGAGTAATTTTGTAATTTTCTGATTCCCCTTCTTCCTAATCTCTTATTTCCCTCTGTCTTCTCCCATCTTTGGACCACTCTGGGCATCTGCACCTAGAGAAATGACACTTCAATTCCTATCTGCAGCTGCTTTGATGCTTTCCAAAGCAAAATTCTTTCACTGGGACTATAGGAGAAACACAGCAACAGGGAAAACTAAGGCTCATTTTTATCAGCTAGAGCCTGCCATGCTACTCATGATTTAGGTGCCAGCAGCACAGGTTACTATTTCCTTAATATTGAAATAAGTCACTTTAAATGCACACTGTCACACTGCCTCTGCCAGGATGAAGTGTGCAGTTACTCTTTTAGGAGATTATACCTGTAAAGAATTCTTTCCTTAGGAGAATTACCATAAACCCTTTTCTTCCCCATCTAATTTCTCTCTTGTGACGTATTTTGGAATCAGAAGAAGAACCTGAGTTGCTAAATTTTCACATCAATGAGGGTTGTCATCTTGGCAGATTTTCACAGGACTAATAAGGTATCTCTTTTATAATGAAAATGGCTCCAAAGCCCTTTTCCCTCTGGACTCCAAAGTGCATCCTGAGCTAATTATGGTTAAACATTCTGGCTCCAAAACGAGCTTTTTTTCCTAAACTGCTTTCTGATGAGCACAAGAAGATTATGTTCCATGCAAAGGAATCTAACACTGAGTGTTACTCACACAGCAGCAAAATCATGAGTCTTAGCAAAAATTAAATACTCCACACATCCAGTGATGTGTGTCACTGCATGCACTGGGAAAACCTTAATTCAGGTAGTTCCATTCCAGCTGTGGTAAGTGAATCATGCAGAAGAACCATCCCCTTTCCCCAAGATCCTTCTTTCCCCATAGATGCTATATTCAAACCCAGCAGCTGTCCTTATATTACTGATTTAATTCTCTAAAATATTTGTCCTCACTTTTTCCTGAAACTTAGTGTCAGGTTGCCAGAGCACCATCCTGGGCTTGAAAAAGGATGGTGATGGATTATAAAAATGTAGCATAAAAAAACCCCAGCAGACATATAAAACATATTTGCAATCAAATAAACAGCTTAGAATGATATTAAATGGAAGAAAGCCAGGCATCCCCTAGAAGTTTATCCACTTATCTGGGCATTTTATGTAGGTTTTTAATTTTCTACGTGCTTATCTACTAATACTTTCAATATGTCCATCATTGCAGTCTGAGTTAGTTCTGTTCTTCAACTGTCCTCTCAGTAAGGAGATAACCCCCAGCTTCTCTGAATATGCCTCTCCTTCTAGGAGCACCCCTGGGACTTCTGCAACCTTGGATTCAACCATCAACATTTAGGCAAATATCCCCAAATACTGGTTCTATTTGCTCATAGCTGTTCCTGTTAAAGCTCTTTTACACTGAGCGTATCCAGTTTGATTTTCTTTCTCTGCACCAGTATGGTATGGGACAATTCCATATAGGGTCTGCATGGGTCAGTCCTAAATGTATGGGTCTGACAGGGAGGAAGGATGGATTCTGGCTCTGCCTCTGTCTCTGCCATGAGCTTGCCAGTTGATCCTGGCATTTTTCTACACCTCACTTTATTTACAGTCAACTAGAAGTAGCCCTAACTCTGTCAAAGCAAATTCTGAGGGTACATTCAAGTTTTTAGTACACTAGGAATTCCTTGATTTCAAAAGATCTTGAGTGCAAAATATTTCTCACAACTGTCTTGATAGTGAGTCTGAGTGAGCAGCAGTTCTTCCTATGATTTTGCATGTAACTTTTCACCTGCCAGCATTTTCTGTTTCTCAGTGTAGACTGAAAACATATTTTAAGCCATTAAAATGCCGGAGTCGTGCTGTTAAGAATTTGTCCTTGAGCCTCGTGAAAACCACGGAAAGCATTATTATTTATTGCATGCATTTGTAAAATAGTTCAGTCTCTTTCTAACTTGCCACTACTACAGTTAGAAATTTTCAACTCAGAGAAAACCGCTCTTCCACATCTTGTGATTGAAAAGCACAGCAGAACCTTGCTATATTCCTTCCTAGACAGGGTAGTGATTTATTCTCTGGTGCCAGTATTTCAGGAAGCTGTCAGAATCTCTTGGGATAAATGCCTTCAGAAGTCCATGTATCAGAGGCAGATATAATAATAAAATTTGTTTTGTCTTTGTGGAATCCAGCTTTCTTGACAGCAAAGCAAGCACTTATCACGCACTATGAACTGAACTATGAACTATGTCAGACTTTGAAAAGAGTGTCCAGAGAGATTCAGTGCTTAGGAAGGATCCTGGAGACAGACTGAGGGCTCATCCTCTGGCCCGTGCTGAGCTGGGCTACCCAATCCCACGTGGAGGAACAGCCACTAATGATGCAGTAAATTGTATCTCCAGCTGCCCAGGGTCTGTATTTATCAATCATCTAAACATCCACTACCATTCTCTAGCTGATTCCCAATACCTAAAAATAATTTTTATATTTTTATATCTCTATACATGTACGCACACAGATGTATGTATATACATACATATACACATGTATGTAAAAGTTACGTTTAATAAAAATATATTTTTATTTGTATACATGTCCATATATAGGCACTGTTTTCCTGAGTAACCAGGGTTAAAAAAACTAGGAGGGATGGAGTAAACATCAAAGAAGAAGAAAGTTTTTATAAAACATTTTGTGAGATAATATTTCATGATTTTCTAAGCTACTATGATTTTGGGCATATAGTATTACTGTTCTTGATGTTCCCATGGAGCTCTGAAACACTGTTATTCAGTTAATTGCTGCTTGGTCACACACGATTTGGGATAAGGTCAGCTCACTTCTCAGTGCACATGTTACTGCCATGTGCCCAGAGGAAAAGCAATTGCATCTTTTAATCTGATCTTTGATTTTCGTTGCCATTTAATACTGCAAATGTAATGGAATTTCAGCTTTCATTTTTTTATCTTTTGATGTTTTGACATGTTCAGGCAAGATTAGGATCAAATATATACATGGAATAAAATTATTTTTAAAGTCCTGACCTGCATTTCAAAACTTCTGTGTGCTACTGGAGCAGTCTGCTTGTTTTTTTCCTTAAGTTAATTGAAACAAATTAGTTGCATATAAAAACTAATAGCATGATTGAAGTAGTATTCATAGAAACAACACCACTTAGAGTCAATTCCTTTCTGCAGTCTGATTCAGCTATGAATCAAAATGTGAAAAATACATGAATCCTCTTGAAACGTCTTCATGTTTCATCTGGGCAGGCAGGAAGTGTTTCCTGTGCCAGCTTCTGGAAAGCTGGAATTCTGCACAGGGCGTGTCTGCTCACAAACCAACTGCTCAGCCAAGGCCTGGCCTGTGGTGCACGAGCAGCAGGGGCTCCTCAGAGGGATGAGAGAGGAGCCAGGCTCAGGGAGCTGGAACATGAGCTGCATCCCTCAGGCCAGAGGCTAAGCTGTGACTTGGCTCTCCAGGAGGATGTGTAGCCTCATCATTTCAGGTTGCTGTGGGCAGAATCCCTGTGAAGTACAGCAACAGTGCAGGATCTGTTTTCTTTCCTGTAATCTCTCTTATCTATCTGCAAAATAGATAATGAAATTGATCACAGGACATATTTTAATCATTAGTGTCTCCTTATAATGTGCAAAAGCATCTCATGTAATACTTTTCTCATATAATTCCCTAATCAGTGAGTGGAAATTTTCTCTAAGAAAGGAAGGTGGGATTAATGTATAAATCTGTCTGGTTTAGGATTTTTAAACTGAATTGGGCCTGTTTAGATTAGATTTAAGGAAGAAATTCTTTACTGTGAGAGTGGAACAGGCTGCCCAGAGACACTTCAGTCCTGGGAGTGTTCTTGGCCAGGCTGGATGGTGCTTGGAGCAACCTGGTCTAGTGGAAAGTGTTCCTGCCCATGGCAGGATGATCCTTTCCCCTCCAAACCATACTGGGATATCATTTTATCATTCTTATGTAGTCTCTCACCAATTACAGAATATCTGTCACTGGTAAATACAGTATCTAAAGAAACAAAATTATAGCTCATAAAGGTATTTCTGGGCACTCCTTAAACCTCTGTAGCAAAATAGCAAATGTTACAGTGAAACAGATGAGGGGATAATGCAGGTATTTTATTAAAAGAAAAAAAAATTGACAGAACATCATACAGTGAAGCTATTGTTAGGGCTGGTGAGATGATTGGCAGGCCTAGAAGAGAGGGTGACACTGAGTTTGCCAAGAATCAAACCCCTCTCTGTATATCACATTAAACTGTGTGCTAACAGCACGTAGGAACCTTTGGTCACCACACCACCCCAGGTGTCCAGTCCTTTCTACATATTTTTTGAACATGACCCAGAAGGATCACGTTTAGTTCACTTCCAGCTGTGAGTCTTCCCTGTGGATGCATGTTAACAGGAATGCCCTTCTTTGAGCGGTCAAATGAAAACACATAAATATGATGCTCTTGCTTTGTTCTTCTCTTGTAGGCTTTCTTTCCTCTTATGTTTCTTTTCCTCCTTACATTTCTTAATATGAACAGCTCTGTTGGTCCATTACCCACTGTGTTGTGTGCTGATTGTAAGTAGATTACTACATCTGCAAATCTCAGGATTAAAAACTGTAATGATATCATAAAATGGAGGACACTGCCTATACAAACAAAAAAGCTATCATTTAATCTCCATTAAACATTTTAAGGATTGTAGAATTTAAAATGCTTTTAAATAACAAAATTAGCAAACCCACAAATTATCCACATCAATCAGTTCAGGATTAGCATTAATTTAAAGCAGGTTCCTTTGTAACAGTGTTTACATAAAGATAAGCCATACAACTGCAAATAAATTTTCATCTTTATGACTGATTTCTACTGAGATTTCATTGAATTCCAGTTAATGTTTCTCATTCTTTTGAATTTGAGGGCCTTTATTAGAAACATGACTGTTGTCTTTTCTGTTGTGTAACTGCATGACTTCACAGATAAAGAAAGAATCCCGAGATAAAGTCCCTTAACAATACCACTAGTAAAAGACTATTTTTTGAGTTCTGAGATTATCAGTCAACCTCTCAGTTATAAAATGTAACAAAAACATTAATCTGTCCTGATTTAGAAAAAAAATTTAATTACACAAAAGGAAATAATTTCCATAGCTGTAAATCAAGCTGAAATAAGGAGTTTTATTTATGTATTTATACCTTTGGCCTTTCAGCCTACATGAATACAAATTAAGTTGCAATGGAAAATAAGGAAGAAACAGTATCAGACTTAAATGAAATACATTATACTAATATGTTTGAACAGTCAGAAGCAGTATCTTCTGTAAGAAGAAATGAAAAATAGCACACTTGGATTTTAGAAATGTGTCACACCATTTTAGTGACTGTCTAGAAATGCTTTCCTGTGTTTGGAAAAGTGGTGTGGATGTGTGGATGGATGGAATGTGACTGCCAAAGATGATGCAGAAAACAAAGACTGTACTTTAGAAGCAGCTTTAACTAGGCTTCTTAAATTGTTTAACTAGTCTGCTTAAATTATTTAGACCTAAGTAGGTCTAAATTATTTAGACTAATGTAGTTTTTTGAAACATGCATGGTCAGCCCTTAGAACACGGCAGCAGCAAGGTGTAAATATTCCTGAGGCAGGTTTCAATGGCAGATTTTACTGAACTGGTCCAGGCTACTTCTACTCCAGCACCACAGAAAAATAAGAGCAGTTTAAGCCCATGTAAATTCACTGTTTTTCCCAGCATGAAAAGACAGTGTAACGCATCCTGAGCATCGCTGAATGTCAGCAGGGCTGGCCACAGAATAATACAGTGAGGAGTTTTAAAAGCACATCCTGGATTGATATTTGAGTATGCTTTCAGCAATGTTCAGAAGAAGAGTTTGACCAAAAAACACTTTTCTGAAAGAAGGGTATGAAAGCTCACCAAACCCATAAATACAGCAACACTGTCTTTGCAAGTTAGACATCTAAGGCAATTATTAAAATAACAAAGCAGCTGAAACTGCAATGAACAGGTCTTCATTTAAATATTGCCCTATTAACTAAATATTATTTAGAAAGAGTAGATAGCACTAAGGCCTGAAAAGATATCAAATCTTCAATTACTTAATTTGGATTCTTTTTCAAAGCTAAGAAACACAAAGGACTTAGTCTTAAATGGGACAAGGTAAATGTGTATTTCAGCAGAATGAGTTTGAACTCACCTCTGTTTTCCCTTAAGTAAAAAAGGAAGAAGATCCACTGATAGGGAACCACTATAAAGACCTCAACTTGCACAAAAATGAATTATTTTATTTTTTATACAATTATTTATTGCAGAATGGTACAAAGCTTACTTGTAGACACTATACATGGAAATAATACTTATACACACATATGACTACACTCATGTAAAGTATTTCTTTATGTGACATTAGTACATTGCTTTCCTTATTATCTCAGCAAACAAGTTCATAAACTTGAAATATCCATTTTAGTACGTTTTTAAGGCAGTACAAAAATGAAATTACTTGTATCGTTTAAAAAGTACAAGAAGTTGAAAAGTAAATAGGTAATTTCAGAGACAGTGACTCAGTGTCAAAAGAAAAAAAAAAAGGGACGTAATGAAAAAATTAAAAATATTTTTTAACGAAAAAATTGTAGAGGCAGAGTTTATGAAAACAGCTGAAAATTCATTTTTGATGCCTTTGTTGATGAATACATTTTACAGAATCAAGAGCCATTTTGAAATGCTGAATTTCAACCCCTAACCATCCAACTGCATGCACTGTCATATATTTAATCAAAAGTCCACCTAGACCCCAGGAAATACATGGTCTCTAATTTTATCTTCTTTTCTTGAATGTTGGTGAGTTAGTGAGAATCCATGCTGCAGTAGTTTGTAAAAGTAAAATGACCACAATGAATACAATTATTACTTATATGTGGGGGGGAAAAATGGTGGCATCTGGATGCTTAACCCTTTTGAACTTGAAAGAATGCAAACCAAAAAGATGTAGCTCATCTATCAGACAGCATAAAATCTGAGTACAAGCAGAATGTATTTGAATGCAGTAACAGAAAGTGGATGCACAAAGGAAAAGTGAAATTATTATGAACAGATTAGTTTGCAGCAGTCACAGAATATGAGCTACAGAGCAAGGATTTTTATTTATAGACATCATGGCAAAGATGATTTTTATGAATTGATGCAGGAAGCAGACTGTCCTTGTTTGAGGATGATTTTAACTCAAGCAGATTCATTCAGCTTCATTGTAATGAAGAGAATTAGGAATATCCAGTTCAGATTTTCTAGAGTATAGGGCTCTGCTACATGGTCAAATTTGAGAACTCCTTCTTTCCTTTTCCACAAGAGTGGAGTCCCTGGCCTGTGAACTCTTGGGGCTGGGATAATACTTGTGTGAATATCACTAACTGCACATCCAGCTCTTCTCAGGGTGGTTGGTGTCACCCACTGCTGTGTGTCTGGTTTTGGAGGCATCACACTGCCAGGTCAGTGAGCAGAGGGGATAATAACAAGCTTTTAGTCCATCTCCCAGTGTAACATAATGTCCATTTAAATCAATTTAATAGAAAATCAATTCAAGGTGAAGACCTCAAGCTGAAAACGTCTGCTAATAAACTGACAGGAAAAGATACTGCAGTTGATCATAGCTGGACCTCAGTCAGCAGTCTGTCTGCAGGAGGGTTAACAGGTTTTTGAGGCAAGCAGTCAGAAGCTGGAGTTTTGTATGTAACGCTTCCTTTTGCAAAAACTGAATTTTGCTTCAAGACTGGATCTTAATCTTTAGCCTATATAAGCACATGAAAATCTGTTAAATGCCTAAACAGTTAGTGGAGGTTCTCAAATCTGTCCTAAAATATCTCTAGGTTGCTTTCTTCTTTTACATACGTAGTTTTCTCTCAGAGCTCTGTTTCATAATTATTTCCAGATTATAAAAGCATGAGCTGGAGTTAAAAAATGTGGTTATACCACCACTTCCAGGTCAGCACACACAGTGTATGTGCCTCCTTTGTGCTGGTTACAAGTGTTCCTGGTCCTCTGATCTCTGTTCCTTGATTTTGCCCACTGTGCCTCAGAGATGCACCAGGGGAGCTCCACAATTGCTTTGTGAGAGGACACAAGCATTGGCGTTGAAGAAAGGCACTGTGAAATATAACTCTCCCAGTGAGTCTCTGGTATAAATGAACAGGCCAGGAGACCTTCTGCTCCCTTTTAAAGCCTTTATTTTGACCAGCCTGGGTGGGGGCTCGAGGGGTCGCGCTCACCGCCACTGCTCCCTGTGGACAACGAAGAGGAGGAGGAGGTGCAAGCAGCTTTGCCTTAACGACAGAGCTGGGTCTGTGACCTCACAGGAGTCCTAGAGGAGACTTCCTCTCTTTTGGTTCGTTTGAGGTCCAGGGGGTGACTCTGAGCAAGTCTTATTGTGGTTACAGTGAGATGATCACACAGTTTTCCAGACAGCTGCTGTTCTTCCCAGTGTTCTAGGGCGGTTTGGCAAGGTATCTGTCCATCAGCTTCCAAACTTCAGCGGTTTGTATGCGGTGGTCTCACTCTGGGGGTCACTTGGCTCTCTGGGAGTTCACACGGTTTACGTACTGGTGGGAGCCACTGGTTGTCATGGAGAAGAACAGGGGAGCAGGGGAGGCAGGACCCAACAGAAACAGGAACAAGGAACAGGATACAGGAACTTGGGATAGGGCTACAGTAGAGGTACAAGGTAGGTGATTTTTAACATTATTTAACAGTCATAACAGTTGTTACCACAAACATTAACTTTGCAACAACAAACATGGTTAACAATAACTCTTGACTCTTTTTCCTTCTAACAGTCTCTAATATAATTTCTTTAATTTTTGGGAAGGAAATGGAGAAGAAATTTCAGTGGGAATGGGGAAGTTGTTTTGATGAATAAAGTAGGGAAAAATCAAATCTATGCTAATGCGGTCGATGCTCAGAAGCTGAGAATGACTGGCAAGAAGGGATGATTGTGTGGTTAGAGAACCGATGCCTGACTGAGGAAATCTGAGTTCATTTCCTGGCTTTGCTATCTCTTCAGCTTTGAGCAAGAGATTAAATCTCTCTGCTTGCCTTTTTTTTTTTCCCCTTCCTGTACCACAGGAGAGTCATTATACTTCAGATTGTTCTAAGAATAAATGCGTTAATGTGGCTGCTACATTTATGTTTAAGAAAAAAAAAAAATCCCACAAAAAACCATATAAAAGCTTAAGTTCTCGTTCCTTGATTTTTAAAAAAGGCCTTTCTGCTGCCTACGGGGCAAATGTAACAAAGTCTTCACGCCCTGTGCCTACCTCTCTAGACACAGAGATAGACACAGAGATAGAGGAGAGGAGGCGCTTGCGGTGCCTGGGCTGACATCTGGGCACACCCAGCTTCTCATCAGGAGGTGAACAAGGCTTATCAATTACAGGGTGTTGGTTTTATTCCTACGAGAACACAGCCAGAGGCAACTGCGCAGCTTCCTCCCTCTGGGAGGCCTGGCGAGGCAAGCAGGCAGGCAAAAGCTTGGAAAAATTGACTATCGAAACGTTTGAGAGAAAAGAAACTTTGAACACCCGCTGCTGAAGCACAGCGATATGAGATGGTGAAATGGTGTGACAACACAAACACGAAGGTTCCAAACCGGGAGAGATGCAGAAAGGCAATCCCCAGGGCAGAGCACTGAGGTGTAAATAATGACTCAGTGATCCACCTCACTGGCAAGGAACTTCCTGATCCTTCTGTCAGTGCCTTCTAATTCCTAGCACAGGCAGAAAATTTGAGGAAATTAAACTCTCAATTAATTCTGTGAGCACTGTCGTGGGGAATGCCTGGTCTCCCATGGTTGACTGCATGAATCCTTCAGGATTCTTGTACTGGGTCACCACGTTTCTCCTTCGAGTGTTGTAGTGCGGGTAGCAGGACCGAGGCAGGGATCATCCCAATCCCCGTGCCCGGCACTGCTGGGGCCGCTCCTCCAGTGCTGTCCTCACTTCTGGGCCCCCACTTTACAAAGGACTGAGGGGCTGGAGTGTTTCCAGAGAGGAGCAACAAGGTTTGTGAAAGGCTTAGAAAACATGTCTTGTGAGGAATAGCTGAGGGAGCTGGGGTTTTTTAGTCTTGAGGAGGGTGGGGTGGGGAACACCATTGCTCTCTGCAACCTGCTGAAAGCAGACTTGTACTGAGGTGGGGCTGGTCTCTTCTGCCTTGTCTGCAGAGAGAGGGCAGGAGGAAATGGCCTTAAACAGGAGAGATTTAGATTAGATACCACAAGATTGTTTTTGCAGTGTTTGGGTGGTTGGGCCTTGGAGTAGGTTGAGCAGGGAGGTGGCGTGGCCACCATCCCTGGAGGTGTTTGGTACTGGTGATGGGTCGGGAGCTACGGTGGCAGTGCTGGGCGCATGGCTGCACTGGGCGATCCTAAAGGTCTTTTCCACCCCTGACGATGCAGTGATTCTACCCTTCCACGCGGCAGGGCCGGGACACCCGCAGGCCCATTCCTGCCATGCTTTTGACAACTCCCATTTGCCCTTGGTTCTGCCAGCGGGCTCGCCGGTTGCGGGGGCAGGCTGGCAGAGGCGGCCCGCGGGCCTTGCCCGCCCGCTGGCAGCGCCGCAGGGCCGAGCTGCCCGGCCGGGCAGGCGGCGGGGCCATGGGCGACGGGGGCTGCCGGGCCGACGCGAGCCGGCCCCGCCGTCGCCATGGGCAGGGCGGGGCGGCCGCGCTGACGTCAGGGCGGGGCGCGGGGCGGCTGCGTGTTCCCGCCCTCCGCCCCTCCCTGCGCGGGCCGGCCGGCGGGACCCGAGGGCGCCGAGCGGCCCTGCCCCGGCCGGCGACAGCGGCCCGCGCCCCGAGCCCAGCGGTGAGTGCGGGGCGGCCGCGCCGCCACCCCCGCCCCCTGATCGGGCGCTCTCCGCCGGCGGGGAGCGGCCGCTGCCCTCCTCCCAGCGCCGCCGCCCTGCGCCGGGGCGGGGGTCGCCGCTCGGCCGGGGATGCTGCGGCAGCGGGGGCCGGGCGGCCGGGCGGGCGGGGCGGCCTAATGCGCGTCCCCGGCGGGCGCAGCGCTCAGCTCCGGGCCGGCTGAATGTCACGGCGAGCCGTGCCATGGGCTCGGGGGCAGCCTGGCCCGGCGGGCCCGGTGCCGGCTCTGCGGTGGTCTGTGCGTCCTGTAATTGGGCGCTCGGGGAGACGCGCCTGCAGGTGCCTGGGGAGCAGCTGCTGCCAGCCCCGGTCGCGGACGTCTTGTAGCGTGAGGTTTCGTATCTCGAGGGTTTTAATCTCTGAAAAGGGGAAGAAGCAAAAACACTCAGTGTGTGTTCAAAGACAGCAGTTGAAATAGTGACGGTGGAAAAGAATTATATTATTTTATAATGGTGGCATTTCTACTTTAGCAGTGGTATGCTGAGATTTATGCCGAGGGGATGTTCTGTACGTTGTGGTGGTTTCACTTTAATGACACTGAGACTTTGCTTTCGTCATCCAAAGCCTGCTGTTCACTTCGCGTTCTGGCAAATGTACTTTGGCACTCAATGAAACGTAGGCACCCTCAGCCTTTAACTTTGAGCTGGAGGAGGTCGAGCTGTTTATCTTCAGCTTAAGAAAGCAAAACTGCATGGGAACTTTATGCTGTAGCAGAGCGTTAGTGTCCAGGCCAGACATCAAATTAAGGTAAGGATTGTCGATCTGGTACTCCGTCTGGAATGTGGTGTAAAGATGTAAAGCACTTTTCAAGGAAATTGGTGCATCTTGCAGGGTTAGAACTTAATGTCTACAGCAGGTTTGTTCTTGGTGTCTGTGGGGTTGGAGCCTTGATTTGGTGCAGAATAGAACTTTTTCTTAGGAAGGTGTTTAAAAGTGCAACGACGTTGAATCTAAGTTCTCATTTTGTTACATTTTTATAATCGAGAGCCACTTCGCGTATTCACTGAGACTTTACTAAATTTCTCTCTTCTGGAGAAATATACAAAACTCTTGGGTTAGCCTGAGGCAGTAAATATTTACATTGTTTGCTGATAATGAATGAAATTGGCAAGAGTTTTTCCCATGTTTGTAATGATCACATAGCTCTAAAGTCTATGGGCCCCTTTTGAATTACATGCCTCCAAGCTGAAGAGATGATGGCCTAACAAATGGGGCACGAGTAACAACCAGCTACCTAAATGTCAACCAAGGATCTATGTCAATATACAACTTAGAGTAGAAAAGTCGTTTTTGAAGTTGAGGTTTAATTTCTGCTCATGGGTAGTATAAAAATAGCAATGTTTGGGTTCCAAAAACTGCCCAGTATTGTCTTTTAACTGTAAAGCTGTTGAAACTGTAGAAATTGTCTCAAATAACATAATGATCTCATTTAATGTATTGTTATACTAATGAGTAATCCTGTTTAATGGAACTGTTCCTGTAAAAGCTCACTGGAGTAAAATCCATTACTTTCGGACCTGATCATCCTTTAAGAGGGATTGGTTATTTGGAATAAACCAGTTAGTAGGAAATGTTGGCACGAGCTCTTTAGATAAAAAGCCATCAGTCTAGTGATGAACATTGCTTGCCTGGAAACTTTAGAAAGTGTGGATTTCTCAAAATGGAGAAGAGATGAAGGAATATAAGATTACAGAAAGTAATATGGTAAAATATATCAGCAGTGGTTGTGGTGTTCTCTTTTAGCTACTATTCACTGTAAACAGCAGCACCATCTTCTTAATTAGAAGCTTTCAGGCAGGGTTAAGTCCCATGCCAACAGGGATGCTAAGGAGATCAAAATACTAATGGTACTTTTGATAATTAGGTTTAAAATCCTGTATTGTGTTTCAATTGGAGCAATAAAAACAGATTATGTAAATCTCTGGATACCTGCACACATGTATGTTACAGTAAAATCCCAACAGCATTAAAGAGTTATCCCAAAGTTGAAGTTTGGCTCGTCAGGAAAGGTCTTTGCATTTCTTCATGGCTCTTACACTGCTACCACGTAGGTGCATTTTGGAAGATATTCTGAGAATGTTGTTTCCTCCTTAATGAAAAGTAGCTGGATTTGCAGAGATCTGGACTTTGCTAAGTAGTCATTCTCTGTTCTAAAAGGAGGATTCAGCTGCAGCAGTTCTGCTGACAGTATCCTGTAGGAATTGAACAAAGTCTCCTCAGGGTGGGTTTTTTTGCTTATCCATGGTCACATGGGGTACTGGTGTCACAAGTTCTTGCTCAAGTGCGGGTTTCACGGCAGATTGTTGGGTTTTTCACGAGGGCTTAGTCTGTGCTGAGTTGAGGTCCGGCTCTGCAGCATGCGTTGTAACGGCCTTTATTGAAGAAGTACTGGCAATGTTCTCCCTGCAAGGAGGCTTGGCTTCCTAGCCAGAGGAAATGGGTGATAAGGATTTACTTTGATGAGGCTGAACAACTTATGGATCAGGAATAACCCTTAAATTGCAAATAATTTCTGCATTTATTCCCTGAAGCCTAAGAAATTCTGTGCTTTTAGGCTAATCAGCCCAGATGGCTTGTGACACACACAGCACAAGGGAAGCATCTGGGGAGAACTGAATGTCCCAGCTTCTCTTGACTCAATAATATGTCTACTTTAAGCTGGAGATACAAAAATCTCTTCTAGATGGATGCAGAGTTTACCACCACAATGTGGATTTGGATGATGATTCGATTCACACTCTTTGTAAGTCGTTTTAAAGATTGGCTCTACTTAAATGCTGTTTTTTCTCATCTAATATGTTAAAATTATTACATAGCCATGTTGATACATATTTTTTGATGAGGGAAGCTTTGGCTTTTGAGTAACCTTCATCTCGGTAAGGCAAACTGCATAGGTAGAAACTTGGCAAGGCCCAGGCTGCTGCTATCGGTAGCAGGAGACTTGAGGGGAGGAGCACAATCTGCCAGCCTGCATAGCCTCGTCCATCAGTAAACAGAGTTAAAACCAGGAAAAAATCCCTGTCTAAATCTTTTAGTCGTGAAAGCTTTCTTAAATGGTAATTTGGGTAAGTATAGCTTTACTGTGACTACACTGAGACCTGATTAAGCAAAATAAACAATATGTATCTCCTTCCTTCAAATTTGAATAAAATACAATAGAGTTAGGTGACTAACTCTGAAACTGATCCTGTGACAAACTGTCACTTGTAACTGAAGTTACATCTCAGTTTCTCGGAGAATCTTTTTTTCCTTTTTGCCTTCAGTTGCAAACCTCTGAGGACATAACAAATATCTGTCTTCCACATTGTAGGAAACTGACCTTGAGAGGTACATTCCAGTGTAGCTGTCAGTGTATCAGAAAGCTGGTAGGAAAACACAAAACACACATTAAAGTACTGGAGGCTGCCAGTCTGTTGTCAAAAACATGTTGGTATTTGTTATGCTGTGGCAAACTTGCAAAGTTGTTTGGTACTCAAACATTTTCAGGGAGTCTAGTTTTGAGACTGAGAACTGATTTATGTATCAGTGGAACTGTAGACAGGAGCTGCATTGAGTCCAGCACTAACGAAATGAAACTCAATAGCAAGAAAGTGATACTTTGGAAATGTGGTTTACAAATAAGCAAGTTTCAGCTAAAAGCTGTAATGCATTGGTGTGTGGCTGCAGTATTTTTGATCAAGGATGGAGGATAAAGAGAAGTCAAACTTCAAATAATACAGAATCTTTATGGAAGCACATAGATGTGAAGCACACCGATGTGTTTGGTAGCAAGGAGAGCAGATATCAGTAGCTTCTTCTGGCTATGTAGGGAGTTTAGAAAGAGTTTTAGTAGTTTTCCTTGGGAATCTGTGCAAGACAATGAAATAACCTTGAAAGAATTGTTACTGGGGCTCTGTAGCTCCTTGCCTAAGGCAGTCAAGGATGCAAAAAGTTTGGGGGCTCATGGACAGGTTACACAAAATAGTGGACAAGAGATCTGTGGAGGGTTCCTAAACAAACTGCATTAAATTTAAGAAATTCTATGAATTGAGAACAGTTGAAGGTGGAGGAAGTCACATTCTGTGTTTGCCCTGATCATCCCTTCCCTGGTGCATTTTTATTTTAAGGCAACCACAGGAGTTAATGGGATTTTTGTTTTCCTCCCCTCTAAAATAAAATTGACTGATGGAACTCTGTGGAGAATTGAACTGTGCATTGGAGTACCATGATCCACACACAGTGAAATACCACGATTTATATAATATTTCCTGCTTATCCAGTATTCACTGTCTGTCTTTTATGATAGCAATGTTAAGGATTTTCTTTGTCAGTCGTTTTTCTAATATTTTTTTTTAATCCAGCAGTGGCTTAACTTAACAATATGATTTTTTTTCTAGATACGTAGCAATGTGCTGACTTGTTCTTGTCTCAAGATCATGATCTTCTGTGAAAAACTGAACTATGCTGGAATAGCATTGACAACATGTAGAAAAGAAAATCTCAGAACTATTTTTTTTTTCTATCTTCTTTCTGCTTTATCTTGTCTAATCTTGCTCAATTATTGCATGTGAACCTCTTCAGGCTTATTGAAGATATCCCAGTACCAGTGAGTCTATGAATTACATGCAGTCTCTTCCAATTATCTCTGCATGCCATTCAGCTTAACCTATAACTAGAATTCTTACTTGGGCAGCAGGAGAAAGAATGAGTGTATTTGGCTGGAGGGGGGTGGAAAAAAGCAACGTACATATTGGTGGAAAGCCCAGCCTCACTGAAGATTTAAACCTATGGAAATTTTTAATCTTAAGATAACCACATAGATCAACTGTTCAGCCGCAGTTCAGACAGGAAGCATTGTTTCTGTTATTAGTCATTATTTAATCATTACAAAATATATATTGAAAAATATGTTAGTAACAGTTTGAGAGGCTTCTAGCTCAAGACAGCTCAGTGTTTTTACATGGAGAACATGCATCAGTTGAATAAACAAGCTAGAGGAGTAGGATGGACAACATGGCAGTCTAAAAAGGGATATTTCCACTTATAATTAGTTGTATACTAAGTTTCACTTGGCTTTCAGCCTGCCTGTCTTACCAGCATGAAAATCTTGCTCCAGCTAACATGTATAACTATATAAGAAGTAGAAAACAGTAGCTGGTAGCCAACTCTTTGAATTTGTTATTCAGAGATGAAGTAAATCTTTCCTAGAAGAATTAGAGATGGGAGTAGTGTGTTTGAATCACTTGGCGACAGTGGATAGTACTAAGGAAAAAAGGGTTATTCCTCTAGTTTTAAGTGAAATATTTGCTAGAGAATAGCAGGTAATTCTTACTGATTTGCAGTAGGACATTGCTTTTGAGACAGGTGCAATCTATCTGGATTTGTTCTTACAAAACAGATTAAATTACCCATATAAAATGCTGTTGCTGAAGGACTAATACCATCAGCAGAAGCAGGGGCCTGTTTCTGCTGTCAGTTGTTTTGATGCTGACATAATCACAAAATGTTTTAAGGAAAGATCAAGATCTGCCATTTCACTGGTAGAAGGCTTTAATTCTACACTGCAACTGATGTTTGGGATTTTTCAGTCAATCTTAGCCACAGCATAAAATTTAAATTGCTTTTATGATGTAAACAGCGATGCCGACTTTAAAACTCTTCTGCAAGGCGTGTTTCTGATTACCTGCTGCCTTATTCATCTTGTAAGAATGCCAAAGATGTACCTATTTGAGAAACCTTGGAAAAAAGGCTGATGGGGAAAAAGGAGAATCTTTCCAAAATCTATGTACTTGCCCACAAGCATATGCACAATTGTGACTTATCTTCCAGGACAAAAAATTTGCTAAATTCAAGGAAGTATTAAAACAGCATAGGGACCTGGATATAAATGTGATTCGTAGTCACAGTGTGTTTGTTTGGGGTTGGTTTTGGAAGGGCTTGGGAAGTGGTGCTGGTGAATCATTAACTGGCTTCTTTGTAGCTGTGTGACTTTGTCTGTAGGTTACAGGGCATTGGATCTGTAAGGCAGGCCGATAGTGTTTGTCTTTTCTTACTTCGGTTTGTTATGACTGCAAATTTGGTAACTATTTAAAGTATCATCAAATAGAGAAACAAGTATAAGGCTCTTTGTTTCTCCAACAAAGATGTTGAATGCATCTGCATCTTTTGTTATTTAAGAGCTATTAAGCAACCCTAGTGAAGAAGCTTGACTTGTTCACTGAGGTTGAATCTCTTGTATTGGTTCAGTTCACAGGAGGCTGTTCTTGCATAACATAACAAGTGAAGTAATCCACATAATTTAGTTCCTTCCAGGAGGGGTGTTTCTGCACTGGAGCCAGATGTATTGATCATGATTATATTAATTGTTTCTGATATATGGCAATATATGCCCACCATCTCTTGCAGTGTTCTTGGGATCAGCACACCCAGTTAGTGCTTTTATCATCTGGGCCTTGTGTTCTTTGGATGCCAGTGAAAGCCACTGTGCTCTGGGTCTTGTGTTTTGGAGTTGCTTATGCAAGGGCTGCCTGGTGTTTACATCTGCAGGTACAGGCTTGGCTTTGCTCATCCAGGTTTAACAAGATCTGCTGAAGAAAGGAATTGATGATTTCCTCCAAGAGGATGCATGAGATGAATAGGTTCAGAGAGGAGTCATGCATCTCCGATGCTTTATTCCAATTTCTAGCTGACCTCTGCCCCTGACAGCAGTTAGGCTGTCAGCACTAATGCAGGAGAGAGTAACTGTCATTGCACTTCTCATTTATGAACAAACCATAATAACCTGCATTAACACTTAAGAGGAACTTGAAATTGCACTGTCAAGTCCTTCTTCTTGTTCACAGACCTTGATTTTCTCTTTTACTGGGTGTAATTTATCTGTACCCTCAGTTATCCTTTTCCATCTTCTTTTCTTTGTGCTGAAGGTGCTCTTGCTGCATCTGACTAAACATCTGGACCTTGACTGCCTTCCACCTTGTTGTGTAAGAATGCCAAAAATCAGTGCAACTTTACTTGTTTGAGAAACAGGTTGTTAACAAAAGTTTTTCTTGTAGTTAAAATTTGCATGACTTTTTTTTCAATAAAATCTAAAGGGGCTTATGATAACTCATACCCTCTTTTGTTTCAATGTTTTGGTTAGGTTTGATGTAAAAATGTGGAGTTTAAAATGCATATTTTCTGTTTTACTAGTATGAAAAGCACAAGTGGGCAACAATTACAAAGTATCCTTGTCTGGGCTGATAACACTTAGCCCTTTTTTGCTTCCTTGAGATGCCTGATGCTCCGTGTAAACAACATTAATGGCAGAGTGAATTGACAGTGTGGCCCTGAGGGATGCAAAGGGAGGCTTTGATTATGGAAGTATTGTGGTAGCTTTCTTCTATAAAATAGAGCTGCATTTACCTATTTCTTTTTCTCCAGTAAGTGCTTATGTCCTCTTGCCTTATCAAACATTAATAATTCTGATGAATAGCAAGAATGCTTTTAGAGATGGCAAGGGATGCCACATTTTCTGCTGTATTGACTAAGGATATTGCTCAATGTTAGAAATATGGAAACTCCAATCTCTTTATGATGTATTTCTTGCTTCCTTCTCCCTTTGTTCTCCCTTCTGCTCTTGTTCTTTGACCTAGTGTATTTTGACAGTAAATTGAGCACAAGAGCAGCTTGGATAACTGTTGTTTTTTTTGGTGTTTGATAGATTAACCTTTCAAAGTGGGTAGAACCTCGTTAGTGTGAGGGAGGAAAAACAGAAAAGGATGTATCTCTAATCTGTCTTGGATCTGAAAACAGAATCTCACAACTTAGGACACAGAAAAACAAGGTGATTTCAGAGGAATAGAACAATAAGCCCTCACCATCTTGGAATTCCTTCCTTTACTTCCTGACTATGGTACTTTTGGAAGGCAGAGTGTCAGGGAAGGTGGTGTAAATCACTGAGTTTGGACATAGGAAAGGGAGAGTGGCTACAATTCATGGATGCCTTTGTAAAGCACTGGGAATTGATTCAAGAACAGGTGTTTTGGAGAAATGGAAGGCAGGCTTGGAGGATTTTACTGCAGAGCTGATAAATCTTACTGGATCTTGGAGTGAAGGTGGTACTTTTGAACTGAAACCACTCTGTGCAGAGTAAACAGCACGAGAAGTTGTAAATACTCAGAGTTCAATCTCGAAGCTGTCAGAATTTCTGGTTGCATTCTGATTAATTTTAATGCATGCATCATGCACAATTTCCTCAGGATTCATGATCTTGAATTCCTCAGGGCCTGTCATGCTCGGAGCAGGTGTTTGCCAGCTGGATCTCTTGCCAGTTTCTTCCATTTTATTAAGCTCCCATGGTCCTCTTCAAGCTGAAAATTGACTTGCAGTCATGGTGCCCATCTTGCAATTTTCTTAAGCAAGTGCTAAGGAAGCCTTTTGCTGCTTCTGTTGCAGGGACCTCCCAGATCTTTCCCTGATGACATTCAATACCTCCTGACATTGATGGAAATAAGATGTTTTCACATAACTGATCTAATGCATTTTTAATAACCTAGAGGTGTAAGAGGTGGTTTTATATGCTGTGCACAGGACAGAGTTGAAATACACGTGCGCTTAAATTTCTGTGAATGAAAGAGAGCTGAAAGTGCTGGCATGGCAGTAGCTCTGCAGAGGGGAATTGCTCTGGCCTGTCACCAGTGTATCAGATGTGTTTCATCTGTCAGCTGGCTATTCCACACTGCTCTGACAGTAGGAGGGAAATTCGGTCCCATTCAGGAATCTGGAACTGGAAAATGCTCTTATCTTCCTGGTGGCAGGGATCATAAGGATTGCAGCATTTTAAGGTGCTTAAGCTTTCAATGTATGAATCTTTAAGCTGTCTGCTTCTGTAGGGCAGTCTCAGATGCAAGCTGGACTTCTCTGAGAAGCTAATGTATAGGAAACTGCCTTCTTGGTGGTGCTGAAACAAACTGAATGAAATTAGAGTGCATGTTGTGCTTGCCAGTTGAAATTAGCAGTGCAGGATTTTACTGAGGTGTAAATAATCCTGTAGAGGAAGTACCAAGGAGCATGAGAATGAATATCCTTTTGAGTATCACCAGGATCTTGAATATCCTTGAAGGTAAGGATGTAGCAGCTTTTCAGTTAATTCAGATTATACTTCAGAGGAGGTCTGTGGATTTTAACTCCTTTTCCCTGGATCATTATGTAAGGCTGGGCTCTTTATAATTAGCTAATTCCTGATTAGGCTTGTGTGCACTAGATAATGTATTTCCCAAGGCAAAGAATATAAAACTTGTTTGCCCAAATGTCAGTTTTTAAAAAATCCATAGATTGCTTAAGTCTAAAAATAGTTGGAATTTCTTTATAGTACAGTAGGCTTTAAATTGTACTGAACTTGAATCTTCTGGGATTCGGAAATCATACTCTAGCTGGTAGGTACAGTGCTGCTTGGTAAGGGAGTTTCATTGTTAGGCTAGTGTAATCTATCCTAGTAAACATATGTAAAGATTAAGGAAGTTTTAGAGAACTTTATAAGAAAATTCTCCATTTTCTGGGAAACATCTGCCAGACATAATGCTTTTAAGTTTTAGTATTTTTTTTTATGATGTTGTGTTTCAATGAAACAAATGAAGCCTGGACTTGAGAAGGTGGCACAGAAGTTACAGTTATGTAGCTAATAAAATACAGAGAAATATTGTTTGTTTTCTAATTTAATTATCTGAAGTGTTCTAGGCTATTAGTGGGGTTTTCTTGAAGATAATATATTGTCTTTGCCTAATCAAGGATAAATGAGCAAGAGCCCTTCCTAGAGAACTGAAAGGTCTCCTTTTCAAGTTTAATTTGCAGCACTTGGTGGAGGATTAAAGTAATCTAATTAAATGGGCTCATTTAAATTTTGCAGTCACCTAAGAGATGGTAGACAGATGTGAAAAGGGAATTATCCATAAAACATGCAAGCTAAATGAGCAGCTTTTTAATTTAACTTTTTCAATTTGGACGATTTCTTCACAAGACTTGCCTTTTCTTTAGCGCTAGATTATCTTCTGAGGGATCTGCAGTATGATGCTTGCTGGGAATAAATTAATTAGCATGTTAAAGGCCATTTTTTTATTCATGGAGTTTTTTTTTTTAAAAAAAAGATGTACTCTATTGTATGTCGTTGACATAGAGTAAAGATCTTTGATGTCGCTATTAAAGCCTGATGATATTTTCCTGCACAAGGTGTGCAGGTGCACTGTAGGCAAGAAGTCTGACATTCAGCACATCAGTCCCCATGCAGACAGGTGTCATACATGGTGAATGAAATGTTCTGCTGGTCCCAGGGGGAAATACTCGTGTCCTTCTTTGCACACCTGGCTGAGGGCATTGTCTCTGGTGTGCAAGAATTCACCGAGTCTTTGAAAAGTCAGGATTTGTGTATTTCAAAATAGAAATGCACGCACCAGTTGCAGAATTCTGGATTCCGATGGATGTGGATTCTGATGTTTCCACAAGTTAGGAGCCCCTAAATGCCCTGACTGCAGTACCTTTCTCTTTCTATCTTTGCAGTGTAGGTCTGTTTCCAGAAGTACTGCCCTGGGGCATCCCATTCACTGACAGATCCTAAGGGTATTTCAGTTTGCATGAATTTAATGCCGCTTCGATTTTATCTTTGATTGTATCGCTAAGAAACACTTAGTTTCTTAGAGGTGTTGCAACTTGGGGAGTGACTCACTTTAGGATAATGCTTGCTGTGGTTATGCAAGCTAGTTTCTGTACTTTGAATAAGTAGAACTTTTGAATTCACTTACTAACACTGACCTTATGCAACTGTTGCACCATACTTCAGGTCTTGTATGTGAAAAAGATGATTTCCAAAATAGACTGCAGTCTCCACACAAAGAGGAAACAATGACTAGGAATGTGAATTTTGATTGGGGGATATCTGTAAAGTCTGGGAACAAAAAATGTGGTGAGATGCATGATGAGTGGTTATTTCCTATGTTTTAGGCCTTGGGGAAACTGAAAACAATCTAAAAAAAATAGCTTTTAGTCAGATTTTACATTTTAGTTTTTGCAGGTCTATGTTGCTGACCACAGGTTTTTGCTACATCATATCTGTGGCTTTTTAAAAAATACTAAATCTTAAGTTTATAACTTAATAATTGTAACACAGTTGAAAAGTTCAGTTTGTTGCTGAAAATGAGTAAATAAAAAGCCCCAAAAACAACAACAAATCATCCAACCTCTTCTCAAGTTTATTTTATATTACAAAAGGAAAAAAAAAAAAAAGAGGGTTTATGTAGAGAATGAAAGTTGGGGCAGGAAGCTGTGATCTGAACATATTAATGCCAAATAGCTGCTGGAACTCTAGAGTTCACAAGATGTGTCTGGGTTACTTTTTATCAGCATGGTGGATTTAGGCACAGAAATCTGGGAAGCATATAGCTGCGAATGTATAGAAAACTCAGTTTAATGTGTGATTGATTCATGTTTAATGTTGTTTTATTTTTCTTCTTAGATTCAAGCACCCTTTAAGGATCAATGTACCCAATAGCTCATGGAAGAAAAAAACCAAAACAGGACATCCTTGGTTTCCAGGCTACCGAAATATGGAACGAAAACTTTAGGGAGTGTTCTGCAACCTGTGCCAAACGGGACAGCTGTGAACTTAGCAGGGAGTAATGGTGGCAGAAATTTCAGCAAGCACAATGGCACTGTTGGAATGTCTTCCTTTGCTTTCAACTGGAAAAAATCAAATAAATTTCAGCTTAATGATAAGAATGGGAGAGAGGGCAACGCCAAACACAGCCCTAATGAAAAATTAATCAATTCTGAGAAATATCCTCAATCTCAAGGAGCATTGGGCAACGATGAGCTCAGGGTGGGTTTGAACAGTACTGCTTCGGTTGTGTCAAAAGCAGCAAAGCAAACCAATATGTTTGTATCTTCTCCTGAGGAATTAAACCCAAAGTCTATACCTGGACTTTCTAGTTCAGCAAAATTCACCAAAGGTACTCTGTCAGGAAGGACATACTCTGGACTCAGTGCTCCAAGATCAAATTTAAATGGGTTTTATGGCAATCGGCCGGTGGTAGGTTTGCAGAGACCTAGAGCTAATTCCAGTGCCACAAGGACAAGTTCAGGAGAAAGCCTGGCACAATCTACAGACAATAGCAAGGCTTTTTCCTGTGACAAAATGGTGAGATCACAAAGTTTTTCACATTCCATTCAGAATTCTTTCCTTCCCACTGCATCTCTAACCAGGTCACATTCCTTTAATAAAGCTGTGGATCTTACAAGGCCTTATCCTAGTCAAAATCTTGCTGCCAGGACATCTCAGAGGTCTGCTCTGCTGTCAAGAAACACGTGTCAGCTGGATGTACCCAATGGAAACGAGCCGATGAAGTATGGATTCAGCAGACCGTACTCGGCTCTGTCAGCTCCTTGTTCCAAGAAACCCCCACTGTCAAATGGATCTGGGTCAGCACCTTCCTATGGATACAGATTAAGCCGGCCTTCTCTGCTGAAGCCTACCAGGCAGCGGTTTGCTGGGAATGCCATTGTGGATGGCAGCAAAAGTGGGGCTGTGGACACGCGCATCGCGGAGAACGCGGAGATTTCAGCAAATATCAACAGAGCCGTGGATAAAAACAGTATTCTGGAGAGCAGGACTCAAAGAACAGAACCTGCTGAGGGCCTGCATGAAAGTCTGGGAAAACATGGGTCAAAGGTGATGTGTATGAGCGATGATGGAGATGAAATCTCTATATCTTCTTTGTCATCCTCTGAGAAAAATGATTTGAGTGAAGACTTCAGTGATGATTTCATAGATATAGAGGAGGCAAACAGAACTGTACAAATCCAGCAGAAGGAGAGCTGCCTTCAGGAATTAGAGCATGGGAGCAGAGCATCCATCGAGCCGTTCACATCTCTCAAGGAAGGTGGAGGATCTTGCTGTAATGCTGATGACTGGCTTGATATAAATGTGTCTGGTAAATACCTTTTTTATGTTCTGTGTGAAATTTTAGGTGCTAAATCAAAATTCTGTAGTGGTAATTAAGTTATTTAATGTAGTTGCCCATTGTTTATTAATTGTTTCTGAATGAAACTGCTCTGTGCTGGCATATTTGTTTGCTTGTGCCTTTTCTGCATTATAGTTTTTTCCCAAGCATTACTTTGAAGAGCTCTTTGTGATAAAAATGAGTGTGACCTCCTTTAAACACATTTGTGGTGTGGTTGTGGGATTCCTCATATCCTTGCTTTGCCATTCATTTTCTGGGTTGATGGTATTTTAAGAAAATTTCACCTCATGCTCACTCTACCTCTGTAGGCAGAGAACAGCTATAACTGCTGCCAAGTAGTGGAAATAAGTGTAGGATGTGTAATTGAATTAGTTCAGTTATAAACAGGATTGTTACTGGGGCTCTTTTGTTTTTTTCTGATGCATACTAATTCTTTAAAAATTAGTTGAAGGCAAAAGAAGATAGTTTTGAAAGCCACATTTTCAAATCTTTGGTGGGCTTCTCATGGTAAAAGTTTGTTTGAGAGATGTTGCAATTGAAAGACTAGATCCAAAGGTTATGTTTTTGCACCCACCTTCTAATATGTTAAAGAGATGCAGATTTCTAGAAAGTAGCTTCCACTGTGGGTGAATTAGGGCATTGTAAAAGATTAGCAAAGCTGTAGGTTGGAAGATGCTTTGGTTGTAGCTACTGAACCAGCTTCAGCTTCTCCCCCTTCTGGGATGAGGGAACAATGCTGTAGAAAGCTTTCAGGTATTTTTGTTACAGTTCAGCTCCAGCAAAGTAGCAAAGCAGTAACAGGCATTTTAACGTTTATTTTTTTGAATATTGGATTGTTTTTGGAATCTTAACTGGTGTTGTTTTCTTTAAGCAGTGGATGACAACAGTGAAAGCACAAAACACACTACTGAGAATGTCATCTCTTCAGAGATGAACTACAGGGCTGGCTCCTCCTTTGAGCTTTCTCCATCTGACAGCTCTGACGGCACCTATATGTGGGATGAAGAGGGGCTGGAACCTATAGGAAGTGTCCATCCGTGTGGAAGTTACGACTCCTCAGAAATGAACAGCATAGTATGTATCTGTGTTCATAACTTGCATTATAGTCTGATGAGCTTATTGCTTATTAAGTGAAGAAATGTAAGAAATTTAATAATTATTTCCTCTTTCCTCTGTAGTTGATAGCTTTGTGAAGCTTCTTGTTTAGGAACTCCTGTTTCTGGAGAGGTGACCTTGATCTGGCTGTTTGCACACATTTTTTCTTTCCTTATTCTAAAGTCGGCACAAAACAGGTCCTTCCTTAAGCAGTCTCATAACACTGCTAACAAAGAATAAAGGAATTGGATTTCTGCAAAAGATAGGTTCAATACCTCCTACTAATCTCTAAACATAGGAGTGAAAAAACCAGAAAAAAAACCAGCTATTGCCTCTGTGGCTCCTTGCATTTGTTGTTTCTGGACCATGTGCTCATAGGGCCCTTGTGAGGTGAAGCAGATCTTGATTGCTCTCTGCATTCAATCATTGCATCTTTGAGGTAGAGACCTGGCTGTAGCTCACTGTAGCAGGGCTCTCTGCACATCACCAGTGGGATACACAAATGCAGCACAACCTTTTTCTTGCTGCTAAACTCAAACCGATCTGCAAGAAGCATCATTAATTATGAGGAGGGTGGATGAGAGTTGTAGCTGTGCTATGATCCTCCATCTGAGATCAGGGAACCAACCTTGGAATTTAGTGGGTCTGAAGAAAATTCTGTCTGTCTCTCCTTCATATTTCTTTATCCACACAGACTTCTGAATTAAGCAACTTGGATTTTATTAACATGATGTTAACAATCAGAACATCTGACAAAACTGATTTGGTTTAGTCGTGTGTTTAAGGTGTGTTAGGTACTGTGCCACCACTGCCAGTTTAGTAATGTGGATGCCACTTTCAGACTTGGGCACAGATATGTAATTATATTCTTTGTATGTAACTAAATATGAATTCCTGATATATTTTCAGCTGTTTGTGGTATGGTTTGCTCTCTGTCTTAAATTATGATGTTGGGATCTAGTGCTTGAAAGAGTTTAGCAAGTGGTTATTAACTTCTTGTGGCAATTGTGGCCAGCTCAGAAAAGCTGTTAGAGATTTTTGTAGTATGAGTTTTGTAGCTTTATTGGTGTTTATAAGGGAAACCCAAGTTTAATGGATGCCACTGCAAAAAAGAACACCCTTGTCCCCAGACACATGCATGCACATGCCAAGAAAAGAGGGAAGTTTTTAAGCTTTTTCCTTGGCAAGTTTTAAAGATAGGTATTTTGATGTATACTCTGAACTGTAATAAACAAATGGAAGACACTTCTTTTACTGTGCTTTTTGGAGTATATATCTAGGTTTTGATACATATAGCCCCTGTGTGTTAATTTGTGCATGGGCATGAGTTGCTATTGGGTCAACATGCTGATTGACAGAAGCTCTCGTAAGCCATGTGCAGCAGAGGTACTTTAGAAGCCTTTGATATTCTTGTTCACTATTTTGGATTATTTCTTTGTTTATTGAAAGGGAAAAGTTTTTAGAGAAGGCTTAAAAATGGAAAAATGTATTTACTAGTTTTTGAGGAAGCGGAGAAAGGAGGAGATTTTAAGTCCTGCTGTTGAATCTAGAAGATCATGTGTTGTTTCTACATTTCATTTCTTTGTTTCTACGTATCATTTTAAATTTTTATCCTGTTAGTGCTTTTCCAGAATTTCAGTGCTTACTGTACTCTGACTTCTATCTGAATGAGACTAGCATCAATAGCATGTTCGATTTTTGCGAGGCAGAAATGTATTTTCAGTAGCTTGGGTTTTGAGGGGGAAAATGTAGCTCTGAAGTGTTGAGTTGCCTCTTAGTAGTGGGATTTTTGATTTTTTTTTTCCTGAACTTGTTGATTTTGGTAGAAATTATAATATATTGTATTTCTTTAGCCTAAAGATTAAACAATGATCTTTTCTAATCTGAATATACAGAAGAGTTCTGATGCAGTTTTCATTCTTTCTGAAAAATTGTGTTCTTGAGTAGGTTACTGTAAGCTTTTGTTCCATGTTCTCCTTTTCTCTGCAAGCAGAGAGTATAAAGACAAAAAAGTGAAGGCATTGAGAATAATTATTGTGATTAGTCAACACGTCAGATGTTTTGATTGCTGGGAGATACGTGATCAAATTATGCGGTTTCTATCCTCCAGTGTGGTGAGTTAAAAGCAGTTCATGTCTGTGTGTCAAAATCCAATTGATAAGAGTCAGATTTAAGAATTTGGAGTGCTTGGGCTAATGCCAGCCTGCCTGCCCCTTGGATTTAGTATTTCCAGGGCAGTCACCAAAGCAGTAGTTCTGGAGTTCCTGTGGCACTAGGCTGGGGTGAGTAGAGGCAATGCAGCTGAGTAACAATTCAGGGAGCTATGTGCTGAGTAATTGGTCGTGTTTAGTGCACAATTCATGTTTTTCTTCCTCATTTCCATCCCACTGTTGTTTTGTTAGTCTTTTAAGCTGTATTCTTCTTATGATCAACAAATACTAAATGCTTTTCCATAGATGGCAGTGCAACTCCCATTGGGTGATCTTAGATTAGCAGTGTTTGGACCATCTTTGAAAGGGCAGCTTTTGTGAAGGGGATTTTAACTGGGCTTCTGAAATGAGCATAGGAAGGCAACAGCAGTAGCTTGCTAGCCTCTGAAGCTCGTTGTTCCTTTTTGGGGAGCAGAAAAGCCAATATCTTTGCTATTTGCAGTACATCTTGATTTTAAAGACACTGAGACGAATAAAATAAATTTGGCCTCTTTTGATACAGTTCTTCTGTTCTTTACTAACTGAGTGAACAGCTATGGAGAAAATATATAATCCAGTGTGGGAGATGTAAGAGTCCTACAGATCCAAATAATATCATAGGGGAAACTTAGAGCTTGGTAGGAAATGTGTGGGGTTTTTGTAATGATGAAAGTATTTTTATTGTCTAATTGCATAATGGAAAATAACTAATTCCCTTATCCCTGTTGTAGTTCCATTTCCACTTTCAAAGTCAACACATCACTTGGATAACTTTCTAAGTGCTGAACTTTCAAATTGCTGAGCACTGATTTTGTTGGTGCTCTTTATGGTCTTTTCAACAGCTGGTCTTTGCTGCTGAGCACCAAGTTCAGTTCTGTGTGAGCAGACTGATGCTTGGCAGAGCAGTTGATGGCTCTGTAAATTAGCAGGAAGGGCAGTATTTATCTATAGGTGCTCTCACTTGATTTTAGCTGGGTGTTTGCTCCTGTCCTGGGTTTTAGTCACAGACTGTAAAGCCTGGTTCCTTTAGTGCTTCATGGCAGAAAGCTGCTCAGCAGTGTGAGGTCCAATTCACGGTTGTAGTTTAGTCTTGTTAGATTTTTTTCATTAATTTTTGTCTGAAAATACTGTTCACCAAACATATAAGCAGTATTCTCAAACAGGCATCCTGTCCGGAGTCTCATGGCTCCTTTTCTTGTCCTCTCTTGTTGTAGCAAGGTTTGAGGTGTTTTCTCATCTCCAGCACATTAAGTAGACACACAAGAAACAGAAACTTTAATATGTATTTGTTCAGAGTGAAGCTTTGAATGTTTTTGGCAAGTGCAAGTTCTTATTTACATTGAGAAGGATAGGTTGTACAGCTGTTATTGTTCGGAGGCATCTGCTTATTTTTTTAAGATGCTGCAATATTCTAGTGCTCAAAGTCTGCAAGAATTAAAACTTTAAACTGAAAACATTCTAATAATTTTGGCTTCTTTCTGTAATATTCTCAAGAGAAGAAGTTCTTGCAATATTATTTGGGTTTTTTTTTGTTTCTTTTAAAGCAATTTCATTTGGGCCAATAGGTTTGGACAGGAGCTTTCAGAGTGTTCTCTGGACTGTCACATCATGTCCTCTGCCCTCTTTTTTCCTGTAGGCTCAAGTAGCAATGTGAATCTTTGTGCTGTGTTCATTTTTCCTGAAGTACATAAAGCCAGTATTTTTGGGTATATGCGGAGTGAACATCAATGTAATTATAAGGGCATAGGATTATGGGATAATAATTGAAATCTGGCTTGAAGAGACAGATGGGTTTTAACTGCTTTGCTGAGAATTTAATTGCTCTTGGGATGAAATCTGGATCTCACTGAATGAATCAGTTTGACACATGGCCAGAATTTTAGCTGGAGTATAAAATAGTTACATTTTTTTCTCTTCTTCCAGGCAGTTTTTGAGATGATCTAAGATTTTTGTTGTTGTTCTTTGTTATGTGTTTTCCCCTTTGTGACTGTAACTTGGGCAAGGGCAGTTCTGAACTAGTTTTTGAGACTGGGCAGAATGCTTTCTGGTTCCTGAAGCGTTGGTCCTCAGTGAAATATGCTCTACTTCTTAGAGCAAATGATCTTGCTGAAATAGAATTATTTAGTTCAGTTATTAATTTCTTTCAGTAGTTATTTACAAGTAATTTAGTGTTAATTTCCTTAATTTTTTTAATCATTCACTTCTCAAAATGAATCTTTAGTAAGGTTTAAATTGCCAGTCTGATTTCTCAAATGAGTAAGTTATTAATGTGAATTCAGGCTTGTAATGTGTGTAATTCTAGTATATTTATTTCCTTAGATCAAAATGTTCTTGATATTGCCTTTTACCCATCATCCTGTCTTTGCTTGAACTTTCTTTTTGGGAGGTTAATGCCAAAACACTGATTCTAGTTTATGAGAAGCTGGACTTTTTAAATTTTGTGATGTTTGGTTACAGCTGTAATGAAAATAAAAGTGCAAGTAAGCTTAAAATAATGTGGAAAGTATGTAATTTTTCTCAACACAAACTTTTTTGCTATAACTTTCTGAAAGAGTAGTCATGAAATGAGTCCTTCAGGTGCAAGCTAGGTACAAGAAGCACACATTAAAAGCCTTTCATCTTTCATGAGCCAGTTGAAATTCAGTTCTTTTTTCTCTTTTCATCTTGCAAAGAACAATGAAGATCTTACTCAAAGCAGAGAAGAGCATTAAAAAGACACATATTTCTTGACAGGCTGTACTCAAATGAACAGTGTTGACTTACTGCGTTTCCTCCTTTCTTGGAATACAAAAGGTGAGGTTAATAAGAAGAATTAATTGCATTTTGTGATCCTATGATGCTTCCTGAAAGTAATTTGTGTACTTCAATTGAGCAGTTCAAGAAGTGTCTGAATTTTTTCTGTGCCTGAAAGCAGACGATGATTTCACCTCAGTCAGTGCCTTTTTGACTAAAATTCATTATGGTATTAATAAATACTTCCAATTTTGTATATGGCAGAGATTTTTTAAGTTAGTTTTTTGGCTAGTGAGTATGATACACTAAGAACTGGTGACAGTATTAGATGTCCAGTACTCTAGTCAGGATGCGAGGTTGGAAAGAGAGAGAAGACTATTTTTGTGGTGTAATTATTTAAGGAAGTGTAATTGTTCTAGTCTTAGTTATATAATCTCGTTATATACCTATGTTGGGGTAATTTGGATTTTGAAGTAGCTGTTGCTCTTTTGCTGTCTACCAAGCCTGTAAAACCTCAGAGCTCTTAGTCTTTCTTGCAGCTGCCAAGTTTTACCTGGCCACTGTTGACAGAACAGGACTGTGGAGGAGGAAACTGGGCAACCTCTCCCTTTAGGAGTGTGAGGGGATACCAGGATTCATCAGTGTGTCAGAGGAATGAGACTGAGGATGTACATGTGACTGTAGTGCCAGTGGAGGGGGAGGTGGTTTTATCTGCCCAGGAGGAATTTAAGCAAACCAAGGTAAATGCACTTGAGCAGTCACCTCATGCAGATGTGGAGATGTGTCTGGACAGTGATAGAAATCCTCAGTGGCAGATACTCCTCACTGGCTGTGGGGTACACTGCAGTGTGCCAAGTGTCTGTGGGCCTCCTGGGAGTGACTGAGAGCAAAGCCAGAGAGAGTCAGATACTCTGCAATTTGTGTTGCTCTTCCTTCAGCATTTCCCTCCATGCCCAACATAGTGGAGAATGCCTTTCATGGATAGGGAACACATAGCATCACTAATGTAGAACAGAGTTCTGTTTTCTGCTTCTGCTCAGGGAATTTTTATTATTTTCCTTCATCATCAAAGAAATTCTGTCCTGTAGGACAAATGGAATTACTCATTGATCACACTGCTTTACCTGGTCAGGCCAATATATCTCTTGGCAAGAGATATCACAGTAGCACAGGAAGTCTTCTGTGAGGTTTTAGTTTTTACTGATGCATTCTAGAAAATGGCAAATAATGTGTGCATTTTTACTTGGGATACAGAAAGATTTCTTGGAAATACATTATCTGGGAAGCTGCCATTTCTGTGGTCAAAATTCCAGCTCAGGTATATATATAGTGATTCCAGGTTTGGATCTAATAGATGCGTCAGCCTTGAAAGCTGTTTTTCACTGGAAACTGCTTATTGGAAGTTGCTGTAGTTGGTAACCTGTGTTTAAGCTCCTAAATTCATGTCCAAGTTCCAAGCTCTTTTATCCCAATATCTTCATGTAATGTTCCAGAATCTGACAAAAATTATTCTGATTTACTTAAATTGTACTATTCGAACTTCATAGTTTTCATTTTTCCAATAATACAGGTATAGAAATCTATACTTGTTTCTCATCATCTTAATTTCTAAGAAGCCTATGCCTAAAAATTTATGTTTGGAAAACCACTGGACTGCTTGGTTCTGATTTCAAAGCCTCAGAAGTCAGTGTCCTTTTTTTGCCTTTAATTGTCAATATGAACAGATAATATTTGGGAACATACTGAAGTAATGGGAGAACATCCTCGAAAATATGTCCACCATTAAGTTTTTAGTACAAAACTACAACTGCTATGAAAAATTCAGTCTGTGTTGTTGCTTGTCAATTCAGAACTAAGAGTGCAAACTCTATTCAGTGTGTTCTGTCAGCTCTTCAGCCATTCCTTTGGTGGAGTTTGCTGGCAGGCAGTTTTCTGCTCATGTCAGAGAGAGGAAATGTCATTAGATTAGAGATTGATTTTAGAGTGAAAATAGCCATCTACTGTGATGTGAAAACTAGACTAGAGTGAAAAACCACTTCAGTAGAGTGAAAACCCATCTACTGTCCCACTTCTGCTCCAGTCCTCAGCTTCAGAGTTTAACAGCTAGAGGAGGTGGTGAGAAACTGAATTACTTAGGTGAGAAACTGAATTACTTAATGAGACTTCTGACTGTCCTGAGTTATGTAGGTGTCCCTGCTCTCAAACATTATTAGGAAGTTATATAACTGCATTACAGGTCACAAACCTCTCGTGATACTGGTCTGAGAGGTATGACATTTTGTGAACAACCTTTTATGGCAAATTACCTTTGGGATGGGAAAGCTTATATGCCTGTAAGAGCTGCTTCCTTCAGAACTGACGCTGTAAATCTCATGCTGTTTTGGCTGGAAAAACGAATGGAAGACAACTTCACTTGTTCTTACATGTTCTGTTCGTGGCATCCATTAATTACACCTTCAGCTTTGTGTTGTGGAGAGAGGGAGAGTGGGGCAGCTGCTGTGGTGGTGTGTGAAATACGAGAGCAAACACTGGTAGACGTTAGCACTGTTCATTTCCTAGGCTTGTAAGGGATGTTTTCTGTATGAGTTGGTAACTGCATATCCATGTGTGACCTGGTTTTGAGCTTTTGTGCTCTTGGCTCGTGCTGTGGAAATGTATCAGGATAATGTGGCATAAATACCCTTCTGCAGTAGTGCAGTAAGTGAGGGATCACTTCCCATGTTGTTATAGCAGCTCATGGAGAGATTGGTCAAAATAGAATCACCCCAAAGTAGTTTGGAGGTTTTAATTAGAAGCAAGTCTATTAAGCTGGCTGTGTAAGAATAGAACACATTAATGCTGTGTAATGTGTCATAGTCAGGTTACTCCAAAAGTCTCGCTAGGCTAGAATTAAAACTTGCACAGAGGAAACAACTGAGCTCCTGGTACAGCCATGCCCATGCTGTTCCTCTGAGGTTATTGTTTGGTTCCTCTCTCAGCTGGGAATTATTTGAAGCATCTGTATTTTCCTTAAATCAAACGTGCATTTAATACAAGTGTAAGTCAGTGGAGTGAGAATTGTTCACAATCATTTCAGCCTGTTAAGAGTAGGTGTAGGAATTACACATTGCGTAATAGGCTAAAATGCTCCATTGTTGGTTGGATAAACTCTAAAAGCAGTGCTGAACCTCTGGTATTGGTAGGCTTTTTGTGCAGACTGTATGCAGTGAGTAGGAAGAACTGCTTCTCCTCCCCCAGCTCTTCCTCTGTCCGTGTTTATGCTTGCTGCTGACTGCTTTCTGTGATTGTGCTTAAAAGCATACGGGAAACTCTATTTAAGAGCACCAGCCTATTAAAATAAATCCCCAAAAATAGAAAATCTTCTTAAATTTTGCTGGAATTCTATAGAAAGATGGTTACAGTGCTTCCTCTTTCAGCTTTCCTCATTGCTGGAGGCTAGATGGCAGTCAAGGAATGCTGCTTGTGGCAGTGGGTGTAGTTTGGGCCATGTGTTTGAAAATGCTGTTGCTTATGAACTGGTATAGTCTCAACAGAATGCCTAATATTTCTGGCTTTCCTCTTTCTCTTCTTTCGTTGTGATACTGAATTTAAGATTTTTTTACTCAGTCTGACATCTGATTTTATATTAAAAAAAAATTAAAAACCCAGCAAGTATAGATGCTCTAGATACAGCATGTAATAACTTTAGTTAATAATTAATTCCTCTGTAGGTAGAACATACAATGCCTCTACAAAAATGTTTTCAAGAACAGTAAATTTTTAAGACTATTCTTCTTAACAGTTAAACAAGAAATGTTCTGAATTTTCCAGACCAAGTCCTTGTTACATGTCTTGTCACAGCAGCCTTCCCCTATGGAGCATGGGCAAAATTACAAAATACTTGTTTGCCAGTTTTGCCTAGTTATTTTTAATGTGACTTGTACTGTGTACTCCTTTCCTATCCTGCTGTTGGTAACCTGCAGAATTCTATCCCACCTCTTCCCTGAGTGGTTTTCTCTATTTTAAGGACTTCATTTACAGTGGGTTTTTCTCTTCAGTCCTATAGTAAGAGTATGTGTTTTTCCTCTGTTTTCTGCCTTCACTTAAGAATTCTGTTCAGTTCCTATATAATGTTGCCTTTTTGGAGACTTCCTATTTCTTTATTTATCTCTATCTCAGATACTGTCAAATGCTGAAAATAGCATCGAAAAAGACCCTGGAGATTTCCCTCTTTTCTTCTGTCAGCCTTGACTTGTGTTTGACTTGGGTGGTTATGCTTTAGCTGCCCTTCAGATGACTGATTTACCCAGTCTGTTATGTGTATGTTTTTAAAGGACACTTCCTTTTTTTTCATTCCTCAAGCACCTGAAATGATGGTTTGTTAGTTTCTGTGCTACTCTGGAATGTTTCACTTGAGCTTTTTGGCCAGATTTTCCTGTAGTTCTCTCCCTTTACTCACACTTACCTTCTACTTCGGTCTTTTTACATCCTCATCAAAAGCAAGACCTAAGTCACTAAATCAGTATTAAAAACAGTTATTTTCATTTAGTTGTCTGCTTCCTGAAGGCAGAACAATGAATGAGGTCTGAGATCATGAGTTATGGAAACAAGTAAAATGTTGTTCCTAATACTTACCACCAGTTCATGACTCCCTCAAAGCAATTGCTTTTCCTGCAAAATATCCTAACCTGGCATTGGTACTTTGAGCTCAGACTCTTCTCACTTCTGGTAATGCTCTCTGAAATTAGTTGTTTGAGGTCTTTGTATTTCTGCACTAACCTCAATGCCTGACTTCACTTTTTTTAATTCCACTGTAATATACATTCTGTTATAAACTTTCACTGGTCAACATTTTTATGTTTAGTAGGGAGAGAATGCAAATATCTGTCTGTCTTCTATTTTGGTCACTTTATGCTTTACTTTGGTTGCATTACAATCTTACAATAATTAGTGCAAGAAGTGGGAAAGCTGAGAATCATGCCTCTTGCCTAGGTCCAGCTGTTAAGCTAAATTGGTTGGTGGACTGAAAAATAGTGCTCTTCAGTTTAAGAAAAAGTTTATGATGCATGTCGCATGAGGAATTTTTGGAAACTGATCTTTTTGAAAAGGATATTTTGCACTCCATTATGGTGAAGGTTATTTTACTACGAAATTCGAAGTTTTGCTTCAGCAAAAGCAGCTCTTCTGCATAGACTTCCCCAGCCTTTCAAGCAGTGGTCTTGATGTTGTAATGCCTCTCTAGAAAGTGGTGCTGGGGCTCCATGCCTCCAACAAATTGGGTTGAATGCTAAGCTGTGTGGGTGAGCTGTTGGTGTGTGTTTGCTGGACCTGTGGTAAAACACAACGTGTGAGGACAATCACTCCAGGAAGGATTTGAAGGACATTGAAGTGAGCTTGCTGAAAGTGCTGTGACACACACCTGGTGTGCCTTGCCCTTTTAGCCCTTCCTCCTTATGCAGCACAGGGTTCCCTGCTATTGGGGTGCTCAAGTTACTCAGTTCTTACACCAGCACTCACAGCTATCTGTCTCACCTCATGCTTTCCCTGTTCTTTGCAGGAAGCCTGCAAAGCACCACTGCCTGTGTCCACTGGAAAAGCTTTGTGGAGACAGAGCTCAGGGACAGCACTTAGTTGGAGTGGGATTTCACAGTCCCAAACTCAGACTCTTCCTAGGTTGTACCAGCTTGAAAATCTAGTGCTGAATCAGTCTTGTGAAAATCATACTCCTTTTAGTATACATCGCTCTTTTCACCTATATAAATAGAATGGGATTCTTCTTTTTCTGTAACTTGTAATAATTGCTGAAACGTGTAATATTCTGTAGGGCTGGAGCTGATGCACTTTGAAAGAACTTTATTTGCTGTTCTGTCTGTACTCATTGTCCTGAATCACTTCATGATGCTAATTTCTGTTAACCACACATTATTAACTGTGTTATTCCCACGTAATTACCTGCAGTTCCTTATGCAGGAATAGATAGAAAACAATGGAAGTATCTAATTTTATTTTTTTTTTAATGCACTAATGTGCTGATGAAACTTGTACTTTTTCTTATGGCTATTTCAGGATGACATTACTGACACCTATTTGTAAATTGTGTTTCCCAAGTATCTCGCAGGGGGAAGTGCTCAAAGTGCATTCACACATGGCCCAGTGATTGCAAAGTCTTGGTATTTGCAGTTGTGGGGTTTTTTTTGTAGCATGAAGTTTCCTTTCCTCACTGTGGTGAAGAATGTGTAATTAGGGAAGCATAATGAAATGTGCTGTTGACAGGAAAGTATGTCTGGAATCTCAAATACTGACCTCCTGTGACACCATTAGACTTCCAAAGTTCTGATTCAAAGACAGTAAGGTGGCTTATATAGGTTTATTAGTAAACATTCTGGCATTTTGTGTTTTTGTATTTTACATTTTTAAGTGCATTTGCACATCGATAGCAAAGCTTTTCCACTTTCTTTTTTGTTTGTGGCCACTGTTTCAATTTTGTCATGGTCATTAAGGTTCTTGCAGTAGAAGAAAATACTGCTTATTCACAGTAATTTGGAAGATGAAAGCATGGCATAGAAATAATTTATCAACTAGCAAACCAAAACTGCCTCTCAAGCATGCCTGTGTTTTGCAGAATTGTTTGAAAAAATATGCATTAGTTTAAAAACTCCTGGTTCCTGGAAAAATGTAAAGAAATGGAAGTAAAAGTAGCAAAAATATACAGGCATTTTGTTGTCCCAAATATTAAATAAATTTTTCCTGTAAATGGCTTCAATTTTTTTTTGAAGCTTTTCCATAGCTGGATTTATTATTATTCCAAATGCTTTGCTGTATAGGTTTTCCTGTTTTTTCCTTTAAATGCATAGAGTGCTATTTGTGGATGAAGCAATTCAGATAGGATTTTGAAATAAGACAAAAACAGGTGGTTTTGTCTCAAGTATTCCATCTTTCCTTCATATTGCTCCTGTTTTACAAAGTGCATATTAACTATTTTAATCTCACACTCTCCCTCCTAAGTCAATAAATAACTTGCCCTGCAGAAATACAAAATGTTTAATGTTCTGTGTCACAACCCAACCCCTGCCCCAAAATCTTAAAATATAGTTAGCTCTCGTCACCATTTATTATAAAATACAGTAGTGCTTTGTGAATGCTGTAGGAGGGCTGCTGAAGAGCAGCTGGAACAACATTTCAGACAAATGCCTGTTAATGTTCTTCCTTTTCACCTGTGCATCTGTGACAAAACAAATCTAACAAATGATAGCCAGCAAAGGGATGGCTTTGGGAATAGTGGTGTGCCATGTGTTCATAGCCTGTATGCCAGTATTCACTTAAGTATTTAATCATCACATTACTATGAGAAATAGTTATAAAACACTTAGTTGAGTTAATATTTGGTAAATTATTCAATATTGGTGCCAAGCATCACTTTTAGGCGTAGCTGATAAACCTAAGAAAAATCTGTGTTTCTGCTATTAGGAGAGGGGCCATGTGAAGTGCCTGAGTCTGGTCTCAGGCCTTAAAGGCATGACTTCTACTGGGAGCTCAGGAGTTGGAGCTGGATATCCATAGGAGTTTCCTCAGCCTGCTCTGTGTGATAGTCCCTTGGTGTCAGCAGGTTTAGTTTTCTTGGAGTAATGGAGTGAAAGGGTGTCTGGGTTCCCTGCCCAGGCTGCTGTGGCTGCCCAGCAGCGCTGGCAGTGTATGACTGTGCTGTGAGCTGGGTCTTCCACCTCCTCAGTTTCTCCTCCTCTTGGGATCCTTAATGCAAGAGGGGTCATTCTCTGTCTTTTAGCACTGGCTGGGCTTGCCCTCGTTGCAGTCCTTTAGTACACCTGACTATATTTAATATAGGATACCCATGCAGTGTGATGGTTTGCTAGTCCCTTTAGGAGCAGCTTTATATGAACCACAATCTGAAAGGCAAAAGGAAGCAGAGTTTGATGCTCAGAAACTTCATTGTCCTAAAAAGTCAAGGTAATGTAGGTTTCCCTCACTTTTTTTTAATGATTTCATGATAATATGAGAGCTGAAATAAGGGGATTTAACATCATCTCTTCACAAACTTGTTTTTGAATTCCAAGTAAACAAAATAGTTGAGTTTCAAAATGCTTCCAACTGCAGAGAAGGCAGGATATTGATGAATAAAAAATTATTTGGAATATTCCATAGGCATCAGGCAGAAAAATGTTTTAATCCATCTTTGTTTCATCTAGCACTGTTACTGTGTCATATTAGCAGGGGTGTGGTGATTGTTGTTTGTATAGATGGTCTCAAATAAGGCTGATCTTGCTGCTGAAGAGAGGAGGCTGCTGGGAGCATTGGATGTGTGCACAGTAAAAATGTAACAAAGCTCTTTGTGACATAGGGGAAATGAAGGATCATGGAACCAGCTGTACTCACTTTTCCTTTCTTGCAGGATATCTTGAATAATCTCGATTCATGTGATCTTGAGGATGATGATCTCATGCTTGATGTGGACCTGCCCGAGGACCCACCTCGTGACAAAGGTAAGTAAGGCAGCCAAACAATCTCATTGTGAAACTGCTTCAGGGGCTTAAGGGAGTTTGGAGTTGCTTTCTTCTGACTCCTGACTTAGTAAGTCAGTGCACTCTTCAAATTGGTGTGGTTTTGTTTTTTTTTTTTTAAAGTAACAGCTCTTTCTTTTGTGAAATACAGGAAGGGAGATATTTCTGTTTGCCAAAGTACAACTCTTCTATTTGAAAAATTCTGAATACAGAAATGTACTGCCTTGAATAAAAGTGCAACCTTGTTTTCTACTGTTTTTTCCTTAAAATTATTTCTATAGAATCAAGTTCAAAGTTTTAAGTTAGTCTTTCTGTCTCATGTTTCAGCTGTATTTGAAAATGCTGGGATGGTATTTTTTTTTTAGCTTTGATGATAAATCTCTGCTTCTTATCTTGAGAATTCTGTATTTTCAGCAAAGGGGATCTGAAAATAAGAATTTAAAAACCACCTGCAGGTTTTCCTTTATGTAAACATAACCACTTGAAAAAGCAAAACTTCTTGGTTAATCTCCACCTGTTTTTACTCAGTGTCTCAATGTTTACTTTTCCAAAGCTGAAAATCATAATTGCTTATAAACTTACTGAGGGCTTATTTCATTGTTAATTTTCATGTGTTATGAGCTGTAGAAAGATGCTGCTAAAGGAAAATAAATCTTCTGTTAGTTAAGGTGAATAAGTTTATTTTATTATGCAATTTTTTGGTTATTTGCTAGGTGATAAAAACTGAATTGTAGGTATGAGTACTTGTCCCAGTAATGTTTAGCAACACTTTTTCCACGATTATCCGTGACTTCACTGACGTCAGCCTCTTAAGACTTTGCAGGTCCTCAGAAACTCTCCTGGTTTCACTTTGGAGCCTGGGTTGCTGTTTGGCCACTATTTATAGAGGCCGTTGTAGCTGCAGGAGTATGCAGGGTGTAAAATAAATCACAGGGTGCCGCTGTGCTGGCCGGCAGCCCCGCGCAGACTGGGAACCCGGCAGGAAGGAGGGCCCGCGGGGCTGGGGGGCACACACTGCTCCTGGAGAGGGACTGGCAATGTGAGGGAAAACCCCTTGGGTAAGTGAAGCACTGAGGTGGGGGCAGGATAGTAGTTCAGGACTGTTTTTACCTGGGTCGAAGTTGTTTTGGCTTTCTCTCAGTCGTTTCCGGGCTGTTGCCAAATTTAGCGTTTGTTCCCTTAAGACGTTTGAGGAATTCCTGTGGCTTTGCAGAAGTTTGTGCTATGAAGGGATTATTTGGTTTCCTTCTTTTAAGGCATGCTGGTTGTGCATGTAAATGCAGATTTAACCTCTCTGAATCTGAAAACCAAACAAGGCAAATAGGACGAGATGTATCTGTATTTTAAGTAACTAAATTGTTTTATTTTGCAATGCAATACTGGCCTTTTTTTACAATGTTGTCCTTCTGTGTTTGTGAGGTTTTAGAACTTGTTAAAGGCCTTGGAGATCCCATCAGTAAGAAAGACAGGAAATTGTTGCTTTTAAAGTTCTTTTCTTCCATAATCTCTACCCCCTCCAAATGATTTTCTATTTAAGCTGGAACTACTGTTAAAGCTGGATTCTTTAGTTTCTGCTACAGGTTGCTTTTGTTCTTATAATAAGTTTATATTTTAATAAAAATGTGACAATGTTACAGAAGTCTGTTTGACACTTTTAAAATGCATACTGTTTTGGATCAGTTAAAAAAACCAAAACGAGCCCTGCAGACTTTACACTGCATATGTTACCAGCACATAGTTAATATTTTGTTTGCAAGGTCCTGGGAACAAATCTTACAATTCTTTTTAACGTTATGTTCTCTGTAGAAGAATGTGAAAATATGAGCCGCTATGACAGACAAGACAGAAATGTGAGACAGCATCAAGAGGGATTCTGGAAAAGAGCACCACAACAGCGATGGAATACACAGGAGCACTATCATCTCGGCCATACTGACCATTATATCCATGGTAAAAATGATTTGAGCAGGTAAAGCCCTTTTCTATATCCTCACAAACGTTTAAAGCACCAGTGAGCAATTCCTTTTTGGCACTAAGGAGTCTCAAGTGATCCTGAGTACAAGTGCAACATTTTCAGGATAGTTGTATGTCTAAGTGGAAGCACCACTGAGGGTTATAACAATTTCTTTTCAAAGCTGATGCTTCTGGTTTCATTCCAATTACTCGTTGCTCTGTTGTTTATCTAATATTATACAAGTTGATTAAAATACCCTGTGTCCCGTGGAAAACAATTGCAATGTCTCACTACTTGCATTTTTTTTAAGTTTGGGCAACTTCTTGCAGTTTAATTTGTTGGTAAAGTAAATGTAACCTTACAGTCCTTAAAGGGCTGAATGACAGTTTTTAGAAATTCTGCTGAACTTACTGGCTAAGCTGGTTTTAGGGTACTGTAGTTTATAGTCTGAGAGAGGTCTCTGGGAGTAGAAAGGAAAACGCTGTATTTAAGTGAAATAGCATTGACATTTTCTGATTTATTCATTTTTTTTCTGCTGTGTGCCACGGTATGTAAGTATAGCCCGCACTTCGTAACACTTTCCTTCTTCCCAGATGCTGTCTAGCTCCAGTTTGCCCTCTCTGTTTCAGGGGTTCAAACTACCTGGAGCCTGCAGTGGGTCCCCTGGAGAGCTGCGGGGCGGGCGGTGGCCTGCAGGCGCCGCGGGCGCTGGCGGAGAACACGGTGATGCTGGACGAGATGACGCTGCAGCACATGGTGCAGGACTGCACTGCTGTCAAAACCCAGCTCCTCAGGCTCAAGAGGCTGCTGCACCAGGTGAGGCACACTCAGCTGGTTTCAGGCCTGATGGTTTGGTTTTCTGATGTTCTTTCCCAGGAAAGTGTGATATACACGATGGAATGTTTTTGTAATAATGTTTATGTTTTTCATTCCTTCTGGGAGGAGAGATTTCTGCTTGATGTCCCTCTGGTTTCACTAGTGTGATTGAAGAGGTTTGCCTTTGTTTCACCAATCACATTGGTCTGTGTAAAATAGTATATAAGGGAGAACCATCCCTAATAAGGAGTCATTCTTAGCCTTCTGAAAATCCCAGGGTCCATGTTGTGTGTTATCTGAAACAGTGACACACAGCGACTGCAGCGCTGAAATTAACTGGGGACTGCGCCCAGGTGGGCTTACGTTCTCTTTGACCTTATTAGGATATTGGCATTTCATTTATACATTGAATTACAAACTTCCAGAAAGTGACTATACCTTTTATTGCTATTTCCAGTAGTACCTCTTCTGCCTTGTCAGCACTTTACTGACTACAAAACAGGCTAAATACAAAAAAATTTAATGTTTACTTGATATTAAATTTTACTTCTCTGAGGAAATGTCAAATTAAAAAGGAAAATCAGTGGATGTGAAAATCAACTTTTATCCAATAGGATTCAAAAAAGCTGGGAGTTAAGAAAAAATTAAAAATATTGAAATTGATCCCATTGGTCAAACTTGCATTCAGCAAGTCAATGCTAATAGCTTTTTCTTAAGCCTTTGTTTTCCTCATTCTTTTCATCCTTTTTGTGTGTTTTGCTTAGCACATCATATTGGGTCATCTCTATTGGAAGTGCTCAAATTTAACCTTCTTACGTTATGAAATTGTCATAAGCTTTTAAGGAGCTTTTTCAATGCACCTCAAAACTGTTCAAGTTGTGGGAGTTGGTGAACTGCTAAATGACTCAGCAGAAGTATGGCATTTCAGCTACAAAAATTCCTTTGTTACTGTAGTAAAGAACAGTCCATGAGGCTTTATTTGGGGGCATACACAGATTAGCTTTGAAAAGTGTTTGTGTGTTGTTGTCTTTTAATACCACATTCGTTGCTGTTCTAATAGGATAATGTCATGAAAATAACTTTGTGCCTTAAAAGTAAGGCACTAAAACAAAACACAACGAAACAAAAAGCAAATCAACCTTGAGGCTAATTCAAAGGTGTGATTGTGCCTTTCAAAAATGTGAGCGTTTGCTTCCTGTGCTAACTGAGATGTATTCCTGATTTTGTCAGGGGAAAACCAATTGTAACAAAAATAATGCTGTGTCAGAAGAGGAAGGTGTATTCTTAGAACTTAATGTCTGAGTGGTGGGCTAAGTAAGCTGTGCCACTCAAGCGCCCCAGGCATTAATACAGAGGTAGCAGGGAACCTTTATCTAGGGCTTTTAATGCCTTTAACACAAGGAAAATTTTGCAGCTTGGATGGTCTGTGTGTGTGGTTTAAAAGCTTGCACATTATAGCCAAGTAGTGTGTGGCATTGCAGAGTATCATGTAAGATCATGATCAAGTTTATAATAGCCAGGTTGCAGAATAAATTCTTTGTCTCAAGGATTAGCTTTTTTAAAAGAACTTAAATGCACAGAACGAAGCAGTTACTCTTAAAGTGTTGGTGTTTCAAAATTTGCTCCTTGTCTTGACAAATGCCTGATCTTCCTCCCTGTAACAGTGAGTTTAGTGTTCACAGGTATTATTCTTCCCTTCAGATTTTGTCAGGCATACTTGGCTGTATTTTCCTGATGTAAACCAACCCTGTTTTGACTCACAGCTTCCAAAACTCATCACTGGACTTCTGAATATTTATTCCACTTTCCTGTTAATAATCCAGTCTTTTCATTGAAGAACGTGGATAGTCATGTAAAAGTAAATTAGCCTGCTACAGAGAGGGAAACTTCAGACCTTTACTACCTTAATTTGCTAAACAATTAGAGCAAAACTTGTATGAAATACTTTTTAATTACAATAAAGTGTTAAGCCTTTACTGTAAACATCAAGCTTCATACTAACACGAATGAGTAAAAGTATTGCAATTCTTTTTTATTTCTTGAACAGAAATATAGTTTTGAAAACAATTAGTTGAACTTTAGCATTTTGAACTCTGAACTAGGACTGAATCACATGCAGCTTCTTGCAAAACATAAAAAAAACAAAGTACAAATTCAACTGCTTTTAAACTCCAGTTTTATTATGGAAGCAGAAGTTCTTCTGTTAGCTTCATTAATATTACACATTTAAGTGTATGTGTTGCTTTTCTCCAGTTGTGACATTCAGCAGTAATATTTAATTTGAATAGTTAGAAATTGAGCTGTAGTCAGGACTTAGACACAAGGTCTCAGAGGAACAGTTACAGTAAAATAGGAAGAGTTAGTAATTAAATTCAGTTTTATACAATTATCTAATCAGCTGTACTGTGACTTAGTGTAGAGCACAGCATGTAATGAATGTATACCTAGCTGATTCCTGGGAAGCCTTAATGTGCTGTACTGGATTCAGTGCTGTGACTGCAGCTCACATAACTGGATATAAATTAGCTGGAGTATTGCTAGCAACATACCTGAAGCAGTGTGGGATTGGTGCTGCATTCCCAGTTCAGCTTGGAAAAATAAATAGTTATTTGAGTAACAGAGCCTTGGCTGAGCTCCGTGTGACCAGGATAACAGTGCGATAGTACACGTGCTTGCTGCTCACTCCTCACACACTGCCATCTTCCTCTGCCTTCCAACAGTGAAATCAACAATGGCAGTGTCTCTCATACAGAGTTTAGGAAATTTTCACAGTAGTGAGTATAACCTTCTCACTCTTCTCAGTAATGTTATACTAACCTACACAGAGTGAAAAGCTTGTTCTTGTACTAAATGCAGCCATATTTACAGAGAGGTGTACTTCTGGAGAGCATTTTCTCTTTAATGTTTAACTGGTGTGCTAACTTTGTATTGTAAGAAGAAAATGTTTTGAAAGTCTAATTCTAGTAATAGTTGTCATGTAAATGTTAATGCCTCTTAAACATTGACTAAGGTACTTCATTTGCATGCTTATTAAGAAATAAGTTTTCTTCTGATCTTAACAAATTCTTTCTCCTCCTCAGTTAATTTCATAAACTTGCTGCTCTGGGTGGAGGCTAATGTGTTAATACAATTTTATATAAGGTTGTTCTATTTCTGTTGCCCTGGAGCCTTTGATCTTGTCAAGGATTGACCATCCTCTGTAGTAACCCAGCAATGACTTGAAACCACCCTGTCTTAGCTCAGATCAGCACTTGCTGCTCTTGTAGGGAGGACTGAACATGAAACAGTTCACAGAACTGTGAGATCTGTGAAGCTCTTTTTTTCTGTGGGAGGCAGGTTTTATAAAAAATGTTTAATTTCAACTTACCTTTTGTGAATGGAAATGAAACTCTTTTTCAAGCAAAGATCTTCACTGTAACTTCTCAGATATGGCCCACTTGTATGAAGAGGTGTGAATGAAAGTGTGAACCATGTAATGCAAAGTGTTAAATGCATCCATACCTTTTGCTGAGGCCTTAGATCAATTAAGTCGGTTGTGTACCTTTGAAATAAATATTCATTGTGTTCTTTTTTTTTGCATCTGCTGAGATCCACAACAGAGATTCATCTTTGTTTATAAGAAGCCTGATGTTGAGAAAGAAACAGACTTACAAAATAAAAAAGACATTTTTGTGTCATGCATTAAGTTGTATAAATTGCCCCTACAATTACTTCTTTTATTAGCCACAAAATAGTTCACATCAGCAATTTAATTGTACTTCAAAGAAACAGAACCAAAAGAGATGAACAAACAATAGCAAATCAAATTGGCAAATTTTAGGTTTAAGCTGTTGTTTAACCATCAGACTGTTGCTGTGACAGTGTTTGACAGTGGGCAGTGAGATTGACATAGCCTGGATGAAACTGCTCTCAGAATGCCAAGCAGGCAGCAGGTGAATAGCACCCTCTGCTTGATGGCCACTTAACACAGCTCTGCTTGCATCATTGTAGAAATGCCATAGCAAAGGAGTCTGTTCAGGGCAGTGATTTGTACCAAACAAAGCTTGGGATTGGGAATCAAAACCTAGACCTTGGTGAAAATTCAGCAGACCCTGATAAACTTGCCACTGCTGTGGATAAGTGATTATACCAAAATAAATGGTGTATTCTGCCACTGTAAAAATGTTACTTGTTGTAGTGTGATGTGCAGTGTGGTGATACCTTTAAAATACCTTTTATTGTATCTTTACCAAAAGATTTAAAACGTATGTTCTCTCCAAGTTTCCAAATTTGATGATATCTTTGGTGTAGTTCTTAGTATTATTTCTAGCCTACCAAAAATAACATATGCAAATAACCAGATCCATTTTCTTTGCTAATTCTGTCATCTCTTTGGTAATTCTAATATCTTCTTTTTTTTTTTTTTTTTTTTTTTTTGTACAAGGATGACTCTATTTTGCTGATTTCCCCTATTTAATTTTAACAATATAATGAGCAAGAAACAAAAAGCACAACGAGGCACATCTCATAGATTAATCCTAGCATGTGTTCTAATGGGGCTCAAGTTCCTACTGATAGTGTTAGAAGTGTTTCTTTTCCAGTTGTGCTGTGTTCTCTACATGTGTACTGAGATAATGACACAGTGGTGAGGGAATTGCTGCAGATGACCTTTGTCCCTGCTTTGCTGGTGAATGAGTCAGGTGTAGCACAGGCCTGGAGTACTGATTTAAATCACCAGGGAGTGTGTGACATACTAACCTTCTTTGCAGTTAGGTCTTAATCTGCTGTTGTAGAATGTCTTAATTGTTCCACTTCCCTCCATTTTTGTAGCACTAGAAGGTATATTGGAGGTACAGAGCTTTGAAAAGCCATGCTAGATACTTTTGCTTGAAACAGTTTGTCTTGTTTTGTATTTTTTCCCATTCCCACGATGTTTCTTCTACAATCGTAACTGTGACCATCTGTAGCTTCACTTCTGAGTGTGCATATTTATTTGAATCATTGCCTAAAATAAAATGTTGGTGCAATCTGTTAATTGGGGAATATAAGATAAATATAAAATAGAATATAAATACGCAAAAAATAATTTGTTAAACTGTAAGTAATTCTAAGATTCTAATTGCTGCATTTTTCCTCTAGCATTTTAGAAATGTTTTGACCTAAATAATGTTTGTGTTTTTATGTATTACTGTGCAAATTATTTCAAAGCACTCTGTTAGAACTTGTCCATAACATGGAGTGTGAACTGCTGCTTCATAAGTCTTGCTGGCCATGGGCCTGGAAGGGACAAGCAGCTAACTTGAGAACTGAATACAGCTGAGTTCTGGACAGTGTAAACTTGACTGTTCTCAAAATTAACAGTCTATCTATATAAAAGCCCAAGAAACAAACAAACAAACAAAAAACCCCCAAAAAACCCAAACCAAAACAGCCCCAAAAAACTGACATGTTAAGTTCTATCAAGTTATGGAAATTAAATATAAGTGTCTGTAGTATGGCCCCTACTTGGACCTTACATAGGCTGCAGCAAGGAAGGCTTTCCTCTGGGGGGAAAAAAGAAACTTACTGTTTCAACAAGTAATTCAAACTCGTATTCCTTTTTTGTTCCCTGATAGAATGATGAAAATGTGTCACTACAGGACATCACATTCTCAGTTCCATCGAGTCCAGAACCACAAGAACCTGAGTCAACTTTTAAGGTAAATGACATTGATTGACTCTAAGGAATGCAAGCCTGTTTATGTTTAGACAACACACCCAAAGGTTGTGTGTTACTGAAGTACTGCTTCTTGCTTCTTTCTTTGTTTAAATGCTAACCTAGGTGAACCCCACAAAGTCAGTGGCAAGTTTATTGTTTTAGAATGGGTATTAAAGGCAGAAGAAATCACAGGTATTGCAAATGGGATCATATTTTATAGTTACAGACTTGTAATGTTGTATTCTCTGTGGTGGTAAGGTTTTGGAGCATTGCTTGGCTCTTAATATAAAATCACTATACAAAGATCACTAATTCTGTATGTACAGGAGTGCTTACTAGAAATATAACAAGGCTATAAATACTTCATGAAGTTGAAGAACATTTAAAATCTAATGCTTGTTCTGAGTTCAGTAATTTCTATTGTTGATAAAGAGGTCTGTAAGGTAGTGTTTGCTGACTAGACACCTTCATCTACATAATGTCACTTGTTTGCACAACAGATGAGGTACTGCTTCAGAAATGCAGCTGACTTACTTACCCTGGAAATTTAGTGGGTCAGCTGAATTTGGCCTCCTAAAGGGACTTTTAGTCAAGTTTCTTCACTCTTTAGCCTGTGTGCCTGCAGCCCCTTTCTCTGTGTGAATAAGAGGAGGAAAACATGTGCTGTGTCACTGCCATGTCTCCAGGCGTGTCTGATCACATATGTCCTGTAGAGGTGTTGCTTTAGATCATGCAGTCCTTATAGAAAACCGCTGTCCTCTTGCAGATGGATGATCTGCTGAATGAGATCAGGAAGCTTAAAGATGAGCTGAGGAAAAAGGATGAAACAATCAACCAATTAGAGCAGCAGCTTGTAAGTATAATCCAAAATGTTTAGCAAAATCCTAGGTGTGCACTGCAGAGCACAGCTTCAGTAGGCAGTACTGATGAAGGCTGTAAGAGAGCTCAGACAGCTGATTTTTTCCTGGACTTTGACTGTAACAAAGGTAGGTTTGGGTTCCCAGTTGTTGCCCTGGGATCTTTAATTCCATAATCTGGTCATGATTTTGTGTGGCACTAAGAATGTTTGTAACACTGTACAAAGTATTAAATTTCCAGAACAGTTTTGAACATGAAATTCTAGAAGCTGCTCAAAAATAAGAGTGAGGAAGGATAAGGCTACAATGAAAGTATTCTAAAAATGGACAAGGATTGGGCCTATCATTCTGCTTGAAGTTTTTGTTGCTGTTTTTTTTTTTTTTCTCCCTCTCCTTTTTTGTACTGTCCATTATCTTAATAAAGAATTACACCATAGAATTTAAAGTTGAGCAATGTAGTATTCTAAGTTGATTGTTTTTTTCAGAAACAATACAAAACAAGTTGAATAGTCAGATTAAATCGCCAACTAAGAACAAGTTACGGGGATTCTTCATGAATTAGGCTCAGGGAGACACAAGGCCACGAGCAAAAGTCACATGTGCCTTTTACCTTTTTGCTCTTGTTCTGAGTTTGGATTTTGCCATGTATATCTTTGTATTTGGTTCTGGTAAATTCACCTGCTGTGACAATTCTTGTAAAATAGCCCCACGTTTTCAAGCCACAGCAAGATCCTACAGGCAGGGTAGATGAGACGCCAAGAGGTGCACACCATACATATTTATCATAGCTGTAGACAGTACTTGTATCACCATAATCTCTAATGAAATGTTAAACATGTGCTTTTGTAGGTGTGTGCAGTAAAACTGAGCTGTGGCCGTCATCCTTTTCCTCTCTGGCTTGGGAAAATTCCCTCTAAAACAAAACTGAAAGATGAAGATTTGGTGTTTGCTCTGCTGTTTAAACAGCAGAATCCCAGTTCACAGCATACCAAACCAAATTACCTTGTTAGCATTTTGCAGTAAGTGTTGGGTTTTGGGTACACTTAATCTCACTCTTAACAATCAGTCAGAATTCCTTGAAGGAAGTTTCTCCTTCCCTGCCCAGTCGCATACCTGATTGCAGGAGTAACCTGTAACTGCTGCAGCGGAGGAACTCTGCTGTAGAGATGGGTAAAACTGACATTTGTAATGACTGAGAGATGGCTTAAAGAGCTCAGTGCTTCAGAAATTTAAGTGGAAAAACTCTTTCCAAAAGTCAGTATTTATTCTGGATTACTTCTCAGTATGCTTTGGGAAAAGCAGCAGTTGTTCAACACTGTAAATACTGGTTTCTGCAGTTTAATTGTATTGTGCTCTACAGTCAAGTCATGCTTGATGTTTGAACACTGGGCCTTGACTGTACCTTTCAAGAGGCTCAGCTGGTTAATTTCTAACTAATTCTTGTTTCTTTTTCTCTTTTTGGGGGTGATTAAGGCCACTAGATGTAACTGCCAGAAGGACAGTCCAACACCTCCAGGGGCAGTGCACGCGTGTGCCGATAAATTCACGCAAACCTCCTGGAGGAGGAGTTCTGTGAGTAAAGTGGGCCCTTCATGCTCAGCTCCCTCTTTCTGCCTTTCATTCCCCACTTCTGTCACCTAGGCTCTCACACAGCTCAGCCTTGTTTAAGAGATTCTGTGCTCTGTGTGAGTAGTGTCCTTCCGGCTGTGCAACCCTTGCATTCTTTTGCAGCCCTATTATGTAAACAGATATTACAAACATTTATTTTAAAATAAGTCATTAAACTTTAGAAATCTTCACTTTAAATAATCACCATTTGCAGTATTTAAGTTACAGTCAATCCCAGCTGTATACCTAGTTATACGTAAGAGATTTTCTTATATCCTGACTTCACAGTCATAGGTATCTCTTTGGGTTTTTTCCTGGTCAGTTTTCATTGTTGATGTTTTCATATTTGTTGAGGAAAAGAAACAGTGTATTCTAAGTTTCAATGCAGAAGTGTAAAAGCAAAAGTTAATATTTTTTTAATGTTTCTTCTTATTATTTTTTATAATTCATTTTAATAACTTGAATCATTGAAAGAATAATTATGTGAAAATCACTTTGACAAAAGACATCTTCATTCCCATATGTTGTTGCATGAATCACATTTGTTTCCACTATGTGAAATTTACATTTTTTCATGAAACACCAATAGGATATTTAAGATGGGGGAGGGACAACATACTTGATACTATATAATAAGAAGAAATTACCTTTGCTAAAAAAGGCTTTTGTTAGTCACCAGCAAATAGCGTTTGGATCATGAAGGTACTGCTCTAGCTAGGAAATGTAGGACATTTTATTAAAAGGTTAAAAATGGGTTTGATTTTTTTTTTCTTTGTTTTTATCCTACCTTGAGTTACTCCATGTAAGCTTGTAATAGAGATGAGTCACCCCTGTTATCCTTCAAATATTGCTCTTTTAAATACATTCCACTAGGGCAGAAGCAGCACCATGCTGTGTGTTCACCAGTTACTGGCAAACCGCCTTACCCATGTTTTCCAACCTCCTTCTTTCTCTCTGATAAGATCCCATCAAAACATCATAACCTTAAGTAGTTTTTGGTTTGCTTTGACACCTCTGCCACCCCATGTACGTGTAATATCTTGGTTCATCCCATTTGTTTCTTTTACTTGGGAGCTTCTGAGCTCTTGCATTGTTTCTTTTTCCCCATTTAATTTCGTGTGTGTGCTGTTCATTGGCTGTCTTTGTGCATTGATACTGTTACAAGGTGTTTCCATCTTTCTTTTTTTGGGCTGATTTCTCACAGGGCTTCAGAGACAAGATGAATAGTCATGGAAAGTTAGTTGCTAACTACATGTTTTAGTTTGTGTAAATTATGGTGTTAATTGAAAAGACAGAGAATTGGAGAAGATGGGGAATTTGAGTTGCTGTCTCAAGCACAAGGAGTCAGCACAATTTTCTGGTTTGGGTCAGGTTGGCCAGTATATTGTAATTTAGTTCAAAAAGACATTTTTTTGTCAGGAGGAAGTTTGAATTAAGAGACAGTATCTTTAAGAAGAGCTAAGGGAACCTCTGCTGTATTTGTGGTTGGGTGTGTGGATATATGTGTATGATACACTTATTTATTTCTAGGCATATGATCTTTACACGCACAATCCAGACAATTTTGTATTTTTATCCTTATGCAAAGTTTCTCATGAAATTGATAAAAAGACTTAGAAAAATTCATGAAATGTTAACAAGTTTTGAAACTAAGCTGCTTTTCAGGACTTTCTGGTAGTTGGAAAGTTTTGAGCAAATGTTGAGCATGTTTTTTTGGTTTTTTCAATGTCTACACGTGCATATTTGTAAGTTACAGGCTTTCTGTCAGCCAGCAGAAACAGGAACTCCATAATGTGGGATTTCTTCAAGGAGGATGATGGTCTGGCTGGTGCAGCCAAATTTCAGTTCTAATCATCAGACCACAACTTTCTGGTTTAGTGCTTCCCCTGCTAACATGCGTTTAGATGCTTCCTTGCATGGCTTGATAGACGTATAAATAAATAAAATAGTTTTTAATCTGGAACCTAATAACAAAATATATCCCTTGCAATAGAAAGGAGATACAATCAGCTCTTACTTTCTTGAGGTAAGAGTACAATAAATAGAAGAAGACCCCTAAGTAAAACCGTATTCTCCCTTCAAATCTCAAAAACCTCTTAAAGAAATTTTGCTTTATTAACATTCCTGTTCAGTTTAATTTAATGGAATAAAGAATATAGACTAAGAAATAATAGTCTAAGAATAAACATGAAGAAAAATCATATTTATTGGTCCTATATGCAGTACAAATCATGAAATACTGTTTATGAAATTATCAGGTTTTTATGTGCACTAGCTTTTTTTTTTTTTTTTTTTTTTTTAATTGTAATTGAAGACTTGGCAATGACAGAATGGCTCCTTTGAGGCAGCATCTTAGCTTTTTACTTCTTTAAGCTTGTTAATAGTTTTCAATTTTGATGAAAATTTAACTATTTCAGTTTTTCCTATTTGTGTTAACCCGCCAGTCATTTTAAATTATGGTGGATGTTAGGCAGTTCAGGTATCAAAATTTTCAAAATTAATGTAACTGTTTATAAATTCTGTATATACTATACGAATCAGAACTGATACAATGTATTTATTCCTCAGGAGTTAGTACCAGTCTGGGAACACAGTGATTTAGTGTTCCAAGGAATACTTTTAATGCTTACTGAAATGTGCCTAACAAACATTGTTAATGTAGATTGTCATAAAGAATACATGCTAGAATAACCTAGGAAACAGTGAGAGTAGAAAGCAGCTGTTTCAGTTAGGAATTTAAGACCATATGAATTGCAGCAATCCAGCTGGTCATTTGAAATGGCTGGTATTTCTGATCACTTCATGGTTCTGCCACTAAATAAATAAGTGGATATCATTAAACAGATTCATTTTTAAAAGTCATGGTCACATAGTTTCTTTGTTATTAAATATTTCTAGAAAATGTCCCATCGTGATGTGATTATAAACTTGTCTGGTGTTGTTCTCTTCAGGGACCCCAGTTTTTCAAAGTACTTTTAGGTTTTTTCATGTTTAAAGGTAAATATGTACATAAGTGGAAGTCATGTAACTTTAAGTTAATCCTTGGGACTTGGTGCTCACATAATAAAAACTAGGGGCTCGAAAGAAATGTTTGGAAAATTTAGTTTTTTTAAAATAGGTATCTGCCTATTGCCTGTCTACTGTGTCTGTGACATGGTATTTCTTGTAAGTGTCCTGGCAGGATGCTCAAAATTTAGGTAACTTCTTACTATTTGTGTTTTATTCTTGCTTAGCCATCCTTGGGATAAAGACTTGTACAAATACTTGCTGGCAGGGTAGTCCATGACATTTCTGAAAGGGTCTCTTACAGGTCTCTTATACAGAATGAACAGAATTCCTTCCAGTCAGCATGTCTTATGATTTTACTGTCATGGAAGAAAATAACCAAACCCTGGAAGAAGATAATTACCTGAAGAAATTAATATTAATAGACAGCTTACGAGAAAGAAAAATATGAGCATCCATTGCCACACTTGACCTGCAGGCTTTGCAGATTTGTTTCTCTAATAGTAAATACTGATATTTTTAAGACTTTGAGGGCAAAGGGGTTAGAAGTCAAGTTTTTGTTGATAAGTCATTTAATTTCTTGGGCTGGAAAGGATGTTGGCAGATGCTGAGAAGTAAATGACCAGCAAGGTAACTGCAAAGTTCTGAATTTGGTCTGAGATACCTGTGGAAGATTCTGGCCTGTGAGGACCATTTCCTCCTAGTTGCTGGCTGCTCTTTCACTCCCTGCAAGAGTAGACAGCGTGTACAGTCAAGCTGGGTATTTCCCCTTGGTAACAGCTCACACTGATGAGAATGAGCTTTGCTGCCTAAATGTGTGTACAAGTTCATTCTTGTCTGCTAAAATGACAACAGAACCAGTCAGTTTGCGTGGGAGCCTGCATGGTCTTGTTCTTTGCTCCATCTTCTCTCTACCTTTGCACTGAGATATTCTTTGCCTCCCTTCTGAATTTTGTTCCAGTTCGTCATTCCAAAGCCTTTCACATCATTCGTTTTGATGAACCTTTGTGTTTGTGTACTGTTGTCCTTCTGGTTTTAGTATCTCCTTCCACCTCATCCTTAGACATCCAGTATCAGTGTCAGCTTCACAACCATTAATTAAAGCTTGCAGCTTTTCAAGTCCAGACACTGTATGTGTTCATCTTCACATCCAGCCTTGGTTCTATCACTGTGCAATGCTCTGCTGTTTGCTTCATGTTCTTATACATGTACTTGGTGAAACAAAACCATAAGCAGACTAGGTGGTCATATTGTGCACCTCTCTCTTGTGCTGTGACTGTGGAAGAGAGGTCCTTGAACCCTTCACAGGCAATTCTTGTTGGTTTAGTGTAAACCAGCACATAAAACTGGGTTGGTGGTGTTTCTCATCTGAATACTTTCAGAAAGACTATTGCATATCAGAAGTGCTCATTCATGTCTTTTCCAGGTGCTAGGCCAGTAAGAGAAGACTGCTGTAGAAGCATTTTTTGGCTCAGTATTGAAATCTATCATTCTAGGTTTGTTCATGATGTGGAGCTCTGAGTGTGTATGAGACAACTGACAGTGCTTGGTGAGAGGCAGCAAAAATCACTTCCTCACTGAAGTACCCAGAGGGTCGAATTGTATGGATTAGAAAGAGGATCTTTGCTATATTTCTTTTTGTTTCTGCAGCAGAAAAAAAGTTTTTAAAGCAGTAGCAGTTTTGCATGTTGGTGTATCCTTAGGAAAAGAGCTGGAATATCTGGCTGTTGGGCTAAAATTACAGTCTGGAAAAAGCTTAGAAATATTTTGCTACTCCTTTTCTGGCAGAAGTAATTGCTTTTGTTCATGTGATTTCTTATTCTAAGGTTGAAGTCTGCTCATAACTAACAATGGAAAACTCTCACCTCAGTCTTCATAGTAGTATTTAAAAGAAGAAACAGCCACCAGGTTTTCCCAGTGCAGTTAGAGTCAAAACTTCATAAAGCATTTAGTACCACATAAAGTAATAGTACAATTCATCAGGATCTCGGAAGAACATTTGTCCTTCTGGTTTGTAGGCTGCTTTATCTCAGCTGCTCTTATTTTTCCACTCCTGGATCTCATGGTATTTTAAAATTCTGATTCACTTCTCTTTGGGGATGCCTTTGTTATTTCACAAATCCAGTATCTGGAAAATAGGAGGAATGGGATTTAAAGAGTAGTGGCTGGATGCACACAATAGCCGTGGGGAGGGACTGTTCAAACTGCTGTCTGACATTAGAGTCTTAGTGGAAAAATTGCTTCAGAACCAGAAGAATCCCATCAGGTATTTTTTGTTTGTTTTTTTTCAATAGAAGTTGAGGTAAGTCATGTTCTCATCTTTCAATTCTAGGATTCCTTGCTTATGAGTTTTACAGGCATTGTAATAAATAAGTGATGATTCAGATTTTTCTTCTTTCTCACTTTTAGTAGGAAACTGCCACGTTATCTGTGTATTTTGAATATGTATCATCATCTGAGGAGATGTATTTTATTAGTGTGTTTCTTTTTTCCTCCTCTTTGGATTTCTTGGGAACCTCAGTGCACATTTGAGTAATAGGAGATGAGTATGAGTTGATGTTCAAAGGAGAAAGCTTGGCACATTTGCTGGAGTTTTGTACAATAATTTCTATTAAAAGAAAATTAATCTTTTAATAAGCCAGGCATATTTGCAGATACTTAAATCTTAATGTGCTATATCAATGGGATTGGTACATCCTTTATAATTTGTATAATCAGTTTAAATCATAACACTCATCCTAATACACATTCCCAGTGCTGGATCTGCTGATCCTTACTTTTTCAATTGATGTTGATTTTAATTACCTTATTTGATGTGCAATTAAACAAACCTTGTTTTGGGTATTTTTAGAAAAAAAATTATTTATTTATTAATTTATTACAAAAAAAGAAATCTGGCATTTATTTGGAACTTACCTATATGGAGCAATGTCAACTGCATCATTTGAGAGTATGGGATTGAAATATGCCTGGAGACCAGTTAAGTTCAGCAGGCAAAAGATTCTAGGAAGTTACTTGCACTTTCTTCATTTACCTCTCCAGTCAGAGTAGTAATAAAGTAGAAAGAAGAGTTATTGAGAAGACTGTACGCAGTGCTGTGCTTTGAAGTGCTAATATAGGTGCTTAAAAATTTCTGGAACATATCAAGACGTAAATATTTCATTGCTTTTACAATAGCGTCTTAACTGTTATGTAGCTCAGATGGCTTGTGCTTCTCTTAATCTCTCTTTTCAGAGAGTAAAAGGGAGAGGTTATAAAATTTTCACCTTAAAAATTTCAAAGAGGTCTGGAAAAAGCCCATTGCCAACTCAGATGAGTCTCTGCAAAATCAGACTTGTGCCTGGTGGTAATGTGCTTTCTACTCTGTGGACATTCTGTTATGTTTAGAGAATAGAAAGAGTTCTTGGTGTTCAATACCCTGACACATTTCTGGATGAAAACTGAACCAACCTCTGAAATGTAGCGTTCTTTTGTACCGTGCTGTGATAATCCAAAGTGCTTGATAATTTTCTCATAAATCATTGATGGCTAAATCATGTTCCCAGGACTATTTATGTATTTAATATATATACCTGTGCAGCTGGTGCAGCGCATTATATTATTTTGTCACATTGCTTGACTGAAGCTAGTACTGTTCCAGTACTTTCAAGCAGCAGTCTAAAAATTGTGATCTTAATGACCACTGATGGAGGACTGTAAGAGCACATTAGGGAATCAATACCTCCATCTAGAGATAATCAGACTGAAGAACTTGTTTCATTTTTCCCCGTAGATTTTGCTGCAATAATTGTTTTATCTCAGCTTCTGAAGAGCAATAAAGAAGTCTTGTCAGGCTTTTTTCTTTATTTCCTGTTCTAGATGAAAAGTGTTCTGACTAACAGATTCTAAGGCTTGGTTAAATGCATGTGTTCATTTTCGTCTTAGCAGTACTGAAACCTGGAATAGTGCTGGATAAAATCTGATTGGGTAAGGATAACTAGAAGATCAGGGAAGTGTTTAAAATTCTCCTAAGACAAGTACAAGCAGAATATTTATTTATAGAAGTAGTATGATTAACATTGTTTTAAGAAACGTATGGAAATCAAATAATTTTGTTATTTGTCCAGCCGTGGCAGTATGGTCTGCAGCAGAGAATCTGGAGAGGAGGGGCAAACTGGGTTCCTGATTTCTGTCATGTGGGTGCTGTTCAGATACCTTCAGCCACTGGCTCACAGAGTAGCCACACAACTTTAGTTGCTGTTGGTCAGGAAGCAGTGAGGCAGTCATTATTGCCATGCCAGTGTTCCAGGACTTAGAAAAGCATCTTTCAGCCACTTAAATGGGAAAAGGATTGTAAATACTTAAACCTGTCCTGCTGAAATAGGAAATCAAGATTGTGTTGTTTTAGAGGGAAGTTGCATCTTGGATTTGCAAAGGTAAGGATGTGGGAAAAAGGAAAAGTAATAAGAAAATTACTTTTTCTTGTTTTGAGAAGGTAGCAACCACAGTGTGTCACATTTGTGGTAATTTGAGAGCTCTGACAGGCAAATCCTGCACTGCATGGATCTGCACAGTTCCCTGATCCTTTCACTGGAAGACTCAAGCTCCAAGAGCAAAGTGCAAGGAAAACAGTCACCTCTTCTCTTCCACAATAAATAATAGTGATGAAATTGAAGTAAAGTGGCCTCTAAAGCACCAGGACTTGCTGGAAAATTTGTTTCTATGCCTTAGAAATTTTTGTTGTAAACTAAAGCTGACTGGTTTTCCAGTAGATTGGAACTAACCTAACCAAACTACTACTTGGTGAGGCATTTTTAAAATACTTTTGAAAGCTGTGTAAATACAATTTTATCATGTGTTTTTAATCATGAAAAGCTCAGCTTCTCTACTCTTCCCCTAAAACTATCTTGGACAGAAATGTGTGCTTATATATTGAACAAAAGTGGAGGTATTTTGTAAGATTTCTGACTAGTTTAGGACATCTGGGCTTTGGTAGCATGTAATATTTACTTTTACGAAGTAGAACAACTGGAAATATAATGATACCTTTCTGGGGAAAAAGAAAAAGAATTGGTGTGGCTTTTTGGTGTCTTGTTTTTCCCTGTTCTCTTTTTTTATTATACTTCTCCCCCTCTCTCTTTCTGCACAGGGTGGGTATTCTGCTCCCTCCTTCTCTCCCTGGCAGGGCTCATTCCAGGGCATCCCTCGGAGTGTTCCACCGCACCGCAGACAGAGTGAGTCTGTACCTCTCACTCATCTCCCTCACCGTGTTCCAGTAGAAGCTTCCCCTTTGCACGCACCGTTCATCTCGTAGTCTCCTCCTCTCTCAGGCAGATCTCCAGGCATACACGATAGTCTGTGCCTAACAAACCGCTTCCTTCGGCCAGCCCTCAAACAGCTACAACTTATAGCTTTATAACAGTCGTTAAATGCCAATAGACCTCAGCAGTTCTTCAGGCAACACCCCCCCCCCCCCCGTGTAGGCCCTTGTTTCCAGTCTTGTTTTAACATCAGTCTTGCTTGCTGCATTTCCCTGTTTTCCATGGCTGTGATGCACTCTCCTGTCCGTGTGTGTGTTCTGTTTGCTCACGCGTCTGCACGCGCGTCTGCGGGCGTAGTCATGTGAACGCGTCGTGGTTCTGCAGAAAACTGTTGGTGGGAAAGTGTCACTTGCATTGTCTCTCACAAAAAGTTTTAACTTTTCAGAATGGCTTCCCTCAAACTAATTTTTTTCCCCCCTCGCTCAGTATTTGTTGTGAAAAGGCTTCTCTTACATGGAAATGGCTGTTGCACAACTTGCATGATTTATTAACGTTCCTTATGTGCTGGCTACAATGTGGGCTGTATAAGATGCATTTGTTCACTTGGCTTGGATCTGCAAAACAAAAGACAGTTGCTGATTTTAAAACTGTATGCTTACGTAGACATAGAGAAAATGGTAAGTCTTATTTTGTGCTTTGATATGCATTTTGAACAGATAAGTGTTTGAAGAAATATAACTACTTCATGATGCTAAAGTTATATTTTTTAAATGTACTGTAATTTGCAAATTACAGTTTCTGCCTAGCTCAAGAGTGTATTTGGACAAGAAATAAAGGAAAAGTAAAATTATAGAAAAAGAGTAAGATTTCCAGGGCCAATGGAGATCTGAAGAGTAAGCTGCACATTGGAAAACAAAGCTTACATATATCTTACACTGCAATGATCCTTACTTAGACACCAGAAAAGAACCCTAATATTTTGTAAAATCTGCTTCAAATACTCTCTTGACGTTTCTGTGACAATGTTCATGTAAACAACTCATCAGGAATGCACAGCCTGTTTCATGGGCTTTTCTCTGTGCAATAAGGGATGTGCCTCATTTCTCTGTGGTGTTTGATGTGGGACTCTGTGTGTGTAATGAACGTAGAACCCCAAAATCTGATGATTGTGCCTTCTGTTGCTGAGTGGAGGGGCCAGCAGTAGCACAACCTGGGTGATTCACTGTCCTATCAACAGAGGCTGACTTCAAGGAGATCAGTTTTAGACCTAAGGATCATATAAATGTTATGGTGACTGGAGAGTCACAACGGGAGGACGGTGTCCCAGCTGCCACGTGAGCCTCTGGTGTCACATCAGTCACAGCTGCTGCTTAGCTGAAGAAGAAAACTTTGCTTGCTAATCTTGCTGGTTTTCTGAGCCTCCACCTCATCCCTCCACTAACAGGGGTGACCTCTTATTCGGGATTCTGTGGTAAACTTTTATTACTAAAGCAGGTTGGATTTTTAGTATGCATCTTATATATTGCATTCAATGAATTGCTAGTAGAGGAAGTAAAGTAAATGAAAATGGGCTCTTGACTAGATAACCTAAAGTATAACTAATGCATTGTTTAGGAAAGTAAGTTTCCACTAGTGGAGTGTTCCTAGCTTTTTTCTTTAGGCCTTGGGTTTACTCTGTAGAGCACCACCGGGAATAAAAATATAGTATAAACTAGGAGGTTCCTTGGACATTTCTAGTGAAATTCTTGGAAAATCAATAATTTATCATTGTATGAACAGTTCTGTGCAGTAGAACATTACTGGAACGGTCACTGGTATCCTTCTCTCCCTCTTGGTTCAGTGGTTTCACTGTTCAGGTTTTTGAACTGGTATGAAATGCCAAATACAGGGTTTTAAGCCAGATGGTGAGCTGGGCATCACTACTGAGTGGCCTGAAATACTAATGTCAGTGTTCTTTTGCAATAATACAGGGAAGATGATGGAAACATGAAGTATTCTCAGGTTTTGGCTGGTTATGCTTTCTGTACAGACTTGGAAGTCAAGCACTTCTTTCCTAACCTCTGTTCTTGAACCTGAAATATCATCTCTGCATGTGAATTCTGCAGGTTTCTTCACTGTGCTGTCAATAGCTGACGGATACATAGATCACTTACAGGCACTGTAGATTATGAGGGTGTAAGTCTGTAAACTGTTCATATTACAGTGTACAAATAATGTCCCTCCTGCTGTACAGTACAGGAAATATATCCCTGTGAGGAGATATTACACTAGTGTAGGTTTATGGTTCTCTCTAAGCACCAGTCCCAATGTCAGCACACCTGCTGCTGAACTTGCCTTTAGCATATTACTGCACTGCAGCACACTTCAGCGTTGGATGTGTTTTTCACTTTTAACAATGACAAGTTTTTAATACTTGCACATTTATTTCACATTTTTTCACCAGCCTTGGAAACAATTCAGCACTTGGCATTTCATAAACACTTTGATAACAGTACATTAGTTTTGTCATTTTAGGAATAAAACCCATATAATTTTGTTCCTGTAATGCCCACGTCTCGGACTAAACTCCTGTGTAAGGGTCATTTATTTTTCTTTTGGCTATAGGATATATTTTGATGACATCTCAAACTTTGTTCAGTACAGTTAAACCCTTTCTATTTGTGTTCTGGAGCTTTAATGATGTGGCTCTAGAAACAAACATTTAGAATACACAGTGGTAAGGAAGCAATCCTGAGTTTGTGTTGTAATACAAGAATATTTTACCACCCTCTCTAGGCCCCTTACCCCAAGGGCCTTCTGCACACAGAAATGCTGATAAAAACCACTTTGTTATTCAAGGATGGCTGTTACATCTCCACTTACTGTGCATGTCCTGGAAGAAGTATTTAGACTTTATGTATGTAAGTATTACAGATAGAGATAATCTAAGCAATTCTAGCAGGTGACACACAGCTTGTTATCAGCAGGAAGAAAGCTACTCTATGCCCCGGGACTATAAATCAGATCCAGGCTGTTCTTTTTCTTGCCTTTTCTTTTAAAGAAAGACATGTTGCTCAGTGCTGAAATGTTTTCAAAGCTTTATTGACCAACACAGCTTTGTAGGGTGTATGAAGTGTTTGTGTTCGCAGAATCAAGTTGCTCCCGAGAAGTAGCTGGGAAGTTTTGTGCCAAATTATTAAAAACATTCTGGGATCATTACATTACTGCCTTTTTATGTAATTATTTTTGCTCCAAGAGTGTTCAGGTATATGAAGAAGAGTCGTCTTCTAGGAAAAACTCCTTTCCTCCCAACTTCAGTACTTGCAGAGTCAACTACAAGGAGAAATGTCTCTTGTCCTTAACTAAATTTGTTTGCAAAAAAAACCCCCTTGATTTTGTATATGTTCATAATTATCTGCTTGCTGCATATATATCTATACAAAATATAGATGAAATACCTGCCTTGATGTAGTTATATATTACTTGAAGTAAATTTTCTTTGAAAAAAAAAATTTTACAAGTTGGGGTTTCTGTATAGACTATGCAGAAAAAAAATGCTTTGCCACATTACCAGTTATTTTACTAGCCTCATGGCTGTGGTGAATGATGCTTTAAAAAAATACGGTTGTTTTGTGTCATTATTTGAAGTTATTCTCCATGCCACGGAATCCTAGATTTTAATGCTGAAATACGGACATAATATAGCTAGATCAAAGGGAAAAAAAATAAAAGTACTAAAGGAAGGTATTAGCAAATGCTACAGATTTAAGGTGTGTTTGCAGAGGTGGAAAATGAGAGCTGCCTGGTGCAGCCTTTCAGCAGAGCTGTGTCTGCACAGGCAGTGGTTTGAAATGACAGCTTATCCTGTGCCAAGGCAGTGAGAAGAGGAGGGATGGCAGAACTGATGAGGAAATGAAAGAATTACATACCAGGGTTTGGGACCCTTCCCTTCCACCCCTTTCCAAAAGGAACATGTGCTAGTTGTGTCTTCCAACTTGCGACTGAGTTTCTAGGAAGATGAGTTATTAAAAATGAGGGCAATATGATCCAAGGATAGAATGCTATTCCTTTAATGACCTTGCTGTTCAGGGTTAGGTATTGAACAGTCATATGCATGGATGCAAAGATTTTTCATTTATACAGTTGTAATAATACACAAATTCTAGTTGCAGTATTTGCAGTGTAAAAGATTAACTGCTAAAACCCTCGAAGTTGTAAGAGCAAAGGTGTTTCATGCAGGTCTTGCTATAAATGTTTTTGTACTGCATTACTTAAATACTGTTGCTACCTTTGTTTCTTGAAGGAGGATTAAAAACCAATGGGGGACATGGTAATTGCAATTGAAATGGTGAAAAGTTGCAGTTCTGTCATGGCAATTGCTCATTGTTTTGTCTTGGTCCTCTGACATCACTGTCCTTGTCTTTTTCTTGTCTCTGCTTTCCATTATGCCATTGGCAAGGAGTTGAGAAGTTAGTCCATTACTTCTGTGATAAAGCGTGGTACAGTACAACTTCAGATTTATTCCCATCTCCCCCTCACGCATTTTCACTGTTGGGTTTTTTCTTTGCCCTGTGCATGATGCATGTCTGTGGAGATGTGCATGCAGTTCTTGGATTTTCCATTGCATCGCTTCCCCCCTTCCTCAAGATACTGCAGGGAGAAAATGCCTTTATCTCATTCTACAGAGGTATTACAAAGGGAATTGAGATGGGGATCAAGATAAACCAAAGCAAAATTGAAGGGAATTTTCAGCTAATGAATGAATATCACTGTCATGACCACATTTTTAACTTCTTTAACGGTCCATTTAACTTCTTTAACAGTACAACAGGATGTTTCAGTTTTCCAGCACAAAGCTAATACAACCTCAGTAGTTTGGTAACTGTACAATAGTGGTAATCCTTGTTGTGGATGTCATCTTTCTCTGGATGATGTAACAGCCAGTTTTACTTGAGAGAAATAATAGAAAAATCTCTTAGGCTAATAAAGTAGGGAGTGAATTGAGTAATTTTGATTAGTGCATCAATGTTTTGAAGGCTTTGAAGCTCTTGCCAGTACAGAAAAATATGTTTCTTTGTGCAGAAAGGAGCATGTGCACAAAGCACTTTGTCTGCTTCCAGTTTGAGGAGAGCTAAGTGTCTTCAGTTACATTGTACTTGAAATGTTTGAGTCCAACTTTGCAATTTAGAAGCATCCCAAAGGAGTGCAGGTGTTTGTCTACCTGCATGTTTTCTTTATGGGACATAAATAGAAGTCTGGGCAGCTTGGCAGTCTATTCTAAATCATGGTCTGTCCCAGAAATATTACCAGAAGTGCACTGAAAACAATGCAGATGAAACCCTTTTTTTAGGACTTGAGTGAAATAAAATACTATGCCCGTAAGGCAGAATGTTTCTTTATCTATTTCTCCTCCTTCATGTGATGGAATTCACCAAGTACTTAAGTCCTTCAGCTGACTCATTGTTTTTACCAGTAACATGGTCAGAATTTCAAAGACTTAATTTTTAAAAGGAGAACTTGTATTTTAGTACAAAGATATGAGCTGTGGGTGACAATAATACAGTTGTCAGTGTTGGATACCTTGTGAACTGTTACGTGCAGATTTTGCAAGTGGCATTTTGCTGCTTTTAGTGGCATTTTGAATGTTAATGCATATAGAAATTTGATGTTATTAAACTCTGTGATAATTGGATAGATATTGAGTAGAAATACCCAATTAAAAAGCAGTGCAGTATTTAAAACAACTGGGCAAAGATGATACCAGAGCTTTAATGTCCTCATGATTCTGAGCATGTAGCCATTTTCTACCTTAGTACTGCTAACTTTCTGGGTAACAAGCTGCTTAGACCTTTTAATGTTATGAAGGATAATGAGGAAAATATGTATTTGGCTATTTTTAAACGTAAAATGCAAAATTGCCCAAAGGGAAGAGCTCGAATACTACCTAGCCTTTGTCAAAAGAATTCAAAGTAGCATTATTGAAACCTCGATGGCTTTACTGTATTTCAGAGGTGTTTGTGTTTAACTCAACTTTCCATACAAATTTAGTTTCTTCTGTGACTTAGAAATTTTTTAATTTTATTGATTAGTATTGCTAGAATTATTTGATATTAAGCTAGAATTTTTATTGATTAGATTAGATATTTATCTGTTTTTGAAGACTAGCATTTAAAAACCCTTCCTAGATGAGGGAGAAAAATTTTCTGACAATTGTTTTTCCACATTTGACACAATACTGTGGGCAATAAACATTTTAATTTTTTTTACTTCAAGTGGGATTAGGAAATATGATTTATTTGTTGTAGTATTTGCATGGGAATCGGGTACATATCGCTTTTGTTTCTGCATTCATTATTAGCAGCTTTGGCTTTGCAGGTGAGATCTCAAATCAGTAAATCATTTTGGCTAACATCTGCCTGTCAGCTCCTAGATTGGAAGGATAATAACTTCTGTAACCCAAACATAAACACTGGAAAATGGAAAAAAATTTCCAGAGGACTAATTTTATTTAAGCTGTAACTCTCTCAGTGTATGGAATTATTCCTTGTGTTTAGCATTTCCTTCCTGTAGGATTGTATGGTTAAGAAGGATTCACAAAGTTGAGCTAGTTTTGGGTCACATAAGGAATCATGTTTTGGTACTCATTTGGCACCATTTTGGAGGCTTCTTTGCCTATTTTTTTAAAATCTTTTCCCTCTTTCCAAAACAATAATGTTCTGACTGCTCAGGATATTTGCCTTACAGACATCTATCACTGATAGCTGATGTCACTGGTCCAGATTTTGCCTTTTCTTACGAGACAGCAGTTACATTCTAAAGGGAAAAACTGCTTGTAAATAAAAAATAGACTGAGAAACCTTGATTTTCCTCTCATTAACCATTATTTTTTTTTTTTCTTGATGAGGAATTTTGATCATTCCGTTTTCAGTAGTAATCCTGCCAGGGAAAAGATGAAAAGCCTAAAGAGTCCTGAGGTGGGCTAAACGCGTAACAGGAATCTGGCATGCACAGCTATCACTGCATTCTTCTTGCTGATTCAAAGAAGAGCTAAAAAGACCAGGCAAACAATGGGTTTTCTCTTTAGAACCTGTGAATAATTCAGTAGAATGACTAAATGACACTTTTAGTCAAATCTCCCGAGCACAGACATTACTTCTTATTTACTGTATTTCACTAGTAAACCGAATAAGCCTATTTACTGTGTACATGCAGCCTATTGGCTGGTAAGAATCCAGATAGCTGGGTGGGACTAGTTGGTAGGAGTTCAGTTCCCCTCCTTTGTAAAGAAAATGAGGGAAGTAATCCAAACCTTCTAAAATAATCTAAAAGATTTTGGGTTTTGCCACAAATTGCAAAATTTTTAATAATGCTTCCAAGATTTGTATCCATGTTGCGTGTCTGGAATGTATTGTGAAGCTAGTACACCATTAATCTTTTAAGTCTCTTTACAGGGCAGAGCAAAGAGAATAGAAATTACCCAGAAGAGGTACTGGCAATTCTCTTGTCTGATGTGTGTCTGATTAGATTGTATCTTCTGAAAAACGTAAAATCTTCTACAGTTCTCTTTATCACATGGTTATCAGTGTGGTAGAGTGTGGTTCTACTTTCACATGAACTCTGTTTCTTTCGGCCCATTTAAAATCAGTTCAAGGTAAAACAGTTACCTAAGCTTAGTCAGTAGCCTGATTAGCACATACTTCCTCCAGATTTTCTGGCCTCAGTAAGGCAAGGAAACAGCTTTACCGGTCCATCCAACTCCTTTCCTGCCTGTGCAGTAAAAGGGTTGGGGTAGTTGAGGTCAGTATGCAGTGAGTAGATATTAATGCTGGACACAGCTGTTGCATTGGGTTCAGCACTTCATTAGAATTGATCTGCACCAACGTTAGTTCTTGGCTGTCCTGCAGGTTTGGGTGAAACCATCAACCATGCCTTCATGTTTCCTTTTAAAGCCAATTGGTTTCTTTCTTGTCTTTATGTTGTTGTTTATTTCAGTGCTGGAATATTTTTTTTCCACTTCTGTTACAATTTCCATTTGTATGCATCCCATGACCCATCCTGTTTTTCCAAAGTCAAAGTTTTGATTTAAAACCCCAGATATACAGCCCTTATCAAGCATCCAGTCAGCTCACGTTGGATTCTGAGTGTATCTAGTGTCTTCTCTGCCTAATATATTCTTTTATTATTTTCTCTTCCAACAGCCTCAAGTACTACAGCCTTCCAACAGCCTTCCCAATTCCACAGACCTCGTCCAGGGAAAACTAATAAAAACTCCACATATCGAGGCCCACAGTGAATATCCTAAACCAGATCTGCATGACAGTGGAAATCATCTGAATCCAAATGCTGCAAATGTCTCTCTCCCAAATAGCCTGAAGGACATAAACTCTTTAACGAGCGTACAGTTAAACACAAAAGATGAAAATGCAAACAAAAAAGATGAAAATGCATCATATTTGGACAATGTGAAAAACAAAATCTCTGAAGACCCTGGAGAGGTGGCTAGTAATAAGAAAGGTACATTACCGCCTCGTTCCCACTTTCAGACCTCTGCAGGAGCTGGTGCTCCAGAGGTGCAGACTGGATTACCTGTGAAAGGTCAACCCTCATTCACAAACCAGGCTTCTCAGCCAAAGACTTCAAGAATCGTGAAACCCCCAACTGCTTTAGTGCCTCCTACCATGGCCGTTCCCATACGATCTGCGGATCATTCCGCTGCTGCCAAGGAACGTGAGCTTCTACCACTGAGTAGTTCGACTCAGCCGCAGCCAACATCTGGGCAGGATAACCTAAAGGGTAAACAGAGTCAGAAAGTGTCAAAACTTCGCCCACCAACTACGTCCTTCGTTAAATCCAAGCAAATGAGCAGTCAGAAATCCACACCAGTACCTCTGGAGCCTCAGAACACCTCCCTAAAGTCTAACATCCCAAGGCCACCAGTGCAAAGAAAGGAAAACGTGCAGACACACTCTGCTGGTTCGCATTCTGGGGACAGCATGCCCTCCGGCCGGCACTCCCGCCTCCCGAAACCAAAGACACACTGAGGCTGTTCCCGCTGCTCGCCGCACGATGCCACGCCACAGCCCACTCCCCGTGTTTGTGACTGCCTTGGAGCCTGCTGTACCTGCAGCCTGCAAATCCTGACTCACTGTCCCAAATTGTGTCTAATTCAGGGTTTGCACTCTCCATCCTGCTGTGTCCTGAGGCTGATGTTACGAGCTGTGCAGTTTCTCTTTAGAGTGCTGTATTTTATTGTCCGTCTGTAATAAAGATGGTATTGCAATCTTAGTAATTAAGCAAATACTGAAATCCGTGGTGACCACAAATGCAGAATGCTGCACTATTTATTTCAGGATGGCAGAAATTATTTCTTACCTCTGTTTGAGTTATTAGACAATGAAATTGCTGTTCTGTTTAACTTCTTGGTTCTGAGTACTCGTTAGGTCAGAGTGGTAGAAAATTAGACTGACTAGCAGATGTTTTATTGGCCATAATTCTGACTCTGTATTCCAGAGGCCTATGCAAAAATCCTTGTATTTATCTTTCTCTCAAGACTGACATATTTAATGTTATTTAATCTGATGGGTTGGGTGGGTTGGGTTGGGTTGTTTTGTTTTGCTGTAATCCGAAGTTGCTCTGTTCTTTATTTATCCCATTTTCACTGTTCACACTGTTAATTAGGCAGATTTCACAGGGTGAAATGAATCTTCTCGCTTAAACATCCTCATTTGTTAAATGATTGTGGTATGTTTTTATTGTGTTGAATAGACACATTACTGAGTAGATTCTTGAAATGCAGTGCTAAGGATGTTTGTCCAAACCTTCCAATGCAGGCTCTTAGGAATTGGTAAGTAGGGAGCCTCTGGGAATAAGGGGTCCAGAACACCTATGTTAAGGTTGCACAACATGCATTTTAATTAATATTTTAAACTTTTATTGGTCTGCTTGTATTTATTGATTTCTGTTTAATATTGAAAGGCTCTGAAGTACCTGACTTGAAATTTTGCACAAACTTTGCCATATGTGTAATAATTTGAAACTATTTTACAGAATAAAACTTATATTAAAAATACAACTATTTTTTAAAAAGGAAAAAAAAATAACCCCACTTATTTGCTTTGAGCAATCCTATTATGTCCTAATCCAGAGCTGGTACTCTTAAGAGTTTTTCAAAGATCTATTATTTTGGGTTTTGGGCGGGGGGTTATGTGTTTGGTATTTTTGGTTTGGTTGTTTTGTTTTGTTTTGGGGTTTTTTTGTAATTTCTGAAGAAGTACTAAGGAGCTTTTTGGGGAAATCAAGCAGAAAAAAAATTACATTTTTGTGCTCTCTAGAACTATTTTTTTCTGAAAGTAGTCTTGGTGCATTCTGGGACCGTGACACAAATGATGCGAGTTACATGTGCACCTATCCAGTAAAGAAGCTTTCCAGAAATTTGATATTTTGTCTTATCTCCAATTCTTCCCTTCTTTCCCATGACTCTCATGGATGTTACTGGCTTTGGTTTTTTTTTTTACCCTGTTCTCAAGTTGGTTTTAACATCAGCAGAGAAGGCTGCTGCAACAACTTGGCTCAAAATTTGTTCCTGAAGAGCACATAATGTCAGTAAAATGTAACACAGTGTTAGTTTGTTCTAGGCTCTGGCTGTAGGACATTGACATATTACAGTATTTTCTTTGAGAGAATTAAAGTGAGTAGGTGTAGACATTTCATAAATGAATTCAGTATTCAGCTTCTATAATATAAGCCCTTTAACTGGGGGGTATCCTGATGGATGCCTCAGTTGGGTAAAGGAAAAAAGAGTAGTCTCACCTGAGTTTTCAATACATCATTGATATTCAAGAATTATTTTGGATTTCTTACACTGTAATTTTATTTAACTGAAGATGAAGTGAAAAAATTAAAAGCTTGAGGGGGGGAAGTGGGTAGGGGGAGATTCTTTTTCTGAACTACTTACATCAGTCTGAAATAAGGGACCTGCAGGACTTTCAGTGAACTGAGGTGATGACAATATAAGCAAGACATAACAAGACGAATAACATTAATTGTTATAGTTGGTATAGGATCAGAAACCACAACTTGAGATTGCAGTAAAAATTATGCTCTGGTAATAATTCATTTCCATGAAGAGCATTGAATTAGTGGTATTTAGTCTACGTATTTACTTTCCATAAGAAAATAAAACTCACTTTTTATATTCCCCAAAACTAGCTCCTGGCAGCTAACTGTTTCTCAGGAGTTTAAAAACTGCTGAGGGAATGATCAGATTCCTGGTTCATTTTCCAGTCCATATAGATTTCTATGGAAGGTGTATTTGTTAAATTTGCTTTCCTTGAAGAGAAGCTGATTTTATTGTTAGTTGTATATGATTTTGTGTAAAAATACAATTTTCACCTAATGTTACTGACAGAAATTCATCATCTTCTGCTTCTTATTCTGGAGGTATCACCAGCCTGATTTAGTGATGTTTCAGTTTTTATGTTTACATTGAAAAGTATAGGTATCTATACCTTTATTCATATCTGCACCTTTACTGAAAATTAAGGAGATGATCAAAGCAAATTAAGCAAAGAATATCAAGATGATCAACGTTTTCATTAAAAAGACAGTTCCTAATTTTTCTTTCCAGAAGAAAATGTTATATTTATACGGGCATGTATATATGTATTAAAGGAACGTAAGTAGATTATAGTCCTTTTTTATAGCATTTCCCCATTTTGTTCTGACAGGTTAGTAAGACACTGAGCTGGAGTCAGCAGGATTTGATCATGGATGAGACAGATGCTAGCCTGGCTTGTGTTTTGTGTTCAGCTGCTAACCTCGCATCCCTCTGAGACAACTGCACGTTTGGGCTCTTCAGACTTTACCAGGGAAAGCTCTCTTGCACGTATAGTAAGTCCAGAGTGTGGCAAAGGCTGTCAGGAGATGGGCAGCTGGGAGAGGAGTGGTGAGGTGAGGTTTGAAACTTCGCCTCGGTGGAAGATGGGGTGTGGGGAGTGATGGATGAGAGGGCACTCAGAGTGCTTGTCAAATGGGATTAAGTGAGTATTTTCAGGTATCATATCTATCCTCCCGAAGGTGCAGATATATCATCAGTACTGGTGCAGATCATCCAAAATGTGTACATTTAAGTATTTGATATCTTCAGGGTTTTTTTTTTTTTTTTAGGTTTATAAAACTGATTTATTGCCATTTTTTTTGTTTTGATTTCTCATTCTTTTGTGCAATATTCACAAAAGTATTAAACTACTGTTCAGTATGTGTGTACAGAGGCAATTACGTGTTTTAACAAGTGAATAAACACAAAAGAAAAGAACAGAATTGCACTTTAAATGAGCTTTATTGCTTGGAGTTGTGCCTAAAATAATCTAGATGCCTCCTGCTGCGTGTGGCTTTTGTTTGAAACAAATTTCCCCAGTAGTGTTGCTGTTTCCAAGGTATTTTCACATCACTTTCACAGGATCGATATGCACTCTAGCATGTTTAAAAGTATTCATATAGTGTACTGAGTTTTTGTTGTGCAATGACTTTAATTTAACTGTGGAATTCTAACACAGATGATACAGCCAGATCATTATTACCTTCCCCTTCCCTGAAGCTAGCACTTCCTACTGCCAATCAAAGCCAATGGCAAAATTTCCCTAGGCTAGCATAGCTCTTAAAGAATAATGGTCCCAGAATATGGTTTTGAGAAAAGAAGTGCAATATTATCTCTCCCAACTTTCTTGAAATAATTACGAAGGCCCTGAAAATCCAAAACGACACAATTTTGATACGGTTCTGGAAAAAAAAGGGGTTCCTCAACTTTCCATCTTGTAGCAGTGAGAGTAGGCATAGCAACCAGACTGCATCATGGGTCAGTACAGTTCATTTCATCCTTGATCTGAATGCTGATTTGTTGTAATAATGCCTGAAAACTGAATACCGTTTGTGTGATTTCCTTTATTTGCATGTCACAGCCATATGCACATTCTAAAGTGTCATACTGGGGTAGGTTGCATGTTGGGGGGGGAAGTACTTCTGGTTTGCACAGCACATAATCCTCTTAATATGGACGTTTCCTTGCCATACAAATGGAAATCAGTTCTTGAATTGGGCTTCTGTAGCTGTTCCTTATCTCATTACTGAGGTTTGTTCTGAGCAGAGTGGATTTAATGTGACCCTCGTGGTAGGGCTCAGTATAGTCATCTTACAACTGTACTTCAAGGAAATTCAGTCACTGTTGTGTAAAGCTGCTCACTGCCTACTTTATTATTAAAGCACCACCATAAAACCAACATAATTTCTGTGTAGCAAAATCTTCAATTCAATACTAGCTAAAACAAGAGGTACCCTTACCATCTGCTTTGTTGTTTTTGGTTTTTTAACCCAGGCCAGAGTAAATACTGTATATTGGAATTTGCTTGTAAAGTTGATTAAAAAACCTGTATGTAAAAATTCTTTCCTCAATGTTGCTCTAGTGAATAAAAATAAAAGTCATAATTCTAATAAGTATCTCTTTCTCTTGACTGTTCACTTGTATGTTTTTTCAAGTCATTGTGCAAACTGTAGACAGAACTGTAGACAGAAAGTCTGGGGGGACAGGGAGATAAGGCTTATGCCTACTGTTGGAGTTTTTCTCTTAGAATTGTCTTTCTCCTACAGAAATGGCAGGCATGAGACTGTTATTAAAGGAAAAAAAGGAGGGAAGAGAATAGAAAAGCTAAACCTTTTAATGTATTGATTGCAGATGAACATGGACTGACTTGGCTACTTTTTAAAGGTATGTTATGGCACCTATAATGCAGTTGAGAAGAGTATTTATTAGTTGTCTTACGTATTTAATGAGTTAAAATCATTATCATACTACAGTTTGAGTGATTTTTTCCCCACAGAAGTCCAAATGAATACAACATGTGTAAATATGCAAGTCCTAATTGTATGTCAGTATTTTGCCCATGGTTTGAATGGTTTGCTGTTCTTGAGATGAAAGGAAATCTGCTCCATTAATTAATCTGACCTATTTCAGTAGATGGAAGTTCAAGTTTGAAATTATGATCAAAAGGGAGGAAAATCCTGTAGTTTGAAATAAGAGCATTTTAAATATACTGCAGGCAGGCACTTGTAATCTTTAACCTAATGCTAGCTTCAAGATGGCCTTTGAAAATTTGCATGGGTTTTGGGTGTGGAAAGAACTGCACAGGGTTTGCAAGTTCAAACCAGGAAGGTTTGAATGTCTTCCCAAGAAGGAAGGTGTGGATGAATCCTCCTGTTGTAGTCCTCCTGGGTAAGTGTGCTCCTTGCTGCTCAGTGCTGCAGTGATCTCTAATCCTTGCCCATGTGATCATCAGGTGTTAAAACAGCCGATGCAATGACTTCAAATAGTGTCCCTAAGGCTTCGATTGACAGCTGCCCTATCTTCCTCCTGAAGAGGCAAAGCTTCCTGGCAGTGGTGAGCAATCTGCTGCTGTCCAAAGTGAGGGGGCTGGTCTCCTGCCTCTGGAGCAGAGCTGCTTTACTGTTGGGCAGAATGCTACACGTGGGGAGAAGCTGAGAGAGGGTGAGACATTTCAGACATTTCCCTTCCTTTGCAACCCACAATGAACCTGGGCACCTTCCCTTTGACAGAAATGTCTGAGGGTTTTATGAGCATGACTGAATACAGCCGAACCACAAGACAAGTTATTATCACACTGTTTGCACCATCTACCAGATTTGTGCAGTTGCTGCTTGCGCTGGGTTATGGATATTACCTGCTGTTTCAAACAAGAATTGGCTTGTAGTAGAAGGCACTAAACAAAAATGCTCCTGTTCTAAAAATTACTCTGATACTTCATGTAGCTCAGTCAATCTGAAAGCTAAAAGGGTGGGTTTCTGTTAGGATTTCTAATAGTTTTCTCGAAGCCACAGGCAGCAAGAGCCTTCAGGTCTCATACAATATGTGGGGGGCCCTGCAGGCTTGCTCCAAGTCCTTACTGAAAATACAGTATGAGTTCCTAGTAAAATGCTGAAGGCAGAAGTAATTGACCAGAAACTGCTTTAAGGATTTTGAATTTGATCATTCCAAAGCAGAGCACAATCTGAAAACTTCTGAGCTGTTTTAAATGGTTCCCTCCATCATAGGCTCTGAGAATCACTTAAGTTGTTGAAAGTGTTTCATGACACAGGTTGGCTTTTAAAACCTGTTACAATGCAAGCCCCTGAAATAGTCCAAGATGAGAGGTATTTAAAACCAGTTGTAGACATGGCACATTCCAACAGTTACTTCACTTGGGTTTGGCTTTTGGTTTGTTTTTTTTTTTTCAGAAAAATCCCATAGAATCTGGGAGAAGCATTTAGATTTCTGTGGAGGTTCACATTCTGACAGGTGGTTCTCAGCACCTCTCCAATCAAAACAATTACGTAGATTTTATTCTGAAGAGACCTGACAACATTGTTTTCTAAGGTGCTACAGTTAGAGGCACCCTTGAAAAGCAGCCTGTGCATTTCCTCATGATCATCAGAGCCTCCTTTGTGTGCACACAGTGGTCAGATAGAGTTGGTGAATATACTAATTTAGCTATATCAGAAGCATATGCATATAAAACCTATGAGCCTTTGAAGACTTGGATCGTTTGGTGTGATAAATTTCAATGCTTAGTAATACAAAAGTCCAGCTATCCCCACAATTCCATTGTAATTGCTATTCAGTTTGACAAACTGTACTAATTATTCCACTCTATAATTTCTCTGCCTTAGTTTCCTCATAAATAAAATCAGAATTGTACCCGTGTTAGCAAACTCAACGCTTGCAAGATTCTGTGCTGACAGCAAGAAAAAAATTCCCTGAGGAAACGAATCCACCCTTATTTTCTTGAACAGTTTATTAATCTTCCTGCATTTGCCTGTTCAGGAGTCTTTTAAAAATTTTTGTTTAAGTAAGTTTTGCGGACTTTGTTGAGACTCTTTTATTAGATCTAGTGAATTTCCATCTTTTAAGAGTTCCCTGACAGTTATTTGCAGGAATTCATGAAGTGTAAATGAGAGGGACTGTTTTCTCTGCGTGAGTTACAGCGAACAAGTTCTCTGAAGCTCTGTAAGGAAGTCCTCATGGAAATCTGTATCCCAAACAGCACACTGCCAGTCTCATTGGGTGGTAGGAACCTGTGGCCCCATCTTCCAGGAGGATCCCTAAGGCGTTCCTCACATTTATACAAAAGGCTGTGAGTTTGTAGGATCTTTCCTTTTCAATTCCACTCACCTTTGGCCAAGTGATTCTGTCTCTGAGACTGCTACAGGCGGGTGTGAGCACAGCCCTGGTGTGTAACTGCTGTGTCGTTTCCGTGGCTGTTGCTGTGTTTTCCTCTCCCCCAGTGGTGGAGCAGTGGCTCCAGTCCCTGGGCACAGCCCCCTTGAGCTGCTGGACCAGGCGGGAGTAGGGCAGCACTTACTGCTGCAAGGCACAGCAGAAGGTTGTCAGGCTGAGCAGATCTGCCAGCAGCTGAGCTTATGTTTCTGCAAAGTCTGATGTTCAAACCATATGCTTATAAACTGTTGCAGATTTGGTATTCCCATGCAGGAAGCCTAATGATGCTCAAGCTCTCTGCCAATCATTCTCCTGAGCTTTTCATCCCAGCATTCTATTCCCGACTTCAAAGGAATTAGTTAGATCTGTGTGTGAACATTATATTAACGGCTGTTAAAAGCTCTGCGTGTGGCATTTCTGGGACATACAGGACGCTGAAAAAATACTGTAAGTTTGGAGTTTATAAATAGGCATGAAAAATACGTATTTCCTTTAAAATGTGCTTCTCATGACACTTTTTTGAGCTGCTTTAAGGGTGTTCATTTTCTCAAGGGATTATCTTTGAGTTATTTTTCCTCTAATTAATATTGTCTGTTTTCGTGGAAATTTATTTATTTTAAAAGGAAAAAAAAAAAGGGCCATGGAGATTATTTAACAGAGCTGTATTACACTTCTTATGTTGCTGACACAGAAGAACACTGCATCACTTTTTAATGTGTTTTCTTGCGTCCCATCCTGCCATGTGCTAGTGCAGGAATAAACTAGCAAATTTGAGGAGGGTGTTAGAAATACACCTATGTCAACCTGATAAATGTTATAGATAAAAAATATAGAAGAAATGTTACTGTTACTGTAAGTAGGAGCATGGGTCTCTGTGTTGTGCTCTGTGCTCTAATCTCAGTACCAATCATCCGGACCTTAGCAAACATGTTCTGAGCAGTGTTTGAGGCAAAACCTGACAGTAAAGCACTCGGAGCTCTCCTAACAGAAAAAGACAAGAATTGCAATTATTACTTTAACTGTAAATTCCTAGCAGGCAGGTGGATAGCAGTGAGCAATACGAAATGCTTTGCGTGGGTAAAAATCCTGTGAAGGCACGCTGCCATCCATCCATCCATCCATCCATCCATCCATCCATCCATCCCTCCATCCATCCACCCTCCATCCATCCATCCATCCATCCATCCATCCATCCATCCATCCATCCATCCATCCATCCATCCATCCATCCATCCATCCATCCATCCATCCATCCATCCATCCATCCATCCATCCCTCACCTCCATCCACTCCCTCCATCCACCCTCCTCCATCCATCCCTCCATCCATCCCCATCCACCCTCCATCCATCCATCCCTCCATCCATCCATCCCTCCATCCCTCCCTCCTCCCATCCTCCTCCATCCCTCCCATCCCTCCCATCCCTCCCTCCATCCATCCCTCCAACCCTCCGTTCCCTTGCGCGATCAGCGGCAGCAGAGGCAGTGCAAGGCAAGCAGCCGGCCCCGCTGCGGAGCCGCGCTCCTTCCCCGCCGGCGCGCTCCTTCCCCGCCGGCCGCCTCCTTCCCCGCCGCGCGCTCCTTCCCCGCCCGGCCGCGCTCCTTCCCCGCCCGGCCGCGCTCCTTCCCCGCCGGCAGCGCTCCTTCCCCGCCCGGCAGCGCTCCTTCCCCGCACGGCAGCGCTCCTTCCCCGCCGGCGCGCTCCTTCCCCGCACGGCAGCGCTCCTTCCCCGCCGGCCGCGCTCCTTCCCCGCCGGCAGCGCTCCTTCCCCGCCCGGCAGCGCTCCTTCCCCGCCCGGCCGCGCTCCTTCCCGCACGTGCGCGCTCCTTCCCCCCGAGCGCTCGCTCTGCCCCCTCTCCTCGCTCCCGTGGCCAGCCCAAACCGAGCGCTGCTGATTTCGTGTGTTCAGCGAGCAGCGTGCTCATGGAGGCACAATCACTGTAGGAGGTGAGAGTAAACCAGACGCTGGGAACCTCCGCTGAAGAATCTGTGTGATTTGAACAGGAATAAATTAGTTGTTTTCCCTGCTTGTTCTCTGTGATAGGTTTGTCTTGTTCCAGCCGGCTGTATTTATCATTCAGCTGCTCACTGACTGCTCAGGTGGGAAGTCCACAAGAGAGATGGGAGATAAAGACTAAATGCTCCAATGTGTTGGCAACTCCAAGCCCCTATAGAAATCGTTGACTGCTCTTTCAGTGTGCGAACCCCGCACAGTAAATGCTAGGAAGAAATGATCATTTCACTGCACCAACACAATTTGTTGTGCTAGTGGTCACTGGTAGAAAATTACTCGAGGAGAACCTCTGTGTATTTACTTTCCTGTTTAATTATGTGTAAACTTTCCTGTACATAACACAGATGAAAGAAGCAGAAATCAGTCTATTGGGTCCTGTTTTCATTGTGTTTTAAATGAGCCTGATTTTTTGAGCATACTTCTGTTACATCTTTAAAAGAAACAATTACTTGCTCACATGGTTCCTTGAATTTCATATCCAGTAGGTAACGCTTCCTCCTCACACTTTCAGCAATGGAAGTCATCACTTGTGCTTGGGGTCAAGACTTTATTTGGATTTTATTCATATGAAAGATGAAGCCCATTGTGATTAGATTTAATTTAAATAAAAGATTTCTTTAAGTAGAGCAAGTATTAACTAAGGTTAGAAGAACTTACCAATTACACATTACTGACCTGAATTGAAATAGATATAAGCAAGCAATTTTTCAGGGAATTAAATTAGTGATGTATTAGGTCTGGGCCTTTTCATTGGGAATCTCTTGTTTGTTTGATCTGTAGCACTGTGAAACCTTGGACTCAACGTTTTTTATTATTTCTTGCAGTTCTGTTCCAGTACACAAGGAAAAGATTCTTAATAACTCCTGAAGAGCAGCTGTTTAAAAATGTCCCTCTGACCCTTTAGGTAAACTGAGTCCACATTAGCCTGTCCCCATGTTCACATACAATTTTTCCTTTGTAGTGTTTATTCAGAAAAATTTTTCCTCATTGCTCTTCTCAGACGGAATCTTTATTTTAACTGATATTGAGCAAATCACACAAATGACAATTGATGCTCATTTTAGCAGTCAGCAAACAGGGCTTTATTTATTAGATCTGTAGAAATAAAACATGGTACTCATCAAACATGCTGCTGCTGGATCTGTGTCACCTTTCAGGACAGTTGTGCTTTGTACCGTTCTGTCAAATAATTCATTTCTTCAGACTGAATCCAGCAGAGGGAGATTTTGGGGTTTTGGTTGGATCTTTTTAAAGTAGTATGGCTTTTTCTCCTATGTTCCACAGATACTATTGTATGAGTTATTGTTGGTTTCTACCACCAGTCTGAAGAGCAGGAAGGTGGTGCTGCCTTAGGTCAGTGTAGAAGGTTTGGCAGTGGCTGTTGGGGGGCAGGAGGATGCTGCATTGGTGGAGGTGTGGGAGAAAGCTGTAACATCAAATCTTGTAAAATCTCTCAGAGGCAGGACAGGGCACAGGATCCAGTGCAGACTTACTTGAGACTGCAGTAACTTTCAGACCAGTAGCTGACCAGCTATGTTAATAACTATCCCTGTCCAGCTCAAGGACAATCCACAGTAGCTGAACCCAAACACACCTTTTTCCTTTTATTTCCCTGGAATGTTTTCATATGTGTCTACACTCTCACCTGTTATATATCTGCATGGTGTTCTAGCTGTTTACATGTGTGGATTCCTTTTATTTGCAATTATAAGTGTGCAAGACCAGTAACTTAAATAATTTTGAATCTTTTCCCTTCCTCTCTTTTAAAGCCATCTGCAGCTAATTTACTCAGGCCAGCTTTTGATCTCCATGTCACCTTGCCTGCTTTTCCTGTCCATCGTAGATTACATTTGGTCTTTCTACTTTGTGATTTGATTATTGGCAGCTACTTCTTTGTTCCTCTCTTCCACAGTGAACCATGGGCATTACCGAGTTTGTCTTTTCATTGCCTAACTACAGAGGACACAAACCTTTCAACAGCGGAGTGCAGACCGACCGGGAATTAACCTCTTACTTGTGGAACCAAGGAAACGTCCAGAGTCTGCTCCTCAGAGATGTTTCCTTGCTGTCCAAAGCCCTATTGTCAGCCTCTGTGCTATCAAAGGTGTGGGAATAATTAACTCTCAGCTTTGGAGTTTGGGTGATTTTGTGGAAGAATGAAGCACACACTGTCTGAATTCATCTTCAATAAGCTATTTTTAAGTCTCTTTGAAGCTGCAGCTTCAATAAGGATTCCACCTCTGTTTTCTTCCTTTAATTTGCTCCGTTAAAATATGCCTGACCTCTCAGCGCACCTTTGGCACTTGTCTGTGTTCTGACTGGCTGCAGCTGAGCCTGCTGCCATGGCAGGGCACCTGAGTGAGATCTGATGGAAATGCACAGCCCTTACTCCCAGAGCAGCTGGCCCAGCTGCTGACAGCTCTGTACAGAGCTGTGCCTTGTCTTTTTCTTTTGTTTTGGAAGTTAATGGCCTTGACTAAAACAAGACCACTTCCCAGAATGGACCAGTTATTTGGTTAATTTTTTGGTTGATTTTTTTTCTGGTAGATTTTTTTTTGGTTCCTTGGGTTCTTTTGCTGGCTTGTGTGGGTTTTTAGCTGCACAATGCTAAGGTGCCTTCCTGTCATGCTGGAAGGTACATGGAAATCTCTGGCCACTTGCCCTGTGTTAGATGTCCTGCAGACTTTGTTACTTGCCTGTTCAGCAGTTGTAAAGTTTGGGTTGAATGCACTCTGGTGCCTTGGCTCTCTGGAGACAACAGTGACCACTTGTCATGACTGACCCGATGAATCTTGATGCTCAGTGTGGCCAGCAGTATCAGTGCCAGGCATTAAGGAAATTCACCTCCTCAGCCCAGGATCTCTCTTAATTTTGTGCTTCTCTGGCATGTTTTGTGGTCTGGGGGCTGATGCTTTGCAGGGGCTGTGGCTTTGCTGAAGGCAGCCTTGAGATTTCTGTGAACCATGGGAGTGTGAGACCAGGAGGGAACTGCACATTGCAGCCAGGTCAAGGCAGCATTGTTCTGGTGAAAGATCCACATCTCTGGAGGTTTCTGGGAGGGAATTGCCATGGTAGGCATCATACTGGTGGGTGACAGGCTTCAACTCCCTCCTTTTTGTCCATTTCATATGTGTGACACAGGGCACTCCCAGGGGCAGGAGCCAGGATCCTTGGGGTGCATGGGAGAGTGGAGGAGCTCCCTGCACTGCACTGCAAACAAGGCTGTGAATAACCAGCTGCTGGGGGAGTTTCTGGAAGAGATGCTGTAGCCCTGTGGTTTTGAGGTGCATGGTGCTCTGTGCAGAGGTTTTTAGTTAAAAGGTTGCAGCTGGAGCACCTGGTGTTGGACCAGATTCATGGAAAGGATTACCAATGTGTGTTACTGTATGTGGGTGTGATTCATGAGGAGTTTGAAAGGTACAGAGGGTTTCTTGGCACTTTGAAATGGCTGTTACTTTTTCCCTCTAAATAGGAGGATTGAAGAAAATAGTTGCTCAGTTTTAAAAGAGGAAATGGTATATCTTTTTTTGTCTTGGTGCCTCAGATGCTCCATGGAAGTCGGTTCAGTCTCTGTTCACTTTGCACAGCGTCTGTCATTCAGGTGACATTTCCCTTTGTTTCACTGCCAACTGAACAGCCCCTTATGGGCTCTCAAGGAGCACCTGACACGAGTGCTCTGACTACAAGGTGCTCCTTTTCCCTCTTTGGGTGCCAGCACTTTGAGCCAAGCAGGCTGCTGAATGTCAGGCTCAGTGATAGACTTGGAGTTTAGCTGGTGTATTCCTGAGGATGGAGCTGGGGTCAAAGTTCTGACCTGGCATCACCACTTGTGCTTTAGTGGATTTAATTCTGCAAGCAAGAGAACTGCTCTATGCAAATAGCTGATGCTGGGTGTCCTAAACCAAAGTGGAATGATTCTTATTCAGTGGACTTGCTCTCTGTATTTGTGTGTAAGTGCTTTTGCATCATGTTAATGAGTCATGAATGACCACAGTTTTTTCCTCTTTTCCAGAAGGTTCTGCCACAGAAAAACAAATGCATTTTATTTCTCAGGTACAATGAACTTGCTCACTCTTCTCTGATAGCTTATTAACGAGCTGTGGCTGTCAAAATTAGGGATGCAGCCACTTTCAGGCAGGTGCATGAGCTGTGGGGCTTTGCTAAAACCCAAAAAGATGTTATTTTTGGCAGTACTAGAGATGTTATGAAAGAACATCAAAGATCATTAATGCATCTTTTGTAAACACTGTCTCTTAATAATCTGTGTGCTTCTGCTTCTGGCTGGATAAAATCTGCCCACTGAGATTCCTGCTTCAGCTGGTGCCCCTTGGGGTCCCATAAGTGTGAGGCTTCTGAGCTGCTACTCATTACTATTAATTAAGGAGCAGCTCTGTTCTTGGCAACCTGAGGCACAGTTTCATGAATCAAATGCAAACTGTTGTGAGCTGATCAATAATAGTCTGTTGCTTTCTAAAGCTGGAACCCCTGGTTTATATTATAGTGATTTTGGGTTACTTTATTTGTAAGTTCATTGCTATATGATCAGCCATAAAAGGTGGTACAGGAAGATCCACTTTCTCTTGACAATCATTGCCCTATAATTGTCCTTCACTTTCCATTTGACTGATTTGGAGGCAGATGTGTAGTTTTTAATTGGTTTTTAATTCTCCTCAGCTCTGGGAGGTAGTGACTGAACAGATCTCCAATTTATTTATTGATTTGAGTTCACAGCTCTAAATTATTCTTTTATCAGCCTTTATTGCTGGTTCTTCTCCTTACTCATGCAGGAAGCTAACACTTTATTTTTTCATTTTTTGAAGAAAGAATTAATAGAAAAGAGTTAAGTAAAGCAGCAAACTTTCAGAAAAAACTGAACATTTTGAGCTGGTGCTCAGCTGAGTTCCTGTCTTTTCCAGAAGCCATACTCAGGAATGAGCAGAGCTTGTATGAAGGAGCCAAGGGCCAGTCACTTCTGGAGCCAAGAATTGAAAGATCAGATCATAAATTCAGGCTGACTAAGTGTTTGCTGAAGTTCTTTACCAAAAGGTCTTAATATCCTTCCTGATAGACTGTGGTGGCTTCTGTACACACTGTCATGCTGCAGTTCGGGGCCCATAAAGCTTCTACCTGAAGCTCACTCTGAACTCTCACTGAGCAGAGTTTTCTCAACACAGCTGCAGCTGGACTGGAGGCACTGTTCAGAGGGGCTGAGCAGTGCTGGGTCCCTGTTTCAGCCCATTCTATTCCCTGCCTCTTGTTTGGGGGCTGTCACTGCTGACTGGTCTTGCAGAGTGCAGGGTGTGCATGCTGTAAAAGTGAAAATAAAATTGTTTACATTGTTTTTGTTTTCTGCATGCCTTGCTATGTTTGATGTGGACTTAGATGGTCTCTCTCCTCCCCTATTTATCACTTACAGGTTGTTTTGAGTCAGGGCAGCTGGACCCACCTGGGCTATTCATTCTTCTTCAGGACTCTGGGCAGGATGTCCTGTAGTGAAATGGTTGGGGCTGGGGATGTGTGGGTTCCTGTCTGCCCCCCTTGCCAGTGTAACTGATTCCACGGTGCTCAGCTCCCAGCAGGGTCTCTGGTCTTGCCCATGGCCACTTTAGACACCAGCCATGGGTGTGTTTCAGGAGGGGAAAAGCACACTCCTGGAACATTTGAGCTTCCTACCCTTTTGAGGATTTAGAAGAGAGTCTGAGAAGTGGGGGAGAGAGAATATGGACATCACCCTTGTGGAAGGCTGCAAGGATTTTCCTTGCCAGCAGCAGCATTCCAGCTGTGGGGCAACCAGCTGTGCCAACCCCTGCTTGAACAGGCAGAAAGGAGATGTCTCTGCTTCCACCAGCAGCTGCATTCCTGGGTTGAGTGCCAGAAGATGATGCTGCTGTGCTGGAGACCTGCTGTGTCATTGAACAGCATTTTGTGAGAGCTCCTGCTGCAGTGGCCAAGCTGGGTCACTCTTGGTGGGAGCTTGGTAATTAAATCTTGTTGTTTCCACCCCTTGCATGCATGTAGTAATTAAAAGGGCTTGTAATTAATGGGGACTGGAGAGGGAAATCAACTGGAACCTGTCAATTTGAGCTCTGTTCTGATGGTGATGATTTACTCAGCCAAGTAGCTGGTTTTCTTTTACAGATTTCATGGGTCACAGCTGTACCTGGCCCTGTGAATAGCCAGAGAGGCTTGGCATACTCCCCCATCTGACCAGAGGGAAAAACCTGAACTCATTAAGGATTTTAACTATCCCAGACATTTCATTTTACCTGTAAGTATCTGAGCCTCTCTAGTGATATAAGAACATACAGTTTGTGGGGGGAATTCTTGATTTAAACACATGGGTATTTCCTTTAGCAATGAGAAAAGCTACTAAAATAATAATTTAAAAAAAATCCATTTATGTTCTCAAAGGGGTACATATATGTGGCCTTGAATGGAGCTAAGGGTCTTTAGAAATCACTGTAAAAAAACATCCAAAAGAGATTTTCTGCTGTAAAATAACCAGGAAAATTATGTCTAATTTTTCATATTTTGGTGTTTTTCTTCCCTTTTTGCAACAGACAAAACAAATTCTCCGTATTTATAAGAGTCATAGCTTGCAGGTTCAAATACCTCCTTGTCTTGTTTTGAAAGACAGGTGTTTGCTAGGGAAGGCAGAGGAACCTCTTTGGAAAGGAGAATGTAACCCCTCTCCTTCCAAATTGTTATAATTTTGAAATTAAGGGCTTTCAGGCAAAGATATGAGGATAGGAATAACAGTTTTTTAGTAGTGTGTATAACAAGGCAAACAGAACAACAATAACTATGGAATTAACAACAAACAGAATTAGGGAGCTGCCTAATTTGTACTTCAATGCAAATTTCACGTTGTTCCCAGCATCCAGAAGTCTGCATCAATCAGGAGAATTGATTTACAAATAGGTTAGGAAAATAATTGAGCTGTATTGGCCAGAGACAAATCAGGCTCCAAGGCAGTGGGAGGAGGAATGTAGATACTGCATGGGCATGGATAGACATCTATAACTGAGATAATTACCCCACTAAAATGACATCTCACCTCTCTGGGATTTAAGAAGTGTTACATTGGAAGGCATCCTCCTTGCTCTTAGTGGCCCTGAGACACAGCTCAGAGGATGGCCTTAGCCATGACACTCATTGCAGGCCTTCCAGCTGCTGAATTCCTGCCAGAGATGCTTGGAGGATCCACCCTGCTCTGGAAGCCGCTTAGCTTTACAGGCTCAGTGTCAAATTGCAGGGTGCTGTGGGCAAAAAGCCCAAGCCAAACTGCAAAAAGCTCAAATCAACTGCCTTGGAAGAGCAGAATAAACTGCTGCTTCGGAAGGCTCAGTAATTTTTCCACATCTGGGAAGCCCTGCAGAAGAGAAGTGCCCTGTGTAATAAGGCATGAACAGTGAGCTGCCAGCCTCTTCCTCAATGTCTTTTTAGAGCTGCTGGTTTTACAACAGCCAAACTTAGCTCGTGTATTCCTCCTGTCCCCTTTCCTACAGTAACTGCTCCCTCATTCCTCAGCCTGCCCTCCCTCCTGCCAGCTGCTGGCTTGCAGAGACACCTGAACATTTAGCGGGTAGCTTTCAAAGCCTTTTTAGGGGATTTAACTGCTCACTTCCTGCTGTTCCTAATGGAGCCAAGCAGTTAAATCCCGAACTTGAAAACCTGAAAAGGTCAGAGGCAGTGAAGTTCCAGGTATGTGGTGTTCCGAGGTTGTCCCTGTGTGCGGTAGGAGCAGTGGTGACAGTGTTTAGTACACAAGCTGCCAGTCTGCTGAGCCCTTCCTGAAGCCTCAGTGACACTGATATATTAGCAGGGCCATCAGTCATCGTGCTGCTCCAAGTACCAACCTTGCCCTGATTGCTGCGGGAAGAGAGTGCCCAACACAAACTTACCAGGTAGGCATGGTCCTAGCAAGTACAACCTTTTGAAAACAACTGAATGTGGACTTGCTTCAGTTACCTTTTCTAATGGAAAAGTGTCTTAACCAAAAATGAAGTGAACTGGACAGATCTCAGCTGCTGGATGAATGGCAGAGAGACTGTTTTGTATTGTAAACTGGAAAACAACTTTTCTAGGGGAAGAATATTTACAGGCTAAACATGTACCTTATTTACATGGAGTGACTTGATGGCAGAAGCACTTGAATAAATCCCCAAAGAATTTATGTGAAAGGGCCAAGTAAGATAGATTACTTTAGTGAAGAATTTAAGTTTCTTAATTTGCTAAGTGTTTTTTTTTTTTTTTAAATTGCCTTTAAATTCTACTCTTCCTATGGAATTTCTCTCAAAGGTTTTTACAAGTAGTAATGTTATCTCAATTTCAGCCAGCTACTGCTTTTAACTGGCTGAAATGTGTATTGCCTTGTGATGTATTCCTTGTTTTGCAGTCCTAATTAGGCTATTGAAAGAGTTAATAGATGCCCATTTCAGAGGCTCCTTTCGACATATTAATTGCAGTGTAACTAATTCAAGCCTGTGTGAGGTGTACTTATCAATGTAGGGTAATAAAAGCAGCCTGAAAAGTGCTAGTAAATGTTTAAAGGATTCTCCCTCTGATTGATATTACGAATCTTTTCAGTTTGTGTAGGAGTCATCAGTGGTCAGTTCTGTATTGGCAGGTTGAATCTTGGGATTGACACTGTGTGACCTTCCCATCTCCAAAAGCTACTCAATTTCCTTTTGGATTTTGAATACTTGGGTACTTCCAGCGAAGTCTTTGCTTCATTCTCTTATTCTTCTCAGTTCTTTAAATGAAAAGTGCTAGAATTTTATTCCATCTTATTTGGTGTTATTTTTATGTGTACACAGTTTGTTCTATTCATGGACTTCACAGAATTCAGTGGAAGTAAGGTGCTATATCCCCTCATTGATGTCCCCATCTATGGGAATCTATTTAAAGGAGGAGGATGCTGAAGCACTGCAGTTACTGCCAGTATTTCAGACATTTTCAGGTATTTTATCACTGGATTTCATTGCATATTTCTTGCCATTTTGAAATGATAAAGAGAACTTTTATAAAGAATGATAAGACAAGAGATAGAAGCTTTCTTTAGCTTTTCAATTATGCACATTTCTTAAAAGAAAAAATGTATTACTGCTGGTTTTAGCTTTTACAAGGTTGATGGTGGGTACCAATAAGAAAGAGATTTAATACTGTGTCAAAGTAATATGACTGAACAAGGTTAAAGGGTCAAAAGGAGAAATGTTAATTTGCAGTATTCAATTAATCACTCCTTAACAGCCAGCTGATGATACGCTGTTTAATTCACAAGAAAAAATTACTGTTCACTTTGAGGGACTTGGAGCTGAGCATCCAACCAAACAAGAGGATAGAGCTTTACAGCTCTGCCACTCTCACTGCATCACCCTGTGCAACAACCAGGTGTACCTTACCCTGTGAGAGCTGCTATACATGCTTCCCATTTGCCTCTGCTCTTAGTCCTGGATTTGGCTCAAGGTACTGACTGTGGCACAAATTGTTTTTTCTCCAGTCTGGAAAGTACCTGTTTCTGTGCTTTTAGCTGCTGCCACCGTTGACATGGCTGAACTGTGTCTCAGGACTGACAGTGATGTGTTCTGGAAGCTGACCTGGAACAGAGGCTAGACAGTGCTAAAGGATAAAGCAGGGATTTATGAAAAGGCCTCAATGGGCACACCTGGGCAGCACAAGAGCCCAGCTGGGCCACACCCAAGGTGAACCCAAAAAGGGTCACAGAATGGATGACCAATCATGAGGTGCCACACTTTGATAAGTTCTGGTCCATCAGCATATTGGAGTTAATTGTCCAATTATAGCTTCAGGTTATGGAGCTCCATCCTCCTTGGTTTTTCTTCTCTTTTCACCATTGTTTTTGTTCTTGAGCCTGAAAGTTGTATTGGTTGTCCTTGGTCCCAAGCTCAAAAAGGAATTGCTTTGTCTCCCTACTCTGTGAAGTGAGCTTAGTAGCCCTTAATATGAAACCCAGAACTACACGATAAACCAGCACAGAATCTGAAAAATATAGAAGCTAAAACTTAAGGCAGCAACAGCATTGTCAGACCCATGTCTGAAAGGGCTGCAGTTGCATGGGTCTATTCTCCCTTTTCCAGGTATGTTTAGCTAGCCGTCAGCCAGTGCTCCCTATTTTCCCTGAGTTTTGTTTCTGCAAACTAAATTGACCAAATTATGCTCAGGGACCCAGGCTTGCTGATTAGTTTTAGATTTTGAAAAGCTGCCAACTGCATAAAAGCTTTAACAGCATTTTGGCCATTCTTCTGAATTTAAATCTTAACTGTGGATTAGCTGCCTTAGAGGATTAGGACTGTGATGCACCAAACCTGCCACCTTTAGATTCCCACCTTAAGTTGTTATGAACAGAGCCTGGGTCACTAATGAATGTTTTGCTGCATGAGGCCAGGGTCCATATGCTGATCTATCACCTGTGCCAATCCTTTCATGGACAGTTGTTTGCAGTTTAAACCTATCTTTCTGGTCAGTGAAATTGCTGTCTAATGCACAACATTTCTCAGTCTGTAGCATTTATGCTGCTGTGATGAACAATATCCTTAATTCCAAGTTAATGAATTGATGTTAATGAGCATTGTTCACAGATGCTCACACACCTCCAGAGGGTGGAGAGACCAGTCCCTTAACATCCCAGCAGCCACACGAGGCACAGGGGAGTTCTGCTTGTCCACAGCTTTATGCTGGAGGCTTCTCAAAGTATTCTTTTTCCTTGCCTTGAGCTCACTCTCCAGCATGTCTTTGTTGTGCCTTCCTCGAAGCACTTTCAGCTGGCACAGGCACATGGGAGTCTTAGCACACACCCAGCAGTGGCCTGTGTGCTTCGTGGGGTGCTTTGTGAGGCTGTGGAGCTGCTCTGTGCCTGAGGTTTTCCTGCTGACTCCTGCTGTAGTCTGGTGGTCCTGGTGGGAGCTCTGCAGGGCAGCTCTGGATTTGCTGGAGAGCTTTGTGCAGGAGCGTCAAGCTGATTTCACGGCTTTGGAAATGGGACTCTGTGGGAGGTACTGCCAAAAGAGATGAGAAATATGCACCCAGAGCTATGTCTGGAGGATTGGAAGGAGTGCCCTGGAGACCTGGGCTTGTGGAGCTGAAGGTTCAAGTGCAACCTGGCACAGGGTGGAAGGGAGCAACCCTCGGCATATTTGAAATGATCTCCTACAGCCTAATGCGTTATACAGGAAAGCACTTTGGAGAAGTCAGAAGGGCAGTACTCTGCTTCTGGGCAGTATGAAACAGCTTTTAAAGCCTTGTCTCATGCTTTGCATGAAGGTTTAGTTCACATCTTAACCTGCATTAGGACTGAGAGTGCTGACAGTCTTTTAGACACTTGCATTTCCTTGTTTTGGCAGTGAGCACTTCCTTGAGTAAGGGGTCATTTTTTCTCCACAGAAACAACACTTTCTCCAACAAAAGAGTTCTGGATGCATGTTTGTTAAAGGTAAATCTCCCTGGACTTTATTCTGAAATACTCTTGCATTTGTGCTTTTCTATCCTAATGTCCTCAGCTGGGTATGAAGAATGAAAGTTCATGATTAAGTTGCATTTACCTGCAAAGAAAGAACTCTTCCCTATACCAATTTACCAGGTGTAAAAAAAAGAGAAAAAAGAAAAAAAGAGAGATCTGTGAAACTTTTTTTTCTCCTCACTGAGCTCTATTAGCAAATCTCTGAGTAATTCTACAGGTTTTGCCCCATTTTCTGTACCCCCAGATCTTTGCAAATCAGCTTAGAGGAGACTTCAGAGAGGCAAGGTTAAGAACTGCCTGGTAAGTGAAATTGTGTAGTTAAAGGCTGCCTCAGTCTGTTCACTTTTTCCTCTCTTTTGGGGAAAGAGAATGGAGCTGAGCTCCAGCAGCGATGGAAACGAACACTTAAATGAGGGACCATTATGAACATCAGTGCTTAAAGGAAGATGGACAGTGATACTTGACTACCTCTTATAGACCACAATTTTGTAGGTTATTCAGAATGTATTGATTGCCAAGTAGTCTCTGAGCCAAGTGGATTTCTCGTTCTTTCTTATTTTCAGTTCCATATTTATTGTTGCAGTAATGAAGACTGTGAGAACAGCTAATAATCTTGTTGCCGCACCAGAGTGAAGCCAGAAGGGGTCTTTATTGCTCTGTTCTTCTGCTTGTTAAAGTGGCAGGAAGGCTGTTTCCAGCAGGGCATATCCATATCTGTCTATTTTGTCACTTAATGTTTAGTGCAGTTATTAATTGTGAAGCTGCAATATTTCTGCCATGTAAGGTCAGTCATGTATTGCTGCAGCTCTACTGCTTAGACCTGAGGTTGTCTGAGCTGCCAAAAGGACCAGCCTTGCCTGTATGTGCAGTGGACAAGGGATCCATTAGAGACAAGATGATGGTGGCGGGATGGCAGCCTCACCACAAAGATGGAAGTGGCACTGAGGGCTCTTTCAGTCTGCCTTGCTGTGGGCTCAACTATGAAATGACCATTTTGCAGTGTAATGGCAGGGAGTGTACAAAGGACAGAGCCCCCATCTCCCCAGAGGTGTTTATGGAAAGGATGAAAGGCACACAGACAAATTACAGCAAGGGAAATTTTCATCAGTTATTAGGAAAGAAAAATTGATCATGAGGGTGGTGAAATATTGAAATAGGTTATCCTGAGAGCAAGCTCAGCTGACTAACCTGACCTCAGAGCACCTTGCATTGAGGGGGAGATTCCACTTAGAGGAGCTCGAGATTCCTCCTGTACTTATTTTTTCTATATTTTTGTTTCTAAATTTGAGAGTTCCTGTGCCTTCTGGAAAAGTAATGTGAAAGCCCAGTGGAAAAAAAAAAATCACGTATCTTTAATGAGCAGCTTGTGCCTTCTGAGCAATCCTTAGGGAACAGCCAGTGAGGAGAGTGAGGCCTGATGCCTAGCCTGGTGTCAGCAGGCTCCAGCTGTTCATTCCATAAGTATTTCAGTGATATTACAAATTTGGCTGATATAAATCAGAGTGTTCCTTGAAATCCAGCAAATAACAAATCCCACTGTGTTTTTGGCCCCTACCAGAGAGAGACAATCACCCCCCCACAGTTAAACACATCCCTGAGGAACTTCCCCAGCATTAAACATCACCCTGTGCTGCCTGTGCCTCACTCCCTGTATGCTGTAAATCCAGGAGAGAGGAGGTTTCTGTTATTTGTACATATTTTGTAAAATAAGTCAGGACCATTGTGGAAACCATACAAAAAGAAAATTGTGGCACAGAAACAATCACATACTTTCTGGATCTGCTGAAACTAGCCTGGGCTCAAGCAGAGCAGGATGGTGTGGGTGAGCTGACACTGCTGTCCCTTGGCGCTACCTTGAGAATTCCTACTGGGAAATTAGTTTCATGTGACTGTTTGCTTTGTTCCCACAGTGAAGGTAAGATGGAAGTTGTCCCTCTGAACAAAGTTCCTCAGTAGCAGGTGAGAGTCCCACTCGTGGGACTGGAAGGAGGTGTGCTGCCCTGGTGTCAGAAAGCAGCAGGACTTGAGGTAATTCTACCAAATCTTAACAGAAAGATGTGGAAACAAAACAAGCAGGGGGGAACAAAAGTGAAAACCAATAATTCCAAATCAGAGCCTAAATCAAAGGGAAAAAAAAAAAAATGTATATATTGGTTGTGGACAAGTTCTGGTCTGGAATTTCTGTTTTGTACTTGTTGGTATGGGTGGGGCAATGGATCATAAGGCAGAAAACATAACTTTAATACGGTTTCTATGTTGCTGATTCTGAATTCAAATCACAGAGCATTTAATCATTGTCAGCTATAGAGGTCTGTTGACTTCTAGGCCATTAACAAAATGATATAATGTCCCTGACAGGAAATAAAACATCCTTTGGAACTTGTCAGGTTGGGTTAAAGAGCTGAGGCTTGCTCTGCTGAAGGCTTCCTGCAGCTGTGAGGCAGCTGGCACTGGATTCAGTGTCCTCAGCACCTGAATCAGCCATGGAGCAAGGCAGCTGGAGCACTGGCCCCGTGTGCCTGGCAGGGCTGCATGGCCCTGCCCACCTTGGTGGCACAGAGGGACACAGCAGGAGCAGAGCAGCCAAAACCAGTGTTGCCTGTCTGCAAACCAATGCAGACTGGCTGTGACAGTCTTTTCCTAGACACTGCACTTCCAATGTTTTCAACATGTTCATTTACTTGTTTTGGCCTACAGAGCATAAACCCAGTATTATCTTCCAGAAAGAAATGCTTCTGTCCTGTTTTCAGCAGGAATACAGTTAATTTCTTCTGGGTAGCTGATACAGTGCTGTGTTTTGGACAATCCGTGTTTTAGACTTTATCAGCCTCTGATGTCTTGGTGTGGGAGTTGGAATGAGAACCAAGCATAAAACTTTTTTTGATGCATTTTAACCACAGCTGCAGTTTATTATCAGGCAATGGTAAATAAATAGTATGGGGCAACAGGGGTGGGTGTGTAGTGTGGGGATTTTCACCCCATTTTCAGTTTCTCAGCATTCAGACACACTCGGTGTTTTGGGAAGCTGCTCAGTGTTGTTACTGGATTTTCCCCATCATTTTAATAATAACACCTTATCTTGTCTTTGTCCCATCATTGTGCTGATAGTTTCAAACCAGGTGAAGACTCCTCTGCTGATACTAATGGCAGGTTTCAGTTCTGTGGAACTGCTCTGCATGCTGGAAGAAATGAGGGTGAAAAAGGCAAAATTTCCTTTCCCAGCTACGTTTTGCTGTGATGTGCCCAAATTTCGTCTGTTGTACTTGGAATCAGGACTCAGTAGCAAAGAAAAGGAGCAGAAATGCGTGTGCACACATGTGGCTGGGCCAAAATCTGAGGACACCTGGAGTTATACATTATATTTACAGTGTGGTCAGGTTTTGCTTTTAGATGTACCTGTTTTGCTGCCTGTTTTTGCCTTTGCCACAGGGAACAATGGAAGACAGAATCCTTGCTACTTGAGAGAATTAATTTCTTTGTCTTAATTTTGTCATTTAACACAATAACATGTAGCTAGAGTCAGCAGATGTGATACAGCTTACTGGGAATGAATAAATAATTAGCAGAAATACGTGGGCTGTGCTTCTACAAAGCTTATTTGTATTTCAAACTAGGATAGGAGCAAGTTCACAGTTATTCTTGCACCACAGATGTCTTGTCTCCTTGTCAAAAAAATTCCTATATCTTTCCTCCCTCTGTTGTGTCTCTACAACAGTTCCTCTGCTTCAGAAAAGTGAAACCTTGGACTAGTGTTTGCATTAAAGATTTTCTTTTACACTTGGACCAGCTTTTCTGTACAGAATTATTTTCTCCCTCTGCTCTAAAATGCCAGCATCTCCCTTTCCTCGGACTGGTCTCTTTTGAAGAGCATTTTGCAATGTTGCACAGAAGAATGTCACCCAAAATTAAACAGTGTGGAATTGCCTCAGTGTATTGCTCATCTTGCAGCTCAGACCAGGTTGTATTCTGGCCAGGGACAAGGCAATGACATGAGAACCTAGAGCTGACTGTACAGTGTTATTTTTTATTATAGACAGGATAACAGGCTCAACTGTCTGCCAAATTCCCTGTCTTTGCCACACCCTTCTTACCTTCTTCTTCTGTTTGTATTAGATTAGTGAAGTATAGAGAATATTTAATTAAGTTTAATTGCATGACAGCTTAAAAGTGGGAAGGTAATTGCTCATTTAATTATTGTGCTGCTTCGTGCTTAAGGTGTGTGTATAATTGCTCTTTTTATAAGGACAGTCAACTTTGCAAGCTTGCATGAAATTAAAACAGCCCCATACCTTTTCAAAATGAAACTAAGCAAGGAGAGAGGTGCATTCTGTCACCCCAGTCATTCTCCCTTCTTCTGTCAATTTTGAATGGTGTTGCTGCCCCTCCATGACATTTTTGCACTGGGAAGGACTGTAACATTAATCACATAACCCATTCTCTTTTGCCTGTTTTTCATTAACAGTTGTAGAACATGCTGAGCTCTTGGAATTGCAGATGTGCCAGTGCAAATTATAATTTCCTGCACTGTCTTCCTTAATTATTTATACAGTGGCAACCCAATATATCATGGAATTTGACTATGTTATACAGTCAAAGGTTAAGTGATTCCTAGTTATGAGTGCTAATAGGAGGAGGCTTTTCCAGTGTGCATAAGGATTCTCAAAGGTGTCTAAACAACTGCTCTTCTTTGCAACATTTCAATTCTCTTCCACCCTGTCTAGTACCAGCAGTGAGGCTGAGATATGGAGGTTTTGGCAATTCTGTAATGCCTGGAGCATCTGCCCGTGGTGTCCAAAGGATGATTTCCCTGTAGAAGTCACCAGAGTGGGAGAAGCAGAGCAGCAAAAGGAGAAAGCCAGCTATTCAAACACAATCACTTTTGTAATTGCAAGGGGACTCAGCTCGAGGCAATTGCAGGCTCTAAAAGATTATTTTTTGTTTGAATAGCAAACAGTTAGATTATATGAAACCCCAGTGCAAAAAGTCCCTGTGTAGCCATTAGGCAAGCCACAGAATTCCCCAGACTCTCTCAAGGTTACTGTCAAATTAATTTCTGGGTTGATGGGTCCTTTCCCAAGTGGGAGGTGATGGGGGGTTGCATGTGCCAGGGGGTCTTTATAATGAGCTAGTGCTTTTCTGTGGTGGCTGATGTGACGCGAGGCCAGCACTGTGTGAAAGCTCCTGCCAGAGGAGCAACGGGCTGGAGCTGCAGACAGAGTTCCAAAGGACAGTGAATGTCTGCACTGGGGCCGTCCCCAGCCCGCAGCTACCCCGGTCACTTCCCTCCAGGCTGCTCTCCTGCTTTGGAGGGTGGGGCCATCGAGATTAACTCAGTCCTGGCCCTTGGTGCAGTCCAGAGCCCCTGGGGAACCTCTCCTGTGCATTCCTGTCACTGGCAGCAGCTTCCAGCCTTTCCACTCTCAGTTTGTATCCCCTACACATCTCCCACCCTTGAGACCCCAGAGCTTCTCCACTGTTTCAGCATTCCTCCTGCAGCTCAGGTTTGTTTCCGAGTCAGTACACGAAGGAGGTGATTTGGCCTTTCAGTAGCTCTTGGGGAGCTGCTGGCATTCAGACCATATACTTCCCACTGTGAATCCTATGGCTGTCGTGGAAACTTTTGTCAGCAAGATAAAGTTTAGTGATAAAGCAGCAAGTACATTTATGGCATAAGCACTAGGGTAAGAAAAGTTTAGTGAAAATACATGACATCCTTTCTTGCCTCATCTTTTGACTGCTGTCAGAGGGGAAAAACACAAGATGTTTCCTCTCAAGAAAACAAGAGAGCACCAAACTTGATATTTGATATTTCAGCTTTTGTAAGATATTTGAAAGACCTGTAGGTACACATTGCCCAGTGCTAGGTAATTCCTACTAGTCTGTCTGCTGGGGGAGTGGAGAGGCAGGATTTAGAGGGTGATGATCTGTGAAAGCAAGTTTCCTTGCATGGTCTGGAAAAGGAGAGTGAGTAGTTGGCATTAAAAGTGGGATAGTGGAAGAGGAGGAATCCAGAATCAGTAGGACTCTGATGCGTTCATAGAGACAAGGAAATCACTGCTTTGCACAGGGCTGTGCCAGCCTCTGGCGAGTCCCAGAGCTGCTGGGATAAGATTCCTGGTAAGACAGCTCCATTTAAGCACTGACTCCTGGCACCACAGGATACAGCCAGTTCTCTGCTGCCTGCAAGCCAGCAAACCCCAGCTCCTGATGGGGTTGGAGAGAGCTGTTTTAGGAAGTGTCCTCTCTAAGGCAGAAGGCTTCCAAGCCAGCCAGAAATGTAATGCCTGGCATAGTGTAATGTTTACAGCCTAATAATGCTGTTAAATCCATGTTAAAGTTTGGGTTTTTTTTTTTTTTTTTTTTTTTTCTAGGAGAAACTGTGAGGAGGAATAGAGAGATTCTGCAGTGGAAAAATGAATTTTCAAATTTTATTTTTAATCACCTAGAATAGAAGCATAGCCATGGGGTGTGCAGAGCTGTGGGAGCAAGAGAAGTTGTGCTCAGCAGATGATGAGGTAATGAGGTAACTTCTGGCAGGATTGACCAAAATGAGTGACATGTGAATGTGGTTAATGCCATTAATGTTGAATTAAACTCATATGAAGACTGTTTGGGTAATCAGCTGCTTTATTTGATGAGCGTCCAGTGATTGTGATTTTCTTCCACCTGCCACCTGAACCTCATCTACTGATTTGGAACACCAGGTAATCAAGTGCTAATTTCATCAGCTGTGTGGCCTGGGAATTTATAGTCTGAAAGTTGTGTTGCCCATTCATGGGCTGTGTTTCTCCAGATTTGGACGTTTTAGTTGCACTTAAGTGCTCTCTTCTGTGTTTAACAGGACCATCTCTTTCTAGGTGCTGCCATTTTTCTAAGAAGTGTCTGTGGGAAACAGCCATTGCCTGCTGTGGGTGAGTACAGCATTACTGCATAGGCAGTTACAGGTCAAGAACAGGAGTTGGAAATGTGCTTGAATGCTTTGCCTGAATCCTCAGTTTGTTCAAACAAATGTGGTGTATTTTTTTCAGAGGAAAAATAATTAAAATCTTTCTTAATGGGTGTTTTGTAGATAACAATAGTGTCCCAGAGTCAATAAAGTTAATATGACTTTTAGACAAACTGTTTAATCCTATAGGCTTTTTCTCCTTCCCTTTTTTTTTTTTTCTTGTTTTTTTTTGTTTGTTTGTTTTGTTTGTTTTTGTTAATTTGCTGCAAAAAATAAATCCTTACCTCGAATGAAGTAGCAAAATGGCAACCAAGACTTTTCCCCTCCAGGAAAGGAAAATTTTCTCTTATGCTTCATGTTGAAAGCACAAAAAGAAGTTGATAAATTCAATGCCTCAATGCCAGTAATTTGCTTTCTTGGAAATGTCACACAGACTTACTAAAAAATCTTGAGTTGAAAGACCTATAGAAAGAAGTCTTAATGGATGTTTTTATCATTATTATACATGGTTTCTTCAAAAATGTAGAAATAACGTGGGAAAAGGAAAGGTCAAGCAAAAGTGGTTCTGTGTAATTTTGCTCTTGGAAAGCACAAAGCATAACTGGAATTTCTAGCACTCCTCTGGAGGTGGGTCCAGTTACCTAGGGGTCTGGGAGAATATAAGAGATGGGATGTGTGATGACAGGCTTACTTTCCAGGAGAAAATGGATTAATCTTGCACAATGATTTCAGAGAAGTGAACTCACTTTAAAATTTCTGTTCTTATTTTACCTTTAAGGTTTCAGGAACACCCAAACTTTTCTGCTGAAAAACACTTGTATATGTGAGAATCACACAAACAAAAGCTGAAAACAAATCCACTTACCCTACAACCTATTGGATCCAGTAGCTTGGCAAAATTAGGTGTTGGGTTTCTCAGGTGCTGCTGACCTGAAGTGTAAACGTTGTTCCAGAGTGGTTGTTGGTGTTTGCCATCTGATGAAGTGTAGGTGTGTTGGCTGAGCTGGTGCAAATGTTGCCTTTACCTGGGAGCAAAGCAGCTCTAGATCTCCTGGAGCAGTTTTGTGCTTCTAGGCTGTTCTGATCTCTCCAGCTCTTCAGGTGCTTTGCTTTGCCCTTAATGATAGCCCCGCAGTTCTGCTGGGCCAGTTCTGGTTGCTTTTCCAGACACACCCCAGGAGTGCCCGGGGCTTTATTCTGTATGGGGAAAACTGACATTCCCCTCCCGGGAAGGAAAAACTTCAGAGCGCAGAGAGGAAAAGGAAGGGAAAGCTCCCCAGGCAGGGAATAGGCAGGAGAAGCTGGCATGAACTGCTGTGCAGCAGGAACACAGGAGGTGATTTGATGAGGAAAGGAGAGGTTTTCAAAGGGCAAGTACTTACAAAGATTAAATGTTACAGAGCTTGATCTGCAGCTGGTAAACAGGAAAATGCCAGGGTGGTATTTCTGATGTGAATGTCTCTGCAGATTAACAGTAATTAAAGCTGGTCTTAGTCTGCTTGGGGCTTTCTTTTCCCTCAGTGTCCACATGCTTAGCCATTAATGTTAAGAATCAAGTATATTAATACCATTTTAAAATGTCTATATTTTTTTTCCCGTATGGAAACTCTAGTAGATTATGGATCAAGTTTGTACTGTGTAAACCCAATTACTCCAGTGACACTTCCTCTGTTATTGTACCTCTTTTTAACTGCATCTCTCATTTATAATACCATATATTTATGATATATCATGCTTAAACTCCCCCATACAAACCACTCAGACATCAATAATATTAGCTGGACTGGCAACAGAAGTTGCAGACAATTTGGGCGTCTTGACCTAATTCTCCTTTGCTGTCAACATGCTTCTTTTTCCAAGAATATTTGCATTGAGAAAGAGCACATTGTTCTCTGGAAGATGCTCTTTTTTTATGCAGGATGGCTTGTCTTTGGGACTGTAGAATCCATTGAGCTGCGTGCTTGTTAAATTGTGCCCTGAACTTTTTCACTGAGCAGCACGGGGATGAATCAATCTCCTTGACCTGGGCCCTGATGTGAGTTGAGCTGAGTGTTTCTCTACGTTCACCTGCTGCAAAGCTTGAGAAAATAAGATTCTGCCATCCTGGATGCAGCTCTCTGTTTATATACAACAGGCAGTCATAAGGCAGTTGCATCAAAGGCTAATTCCAGGGACCAGGATTGCAGTTTAAACCCCTGTATTAGCATATCATTGCATATGTATATATTCTAGCACCATCTAGCAGTTTTCCATGGTAATGTCTGAAATAATAAAACATAAAATAATAAAACAATGCTTAATCCAAGTTCATATGTAGTCTGGAAAGAAAACCCCACTGAGTTATCTTTCATGCCCAGCCTTATGTACAGATGTAATCTTACTGCTGGGCTGGGACTGTGGATCCTGTTTGTTTCCTGTTCAGGTGGCATTTGGAATCAAGCAGTTACAATCTGCCTAAGCAGTTCTACTGATAAGCAAGGTCATACCACCCAAGAGTTTGTACTTCCCAGTGTATCAGTTTGGTCACTTTGCTGTCTCCCACCTGAGGGCTGTGAGCACATCAAATGGAAGATAAAGTGCTGTTCTGAGCCCCAGCAGGGAGAGGCTGGAGTTGCAGCGACTGAGTCCTTGCAGGAGGTGCAGTGGAGTGTTCCTGGAGCCCCGTGTCTCTAATAAAGCTGTTGTGAGAGCTGCAGATTGATGGCACGCCCGGTCCAATGCACAGCTTTTCCCCCCTTCCCTCAGGTGGTACTGCTGCCCTACATGTGCAGTGGGGCTCGCTTCCAAGAGCTAAACTGGCAGGATTTAACCTCACAGAAACAGTCTGAGCCTGTGAAGAATGTCAGTGTGCTCAGCAGCCACGTTCTGTGTATCAGAGACATTAGACCATAATTACCTGGTGGTGGGTAATAGGTGGGTGGGGAGGAAAGGCAGTGGATTTTAGGCAGTTCTGAATCAAAAAACAAGAAATGCACAAATCATTGTGTGTGATGTAAAATGAGAACCCTGGCAGATTAAAACCTGTGATTTTTTTTTTTTTTTTTTTTTTTTTTTTTTTTTTTTTTTTTTTTTTTACTGAGCATATAATACCTCTGAGATCCACCTTGTTCTCACTGCGTGTAATAAAGTCAAGTAAAGGGCAGAGAGATAACTCAACAGTTGCTGGTATAAAAGGTTAGGATATAAACGCTATAAATACTAGGTTGCCAGATAAGGCTGTGTGAAGCATAAAGCATGACTGTCTTCTTTTTTGGAGGCAAGATATAAACCAAATCAAGGAAACAGACAAAAAAAAAAAATGCAGCCACAAGTATCAGCTCTTTTTTAAAAAAGCCCAAAAGAGAATTTTAAAATAACTAATAAAACTAAATTCTTTCTGTCTTGAAACAAGCAACCTAAAGCCAAACAAACAAAAGCAGCAAATCACCAAAACAATGAAACAAAGCCCAACCAGGCAAGTTTTGGGATCTTTGTAAATTACAGCTTCCTTGAGTTATTTCTAACAGGCAATTCAAAACCTCAGCAGTCCTCCTGATGAGCCTTTAAATCACGAAGCCCTTATCAGTGCCGAGTCGAAGGACGTTTCTCCCAGCAGGTTTTCCCTGCTGTGTCATTTGAGCGAAGCCGGGGTCCCTCCCCTGAGCCAGTGGGGCTGTTCTGTGCCTGTGTCTCTCTGGGGTGGGGCAGGCTTCACCCTGCTTCTCATGAGCTCCTCTGCAATGCTGCCCTCATCCCTGGGGGCTGTCCCAGAAAGCACATTACAGGTGCTGTACTCTGATCTGGGTCTCTGTTGGCCATTGTGGCTGAGTGTTAACAGGATTTTGAAGGAAGTTGTTTGGGTGTTTTTCTGCATTCTCCCAGTCAGCATCTTGGGTGAGGGTGCAAGCTCAGGTAAAATATGACAATGTGTGTTTTGGCAAAAGGTGGGGGGATGTAGAGAGCATTAAGTTTTGCTGATCTAGAGGCAGTAGCAGCAGACGGATGAGCTTTGTTCAGCTTTGTCCTTTGGGCCAGGGTAGGAGCATCTGAGTGGTATCTCTGAGATTTTTCTCAGGATGGATCATGATTATGTGTTGAGATATGGACCTTAGGGCTTTAGAACCTTGAGCCTATCTCAAATAAGGGTTGTGATCCCATTCATCACTCCAGAAGGGAGAAAACCTCTCACATTTGACCTTATTATGCTGCTCTGTGTCCCTGTAGTCCCAACAGGTATCCAAGAGCCACTTTTCCTAATGTATTGTTTCTCCTAAAGACAATGTGTATCTTCTTAACAGTGGGAAGTGAAAGTCAAAACCTTCCACTTCAAAAACATGATCTTGGCTTGTGCTTCCAGACACTTGTCTGACCAAAGATCTCCTTACCCACTACTGTACCTTCCAAAATTGCTCAGACCCACTAGATTTTATCTTGCTGTTACTTCTATAAGTGCAAATGAAAATGTGGCATGCTTCCAATTCCTAAATTCAAATAGTGTGGGAGACAGATGTCTAGTTTTTCCTGTAGCATCTTATGCAGAAAAACAAAAAGTGTGTGTGTTAAATCTGAACAGGAACTGGAAACAGATTGTCACCTAAAGATGCTCTGTCTTTGAGATCAGCTGGTTTTGTCACACCTGTGGTTTAATTCTGACATCAGGTTTACTTATTTGGGACTTTACAGGATTTCAAGAGGAGAAAAGTATATTTATTTCCATGAATTGTGAAATGATATAATGATGTCTTTCTAGACATTCTTCACTGGAAAGGGAATAAACTCAAAGGTCCTCTGGTAACCAGGAGAACCTAAGTGTTGGTCAATAAACCTGCACACAGGTATCAGTTTTACCAGGGGTGTACAAACAGCTCCGAGTATTTGTCTTGTGCCTTAGTCTGAGGAAAATAAATTAAATTTCTCTTACACCTTCTGAGTGTGTGAACACACTTGTTATGCTGTTCTATTTTACCTCCTGTCCTTTTGAGCTTTTGTGTGTAGGAGAGTCATTTATTTATCTTCTGTACAAGTTAAGGAATTGCTCAATTGTCAGAAAGCACTTGGATTCATCTACAGAGGGAATTCCTTGGAATCCTTTGAAAGAAAGACTCCTGAGGTTACCTGTGCTCAGTCTGAGCTCTTACCTCATCTGCCTTTCAGACTGTGCATTGGCCTATGGTTGTTCCTCTCTGCCCTGAAAATTTCCTCTGTTGTTGGAGGTGTCACTGTGGCTGTTCCTGAGTGCCATGGGCTGTTGGTGATCATCATGTAAATGGGGTAAATGCTCCCTGGTGGTTTTTTCACATGCCACTGAGCTCTATAAACTTGCTATTCCTCATACTCCTCTAGCCCAGTTTTCTTGGTTTTACTGCCAACTCCTCTGAACCATTCCTCTGGAGCCTTCCAGAGCAATGTTTATCTGTAGTTGCAGACAATGTACTACTTCCTCGCCTACTCTGCAATTGAAAGGAAAACCAAAGAGGCAGAGCAAATCTGATGTTTTAGGTAGGAGCAGTGAGTAGAGTGAACACGAAGGAATGAAATATTTTACGACACAGTCTCACTGTGTAACCAATCACCTCTTTGTGTTGATGTAAAATCACTTTGCCAGCCTTCCCAGCTGTTTCTGTTCTCTATAGGTCCTGTTTTGGATGCTGCCTGGTTTACCTTTGCTCTCCTCCAGCTTATCAGGGTGAGTTTCTAACAGCTGGCTCAGTGGAGTCATGATATGTGTCACTGGAATAACTTTGAAAGGCTGGCAATGGCATTATTACACTTACATTAACCACTTAGACAAACAATTACATGCAATATGAAGATAAGTATGCAAACGAGAATAAAATTGTTTGGGCAATATCAGGAGAGAACAAAGATGCCTGTTAGTGGAGCAGTGACTTCCTGTGACAGCTTTCTGTTCTGGACAGCATATTAAAGCCAGCTTTGCAAGCTTGGTGGGACAGAGAGAAGGAGGGAAAAGGAGATGGCAGGGATCAGTACAGGCATTTTCCTATGTAGACAGAAAATTCACTCTTAAAATGAGCAAAGTAACCCCTGCTCAAAGATTTTGTGAAGGTTTATGAATCACCCTGCGGTAGCTTAGAGTTGAGAGGTGACTGGAAGGAGCCATAGAGAAAATCCCTTGGCAGATTAGAGAGCTGATCCATCGCAAATAGCAGTGCTTATTAATTTTCATTCTGAAATGAAAACAAACCAGAAGTAATGCATTTAGTGTCCAATACGTCTGGGCCACAGCTTGGGGTAAAATGCTCTCTTATCACCTACTGAGCAGAAGTGAAAAGGCTCATCAGTGCTGCATTCTGAAGACATTTAGATGAACAGTTGCTGCGAGACTGCACAGATGGTAGCACAGCATCCGAGAGCTGCAGCTGCACTTCAGCCCTGCCTTCAGGCACCTGGGCTCCAGGGGAGCCAGGGGCTGTCAGAGCAGGACAAGCTCCAGCCTGGCCAGGGAGGAGGGAGGGTTAAAAGCTTAGGAATTGATTGGACACATGGGCACCAGAAGATCCATTAGAGCTTTACCACATGCCACAGGACTGTGGCTTCTGGTAGGCTTGGGACAGATTGATTAAAAAGTTCCATTAAAAAATTGATCTTGGCATTTAGATTTTTTTTTTTCCTGGGTTTATGCTTCTCATTGGGTAAATACATTTAAAAGGTATGGATATTTTGCAAACCTTTCTTTCCAGCTCTTCAAAAACAAAAGGAGCTGAAGGCATTTTGGTACTTCTAATTAGGTACCTCTTGTGCAAGATGCAGATTTTATTAATGGAAGAATTTAAAGAGAGGCCTTATTCTTACTTTAGTACAGAAGCTGCCATAAGTTTGGCTGGTTATAGAAACTTGTGATTAAAACAATAACTGCTTTCCAGTGATTTTCTGGAGAAGTGAGGCAGGAGGGGAAGGCTGCAAGAGTCTGGTCAGACCTGCCTCACAGCACAGATACAAAGGATATCTCCTAATGATCTCTGCAGAAAACCAAAACTTTTGCTTTGACTAGGGCAATTCTCTTAAAAATATTGGGGTTTGTGTGTGCTGGTAATAATACAAGATACAAATTGTGTTCCCTAGAATGGAACACTCAAATACAGAGCTCTGGTTTCTCTGAATACTAATGCAGAAGCTCCTGTGCAAAGAGGGAGAGAAAAGTATGCAAAATTCCCCTAAGGCCTAATTTAGTTCAGTTAGAGGTGAACACCTTTAAGCACAGAGGTGGGGTTGTTGGAATTGAGGGAATTATTGTGTTTCTAAATCATATATTCTTCCAGGTCCAACTGAGTGGGGTTTGGGTGGTTGATTTAGAAACACCTTCCTCCTGTGGGGAGGATACAAGCTAAAGGGAATAATCTGAATTATGTTTTGGAGTGTAATAGTTTCTACACACTAATCCTTCTGCTGATGCTCTCAATTAACTGAAATTTAATTCTGTTGGTGTCTCTTCACTTCCAAAGCCAGTTAAACTAAGCTAGAGACACACTTTTACTAATGGCTGTAGCCTGTCCAGCACAAAGAAGACAAGTGCCCTGCAGCTCTATCAATCCAGCAGCTCAAAGGTGGGATGATCACTGGCTGGTGTGACTTGCCCAGCCTGGTAAGATCTGCTGAAACCTCAGCCTCACTAAAAGCCATCAAGGTAAGACCATTGTCAGTGGCCCGCTTGCTCTCCAGCATCTATTTCACAAAGGCTCTTCTGCAATAGTTTATATGGATCTTTCAACTGGTGGAATTAAAATGGTTCATTCATTTTCAACATTGCATTCAGAATGGGAAATAAAAGAGAGACAGCATTCAGAGGAAACTGGAAAACTTTACTGGTACTTCAGATGTCCTCTCTCTTATTTTGGGAAAAGAACAATAATCAATTTTTCAAAGCCTTCATTCTCTGACTGCTATGCACCCCAGAAAAACCAAAAAACATATCTCTTGTCTGGGACTGTCTAAATCTCTGAATTTTGATATGTTGACATGAATATTCTGAGTGAGGTATTGATTTTAAAATCGTAGCAATAATTAAATGGGGACACAGACAATCTCATCTGTACTTTTTATGTTGCATCTTGAAGAGGATACTTCTCTCTTTATTTAATCTTTAACTGGAGTTATACTGCTTGGGAGAGGTAATCTTCATTGTTCTTAAACTAATGGCAGAATAAGTGAAATTAATTAATTACACAATTCCACTTTCATTCTACTACAGCAGTTAGGAGAAAAATAGCATCTTTCAACATTCTTTAAAAGGTATTTCATCAAAGACTGATAAGCAAGTACTAGCAAACTGAGGCTACTTAATCGCATCATAAAAATACAGAGAGTTTCTAGATGTGTATGATAAACATACATTTCCAGATAAATACATTAATTTAACATTAAAGTACTAATTTAGAAAGAGTAAATTTTTTTAATCTCTTGTTCCTGTTAATTTGTCCAGACTGATGTTCATTGTCAGATATATTGCAAATAGAGCTCAAATCTTTTTTCTTTTTCTCTTTTTTTTTAAAAAATATAAATCCAGATATAACCCCTGAACAGCTCAAACACCCCTCATGTCCTGCAGCAAGTTACTAGAGAGAAGCTTGTATTTGAGTCAGTGCTGATTAACATATGATCTTCAAGATAATCATGGTCAAAATAATTCTGAAAGTGAAATGAATAGTCAGGAGATGGTTTGTTGACAGTCCCAAGAATGTCAATATATTAATTGCAAAGGACAGCCTGAAAGAAATGCAGAGACATTATATGAGTTGAAGTCATTGAGTGAAAGAAATGGCAGATGTAACTTTGTGTAGATAAAAGCAAAGAGATGAACATAAGAGAAAAATAATCCCATCTGTACATGTAAAATTATGGATTCTGAGCTGTTTCCTTCAATTAGGAATCAGATTTTAGCACCCTGATGGATGGTGTGGTGAAAATATTAGCAAAATTATCATTACTCTCCTAAAAATATCTATGATGTGTTAGATTGTGGAAAGAATAGAACAAATCAAACCCATCCAGAATCCTGAGCATACTCCTGGTTCCCTTTTCTCAATAGGCTTCTGGGTATAGCTGAAAAAATTACATAGGGAGGTGTAAAGGAGGTCCTGAAACCTCAGCACAATCAGTGATAGAGAGGAAGAACCTTCAGGGTAGAAAAGAGCTTGCTGAAAGGGAATATAACAGAGAGGCAGAAAGAGGGAAGAGTTTGTTCATTTTTTCTTCTCCTCCAACAGAAAAATTAAGGGATATCAGATTAAATCAGCAGGTGGATAGTTCAGAACTGATGGGAACCAGTACTAGATTGCACAGCTTGCAGAATGTTCTGCAATGGGTTCAGAGAAGCAATGGGACAATTCCTCTGAACACCTGGAAATATCAAGACATTGTTTTTGGCTCCAGAGATCTCCAAACTGCAGTTTCCTGGAGATGGAAAAGGGGCTTGGGGGAAATAACACAACATTTGTCCTGAACATGTAGTGTGCTGTATTCCACTGTCAGACAGGCTGGGCTGGCTGCTGGACATGAGGGGTGTTTGATCTGTTCAGTGGTTATATCTGGATGTATATAAAAAGCAAAAAAGGAAAAGAAACAAAGAACCCTGTCTTCTGCTTTGTCCCTTCCCTTTGCAAAAAGCCCCTATATATCAAAGATGAAGAAAAAAAAAAAGCAAAATCTTTGGCTTGTTTAAGGAGAACAGATTGTACAGCTTATGCCAATTCCTTTTTGAAGTGTCGCCAAACAGAGAACTGTGGGAACAATGGAAAAGGCTGAGTCCAGTGATTTTTTTCTCCTTTAAAATGTACACTTCTGAAAGCTTGTAAGCATTCCTGCTTTGCTGGCTATACTGGCAAATGCTATCTTTAATGGATCGTGGATTAGTGTTTCATAAATTAAGCTTAAAATTAAAACCTGAGAAGGTAATTTCTCCTGTCTAACCCACAAGGGAATAGTGTTTTGTTCAGCCTGCTGGAGCAGTCTTTTTGTGAAAGCACAGCTAATCTGAAATACAATAAACTGTATTATTTCCCATTCCCTCTGCTAACCATTTTGTTAGGCTGTCCATCCTTTTACATATCTTAGCAGGCTAAGAAAAAAGACTTTAATTGTAAAAAGGAGATCATTTGCACACAATTGCTTCTCCCAAGAAAATAAATTATTTCCATTCTTCCTGATCATTTCTTCAAGCCTTTCTCCTCTGGGCAGCAAGCCTGGTGTACGTGTTGGGTTTGAACTCCAGAGGTGCCAGTGACCTTGGGTACCAGCAAGGTGTGTTTGCCCCTGGCTGCCACCTGATCCTCTGGGGACAAAGCAGCAATTTCTTGGGGTGTGTCAGCATTATCAGGGAGTTTTTGCTAAGGTGGCAATATAGTTCTTCTTCATCCTCAGCCAAGAAGGTGTTCTGGGTCAGTTGGGGAAAATTCTCTTCAGAGAGGTACTGGCTGAACAGGTGTTCTGCAGTGGTAGCCTGGTTTTCCATTAGAATTCAGTGGTACTCCCCAAATTCCCTGTGCTTGTTGGAATTTCTGTGACACAGCTGTTCTCTAGCTCCTCGGTTTATATTTTGTGATTTGGCTGGAGGAATCGCTGCAAATGAAATAATGAAGAGCTAAACATTTATCTTCGGTATTTCTAAGTTTACAGAGCAAAGGAATAAGCCCAAGAAAGGCTGGGAATGGCTATAATTTATTGCTGTTGTTATTATCTTTGCTTTCCAGACTCTGCAAACATTTGTCCTACCACAGGGAGAGCCTGTCCCTGCCTTCTCCAAGCTGCTCCGTGGGATTTATGAATTTCATTAGAATTGATCCCACTTTCAGGGGGATTTCTTGTTCCTGTGAACAAGCAGGAATGCTTTCCAAGCTACCCAGCAGTGAACAGTTTTATGAGTGAAGGGGCTTTTTTCTGAAGATTTTACTGTTTCAGTTTTCCTCCATTTTCTCCATTTTTCTAGCTTCCTTTTGTGTTTTCCTTTACCTGTCTCTGACTCTCAGAACACAGAATTTTGAGAGGCAGTTTTTAAAATGCCAATATGTATTAAAAGGCCTTTTTTTTTCTTACTTTTACACAGATTTTTTAAGTTGTGTTTCAACAATGAATTAATAGAATGAAAAAAAAGGAGTGAGAGAAAAGGTTGTCAAGTTTTGTTGCTGGAGCTGATTATACCTTAAGTTTGGGTAATTTGTCACAGTCTAAGAAGGCTGAAATGGACACTTTTTTCATGGACACTTTTTTCCTTGTATTTTTTTTTTTTTCATCATGTGCACAGAGTTGATTTCAATGACTGCAAGGGTAATTATTTCTTTGTTTGCCAGGAACATTCAAATTGCCATGGTTTCCACAGAAAATGTGCTCAGATTCCCTGAAAGTAAGTACACAATAGGCTGTTACAGCTGCCTTTTCTACTGGAATTATTTTAAGCAAGAGTGATGCACAGCAATTAACCCTTTGTGCTTGATGCACATTATAGTCTCAATCAATGGGCACTTAACAGAATAAGGGACAGGATGAGAAATTCAAGATTCACTTCTGCAAAGTGTCTAGTTGAACACGGGGGACTTCAGTAATATTAATCTCTCAATAGCATATTGGATTTCTCAGAAGGTAATGTCATGGATTACATCAATAAAATACCTTTTTTTTTTTTTTTAACTCACTTTGAAAAATGTGGAAGTGAAGTTATAACTTGGAGGATTGGGATGCCACATGTGCTTCTGGAGACAATTCTCTTGTAAGTGTAGACTCTCCTGTCTTGTCTGAAACCTGGCCAAATCACAGGCCTCCACCTAACTCTGCTGAAATCAACCCACCCTCTTCATTTGCCTCACAGATAGTTTCTGTTCCCTGAGAGAAGAGAGCCATTTGAACAAATACCTTTCCATTGTTATTTTTCAAAAGAAAAAAAAAAATAAGATTGAGGTATTTCAATCCAAAGCTGAAAATTGTTTTGAAAATTTCCAAGTGAGTGTATTATGTAACTGCAGAAGTCCTGAATTGGAGAGCACAAAAAACTGATGCTGAAATTCTTCTCTTCAGGGTTTTGAGGCAGGCAGAGAATCCTGTGCTCTCCACAGAATTACATCTGACATTGGTTAAGTTTTAAGTCCACGTTAACTTGAGATAATGGAGAGATTTCCATGATTGGGTTCATGGGGATGGATGCAATATTTCCTTGTTTCTGGCACTGGTAAATAAGAAAGTACCTGAAAGGCAGCAGAGCTTCATGGAAAATTCATCTATTTTCAGTGTAGAAGTATCCTGATTTAAGGGACCCTAACTGAAAAATAATAAAGTAGCCTAAAAAGATGCTTTCCATTACATTTTAATCAAACTCCTAAACCTGTAAAATTTTCTGTTTTGTTTTTGAGGCATTTTATGATGCAAGAATTTGTAAAGAAACCTCCCTGCAATTGCACCTGCTCTAGTATCACAACAGATTTCTTCTTATTTGGTTAATTCGCTGAATGCAAAGACAGAATCACTCATGGTGTTGGTAGTTCACATTCTTATTTACACTTCAATTTTCTAGAGCACATTTTTTACAGAGAAAGACTGAGTAAAGAAACACAAAGCCTGGTAGCTTGGCTGGAGTTTCTGCATTGTGTACACACATGTTTCGTATGTTGACATTTTCACATCTGGTAACTGTAGACAGTAGGACTGTGTTTGTCATGACAGAATTTCTATTTTGATAAAAGAAGAGCAATAAGTTTAATGAATAGGGGAGGAAACAATGGGCAGGAAATGTGGTTGCTTTTGACAAGCATTTATCTTTTTAAGCTGAGCATATTTTCCTCTGTGCATCTCAGTGCCTTAGAAAGCTCTGCAGTGAAATTTGGTGCTGCTTTGATGGGTGAGGGAGAGAATGGGAACAGTACATTCATGGGCCCTGTCAAAATTAAGCTATTAAATAACTTGATTGAATATAGTATAATGGAAAAAAAAAATCTTTGAAAGCCCTCTGTGCTATTAAAGGGCAGGAAAATAGTTAGGGTTCTCTGCATTCAGTATTTCTGCCTCTTTGAATTTCTCTAATTGTTGGCAAAATGTTTACTTGATATCTGAGATTGTTCTGTGTTGAGATTTAAATTGTGAGGCTGCTCCTGCTGATGCTATTTTCTTAAAACCTTGAAATTCTGCTTGATTAACAAGTCCCTTTTACAGATCAGATGCCTCTTGCGCTTGACTGCATCAGTGATTCAGATGATGACTTTGATAGGGGATTTATTGTGTTTTAATGTAAGTTACAGTTGGGGGATTCTTTTCCCTTTGCTGGGTAATTCACACAGTGTAGTTATGGTAACTGATGTTGATTAGCTGTCAGACAGGATCTTTGGTGATGCTGGTGAGAGTGGGTTAGGAAGGAGCTTCTGCAAGGCTGTCTTGGGTTTCATGCTCCTCTGAGATGGGTTGTGGTGTTTGATTCAGTTTGTAGCAGTGTGTGCTTGTGCTGGGGGAAGAGATCAGGCAGAACAAACAGAACTCCTGTGATTAGGGCTTTCACCTGGACAGGAGGAGATCCAAAAGGTCAAAAGCCTGTGGTGAAGACTGGGGAGACCTGCAACTGGATCCTAAATAATAGTAGCTGTTCTTATCAGCTCTACTAGAGTGTATGAAGTCTCTAATTAGGAAACTCAAGAAAATGCTTGCAAGGCTTGCAAGGAAAATTCAATTTGTGCATAAAAACACTGAAAACATGAAACCTTTCTCATCAGAGCTAACAGCCAGCACTCAGAAAATTGACTTGAATTGTAAGCAACAATAACTTCTGGCAAATCCTGGGAAGAGATGGCTCAGGGGAACCTCATAAAGGTGTGCAGGCAGGATATCAAGAAGATGGAGCCAGGCCATTTGTGCCTGGAAACATGGAGGCCAGAGCTGTGTGAAAAAGAAAGGCAAGCAGGAAGCTGCAGGTCCTGCTTGTCAGTGTAAGTGCTCCTGCTCTGAGGCAGAGCTTGGCAGTGCCTGTGGGAGCACAGGGGAGGCACATCCACCACAGGGACAGGAGGAGAGCAGGCAGGAGCTGAAGCACTGGGGCAGGTCCTGGGAGTGTGCACCACGTATGTCTTGGTGAAGAAGATAAAACCCACCAGGATCTCACCAAGGTAGCTTTACTGCAGCAAGAATTTTGAGAAATGTTCCCGATAAAGCCTTTGTTTGTATCAGGTTTCTACCTGGGTCAGAATCAGAAGGTGATGTGTTGATCAAGCGCAGGGATAGGGTGGTTCATGTGCTTGAGGGGCAAGAGACAGATTGCTCTTGGCATGTGCTTGTTGCCTGGCATGTGTTTTACCAGTCAGTGTTTTGCATGTGTATTTACCTTAATTTCTGCCTTTTAGCTCACCTCCACCTTATTATCATGAAGTGATAATAAAAATGAAGCTTTTCTGAATATTTTAGCAACCCTGAATTGCCCATCTCTTTGCCAATTTTTCCTAGCTAAATTCTTCTTTTCTGTCCTCTTTAGATTACTTTCTAATAGTTTAGGCATTATATTACTACTTCATCTTCTAATTTCTATTTTTAGATCTCATTAGATTCTGTCTGGTTTTCTATTATCACTTTCCCTAGTCTCAAATACCCTTTTCCCTTTTAGACCCCTTCCTTCCTTTTGAAAACAGCCTTGAAACCAATTCTGTGTAACTGGGAGCATCTCAAAAGGCATCACTCTTCTCTCAGTGCTCTCAAAGTTGTGGCTGCTCTTCTCAAAATACAAAGGCTGCTCTAAGCAGGACTGGTGCTTAGAGATGTTGGTAAGGATTCTTTTTTTTTTTTTTTCCCCTTCTACAATTCTCATCAGAGGTTTGGATCTCACTGGCCATCACAGTTAGATGAGAGAAAGAAAACTATAGCAGGGCAGCTGAGCAAGGCCCTTTGCAGGAAAGTTAATATCCTGAGAATTAGTCATCCAGTAGTAACATAACAGCTAGAATAGGGTCATGAGACCTGAATATCCTGAAACAGCTCTTCAAGCGCCATGTTGTGAGTCATATATGCTATAAAGCCCTAGGACAAGATAAAGGATTAAGCTACTGGTTCATTCTGTCTGGGGCTGACACTTGTCAATGTGAGAATCTGAATAATCTCTGTCGTTAGGCTTTGCAAAATGTTGATGGCTGTTGTAGCCTTGATAGTGTAAAGCTGCAAAGGAGAAGCAGCCCAGGGTGAGTCTCCTTTATAAACCCAAGGGGCAGAGTGGCAGTGGCTGTGCTAGCTGTGTCTAAGGCTCTGGTTTGGATCACTTCAGGAGCAGTCTGGAGTATGTCACACAGAGTTTGGATTGGGATTTGGGCCTTGTGATGGTATTTTATATCAAAAAGTAGGGTAAATCAGGAATTCTGAGCTCTTCTGGAGTTCTGCTAAAACATTGTGCAGTGTCCTTCATGATGCTCTTTGCTTTAATTACTTCTGCTCTGCTTGTCTCTCTGCACTAACTAATCTCTCCCTGTATTGGCTGCTTAATGAAGAGCAGGCACCAAACCTCCCAGCCCACTGGATTTGGTTACACAGGAACAGTTGTGCCTTATAAGCCTTCATTTGTCTGTCTGTCTTGCAGGGATTTACTGCAGGATAAAATGCTCTGTGGAGCGATGGCACTAGACAAATTGTGAATTTAATTTTATATATATATATAAAGATGCAGTGCTTTGATCCCCTAAATCGGCACTATCATGCAAGAGCAGCCTTGCAGACAGTGAATAGTGAATAAACAAAAACAGGCAAGTCATTAATGGTTGCATTTAATCTTTGATTCTTTAAATATGGCTCCAGTTAATGAATGGAAACAGTTTATAAATGCAAACCTCAGACTGAATACCTGATTAGAGACTGAGACTGCAGTAAGTTACCAAAAAGAAATTGAGAACATTTACTAGTAAGACATCTAGAAAACTCAAATTAAGGTTTGTGATTTGTTTAGGGCTGTATAAACCAACTTAAAAAAGATTTTAAACTAAACAACAAAAAAACCCCACAATCCAAAAAATCCCAGCAAAACCCCAAATCAAACATCACAACAAAATCCCAGCAAAATAAGGAAGCAAATAACCTCCCCAGGCCTAAAATGGCTAGAACTGACCATGAGTTGTCACTGAACATTGCAAAAGTTCAGTTTTTCATTCATCCTTTATGTAGCTGCCTGCCCAGACTGGAATGGAAGTGGTGGAACAGATTGACCCTCTGGAGAGAAGCAAAGAGTTGTGCCTGAGAGATGGAACCGAGGGACTTTTCTGAGAAATATATTCAGCAAAGTACCTGAAGGTATTTAAAGAGCAGAGAGATGCCCCAATAATGCCATCCTAAGACTGTTGCTCATCAGACTCCAATTTTGTCACTGTGCTTGCTGTCTTCTGCTGGGAGGGGCGTTGCATTCAGACACCTTTCTCCTCCTGCATGGCTTTTTGCACTGCATCCATTTAACCGTGCCAGGTAGATAAGAAAAGTCACTTTAAATGAACTGCTCTGTGCCTGAGGTATGAAAATAACTGACAGCGTCTCACAAGTAGATGCATTCAGTTTGCAGGTGGTGTGAAACTCATTATGGGCTGGCAGGAAGGCTACCTCCCATTTCCCCCCTCTATGGATTAATCTCTGTGTGAAGATTCACCACTTCTACACATTTTTTTTTATTTTTAAGGGACCTGGAACTTCCTACGCAAAATGCTCTAATTGTATTTTATGAAATAATAAGTTTTCACCTTGAAACCAACAAATGCAGAAAAAAGCAGCCCAAGTGTACGTTTTGAGTTGACAAGATAGCTGATTGTTTAATCTCCCAAGAGTCCATATCTATTAAAGAACTTGTGTTTTGCTGTTCTTCTTTCAATTACAGAAATAATTCTCTCTCCCAGACACAGAGTTTGAATCTTTTCCAGAGGTTTTTAATGACTTGAAGGCTGACAGAAATTATTTAACATTTTAAAGTCTCTTTCCAAAGCCAAGAGGGTCTTTTAAGAGCCTGTAATAATTTTTATGGTCATGCTATATTGCCTCTTGATTGAAAAATACTCTGTAAATGGAAGAGGTAGGGAAAGAAGATGTAGGTAGCAAAGGAGACATAATTTTTTGTATTTTCCTTGATTATAGAATGTTTTTTCTACTTTGGTACCTGGATAATTGAAAGATAGTGGAACTGTGGGAGGAGGAAGATGAGGACAAAACCTGCTGCAGCAGCCTGTGAATGTCAGTGAATATGAAATGTTCTTTCCTTGCTTTCTGTGCTCATATTAACAGTGGGCTGGAACTTTGCCCTTAAAAATGTATTGTGATACATGTAGCTACCCATTCTTTTTTGAAAGGACTTTGGGGTTTTTTGGCACCTGTGTGCAGAGGTTTTACAATGAGAAAGAGTTCATATGTTTAAGTCCTGATCTCTGTGAAAGAGCAAGGAAATAGGAAATGAAGTACTGACATGATGTGCCTGCCCTGTTCCAGAGGAAGTCCAGGTTGTGATAACTGAAGGAGGCCTTTTCTCTGGAGATGTTATGATGTTTGTGGGCTTTCTTGGGTATCTCAAGCTAATGGGCTTGTCTGCACTCAACATCAGTCTTAGCTGGTTGGTCTGTTTTGCTCTCACCACACTCTCATGACTTTTTTCCTGCTGCTTTTCTTCCAGGGGTCCCAGTTTGTTCCCATAGCCAGATTGTACAGGGTGGGAGTTGAGCTTGAACTGGTGTTGAGGAAGTGTCCTCTACCAGCCTGGGTTACATTTTTACACTTCCAAAGCTCTCTGCAGAAGAGAGTGGATTTTTGCATGTCTTGAATATTTCTGTGTCTTGTATGAATGTTTTATAATCTCATTGACATGTGGTGAGAAATAACTTTGGGTGGTAATCTCTGCTGAATGGCATTTAGATATATAGATGCTTTGCTGATTTATTTCATAAAGTGTTGTTCTGTGTGGATTTTTTTTTGATGATATGAGTGGAAGGATACTGAGTGCTTAATCCGTTTTTATTACTAGAATTTTAGTTGTATTCTGAGATATCAAAGAGTTTTATCCCTGAAGTGTAAACTTTGGGATATGGCTCTTGCAATATGGAGATGTTTTTCGGGGCTGATTCTTTGTGTGCTCAAGAAAATGCTGGCAACAAAAGAATCTTGCTTTGAGACAAAACCATTAGAGGCTGTTTGTATGCTTATAGATTTTTTGTTTCTGTTTGCTTTGCCTACTTACTTTAAGAGATGAGAAACTTTTTTTTACAGTTTTGATACTAGGGAATTATATCAACCCTTTAGACAGCTATCAAAAGGAAAAAAAAAAAAAAAAAAAGCCTGAGCTGTAACATTTAAAAAGTGTTGCCAGAGGTATAGCTTTATTTTGTTACCTCAGTATCATAGTGTTTTGCTTTTCCCTTATTGTCTTTCTCTAAGTAAAGCTTAGAATAATATATAATAATGATTCTTTGCTCTTACCCAGTGCTTCTGTCCATACATCTCACAGAAGGTTATAAAAAAGAAGTTGGTGTTATTGCCCTGTTTCAAGATGAAGAAACAGAGGTGAATTGAGTTTCTGAAGGTTATCCAATGTGAGAGAGCTGGCAGAGAAATTTCTGTCAGTGTCATTTTCATTAAGAAAAGCTGATTCACTGAAGCCTTTCATGGAAATTCATTAGTGTCCAGGAAACTCTGCATCTCCAGAAGGGGAGGAAAATGTCACATGCTGCTGTAGCAAGGAGCAGCCTGGTGGCCAGGGCATCTGGTGTGGACAGGGGAGACCTGTGAGGTTTCACATTTAGAACTGCAGTGGAAAGAGATTTGAACCTGTCTGTCCCAAGGGAATATCCCTGTCTTTAGGTGTGGAATGTTGCTTAGCCATCAGACACAGCACAGCCTTACTCAGCCAGCTGTGGGTCTGCTGAAGGGTTTCAGTCTTCCCAGAACTGCTTCCGTGGCTGATCCTTGGTGGGGATTGGATTTTCTGTGGGTTAAGGAGTGAGTGGATTTTATAGCTTTCATGTCTTTAATATGTAGGGAAGAAAAAAAAATTCAGCTAAAAGAATTATAACCAAGAAAACTCTCTTCTATGTGGCTGATTTTTTTGAATATGTTTATATTTCTAATTTGGTAACAGAAAGTTTTGGAGGAAGGGAAGGAGTGAGAACAGAAAGATGGATGGGCACAAACATATTGTAAGGTCATGTATGATATTTTCCTCAAGAGCCCCAAGCAGAGTCAGCAGAGGGTATTGATTTTACCATGACACTTCTAGAAAAGTTTGGAAACAACAACCAACCAAATGTTCCACTTTTCAGTCCACTAACTCCACTGATGATCTTGGACAAGGGATCATGTTTACAAGCAGAGAGGGTGTTGTCTTTTTGCCAAGGAAAAGCTGAAAATAAAAATCCAGACTGAACCTCTCAGGTTGAGTGTTTCACATGGCAAATTCAGTCAGACTAGAAAATACAGAGTTCAGACTGAATGCAAAGTCACTGTTGCATTTCATGTATGTAAACCTGAAGACAAGAGAATCTGTATTGCTCAGAAATGCTGGAGCAGCCATTGAGCATTGGGATTGACAGTGGAAGCAGCTTGACTTGGCAAAGAACAACAAGATAAACAAAAAGTAACTACTTATTTTCAATAATTTAGATTGAAATACCAAAGAAGGGTTTTATTTCTGTGCAAGTCTTTTGAAAAAATGTTGTCAGTCTCACATAAGAGAATTCTCCTCTGAGAATTTTTAGCAACAGGTGCCCATCACTGGAAAGTGCTGCTGACCCCTCTCTGCCTGTTAAGAGATCCTTGCTATTACCTAAGTCAGTAATAAACTGCCCAAGATTCAGTATAACAGCCTCCCTGACTGTGGCTGTGAACATCATTAAAACTTTTTTCCCCATGTTGAAAGTCCACCTCTTCTTCATCTTTGTCTTATATTTGTAAATCAATTCCAGTCATGGGAGAGTATTGCACAAATTTAAAAAAAAAAAGTAATTGTGCAGCTGCATTAATGAAAGGAGAAGTGTGCTGAAGGAAATGTCAGGCCTATTAGCTTGTCAGTGATCAGTGGCAGAAAAGCTGCTTTCAGCTAGTTTGCATTGTTTCTTTGACACTAATTAACAGATTTCCTACATTTTAAAATATGGTAAAAGGGAGAGGGGGGGAAGACCCCAAGATGTGTGTTGCTGTAGTGGGAGTGGAACAGCAGGTCTGGAACATGTGAGGATCTTTAAGATGGTTGTCCTGTGTCTTTTTTTTTTCTTGCAGTATGGATGATTCTTAGGAAATCAAACTCTTAAGCTGGTTATCAGACAGGTGTGTTCAAAGAGGAGTTTGGGGTTGCCTGGACAGATGGGAACAGCAGCAAGGGTTCAGAACATGCCATGATCAAGCCAAGTGGTGGCACCTGACTGTGCTGCCCAAGTGGCCACTGTGCCACTGGCCTGGCCCAGCTGTGCCCAGCCAGGAGAATGCTCTCTGATTCCTGCTCTCACCCAGCCTCAACCCTGCGTGAATGACCTGCTCAGTGCATGCAAAATGCTGGCTGCAATCACCTCACAGGGAGACCAGAAACCTTTCTGTGATCCTGGGTGTTCTCTGCACTTCCTATTATTAGACAAGATCTTAGGTAAGCTTTCCACCCTTTATCCCCCCCTTGCAGTGGTTCATTCTCTAAGCAACTGAAAGACAGAATCCTGCATGTTTTTCTGAGCCCTGTGAGGAAAAAAAAATTCATGAGCTGTTTGGGTTATTATTATTAGTGAGTTATTAGGGAAGCTAATCCTCTGAACACCTCATCCATCTTGGGGCTCTTCCCTCAGCAGCTATTTTAATAAGATATCCACACACTGTCCCCCCAGTACTTCATCCAGTAATTCTCTCCCAGCAAAGCAGAAGAGATGCTTGGTGCTTCACTTGGCTGTGGGAAAAGGCAGTGGCTGTCACAAACCAAGCTTGTCAGCACAAGGATCTTGTGCTGACAAACAGAACAGCGTTTTCCCAGAAGAGCTGAAAGATGGGAAAATACCAAGGGTGCCAGTGAGTGGACTTTAAGGTGACTTAGAATCAAAATCAGGAAGGTACTTGAGAAAGATTATTGCCAAATACATTCACCACTCATTTGGTGGCCACTCTCTTGTAATCCATGCTTCCCTTTCCAGAAATTCTGGTGTTTTCAACATGTGAGCAAATGGGTTTCAGAAAGAAGACAAGGTATTTTTTGTTCTCTTTCATGGAGGTACACATGCATACATTGGAACTAGTAGTTCAGAGTTCAAGCAAATAATTTCAACAGTGAGAAAGTCACAATGAAATTCTTCTTTTCCCTCAGTTAGGACATTGTTATATAAATATTCCTTCAGAGTGAGGAGTAACAATTTTGTTCATCATTACTGCTTACTTTTTTAGATGTTGTGAATTCCTGTGGGACTGCTTTAAGCTAAGCATTTATTTAATTGCTTTTGCTGGATAAGGATATTCTCAGCCCTGAAACTGCATCTGAGCTATGACATGTACACAATGGCTGTTATATTTTCCCATTAAGTTACTGCATTTATTCTTCACTCTGACAACTCATAAACCTACCATGAGTCACAAGAAATTTGTGCTGTTAAGTTCCCATTTTTCTGATACATTTCAGGGTGGAAATAGAAGTTGCACTACACATTACATATCTTGTAGTCTCTGTGAAGCTAAATGCCAGTTAGAAATCAATGGGAAATTAATCAAAATATTTTTTATGAGTTCCTAATAAAGGACAGTACAAGCTGATACACATTTAAAGCTGTTTATCATTTTTAGTAAAGATTGTACCATATCAAAGAGTGTTGAAATGAATCCTTCCCACCTTTTGGAGGGTTTTCTGTGCCAGGCATTGTGAAGGGTACTGAAAGTGTGCCCCACTGCTCATTGCCTCTGCTCATGAGAACTCCATACTCCTCATAAAAAATGCTTCACCTCCTGGGCTGGCAATTTGGCACTCCTAGCTAGTTATTTTCAAATGGGCTTTTTATGCAAATAGAATGAGTTTGATTGAATTCAAGTATAAAAGATCAGGAAAAGCTTCAAACCTCAAAATGTTCAGTAAGAAAATACTGAAATAGCTTGATTTAAGGGACATAATTTAAGAAGCCAGCCTTTCTCCTCTCTCTGGTTCCTCAGTGGGGATAAAGAGCTTTATCAGAAGTGAGACTCTGAAGGCCTGGTTACAGGTCCTGCTCTCAACTACCCTCCAGGAGAACTCCTTTCTTTCCTTTCTCTGCAGGGATGTTAGCCTCTTCACAGAACTTACCTTTTGGCATTGTAAATCCAAGGCAGCAGGAATACCTCCCAAGGGTGGTGAATAAAGTTGGGAAGATAGGCCTTCTTGCCTGAAAATAAAGAGAAAACGAATGTCCACATCTGCTTCTGACTTGCACCTGGGCTTAAAAGGATGCTGTGTGAAAGTAATCAGTAGTATTATATTTAGTTCATCTTGGTTGTCTTCTCTGGAGTCCTTCAGATTGTGAGTTACATTAAAACAAACACACAGAAAGGTTTGTGTGAATATTTGTTCTAGATACCAAAAATGAGAAAATAGAGCTGGCATATCTCATTTTGCTCCATATGGTACATTCCATGTGACCTTTCGTTTTAGACATTCACAAAAAACAAGAGCAGATTTGTCAGAAGTTTTCCCACCTATGCAGCACAGGGAAATGCAGAGTGTGTTCCCTTTTGAGAAGGCTGGGCTAAAGATGACCAGTCTCCAAATTCACCTTGGGCCCCTGATGCAAGCACCAGTTTGGGACCAGGCAGGGGTTGCATTTGAAGGTGGAAGAGTTTGTGTATGAACAACAAACTTTCACCTTGTCAGGAACACCTAAATGGGTCTCGTGTAGAAGGTGGCAGAATGAACATTGTCATACTTATCTCCTGGTATTAATATATTTTCCCCAGCTTAATGGCTTCTACAGTTCTAATTTCCCCTCAGCAGCAGACTTTTCTAATGTGTCTCTGAACAACTGGTGTCCTGCTGCAAGGAGCAGCGTGAGCCTAAAGTAGGCAAGCAGAGACATGGCAAAGATACTCCTGTGACTCCTGACGTGTAGACAGAAAATTGCTGTAATTTGAGTACGTTTTATCCTGGACAGTGGCTGCCACCATTGTCCAGTAAGTGCTGAGTCCAGTGCTGTGAGTGGCCCAGCCAGTGCTGCTGGTGATTGCTGACAGGGTTTGGGAGTGCAATCCGATCAATGCTGCAGCTCAGCAGTTTCAGCCAAGTCCTCTTAGGGTCAGTTTTGTGACAGCCAAAGCATCAAGCTTCAATGGCCGAAAAGCAAGTTTGACAATTTCCTCTGCTCCTGACTCAGCAGGGGTCTCTCTGGAGCCCTGTTCCTGTAGGCTGCTCAGGTGGAAGAGCGCTGATTCCCGGGAATCCTGGTGAGCCTGCTGGCGCTGCAGGTTACTCCTTTGCTCTCGAGGGTAACTTCAGATAGTCCTCGAGTACAGGGTGTCAAATCCATTGGTCGTGACTGCAGCCAACTGTTCATGACAATCCATTAAAATGAAACTAATCAGCCCCACATCCCAGGGAGTTCTAGAGTTGCTACCTGTGCTAACATGTATCTCCTATAATGAGCGTTGTTTCAGCAAAAAGGCAGAGAAAACCTTGGCTAACTGCTGCGTGAAACTGAGGGGCAGATAAGCTCTCGCAGAGCAGCTCTGAGGGATCTCTGTGTTGTAAATTATGACTTACCATTTTGGTGAAAGAAATAAACATTTGCTGCTTTATTTATTTGTCAGCCTTGCAGATTCAGCCCAGCTGTGGATGAGCGAGCTGGAGTCTGCTTGCAGGTAGCTCCCAGGATTGTTAACTATTGGTTCTCTTCACTGGGAATCATTAGCTATTTCCTTGTCTTTACTATTATGGAGGCATCACAGACTTGGAGTCTCAGAAAATTCAGAGTTTTCAGGGCTGGCAATTAGGAAAATCATATTTTCTTCTAGATTGAAAAAAGTTGATTTGGAAGGCAGAGAAAGTAAGCACTTCCCTGCTTTTTCACAAGGTCACCCTATAGAAAGTCTAATCATGTTTTAATTTGGAGCAGTGCCTTTGGAGGGTGACAGGAAGCACTTTATAGTATGGTAAAGGGTGATCCCCTGTCATCAGTGGCTTTGACTTTAAAAAAAAAAAAAAAATCAATGAATGAATGCTTTTGTGAAGTCAAGAAATGAAATAACAGGAATCATCTCCGTACCATTCTCCATACTGTAGCAATAATCTGAATTCCTTTCCCTTTCAGGGTAAGGAAGAATGCCTGTAGGAGTAGCATTTGCTCTCACTCACAGGTGCTGTGTTGCTGAAGGGAATGAGAGCAGCTTTCAGAAAATCTGTGTTTGGTTCCAGAGTGATAAACTGTTTGGCAAAGGAGAAATCAATGACAAGTTCTCCTATACATCTTGCATAAATGTATCCAGCACTTAAGCAGTTTATCTGTAATTCTAACAGGTTGCATTACTGGTGAATTAAAGCTTGGCCTCTGCCAAGATTTCAGTGGTGGCTTTGGCTCTCTGAGTACCAAAGAGACCAGTGGAAGCAGGAAATCAAATTCAGATATAGCCTGTTCCTGAAAACACTGCAGAGCTGAAGAGGAACAAGGACAAGATGCACACTAGCATGCCTATTATAAAAGGTATATTCTAGAGATCTCCTGCTGGTTTGACATACCAGAATATTAATAAGTCTTATAAAATGTCATGTCTCCTTTGGATAAAGCTGGGGTATTATCAGCTAATTTTTAAAGTCTTAAAATGCTGAAAGAAGTTGTAAGGAAGGTAAGAGTCTTGCTGATACACTTCAGCTTTGTCCTGCAGACAGTGTGTTTTTTTAATTTTTTAGAGTAAAGCACAGCAGTTTCTGTTTTCAGAGCTGTCTAATAATTCATGTTTCCTTTAGCTCAGAATGCCAATTCTGAGTGCTCTGATGGAGCCTGTCCTCAAAGCATTCTAAACATGATTCCCTGCTAAGGCATACACCTTTCCAACTAGTCTTATTTCTGCTAATAAGGAAAATAAGCTTGGTCTCAGACCCAAATTCTCAGCAGATCTGAGAGTCAGTAGTGATTTGGTGTCATCTCTTTGCCTAAGTGGGAAATTGCTTTCATTAAGCTTTCTTGAAGTCTTTATCCAAGAGAAGCAGCAGAAGCTCAGTTGCTCCTATTCTCTGTAATGACAGGAGATGTTTTACCTGGGATGGTTGCTCAGATGATCTCCAGGTGCAGTTGGCCACCCAATGTGCTTATCTTAATGAGCCTGAACCACTCATCAAAGCAAGCAACTCTCTCAATTCTGACCCAGCACTGGCTGGGGGAGCAGGAAACGCTCTTCTCAGTTACCATGTGTGTGCACACACTGGAGCACTCAGTGCTCAGCTATAACCTGCAAGTTGCCATTAATAAAATCCCTGCTGGGTTGCTGTCACAAGTGAACATGACTCTCAAACAAGGCTTTTTTTTTCATTCTCTGTGTTGCCAGCCTCCTGCTCTCATCAGTCAGTCTCTTCTGAGAGTGAAAAGATTTCAAAAGATTTTTATCTCCAACTTCCCACAGAATAGAGATAGAGCTGTGTGAAAATCCGTATGAACAACTGGAGGAAACTTGTAGTTTTGAAGTTAGGAGCCTTTGAGGAAGAGAACAATTGGCTTACAGCATACTATTGCAGAAAAATGTGTTTTTCAATATATATAAGGACTTCTATTATGTTGCAGAGCATTTCTGTCTGTCCTGAATGGTGTCAATGGTCTGTTACCCTGTGCTTGTCATTTGAACACAGCACTGAACCCATTCTGATATTTTGCTTATTATCAGGGTGTGCTTAGAGTTTTGTTTCAAAAGTGGATGGGAGTAGCAGTTCTTTACAGCAAAGCATTTTGACTAGAGGAAGTAATGCCTCAGAGTAATGCCCCGCTAGAGAGAAATATTTAAGGCTTCCTTTTTTTTTTTTTTTTTATTTCAGTTGTGATTTTCATTGGGTTTGTCTCAGTTTTATTACCCCACACCTTTGATTTGCTAATAGAGACAATTAGCAAATAGCATTAAAAACTGTTAAAGCATTAATGTATTTGCCTTCTTTGCCAAATTTGTTTCTCAGTCAAACAGAAGAGTGATCTGTGTAAAGGAAAGAAATGGCTAGGGTTAAATCTTGGGATCACAATTTTGGACAAGATTTGACTGATTTTCAAAGTCAATTAAGTCCTTTTATGTCTTTTCAGGCATTTTCTGTGGTGGACATCTTCAGTGAGTGTATTCTTTTTGAAGTTATTGAGCATTCTAGTCGTCAGATGTCTCTCCTGAAATGCCTAGTAAGTATTTCTGTACATCTGTGGGTTTTTTAACAGTGTCCTAGACCTTGGATGCCTTTCCTTATGTAAAGTAACCTGAAGCACTCATCCTGAAGAAACAATCTGTATAGATTAATGGATTTCCTGAGTACCTACACGGTGTTCAATTATAGATTAGCATTAGCTGACGGACACGTTGAAGTGTTAGGTTGTGATTTGGGCAGTTTTGTGGGGTTCTGTATTTCTCCCTGTCAATAGGAATGCCAATAACAGTAAGTTAAGAAGAAGAAAACAGATTTTTTTTTTTTTTCTAGAGAGCACACAAAGATTTCTGTAGGTAATGAATTTCCCCAACATAAAAATAAATATTAAATTAGCATCCTGTCATGTGTGTGAGTTCAGACTGATGTCATAATTTATTAATTTCTTGGCTCACAGTTCAAGTCGCTTAAAGTATCATTGATGGACTTTCTGCTAGAGCCTCTGCCTTTTGCCATTCCTCCTGTTTGCTCTGAGCTCCTGTCTGGGATGATACCAGTGGAGATGGTCCCTTGGCACAGGTGGAAAGGTTTTTCAAGAATGCTCTTGATTGCCAAGTTTTTATCTGTTCCTTTACTGCAGTACCTTTATTTCCACTACAGGATAACGGTTCAGGCTGCCCAGCCCCCTGGTAGGTGCAGCTGGTGCTGTGTGATGCCTTCAATGCCCACATTCAGAACAGGGCCTGTGAGCTGTAGAGTGTTCAGGTCCCTCAGACACACTGGAAAATCCCAGTGACGTGAAAGCAGTTTTCCTCTGATCTCTATTTGGAGTACTATCTGGAAGTCTTTGAATTTTCTTTGATTGATATTCTCATTAGCCCTAATTTTCTTTCCATTACATTGGTCAAGAGGATTGATCTTCATTCAAGAAATGTCTCTGTGATATTGTTCCTCTGTGTGAATGTGCAGCAGTGCATGTTCATTGAGTGCTATACAATTTCTGCATTCTATATATGGATTATAAATAATTGTGCTGTTGTTCTGTGCACTTACAGAGGTTTAAATGGGCGCTATTATGAGCTGCGTATTTTTAAAATTCATATATAAAAATACTTAGTGAAGGAAACTTGGATGTGTAGCTGTATGAAAATCTGCCTTTTGCCCATAATTTGTGGAAAGACATTAGTGATCATATTATAATGCACATATAACACCCAATGACTTTGTCTGGAGCTCAGCACTTTGCAGTAATCAGCCCCATGTTTCATGATGTTTATGCCCTTGCAGCTTTCTCATCTCATTTTTTCTGTAACTAATATAATCCAAACTATATTATCCTATTAGGAGGCTCACTTTTTTCCTCCAACAAGCAGCATGCACCTGTCTGCTTACCATGAGGGAAGCAGTGGAAGTTTTCTCCCTCTATTGTTTCAGTGTTAAAGGAGATAATTTAGGCTGTAAACAGGGAAGATTGAGCTTGTTGAGTTAAAATGAGCACATTAATTCTTGAACAGAGCTCTGCTTTATGTTTTTCTCCTTCATTGCTCATTTTACATATCTTGGCTGTGTCTGTAGTGGTTGGGGAGAGAGGCAGGCTCAGAGGGTGGTTTGGAGCATCTCTCTCAGGCCCCTGTTTGGAATAAACAGGCTGCTCCTTTGCAGCAGCTGGGGCACACAGCCCCAGAGCTCACTGGTGGCATCTCCAGTCAGGCACATCAGCTCCTTGGTGTGCTCAGGGTAGAGGGGAGAGAGAACAGTGGAGAGGAGCTGCTATGATTTAAAAAGTGCTCCTACATTAAAGTAAGTAATGAATTGCCAGTCAGGCATAATGCCAGGTTTGAGCTGATGGGAACTCTCATCACAAGTAGATATAAATGCAGCTGTGTTGTCAAAACTTGGAGGTGTCACACAGCCTTTTGAACAAGGAGTAGTGTGTTACAACAAAGCAGTCCTTTTTCTCTCCTTTCCCACCTCCAAGATTACATCTTTTCTGTTCCTTCAGAGCCAGGCAGCTGGAAACATTCTGTGCTATTTCCATCTGTATCATACCAAGTTAAACTTGCAAAAAGAAATAATGCTTGGGAAGTCAGAATTTAGACAATTGAAGAAGTTGAAAGACAAAAACGTTAATTTTAGCTAACATGATGTGCATCCTAGAACAAATGTTTTTCAGGTTTTCACAGAAGGATTCTGAAAACAGGTCTTTTTCAGGTGTCTGAATTACCAGAGAAGCTGTTGGAAACCTTGTGTCAGGTTGACAGATGACTTGTCAATTAACAGTGTCATTTAATGAACTCCTAGAGTGTCTGAATTTCTTCTTCATATTTTTATGTGAATGGTTAAGCAGTCCTGATCTGTGGGCTTCAAGATGTTTCTGTTAACAGGGCACAGGCTGCTCAGATAAAACCATGACTGAGAGACTGAAACCCCCTTGTTGAAAACTTCTGGCAGTAGCCATCTGCTCTCGAGCTCTGTGTATGAAAACTCAGTGTAAAGATAGAGCTGGTGCCTGAGGCAAAGAGCTTTTGAAGCAGGTTTGGATGTTTTCACTTCGCAAATTGTTCACAGAAATAGTTAAACACCTTCTCAAACACCCTTCTGAGCATGGATGGCATTTGAATTTGTTTTGTGTATAATTTAAACCCTCGTTTCAGCTGCAGCTTATACCAACATTACATGGTGCATTTGTTTGGTCAGCAGTGACCAGGTTTTCAAAGATTTCATCTTTCACAAGCAGGACTAAAACTTAAAAGGACTGATATGTTTTCCCTGCTTGCTGGGGTGAGAAAGTCACAACCAGGCTGTTACCTTGTGAATTGGGCACCTGGTGCTGAGGATTAACACCTGAGAATCTGTTTCTCTGCACATCTTAAGAAGTCATCTTGAATTTTTTCTCCCCCCTCTCCTTTCTCACAGATCAGTGTCCCAGTGCTGTAGGGAAAAAGCTGCCCTGGATTTTGCCTGTTGGCCAAATTTTGGCTTGATTTTACAAACCAGAGTTGCATGTCTGGAGTGTCCTTCACATGAGGTTCCAGGTGGGCATTCTTTGGCGCTTGAGAATAGCTGTGAGTCATTTAAGGAGAGTTCAGATAAAAAACTCCTGAGTGAAATTTTTTGTTTTGAAGATTTTTGTCTTCTAATAGGCTTCATGTTCCTCAAATTTACCTCTACACAGTGCCTAGCAAAAGTGTGTGTGCCCCTGAAAGTTTCCAGTAAGGTTAATGAGAGCCTCATAAAAACTTATGCACCAGCTCCTGAACAGAAAATTTCACCTTCAGAGTCCAGGATCAAAAGCGCCATAGAAATCATTGCTCTGATGTCTCTATTGAGAAGACAGTATCATTAGTGCATTTTTCTAAGTGCTGGTTCTCTCTAGTGTGCATTACCATTAAAAATTCCAGTACTAAAATCTATATTACTTGCCTTTTGAAATGAGGTTTCCCTCAGTGCCGTCCCTGGTTGCTTGAACTGTGAATGATTGGCTCTGCATGGAGCATTTTGTAACCCTCCTCACGGAGGGATCCACATAAAAATAAGCATTACCATCAAGTCTGTTTTGCATACTGTAGCTGGGTGTAATTCCTGAGCCTGGGATTCACAGTTCTGCTGGCCCTGACTGCCCCCAGTGTGCTCTGGGCAGGTTTTGTGACAGTTTAAACAAATGTAGTGTCAAAGGATTGCAAGGGTTGCACTTGTTATTTCTGTTATACAAGACAGAAGAACAGGAAACTTCTATATAATATATATGCTGTTATTAAAGTGCATCCTTCTTTGAAGGACAATCACTTAAGGGCCTGTCCTTATGAAGTTATTAACTCATCATTTTCAGATTATTCTCTATGGATCCCTGTTGGTCTATTAGCTGCTGCTAAGAGATCTGAGAAAGGTAATTAAGAATGGCAAGAATATTATTATTATGCTGACACTGGGGGATCCAAACGGAAGTGCTTAAGGGTCTGCACATCAGCAGAGGAGGGAAAATCCCTGAAACCCACTGAATGAGAATTTCGAGGGAATGCATGGGCACCCCCCGTATTTTTCAGGTCATTCTAATAGGAAACATTTCATCTGCCTCAGCAGATTTCAAATTCTGTAATCCCACCATAGCTTGGAGGCATCTCGAGGGTAGATGTAGAAGGTCACATTAACTTGTATATTCCTGACAGAAAGTAATACTGAATGACTGAAATACCGGCTTGGTGACTTATGTTGGCTTTTGCAAATAATGAAAACTGCTTTTTTTAGTAATGCTCTTTGTAACTGTTCTGCAAAGCACAAACTTCTCAACAGGTTCTTGGTATGTCTGAGGTAAGGATGCGTAAAGGGAAGGAAGAAAGAAACATCATATGCTTGTTTGACATAAATCTACTCTGCTTTACTGGGGCCTTTTAGTGAAGTGTTCAGATATACTCTAGTAGGATTTTACTGGGAGGACTTAAACAGCAATGGGAAATTTTTGATTTCTGTTTGTGTCTTGAGAATGTCTGGAAAGAACAGTTCTTACAGGAACTTTGTTTACTTCATGTACTGAAGTAGGAAACAGGAAAATATCAAAGCATTGCTGGTCTTGGTTGTGATCTGTGGCGTTGTCTGGCCCCAAAGCAGTAAGGTGTGAAGGTCTGTAGCTGTGGTAGTGGCATTCCCACTGCTTCCTGAGAACAGCCTGGTTATTTCTGCAGACAGTCCATCAGTGCCTGCAGTTGGGGGGTCCCGTGGGCATTCCTGCAGATGGGAGCAGCATGGCTGTGGCTGCTCCCTGCTCAGCACCGCTCCTGTTAACGAGCAGCAGAAATGGTCTGGACTCCTCCACACCAGCATCAGCCTCGGCTCCTCTGTGGCCTTGAGGAAAAATGTAGATTAAAGTACAGTACACACAGGACCCATCTCTTTCCAGATTTGTAAAAGACTGCCTCCCCCCGAATTTAAGCTCCTTTTGTTCTAGGGAGGCTGAGGAGTTTGTGTAGCCCCAGAGTGTGCTTTACTTGTGCAGCTGAACCCTCCTCTGCTTTGTCCTCTCTGTGTTTGCTGTTCTGCACAGCACAAACTTACCAAGAGGCTCAGCTGGGGCTGGGAGTAGCTCCTCTGACTTGGAAAATGCCTCTGAATAAATTACCTACTGTGAAAGAACAATGCATATTCTGCCCAAGAACCAGAAAATGAAACAGTTAAGGGTGTTCTTAGAATAGTTCTGAAGAACCTGGCTACCCTGAAGGAAAATAAGACTTCTGGAGGGTGATACAGAGAATCCATTTTAGGAACCTGCCTCTCTTTTCAGTAACTGTACTGGAGGTACAGGGAATGTCTAGTTAAAGTTAAATGGTGTGAACACCTATCAGGGAGCAGCTTGCAGGGTGTTAAGCAGCTCAGGGACAACTTTTTTCATAATTTTTGGATTATTGTCAGCTCTTCTTGTTCTCTTCTGAGAACATAAGCATTCCCATGAGCTCAACATTTCTTCCACTGCATGAGCAATGTGAAAGGTCTGTAACATTTCATTTGTTTCCCTCTGTTGTTCTTACAACATTTGTGTAGCTGGATTCAAGCTTGTTTCCATGCTGAATGTGTATGTGTGTTTCTATTTAAAAAAAACAAAAACAAGAAGTGTTCTGAGGAATGCAAGCACTTGTGGTGAAATTCATATAATTTTTATAGAGCAAACAAGATTAGATGTTCATAGGAGCATCTTCAGGCCCTGCAGCCAACAGATATATATATCAGCATGTCCCTGCAAATAAATAGTTCATTTTTTGAGACAAAGCAATACTCACTGATACTGAAAACTCTAAGTTAAGATACTGAAAACAAGATCTTTATTTTGGGCTGTTTAGAAGCCTGCCTCATAGAAAGCTGACTATTGTCAAATGTCATGGGAATGAGGGACTCAAACACATCACTGAAGTGTGTACTGCAAGTTACTTCATGATGAAGTTTCAGATAAATTGGAAACATCTCAAACTTACATCTTGGGAAAGCCAAACGAATTTCAGATGGAAATGAATGGAAATTAATTCAGGGTGTAGACTTAAACCCAGCCTCTAGGGGCACAGTAATTGTGCCTTTTAGGAAATGCCTCCTGCTCTTTGCATTTTAACTGTCTGTAATTACTTTTGTGGTTTGTTGGTTGTGGAGGAGCTTGGCAAGCTGGGAATTGGCAGATTCAGTGTTGCCTTTATTTACAGTGCTTTTGCCAAGTTATTAAGTCATCTATAGGAGGTTTTGTCCTGACAAAACTAATCCCTTGGTACGGCCAGACACTGTGTTTTCCTTTTAACTTTGCACTACTATTTAAAACTGTTTTGGCTAAGATTTGTATTGGCATGAATTGTCAGAAACCCACCAAAATCAGTATGGATAAGCCAGGTTTTCTCTCCTCCATCTGTGTCATGTTTTGTCTTTCACAATGAGCTGTACAGAGCTGATTATCTCTAGGGCATTCTGTGGCCCTGGCCAACTGGAGTTGCTCCAGAGGGGTACTCGGGTACTGCCACAGGGACAGGGCAGGAGGCTGGTCCTGCAGGAGGCTGGGAGAAAGCCAGGGAGCCCCAGGAGCCTCCCGAGCCTGTTGGATTTGGTTGCCCCATGAATGCTGCAGTAGTGCACCCTGAGCACTCCGTGTGATCTGCCTGGCTCTGCCAGGGCTGCCTGCGAAGGAGGAGGAGGAGGAGGCAGGGCAGTGCAGAATGCAGCAGTGCTGCTGGCCCCCAGGATTGCTGAATAGCCACCGTGGGCCAGAGATGTGCTTTGGAAAGCGCCCGGGGTACCTTGACACTAAGTGTGATGCAAATGCTAATCGTTGCTATCATTCTTTCTTAAGAAATGGGGGCATGTTTTTAGCATTATTCTCTAGGGCCTGGTGTGCCTGTGCAATTAGGGCCTGACCTCATCAGAACAGCATTGGAATTGAAAATGAGCAAATAAATAACATCCTTACACTGGAATTTCCTCAATTCTATTAACCCTGGATATATTAAAAACTGGCATTAACGGTGATTCTCTGGCAGCAGCAGAATCTAAAAGTTCTTAACACTTTCTGTAAAGTGACTTATAAAACCTGTACTAGCTGCTTAGCATGATTTTGTTGGGCACTAAGGTGAGACTAACCAACTTATAGTTCTCCAGGTTTTCCTTTTTTCCCTTTTTAAAAATGGGGGTAATATTTCCCCTCTTCCAGTCAGTGGGACCTTCACTGAACTGCTACTTCTCAAATATGATGCTTTATAGCTTAGCCACGTCCTCTGCCAGTTCCATCAGGACCTGCAGATGCATCTCACTGGGTTCCAGAAAAAGATTTCCACGATGCAGCTCCCATTAGCTTGGCTTGTATCTCCGTGGTAAACCAGTGTTTAAGAACAAATTCATTTTGATTGATATTTAAATAACCCACAATTTCATCGCTGGCTGGAGGATCTTGCACTCTAGGGTAGATTACTTCTGCGAGTATTTGATTCTCATTTTCTCAGTGAAATAAAGCTTTGTTCATGCAGCTATGAAGTATTATTAGGTGGTAATGACACACAGAGTGGTCTTCATTAGGGAGCACTGTTAATTACAAATGCCAAGCAGTTTGCAGGCCATCTATTCTGACTGTAATTATGATGTTACTTGCACACCTGTGTCTGAGTAGTTTCCTCTAACTAGGGCTCATTCTTTTGACTCAGCAAGGAACATCCCTTGACTGTGGAAATAGCTCTTTTGTTGTCTCCATGGGTAGAGAATAAGACAGAAGGGAGGGAAAGCTTGGGAAACAGCCAGCAGTTGAAGCAGGCAGTGAGCCCTAAGTGACTGTGTGGGCCTACACAACAGAGGGAGCGTGTCTTGAATGCAATATGATTTAAAAATAGGCTTAAAACAGGCCTATTTGCTGGTGTGCTTTTTGCTCAGTGCAACATGTGTTAATTAGAGCTTTAGGACAGCTTCCCAGTAAACAGCATTTTCCCTCAAAGAGACAAACAAGGAGGGAGACTTTTGATGCTGGGAATAAGGTATTGTGAATAAGAATCAGCAGCAATGGGTTTAGTTTCAGCTAGACTGGAATTTATTGCAGCTTTATGTTTTTATAAAGGAAACCTGTGTGTCAGCTTCTAGTGGTGACAGGGATGCTGAGAATTGGCATGTGAGGATAATGTGATAATACAGAGACACCAGGGAGCATGTGTACACAAAAATGCATCTCAGCCAGCCAGAAGGCCATGCTGTGATTTTAGTAAAAAGCTGTGACAGAAAATCAATAGCTTTGAGAAAGACCCATGGTAAGGCAACAGCATTATCTGTGCGTTCTGCATTCTGCTTCCTCCTTGCTTCCCTTCCCAGAGACAGAGCTGCATGAACTCACGTTTGAGTTTTGTTAGCTCTGGGCCTGAGTAGCTCAAGCAGGGAGGCAATTCAGGGAATACAAAGTATTCCTGCAAAGCAGGGGAGGGGATGGAGAGCAGGGCGGGATGAGTCAGGCAGCGCGGGTTTATTGACGGTCTCCTGCTCACTGCTTCCCTCTCAGCTGGGTCCTGATCATCACAAAAACCTCCCACTCTGCCTCACAGCAGCTGCACTCTGCTCTCAACTGCCATGTGTGAATCAACAGCAAGTCCCCTCTCCAGGTTTCCACACAGGGCAGGACATCCTGGCAGGATGATCTGGCAAAGTGGGTCCAGATTATGGAGTTTATATTAGGCACCAACTTCGAGCGAGGTTTTCTCGGGTGTTTTGGTTTTGGCATTTTGTTTGTGTTGATTTGTTTATTTTTATTCTTCTCCAACTCCTTTTTTTTGTCTAAAATGACAGAGTACCAATTGTTAATGAAAAGTAGAGCAAAGGCAGACTGCTCAGTGTTAGCTGACACATGGTTTGTAATTGTGTTATTTTATTTCAGTTTGTGATACCACCTCTGTATTTTGTCCATAGGCATGCAGTACACTCAAGGGGATGCTGACCTTTGGGCAAAAAAGTCCACCAATAACATTCAAAGGGAGCATAATTTCCATGTGCTTGGGTATTTAAGCATTTTGGAATTGGGAGACCTTTCCCATGTTGGCATAGAGAGGTAATGTTAGCATTAACTGATAATCTACTTAATTTCTTTTACTAACTGATAATACTGAGAAATGGATGTTTTTCTAGCACAGAATTAGACTGAAGGGGCAGATAGGAGAAAGTGTGTTTTTTTTGCTTTTGGTTGCTTCTCACTTCACCCAAGAACTCAGTTCTTTCTCTATGGAAAACTCTGAGAAACAGCCATAGACTTGGCTCATTTAAAAGAAGTAGTTCTAATTTGATTTTTTTTTTCCCATTAAACCTTCTTTTTGTCAGAGCTTAATATCTCAATACCCCCAGTGCATAAAAGATTATTCAAAGAGTTACACAATGAAAAAACTCAGAGTAAGGAGAGGGCATTCTCTGTCACCTGGGAAAAATCTTTCATAAATAACTAGAACGTATGACTGCTTTGCTCTAGGCTATGTATACTGAAGTTCGGGCAGGGGTTTGTTAGCTGGAAAACATAAGCCAAAGTTTGTCAGGGTTTTGTCCTTTGTGTAGCTGAGCTGCACAAAACATGGGAAGTACAAGAAAGTAAGAACATAGTATGTATTTAATCATTGAGCTTTCAGGGGTGCTGGGCTTAGCTTGTATCTTAATTGCCTTCCAGTCATAGTTATACCATAGTGTGGGTCACAAATACTTGGAGAAGTGGTTGAGAAGCTGAAACACCTTCACAGCACCAGTAGGGTAGGGCTGGGCCTGAGTGACTGTCAAGTGCTGCTCAATGCCACATTCAGGTTTGCTTGGGCACAAACTGGGCAACTTTCCAGTCTCCTAAATGCTCTGAAGTGTGCCTGCATCCCCAGTGAGAGACTGGAGCTGGCTGGATTGGCTGAACATTTCCTTCCTCAGCCTCCAAACATCATAACTCACTGCTCTTGGGCAGCGTGGTATGAGGAGAATTAGAATTTGGGAATTATTGTAGCAGGGCAGAATCACTATGTGAAAGTCTTCCTCAGAGATTCCCATCACCACAGGCTGAACCACAGCCCAGGTCAAGTCCAGCTATAGCAGCCATGAGAACTTCCTTTGGGAAATGGAGGATGAAATGCACGGAGAAGCAGCACACAGATCTCTGACTTAACTGGCATGAAAGCCTCAGGGCATTGGAGCATGGCATGCCAGCAGGATTTAGAGGCTGGGAGGCATTGTGATGGGACATTGCCCCCTAAGGATGCTCCCAGTCCCCTTGAAGGTCCCTTGGGTTTGTTTCCCTGGTCTGTGCTTGTTTATTCACGCCAATGGCTGAAAGCAGGGACAACTTCTACTGCATGTGATCAATCATATCTTCTGTGAACTGTCCTAAACCTTAGTTTTTTATTTCTTTTCTTATTTCTCCTCTTTCTGGCATCCTAAAAATCCTGCAGTTCTTATCATTGTCCCTTGTATCTTGCTGCTTCAGAGTTTTAAAATATCTTGAGGCTAGTACATACTGTATGTATATACTTGTGTTGGGTTACATTGCTATTCACTTAAATAATACACTTTTGTGCATTTCAAGGCAATTGATTTCTAAACAAGGAATGCCAAGCTTAAATCTGAGGCTGGTTCTTTAATAACAGCCCAACACGTTAAGAATCAGTGGCAGTTCTGAAATACTTCTATTTTTCAAAATAGAAAATGTATCAAAGTGGATTGTGCCCTTGGGGGAAAATTATTTTTGGCAATTTGGTTTCTGCCAGCTCACCAGAAAGCTCTCAGTCAGTGAGCACTTTCTAGAACAGCACTAAATAGCATTGGTAGGAGTTGCAAAATCTTGCACTAATTGGCTTGCCAAGGCCCCAGCTCACTCAGTAGAGAAAAGTTGCTTTCATTAGGTGAGCAGAGCACTTCATTAATACTTAAAAAGGGTATGTGAGTGTTCAGAGATTGCAGGCTGGAAGGGAAAGGCTGTCATTTGTGTAGCTGCAGAACTCCTGAAACCGTCTGTGGGGTCTGAGGTAATGCACCTGCTGGCTGGACAGCAGCACTGAGCTGCCAGTGTCCTTCCTTTGTAGAGGTGACACAGGAGAAGGATCTGTTGAAATCCCCCATCATTTGTGGGTTTTCAGCTGCATTGGGAAGGTGGAGGCAAAGCCGCAGCATTGCCATCCTTCATGGTTGCTGGCATTTAAAAATAGAGGTGCACAGGCATTTGCAACAGCTTCTTTGGATGTGGTACCCCATTTGGCTCCACACCCAGAGCAGGTCCAGCACACCCAGGTGGATCTGCCCCAGCATGGCCCCACACCAGTGATGTACACTCAGGGAGAGGCAGGAGTGTTAATCACTCTGGTTTTATTACAGATGTGAGGGTTTCTCAGGAGGTGGAATTTTCAGGTCGCTTATGCCAAGTTCATCACTTGCATAAGTTAACTGCTGAGCTGCAGTTTTCTGGAACTGTGCTGTCTTTGCTAATTTGATACTCTGCCTCTTAGAGGAAACATAGATTTCCTGTCAAAATTGGCATTTTATATTCAGCAGAACTCGCCTTTCTTCTTGATGAGTCACAAATTCTTCTGTGCAAAACAATATCTTCAAGGCTGTTGTCGTCTTATGCTGTACATGGTGTGTTTGGGGTGAAATACATTTTAGGGAAACAGAAAACTAGCCTGCCCCATGCTTTATCAGTTCCAGGAAGATCCCAACCAGGAAAGTACAGCCAATGGAAAATGGGGCAGTGCTGTTGGCCAGCTTGCCTACAGATTTTTGGTTGTACATGCAGGTACTGTCAGATCTCAGGCATCCTGACATGATCTCAGGCATCCAGACGTGCTGTTTAAGTGGAGGACCTGCAGCCACAGCCAAATGATCCAATAAGAGTCCCATAACTGAATCCATCCTGGAACGTTTGGCTTGACACTGAATTTGCATTATGACAGTGAAAAATGTTGCTTAGAAATCTATACTGCAACGGCAAATCTTTTACCTACATTCTATTTACTAAGGGTCAGGCAGGGTCTGATTGCAGGAAATACCAGCCACTTTCTCAAAAACAAGAATGGACTTATTGAGACATATTAATTCATTGGTCTAAGGCAAATCTCTCTCCCTCAGAGTTCAGTGATGTAGTTCTTTATCCATGCTTTCCAAAAGTTGTTAGACCTAATTACAATATAATCTGCTTAAAATGAGCTTTACTTGAAGTCAAGCAGTCAAAAAATAATAAACAGAGCAGTATATTATTAGAAAAAACATGTTGTGTTAAAAAAAACCCCAACTGTCAGGAGCTGGCTGCTTTCAAACAATTTTTCAAACCGATTATTTGGAATGTTGACTGACCTAACTATAGCTTTCTCATTTCTATGACTCCTTCCTTTTTTGTTCTGAAATATTTCATTTTGCGTCATTATGTTGTACAATAAAATGGAATTTGGGATGACAGATTTTCATATACAGTGTATTTTAAATTATGAAAGGCAGGAATAAACAGAGGTAAGTACTTCAAGAAGTTTATGATGATATTTTTGACTCATGGAGTTTTTATTCTCTGTATTTTTGAGTGCTGGAAGTTGAAAACAATTCTCTCTGTATCTCTGTATCCTTCCAAGTCCCAGCTTTTTTGTACCATAATTTCACCTGTTATGTCTTTAGTTGTGTTCATATCTATACATTGTCCTGATCCCTGTTTCCTTCTGCTTTTCTCTAAATAGCAAAGATCATCTTATTTGTTAATATATTTAAAAAATCATAACAGAGCCTGAGGCCTTTAGATGAAAACACCCTGTTTCTAATAGGAGCTTCCTAAATACATTTTAGTTCCTGTCCATGCTGCCATAAACCAATGCACAAGTGCCTAGAATTGCTCCCTGGGAATATTAAGAACTTGGATGTTGGTTGTATCTCTTGTACATATGATGGGTAGTGACTTTTTGACTTCCCTGCACTGTAATTGCACTGAGTTACATCCCTTTGAAAAGGAGGTGACCTGACAGCAGAGAAAATATTTGCCTGTTTTCTTTCTTCAGCTTCTGCACTTTTGGCTCACTGGGGTCTCAAAAGAGAGGGGATTGCTCTTCCACAGTGTACAGCTTTTGGTGGCTGCAGGGAGAAGCCTGGAGAGTACAGGGCAGGTCAGGAACACTCAACCATCAGACTGAGGTCATGGTGGGAGGAGAGAAGAGCAAAGCCAGTTTGGGAAGAAATGGAAAAAGGATGCCTTCTCCATGGGAACCCACAAGTAAGTGTTAATCATCACCCATCTGGATGAAGCCTGACTGCAAGGGCATAAATGACAGGGGAGTGATTGTTGCTGCATCCCTTTTTTTCTTAATGTGAGTCATTCTGGGTTCTGCCTGTTAAAATGCATTTTGGCATTCCTAACTCCTCTAGGATTTTATAACCTCTTGTGGAATCTCAGGCAGTGTGTGTGGTTATGAAGAGCTGTCTGGATAGTTTTAGTTAATTCTTCCCTGTTCATGCCACAGCTGTGTTTTAGAGGCTGCTTGCACAGTGTCTGAGGGGAAAGAAGGGCCAAAGCATTGGTAAAGCCATCCACCCCTGGTGTGTGCTGAGGGTCCTGCATGGTGTGAGATATCTCAGCCACCCTCTCCCAGCCCCACACATCTCGTCAGACCTGTTCTGTTTGGCTCACCCAACCATTTTTTCTCACTAAAAACAAGAAGGGCTCTTCTCAACTGCTCTGCCAGGAAAAGCGAGGTCCCCCCAGTTCAGCAACAGCTGTCAGAGAGATGGTGGCAAGAAGTTGAGGGCTGAGAGCAGAGGATGAACCTCCTTTTTTTTGTTGTAGCTGATGTTACATCTGCACACAAAACAATGGTACAAACCAAAAGCCCATCTGGATGGCAGAGCTGTCAGGTATTCCAGCTGTTCCTGTGTAGGAGATGCCCCAGACCAGTGTGTGTCCAAAGCAGGTGTAGGAGAAACAGGTCCAGAGCAAGAGATGACTGCCACGATTCTGCAAGTTCAGTTTGAGGCAAAAGGCTTTTGCCCTATGAATGACTCCTTTGTTTATTGTCAGGCCCTGCACTTCCACACGCAATCAACTCCCTGAAACTTAAATCAAATATTAAAATGAGTGGTTCATAAGTCATTCAAGTGTTAACATAGCAGAATCTTTTAGCTTGCCCATTTTAACAAACTGTCATCCTGAAGCTCCTGGCTTTGACACCTCGATGACAAGTAATTCCATAAGATAGATGTGTGAGTCCAGGGACCTTGGAGCACTTAAGTTGCCACAGTTATGTTATAAATATAGAAACTCTCTGTACTAAATAGATCTAATGTGATTCCCCCCAACACACACAACTCTGGTCCCTTGACATCAGAGGATCTGCATGAAGGTGGCTACAGGGCAGGTTTTAGATACAGAAAAGGCTGGAGTTGCCCAGGGCACTGGGCTGCCTTCCCTGCCTCAGCTGGGGCAGGGAGAACAGCTGGGAGAGCAGGACAGGGCTTACAGTGTTCACTCTGCTCAGAGTAGCAAGGAGACAATAACAAGGCATCTTTCATCAAGTGCAAATGCAGTGTGGAAGGAAAACTTGAAGAAAACTGGAGAGCTTTAGTGTAACTTACAGAAAGATCCCTCTGCACCACAGAATGAAGGTGTGATCGCAGCACGTGTTGGGGCTCCTAGAGCACCCTAGCCAGGGCAGGTGGTGGCTGTGGTTGAAGAGGTGCTGGTGCAAGTTTTGACACACGTTAGCTGGAGCACGAAAGCCTTCCAGGAACCAGCCACTAGCAGAAGCTGGAGTAGAAGCAATGTTATTGCCTTTTATTTTTATGGTTTAGAAGCAGTGGGCAGTGTACCAGAAAGGTGCTTCCAGTTTCCATCCGTTTTTGTAGAGAAAAACTACTGCCAGATCTTACAAACTTTGTCTGGATGTAATGCAAGATAAAACAAAGTCTGCTCTCAGAGTTGGATGCCAAAGAAAACTGAACATAAGGGACACATTTTAATTAACTGCTACAGTAATTTATTAAGGAAAGTGATTTGTTGATCACTATTCACAGTCTTTAAATAAGAATTTGTTTTCTAAGAGGAGTGCTTTTAGTTCAGCCACATTTTATTCCGTTTGGTATAGGAATTTCTGGGGAGCATTCCACATACTCTCAAGCAGATCTGGTGAGCTGGTTGCCACAGTTCCTCCTGTCCTTAAAATTAAAAATTGTTAGCATCTCCTGCTCATATATTTCAGGCTGAAATGAAAAGATAAAGCATGCTATGTGTAATGAGATATTGTATTTTATTCTAAATCTGTCTGTTCAATTTTTGTTGGAAAGGCAGGTAAGGCATCTCCAAGCTTAAGTAATGAGTTGAACTTCTCAGTTAAAATCAGATCGTTTTGATTTTTCTGCAAGACAAATAAAACTTGGTGAGACCATGTTTACATCTCTGACCTCTCTGGTTCCCCAACACTGAACTTGTATTTCCAAAATCCCTTTCTAATGCAACTAGGGTAGTGGAAATGTGGGTGTCTAGAAAAAGGAAGCTCATAACTGGCTGATGATGTCATTCACACTTACCCAGAAGAATCACTGCTGTTCATGTCATTAAAATAGTTGGGATGATTTGCCAGTATTTTTGTCTTGTTCTCCCTCCTGCAGAAGGAGTTGTAAGTTAAGTGCTTGTATCCATGATGTAGGTTATTGAACAGGGATTGATGTTGATCAGACATCAATTTCATTTCACCAAGCATTTATTTCATATGCACTGCTTCAATTATGTTATCACTGTAAGCTTTCCTGTTAATTAGCTTAGAAGGAGTAATTTCCCAGCAGATTATAGGAGCTAGCATGTAATGAATGTTTCTGACATTAAAAAACCTTATTGATAGAAATTATCTAAATTTGATATCATCTGGAATAAAATAGATATTATAGATATACCTCTTGATCTTGTAATAAGTAATGAAAAAATATTTATCACAGGCTGTCACCTGTCACTTTTCTTTGATAAGTTTGCTTAAAATTTATAAAAGTTTGTCTTCATATGCTTGAACAAACTTGACTTGTTTGAGGTGAACAATTTTTTGTTGAGCCAAGGCAAGAAAAAAAAAATGTTTCTTCAATTTACTTTTAGGAGAAATTATTTTTATATTATTCTGTGATAAAGATCTGGATTTGGATGGATTTGAGAAAAGAGAAGCCTGCTGTTTATTAGTTACTCTATGCATGATGGTAGTTCTATTACTCATGGAATTTTCTAATAGTGGGTATGGGTTTTTTGGGTCACAAAGATTGGTTTTTTATGTATTCTAGGGTTTTTGCATTGAGTGAGGCTGCAGAGGTTTTCAAGTCTGTGACTGGAAGCTTTTCCCAAACAGTTTTCTTCTCAGCTGGAGAAAATTGTGTGTTGTTATTTCAAAGTCTTACTGGCAAGGAAGTTCGGTCAGTACAGCATGATTGTGCTCTCCTTTGAAAGAGGATTTTTCACCAGATGGGAGCATACTTGTCATTTGAATCTTTCGAGCTCCCTTTGAAATTCTGAGGCAGCTGATTTGCAAATGCAGGGTTGCACAGCTCCTGTGCATTCAGTGAGCTTTTAGAGACTATCATTTTTGGCTGTCTCTGTCTGTGTCACCAGGTTACCTCTGGACATGACTGGGGGCTACTGCTATCTTAATGTGAGGAAACTGCTTTTAGCTGGTTTATTTAACAAAATTATCTCTATGGGTTTTCTTATAATTGTTACCTTTTAGAAGAGACAAGAATTAGAAACCATGATCTGTAAAACTCTGCCTTTCCGCAGAATGATTTTGAATAATCCAACGTTGTAGAAATCACTTTCTAGTTACAGTCTCACAAACAAAAATCATGTTTATAATCTAGTAGTTCATGGTGTAGACTTGCTTGAGTTTGCATTATCTATGTAGAAGGCTAGGGTGTGCAAAAACAAACATGAACTTAGGGAATTGTTATATATTTTTATCTGAGCATTCTAACAAGGCACACATAAATATAATGATGATCTTCCTGGTTACTGACCTGTCAACTTATGATACCTGAGAAGGCATTTGTAATCTTGGTCATCCTAAAGGGCTCTTTTGCATTTTTTGTACACTGAGCCTTAGGTGTGTGTATAAGTGAGTAGACTCTAGATTATGAGAGGGAGGAGCTAGAATAATGGAAAATGGTGCTCTCACATCCTAAAAGTCAGTGAGACTGAATCCTCCCTTCATTTCCTTCTCACAGTGAAGAGGATGTCTTCACTCCCTCTGTCTTTATCTTGAGATTCTCTTTCCCTGTGGTGGCCTGGACAATGAAGGATCTCTACCTAAAACTCCAGACATTCACATAGCTTCTCTTTCAGTAAACCCAAACTGTTGAAATGCAGAGGGAAGGTGTGAAAGTAAACCATCCTTCTGCAGCAACCCATCCAGATGGATTCTGGGCAACATCTGAGGTCTTTGATGGACTCTGAGATTCTGTAGCCCCCAATATAAATCTCTCAGGCAGTCTATATCAAAAGAGAGGATCAGAGCACAGTCCTGACAATCCCTCTTTAAAGGTTTCTCTCCTTTTCAGCAAGTTTGAACATTCATCTTCTTTTCTTTTTTCAATGAGATCTGGAGAAATGTTTTTTCTCCCCTATGGTGGGGTGACATTGGTGAAGCAGCACTGTTTTGTGTTAATGGAAACTGGGAAGGTGTTATTTTTTTCTTAATTTCATCTGAGTGATATTTCTATCTGGAGAGATCACTGGCTCCTTGCAACAATGGCAGGTGAAATATGCAATAAAAACTGGATCTTACGTCCTTTGACAAAGATCCAGGGGTTTGTAAACTCCCCATTGTGCCAGGCATGTGGTGAAGAGGGGGCTTGTGGCTGTGCTTTGTTAACACTGGCTCTCTTTACACACTTCATACCCTCCACCCCTGGCTCATAGGAGCCACATCCTCCCCACATTAGAAAGGTGGTAGAGTTTTCTGGAGCTGTAGATTAATTACAAACAACCTTTAATACAATAAATCTAACATGAGCCAAGAAATGAATAATGTCTTTGGGCTGCCTGCTCAGTGCTCATGTGCTACTTCAAGCATACTTGTAGCAGTTATTAATAATAATCATCATAACACAGCTGTCAGTGGGTACAGAAATGTCTGCAACCTGGAACTTCTCATCCTTGTGGCAAGATGTTGCATTTAATTAGAGAAGCTTTTGCTTTGTTTGTATTTATCTATTGTGAAAAAACATAAAGGAATTAAAAGCAGTGTGAATCCTTATGGGATGTCAAACAGGAGCTCTTTTCCTCTGAACGTTGCAGTGGCTTTATTTTGAACATGTGAAACAGGTAGGGACTGACAACCTTATGCCCTGTGCTGGTCCAAATCCAGTTTGGGCTTCAAGCTGGTTGTTACAAGCAGCAGAAAGATAAAAGTTCCCCAAATCACATTTTAGCAATCCCAGACTTTGTATTTGGTGTAAAACAGGAAGGGAGGGAGGGCTGGTGTTTGTTCACACACAGGTTTTTGCTGGTTTTCCACCACTGAGCACACTTGAGGCTTGAACAGAACAATCTGTATGCAGTCCCACTGACAGAATTCTTCAGGCCAGTCTGCTAGTACCCATCCACCAGCACCACTTTTCCTGATGATGTTCAAGCAGTCTATTCACATGTGGGGCCTTCAGCTGGGAGAAAAACAATAAAGTAGGTTAAAAAATGTTTGTTCAGTTTCAGTTGGAAAGAAGGTGGAAGAGATGAGAGGGGTTGAAATATTATGGGTTGTCAGAAAATCAGCAGGAACCTCGGAAGGAAGAGAGGAGGATGTGGATTGAAGAAACTGGAGCCCTGAGGGCAATCCTCTAAAAATATATTAGAACAGCACTGTCAGTATCAGTATTCTCAAGACACGCAAGTCCTGCACTCTTAATTGAAAAGTGCCAGGGGTAAGGTGCTCACCTTGAAACTCATTATCTATTAAAATAATTTCTTTCATTTTTTACTGCTAAGGACTTGTTTTAAACTGAAGAGTTGGAACCTGAAATGCCATTTTCTTGTTGTTCTGAGGACCAGTCCTTTCAATTGGAATGGTACAGTACAGCTAATAGAGCCTGGTTTATTTAGGGTATATAGTTATGATTTACCAATTATTTAGTGCCTCTGAGTTTAATAATATTCCTCTTCTCCTCCCAAAATATGATTTAATCATAACTCTACTTTGAAGTACCTGTCTCTATGAGTGTGTATGTGTATATGTATATCATTACATGTATCTTTGGGCACTACTGTGTTTTGGGGGCTGCTTTAGGGACCTTGTGCTGAAGTCACTGAGGCCTTAAATAAAAAAAGCGGAAAAAGAGAGAATGATAACTTCTCAGAACATACAGAGAACAGAAGCATAAAAAAATTCAATGACGTATACATCAAATGCAGAATCTTATACACATGCAAGGCTTATTGAATATGATTATTGATTACTACGTTTTCCCCTGATTATAAGAAAATGAGAGATTTTATAGTAGGATTAGGAGTCTAATATTCTCTTCTTAAAGTGCAGAGCAAATAGTTGAAAAACTAGGAAAAGGACAACCCAGGAGAATTTACTCCCAGGGCAGAGATAAGCTCTACTCTGTCAATTGAAGGCTGAAGCCCAGATGATGTGGTGATTATTGAGCAACTCATATCAATCTGTTGCAGAGCAAAGAGAAAGAGAAATTGAAGACTGGGAGGAGCAGTAGGCTGTTACAGAGTTAAGGCCTGCTTTACTTATCTCTGGGCTCACATTTAATCCAGATATCAGTTCAGCAGTTTGCAAAATCAATCTCTCTGTTCCCGATTCACCTTCAGATCCTTTGGCACATCTTCATTAACCCTGTGATTTGGGAATAAGGCAGCCATGTGTGTCTGGAGACAGCAGCCATAGCAGAGTGCTGTTCTGATTTCTTCTGGGGTCTCTTTGCACAGTTATCTCAGTCCCACAGAGCAGGAGCTGGTGGGCAGTGAGCTGAGTGACCCTTCTGCAGCTCTGCAGCTCCCTGCACTGCTGGGAGTGGCAGCACTCACCTCACAGGCTGCTATTGACACTGGCAAAGTAATTGGCTTGCTCAAGCTGATAAATGCTTCATGCTTCCTGAGCCTTACAGCAGCAACAGGAATTATTAATCTGGACCTTTTTTCCTTCAGCCTTGCCAGAAGGCAGGAAGGTAGCTGCCCCCCAAAAGCCATGGATGCTGAGGCAGGATGCTCCCTCCTTGGCAGGGGACCAAAACCTGAGAGCCTTCAGCCATGACTCAGCAAGGATGAGGCTGGGGCAAACCACTGAGCATCTTTGATGGTTTGGTAGCACCCCTTATGCAGGGAAACAAAGAAGCAATACTCGACACTTGAAGCTTACTAGTCCCTCTAGGTTTTCCCAAGTTGCCCTTCAGTATTTAATCTGCAAATCCAAAGTTTGTTTTGTTGCTGCTTATTTCTCTTTTTCTTCCTTTTCTTGGTGGTATTGAGCAGCGTTTCAAGTGTCTGACTGTGTGAAACAAATGAACAAAAAAGAATCCTGACTCATTCTGGGAGGAAGGGAGGTGGTAGCTGCTTGATATCACCAGTGGGAGCTCCTCTCCAGACTTCATTACTCCTTAATCCTGTCAGCCTGGGACAGAAGGAATCACACAGCTCTTTTAGGAGCACAAAAGCCATGTAATCCATCATCTGAATACCAGGTGTTTAGTTGAAAATGGTTCATTCTGGTCCAGAATATACTAAATTCCACAACAAGTTCTTTCACCTAAGCAGTCCCCATGTCATGTCCTCACTGTGTCAACACTCTCAGGATCAAAGCCTGTCCCTGGCACTGAATTTAAAGGTCTATGACCAAGACATTTCTGGAATTCTAAGGTTCATTTCTCCCCAAGTCACTACTCTTCTTCATTGTCTTTTTGACCTGTTCATGACATGAGGAATTTATTCTTTAAGGCTCCTTTCATGAGCAACTTCGAGCTATGCTCACTAGGAGCCACCATTCAAGTCTGTGTTCTGTGGCTGCTTTATACTTCAAAATCAGTCCTTAGTGTGTCATTTGAAATCTGGTTTTATGCAAAAATTTCCCATATACTTGAAAGCCTTTTAATGACCTGATTTTATGGGATGTAGTGTTGTTTAAGGTAAGCACTAAAGAAAGTTTCAGGCACTTTGTGTCTCTGTAGCTTAATTTCACACCAAAATACTCTGTGTAGTTTATGTAGTTTTTCTGCAAAAAAGACAATCTAATTTACTTAAATATTTAAATAAGCTTCTACATGTTTACTTCAGTGCCTGTTTGGCAGAGTGGCTGCGCATGTAAGTGATGGGCAAGTGGTCAGATGCATGACAGGATTGAACAGTGGATAATGGATTATCTGTGTGTTTGGGGGCAGATAGATTTACCCATGCTCAAAGCTGACTGAGTCCTGCTGTGGAGTCTTGGTGCTGCTCTTCAGCAGAAGGAAATGCAGTTCCATCCTGGTGACAAAAACACCTCAAGAACCCTTGGCTTGATATGGTCAGTCATTGCTGTGGAGGTATATAAAAAGTCACCCAAATTAAATATGTCCTAGTTTAGCAGTTTTTTCCTTTTATTTTTTGGTTGGCTGGCTAGGTTTTGTAGTTATTTTTTCACTCTACAGTGAAAATCTCAATCATGGAATGGTCACTTTATATTTCAAATTAGAACCATGATTTTCTTCTCAGAGGTATTTATAGAAAATCTCACACGTTTTTAGTGGAAGAATAGGAATGTGGCTCTTTCATAATTTTCAAATGATGTAGTTCACCTTGGGGCAAGCAGTGTAAGAAAGAAAGCAGCAAGGAACTGGCATAGTGAAAACTTATCAATACTTGTCTTCTGTAATGAAGAGCAAACATTCCTTTAGCCCTACACATTTCTAATTGCTCATCCCAGTTTCTAGGAGCTGGTGGTCTGGGGGGCATCCTATTTGCAGCCTTGTGATAAGCAGCTGTTTCCTTGGCAAATTCATTTCTGAAAGTGAGATAATCCGATTTGAATGGAGATGCAGACACTCTTTCAGCCAAGTGAGGAGAAAAGGGGGGAAAAGAAAGATTTTCCTCTGTGTTTCTTTACACTCAGCCAGGATTCAAGGACAGACAAAAATCTTGGCCTTGTTTCTCTCCTTCTTGTTTGTGGCCCTTGATAGCTTTGTAAGTCTGTTATTTTGCTGGAAATTACAGACTCACTTCATTCTCCTTGGTATAATTCTTGCACCTGTAAAGCTGGGACTGTGCCAACCCACAGGATTTTCACTCTGATTCAGCAAGGAATATAGGCAGTGTTTAAAGCATATTTTAAGCCCACCTGTATTCAGCAGAGCTCTCAAGCTATTTGTCTCAAGGACATGCAGTGCCCAAGAGTGGGCAAAACTCCACAGTATTGAGAATGTGTGTGCATGTGAGTGCTGTACACATCCAGGAGCCCATCTCTGATTTGTCAGATGACACAGTTGTTCAACAATTTCACAATGAATTTTTGTTGTTTTTCACCTTCCTTTTAGAAGGAAAAAAAAGCTTTTGTATTTCACCATATCTTTCCTCCTACCCCTTCTCTATTTTTACATTTTCTCAAGTTGTCGCTGCATGCGAGAACTCGAGTGACCCTTTTTTTCTCTGGGTGCAGATTTCTCGTACAAGCTGCCTGAGCAGCTTGGTGTACAAGCCAGACTGCTCTTTCATCAGTTTCCCCAGGCTCTGGTCCATCAGCAGTCTCTGGGTTGTTGTGGTTTCTCCTCTCTGCACTCCCCACAGAGCTGGGCATGGACACAAACCAAGGTCTGAGTGAGTCTGGGCCTTGCTCAGTGTGAACTTGGAAATATCCAGTGAGAAATAGTCATGGACACGGTACTAAACAATGGGCCAGAGGAAGCAAGGCTCTGTGGAAGGTAGACAGAAGAAATCCTTTTTTTTTTTTTTTTTTTTTTTTTTTTTTTTTTTTTTTTTTTAATGGTAAATGGCTCAGAATATTGTTGGCATATAAGAGAGAAGGGGAGGATGGGATGGCAGCTGGCCAGGCTCAGCTGCTTTACACCAGGAACAGAAGGAGCACAGGATCAAGGAGCACTCACAAAAAATTGAGGCCCCCTCTTGGGAATGCATATCCTGGTAAAGAAAAGTGTTTGAAAACATTTATGTCTAAGACCTGGTTTACTGTAATTTAGGTTGTATGTTAGGAAAATATTCTTCCCGCAGAGGGTGGTCAGGCACTGGAACAGGCTCCCCAGGAACTGATCACAGCATCAAGGCTGGCAGAGCCCAGGGAGTGTTTGTACAATGCTCTCAGGTACAGGGTGTGATCCTTGGGGTGTCTGGTGCAGCACTGGGAGTTGGACTCGGATGAGCCTAGTGGGCCCCTCCCAACTCAGGATATTCCCTGATTCTATGACTCTTGCTGAAAGGGACAGTAACCAAACACAACCCATCTGAGACAGGTTCTGCCACGTGACCTTCACAGTTTTTCTCCTCCAGAGACCAATTTTTGGCAGGGAATAATCTTGGTCATCATGATGGCACTGCTCTTATGTTTGCCTGACTGTGCTGGGAGCCTTTCAAGAGCCTTTTTGCCTGTCATTCCTGTAAGTCTTATCTCTCTGATTTTAATGTTATAAGCTCTCTTCTGTCATAGACAGTTTTTTTAGATTAAGGAAAGTAGCATTTCACCCTCCCTGTGGCATGCACAGTATATTTACCATTAGGTAACACCATCCCTAAGGCAGGATTCACCCAAGCCTATGTCTGTAAAATTATATCCCAGCCTTCCTAGAAGATGTCTCTGCTGCGAAAAAGAAGCTAGTTCAGTAATATGAACTCATGCCAGGAGCAGAGAGTGTCTCTACAGTAGAAAAATACAATTGTACTGCCTGCTCAGATGAGGAGCTGTCTGCCTGAGAAAGAGTAACATTTCCAGATTTAAAAATACGCTATGTTTTTGTATTGGTAAAGTATTTATTAGCTGTAATTGATAAATCCTCTGGCTGGGCACTGAGTGGGTCAGACTTCATGGGAGTAGGATCAGTCTCTTCTAGCTACAGCTTCGACCACTTAAAGGTTTCACGTGGATGCTTTTGTAGCTGTGTAGAAGTGGCAGTCCAAAGGTTAAATGGCTGCCTTTCAGCTCCTGCACAGCAGTTGTAGGGGATTACGTTTTCTCAGTGGGTTTCTAGGTACTCATGTATCACAGAGCTCCCTTGCTATGATTTCTTTCTTTTTCTGTAATCTCTCCAAGGAAGCAAGTGACCTCTTCTCAGCGAGATTGTGCAGATGATGATATTTTCCCTGTTGCAAGCCACAAAACTTCACTGTTCCATTCTTAGAAGGTTATTGTTGGGGGGTTAAAAATATCCAGATGCCATCTCATGAGAGAGAAAGGTGATAACTCACTGATTTATGATAGAGTCTCTGTTGCTTTCCGCATTCTCCTGGCCCACATGCCCCTTTGATGCATTTGGCTGAACCCTATTCCCAGCACTCTTTCTTTGTTTACTGCCTGAATTTCCTTCTGGAAATACCAGGGTTTCTTTTTGCATAATAAAAGGATTGGGCAGTTCATATGTGCATGAGAAGAAGCATGGCAAAGGGCAGTGAATGAAATATGTGTCTTTAGCCAGCAGCTGGTGTGACTCTGCTGGGTGGTCCAGCTGCACTTCATTTGTTAGGCTCCTGTGTAAGTACCAGCAGATTCTAACACTTATTAGTTCATAGTTATGCTTCTTGCAGGACACTTCTCAGCACCTGTCAAGGGTGGTATTGAAGTGGAATACACTAGATCAAGTCCAGCCAGTTTACAAGAGATTTTTATTATATTCAGCCCATCTTTTCCTCTCAGAGCATTATTAATCTGGTAATGGTGCTGTTTATGATGCTAAAGGAGATTCTGCAAGAGAACAGTGCTTCCTTGCCAGATATGTATGGAAGTCAGAACAGAGGGCAGAACTGGACTGGAATTAAGTTTATGGCCTTAGGCTTCAGCCTGAGAAAAGTCTTTAAGGCTCTAGGCTGAATGGTTCCTAAGGGGATGGAAGAACTAAGGTTTAGAATTCAGAGGCTGAGGGTGAGAGGATTGCAGCCTGGGAGTTTATCTTGGAGGCAGCTGGGAATGCAGGTGGTTCCATGGCTGGGATGTGCAGATTGACAACTTGTATTTGACAGTTAAGGCTTGCCTTAATTTGTCTGACATGGTCTGGGATTGCCCTGGATTCTGAAAGCTGGAAGTTCTTTGAGAAAGTGTATATTTCTTGGGAAAAAGCATATTTTTCAAGTCTAGCATATATCACAGAAATTTGCTGGTTTTGAGGAGCTTCTGGCAAAACACATACAGGGATTGCTGGAAATGGATCTGGTTGGCTGCCATTAAAACTTGAGCATGGCTCTGGAGCAGGGAATTCTGGAGTCTTGGAGCACCAGCTGGTCTGCAGGTGGCTCCTGCTATAAGATGGTGATCAGGCTGTTTGTCACAGGGCTGTGGTTTGGCATCCAGGGGCTGAGAGGTGGCATTTGGGTGCTGCTCCTGTTGATTTGGGTGCTGGAAGCAGAGCATAAACCAGAGGGAACCTGTGATACCAAGCTGCAGAAGGGGTGATGGGAAAGCAGATTCCTGCCCAAAAAACCTGATGTGTGTGACCCACCCAGAAGTCACCAAGGCTGGATGGTGACTTAGGGACACAAATGGTGTTTGATGCTTGCTGGAGGAATTGCAAGGCACTTTGGCATAGAAATCAAACTTGAGGTCTGTGAGTACTTTCTCCTTTAAAAGGAGATGAAATAGTGGGCATGATGATAAATCATGCCATGTCTTTCCTGATTTGAGGCAGCACTAAATCACTTAACTGAAATTATTGTCAAATATCAGAAATAGTGTATGACAAGTAATGGATTGAAGAATTAACAGTATATGCTGCAAAACGCATAGAGGAAAGAACAAAACATCATTCTGGGAAATAAAGATTATTTTTTAAAAGACAATAATTTGCATGAATGGATCTTGGTTTTTAATAGCAACTTTAAAAAGAGGTCATAGACCTCAGCCTTTAGTAGCTCTCAGGCTGAAAGCTCCCATAATCAAGAGAATAAGAGAAAGCAGATCAGCTTTCTCGAGCTTTAATACAGAAAACTGCTGCCAGGCAAGTAAATTGATCTCAGAAAAGAAGGAACAACAGAATTTGAAAGTGCAATAAAAATGTGATCATAAACCACAACATAAAAACATATATTTAATGCATTTTTATTCTTTATTTTCCATTTAGGGCCATGATTATGCCGTAGCTAACATCAGCCATTACACAAATCAGTGGCAGTCAGGCTGAAATACTGTTCCAATTACCCTGCTCACAGCAGCTCACCCCAGCCCAGTTATAAATAACCAGCAGATCCTCAGTGGCTTCCTGGATTAAGATTAAAGATAGGCAGATAATTTAAACCCTCAGTATGGATTCCTCCACTGCAGAATGTATTTTGGAGCCAGTCGCTTGTGTCCCCCAAAAGGGAGTACACTGCTGAGAGGCTCCCATGGAATGAAGCATTAGGATAATAGTGTTTTATGACAAGGTAATGATAGAATAAAGCAAAGCAATTCATCTCTCTCTCTCCGTGTTGCATTGTGTTAGATAGGTAGGAAATGTGTTTTCCCTTCTTCTAACCTCTCCCGGCTCCTGGGGAAGCGAGGCAGTCTGTGCCTGTGTCATGCTGTCTCCACAGAAGGGAGCTATATTCCACCAGCCAGGCTGGAGGGAAGCTTGCTCCTCAGAATTCTAGTGTGTTTAATCTGTTTCAGTTAAGATGATAACTAATACAAACACAAACATACCTCCTCCAGTCCGTCTCTATTTCTGGAGAATCGGTGCAGTACCTGCAGGGCATCCAAATGACAAGAGAAGCTAAATTATGCATGGAACAGCATCCCCCAAAAAGTTTTTGTATTGTTTGAATACCTCTGGGCTTAAAATAAACAGGAGCTGTGGAATGGGAAGGAAAGACAAGGCACTCTGGGAGCTGAGTCAGTGTGAAGCTGGGCTGTGGGCTGGGAGTGCTGTGCTCAGCAACAGAGAGAAGGAATTGTCCTGGAGCTGCTTGCAGAGAGCTGGGTAATGCAGTGCAGCACATTGCAGGGTCTGCTTGGAGCTGACCAAGTCCTCCTCAGGTTCTTGTCCTTGGCTCTAGAGTTAGCTTGGGATTTATGCTGATGAACCATTTGCTATGAACAGGTCCTTGAAACAGCTCTTTCTTACTAGACACGTGAAAGAGGAGCAAAGCTACTTTCTTCCTACTCTTCAGATTTTACTGAATACATCAGTGTTAAGAGCTCATATCCAGGATTTGAGAGATGTGATTTTGCTGCCCTTTACCTGACAGGACACAATTTAACTGCCTGCATGTTGTATGGGCTGGTGGAGTGCCCCAGCCATCAGTCTGCTGAGTTTTTGATTTTCAGTGAACAGAAAAATATTGATTGAAGCCAAGTAAGTAAGAGTGAGAACTAATGTGGTAGTTACTTCCTTAGTTTAGCTGCAAATTCTTGGATTTCAGGCTTATTTATCTCACAGTAAATGGCCTCAGATTTAGCTTCTTTCTCTTCCAGATGGAACTTGCAGTGAGCATGCAATGCAGTAATTAATTTTGTTTGTTTTTTGTTTTTTTTTTTTTTTTTTTTTTTTTGTTGTTGTTGTTTTTGTTTTGTTTGGGGTTTTTTGTTTTGGTTTTGTTTTTTGTGATTCAGGGAGTATTTTACAGGGAGGTTAGATAAAGCATTTTGGTTTAAATTTTAGGGAATTTAACTGGGATCTTGTTTATAGTCCCTGCAAAAGGAGAATGTTGAATCTAAATCGGCCATGTCTTAGATAAATTTGCCAGTCACTGTGCTAAGAGGCAAGAGAAGAAGACTGGAAGACAGCCATGCTGGGGTTAAAAAGCAGTTCATTAGTGAATCTGTGAGCTTTGGTGTACACATGACCTTCTCAGGGTGTTGTGGATCCTCAGAGAGGCAGCATCTGTCACACCTGAAGAACTTAGATAACTGGGAAAATCCAGTTCCTAGGTTAGATGGGCTAACTGACCCTCAGCAGGTGTCCATTTTGTTCATTCCCACCCTGCTCTGAACTACTTAGGTATAATTTGTTGCTGACAGTTCTAAATGCTTTATAAATCCTAAAGGAGTTTGAAATGTCTACACCATTTATTAATGCACTGATTAATTAATCCTATGCATTAACAAAGGTAATTTGCTCAAACATCTCAGCACACATATGCTGTGGCTGTGAATACCTTTATTCCCAGGGAGTAGGTTTAGACTGGATGTCAGGAAGGAATTCTTTACTGTGAGTGAGGGTGGTGAGGCTGTGGAACACATTGCCCAGAGGAGCTGTGGATGCCCCATCCCTGGAAGTGTTCAAAGCCAGGCTGGACAGGGCTCTGAGTAACCTGGGGTAGTGGAAGGTGACCCTTCCCATGGCAGGGGGTTGGAACTGGAAAATATTTAAGGTCCCTTCCAAGCCAACCCATTCTTTCTCCTTTTGCAGTGAAGTTGTGGTTATTTACATGCTGTGAGGCTGTGAGCAGATGAGTGTGTGTGTGTGTGTGTGTGTGTGTGTGTGTGTGTGTGCACAGCAGGGAAGTACAGTGAGCAAAGGAAGAAGAGGAAAACATCATCATGGGAATAGTTTTGACTCTGATATTTTTCAGGGAGTGAAGGAAGCCCCTCAGACACAGCACTGCCTCATGGGGGTGCGAAATGGTCAATTAGGCATAATCTGCTAGAGGATGTCTGGGACATTTTACTCCTTTCTTGTCAGCGTGCCTGTCAGAATGATGGATATTTGCAGGAAGGGAAGGTCTGTTCTCTTGTGTTGTATTTTGTTGTGTTTTTGCATGACAAAACTCTTACCCTGTTTTGGGTAGGAACGCTGGGATATCACATGAGTGATACCAGCACTTAGTGGGAAAACAGAAGTACAACATGTGGTAGATGTTCAGGAGTGAGAGGAGGTACTGGTAACCACGACAAGGAATACATCAATGAAGAGAAGAACCAGTGCCCTCAGACAGACTTGAGAGACTTAGGAACCTTATGCTCCTGGAATTCCTGAAGAAGGCAGTTATGGACAGCTCCACAGTTGCACAGCTGTGTTGGTGTGTGTTTACACACACAGATTGACTTGATTATCAGCTCTGGAAGTGTCATACCCACAGATCATTAAACCAAGGCTCCAGTACATTGCCGTTACCTTGTGACGAAATAATTTTCTGTCAAGAGTAACTGTAACTCCTGTACTTAAGACATTAGTGTAACAGCTCCCCAGATGAGGCCAGAAAGTCCTTTTCTGGCTGCAGCTGGTTTTGATGCCTTCTGGAGGCTGGCCTGGAACAGAGGCTAGACAGTGCTAAAGGATAAAGCAGGGATTTATGAAAAGGCCTCAATGGGCACACCTGGGCAGCACAAGAGCCCAGCTGGGCCACACCCAAGGTGAACCCAAAAAGGGTCACAGAATGGATGACCAATCACGAGGTGCCACACTTCGATAAGTTCTGGTCCATCAGCATATTGGAGTTAATTGTCCAATTATAGCTTCAGGTTACGAAGCTTCTTTGGTTTTTCTTCTCATTTCACCTATTTTTTGTTCTTGAGCCTGAAAGTTGTATTGGTTGTCCTTGGTCCCAAGCTCGAAAAGGAATTGTTTTGTCTCCCTACTCTGTGAAGAGAGCTTAGTAGCCCTTAATATGAAACCCAGAGCTACACACTAAACCAGCACAGAATCTGAAAAATATAAAAGCTAGAACTTAAAGCATCAGTTTTATAGTAAAAATAATGCTGTGAAACAGCTATTTACAATAGTTCCAAATGTGGCTTTAAACTGACAGGGAATTTTTTTCAAAAATAATGACAAGGGTTGTTTTTTCCATAAATGCATCCCTGAGCCTTTTGTTGTGGTAGGATGAAGCAGAGTCTAGTCTAAAAATATGCTGATCACCTGAAAGTCCCAGCGATCTGAGCCAACAAGGAAACTCGGTACTTTTGTACTCTTGGCAAGCTGAGAATTAACTCTGGTTCTGTAGAGACAAAGGACCACAGCTGCTTCCTTCAAGGAGTGAAACTTTTCTCCAGCTGAAGTAAATCCTTGCAGCTCCCGGCAAAGAGGGAGCAAGAGGTACCTGAGCAGCTCCACTGTCCTTGTGCAGCAGGGACAGGCGGGAAGGGGTCCCAGCAGCCCCGGTAAAAGGCAGGGAGACAAGGAGCAGTCAGGTCTTGCTGAGAGCCCTCTCAACAGCTTGGAATTCTGGCTGCTTCCAGGAAATGTTTGGTATCACCCGTGGGTAAATAGAGTCGGGGAAGGATTCCTGTGGTGGGAAAGCTTAGGTGCCAGAGGGCTCTTTGAAGGGAGTGTTGAACGACCTTGAACAAAGACAGGCAAGCTAAATTCCCTCTCTTCCAGCTCCCACCTTGCATTAATCTTCCCTGACAGTGCAGTTAAGTGAGGGAATTCTCCCTAGTGCCTGAAAACAGCAGCAAAGGCAGTTACCACAGTGGAAAGTTCAGAGACTTAAGCCAAATGGAGACTGAGAGAGCTTTGCAAAGCACTTTTTTTATTCTCTAAATTTTGTAGGGTTGAGGAGGGTTGAAAGTTATGAAATCTCTCAGTTTCTTTTCTGCCAGGGTTTTAAAATCACGTAAAGCAGACCCAACTGATAAAGTTTTCCATTACAAAAATGAAGATAAGCCATGTACAAAGCATCTGTCTTCCTTTTAGAACAGCAGTGAGTTAAAGAGGCTAGATACAAAGTGCTTTTTGCTTATCTGTATTGTGGACTTCTTAGCAGTTCCATCCCAAGTGATGTCACCCACTCCTAATGGGCACAAATGCTGTTGCAGATGGCTCTGGACCAGATGTAGAAACCATTTGAAAACAAGTCATCTGTCTGACAGATGTCTCTTCTCATCATTTCCTTGAGTCAGCTCAGACTGTTGCATCCTTTAATTTCAGGGAACAGAGTGAGGTGGGGTCTGTACCCATGCGAGGGAATGTTTTCAAAGTCAAAAAGCAAACAGAGAAGCCACAGTCTGTGCCTGTCTCTGCTTGGGTGAGCAGAGCCTGCTGTCACCAGCATTTCTGACCTGAATGCAAATTCGAGATTCAGTTCCTGTGAACAGTCTCTACTTGAGCTTATTATTCACTGTTCATTTGCCTGATTCCTGCCAACAGTCACATTCTCTGGTGTGTTTAGCAGGAGAGAATACACTCTGGGTGTAAATGCTGCTGATGTGAATTCACTAAGGGATTCAAGTGACTGTTTCTGTTAGTTTTGTGGCATTCCCTCAGTTCCTTTTGTTGCCATGCAGTCAGTTCTCAGCCATTGTTCCCAGGGGATACACAGCAAGGCTAAAAACATTGTAATTTAATGCAAAGGAAGAATAGGAATAAGTTCCTATCACAAGTCAAAGCAGTCATTGCTCAGCTGGTGACTGCTAAGATTTTAAGTCTTGGCTTTCCCAGCTCATCATTTCATCTGATCTGGAAGACCCTCGTTTATTCTGCACACATGCCATGAAAGCTTTTGCTCCTTTCACCCCCTTTTTACCCATTGTCTGCTTAGAAATCTGATGCTGTCCTTCAGTTTGTGTTTTTCCTCCCTCAAAGTAAACCAGTAAGGGAAGTGGGGTTCTTCCAGTGCCTGCCCCTAGTTGGCACTGCCTAGTGCCAGTGTCAGACAAACTGCTCCCAGTTGGACCTGGCAGGATGTAAGCAGTGACCATGAGCATGTAAAATTGGGACCTAAGAGCCTTTTTAAGTAGCTAGTACCATTACCTTATCACTTTTATTTCTTATACACTTAGTTTCAGACTTGGAAGCCTGTTCTGTTCTCTTCTCTCATTTTCCATACAAGAAACCAATTGTTCTCAGCCCTCTGCCCCGATGCTGTGAGTAGAGAAGCCTGTATTTTTGTTTTATGGTTGAGTTGCTTGGTAGGTTTCCTAGTGCTGTAATGAATTAGAGTCAGTGCAAGGTTGTTTCTCTTCAGTATTTCTAGACCTTGAGAGAATGAAGCCACCTGGTTTAGATGCCTTTTTAGCCTGTTCCTCAGATGACACTTTTCTCTTCAATCCAGGGAACAGACACTTCTGCCATTGCAGGAACTATCTGTCTTTCACTTCTGACAGCAGCAGCATTCTGGGTCAGTTCTCCTGGGATGCCATATTTCCACAGCACTGATTTCCTGATGGTCACTGGGAGTTCTTTAACCAGAACAGGACTGGGGCTTTTTGCTTTTTTTTTTTTTTTTTTTTTTTTTTAATCTGATCACATCCATTGAAGTTGTCCCAGATCAAAAGATTGTCTAGCAAGAGGAGTTCAATGCTGATTATCTGAGGCAATTGGTGTGGGGATGAGATTGGATCAGGCAATGGCACTGCAGGGGGAATTCTGATGAGAATGTGGTGCCACTGGAAAATGCCAGTGCAGTCAGTAAAATATGGAAGGGCAAATGTTTTATTTTATGAATACACTATACACTTCCCCTCTTGGAACAAGCCTTTTTCATTCTGGAGTTACTTCTCTGCACAGTGATTAGCGTGTTGTCATTATCTGCAACTTTTTAAAATGAATTGAAGGACTTTCAGGCTGACACCAAGCTGTCAAAAGCCAACTGTAATTAGTTCTGGGGCCTGTGCTGGTGGTATTGCTGCTTTCCCTGTGCACGTGTCATCATTCACAAAATACAGCAAAGACAGAGATCCCTAAACTGTCCTTTTCCAGCTTACAAGCTGAGATAGGACTAAGTGGTTCTTCCCTTCCAGAAACACAGACATGCCATGGATAAGTCCAGAAAATTAGATCAGACTCTGACTGCATTCTTGATAGTTATTCTGAAATAAACCCATTCATGCTTTTGCCATTTAATCCACAACTAGAAAATTAATTTGAAGGATAAGTGCCGTAATCATGCTTTTAATTGTGGATAATACATCCTATGTTATGGCACGGAGTAAGGAAGCATGATTCTTCTCAGAGAAATCCTCTATCAAACAGGTTGAGGATGAACAAGAAGCAACATACAGAATTCTCCTCCAAGGGCTGCAGCAGCTGTGGCCATCTGCAGAGGAGTCACTGGACTACAGCAGTGGACTATTTCTGAAGCAGCTTCAATGAGCTGCAGGAGCTTCATTTCCACAGAATCCATTCCCAGGAGGTTTCTCTGGATCTCAGGTGGCTGTGGTGATGCTCCAAAGCAATGAGCTTTGTGAAGAGGCTGAGCAGGAACTGCAGGAGCTGCTGCTGCCTGGAGAGAGAGGGTGTGGGGCAGAGGACCCCCAGAGGTCCCACATCAGGACATGCCCAGCACCCAGGAGTGTGTGCAGTCCTGGCTGCAGCTCATGTGAGCTGACAGGGAAAGCCAAGGGCTCCTTGTCTGCCATCACAGACAAGGAAACCCCTTACAGCTCTGGGGTTTGATTCCAGTGCTGATGTAGCCAGAGTTTGAGTTGGGTGCCCATGTCTGCATGCCTGGCCCCCCTGCCCCACTGAATTCCTTTGTGAACACTGCTCCATCAGAGCACACTCTCCAAAGCTGACTTTGGGTACCTTTCAGATTTTTCATGGCATTAAAATCCATTCCTTTGTGGGAAGAGACCTGTGGATGTATGCTGTTGCATCAGGAAGCTCAGACCTCAGGATTTTCTCATTTGCAATCAGTATCAAGATGTCTCCACCGTTGTTGCAAGCCTTTCCTGTAATTTTTTTAATATGGCAGTGCAAGGGCAAAGCTGGAATCTGGAGGAGTCTCCGCAGTTTGCTGGAGCCAGAGATGCAGCCCTTGTGCTCACAGCAAACACAGCTCTGAGTCAGGAGTGCTGTCTCTGCCCCAGGCGCTGCACACCAACACTTTCCTGCCAAAATCAGCACAGGGCAGTGGTGTCTGGTAACATCTGGGAGAGTGGCAATGAAAAGGTGCCTTCTGCCTTGTGCTCAGTAAACTGAACAAAGCCTGAGCAACTGTGCTTTTGGGAGAGAAAAGTGAATCAATAACTCAATGAGGACTGTCAAGTAATGCTGTTTTCTGCAGTGTCTTTAATGGCTTTGGTCAATAAACTGCAATTATTTTACAAATATGTGTTGTGTTCTCTTCTAAATCTATCTCTAAGCTTCCTATAATGAATTTTTAAAAATGAGAAATATCCTCAGTGCTTGCATTGTATAAAATCTGTACTTAAAATCAATGGATGTACAACAAAAGGCCTGGGCTTGCTTATCCAAAACACACACATATAAAGTACCAAGTCTTCTGTAGTACTTTTTCTCCCTTTTTAAAAAGGAAAGTTCATAGTATATCATAATTCATACATTTTCAGAGACACTTCAGAAATACATATTCTGTCTCTGTTTTCTTTAGGGGTTGGAATTTGCCTATGAATCACAATATATTTTGTGTCAAAAAATTTAAAAGAAGAAAGTAATCTCCAAACACCTCTATATAAATTTCTCTGTCTAAATAATTTTTATTTTTTGCTGTGCTGCAAACTCTAATCTATACCTCCCTTCATTCTAGAGTCACAACAAAATAAAGATTCTTTTTACTATACCTAGCATTTAGTTGCTTAAGGGGAATTTGCTTTTCCCTTTAAATATTAAGAAGAAGCAATGGGGAGGTAGAAGAAAAGGACAGTTTATTAAAAATAGAAACTAAGCTCAGCATAGGAGGTGGGGTTTTGCTGTCTGCTCTTCAAAGCATATTAAGATGATAGCTCTCAAATATTTAAGGGTGTGCTACTTACTCAAATGTGCAGGTGTCTGTAAAAAACAAACAGCAAAAATTATCTTATCCTTAGATAGCAGTGTTCACCTTCAGTCCTACCCAGAGGGTCAGCAAGAGCAAAGAAAAGCAAAAGATTATTGACAATAATAATTGACAATTATTATTTGATAATTAGAACATTTTCAAAGATGCAGAAAGGTGCTAGGGGTTGTTTCAAACTTCCTGGGCATCCAGCTCCTCTGTAGATTGGAATATTCCTCCTGTTTTATTTACCATTAGTTAAGTAAATAGTGAACACAAGCAGTTGGCCTTACTAAAAGAAAGTATTCTGTCATTGAAATACTTTTGCTTGACTTCTGCACAATTTTTTTTATTTCCTAAAGCATATTTCAGTGGGAGAAAAATCTTCTCGAATGTTCTTGGCATTTTATCTTTGAAGAACCACTAAAATATGGTCTCATTTGCCCAAATGGGCTAATCAGGTTAAAGTGGGAGGGGGAAGAAAATAGAGACACATTGCAATAGGCAGCAGCATTGAGATTCTCTTGGAAGAGGAGGGAAGCCAGCCTCTCCCAGGCTGCTGCTTTAAGTAGGAATTGGCATCTCTATGTCCAGCCAGCCCTCCCTGGGGCTCTGGGGTTAATCTCACTGAGGAGAAGGTGCTGACAACCATGCCAGGACTCAGAAGCTCCCCTGAGAGAAGGAGGATGTTGTCACTTCAGAACAAAATGTCTCTCCCCAGCAGCCTCTGCTTCAGCAGACATCTCCCAGCACATGCTTGTCTCCGTCAGCTGGTGTGTCTAAGCTGCAGCACACTTACCTTTCTGCTTTAATAGCTTGTTAATGCCACTCTAAATTAACAGTGTTCATTCCAAGTGTTTCACACGCTGCTCAGGCTGTCGCAGGAACAGGAGATGTAAAGATCTGCTGAGGTAAATAAGAATAAATTTGAGATTAGCTACTGTGTATTTTGTATCTATTGTATGTCTTTATATAATATGGAAAAGTAACTTGATACCACTTGCTACATCAGATTTTATTCTGTTTGCAAAAGCAGTTTTGATAATGCTGTGTGGAATATTTTTAGCATGAACCTTTTGCTTCTTTGCTGGAAAGAAATAAAAAAAAGCATCTACCTACTTTATAACTCGGAGGGTATGAAATTTGAGAAATGGTGACACAGTTCAGAGTGCATGCCTGTCTCTCGTGCTCACTCACAGGCTTTTCCCTATTTAGTTTCTCTCCCAACATCTGCCAACAGTGCTGTCAGTTCTGTAGTTCTTTGATATTAGTACAGATGCCCTTTCCCAAAGCTGAGAGGTCAGTGTCAGGAGAGGTGGGAGCACCTCGAGACACCATTTCACTTGGCACTGGAATGGTAATGTATTTCTGGGACTGCATTTCTGGAATTAGGAAACATAGGATGTACAGAAAGGCATTTGCAGCTCTTTTCTTGATGTATATTAGTGTGTGCAACCTGAAAATACAGCATCAGACTGCATCTTGAGATAGGTAAAGGTGGGAGATTGACTGTCCAGAGGTACAAGGACAAAAGAACCCACATCAAATCATCCCCGTTTCCAGAATGCATTATGTGTTTGTGAATCAGTAGGATACAGGCACTGCTATTTTAAAACAACAGCTTAGAGGGTTTTTTCCTTATATCCTGTTAAATATGTGTTCAAGCTTTGTATTAGCCACCTGAGAGACACAATTAAAGAAGCTCTTTTAAATAGAAAGAAATTTTCATCATGTTTAGCACTTGTTTAATAGCATCTTTATGGGTTTCCTCTGAGATAATTTAAAATATGGTTCCATAGGTCCTGGAGGTGTACTAGGACTGTGCTCCAAGTAAAGGAAGGGCTGGATATTGCTGTTCTCTTTGTGGTCAGTGGGAATTTTGCTAAAGCTGAGGCTTTCCTGGAACAAATCAAGACTATTGAATTTTTGCTGCAGCTTTAAAACAGTTGCTAAGGTTTCCTAGTTGTTTCAGGGTGTTCAAAGGGTTCAATGGCTGCAGTATTGGACTTACAAGTTTTGGAAGGCAGCAAATTGTTTCCAGAAGAGGGTGGGAGAGCAAGGGTCCAGTGACTGCACCTCCTGGAACCCAGGCTGTACTTTAGTATTTAGGAATTTTCATGATTCATTCATTCATCTCTAAAATACAGTGGGATAATATTCTTCCCTTTCCAAAAGCTGGATAGAGAGGCAATGATGTTTTCACACGTGCCAGTGCTGGCAGTGAATGGAGAAGGCTTGAAAATGGCAAGAGGCACAGCAAAATAGGCTGATCCCTTCTCAGGAGCCTTTGGAAACAGCAATCCCATTTGACTGCTTTCAAAACTGGAGGAAACTTTTTCAAGGTTTTCTGGCAAGATTCACAGATGCTCTCAGTCAGTATTCACTGGGTACAAATAAAAGGCTGAAGGGGGACTTATGGCTCCCTGATTTGAGCCTGACTTTGTTCTGGCCTTGGCAGAGACTAGAACAGCTTGAGTGCAATCCATTAGGTATGGGCCACCAGAGGCCAGTTGGGACCTGCTGTGGCCATGCCTGAATGTGCTCAATGTACAATCTCACAAAGCAAGAAATATTTTCACATGGAAAGGAATAATGCTGTCTCTTTGTTTCCAGTGAGTGTTTTATGTGTGTGTATACCCCCAGGAGTGTTTACCTTCCGTGTCTTTGAGATGCCCTTCCTGTGTGATGCACAGTGACACCAGTCACCCTCTCTGGAGCCCCTCTACTGCCCTCAGTAACTCCCCTGGCATCATGGTGCCTGTTCCTCCACAGATGATCCTGGGGCACAAAAAAGGAGCCAATGAAAATGCCATGGCTTTTTCATCATAGCAGAAACATGGAGAGGAAAAACAAAAATCAATGTTGTCAAGAGAGCAGAATCGATGGGGAGAGCAGAGTTAGCAGCAGGCTGCTTGGAGAACCTTGTATCCCACGGAACAGCCACAATAAGGTGACTCAAAAACTTGCTAATGAGCCTGGCAGCCCGTAAGGCAGAGGCAGTGTGTTGAATTCACATTTGTGTCAGCTTCATCATGCTTTACAAGCCCTGGGAGGCTTTTTAAAGGGAAGATAATGTTTTGGCCCTGTGCACTATTTGCAGCTGAGGAATAATCAGAACAGAGAAGTATGACTCGCCTTAGTGCCTGTGCCTTGCAAAGGTGCAGGCAGACACTGCAAACCCTAATCTCCTAAGTAACTGTGTTAATATGCTCTTTTTGTGTTGTGCAAAGGGCACAGATTTTAAGAGCTGTCCTTCTGAACAGAACAGGAAGGCAATAACCCCCCTGGCTTGTAAGCAGAGGCCTGCAAAGAGGGGAGAGAGGTGGGCCACCAGGAGTAGCACTCCACTACAAGCATTGTGATGCTGCTTTCACAAATTTCTGCTGGGAATTCTGTAGTGTAATTGCCAGGGTTTTTGTCATAGAAAAATAGGCCATATGCTGCCTCGTTGTCTGCCTGTGTGAGTAAAAAAAAAATGACAGCCTTAACAGCAAGAAAAAGGAGGAGATGTAATATTCTAGAAAACATGGCTGGTTTTATTCAGAGGAGAGAAGGTGAGTGAAATTAAGCAAAAGCTTTCTGCCTCACCAGTTTTCTTCTTTTAAGTAAAAATTTGTAGACTGCTGACAATTATTATGTAAAACCAGAATCAATAGCTCATACCAGGGCTGAAATTTCTAAAGACTGCCAGCTTGATTAATTTTTAAGTAATGTATCTGAACTGCTCGTGCTGATTCAAGGTCAAAATTTGTAGATTGTGTGCAGCTTATGGTAAGAACCTTTGAGTTGTTCCTAAAGTTTAGTGTTCTGTCCAAGCACACTGATAGGACACAATTCACTACTAGTGGTACTCTTTTTTTTTTAAATTTCCATCTGCTCATTTAGATGACAAGTGGAGCATCAAAGTGGCTGCTGAGGCAAACTTTGTAGCATAATGATTTTAAAGCCCATAAATCTGTGTTCAAGAAGACTGTGATCTTAAATACTTTTTTTCCCAAGGATTCCTCATGACTGGTGAGTGGCCAGTTGAAAGGAAAGAAATGTTCTCCCAGAAAGATGACCATTGGATTTGTGCATTCATAGCTTAAAATCCAAACATGGACATGCTTTTGTACCACTTTCTGGATGGCATCTCTTCTTTTCTAGCTGAATAGACCCTTGTAGACATTGGTGCAATGGGCAGCCTGAAATGTGAGGGAGAAACATGCAGAATACCTGTGCAAAGTATTTATCCTGCCCTGCTGTCAATTTTGAGCCTTACAATGTAGACATCTCGTTCCAGTGTGTGAACATATGTACTGGCCTTTTAGCTCCATAAACAGTGTTATTGGAAAATATTAATTTGGTGTTGAACATCATAATATCAAGGCCACTTCTGACTGCAGACACCTTTGATATATCTTCAAATTTAATGAAATAAGACAAAAAATGGAAATTGCTCTTCTCGTCAGACTGAGAATTAGTTTGAATGATGTTAGGTCAAGCCAGATCCAAAAATGTCAATAGCTCCTGTTCCCCAAAAACATGGACAGAGTGCTACATCTGGAGATCAAATAATTGGGGTTATTTTGGATTAATGTGAGAAGTGAATTTCAAACTCACACTTTGGATGTGGAAATTTTTCACTAGGTTCTTAATGTCTGCCCACATTGCAAGGGCATGGGTTTGTCTACCCACAGGAGCAGAAACTTTGGTTTGTGGCACAGAAATTAGAGTCATCTGAAGGATTTAACCAAATCAATCTGCACAGGCTGCTGACTGCAGAAGAGAGAGGCTGATTGCAACCTTGTGCCCCACAGTATATGGGAGTTCCATTCTCTTGCCAGCATTATTTTGACTGTGTTCAGCACAGTGGCAGCACTTAGGAGGAAAAATCCCATTACAGACCTGTGTTTGAATTTCTACCACAGTGATACACCAAAATTCCTTACAAAATGAGCAGAAAGGGGAACTCCTATGTTAGCCTGCCTTACTGGAGGGCACTGTCCATTATTCCTGCATAGTCCTCAGCCTGCTTATTCCAGTCCTGATGAGTTTCTATGGCTTTTCTCTGGATCTGTCCATGCCCACTTGCCTCTTCTGAGTCCCCATGTGTTTTACTGCTTTCCAGCAGCTATTATTACATGTGAGACTTCAGTGAGGGGTTCCTGTCCTCTCTTATTAGGTGTGGGGGACAGATATTCCAGGGAAACTCTCAGCTTTTAATTGGTCAGTAACTGAATAGGCCCTCTGTCAAAGTCTTTGATGGTTCTAATTCAAGCACGTGTTCCCAAGTTTCTCTGGAATTTAATGGCTTTTGAGACGGGGAAATGCAAACTTTGCTTTAGGCACAATGCATTCTTGAAAGTTTGAAAATAACTTTTCTCTGCCTTTGTGTCTTCACTGTTATATTCCTCTCTGTGGAAAGCTCTGCCTTCCTTTACCAACCCTTAGCTGTAAATTGATACACTTCTCTTTTAGAAAATTTGCTCTGTAGGGATCAGAATACATTAGCTCTGAAAGTTGTCGGAAATGTTTTCCATTATTATGGGAGCTTGTCAAATTCACAGTCCATGTGGAATGCAGATGCAGCAGCAACATTGACTCTTGTGTTGATGGCAGTGCATTCCAATTATCCTGGTGCTGGTGCAGGGGAGGGTATTTTTGGTCCTTGGGAAGCACAGTGGCACGATGCCACATGTTACAAGATCAAGTCTCTTCCCTGATTTCAGATATAAGTGTGGAGGTAAGTGATACATGAAATCTCAGCCTGAAGGAGTCCAGGAGTGAGTGGTGAAAGGAGACTGATGGAATTACAGTAGCATATGGAGACAGAATTACAAGATGGAATTTCAATTTCAGCAACGCCTTTTCAGTCACTCAGGAGTCAATCAGCCATTTTTCATAAGCTAGGGTTCTGTATGGATTGATTTGTTATTGTTGCAAAGCCTTTTGTGCTGGGCTCAAAACCTTTTAACCCTGCTGGGGGTTTGGAACAGACCATCTCCCATCCCAAAAGCCGGGAATGTTCCTGCAGCCAGCTTTGCCAGGGATGGGAGCTCTCCACTGGTCTTGTCACGCTCGAAGGCAGCACCACGACCCTGTCTCCCTGGCAATTACATGCCCACATAGGAGAAGCTGTGTTTCTAAGAACAAGTTCAGCTCCTAAAAAGCACTTTTGGAACACCGTGGGATAACGTTCAGTGTTTGAAATTCACCAGGGTTCATAAAGCAGTCACTGGATGTTTTTCTCCCAGTCGTTCCAACTCTTTTCCTTTCTTTATTTTTTTTTCCCCAGAAAAGCAATGCAATTTACAGTCTGTAAGGGAGGCTTTTGGGACTGCATTGCCCCTGCCTGTCAATCTCAGACAAGACCTCACTGAAATACTTACATTTGGGTGCCAAAAGCCAGAGATTTCTGAAATCATTACCTCATTCTGACAACTGAGAACCCCAGATTTGCAGTGAGCAGGGAGGCAATTCAATATTTTTACTATAGTATTTGGAATTTCTTATTAATTTTAAATGATAGTGGCAAATAAGTTTCGTGTGAAATGTCTGTTCTGACAGGCCTGCAAAGGAAAGATGTCAGGAATACATGTAACTAGAGGATAACTTTCCTAAACTCAGATTTGTCAACAGCAAACCAGAAGGCAGAAACAAAGTGAAAATGTCATTTCCCAGTGGAACCAGTTCCTAATTGACACTTGTAGTCTGCAATGCCTGTTTCTCATTTAACACCTTTCACAGCAGAGGTACTTAAACTTTACCCCACGTTTTCTTGTTTAGTCTCAATTTCTTACTTTGACACACAGCAGAATCCTAAGGGGAAATGAAACAACAACCCTGCTGCTTGTAAGCTGATGAAACCTTTCTGGGAGAATCAATCCAGAAGAAAACTTGATATGATAGACTGCAGCTGGCTCTATGCAAGGTTTAGAAAGCAGTGTCTTAAAACATGTTGAATTTTTTTTTTCTCTGGAAAAGTCTCCAAGTAGAGCATGCAGTTCATTTTCAGATTGCAGTTTTAAAACCTGGTGAAACAGATCCTTGCATGTTTCAAAAAAAACATTGCTGCTTTTCTCCCTGTCCATTAAAGAAACCCTGAAGATGTTGGGTGAGCTGATGACAGTAAATGACACTATATTTTTTGTATTTTAAATCTTCAGATAATAAAAAGGAGGATGACGGCGCTTTTCGAAAGAAAGAAAGGAGAAGATTTTACTTGGCTTTGGAGGAGGTGGTTAAGGGAAGTGGTTTTGTGGAGGGAGAAGACTCCTCAAAGCAGGTATATTCCTCTAGCTTTTATTTCTGGGAAAGGTGAGATTTTAGGTTTGTCCTCAGGAAATCTGCTGGCTCAGAGAGATGCCTCTGTGCTTGGCTGACTCTGTTGGCTCCCAGTTTGTTACCTGGCTTCTGTGGCTCACTTCTGGGATTATGGCAGTCAGGGGAAGAGCCCGGAGGCATCTGTGTGGGGACACTGTCATTGAACACCTGTCCTGACAGGAAAGAACCTCGCTCAGAGCTGGGATGACATTGCTCAGGTCAGAGCAGATTCCCTGTTCAAGGGATTGTCACATAGTCACGATTTCCCCTGGGCTCCTTAGGGATTTCCTGGGCTATTGTACTTTAGTTCTCCTCATAGGGAGCACACACATCCCAGGTATCTGACTGGGGCTCCCCTGGACTCCTTGCTTGGCAAAAGGTTCTGCTCAATACTGTGACACCTGAAGGTGTTTGCAGGTCTGCATTAAGGATTTAACATGAATCAGCTCCTCAGGAACCTGTTCTTAATGATGAATGTAAATATTCTCCTTTCTTCTGCTTTTCACCTGGCCAGTGTAGGGTTTCAAATTGTTAATATTTTATGACCATTTTTTCTCCTCTTTCTCCTTCTTTCCTTCATCATACTGCTTTCTCCCTTTGGTTGAAGGTGCAGTAGAGGGTTATCTGGGTTTTATACTGCCATGCAGCACTCTGCTGCCTCATATATGTTTGTTTGTCATTAAACTATTCATGTGTTTCATGTGGGCTTTTTCTCTCTGCCTTTCAACTCCTGTTTTTTAAATAAACAAGACAGCAAAGTCAGTGCTAGCTTTTTCCTGCTTACAGATTCAAAGAATGAAGATTCAATTGGCCACCTAAAATGCAAATTTACTTGCAGGTCTTTTCATGTAAATATGCAGGTCTTAAATCCACATGTCACAGAAGAACCTAAAGAGGGGTTTTTCCTAACAATATAAAATATAGGTAGTGCCATTAGTTTGTTTAGATGACTACCAGATCAAACTAGGAAAACATCTCCAATCTCATCTTCCACTCTGAAGTAATTTTGTGTGTGACAGCTTTGTTTTTTCTGTTTGCAAAAATATCTTTCATCTTTTTATTCCTTTCACTGAAAGACATTTCACTTGTTTGTGGTCCTTGATCACCACATTCAAATTGGATGGCAGTGACAGCTTCTGTGCAAAGGATCTTTGTCATGTCCTCGTGTGCGTGCTTTGAGGCTCACCTAATTTAAGGTGAAAAAGAGTTTTGGGCTGCCTTCTGCACCATATTTGTGTCTAAACTTCCAGAGCTTGGGTAGTGTGCATTCCTGGAAGCTGGAAGGCAGCAGAGGATAGGATACATGTAGGGTGAGAGTGTTTTGGCACAAACTAAATCCACTCTGCTACCAAGGGAAAAGTCTCACCTTTTTCTGTTGGCTCTTAGTCCACATTTCAAATTCTCCCAGCTGTCAGTGCCTGCCCTCACACATCTGCCTGAAAGATAATCTGTTTCTTTGAAGTTTAGCAGTTTAATCCAGGTTTTAGATTACATTATTTGACCTAAATTTTCATGTTGATTTGGATGTTCCCTTTCAGGGACTGACCCCAGATGCTGAAGTGGCACTTGCAGCAGGGGCTGGCCTGTGTTTCAGCGAGGCCCAGCCCTAGAAAAGCTGAGGAGTGTGTTCAACCACCCCTGGCTTTGGCAGAACTCACAACATTCAGGCAGAAGGGCAGAGTGTGCAGAATCAGTGCCTAAAATTGCAGTCGGGGTTTGGCAGAGTGTTTAGCTCAGCTGCCTCAAATTACACAAATTTTTGAAAGAACCAGTGCTTCCTTCTGCTTTGGTAAGAGGAAAAGAAGTTCTGCACTGCCTCCTTTCCTGGGGGAACACCCCTACTCCTTTCACAAGGACAGCTACCTTCAGGAAAGCTCCCGGTGCTGCAGGGAGTGCCAGCAACAGGCAGGCCTCTTAGTAAATGTATTTTCTGTTAGTTTGAAAGGAGCATACCAGTAATTCACTTCCCCTTTATCAGCTCTTTTGGTTGTGTTTGTTTCCCTTGTAAAGTTTGGCACGTTTTCATCCCTACATCTTGCACTTAGTTATTTCTCTTAACAGCTCCCTTGTTTCACCTTTCAAATAGGGACTTTTTGGTTTTGCATGAAATCTGGTCTGTAGGTGGCCACAATTGGAGTTGTTAAGAATTTATCTTAAAAGCAAGAAACTCTCTCCTGCTGTGAAGAGAATTTGTTAAAATAATTTACACAATTGAACGTGAATCCTGCCTTAAAAAGGCAGTCATACTTTCTAAACAGAAGGGAAACTGGCCTCTCTTTTCCTGAAACAAGGGGATTTTCCAAGGTTATCTTCTCCGTAGTGTGAAATATCTTGACTTTCACTGAAACACAGTCAATTTCAGGCGGAATTCTTTTATACTTTATTTTGACAACCATGAGGGAAAAGGCTCGAGGCTAAATATGAGATCTGCATCTTGTGCATTTTAGAACTAAAAGCTCCGTGAATACTCTTCAGGGAACTTATCCATGTTTGAGGAACACATGAGCAATTAAAAAATTAAATGATTGGCTTTCTTTGGCTTGAGACTAAAAAAGGAGTAGCCTTAGCAAAGTGATGTCTTAAATTGCCACACAACTCTTACAAATATTTCTCTGCCAGTGGTTCCCTACCCTTGCAAAAATTATACAGGATGGCTGTTGCAGAAGTAGTTGGAAATGTAAAGAGGTAATACTGAAATTTGAAGTACTCATTCTCTCAGTCTTCAATACAGATATAACTCAAAACAAGACCTTGATTTGTTGATGTAAATAGAGTGGTTCGTTTAATTGTGGAAACAACTGACTAACCCAGCTATGCTGTGAAGGGAGGTTTTTATACCCTGTGCTCTTCCAGCTTTCCAGAGTTAAATAACTGCTGGAATAAAGGAGCCAAGAGCGTTCACATTGTGTTTATAAATCAGTTATTTGCATCTGATTTGCCAGGTTCTAATTTACTAATTAGCAAATGCTATTTAAACGTGTCTAAACCACAATTTCAAATTAGTATGCGTGGTAAAAGAAACAAGCTAATTGAAAACAGGCAATTTAAAGTTCACATGAAACTGTATCTATTACTAAAAATCTGCTCTCTGAGTCACAGAGCCCTCACCGTTTGCCTGAGCACAGAGAAGGGGGGCAGTGGTGCTGGCAGTCACAGCTCCTGCCTGCCCAGGGCATTTCTGGTCCCTGGCATTGCTGCAAAAGGCATCAGTACAGGTGTGTAGCACACTCAGTGGCTGGGCTACAACAAACTAGCCTTTGCCTTTGGGGTACGCTTGGAAAGGCTTTGAGTCATTTTCATATATTGAATTCTCAGAGAATATTAACACCATGCTTAACGTTTCGCTTACTTGTATTATGAAATGAAGTGCTCAAGTTAATTAGCAAAATGTCATGAATTTTCTGTTTTCTATCACGGGGGAATAGAATCGAGTGTCAAAGAATGTATCAACCTTTATTATCACTCCCAAATGTGATTATGGACCTACTGAGATGCACCTTAGAATTCTAATTTCTTTTTCATTTTAAGTTTTTGACAATAACTGTAGACATGGCATTCTGGCTTGTATATTACATTTACAAATTATCTGTTACAGGAGTACTTCAAATATAAGACCATAATTTAAAGAGGCATTTTGGTCAGATGTCAAAGACCCAGCCTAAAACTGTTTTACAAAAACAATTAACAAATTAGTACAGTTCAGTTCGGTATGAAATCTCAATTAATATTCAATCAAAACTTGTTAGGCAAGATGCAGCAGAAATGTGTATATATTCAGGCTGAAGCCCCGTAATCACCAAGTTCAGGGGAAATTACAGACCCTTAGCATATTTAATAATAAGTTCTTTTCCTCACAAACCAATAATGCCAGCAAAAATAACCAAAGGAAGTGCTGGGTCCTTGAAAAGAGAGTGGGGAAGACATTGGGTCTTAGCCAAAACCAGGAAAAGTTGTGTTTGCCTAATTAAGAGAAAAAAAAAGAAGAAACTGAGTCGAGAAACCACCTTCCCTCCTTGCTCTGAGTTCACAGCTTTTGTTACTCGCCCCTGTGAAGGAACCAAGAATGAAAACATCCAGCAGCACCAGGAAGAAACAGGTATTTAAGACTTTCTTTCCCTGGAGCTTTGACCCAGAAGATGATAGCAAGAACATCAGCAGCCTAAGAATGCTGCTCACTTTCTTTCTCTGCAGTGAGGAGAAGAGAATTGCTGCTGCAAACACTTCCCAGTTTAAACATGGAATGCTGTATTGCTGGGAAGGCAGCACAAAGCCAGGAGTAAACAGTGCTATAAGTTTGATTGACAGATTAGCATTCATAATGTTTGTGTTCATCTCATGACGCCATCCATAGCACTTTCTGGGGATGTGGAAAGGTTTTCCTGGAGTCTGGAGGGTCTTGATCTTACTTATATTTCCCCCTCTCAGACATCTTGCACAGTTCTACTGCAAAACTTTGCCATTTTGTCTTTTTTCCTTGCAAGGAACGGGTTAAGAACTTTTGGCTAAAAATTCTTCCTGCTTTAAATTTTAAGGCCACCTGTATTTGCCACAGGTTTGTTGGAGTTTGTTGCTCCCTGTAGAAGCAGAAGATCTGAAAGCAAGAATCTCAAGGAATCTCTGTTGAGCACTGGTCCCATTTCCTCTCTTCAAGCCCTAAATTCTATAACTTCAGAATTGAGAAGTTTTGCAGTTGATACATGGGGAAACTATGTGTTTGCTTTTTATTTTTTTTTTATTATTTTTATATCAAATGTTTTCACCTTAAGGAAAGCAGGAAAACTTTGTTATTTTCATAGCAAAACTAGTGTTTTTCCCCTACCCATGGAAACAACATTTAGTCTTGGAGAAAGTATGAAACAAGACTTAAAATATTTGGTTAATGCTGGAAGTTAATTGTGAATGTTGAACCCCTGTATTTGATTATAGTTGATTGGAATATGTGGTTCTCCACTAGCCTGGTTTACAAATTTTGTTTCTTTTACAGGCTTGGTACTTCTATACCAAAGTGTGATTTCTCTTTTTTCTGGTGTGGGCTTCACATGACTTCCTCCAATTTTTTCTACCTTCACAGTGAACTGAAAATCCGAGGACTGATACAGGCCTAGAAATCTGAAGTTTTCACATCAGATGCCCATGTTTTATTGATTTTTGCTTTGCCCCAAGCAAAAAGTAATTGTATTAAGAACTTTTACAAAGCCTGGGTGTTATTTCCATCCACTATTGCGTGTCCTGGGGACAAGTCAGAGTAGCTCAATTCCCCATCTGCAGAAGTGAACTACCATGAAGAGAAACACATACAGTGAATTTCAATGAAAGAATGACAGGGTCTTTGCCCCTGGGACTCTACCAAAGCAATCAATGAAAAACATGTTTGCAAGGCCTACAATACTGCTAAGTTAAAATTAAATGCACCAAAGTCTTGATATTATGGGACACCGAGAGAAGAAAATTATAGTGTTTTATACAGTGTGGCACCAGAATAGATCTCCAGAATAAATTTGTTCCTTTTTTTTTTTCACCAACTTGTTTTTGTAACTGTGGTTTGATTTTTGTAGCTTGCCCTCCAGCTTCATGCTTATTTCTTTTTCCTAGTTTTGCCTCTTTAGTTACTGCTGACTATGGCCCTGGTTAAAAGAGCAGGTGTTCTTATGCCTCTTGCAGGACCTCTCTGAGATCCTGTGATCCAAGCTGTCTGACTTCTTGTGATCCCCAAGGGAAGCCTGCTTAGAACTGACACTGAATGAAATGTAGTGTTGAGGCACCAGTTTGGGAAATTATCCAGCAGGCAAGTCATGAGGTCTGTTGCAAATGGTGTCAGGGCTTAGAAAAAAATACCTGCTTCCTGCAAAATCCCAGAAAATAGGTCTTGTAACTCTCCAGCTGTCATTGGGGTTTCCAGTGATGCACAGAGGCACCTGGATATATATATATATATATATATATATATATATATATGCACACAACATATACACAATTTACATGAATAATTTTCTGTTGTCCAATGTCAGCAAGTGTTTGTTACTGTGAGGCAGATAGAAACACACAGTAACACACACAACAGGGTTTAGGCAGAGAAGAAGAAAGGAAGAAGATTCTAGTTTATTGTTGACTTCGTATATATAAGTTTCTGGACAGTGATCAGAGATTGGACAGAGCAGTTGCCACCTCTCCATCTTCACTGGTCACTTGAGAAGTCCATCAGGTGATATCTTTTACAAAGGAATGCAAACATGATCCTTGTTTATCTTACAATTCATGAGAACTGACTCCACCATACTAAAACAAATCAGAAGGCTGATTTTCAGGGACAACAAGTGTTAGCATGACAAACTCACCTTTGGCACTTCATCAGGGTTTGAGCCATCAGTCCTTGATTCACAAAGCTATTTCTGATTCAGGCCTCTGTTGAACAAAGTTTTCATCATGATTTTCTCTCCTAGTCTTTGTGGTCCTTAGCAGGATCACAGCTAAGGAAGTTAAACTTCCAGATGTTTTCTAGTCACAGCCTTTGCCTGTCAACAACATTCGTCTCCCTGCAAATGAATTTAGATGTCCTTAGAAGGTGGGAAGGCCTTTGGCACAACCTTGAACTGTCTGGCAGTGCAAGGTTGACTTCTGTGGAGGATGGTCTAATCTGTTCAGTGTTCAGTCTCAAAACCTGTCAGACCTGTGAGTCTTCTGCCGTGTGACTAAACCCAGCAGTGACTTTCAGATCTCTTAGCAACAAAGCAGTTTAGGTTTGAAGGGAAGAAAGGCTTGAGGACTGCAACCTGGACTGCTGTGACTTACCTGAATGGCTGTCTCACATCCATGCTTGTGCTTTAAGCAGTGAATTGTGTACGCCTGTGTCTCCAGCAGCTTGGGTATGCTTCAACTCTCCTTGTAGCCATGCCCACTTTCACATTTCAGTAGTCCTGTTCTTTTAACTGACAATTCAGCCTCTGTGTTCTTGAGATGCCTGCAGTCTCTTCCCTTATAAGAAATGTTACTCAGGGACTTGTCTAAACACCAAGTATGGTCGGTCATCGGTGCATGGAGGGAGCAGAACATGATCCAGCAGGAGATACAGAGATGCTGTTTAGGAGAACTGAATTTTAGAAGGTGAAAGTGAAATTGTGAACTTTGTTTTGAAATAAAGTGTGTCCCAGAATCTTTTCCCAAAAATTGGTATTTATTTTTTGTTGTGCTAAGTTAAACCTTTAATAATTAGTTTATTTAAATTGCAAACTGTGGTACGATGTTCAATAAAACCCTGAGAGGAACTCAGCTGGTCACAGCATGGTGCTGATAACATCAAGGTCGTAAGTTTGATCCCTGTACAGGCCATTCACTTAAGAGCTGGACTTGATGATCCTTGTGGGTCCCTTCCAACTCTGAATATTCTGTGAAATCTTGCAGCAGAGAAATAAGGAATAATGATTGAGCCACATGCAATAAATGAGATGTCAGAGGAGCTGCTCAGCTACCAGCAGGTTTCCGTATCATTATCACATCCTTATTCAGCAGGTTATGCTTCTCACAGGTGTAAGCACTACAGATAGAATGATAAAGAACCTTCAGCTGTGCTTCAGGCTCGGACAACAGGGGTGCTGTCGCAGTGATGCTTTTGTTCTGCATGTTTACAGGACAAAATGTACTGCATTTCATATTATTTTTTGCAGGATAGTACAGGGTTTTTTTTTCAAATATCAGGGAAGTTATCAAAAGGAAGTGGTGCTCACTCATGTAAGCTGCATAATGAAACCTGGGGGTTCTTTTAATGGCATGCCTATTTTCAAGATGTTTCTTGCTGTTCTTGTGATCTTACTTGAATAAACTCACAAGGTATTGGAGGGAAAGGTTTTTTCATTCTTCCATCTCCACTACCTTTTCTGACACACTCAAACTATGAACTGTGGTATTGAAGTGTTGGGAACTTTTTAGGCTATATAGAAGACAGAAAAGAGTCTACGTTTCCTCTATAAATAGAGGTCCTGGAAAGTAAGAACAAAAAGCAAGTTTACAAGCCAAATGAACTCCCTGTCTGTCTTTTTAGCAAGGAACATCTGCCTGATCCAGCAGTCTCTCTGCTCTCCAGGACAGTTCTGTAATCACTTGCCCGGTTAAACCTGCCTTACCAGAGAGGCAACAAAACAATTCTCTGTCAGAAGCAATGGCCATTACGTGCAGCTGGAGGTGAACTGTAGTTCCCTGCTCTGGCCGTTCTGGGTGAGTGCAAAAGGGGCTCTGGCTGATGGCCACAAGAACCTGTGCAGTTTCTTCTCTTCCTTTCAAGAGTTGATTTAGTTTTAACTGTTTTTATATTTGAGCTATAAACTCCCAGTCACGTTTTTCCCTTTTTTTTTCTAGCCTAGGACTCCTGGAAGGTGTTTTACCCTGCCTGTGATAGTGCCCCTGACATTACCAAGAGTGTTCTGGGTGTGATACAGCAGAACAGTCCTGAGCACCAGATAACAGATCCATGGGAAGAGTGTCAAGACACAAAGGGATGTGTTCTTCACTGAAGGTAATTCCTTTTTCATTTTCACATTTCTCTACCTGCCATTTCCAATTGTGCTGCAGCACGTTTGGAAAGATTTTTACAAAATATGGCCCCAGCCCTGAAGTCAGAACTATATGTGTGAACTTTCTGTCTATGTGAGGATCCTTTTTATCCCAGTACTCTCTGCAATGCTCTTGAGGTCCTTTCTCACATGTCAGACTGCCATAGGTGAAATAGGGAACTACTGAAGATGGCATATTTAGTCTTCTGCTGTCTAGATTCTTTCAGGAAGGTTTTCAAACAAAATTCATAATAAGGAGTTGAGAGAAGTAGGTTGTTCCATCCTGAAAATAAATAGGGATTGTCAGTTTATTGAGGCTACAAAACACGCACAAATTAAATTCACTGTTCTTGTGCCTCTTTTTCCTTTCTGCGAGGGTGATGTGAAGCAGAAAAAAGATGTTCTCCTGCCCTGTTGGGGAATTCTTTAGAGGAGGGGAAGGAATGTTTGCTGCAAAAAGAAAATTTCCCTGAAGAAAATTTCCTCTCAAAATTCCTTTGACAGTCGAATATTGGCAGTGGAGGCACGGGCTAGGACTGATCTAGGCTGCAACTTGATTAATTTGCCTGAAAAACTAGCAGTAGAAAGAGCAGTTCCTGAGCTGAAATTTAAAGATACTGTGGAGAATGACTTCTGGAGGGAAATACAACATATTTAGAATGAAGAATAAACCCATGTGAAAGAAAGAATGCTCTCTCTTCTCCCCTTCCCTGCTGTTCCTACAAGGGACATGTCTGTTTTTTGTTCAGCTTTCCTTCTTTCCTCCATCTCATTGTCTCTTCCCTTTCACACCTGTGTTCTCCAAAGGGTTTGTTGCTGCAGGATTACAGAGTTCCTATAAATCTCACACCTGCCATTCATCTGGGCTCTGCTGCTCTCACAAATTGCTGTGATTTAGGTACCTTGTCAGAGGGTGTCCTGTGTGGCTGGGCCAGCCTTCTGTCAGACTCTCCTCCCTTCCCCTGTTGCCAGCCTGCTGAGCCCTGTAATTTCTGTGCTGTGCTAGGACAGTGCTCAGCGCTGCTCTGCACAGGAGAGGGACTCCAGGGAAAATTCCCTTTTCCTACATATGGGAAATTAAACAGCACTTTACCCCACCCATCTGAATGCACTCAGTTATCTGAAACAAAATTCAGAAGTGTTAAGCCGACCACATTAGAAAATCAGCAGGTCTACGTCAGCCCAAACTGGTTCATCAGACTGCCAAGTCTTCTGACTAGCACATAAAATAGGTCTGTTCCTTGGAATCAGGCCTTTTTTTTTCTTCCAGTCAGATCAGAAAGCCAAACCCTTTCTGTCTGTCACATCAAAAATCTACCTGTGAAATCTTAGTTTATTGGAAAGTTTCACCAAGCAGCTTATCTCACAATATTGAGTATTTCTTACTACCTACACACCTTTACTGGATGCTTGAAATTTATAGAACTTCTGTTTGGGCCTGAGAAAGGAGTAGGCTTGGAAATAATGCCAATAAATGTTTTCTTATAGCAGCTCGAGATAAGGTCGTGCCAGGGAATAGACAATACAAAGATAATAGGCAGGCTGTTCTTTATCTCATTCAGAAGGTATAAGAGCAGTTAAACTTTCTAGGGATTTTCTCATAAACCCCAGAAAATGCCACTAATCTCATAATAATTCACATAAAGATAATGTAGAAAGAAGCTTCCTGGAAAAAAAAAAAAAAAAAAAGTTCAACTCAGAGCAACACTCTGGAACTTATATCTGGATTGAAATTGGAGTAATTCAGCACTGAAGGCCAAATTTTCTGCTGGGAAAATTCAATCTAAAATGCAGTGCAAAGTCCATCAGGCTCATTTGGAAGCTGTAAATTAATTCAGACTTTCGTACTGGGGGTGTGAAGGGAAAAAACTTTCCAGAACATGAACGATGTTGCTGCAGCTATGTAAAATAGATTAAGTGTGTGTATAGCACACCTTTGGATAAAGACAACATTGAAAGCAAGGCCACAGGCAGCAGGATCAAATTCATTGCAAGAAGAGACAGTGTGCACATTCCTTTTGAAAGGTACCAGTGTCATCATTAGGGTCACACATGAGAAGATTATTTAGAGCTTTTAGCTTCTGCTGAGACATGGTCTTGAGCAGAAACTCTGAATTAAACGCTGATCTGCTCTGTCCTGTTTAATGGGCTTGGAAAGGTTTTGCCTTCTGAGTAACTCAAACAAATGCCTTGAGACTTTTCAGATTCAAGCAAACATCAGTCAGTCAATCAGACACTTTAATTTGCCAACCAATAGTGCAAAATTCACCTCTAAAATACCTTCAATACTTGAATGCATATGTAGTCAGCTACTTTTGTAATTCATATGTTATCTTTCTTCCACTTCTTTTATTTCATTGGTCCTTGAAATTCCCTTTATCTTATTATGAAAGCTGACTACTAAGTAGTTTTATTAATCCTTTCCCTGTGGCTTTCTCAGTAGCTTAATCAGATATTTACTAGAAAACAAGCACAGAGTGAAAGCTTCCTAATCTGTATGATACAGATATCCCTGTCAGAAAGACAAAACCTATCAAAGTCTATGATTCTCTATGGAATCAACCCTGTTGGAATTCCAGGTCCTATTTTTGGGAACTTTTATGCAAAATCCTGGTTTTCTGCTCATGCAGTGAAGGATTTCAAGTGCTCATTTGAGGCCAAATGTGTGGCTGCCCTCCCTTCTTTGCCCTGGCTCGTGCCAACCTCTTGAGTGGCCATCAAGTGCCCCACAAAGGATGCAAACCAGCAGGAAAAAGTAGTTTCTCATAAATCACCTGATTTCTGCAACTGGAACCTATGGGTAAAATCTTGGAAGGATGCAGAGGGCAGAACAGGAAGAGGCATTTACAAAGAGATGTGAAAAGAGCTATAATAACCCTAAATGTGCACATTTACCAAAAAATTCTCTTGCATGCAGACACAAGTAGAGTCATATTTCCAGGAATTCACATACAGTGAACGACAGCAATGACATAGATGCTAATTTTGAATAAATATGTTGTTCCAATCTCATCTTTCATAAAGGTTAATGGCAAAATCCTTTTGAACATCTCAGATTCTCTGCATTCTTGGGTCTGAGGCTTAGTAAGTGACATTTATGAAATTTTGACTTGTGCTTGCTATATAAATGACAGACTTCAGTGGTGCAAGGTACGAAGATGCAGAAACACTTTTAACAGTGAATAGACAAGTCAGGTCTGAGATAGATATACTGTTTTTCTTGGGGCTTTGAGAATCTTCAAATTGCCATTCAGATAACTGCCAGGGAAATTGCAGGCTCTCCAGGGTATGGCAGTCACTATTGTACAGGCTGGCTGGTTGTTCTCAGGTCTCTGCAAAAGCTGTGTGACAGAGACAAATATAAGAGCAGAGGGAGAAAAAAGATAGTAGAAACTGATAGTGAAATCAGCAATTAAAAAAAAAATTAAGAATTTTCATGCTCATCTCCATAAAGATTATACAAAACTGATGACAAAAATTGAAAGAAAATGCAGCAAACCCACAAAAATAACCAACTTCCAAACCCATATTTGCTTGTTGTTACATGTTTGATCAATTTTTCATCATTTTCTTTTGTCATGACTAGGAAGAAATGAGCTTGTGTGACAACAGAATGATGGGATATGGACTCAATATATACACACAATATATATTGTGTATAGGGGATGAGTCAGGTATTTTGCACTGTTATGGCAAGATCACATAAACCTTAGAGGGTCTTAGCACAGAGATGAGTGCAGTAGCAAAAGCTGGAAAAGATCTTCAGTTATTTCACAGTTTTTCCTGCAGTTACCTTTAGGAACTGAAGGGCTATTGGGTTTGATTTTTCATCTAGCAATTGTGGTTTGAGCAGGAGCTTTCTTTGTCCATCTTTCCTATTTCTACAGCAAAACATTAACATTTCTAACGATGCAGAGTTATGTGGGCACAGCACATCAGGTTCCTTGTCAAACTCTGAGCCTGCACTTGTCTTCAAAGACAGCTCTGTTGCCCAGTGGAGGCGAAGCATTTCTATGTGTTAGACTGACTGTCTTGGACTTGTGGCCATGAGATCTTTCCCAAAAGTAGTTTACAGTTTGAGTAAGTCACAGAAAGGGAAAGTAGAGTGCAATTTTATTGCATGTTTTCTACATGGCAGGTGAGATTTGTACTCTGTATAAAGATATGTCCTTGTGATTTCTCTTGCTTTGTTTGTTTGTTTGCTCCAGAAGATGCACAGGACAGGTTGGAGTGCTAATGGTCTGGTATTGATCTGGAAGTCCTCGTTTAGGAAAAAGTGTTCAGACAATACATTCAGACAATCCATTCAGACACAGCCTTTATGGTCTGCTAACCATGCAGCCCCTCCGAGGGCAGGAAGAGCAGCACAGAAGCAGAGCATGAAAATGTCATCTGCCATTTCTCCTGGCTTCAGGCTCCACCCAGGAATCAAGATCCACTGCCCAGATGTTCAGTCTCAGTTGGCTGCTAGGCATACTGCCCTTAAGCAATTACTTGCAAAGTTTGGAGAACCAAGGTTTAATGTGTTCTCAGAAGCTTGCACGCTCTCCTGCAGGGTATTTGTGCAATATTGCTATGCCAAGGGAACGTGTTAATAAATCCCTCTGTCTTTTATTTTTTTTAGATAATTTCTTCCTGTTGGATTTTTTGATACCTGTCTGACCTTTGACTTTTGAAAGAGAAGTGAATTCTGTGCATATTTGCAGGTTTCTGCCAGCAAGAGAACCTTTTGAAAGTGGGTGAACAGGAGCTGCACAAACATTAAAATACACAGGACCATTTTTATGCTCTCCATCAAAGTTAAGAACTTGGAGCCAAACTTGGTGTCTTGGTTTGAAAGACAGGAGTCTGCTAAGGAAGGCAGGAACTTCCCTTGGAATGAAGAATATAAACCCCCTCACTCCAAATTATTTTAATTTTGAAATTAAGGAGCTCTCAGGCAAAGATATGGGAATAGGAATAACAGTTCTTTATTAGGAGAATTAAAATAAAAATGCAGTAATACAAAAACCAAACCCACTGACAGAGTGAGAATCCAACCTGACCCCCTGTGGGTCAGGGTGTTGGTAGCAGTGCCATTAAACGGGGGCTGCAGCCCTCCTGCAGTGGCAGGTGTGGGGCTGTTGAAGCAATGATCCTAGAATCCTCTGAAGATCCAGGAATGGAGGTGGTGTAGATGAGCCTGGTCTTCCCCTGGGGATCCAGGAAGAGAAGGCTGCTTTGTTGTTTCAAATGTCAGATTTTTATCCAGGTAGGAATGCTTGGCTCCTCCCCCTGGATGGAGCATCTCCCAGTGGGATGATGTCAGTTTATCAGCCATGTAGTGAGATCAATGGCCCATTAGCAGCAGGTATCTCCCTGGATGGAGGATGGGTTGTGGAGGAGATAAAGAAAACTGCCTCACCTGGTTTTAACAGCTGGTGATAGAATACACTGTAACCCAAGACACTTGGCCAGGTTGTTCATCATTGTAATTGACCCCTGAGCAAATTTGCTTTGACAGGTGCTTTCAGGTGTCCTGAAAGCTTAAAAATTACCATAACTGTCATTTGTTTCAGGCATGTGTCCTGTTTTATCTGCTTATATCTGTAGGCATTTGTTTTGCCACATCTTGGTAGTGTAATTGATAAAAAGAGCTGCTTCTAATTACAGCAGCAGAAAAAAACCCCTCAGACTATGCTAAATCCATGTTTCCATGCCTGACCTCAACAGTGAAGTCCCTGTTTGCATTCCTTGAACTATTTTTTTAGCATTCATTCACCCCATCCTGGTCCCATTAATGTTTTAGTCCTCCTTTCTGCATTTATTCTGTTTTTTGCTTCTCCTCCCTCTTTCATACTTTTGCCCAGATTACTGAATACTAAATTTTGTAGTGCACGAATGTTTAATGTTTTTGCAGGCTTATCTCTCTTTTTAGTGCAATCATTACCCTTTTCTCTGCTTTCTTTGTTCTCACCCTTCCACTTAGCTGTCTCCTATGCCACCTCCCTTGTTCTCTTCTCGAATATCTCTTGAAATAAGAAGACTTTTGACTTCTTGGCATAACAAACCAACACCTCTCCCTTTTCTGATCTGAGACCTGCACCCCAAAACATTTCCTAGCTTGTCCTGTTGAGTCTGAAAAGTCTTTTCAGAGATGAACAGGTGAAGAGAGATAATGGTTCCATTTCTTTGCTTGTCTGCAAAGGATTTCAGAGGAAGCTGGGACAATTTTGGTTTACACATACCTTGCCAGCCATGACCTCCTGAATCCCTCAGTCTGTGTTAAGGCAATTGCAATCACACTTCATCAAGAACTGGCACACCTTCCTTAGCTTTCACTTTCCTTCCAGTAGCGTGCAGTAATTAATATCCTTTCACTGCATATGGTGTTCCTCAGAAGTCTAAATGCTAATGGTGTCATTTGGCAAGGTGATCTACATCAGCTATATACAATATAAGTGTAAATTGGAAATTGTTTAAGCTCTCAAATTTGTTTAAGACCATTAGATTTCCTCATGATTCATTTGTCATTCTAATTGGATTCTAACATGTACTTTACATTTCAAAACTTGAAATGATGAAGACTGCATAACAAAGAATGCTTGAGAACAGGCAGCTCCCCAAGCCCTGTCTAATTTACACCAGATGAGTAAATGAGGAAGGTGAAAAGTCACAAAAAATACTGAGTAACAAAGTGTTGCTGCCTTAGAAATCCAGCAATTAATTGCAATGATAATAAGAAGAGTGATTAAGTTGATTTATTTAAATCCTCCTGAAGCATTGTAATAGCTCAGTTGAGCAGGATGCTAAGGATGATTTTTACCCTTGTTTTTCCAACTTTTTTCTAGATTTTTCACCTACTCTTAACTGACCTGGCTATGCACAGGATTACCTGAGGAGTAAAGGGAAATTTTTTTCTGCTACCAATGGAGCAGAACAATAACTAGTTGGTTCTCCTCCTGGAAAACAGCAGAAGATCTGTAAGTCCATGTGAGAAGGGTCTTCTTATCCCTTCTAGGGAGCACACAGGAGTGTTTCTGTGTGGGAGTCTGGCTGACCATGTTAACTTACAGCAAAGTTCTATAGAGGGTCCTGAGCTCTCCATGGGTCTGAGCCTGTTCCCAGCCTTGGGCAGTACCTGGGTGTACCCTGGCAGGCTTCAGACTTCACAGCCTTTTTGTCTCCTTCTTAATGCAATCATTGCAATTGAATAACCATGAAAACTCAAAGTGTATTTTATTCTAGTGCTTTGAGACCTTAAAACACAAATCATATGCATCACAGTGGCATTTCATGATGTATTTTGAAAAGAGATAATTGAACCATAAGCTGTTTTTTTCAGCCAGCTAGGAAAGGGGCAGGTTTGCACTGGTGTCTGCTAATAGCAGACTTTAGGGTGTGGATGAAGTTTGTTTCTATAGCCCAGGATGTTATACCAGTGACCTCAACACCATCTGTTCATTCTTCTTCACTCTTTTATTCTGAATTATAGAAGTCAAATGGTGCTCCACTGCACTTCTCTGACAGTTAAAATTACAGCACTGAAAAAACCCAAGGGACAGAGTCCTTGTTTGGGATAGAAAAAGCACATATGTAACATCATCACTAAGTGGGATTTGTTGGTGAGTGTCTGAGATGTAGATTACTTCTGCAGCATTTAATTTCTTTCTTTGTTCTGTGACTTACTTAGCTTTTAGAAAGTTTGAGTATATTGCTTTTCTACATCAGAAGAGCTGGAGAAACTCAGCTTAGACAGTTGTAAAGAATATTATTGCTGACATATGAAAAATGGGCTAATAAATATTTTGTCCATTTTTGATCTTTTTGTTTTCTCTCCTCTGCCCATCTTTGTATGAAAGCCTTTCACTGAAGAATCCAGCAAATGTGGGTACACTAAAGTCAAGGGTACATCAACATACAAGTGTATTAAAAAGAAAAAAATCCCTTTATTATCCATGACTTATTTTTACAACAAGGAATATTTAACACTTCAAGCATGAATACATAAAAATTTACACAGGTGCTGCATGTTTTTAGACCAGATGGGCCTTTTAGACAAGAGACAAGAACATATTGGATACAGCAAAACAAATTTGCATTTTTTAAGGCTCTTTTTTTCCTTTTTTTTTTTTTTCCCCAGTGTGTTATTTCTCATGAATATATCAACAGAGAGTTGTGCCTCTCTTCCTGAAGCAAGTGTAATCCAGGCAGCAGATGTGCTGATATTCCCACGTTGCTCTGCCAAAGCAGTGCTTGCCGAGCCGTACGGGTGGGTTCATACTTCCAAGGTACCAGCTCCAGAGGTATCCAGGCCATTCCCCATCAGACAGAACCTGACAGGGGAGCAACCATCTGTAGTCTGCTTTCAGGCCTGAAGTTTCGGATTTTCTAAAGTGCTGGTTTTCTGATGTTTTGGTTTTCTGAAATTCCAGAGGTCGCTGTAAGATAACACATGACACAGACTCCTGGTGATTCTTTCAAGGCTGCGTGAAGAATGATTTATTTTTAGGGATTGTTCTTCCCTACGTACAATTTTCCACAGACCAGTGTGATTGTTGAGAGAAAGACAAACCTGTTCAACCACATTGGTCAAACTGGGGGGACATCAAAAGAAAATCTCTCCCACAGAAAGAATTCACAACATGGATACCGTTACAAAAACAATCCTAATGTTTTTCTATTTTCCCTGGGAAAGGAATTTCAGAAAACCAAAACATCAGAAAACCAGCACTTCAGAAAATCAGAAACTTCAGGCCTGAAACCAGACTACAGCCATCTATGGTGGTGATGTGAGTAACTCCACCACTCATCCTCAGGAGCTGGAATGTGACTCCTGAGCAGCTCTCAGTGAGCAGCAGCTCCTTCCCTGGGCCCATCTCGGATCACTGACTCCACAGGGAATTGTTCCCTGCAGAGGGTGATTGGAAGGAGCTGAGGCATTTAAAAACAACAGTTCTGGTAATATTAGTCACAGTTTGTGTTATAATGATTTCCAGATGAAGGTTCATCATTGTGCAATGTATTATATAGACAGTCTGAGAAATCACAGTCATCTTTGGAAGATGGGTTTCTGAGAGGATCACTGATTCCCAAGAGCTTGGGATTTCTCAGGAATCCTGAAATATTTTCCTACATTTGTAATGCCCCTGCCCCTTATTCCCAGCTGCAAAAATCTTTATTATAGGAAGGAGCAATTTAGTTTTTTTTCCAGAGGGACATCATGTCTACTTTCCTTGGTACTGTGGTTCCCTGATCAGCTAGCCAGTTTGTTACAGGGCTGTGTGATGAGGGATTTTTTTCTGAGGAAAATGTAAATACAAACCAGGCCAGAACATTTTTTTATCTTAATTTGCATTACAAATAATCAGTTCCTCATCAGAGAATGTGAAGAGCATCATCTAAAAAGAATTTAATTGAACAGATTTTTAGGGACATGTAATATATATCAAAAGAAAGACGAATTTCATGAAATGTTTTGTTTTGTCAGAAACTCATTTTTCCCTGACAAATGAATTTCAGGGGAGATGTTCCAGAAGGCCCTGCTCATTGGTGTGTGTGACTGGAGAAAAAATGAGAAGCCCGAACCAGGAGAAACAGCGACACAAAAAATTTTGTCAGAGAAGTTTATGTCTGATGGCAGCTGGCAAGGAACATAGTTGGAATTCCTAGAGATCTTATTTTCCAAGGAGTTTACACAGGCACTTACTGTTCTACAACACTTATCTCTGGTTTTAGGCACTGCTGGAGTCCAGCACATTTCTACAGTCTGTTTTAACATTTCACTCATAATTTTAACTGGAGAAGCAACACCTATGATCTTAACTTTAGTTTCTAAGAAGCATGAACCACAGTCAGGAGTTAAGCTGGGTAATTCTTGACCTCTTGAGGCAATTAATTTAGCCTGTTTGAAAAAAAAAAAAAACAAAACCCAAACAAAACCAACTTGTTGCAAATTCTTTTGACTAGTCTGGCTCCTAAGTGGAGAAAGGCATACCTTGACATTTTAAAGTGTTTTTAAAAGCATCTATGTTCTGAGCCCTTTCATCCTTGCATATCTTCTTACCACTTATTTATTTTGCAAGAGGACACCTGCTATTTGTTTTGATCATGGGGGACACCTGCAGCACTGCTGTGCTGTTGGGAATGAGACTCTATTTGATGAAATGAACCTAAAAAGAATAAGAGTTCCTCTTGATGTAGCAGGCATGTGATCATAGATTTGGAGAATGCTCTTGCTATCTGTTTGTGTAAAGAACCTATATGTGATCACTCTTAAAAAGTAAAAACAGCAGCAAAGCTAACTCAAAGGAGAACCCCATAATGGCTCAGACTTTATGAGACCTTATTTTCCTTCTATAATGAAATCATCCCACCTCCTTTTATTTCCCCAGGAGGACCTGGGAGAGGTTGTAACAGAGGTGGTTGTTGCCTGTTGCCATGAAACACAGCTGTTTGCAAAGCAGATAACTCACTGATGAAGGGATTTAATTTTCTTGTAAATGGATGGGATGAAGCACACTCCTGCAGGTCTCAGAAAGAGCTCTGTGTGTGTGTGAGTGTAGGAGGCTGCCTCAGTCATGTTAAATTCATACTAGGTAGCACTTCCAGAAATGACTGGGAAGTAGAGCTGTTGTTGATGCAAAAGGTCACAGACATTAATAGCCTGCAGAACTATTCCAGGGTGCGGAATTATTCACAGCTGCCAAAACACAAAGGAAAAGAATAAAAAAGAATGAGGGAAAGAAAAGGCTTGAAACAATAACATCTCTCTGTTATTACCACTGTTATATTTTGGGGTTTTAAAAAACACTCATCTTGGAGGGGAACGGGGGCATTAATTCTGAGCTGTTTTATGCTTTCGTCTTTTAAACAGCAACATGAAATGTGGAGTTTTTTTGCTCTGCTTTTATTACATTTAGACGCTTTTGTGGAAATATGAACAGCAGTGGGTCTTGATGAGATGCGTGTTCTTCTGACTGAGAATGGCCTTTAAATGGAGACCAGTCTTTTTCTTTTTTTTCTCAAAGGCTCCAAACCAATACAGAAGAGGTGGAGGGTCAGAAAAGGGAAAGGTTGGAAGGGAAGAGGAGGAAAGCAGTGAAAAGGAAGGGAGGTTGTTGAAGATTCAGACAAGAATATAGGCTGTTCTTTAGGATTGAAAATATTTTGATGCTCAAAGAAAATTAAATTCTTCTGTATTTAAGGCTGGTTGTGTACTTGTGGCAGAGACACAGAAGGGAAAGCCATAGCTCTTGAAAGCCTTTATAGAAAAAAAGGAATGAAAAGCACGAAGAATATCAAATGGGAAATTTGTGTCTGTGCTGTCCTCCCTCCTTCCCTCCCTCTCACCAGGACTCACAGCCCCTTATTTTCCTCACAACCCCTTGCAGACAGTCAGGGGTTCCAAGCAGGAGACAGAAAATAACAAAACTCCTGTGTTTATAGTCAGATATATAGCTGGTATGATTTGATAGCCCAAGCTGATAGTCAATGCTAGGCATGATCCTCTTCTATGTACACTGGCATTTATTATGCCAACAAAGTCACAGATCAATCATTTTCACCCCTGCTGCTGACAGATCAGGTGTAGGCTTACAGCAAGTGAGGAACAGTGCAGATTAGGAGCTAGCTCTATTGTTGATTACAAATCACAAAGTCTTTGACTTGCCGAGCAAAATAGGAACAGACATTTTCTCTTTTTCCTTTCTGACTAAAAAATTAAATTACTGTTGTATTTTTAGCCACCCTTTCCCTTCCCACCAACATTTCCCTCCCCTTCAATACAGATCAATAGTTCTGTCCTTTCCAGCAGGTATTTTCAGAACTCCACCAGTCTGCACTCACCCTGCAAAAGGAGAAAGCCCTGGTCCTTATCTGCATCCTCTTAATCTGACAAGTGCACTCCCTGACTGGTTTTAGCTGTGTTTCCTCCATTGTCCCTCCTTCAAAGAAATCTTTGTAGGGATGGCTCAGGAGACAGCCAGTGGTCTGTAACACCTTTCCCTCCTACATTTGCTTCCAGCAGTGATTATCATCTTCTGCTTTATGAGGGAAGCGAGTTCTCTTCAAGCTCCTGGCAGACAAAGTGTCTAAAGGATAGGATTCATTGCATTCATGGATGGTAGCTAATGGGCACAGCTGTAGTGTACTGTGTAGGACTTCAGCTGACATTAGCTGTCTAAAGCTCTGAGAAAGGTATGGACCAAGTGCCCCTTCCTGGAGGTATTTGGGGTTGCATAAAAACTCAGTAGGTAATGGAAAATTATTGTATTAATTTTATAATTTTTTTCTATCCTTGTACCATACCTGCCATGTTTGAGTTGTCTGTGGCAGAGTGCAGTGTGTTGTGAATTATCCCAGCACGTAAGGAAATATGAGCTGGCCTCTAATGAGGGTAACAAGGTTTTTCCATGGTTGTGCAGAGACTAAATCACCTGATGTATGGACACTTAATCAAGGACTTTTCCTAGGGACTTGCAATCAGATGCTGACACAAAAAAAAATCCCAAGCAACACATCAAAGCTAAAATAGCTAAAATAGTTGTTACTATTGATAAGAAGATGCAATGGTTTGTAATAGTTTAACCAATGTTCTAAATATCGCATAAGGGGTGTACATTAGTTTGTCCAAATGATCAAATAACTGTCCCTCTGAATTAAAAAGGGAAGGAGACAAAAATCCAGTTCAGCAAATCCTTTTTCTTCTAAGGGAGAGAAAATAAGAGTCTCTATTCCTGTTATGTGCCTGCTACTCTCTCACCTGCCCTTTTCTTTCCTCTGGTCACTGGTAATCAAAACATCCAGGGAATCTGAGACAGGCTTGATGGGGAATTAGCTCCCATGTAAATGTTGTCAGCGTGCCTGCCTGACTCTGAATATCAGTTCATATCTTGCAAGGTGATGAAGAAGGCTGGATAATTTATATTTAGCTTCTCTTAAGTGGCTGCTGTTTGCTGGAGCATTGATTGTAGTTGTGGGTGTATATAAGGGATGTGCAGAGGGTGTGTGTGGCACTCTGAGATGAAGATGATTATCATCTAAGGAATGCTCAGGGATGGCAGTCAACCCTAACTTTTAGCTTCTGTAAATCATGACAAAGAGAGTTCAAAGAAATCTCTTACCTGCATCACACTTCCACTAAACTTGATGTGGAGTACCTGGATAGAGGTATCAAGGATCAAGCAGTAGTCATTACTAGAGCAGTGGAGATTTCACCACTGCTGGCAGTTAAATCTATTTTTGTAAAAGTATAGAAACATTTCTATAGTTATGTTAATATTATAATATATAATATAGGTTATTAGAACATAATCTATATTAATAGTAATTCAGCTGCCTGTGTAAGAGTTCAAAAAAGATCATAAAATGAAGGATGTTGTTTTGTGGGGTTATTTTTGTTTGTTTGTTGGGTTTTTTTGTTTTTTTTTTTGGGGGGGGGGGCTTTTTTTTGTGTAGTTCTTTTTTTTGAGTGTGTGTGTTTGTGGTTTTGTTTGTTTGTTTTGTTGTGGTGTGGTTTGGTTTGGGTTTTTTGGCAATAACTGAGGGGTGATCCCAGGGGACAGATCCTGTAGCAAACAGGCTGAGGTATCCCTGCTCAATGTCAGTGATCCAAGTGCTGCACTTGATGCTATGTGAAGTGACTATGAGCCCAGGCTCAGAGTGCACCGGAAGTTCCTTGGGATGGCAGGAATCTCATGCATTTGAAATGGTTCTACTTAGCTCTTGCCCAAGTTGTTTTTAACTTTTTACTTCATATTTATCTGTCATTGTGTCAGAAATCATCTCATAACATTCCTGGTGTCACCACTCCAAGCTCCAGACTCGGCAGTACCAAAATTCTGATGCACTGTTTGCCTGATCTCAGAGAGAGTGGATAAAGAAAGCTGAGGATGCAAGCACCACTCACCAGGAGCAATGGGGATTGCACAGGCTCTTTCTGCAGCAGGATTTCCTCCTCAGCATTTAAACAGGGACAAGGAAACTGGTGAGATTCAAATGTACAGTTCAGCTGAGCTGCAAGATTTCCTGGAAATGCTTGTACTTGATTTGCTCAGTCCACGAAGAAAAGTCAGATATCTTAAAGCAAGAAATCCTTAAAAAAATTCTAGTCCCCAGTTTTTTCATGCTAGTGTCTCATCAGGTTCACAGAAAGGACTTTCATGTGACAGAAGAGGCTTTTGCACATGCTATTGCATCCTGTCTTTCCTTGTTTCACAGAAACCATAAGTGTTAACAAAATTTGGAGAAGGCACAGAGTCTAACTGATTACATCCACAGTTTTCTTTCCAGCTCTGTGTTGTCATGCAAGTATTTAGTGAAAGTGCTTCTGAAAGACATAAGGAGGGACATGTCTTAGGTAATGTTTTATATGTTGAAGTTTCATTGAAGTTTCAGCTTACTTGAGTTTGAAATTCACACTAAAGACAATCTGAGAAGAGACAAAGGCATCTGTTGCTTACTGTCAGTATTTCATTCTCATTCAAATCATTGCAGGACAGGTTTGAAACTCAGCTGACATCTTCCTGAGATGTTGACACTGCTTGAGAGTCCCTCATCACTGTGACTTTAATAAAGGGGAAATACTATGGTTTTTCTTCCCTCTGGCACCTTGGGCCAGTGTTTCTGTTTTTGGAAACACCTTGTGCATCAGACTGAGCCACTGGAAGATGTGGTGCAAGTATTTCGGGAGCACCAGCTCTCCATGAGCCTGGCTTTGAGAAACAGCATGGTTTGGAAACTGATCTCTAACACAGTGATGTATAATATGGGAGGGAGGCGTGGGAGGGTCTGCACAGAATGACGGGATTTTGGTTCCCATGACAAACAGCTGCAAAAGGAAATTTTGTCTCACTTTCAGAAGCCAAAGGGCTCTGGGAGAACACCCTGCAGGGCTGACCCTGCCAGGGGCTCTCCTGTTCTGCTCCTTCCCGCACACACGAGCCTTCACGGCCTCTGTCCTGCCTTATCCTGACAGTGCCCAGGAGTTCCAAACACCCCTCCCTGCCATGCAGAGCAGGGCGTTGGCAGATGGGAAATCTCTTTGTGAGGCTGTCTTTGTGTGCAGGCGCTCTCCGAGATGGGTGACCTCAGGGAGACTCGGGAGACAATAAAAGGCAGAAAATCTTTCAGCTGGTGTCATTTAATAATGAAAACACATTTCAGCTCCTCATTTGCAGCCACATGGATGGGCTGCCTTTTTCACTTGAAAAAGAAATCTTCCAGAGAGGAAGAATAACCGCTGTTTTTGAAAGAGTTTTGCTACATGAGCTGTAACAGACTGACAGCACTATAAAGCCATTTATAGATCCATAGTTTCAGACCAGGATGCTCAATAAAGGCTGATAGAGTAGATTTATTATGTGAATTTAAGTTAACTTATGTAAAGGCACTGTTTCTCTTGGAAATCTGGTTCTTTTCCCCCTTTTCTAAAGCAGTTTTTCCAAGAAATACTTTGACACTTGAATTATTTCTCCAATGCAATGGAAATGGGGAAGGGAGCATCCTTGATTTTCCCATTGGCACTAAATGGGAAGTCACACACTGATAATCTAAGGGTGAAGAAAATGTCTCTGGAGAGTTCTGGTCTTCAGTGGCATTTATCAATCCTCTTTGGCTCCACTGCTTTCACATAGTGACTACTGACACACTCCAGTTATCTTCCCTGAGGTCAACAAACATTTCTCTGGTTCATCTTGGGAATAGAAACAGTGAAACTGCTTTCCTCCTCTTTTTTTTTCTCTGTCAGGGATGATATTTAGCTCATCTTCCTCCTTTCAGTGCTTTAGTTTGATCACTCAACAGTGTCCACCTCATTCAGCTGCCTAAATATGCCTCGTTGAAAACCTGCACCCCTCCTGATCATGAAAGAGACACACGGGACTTGCTTTGCTGCTTTCCTGGGAACGAGGGAAAGTTGTGCTGCCGGCAGCAGTACCCATCTGCTGGCAGGGACTGTGGCTGTGTAGGCATCCCTGGTCCTCACCAGGATGCTGCACGCAGTGATGGGATGAGCTGCTCCTGCTGGAACTGCCTACCAGTGTGCAGTGAGTGCCTCCTGCATTTGACACAGTGTGTAAAGGCTGCAGGATTTGCAGGTTGGGCAGTTTGCACTGAAGGTTTTGCCCACAGGTACAGATATAATGTCAACTCTCTCAGGGAGAGACTTCTGTGACTGGGAAAGTGGTAAAAATATCTTAAATGTCTAAACACTGGGCAATTTACTAATAATGAGATATATTTGATATAATGGCCCACAGCTTATTCACACCCAAGGCTTGCTGTGAGTACTACAGTTCTTCTAATGTAGCAGTGCAGAATAGGACATTATTTCTTCTAAATGTGTAGATATAAAAAATAAAAGTCTTTTGGCAAAGGAATGCCGTGCTATTCAGCAAAGAGCTGCAGCAAACCACTTACTCCAGCAAGGAAACAGAGCAAATGTGTTTCTCAGTAGAGGAATGTGTCTTGGTAAACTGAATGTTTTGCCTGGCACAAATGCAACAATGATTAAGAAACTAGAAAGCTTTATAGCTGTGTCTGTTTACACAGGTCAGAGGGTCTTTGTTCAGCGTGGCTAATTATGTTGATTCTCAGAAATTTAGAGGCAACATGAGAAGTATGCTAGGAGTAGCTGTAATGACAATGGATATTAAGGGGAAAATTCCCCTTTGATAGGTTGTCAAGTATTGGAACAGGCTGCTCAGGGAAGAAGTTGAGTCACCGTCCCTGGAGGTGTTTAAAGATGTGTAGATGTGTCACTTAGGGACATGATTTAGGGGTGGACTTGGCAGTGTCAGGTTGGTGGTTGGACTTGATGGCTTTAAGGGTATTTTCTAAGCTAAAGGGTTCTGTGGCAAGAGTAACAACAATTGGGAAATTGTGCTGCACATCACATCTTTCTTTTGGCTATGAAGTAATTGGTTTTTGCATAAAATGTTCACCATGCTTGCCCGAAGTCTGTGTTCAAACACAGCAAAAGTCCTTTGGAGGCTTGCTGGAAGGGCAGTTTGGATATTTTGTTGTTACTAAAACCCTCCTGTCCGAGTTTGAGTTTAGGCTGGTGTGTACAGGTCATTCAAAAAGATACCTTCTAACAGGAAAAACCTTTGCACAAGGGAAAAATCAGTGCAAAACATGCTAAAACCTGAATTGTAGGGGGAAAAAAATCACAGAAAGATTTGTTTTGTCCATTCAAATCAAAGATTTGTATCTGGCTTTGTAAAGTTTCAGGCATCCCAAATTTTCCTTTTTAAATATACTACCAATAGGTACAAAGGAGGTTTCGCTTCTTGCAACAGGATAACTGTATGAGTAGAGAGTTATGTGAGGCTCCCCAAGTCCATCCTGCCAGAGAAATGATAGGGCAGCCTCCTGGGTCAGTGTGTGCAGTGCTTTTTGATAAATGGCCTGAATTTGTGGGTAGCCAGCAATAAAAACTGGCAGATTTACATTCTTTTGAGCACTCAAGCAGTCACCAGGGAATATGTCAGCTTAAAGCATTTGAAAATTCATGAGCCAGAATTCCAAAATGATTGAGGAGTTTGTGTGAATAATGATTAGGAAAAAAGTTGTGATCCTTTGCTTTCTGATGCTTTAAACTATATATAACCACAGTTTGGTTTTCTTTGATTGTTTGTTTTCCACTGACCACCTGCAGTTTGTTGTGAGGCTCACCTTTCACATGAACACCTCGTTGCACCAGAATAAGATTGGAAAATGTGAGTGCTCATGGTAAAACTCATGAAAAATTATTGCTGTTCCACTCAAACGCTTTGGGGAAGAGATTATACGATATTTTGGATACCTAAACTCTAGAGTCAACCCCAGTTTTTGCAGTGTGGCTTATTGTAATCAGCAAGACATTCATGTTTTCCACCTTTGCCTCAAGTTTGCTCTTCAGTCTTCAGCTCCCTTGTGACTACCAGCCAGGGCTTGGAGATGTCACTGTTGCATTTCACCAAGACAGGTGCAGACACTTTTGTACTAATCTTGCCACTGGCTTTTCAGACAAAATCTACCAGAGGTCCATAACCTTCCAGATTGGGAAAAGGGAGATGGGCTTTGTTTGTGCCCAGGTTTGTGTGCATGTCCTGGCTCAGTATGAGCCCAGCACTGCCCGCATTACCGGCAGCTCTCACTTGAGGGCCACAGATCTTCAGTTTAGCAGCTCCTCAGATTTATTCACTGCAAAAGAAAGGCAGCAGGACTGCTCTCTGTCTCATGGTAGCATTAATTTTCAAACAGAAGGCAGGATGATCAATAACCTATTCTTCTGGCAGTTTTACTTAGTTTATTCCTGTGTCAGATATTAGTTCCCTCAGCAATTTTACCACCTGCAGGGTTGATGTCATCCATTCAGTGTGGCTCGACTGTTGTCCCTAACTCTAGTGTGTCACACGTGTCTCTGTGAGGTCCTGAGCCACAGCAGAGCTTGGCATGGTAGGTAAGATTAAATAATTCAGAGCTGCATGTAATTGGCCATCCCTGAACTAAGCAATCATTTGTGATTTATCCCAAAGCATTCAGCAAATGCAGCTGTTTCCATCCGCCTGTACTGCTCTGTTAAGTTAGGGAGCTGCAGAGGCTGAACCCAGCAGTTCTGCTTGCTACAAGCTGTGCTGTGGCATGCTACTCTTTTGCTGAAAGAACTGAAAGGTCAGTTTTGAGGTCCTTATTCAGAAAGGTTAAATAAAAAAGGCCTCCCTAATAAGAACATAGGTTTAGTTTTTGTTTTATCACAAAAAGGAATATTGCCAAAGCAAAAGCACCTGAAATTAATGAAATGAAGACCTTAAGGTCACAATTCCATTTTTCTCATTTAGAACAGGACTAGCAAAAGTTGCTGAACGGACCAAGAAGGATTCCTTTGCAACCACCTAAAGCATGGGCTGTGCCTGGCAGAGGAACTGCGTGTGCATCTGCCTTTCCAGCTCTGACCAAGGAAGATGTCTGTGCCTCATGCTAGGTCTGTCATTTAATACTGTTCAAAACCATAGAACATAATGTAATTTTATACCGTTAAGCAGCAGCAGACAGACAATGAAAGAAAAAATGGACAGTCTGTAACCTCATAGAACAATCACATTTTTGTGGCAGATTTTCACTGTATCTCTCTTTTTCTCTTGTTTTTCCGAGTATTTATCTACATGGAAGAGGATCTCTGTTTCCTGAGAGATCATCTGTCCCTGCTGCTTATACCCTATTTGATGCCATGATCTTGGTTGCTGTGGAAATGATTAAGCTGTCATCAACAAATTCAGATGGGGAATCAGCTCTGGGAGAAGATGACACAACATTCCTTCTTCTATGCAAATGTGTGCAGTTAAGAATGGCAAACAAACAAACAAGCAAAATATAGAGGCAAACACCCTTTTGCCTCCCAATTCACTATTCAGACTGAGCAGACTTTTAAATAAGCACATTTTTCCAAGGGGGTGTCAGAGGGTGCCTAGAAAAAGTCACCCACTGCTGTGGAAGCGGCAGAAGGGGGCTAGAGCCCAGTGAATGCCTTCTCATCAGTTTGGCTTAAAAGGGTACAAACTCCAAAACAGATGCCAGAACCCCTTTTGACCTGAGCTTTAAGCATGCCATGACAGAAGCAATAAGTTGCACAGGTAAGTAAGAGCAGCACATTTTTTGTGAGTGCAAAGAAATATGCAGCAGGCAGAGCACCAGAACTGCGTCCTCTGCCCTTAAATAGCTGCCCAGGGTTGTGTTAAGCACAGCAGTCACAGTGGGAAAAGTGATGCTCCCAGACATTAGATGAGGTTACATTGACTCAGGAAAATGAAATGCCTCCCAGAAGTATCTTTGGATTTCATTAATATGTGTTCAGAGTAGATGGCTATTCTCCAAAGAGGACTGGTGTTAACCAGCACCTGATTGCATCTGGAATTGCACAGGGGATTTTTCACTGTTTGGTGAATATAAATGGGGAGCGGGTCACCTAGGTTGTGTTGTTGTAGTTGTAATTAGAAAGACAAACTGTGTGGGAAGAGAAAGTCAACAATGATCCTGATAATTAGTTTAATACCGCTGTGCACGTCTGCTGTGTTCTTTGAAGTCTGCAATGCCTCTGTCTCTGTGGTAGGTGTAAATACCTTAGAGTAAGTCAAACCCAGCTACTATGACTTTCCAGTCTTCGCAACACTAATGTCTCAAATATAGGCTGTATTCAGGAAAGGGTCAGAAAATACTAAAGAGGAAAAAAACTAGAGGTTTTTTTCATTGGAGAACTCTCCTAAAATTTTGGGGCTTTTTTTTCCAGGATCTCCTGGATATAAAATTCAAAGCCTTGAGCTGCTCTTTGCCTCCAGCTAAAATTATACAAAGCAAAAGGAAAAGTTGATATGTGACTAAGATACTCTTATTCAGACATCAATAGGACTTTATAAGGCATCAGGGTTATATAGATTAAGGCTGATACCATGAAAATCTTTCCTGAACTTTTAAAATAATTCTTGATGCTTTCAGAAATTTTTTGAGGGTGTTTCCTCTCATGAGGGTGTTTCCTCTCAAGATATATGTGCTGCTTCTTTGTTCTTTCTGATGACAACTTCTCAGAGAGGACACGCCCGAGACATGTTTTGAATCAGGGACTTCGTTCTCTTTAGGTGATGCTGTGAAACAGTACAGACAATTCATTTTGGGTGTCATTTTTGTTTCTTGTTTCCTGATGCTATTTGGGGGCATTATGGGGATGTTTGGGTCCCAGGTTTTAAATACCCACCTACATCTTTGAACACTTTTTTGAAACATTTCCACAGTAACTTTTTTAAGTAGCAAAATGTTGTATTGCAAGGTGAAAATAAGCACTTGCACAAAGGGTAGGGGGTGAAACGAAATGTCACACTAGGTGATTCCTTGCTTTTTGAATCCACAGCACGCAGTATTTCCTGGCTCACTGGTGAGGTTCCAGATGCCTGGAAGCTGGCCAATGTGACACCCATTCATAGTAATAGTGGGAAGGATGATCCCAGTAATTACACACCAGTCAGCCTGACCTCAGTAAGGTTACGGAGCAGTTTGCACTGGTGCCAGCATGCAGCACTCACAGGATGGCCGGGGCACCAGGCACAGCCAGCGAGGGTTTAGGAGGGGCAGGTCGTGCTTGACCAACCTGCTCTCCTTTTATGACCAGGTGACCTGCCTGGTGGATACAGGAAAGGCTGTAGATGTTGTCTATTTGGACTTCAGCAAGGCCTGTGACACTGTGTCCCACAGCAGTCCCTGGAGAAGCTGCTGTGGCCTGGACAGGAGCACTGTGTGCCGGGTGAGGAATGGCTGCATGGCCGGGCCCAGGGTGTGGCGGTGAAGGGGCTGCACCCAGCTGGGGACAGGCACCAGTGCAGTCCCTCGGGGTCTGTGCTGGGGCCAGCTCTCTTCAATATTTTTATTTATGACACGGATGAAGGTTCTGAGTCTTTTGTTAGTAAATTTGCAGAGGACACTAAGCTGGGAGCCTGTGTCGCTCTGCTGGAAGGGAGGAGGGCTCTGCAGGGGGACCTGGAACCGTTGGATGGGTGAGCAGAGTCCAGTAGGATGGAGTTCAATAAGTCCAAGTGCCAAGTCCTTCATTTTGGCCACAACAACCCCTGCAGTGCTACAGGCTGGGGGTGCTGTGGCTGGACAGTGCCCAGGGGAGAGGGCCCTGGGGGTGCTGGTGCACAGCCAGCTGAACAGGAGCCAGCAGTGTGTCCTGGGGCCAGGAAGGCCAATGGCCCCTGGCCTGGACCAGGAATGGAGTGGCCAGCAGGAGCAGGGAGGGCATTCTGCCCTGCTGAGGCCACACTCTGAGTGCTGTGTCCAGGGCTGGGCCCTCAGTTTGGGAAGGACCTGGAGATGCTGGAGCACGTCCAGAGGAGGCACCGAGACTGGAGAGGGGCTGGGAACACAAACCCTGTGAGGAATGGCTGAGGGAGCTGGGATTGAGCAGCCTGGAGAAAAGGAGACTCAGGGGTGACCTTAGCACTGCCTACAGCTCTCTGAAAGGGGCTGTAGCCAGGTGGGGCTTGGTCTCTTTTTTCTGAGAACAACTGACAGAACAAGAGGACACAGAGTCCTAAGCTGTACCAAGGGAAAATTAGGTTGGATGTTAGGAAAAAGTTTTTTACAGAAAGAGTGATAAAGTACTGGAATTGTCTGCCCAGGGAGGTTGTGGAGTCACCATCCCTAGATGTGTTTAAAAAAAGACTGGATGTGGCACTGGGTGCCATGGTCTGGTTGAGGTGTTAGGGCTAGGTTGGACTTGACAATCCTGGAGGTCTCTTCCAACCTTGTGATTCTGTGATTCTGTTATTGTGTGTTGCAATATCTAAACTTCTCATTAAATAGCAGGCAAAACAAACATTCCTTTTCTTTGTTTTTGTGGTGGGCTGAAAATTGATTTAATCTTGGATCTAGTCAAAAGTACCAGGCTCTATCTGCCTTCTTGTTTTATTCTGCAGTCTTTTCTCTTGCAAGTTTTGCAGCTGTGTGAGTCCACTGACTTCAGGCGAATACTTATTTACATCGAGCACAAGAGAGGTAGCCAAGTCATTTGCAGTGATATGTGAGAAAACCAAAGAGTACAAGGTAGGCTTCTCCTCAGAACCTGATGTTATTCCATTAGAAATATCACAGGAATTGGTTACATGGCCTCCTTTTTCCCACTGCCTTTTAAATGTCATGCTGCAGTTCTTGGTTTAGTAATGGGACACACAGCACTTCCTGAGACATCCTGAAGAACAAAGAGTTATCACAGGCAGGCCAGTGAAGGGGAACAAGGAGAGGCTTAGTCCCTTGGCAAGACTACAAAATGTCTTGTTTTATGACAGAAGCTGTCAAACACTGCACAGAAATGCCTCAGAATTAATATATTAACAGTTAGCACAAAAGGTCCTTATCTGTGACTAGGAGATGTCATTACAGAAATAATGCAAATATTGATAGCAGTTAGTCATGGGACTCTCCGTGTAGTTTTCCCTTACCCTTATATGCTTTCTTTTTTTACTTTTTTTTCTTTTTTCTTTTTTCTTTCTTTCTTTATGGAGAATTTTTTTTCACAATGTCATTTCCTTTAAAAAATCAGTGGCTTCCATGATAGGTCTTGGCAACTTGGAAATTTTATCTTCATCATACTTTAGTACAGTGGTTTAGTTCTTGAGGATATCAAGAGTGCCTTATGTAATGAATGCTTCATGTGTTTTAGAAACTTTTTAGTAGATGAGTCCAGAAGCAGAAGTTCACAAACTGGCAGGGAGAATGGTCACAGCAATGGTCCCATCCAAGGGACTGAGGGCATGTGGGTCACTGTTGATGGAGCAACTTAATTAAAGTGGGGCTCTTTGGGGGGTTGCAAACCTCTCATATTCTTCTCATGGCTAATGTAGGAGTAAGTTTGCCACTAAAAAAGTAAAAGTGCTACTGACACCTAATTCTATGGAGAGTCCATGGCCATTGGTCATTTGATGACCTGTCAGCATCTTGCCAAATGGCAGAGGGAAGTATTGTTTTACACCTGTGGGAGAGCTCAGCAAATGCTCATGTTCTCTCAGAGGCTGCATGTTCCCAAGGAGTAAATATTTGCGGTGTCAAATCCCCCACACCAGTTACTGTCTAAGTCCCCAGGCCTGTGTAAGTGGGTTTGTTTGGTAGGCAATTTTTCAGTGCTTCAGCACCCTTGTTCAGAGCAGTGAACATGGTTCAGAGGACAGGACTGTCCGCAGCCCATAAGCCTAGTGCATCTTCTTCCTGCTTTTTGTAGCATAGGAGAGGTTTGATGGATTGCTTTTGGTTCACATAGTAAACATATCCCATTAAAATCAATCTTGTGAATCTAATGTTTGTCTAATAGATTGCTTTCCTCACATCTCAACGTATTTAACTCCTAGTAAAGAGTTTAGGCCTCTTGGGAGGACTCACTGTTGTTTGGCATCTTCTTAGCATGATTAGAAACACAGATCTTACAGGAACAACATCCTCTGTACTGGAGCTGTTTGGTCAGATGCAATTCATGCCCTGAAATGGGAGGTTTAATCAGGTTTCCTCATTCTGAGAATCAGACCAATGGGATAAAAAGCTTATCCCTTTTCCCTTGCTGCAGCCTTGCATCCCAGTGCACTGGTCCATGTGGGTTCCTGCACCAGGGGCAAAGCCTTGCAGCAGATGCACATGGGAGGGGCCACGTCCCAGCTCTGATGGCACAGAGCCACTGCTCCTTTTCCTCTCCTCCTCCTCCCTTGCTGGAAGCATACCCACTGAAATCCAGGTCTGGCAGAGAGCTGGTGCTACCCCTGGACTACCAAACCGTGGGGCAAGGGAGGTTGACTGCTAAAATACGGCCCGGAGGCAGATAGGGCTTTGACAAGATGTAAAATTGTTTGACATCTTGATTGGGGCTAAGGGACCCTTAGCAACACAGAGCTGGGGACTGGCAGAGCTCAGCAAATGCTACTGTGTGTCAGCCTGGTTCTACCATTCTTTCCAGGTGAGGAAAAAAAATGTCTCAGGTGAGAGACTGGGAGCTCAGTGGCGAATCGAGAAACAGAAGACATCTAAGAGCACTGTTCTCTCTGCTGCACTCAGAGCTCAGCGATCATCCCAGGTAGGTCCTACTGCTCCAGGCTTTGAAAGTTTTGTTTGTTTAGTTGGTTGGTTTGAAGAGAAACCTAAGATGTAATCACCATACTGTCCCTATCTCTGTTTTAAGCAGCAGCAGAGATGAGTTGATTACACCAATCCCCCTGAAAGTATGGAGCTTATACAAGACAGGTAAACAATTACCCAAGGATTTTTTTATCAGAACAAAGTAAATTCCCTCCCTTCAATCTCTTCATTAAAGCAACATTTTTCTTTCCTGGTTTACTCAGGTTTACTCTGTGCTGATGTACTACTCATCTAGATTTCATCTCCATGGGATTACCTTGCTGATCTGTAAATACAGGTATGTCTAGCAAAGGGCAAATCCATCCTGAGATTTAATGTTTTGAAAACTGAATCATCAAACCACAGCTTCTGTGTCTTCACTGTAACATTCTAGCCCCATCAGTGTTGTGTATGCTTCATTCCAGGCAGCAGCTCAAACAGAAAATAAATTATTCAGACTGAAAGTCAGAGGGCAGTAAGTTTCCAGAGTTGCCAGAATTTGGTTACTCATTGACGCCTTTGTAGAGGCAGCATTCCAAGGGGCAGTTTTCATGTAAACACTCTCTCCTTCAAAGTCTTGGGAGCTATAATAGCTCACCTTCTTCCAGCTGGAAAACAATACACTTGGTTTCTGTTTTTCTGGTTTCTCTATGAAATAAGGAAAATAGAAAGAACAATATTAAAGAGAAATAAGACAAAACCCTCAGAGAATCTCAGCACAAAAAATAAAAAATACAAAAAATTAACATGAAGCTCCAGATGTGTATTTGTCGAGTTAGCAGCAAATATCTCAAGAGCCAGGAATTCATTGTTATTGTGCAGATTCAGAAATGCTGAGATGAAAATCAAGCAATTGCTTAACAAACACCTTGCACCAGGTTCAGCTCCAGGCAGTGGATTTAGTGTTCTTATGATCTGTTTGGTTGTCAACATTTGAATCTGATGCTCAATGTTTTGGCAGTTATGCCACAGAAATCTGCTGCGTGAGCAGTGTGAAGGGGCCATATGGGTGCGCAGGCTGGTGAGTGTACACAGCAGTTTTATTCTTAAGGAGAGCTTTGTGTGGCTGCAGTGACACAATTCAAACCAGCTCCCAGCTGATTCCACACCCCTGCTCCCTGTGTGCCTGAAGGATGCTGTGGGATTCTGGAGTCCCACAGATCAATTGTGGTGGTTTCTCTCCTTTCCTCTCATTGATGCTGCAACTTTGACAGTTTCATCAAGCACCAGAGAGATCTCTGATGAGCAGAGGAAAGCAGAGGAACTCCAGAGATCCTTACAGAAATAATTCAGATCCATATTCTATGCCTGGGTTCATTTTGGATGTGGTTTCTATGTCTGAATGATACATGGATAAGTAAAAAGTATCTTTCTAGAACCCAGTTTATGCAAGCAAAATCTGAGATAGTACACTTCTCTTCCAGAAGGCAACTTGAGAAAAACAAAACAACCAACCAAACCACAGCCTTATAATAAGTTGATTTTTTAATACCTTGATTTGCCTTTGCCATTCCTTCTTTCCCAGTTTTTTGCTGAATACTTTCTCAAAGACACATATATTCATTTAAAGTTATCTATTTGCTAATTTATTTGCAAAAATCCTTGCAAGAATAAGAATCATATCATTATAGATGCTGATTAGTGGCATATCTCAAGCTCAATAGTTTTGTCCTTTTGACTGAATGTATCTTCTGACTCAAGGCTATATGTAGCTGCAGTTGAAAAAGCAAAAAGCAAACTGAATTCCACTGATTGAATTTAATGTAACTTCTAGAAATCAAGGGAAAAGCTTTAATTTTCTTCAGACATACAGAAATCAGATACAAAGAATGAAAAGGTACTTTTCAGCTTTAAATGTGCCTTTTCTGTTCTGATGTGTCACTTGGCATATGTCAAAATAATGTAACTGCAGTGGAATTTAAAATCAGGGAGCCGCTGAGTGGTTTGGTACAGCAGTAATTGTTTCCTTTTCAAGTTCTTATGGATCATTATCATGAGTGACAGCAATAACTTTTAGCTGAACTACCAATTGCCAGAAGGGCTATATCATGACCCTCGTTAGTGATGATGTTGGACTGGTGAGGTTCTGTTCAAAATAATACAGTGTAATTGCTGTTTATCCCAGTGGCTGTGCAGGACAGCAAATCTGGAATAAAATGCTAACAAGAAAAAGGGGGTTTTTTGAGCTTACATTCTATTTAACAGAAAGATTGCTTAGACCAAAAATCCACAGGCTCCTGGATCAAGCCCACTGCTGAGCAGAATAAAATCTCAACTGAAAACTGGAATTGCAGTTCTCAACCATATGTTGATTGTTGTGTTTTAAAACCAATTCCAGCCAAAAAATTCCTCAGATTAAGCTGTTCCTATGAGAGACTGAGCACAAGTTCCACCTGAAGGTTGCAGAGCTCTGAGGTACCTACCCACTTCTCACTGCTGAGCTCTCAGAAGGGCTTTGCACTCCAGAAAAGTATTGCTGAAAGAGGTATCACTAAACCGATTTTTCAGGAGGCTTGAGAGGCAGCACCTATCAAATACAGGAAAAGAGAAATTTGAGGCAGCATACTTAAGGCCATTAATAGCCCATAACAGAGACACAGATAAAACAACAAGAATTAACAATGCTGAAAGCAGGATTAACCTTCAATACAGGGTTAGAAGTTGTAATAAAGATGCCATTTCTGAGACTGAGGAGTAATTAGATGAAGTGATCAAGCCAAGAGGGGGAAGATATTGCTACGCTTAAGTTCTTCCTAATCAGTGGAGATTCATTGCAGCTGACTCCAAATTACACTGAATTGAGACAGGTTACTCTGTTGCTGAGGGGGTCTGCAATTAGGGCCTAAGGGATTATTAGGGCATTTTTGAGAACTATGCCTTCTGCCACACTTCATGCCTGACGCCATGCACGAATACTAAACGTGCGTTGAGGAGAGTGCAGCACTAATGTAACAAATGCAATCGATTCTCCTGACTGTGTAAGTTATTAGGAACCTGCAGGTTCGTTAGGGTGAAAGGTTGGGGTGGAGTGGAAACAGCTGCAACTCGTTAAATAATTAGTAGGTGATGGTTAAGAGAGGAATAAAAAAGCCAGAACTCCCCCCTGAGAAGAGACCTTGGCAGGGGACGGGGAAACCGGGAAAGGGTGAGTGCTTTTTTTTTTTTTTTTTTTTTTTTTTTTTTTTTTTTTTTTTTTTTTTTTTTTTGGGAGACTTTTTGGAGTTTTTCTGCTTAAGTTTTTCGGTCGTTTGCCGTTTTAATCATGTGTAAGTAAAAGGCTTAGGTGTATTTACCAAGTGTAAAGTATCATTGTGAGGGGGCTGAGAGTCTAGTGGTTATTGTTTTTTTTTTTTTTTCTCTGAGGAGAATGCTGTCTCCTCCCGTAACTGGAGGTTCTAAATGTTAAATGCTGCTGGCTTGGCTTGCTGGAGTCCCTACGAAGGGAGTCTGCATGCTCTCAGGAAGGTTTGGGAGCCTTAGTTTTGCTTTTCTATTGTGAAAAAATGCTGGTTAGTTTTCTGTCTGTGGCTTCTTTGTGCTAAGAAGTTGTGGTCCCTCCCTCCTCTTCCAGGGTACTATTCTTTTCTCCCTGGAGTTAGCCCTATCAGCAGTGACTGTGTTGGGCCACTCAGCCCCAAACCACTGCCATTCCCAGGGCTACTGTCATAAGAGAAAAGACCTACGGTGCTGGCTGTGATCCCATGAGCCATTCTTTGTTTGGTTTCTTAGAGCACTTAGATCACAAGCTTCTGCTTGTGCTTGAAAACATATTTTGGCAGACTCTTGTGGGGAGCAGGGGCTGCCTCAGTGGATAGAAAATACTGCCCATTTGGAGCTCTGGTATCATGGCATTCCCAAGCATCCTGGACTGCTAACACACTAACAGGATGCCAAATGAATGTAGCTTTTCTGTATGGAGATTTAGGAAGCATAGCATAGAAGATAATTACAAGAGGTTAAGAAGCGAGATACAAGGAAATTGCTGTTTCTATCCAATAGAAATACAATTGTTTAGATTAAACTGAAGAACTATGGGTTGTCATTAATTTATTGCTCTGAGAGGAAAATAAGCTCCCAAATTGGATATAGTGCAGTACTTGGCTTGCTGAGCACTTTCCATAATGACCCATTTGTAATATTCTCCAAGTGCAAGAAGGGGAGGATGATGTTCCTGACTAGACACTGCCTATCGTTTCCTGGATTGGCAATGGGATTGTAACTCGTAAACTGCAAGTTGAAGTGCTCTGCAGCTTTGTGGTAAAAGGGGGAAAGATAATGCTTCTATGAAAATAACCTTGAAGGGTAAAAGAAAACCTACATGCATCCAGGTGCAGGTCCATTAAATGTTCCCATGGTGCACATCATACTAGAAATGTCCAAGCAGGCAGTGTAGTAAAAATGGAAAGAAATATTGTCTGAAGTCACACTATCACCTCACTTTTTGCAGGACTGTTTTTGTGTCAATTAGGTTGATTTTCTTGGCTTTAGTTGCTCTCTGGGTAGTGAAGCAGTAGTCTTGTCTTGCCCTCTGGTCAGGTGGAGAAAATATATCTTCAAAGATATGAGGCTTTTTCTATATAGGAATATTTAATTTCTTTTCAACTTTATAGTTACGTGTGCCATTACTTAACTACAAGCATTTAAAATGTGTAGATTTACTCTGGGAATCATGGAAAAGTTTTTGGACTGTTCTCAGTTCATTGGTATCAGGATATTTAGATTAAAGTGATTTCTAGTGACTTCTGATAACTTCTGGGTCAGCACACTGTCAGGATCTCTGTTACTTTCTTGGCAGATTCCCACAGAACTGGGCACACTTCTAATTTCAGTGACCTTCCACATGTGTGTGTCTGGGGGTCGGGAAATGCACTCAGTCAAAATGAAACATTAAACTATGTTCCTAGGTAAAAGACCGAGATGCTGAAAGCTAGTTGCAGTACTTGGGGTGTAGTTTTCATGAAGATCTTATTTTAAAATAAATCAGACACTCATTTCTCTTAGAGAGACATAGCACTTATTGCTTTTTTTGTTTCCTTTCCTCAAGTGCTTGTTAAATTCTGTAGAATTTAAATGGAAGCGCTTATATTACTTTCTTTCCAATATTTTTCTCAAAAATAAAATGAAGATCTGAGACTTAAGCTCAGGCTTAAGTTGTGTTTTTTTAACAAGAGTAAAATATGAGTTTGGGTGCAGCCAAGACCAAGAATTTGCTTCCTAGGAGGTCCACCTTATAAAAGTATAAGGACACATAACAGTAGCAGATAGCCAAAATCTGCATTTAAATAGATTCATGATGGGGCAGATTACCTCTTTACACAGATTTTCATCTGTGTGAAGTTTGATGTTAGTTTGGGTTTTTTATAGTTTAAATCTGAAGTTTTGTGATGGAGGATTAGTGGGTACCTGCAGGAATTGGGATGATTTACTTGGTTCTGTACTGGATGTTGCATTGCTGAGGGAGTGTGGCAGGACCAAGAGAGAGTACTGTCCTAAAGCCCTGAAATGAAGTAAAACATAGTTCTCAAGTTCTTTGTGTCAAGAAGACCCTAAGCAAAGGGAATTGACAGTTTTAATCAGACCACATACATATAGAGCTCTGAATTAGATGGTGTTTTGAGGTACATTTTTAGTGCTGCTTGTGTGTATTTGACTTATATAATTAGGATTGAAGTGGGTGTGCTTTCTGACAGTGCACTCTCCAAACAGCAGCACTGATAAAAATGAACCAAGAGTAAAGAATTTTTCTAAACTGTGTTTATAATTGGGAGAGAGAGGGGAGGCAGAAGGAAAGTGAGTGCCTTGTGGGCTCTAAAAGCAGACAAAATAAACCCACCTTTTTTTCATTTTTTTTCATTACTCTAGCTTGGAAGCAGAGCCTGCTGCTCTGGTCAGCTCATGCCTGTGGCCAGGGCCACCTCCTGAGCCGTGTCCATCCCTGTGTTGCTGTGGGGGCAGAAGTGTCACCATCTCATGCCTCAGCAGGTGTGGGTGGGCAGCAGCTCCTGCCAGCATCACCTTCCTGAGGGCTCTGAGGGGTGCTCTGTGTGTGTTTGTGTGTGTTTTGGTTCGTTTCTGTAGTGCAGAGGGTGCCAGGGCTCCCTGCTGTCACTGTGGGGCTCTGGGAAAAGCTGGAGTTGTGGCATTGGTGGAAGGGCTCTGTGGGGGCACCTGGAGAAACAGGGAGCAGGGGATGGGCTGGGGCCCTGAGATAGAGCTCTCCGCACCTGTGGGATCCAGGGGCTGGCTCTAGGGCATTATTCCACAGTTTTCTTCACTGAAAGAGTGGTCATGCACTGGGACAGGCTGTGCAGAGAAGTGGTGGAATCATCCCTGGGAGTGTTCAAAGAAGTGTAGCTGTGGTGCCTAGGGAAATGGTTCAGTGCTGGACCTGGCCGTCTTAGGTTAATGGTTGAACTTGATCTTAGAAGGGTTTTCCAGACTTAATGATTCTGTGAGGTGAGAGGGTGCTGTGGGACAGCAGGGCCAGGGCAGGTGGTCTTTGAGTCCTGCCACAGAGTGCAGCTGCTTTTGAATCTGAACTGGTTCAAGCAGTTCCTTTTATTGTTTCCCTCAGTTAACATTTACTTACAGGCTTCCTCAGATGCTGCAGAGGAAGTCAGTCATGATGAACTGCTACAAGGCACAGGAGCAGTACAAACTATCAGGAAATAACAGTTTCTGTGACAGGATTGGAACATGAAGCTCTGAAAATACAAAAGGGTGGCATCAAGTGTCAGAAATAATACTGCTTTGAACTTTAGAGCCCTAGAAATTCCTTTTCTATAATTCAAGCTGTTTAGGATCATAAACAGTTATCCTCAGTACTGCTGAAACCACTGCGACACACGGATCATCATTTTGATGTTTGATGCCTGTCATGCATCAGAAGGCAAACACAATTACAGATCAGAAATATCTCAGAGCTGTTTAAGTAGTCAAGGTTAGTCACAGGATGCTTTTGATGCTCTTCTCTCTCATGACTGTAGTTTTTAGTGTAGTGGGGATGTTCTAGTTAAGGTTTGAGAGATGATTGTTGGAGAAACAGGGCAGACACTTCAACATATACTTCTAACAAATGACAGAGTTGGTGTCCTCTTGTCAAACTGTGGGGAGATGATCAGTAGTACGGTGGGCTCTGGGAATTTAAGGTGAAAAGGTAACATTTCATTTTGGAAGAAGAGGAATTTTTAAATGAGCCTTGTGCTGTTTAGGTCATGTTTCTCTGTTACCGTTCATCAAGACACCCTGGTTTGGATTCTCTGTCAGTGATGCAACCCATTGCAAGAACTGCTGTTTCACCACAGTAATTTTGTTTTGTGGTTTGAAAGAAAATGGCTACTATGGTGTTAAAGATTCTTCCATGCATGCTCACCAACATGTGCTGATGTAAGATAGAGCCAAAACTGCCCTTTCAAATTGGCAAAGAGTGTGTGTGCAACAGGTGCGCTGTGTCGTACTGAATCTAATATTTTTAAATTCGTTGGCAGAAAAGGCAAGGACAACATTATCTGTTTTGATTATCAAGCCACAGTTGTTGCTAAGGGCCTTTTGAGAACCTGAAAGTGTTGAAAATCCTTGAAAAGTTTACAGCAGTCCTTGAGAGATTTCCGTCTGCCTCTCTTCCCCACACCCTTCAAAACCAAGTCCTGCATCTTGGTGTTGAGATCAACAGTGATGATCAGATGTTGCTATTATTGCTGCTGTGCTACTCTCTGGGATTGTTTCATCAGTGTGTAAAGTCAGACCACTATCTTCCAAATGTTGTCTGCTCCTTTTTGTGTACAAAATTCCCTTCAAAGACAATAGGATGGTTTGGCAAGTGCAGTACAGCACATGTACAAGCACTTACAGAATGAGCACTTCACACTCATTAATATGCAAGATGGAAAAGCAGATTGTGAAAGTGGAAGCTCAGTGTGGGAAGAGCAATCAAAAGGATTGATTTGGGTCTTTGTTGTTCTCTGTGGCTTAGAGCTGTGTGCAGAGGAAAGAAATAATAAGGAACTGGGTGCTAAAAAAATGTAACACTGAGGGTGACTTTTGGGAGGAGTTTGAACTAGGGACTCAAAAGGTTTATTCAGCTAAAAGTATTAAACAATATGAGAAAGCTGTGTGATCAGTCTGCTAGAGCAATTTCCAGAGGAGGAAAAGGAGGATGAATTGTGGTTGGAATACTAGGTTTTGACCATTGGGTATAATCTAATCTTCCTGATTTAGCTTTGATAAGTTATTTTTCACACCTCTAATTGTCTCCTTCCTTCTTGTTGCCACTTTTATTTTTACTTGCTTTTTGATGTGGAAGCCTTTTATTCTTTAAATAGCAGTGGTCCAAGGACTGAACCATGTCTCTGTCAGGGAAGTGTTGAATTCACGTTGGTCTTTAATACTTTCCTCTAAAAAGATTGTAAGAGCTCCAGTATTTTATACAGTAGATTTAATAATGAAGGTCGGTGTACCATGATGCCTTCCTGAGAAGGAAGTAATGGTTTCTGTTGCAAACCTGGAAATGCCATTATATGCCAGTGTGCTGACATGGTGTGCACACTCACTGTGTGGCTGTTATATTATTGCTCATTTATATAGCAGTAAGTGGAGCTTTTTTCCCTGCTGTAAGTTCCATGTTCACAAGCAAAATACAATAATGCAGGTGACTGATGTTTTGAGCACAGTTTCTGCAGGCTGTTGTTAAAAGAAAACCCAAAACAGCCACCAAAACCCCAAAGAAATGAAACTGAGCTCAGACTGATTCAGAGGCTTCCTCTCATGGCTGGCATGGGCTATGAACTCTTTATGCCATCATTTAGCAAGTTTTCTGGCCACAGAAAGAGAGAAGTCAGCTCCAGCCAGATTCCCTCAAGACTGGTAAAATCAGAGGTTTCTCACCCAACAGCAGGTTATAAGATGGGTAGATGCAAGCTTGGCTGTTCCATCAAACACAGGTGTTGGGAAATGGTCTAAGGGAGCTTCCTTATTTTCCCTGTTTGATCCCCCAGTTGTTAGTGACTGCGTGGAAATAAAGGCTGACTACAAACCAAATCCTGATAAATTTGGAAATTTCACTTTACCAACACTGCACTTTTGTTGAAAGAAGAAAAAAAAAAAAAACAGAAAAATATTGTGTTTCAAGGCAGTATTTTTAATTGGAATGATATATGAAATATAGGAGGTAAAGATGAAAAGGTTAATCAGTGTGCTGAAGACACAGCTGATAAAGCAGCTTTACTATCAGCAGAACTAAAGTTAGATTTCTATAGTGAATATATATTGTGGTTCGAATTTTCTTGCAGCAGCTAAAACATTTTTTGTTTGGAGTTTCAGTAATGGCCCTCTTTTGCATAGACTCCAAGACTGGCCTATCATGAATTGAGCTCTCATTACAGCCTTTCAGGAAGTAATTATTAGGAATTACCTCCTTTTCTGGCTGTGGTTCCATTAAATGTTTAAGTATTTAACCTTGTCAGACCTTGTTGTCAGATTTAACTGAAATGAGTCATTGGATTCAGGGGATATCCTGTCCCTTGGTCTTGCTATGGAGTGGCTAAAAACACCTGTTAGACTTTTTTTTTTTTTTTTTTCTATTACTAGCTAAATGGCTTTAATATTCACAGCAATATCCTGCAACAGGTAACTTAAGGTGCCAAAAATAACAGGCTACATTTCAACCAAATTTTTGAGTGACCTCTACTAATCTGTGCATATGGAGGGAAATATACAGTAAGATGTAGGTTATTGTTCCCATCACAATCCCTACATGCTGTATTATTCTGGTACAATTTAACAGTTTTCAGTTTTGTCTGCTGGGAGAGCTTTTTGAGTTACTTTTGGGTTTTGTGAAGATCTCAGGATATGGCAGCTGTGCAATGTCACTTGTCATACTTAGGCATAATGAACTGCTGGCTGGAGTGCTGCAGTGGCAAGGACAGAGCAGGCTGCTGCATTGTCTGTTCCTGTCTGGAAGGGCCATTCCAGTCCGTGTCCTGCTTCTCCTTCCATAAAAGTGGAAGCTGCTATTGTAAAAGCAGCCAGGTTCTTTCAAAGTGCAGCCTGCTCCTCCTAGGGTGGGGTGCACATCTTCTGTCCTGCGGAGATAGCTGCTGCTGCCATGTCCTGGGGGTAGGGGGGAAAGAAAAAGATGGATTTGCCTTGTTGGTTTTGTTTTTAAAATACTTAAAAGGAAACAAACTCAAACGAAATCCCCAAACCAAACTACAGACACCAAAACCCCCCCACCATACCCCCACCCACCCACAAGCCCAAAACCTTCAGCTGATTCCAGGACCATTTTGTTCTGGCAGTGCTACACAGCATAGTGAGAAGTGAGCAGATACATTGGATGAAATTAATGAGCTGGAGGAAATCCAGGCATGCTGCTCAGCTGAATGGGGACACAAACCTGTTTTACACTGCAGAGGGCTGTGGTGTTGAGCCATGGCAATTTGTCCAGTCCTGAGCCTGAAAATCTGCAGACACTCCTGCCTTTTGTGTGCTGTGTCCCATGGGATTATCAGCTTTGTGCCACGAGATGGAGAATTTCTGTTGAGAATGAGTGTGGTGAAAGGAAAATTCAGTTCTCCACAGGCACCTTCACAACTTTCTGACTGACAAACGTGTGCTAGAGAAGGCTGAGGGACTGGAATGTAAAGTCTTTACAGAGATAGGGGAGATGGGAAATTGCAGTACAACCTGAGTCATGCGTCTCACTTTGGAAAACAAATATTTCTGTAATGTTAATTTCCTCTTGGGTTTTCTCTGCTGGTTAAAGGTATTCTGAAGTGGTTTGATGGACCATGGAGCTGATTAAGAGGTGATGCACTCCAGGCCTAACTTGGTGTTCATGTTCTTCCTTCCACATATGATGGGCCTTAACAGTTGGCAGTGTGGCTTTAGAAAAAAGGGAAAAAAAGCCCTAAATATTTTTAATAGTAGAGTAAGGATCTTTTGTGTTTATGGAACATTTAATTCTAGATCTAGCATTTCATAACCATCTTTAAGCCACCCCCAGGGCCTTGGGAAGCAGTTTAATGGTATGTTTAGGAAACTAAGGGAATGACAAGAACTGTTGTCCCGATTATAGACATGGCAGGTGATAAGATTTGAATCTATGGTGGCTACTTGCTTTTAAAAAGAAAGCTGTTTTCATAACTTAGATATTTCCTATTAACCTTCTGAAGTTTACAGGAACAAAACTCTCTTGTTATAGAAACTTATCTTTTATTTTAATCTAATGTACAAAAATTTTTAATTGCTTTTATTGTTTCAGACAAGTCACGCAGATTTAAGTAGAAGTGTCAGAAATTAATTAGCATAATTAACAGGGAGATATGCATAGACTGTTTTAAAGAACTTAGGTTTTGTCCTCCAGCGAAATCTTTTAGTCTTTTAATTTGAGAAATGTTTTCCCTTTGGATCTGAGTGACAGGAAAATTCATCAGCTTTTCACCCTAAGTCACTGGTTCAAGTATGGCTCAGGTTAGTAGTAAGTGAAAGTCATATTTCCTAATGCATGCTCAGTGATTTGGAACATGGTTCTGAGGGCCAGAGGCAGCTGAGGTGCCCAGAAACAGGGCTTGCTGGTCTAGACCTCAAGCACTCAGTTCTCAGAGGAGAGAAGAGCTCCTGTGCTCTCTGTGGTGCCTAGGGTGAGTTGAGTGCCTGAACACATGGCTCTGTGCCCCATCTGGAGAGGTGAGCGTGCACAAACTTGCTGAGAAGTGAGAACCTACCACCAACAGGGAGAACGTGTTGGTGAGAAGGACATTACTGAAATTTTGTCCCATCCCAGGGGTCAGCTGCCTGACTTCACTGTCAACTATTTGTTGATAATGACAAAAATGGGGCACTTCCCCTCATAGCTGAGTGTTCTAGTGGTGTTTTGCATATCCTGGGTCTTCTGTGGCTCAGGTTGCCAAATTCTTTCCTGGAATGGCTTCAACCGGAAGCAAATCTGCTCAGTCACTCCAACTTAACTCTTCTGCCAAACACTTGTTCTGGGATTAATGCAAGCCTGCTGTGAGATGTGGGTTTGCAGTCCCTCAGGCAGGGGAGAGGGCTGAACCAGGGTCTCCTCTTTTCAGATTGAGATCTCCAGCAGCTATGAAGACTGCTGTAAATAGAGGGGATATAGTTCATCCTTGCTCTCTTGCCCTCTGCCTGGGCAGTTAATATAAAATGTTAATGCTGCATTTAGATTTTTAAAGTTAGTCAGGAATTTCTATAGCAGAGTTGAGCCATTAAAGATCCATCACAGTGTTATGGCTTGAATTTCCAGCCTCTGAGAAACAGCTTGGACATGAGAGCGTTCCTTGGGCCTTAGTTTCACATTTGCTTTCCACCAGATGTTGTACAAAAGAGACTTCAGCATGCACATTTGTTGCAAGTAAGCACACGTTCACTAATCACATTGGTAGCAACCATATGCCAAAATGCATTCAGACAAATATATCTTTGCATGACTTCTCAGGCAAAATCTCTTCACAACCATCAGATGATTCAACGCCCTTTTAAGGGTTGTTAATGAGCTCTATGTCATGTCTGGAAGCCAGAGAAGTTGGCTTTGTTGCATTTGGTCCATCTGTGTGGTCCTGAGTACTATTTGCTTTGTCATTCCTAAAAACCCCTTTTGGGCCTTTAGGTGCTTTGGGTCTGTTGTGATTGGTGAGGGAACTGGTCACTGTTTAGCTGTTTCAGTGACTTGTGGAGTCATTTATCAAAGAGCCTGTTGGTGCTCACTGCTTTCCTTCAAGTCCCTCAATAGCTGTGAGGGTCCCTTTCTCAATTAAAATTCCAGCCTGTAGAAGAATAGTGCCTGTGGCCTTCTTGGCTGTAGTAATTTCATGATTGCTTGAGGAAATAGATGGACAGCTAGGATGAGGATAAATCAACCATTTGTTCTCCTGTCTTTCAGGTAAGTGGTCCATTGATCACCTCTTAATAGTCTTGTTGGACTAAGTCAAGGATCTCTACTAAAATGGCAATTCATCCTGTGGCTATTCAGGTGCTATTAATGACACCAAATGGGAAAGGATATGAGAAAACAGAATTTTGAAACATTTTTATAAGGTGGAGTGGGAATGCATCCTTAAGAAAGCAGTTTAAAGCAGTTTGGCCACAAGTTTTTTCTCCATAGAAAAACCTCCTACACAGAATTACTCAGCCCTGCAAGGAGGTATAAAAACGCATTCTGTAAAAATGCATGTCCCACTGTCTCCCAGTCAAAATAGTGAGTTTTCAAAGCTGTTATGATTTTGCTTCCCCTTTCTGTCTAAGCACTCTTTTTGAGTGTATATTTTTCAAACCATTTCAGTTGTGAAGCAGGAGAGGTTACTCTGGGTTGCTATTTGGGCACTTGAGTCTTGAAGGTGCAGGAAGACTCCTCCAAAATTGAGAGCTGTTAAACCTTTCTCCTCCTAGAAAACTCCATCTATTCATCTGAACAAGCCCTTTCAAGAAATGCAGGATGCACTTCAAAGCAGACTCTCTTGTCTGGAGGAGAGGGGCTTACACAAAGGTTGCATTTCAGACTTAAATGTAGGACGAGGAGCAACAATTGCACCTAAGGCCTTCTCAGTGCAGATATTCAGACCTGTTCCTTCATTTTGTCTTTGGAATTTCCATTACATTAGATCAATACTTGGCTTCTTTCCTGATGTCCTATCACACTCTGCTGAAGATATTTTTTGTGATCTATAATGAGCCCTGCTACTATTCCAATACTAATCACTGTTGAATATTAGCCAGGTAAGAGAAAAAGCAAGGAGCTAGGTTGAGTTGAGAGAAATCTGGGCCTGAGGAGTTTGTCCCAAGTTCTTCTGACTTCATATCTTATATTCAAAACTTGATCTGTGTGGTTGGAAAGGAGTTACTGAGGTTTGTTAAAGACCCCCCAAAACATCATTCAGTAGCTTCATTTTACTTTCATTTCATTTGATGTAGATGCAAAATGGTACATGCCAGGAAATTAATGGGGAGGAGGGAGACATTGTGAAATAATAGTAAACAGCTCTGGGAGAGGCATTTCATCCAGGGTAGGGAAAAGACAGCTCTCCCTTATGGGGCTTGTGCACCTTGTTCCTCTTGATACCATGACATTGTTGGGAAGTACTGTTTTCTTTCATTCCTTCATTAACAAAATTTATTTCCATTATTTCTCCCATATTTACACTGAAAGTAGGTGCTGTAGACTTGCATAACTTTTTGTGGCAGTTTGAAAAAAATGAGTTTTTTGAAATTCAGTAGTCAAACCAATGACTGCTCAAGTTTAAAGACTGGCACCTGGTGTGGCCACTGAGGACAAGGATCCGCCTCTGAGAACACAAGGGGTTAAAAGCAGAGGGCTCCCCGGAAAGCTCTCTCTTGGTTCCGGTCCCTGAGGACGGAGGGATCTCCCCTGCCCAGCGGCTGGCTGGGCGGGGCAGGGGAAGCCATGCGGCCTGGGCGAGGTAGGCTGGAGCCTTGGGCACAGAGGGGGAGAGGAAAAATCCTGCAGGATGGAAGGGTGGAGAGAGTACAAAAACCTTGAGAGGCATCAGGCAGCCTTCTTCCTCCCTCCGAGAGAGAGAGAGAGAGAGATTGTGTCTGTGCCGCCTTGAAATTTGATATCGGCAGCCGGGCAGCACGGCCGAAGGAGTATGGGGGTTGGTGCGAGAAGAGTGCCTAACAGCAAAGATACCATAGGAGTTCAGGGCAAACAAAGCCCAAGGTTTTAACCCTTTTCATAGATGATGAAAACTTTATAAATGCTAATCCTCCGGAATTTGAAGAAGAAAGAGAACTGAGCAAAAGTAATGAAAGTTCATGCAAATAGAAAATTGTCAGAGAATGCTGAAAAGAATCCTAGGTTGGAGGAGATGATGGAGTGGCCTTTGACTGGACTGTTCTTGTATAGCCATGGATGGACTAATTTCTTTTCTGTGATGCAGAGACTGCATCTGGGGAGAGGCATTGGCTTGGAGCCAAGAGTGGACAGTAGTGTGAACAGAGATGCGAGGAAGAGCTCTGTTCTCAAGGCCCCTCGGCCCCAGGGGGTGAAACTGGGGGAGACTGGTGTCCCAAAATTTGAGAGGCTGTCGTTTTTTGGAACTAACCAAAGCATCTTTAAAAAGAGGAACCCTAGAAGCAGTTCTGGTCCATGCACAGTGGTGAGAGCACTGGACATGGAGGAAGAAGTCACAAAATGGTGCAAGAAAGACTCCTATCTCTCCTTGATGAACTGAGTACTGATTATCAGAAGGGTGGTAATGGACTGAGGATTAATTATCTAAAAAGTGGTAACTTGACTGAGAATTTTTAGTTTGTTTCACTGTGTTGAGAACTTGAGTGGGGAGGGGAGGAAGAGTGTTTTTTAAAGTTTTCATTTTCTTCTGTATGTGTCTTCTTTACATATTATAAGTAATAAAGTTGTTTTCTTTTGCTTTCTAAATTAGAAACTGTTTTGCTCTGTTTTTAGTCACATCTCACAGTAAACACCAGGGACAGTATATCTTCATGGGGCACTGGCCTTGTGCCAACGTCAAACCTTTGACACTTTTGTAGTTTTATTTATACCCTTCTCTTATTTGGAAAGGAAATTGTCAGCCAAAGCCAACCATTGCATATATTTCATGTAAGTTTCATTTCCTAAAGTGTAAATTAGAAGATTTCAACACAAACTCATCTTGTTTGTTACTTATAACAATCATTTCATAAGTGGCTTGCTTATATGTATTAAATAATCTATTAGTAATTAACTATTGATGTCTAACAGCTACTGAGCTTCTACAAGGATAAAGGAACCAGATATGGTCGGCAGGGTGTTATCTCAAATGTTGCTGGAATGTTGAGCACACAATTACCATCTTATTAGGGTAATAATGTTAAAAGAATTGTTCAGACGTTTAATTGGTATCAAACAACATGTGATTCTATGCTGATTAGATATCAATTGCAACAAGGCACAAGCTGACATTTGATAAGCAATGGTGAGTGATAGCTTGCTTTTGTTATGCCAATTAAATGTCTAAATAGAATTTTGAATCATTAGAAAATTGCTAACATGCTGGGCAGCTTGTCAAGTGATCTATGAACATGTGGGGGGGGGGTTCTGCCTGTGCTGGACGTTTTCTTACAGATCAGAACTGTTTAGCATAGACACTTTGTCTAGCCAAATAACCAATTCCATGAAGTCATGCTATTCCTCACTAGCAAATTCATTTGTTGAAATGGAGGTATAAATATTTATTGAATTTTGTAAAACACAGTTAAACCAGATAATTCACAGGATCTTCTTACCCAATTTTGCCAGCAAACATCCTGTCTGAAAGTTATTCTTTGTCATGGTTTAGTCTTTGTATATCTATATCCATATCTGCCTACACCTACATTTCTCCATGTGAATTAAGTTTTCCTTTGTTAAGTTGACTAGAACTTTAAGACAGAGTACAACTGAGAGTCTTGGAGGAGAGAATGTAATTTTCTTTTGCCATGCAAGCAGGATGTTATTTTCCCACATGCTCTGTAGAACAAGTATTTTGTTTCAATCTTGAAACCAAGTACTCTTCTGTACTCAGTGCATGTTATAACTGTGAAAGGAGTTTAATATAAAAAGTAAATTAATGAACATATAGGAAAGGGAACTTCTGAGGGAAGGAGAGAAATTATGGGCATAAACCTTGCTAAGGCTCCTAATTGACTTGTATAAATGAAAATATTTCAGGAGCTATGTTTCAGCCCAGGGTTTGTTTGGTTCAGTTATCCTCTCGTGCTGCAGCACAGAAAGGTAAGGGATGCCTGTCCCTGGAAATCTCATCAGAAGTTACAGTGTCTTGCTCTATAGTCATGTTTGCAAACATGCCCAAAGGACCTTTCCTATTCTGAAAGAAACTACAAAGGGAAAAGGGCAGAAAGGGAATATTTCCAGTCAAGTTCCAGTACAGATTTCTTCTGGCTGCCTTGCATTGTTACACTGGATGCAAAGGCAGAAGCTCTTGGTCCTGTGACTGACACTTGGCAGCCTTTCTTCTGTGTTGAGCCAGGTGATGGTGGTCAGGACAAGAGGAGGTGCCAATGATCCAGAGGGACGAGTTTCCTTTTTCCACTTCTCTGTCCAGAGCTCATCCTTGCTGCCTGGGGTTTCCTGAGACAGCTGATTGCTGATTTGGATGCCTCTCCTCTTTCTCATTTGCTACTCTGCAGTGGCTCTGGCTTTTCAGTCTTTGCATCTACACTAAAGAATATACATGGCTTATAATTCTCTTTTTTCTGAGTTAACCCAGAAGGAACAAAAGAAACATTTCTGTCAAATGACAGACGATGGTGGTGTTTGTCTAAATTCAGTTTCCCTGCATGTGCAGCTGTGTAGAGCTATATTTCAAAATGCCACCTTATTAACTTCTCAGGCTCCTGAAGGTTGTGTCCTATGGCATATTTGCTCAGACAACCAATGCATCTTGCATAGAGCACTGAGAATAGTTGTGTGGGTAGTATTTTGGTACTTTGTTTCCTGTATGAAATGAAATTATATTTATTGCCTGTGAAAAAAATTGATTCATCACAATACAAGAAGGCTTGTCATTGAAATGTTGTAAATGTCAACAAGTGTTTTTTATCATGATGTAATGTCAAAATTAACTTAAGATAGCTCTATTACATGCAAATGAAATGTTTCTTTGGGAAATGATCCATTCTGTGTCAACTTCATTACCTAAACTGTCTTTGATTACTTTGATGTATAACATCTTGCTGTAATTCAAATATCTTAAATGAGTGCTCTGTAATCATCACGGTGCTTTCAGCAGAGAAAAGATGGATAATTATGTGCTGCAACCTGTACAGCAGAGAGGTAGCTCTTGGTTATTTGCTCAGCTGGGTGACTGGCATTTGTTTAAAACAATCTTGCTGTCCCATGGCTGGGAGGATGGGTAGAAGTGTACTTCTGAATAAGCTGGGACTTTTTGAAAAGTTATCACTAAAAGAGTTGCTGATAGCTTTGAAAAATTCCAAGTGCTACTGAAGCCAATAGCAATCCCACTTTTTGTTATCGTATTGAACAGAAAGATTATTCCTTTTCTGTTTCAGATGCTAAATATGCAATCTTCCAGCTCTTCTGAGCAAAAATATTGCTTCTGGGGAGAGAAATGTACCAGATGGAGCATTACAAAGTTGTTGTGTTTGATGGTTTGTTTTGTTTTGTGTAGTTTATTGAGTTTTCTCGGTGGTGTGGTGTTTTTGTTCGGGTAGGTTTTTTGTTGATTTTGTGGTTTTTTTTTTTTTTTTAGTTGGGTTTTGTGGGTTTTTGTTGTTTGGATTTTTTCTGTGCTTTAAGGAAAGAAAGAAGTTCAGACAGACAGGAATTCTGTGACTTGTTTTTTGTTAGAGAAATTTGCATGGAATCAGGGCTCGGTCTGTGCAGACCTGTCTGCAGTGAAATGGATTGTGTGGAACTGTGGTGATTCACTGGTATGTCATTTCAGAAGAGAAGAAATAAAACCAATCTGATGTTGGAACATTCTATTTCAATGTTTCCCAAATGGTGCTTTATTTTCTTTTGGCTGTGATTTGAATGTTTTGTCTTTAGATCTATTGATACAGACTGGAGAAGTAAAAATCAAAATAAGGCTTTCCAGTTCCCCTGCAAAAGTGTTTTGATTAGTCAAAAATGAATAGAAATAATCCCTCCTTGCCTTCCCACCTACAATTTGTCTTCAAAATATTTAAACTTTAAGGGTTTTTTTTTGTATATTAGATGATGCAGGAGAGTTGAAACAGAACTTCTATTGCCTTACTGCTGCTTTCTGCATTGCCTCAGCCGTGCTTCTCTGATGTGTGCCTTCTCATATTGTGCTTCACAAATATACATAAAATAAATACATAATTTCTGTTAATTTACAACTGTATGCAGCATGTACTGTAAGAGAGTCGCAGAAGTGTGTTGCTCTGTCAGCTCACTGCAGTAGGTAAGGTAAGAAGTCCTTAATTTTTCCTGTTATTCCTCTTGCAGTCCAGATTTTCACACCACCCCAATCCCTCATGGTGAGTTTCCTGAATACTTGGAAGACGCTACTGTGAGTCCTTCAGACCAAGGAGTCACCCAAAATGAGGTGAAGTTGTCACATCATCTCACTTTCTCTTCAGTATCCTAAGGAAAAATCTTCCCCTCGGAAAACTCTGAAGAATCTCTCCTGCTTGCAACAAACACTTAATTTCTCCAAAAGATTAGCTTAATTGTAGCTTTGAGCAATCATTTTCCTGCTTGCATTGTTGGGGTAACTTCTGAGCCTCTCAGAGAATCTCAAGTTCTGCTTGTGGCTTGGCAGGAATGGTTGGGGAGGGAAGAAATCCTGTTGTGACTGCCGGAGGTAATTAAAATGCTGACAAGGGTGGTAATTCTCCAGCTGGAGAGGGGAGATGGTGTTTAGGGGTGAATTTCTGGGCCCCTCCCAATGACATTTGGTGCTGTCTGAGGCTGGAGGTGAGGGGACAGAGGCGAGTGTCATTTCCCATCGCCTGCTGCCGAGGAGACGAGACAGCCTCACAGCAGGCCCTGTGCTCACACAGTGATGGGGGATTGTGGCGACTAACTGAGGGGTTTAGGGAGCCTTCCACTTTATCATTTTTCCTAACCTGTCACTTCCTAATGCACATTAGGAAAGGAGCCCTTGTTCCATTGCATTATCTGAGATGGACAGAGCTGGATTCTGTTGGCATCTTGGATTTTCTGTTGTTTCAAATTGTTTCTTAAAGTGCTCACTTTCCATGAGGAATTTGTACAGAAATGCAATTTGCCAGTGAGTGAGTTTGTGTTTTCAGTTAGCACTTTTCCCTTTAGTACATGATATATGACAATGAAATAAGTGTAGTTCTCAAAACCACTAAAACTGGGCTGTTCTGGGGTGAGGAAAGAGCACTAGCTCTTAAGTCACTCAACTGTTGATCATTTTGCTTTATCACATGTCACTTTTTGAGAATTTAAGGAGTGTTAGCACCTGGATGTCTGCTCTGCTTTAGCTGCCCTGTATATTGTCTGTGTGCTTTGAAGTACATTTATTGATTAAAGCATGGAGTGGAGGTGGTGTGATGGCATTAGGAACCCCCAGTTTCTCAGCTTGTACTTTGAGGGACATGTGAAGCTGGAGTTCCTGCTCTCAGTAGGACAGATGTGACCCTCTTCCCAGTACAGATCACTTATCCTCAACTGAAATGCCCTTTCTTCCTGGCAGAGGCTTCAGACCCTCCTTTTCTGTGGTTGGCTCACAGGAAGGAGGCTGCTGGTGCTTTGCACAGGGGAAGCAAAGAGCTGCAAACAGTGAGAAAAGCAAACCTGCACCTCTCAAAGTGTGTATGGGATTGCAGAGTCCCATTAACTCCTGTGGCTCTTGGATCACAGGTGGATCATGTATACATGTTCTTTCAGCTCAGTACTAGCAGCAATACCTCAAAAATAACATAGAAAGCAAGAAAAGATGTGGTGATGTGATGTCATGGCAGACTATCAGAGTGCTCAGTCTTAAAGAATGCTCATTAGAAAACTCAAATTAAATGTAATGACCTGAGGTGCTGAAAACTACCTACCAGGAAAGAGCTTTCTTTTTATACAAGTTTCTTAAACTCAGAGAGAGGCTGAGAAACAGAGAATAGGGTAACAAGAAGAGAGATAGGCCCATTAATCTTCTTTGGAGAATAAAAATAAAGGTGGAAATACCATTTACTTACCTAGGATTTGTTTGAATGATATGGACTAACGCTATAAAACATGTTACACAGATCTGTCAGAAGGGACAATAAAAACACTTTGGTAAGAGATAGGCAGGATTCTTTTACCTGAAAGCAGCATTTTAAATTTATTTTTTCCCTCTTTGAAAAACTGTGCCCAAAGAGTAAATTTTATCAAAACTATTCCATATTTTGGCACACCAATACGTCATCTTACAGAGCAACAAAAACTTCACTTCCAGAGTTGCCAGGCTTCTTGTTGCTGTAATTGTACTGAAGTTGAGTAAAATTAGCTAGTTAGCATCTCCTTAACATGGTGTTATATTCTGATAGGTATGTAAGAAGCATCTCTTCAACACCATCAATTTTGTTCTTTTTTCCTAGAGCAAAACAGCTTAGGTGCTTGTCTTGCATCCTCTGCAGCACGTATTCCAGCCCAGGAATAAACAGCTGCACAGAGCCAGAGGAAAGGAGCAGAAACCTTGCCATCTGAAAAGTGTATCTGAATAATGAATGATCCTTTTTTTTTTTTTTTAAGTAAGTATTCTCAAACCCAGTCAGCAGCAGTCTGTTTAAAGAAGCTTGCCCTTGAGCTGAGAGTAAGGATGATGAATTGCATAAAGGGGAGCTTTTCAGTTTGAAGCATTTGAAGATAAACTTTGGAAAAAATTAATAAAGTGTAAATTCCTGGAAACAAACCAGCAAAAAATAGACTATCTTCTGTGCCAATGATCAAAGCTGTATGACAGAAGATGACTGTTCACTATTCTCCTTGCTCTGGTATAGTTCACTGATTATAGGGAAGTGGATTGAACCTGTTGTCTTGAAGAACTCTGACCTGCAAGCACTTGGAGCTACTGTTGCATTCCCTCACCTTTTCCTGGGGAAGTGAAGAGCATGCAGCTGCATTATAAATATAGGCAAGGATTGCTTGAAGAAACTAAAACTTCAGCTTTCAAAAAACCTGGAAATCACAGTCTAGGAGCAGCCACAAAAACTGGATCCCCAGTATCTTTCAGTGAGTAGTACTACTGGACCAGATTTATGAAGTCTTTTTTAGATGGAGTCATCTGATTTTGTTACATTTAATTGATTTCAATGCACATTGCAGCATGGGGACCTGGTTGAATACCTCATGACTTCCATGTGACCCCACTGCAGGATCTTCCTTTGGGACCCATGGTGTAGGTCTGGGTGAGGAAGGAGAAAGCTGGTTTCAGCTTTCAGATCTTTCCTTCACATGACATATAATGATACCTAACAAAGAAGATGTATTAAAAAAAATAGTTACAGTCCTTGAGGTAAAGTTGCTTTAGAAGCTAATCCTGAGCTTGAGTGTCCAGTGTCTGGAGTTTCTTTCCTGACTGCATATTAATGTTTTCAGTTCTGTTCTGAAAACATCTATATCTTGTAGTGTAGCCCTAATAGACATCATGATTCCACAGATAAAATCTTTACTCTGTTGAAGTTAATAGCAAAACACCTACTATTTTATTGGGTCATGATTGATTGCCAGCTTATTCTGCATTTTACTGACACAGATGGCATTTAAAACTCTCATACTAGCTGGAAATGGTCCATTGTCTAGGAATTATTTCCTGTAGTAGTTCCAGTTTCCTGTGTGGTCCCTTCTCCTGTGCCTCTTTTGCTAATAGAAATTGAATTCCACATGTTAATTGTTTGTTTGTTATTTACTGGATTTAGTGCAACTTGCTGGAATCCAGATGCATTTTCTCTGCTTTCATTCCTTCTCACAATCCTATATATTGTAAAAATCTTAGCTTGCTACGTCCTTTGAATACAGGCAGTTCTCCATCCTTTCAGTGGTTGTAAGACTGCTGTTATCCCTTGTTACCATTCCAAGTGGGGTTCTTTTTGAGTCCAACATTGTGCCCATTGTGGAAGTGGAGTGTTATATGGACAATTCTCACTTCTATTAACAAATAGACTGAGGCTGCAAGAGTTGGTGGGAAATGGAGCTTATGTGTAGATTTATTATGCCTATATTTATTATTTCTTGGCTTTTCATCTGAGACGCTATTTCTTCCTCTGCTGTGCTTTGGAAGGTGTCCTCCATTCAGCTGATTTGTCTCTTCCCTTGACTGTCTGCCTCCAGTCTGACGTGAGAAGTGCACTTAGACTGCAAAACTTCTGTTGAAACGTGATAGTTTTTTTTTTTACCAGAGGAAGTCCCTAAGGCAGGCGGTTTTATTTCTTCAAGACTGGTCAAATGAAGTGGAAGACTAGAGAAAGAGGGAGGCTCTCTGCAGATTTGCACTTTCTATTACTCCTAAGTACAACATGAGGAGTTTGAAAATGCACATTTCCCACAAAATGTTTCCAAGTCATACCAATACCTCCTCAGACCCAACAAAAGCCTGTGTTCTGACAGAGTCCCTGTCCCAATTCCCAACTTCCATAGCTATTTGCACTAGCAGATTGTATTAACAATACAAGAAAAATAATGTAACATTGTCAAATGAGAAAGCAGGGGGAAACACTTTGCTTTTTCTATTCTAGTTAGTACTTTGGCTCACTGAGGTTGATATTCCCAGGGTGAAGGTACCTGGGCAGAATACCCAAAGTTTCTGCAATACTGAGACCTGTTTATGGAGGTCTCATTAAAGGAGACATTTGCAAAGCCCGAGTTAGTTTCTCACAAAGCTTTCTATGTCTTAAACTGCAATCTTACCATTGCCCTGGAAGTAACTCTTACTCCACTTTGGGTTCTGGGTCATGAGTGAGGATGTTATTCACTGTGTCGTGTAACCACCTCCTCTTGTCACAGCCTGACATCTGAACCACCCCTGCAGACTCGAGTTTAACTCATAATAATGCTTCTGGGATGTGCTGGCTCCATTTAACAGGAGAAAAAAGGTCCAAGACCAAGAGTTCAGCCTTCTCTGAGGCCACAGTCAAGTCTGTAGTTCAGCTGAGGGCCCGTGCTGCCTGCTGACCTATGTCTTGTCTCTAATTCCAGTCAGAGTATTTTCCACCTGTGGTGCTTATGGGCAGCCTCTTGTTCCTCCATTTACTTGATTTGCTGCTTGCTTTTGCACATTCAGTTCATTTAAATATCTTCACAAGGGGCTCTGAAAGAATTCAAATGCTCAGACACCTCTGAAATTGAGAACTGCACACACACTCAAATGTCAGTCAGTGGTGTACCAGACTTAATGAATTCCTAAATTTCATAAGAAGGGACTGTGCTTCTGTGTCTCTGATAAATGCAAGAAAACAAAGGTTGAATTGCAGCCTCGAAGGTCAATCTTCCATCAATGTGGAAGATTAAATAAATACATTAATTAAATACATACAAATTGGTTACGTAACTGTTTACCAATACAATGAAGGCTGCAGCAACTCTTTCCCAAGTTTGATTTGATCTTTGCAGATAGAAGTTTGCTTTTGACACAGCCAGGAGATGACATTGTTTGTGTGACATAGGAAGAAAAGGATTACAGTAATCTTGTTTTACAGCTTTATGTAGGAGGAGAAAGATTATAGCATGCTTCCATAGGAACATGGAAATGATGGGGAAATTATCTGCAACACTTTGAATAGTGACCTGGCATACATTATAATATTGTCACACTTGTGCTTTTGCCATGTAACCAAGTCCCTTGTGAGCCACTAGGCACAGCTCTTGAAGGGGAAGAGAATTATCACTTATTTGTTTGTGAGCATAGACAGTAGCAGTTTGAGTAAAATCAGGCATTTCTGTGGCATGAAGGAAAAGGCCTGGCTGTTTAATAGAAATGCAGATTTTGAATGAACTGACAAAGGCATCCTATTACTTGAATGTGTACATTCCTTGTTTTTTCCCCCTTAAAGAACTGAGTCAGGAAACAGGGACACATTAGCATTATAAATGGTGTTGGCAAGGAAGGGAAAGGGCTAGAATGATTTATTTTTAACTTTATATTCAATGAAATGTTGTAGGTACCTTTTTTCTATTCTTGATATTTGGTGTTGCTTTACCAGGGGTTTCAAGTGAAAAGTGCGAGGCCTTTGATCAAAGGATCAGAAGAGGGTGTTTGGTTTCAGAGAAGGAAGTCATCTTTTTTTTATGCTTTCCCTTCATGGAAAGCTCCATTGTGAGCTCTGATAGCAGTGCTTGTCAGGGATCTCCCAGACTTTGCTGCAATTACATTAACAAAACCAGCACTAAGCTGAGAGTTTCCTCCAATCCTGCAGGATTGTTTCCTTACCAAGTGTCTGAGGTTTCTTCTCTGAGCAAACCCTGCCCTCCTGCCTTTGCTCCCACCCAAAGGCAGGGAGGAATGCCCTGGGACACAGGGCTGCAGCATACCTAAGTCACTTTGAACACAGTTGTTTATCTAGAGCCAAAACATGAATTTTTCTCATGGGTTTGGGTGCATTTTCTTTCTTCTTTCCTATCGGTAGAGATCTTTTAAAACGAATGTAAAATTCAACCACAGGAGTGTCAGGAGTCTAAGTCGGTGTGTTGCCATGAGGTTTTGGTGATAATTTGGTCTGGAGCTAATTCTCCTGGCCTGGTGCTGTTTCAGCTGATCTCTGCCTGTGCAGGGGGGGCCTTTGTTGGGCTGCAGTTACTTGTGAGGTTTGCTCTTTGGGAGATTGGAGCACAGCAGGGTTATCACAACACTGGGGCCTGGTTCCTTCAGCCATCAAGCAATTGCTACCTCTGGTAGCATTGAAGCTGGGTAGAGAGTCCCTTATGAAAAAACACTCAGCTATGCCTCTGGGATTCTTGTATTAACACAATAAATCATCAGAGACTTTTTCTGGGTGGATGATGTAATTTTTCCTGCTTTTTTTTCTGCTTAATATTTATTAAAAATAATAATTTGCTACAGGAGAGATGGAAATAGGAGTGTTAGTGAGAAATCCAGGACACTGACAGTAGGAATGAAAAGCAGACTGTAACAACTGGTGGAACAAAACTGTGAATATTAAAGCATCTTGTTACCTTGGTAATTTAGCAACAGTGGGCCGCAGTGCAGAGATGGGAATAAAAGAAGCTTGTAAATATGAACAGGTCAAGTCAAATCTGAAAGTACAGAAACTTGTCCATAAATGGTGTACCCCAGGAGAGTACTAAAATCTCTGTTAGGAAAACAGTTAACAAAACTCCTGGGCAGCACAGCTCCAGGACTGACATGATCCATAAGTTTCCTGCCTGTAGCTACAATGCAGTGTCTGCTGCAGGAGGACTCCTTAAACATGGGAAGTGCCTGGTGCTGCTGAGTTTGCAGCCTAATGTTTGCCCACAGTGTTTCCCTTTTATGTCAAGAGCCTTTTAATCTTCAGATGCCACAGATTTCAGATTGGCTATTGGGTTCCTTTCATAGAGAGTTATTAGATCTTGGCTATTTCAGGGTACAGATAGAATTCTTCCTATTTTTCTTTTCTTTGTTTTCTACATTATTTCTTTACTTCTGATCCCTTCCCAGTATCTAGCAGCAGAGGTAAATTACTATTGTGCTTTCTAGTGAAGATCCAGCTCAGGAATGTGAGAACCTCAATGTTTTCTTGGAGCTGAAGTCTTCCATGGAAAAATCATTTATTGCAGGCTGATTGTATTCAGTAAATGAGACTGTTTTATGCTGATTCTTACCTGGCAAAGATACCACTAGCAGTTAATCCAATCAGAAGTGTTTTTCTTTCTCTGCTCTGTTTTTGCTGTGTTTGTGTTATGTTCTGCTTCTATCAGCAATAAACTAATCTGTGACTGAGACGTTCTAGTAACAGAAGTAATAGATTCCCACTAGTATTAGGGATATTTTCTGGTAGTTTCACTAAGGCACATAAATGTATTTTTTTTTTTCCTTGATGGATGCTTTTCTGCAGGTTTTTAAGTTTCTGAGACTGCATCTTTCTTCCAGTTGTTGCAGCCTGTTTTAGAACAAAACCCAGATGCCTCTGAACTGCAGAAGATCCTGGGCTGACAGAACGTTCCTGTCACTGCAATGTCACAGCTACCACCAGGACAGGCAGCAGTGAGAGAGCTGCTGCTTCTCTTGTGTCTTACCCAACCTACACATCTCAGAAACTTTCCTTGGGGTGTAGTGGAAAGAAGTGTTTTGGGGTTTTTGTTCGTTTGGTTGGGGTTTTTTAAATGTTTTTGTAAGAGGCTATTTTTACAAAAGATCCTAAAAATATATTTTCTGAAATATTTCTTCAGCTACACAGAACTTTCTGTGATTGAAAGGTGTTTTAATCAAGTCCCTGTGGATAGATTATTTCCTCTACTGAAGAGGATAGAAAGATCAATGTCCCACTTCCCTTCTTACAGCCAAAAGACAGAGTTGATTAAAGCTGCCTTGTACAGCCTGCTGAAGCTGAAGAAAAGCAGTGCCTCCTTTTAATTCAGAGCTGCCCAGAGTCTCCATTATACAGGGTGGGCAAAGAATGGTCTGGGAAACTCTGATTGCAAAATATATGATTTGCATAATTTCATTCATGTTTATTTTTGCCCTTCAAAATCCCAAGAACAAACAGAAAAAGGTACCCCAAAGACACCAGTTAAGAGTTTCAAAACATAATCTATAATTTAAGTCATTAGTGGGCATCTGCATTATGCTGTAATTTTTATTGATTTTTACATAGTATAACCATTTTATTCACAGCACTCACTGAATGGATGCAGTAGTCAGCAAATTTTAAAATCCTCATATCTGGCCCATTTTTATCATCTTAAGCCAGTTGTATAACAATGAGATTGTAAATTGCCACAAATGAAAATAAGAGGAGGAGTGGGCAGAAATAATTGGTAGAACATGTTGTTTTTCCCTTGCACTCTGAAGAAGTGTGTGAGCCAAGCCCTACTCAACAGCTTCCATGGCATTTCTATTTCTTTGCAGTTGCTTCATTTCCCAATAGCCTGTATAATCTAACATTCTATCCCACAGAATGGCCATTACCAGATGCATCACAGGATAATTCAAAGTCAGTGATGGAGATAATCAGTTAACACTGAGAAGCAGGATTTGTTTTAGTCCTACAGGCTGAATGTGAAATGCAGCCTGGAAAAGGCAAGAACTGTTTTACCTACTGGTTTGTGGAGTCACCACTAGCTGAATGCCTTGTATTCACCAGTAGGGTTTGACCCCAAGACTTACACCCATTCTTGCCTCAAATTATCAAAAATAATAAAAAAAAAAACAAACCAAGAAACAACCCAAAACAAAATGACTTTGGGAAGTATTTGAAGAGCTGAATTTTTTTTTATTTTATTTTTTAATTTGAAGGTGTTAGTGCAACCATTTTTTCTCCACTGGGCAGGATAGTTTGCAGTATTTCATGTATGTCTGCATGCACACAAATGTGCAGAATAATTTTATGGATTGTTGGCTCAAAGTAAGATTCTGTTCACTTTTGGAAATCTTAAGTTAATAAGAAAATGTGGAGTTGGTAGCTAAAATGATAGCAGGGAAGCTATGAAATAGGATTTATTGCTTATGAAAAATAAACCCCATTTATACAATAATATATATTATTTATTTTTAATAATAAAATTGACAAATTCCCCTCATCACAACTCATGGTGGGGCAATTATCCTTTGTGGAGTTTCACCTCCCCTTGCTTTATTGCTCCCACAAGCCTCTTGACATGCCATGGGGTTTTATAGAAATGAAGCTTGCTCTGCCTTGCTTCTGTCCTTCAATGCTCTTTAATCAAATGGATGAATGGGCTGGAGGAGCTTGCAGCTCTTGGGTTTGTTTTGCTTTCTCTTTGTGTGATGGGGCTGTGGGTGCCCTGTTGCCCTCTGAGGAGCCTGCACAGCCAGTGCAGTCCAAGATTTTTGGCTGTGTGACTTCTCATGTAACTGCCATACGTGCTGACTTTTGATGCATATCTCTTGTAAAATTTACAGACAGATCCTCTGGGGCTCAAAGAAACCTCAAAATAGAAGCAAAGAAGTAAAGTGCTATCAGGGCAGAGGTCAAAGCCCCTCCTCTTTCCTTCTTCCACATATATAGGGCAACAGCACGTTCTTTTACATTCTGTCAAAACTCAAATTCTCTCCTAGGCAGACAGTGCAGCACTATCCTTGTGGGGTTTTACCTCCAGAAGCTGTCACTGAAGACAAATCTGCAGGCTATGAAGGAGAGAGCACAGGATCAGCCATTCTGTGTCCTTGGGGAATGACAAATATTTTTTGCTGAGGAGGAGGCGGAGGACAGAGATTGCCAGAAAGTGCTTTTTTTATGGTAACTGAAGTAATGAACTCAAATGAAAGAATAAAATAGAGGTTTGGAGTGGAAGTGCCATTTCTCTTTTAACTACAGTGTTGCTACTGCAAAGCTATAAATTAGAGCAGGGTAGTTAGGTAGGATGAAATAAAAGAAGAAAGGCAGGGTCCTTGGTAATAGGAAACTCAGAGGAGCCCAGCCTCTGGTAATTGCTGTACATCCCCACTGGCATGGTCTGCTCTCAGCTGGTAATTAGCAGGGTTGGCAGAAAGATGCAAAGAACAACTCGCACAGGAGGGCATGTGCTTTCCTAGCTGGGCAGGAAACTTGTTTTTGTTGATGATTAAGTGCCTGGTTTTTTTAGTCTTGGACCAGAGATTTTTAGCTGATTCCTACAGCATGTTTTTCTGACAGTGATACTTAGAGAAGTCCATAGGCCACCATACAGTGTCTTCTCCAATAAACACACCTCATGTTTTTTTACCTTCATCTATTCCAGGCTTCTGTACCCATCTTTGTGACCCAAAGTCGTAGAGACCTTGAAATTCTACCATATTTCTCTGCCCAGGCAGGGAGAAGTCGGTGGAACTCATTGGTCTAATCAATCTCAGTATCATCTATTTTCCCCCCTTCTGCTTTATTTTCTTGTGAGTAGAGGCTCCTTTCTAAGAGTTCATGGAAAGCTGGGGGTGCTTGATTAAGAGAATGGGAAGAACATGAAAACTCTTCTTAAAGACCAAAAAAGACTCATAAAATATTCATGTGGGCCAACTGGTAGTTAATAATGCCTTACAGACAAAGAATAAACAATTGGCACATCCCACAGAACACAAAGAGAATCCATTTCTCCTGATTTAGTGTTGCAGCAGATGGAACTGCAAGAGATTCAAATGCAGCCTCCCTGACTTTTTGCTGTTTTGTAGGTTACCACTGCTTCATTGCTGGTGCTCACAAGTGCCCACTGTAGCTGAGAGGGTGCCTATAAACATTAAAAAGAAGATGAATTATGGAGAGGCTAAATCCCAGGGAATAAAGGACATCATTAATTTAGAGCTTGCTGTGCTGTAGTATGTAAGAAAATGTTTTATTTTCTCTGGAAACCACCTTTCATTTCCAAGACTCCTCCTGTATTTCAAGTGCTTTGGGGGCTCTAGACCAGGTTTCCAGCTTGCCTGCATTCATAGGAGCTCTCAAATGAGACTTTTATGTCAATTTACAATTGTGAGAGAACTTGTGAGAGTCCCTGTATAGAAAGTTCCAGCTGTATGTTGTCTTACAACTGCCTTGTATCAAGACACAATGAATGGAAGTGGAACAGTGATAGCCAGTCATATATGAATACCTGCATAATTATATAATTATGAATAAAAATTATAAGTAATATCTGAATATTTTAATAATTTTACCTGTGGGTAAAATTCAATGAGCTGTACTTGGTCGACTTCTGGATGTTTTGTCAGGTGGCTGAAAGCCTCCTGCATATGAGGATGAACATCTGTCAGACCTGCTTCCTTCTTGTGGCAAACACAAATGCTTCTATAGTTCTGATGTCACAAACAAAACTTGTGCTGCTCAAGGTTAAGTTGTTCTTGTCACAGAAAGCTGCTAGGTGTCTTGTGAAGGGGTGTTCTTGGAGAATTGATTTCAGGTAACTTCCTACAACCTCTTTCATTCTGAAAAAAGCTCAGTCACTTAGGAGACAGAGGTCTAAACTTTTTGAAGGAGTGATTAGATGACTTCAGTGAGTTTCTGGATAAATGTGTCATCTGCTGCTGCGTGATTCAAGCAGGATGTCTCTGAATGACTTGCAGTCTCCTCATAATACAACACTTACTTTCCTTGCAGGGGAAGGATTGCAGCAGTTCTGAATTAGGTAACTAAGCATTAGTTCTCAACACAGCTTGATCTCTACCTATTTTTCAGGTCACAATACGGATTGTGCCTAAAAAAATCACTTGTAGTTCAACTTAGACTTGTTTCCCCCATTCCTCACCCCAGCCTGCTGTAGTGTCCATGCCTAGTAATTATAGCCTGAGATTTATTCACTTGAGTCATAGTAGCTATTCAGCTTTATTCTGCAACACAGCAAGCAGGAAATTTTACTTGTATTGAATGGATATTTTTCTTAGGCAGGACTTCTCTTCTGAGTTCTGAGTAGGACAGTTTTTTCCCCACAATGTATAGAGGCTATAGGAATCAACAACTTCCATCTCTCTTTGTTAATCTAGTCCCTGATAACATTTTGCCTGTTTGCTCAGCACAGGGCTCAAGACATCTCCATCTGCTGTGTCACGCATGCACTTGCCTGCTGTGGAGAGAGATGGTTTAAAGCCCCACACGCAGTCAGCAGCAGGGCCTCACTCCTGCCTCTCTGAGAGCTAATGGGATCACAGCCCAGGATCAGAAGGTTGCAGTAAATCAATAGTCACAAATCTGCACTCATAAATCTCTGTGCACAGAAGAGGTGCACAGGGGCCTCTGTGCTTGGCCTTACAGATAGATCTCATTCATAAAAGACTTTGCTTTGTTACTGTGGTACAGATTCCTGTTTTGACAGAATATCAATGCTATGGTGAGCAGCCTTTATCAAGCTGAGCTTGCTGGAGATGATGTGCACCTGACTGTCATTGCCACAACTTATCCTCTCACCAGCTCTCTTTAATTTAGTCTTTAGGTTAGTTCTCAGACAGTAAAACTAAAGGGAGAGGGAGGGAACACTACATCAATCATTGATGGGTAAGACATTTCTGGGAAAAGAGAGATAATAGGTGTTTTTTGACTGGTCTCCTTGAAGAATTTGGATAGGCATGCATGAATTATTTCAAGGGACAAAGATCTAATCTGTGAATGTTTTCTGTGGAACCTCATCTTATATGGCAAGGGAGCAATTTTACAGGGACAAGTCACATATGGTTTAGGTTGACCCTTAGAAGTAAGCAAATATCTTCTATTCAGATGTTAGGTGTGTCTATGCATCTCATCTGGTCCTCTTAACTCTTGTAGAGGGATTTCCATATAATTCAGAGACTACTTCCAAATTTTGGTATAAGCTCCAAGCCTGAAATATTCTCTGCTGCTGGAAAGCAAGCAGACAGTGTTCCTCCCAGGCTTGGTGTATCTCTGTCAAAAGCTTCCCTCGTTGACCTGCAATGCCATCTTTATTTTGCTGGGGGTTTAGCTGGTCCAGCTCTCTGCCCTGCAGATGGGCAGGGATAGCAGGGACTCTTCCTGTCCCCTCTGTGTCAGAGGGCCTCCTATATCCCAGGACTGCTCTTTATGGAGATGTAGCTCATTGCTGAGGGCAGGGATTACAAACCTGATGTGACCAGGTGTGGGTCAGTGCTGCTCAGGGCACTGATGTAACAGCTTGCAGGAGCACTCTGCAATAGATCATCCTTTCCTGTCTGCTCCATTTTTCTTGAGGAAATAAATCACTTGGTTGTAGGTGAGAAGCCATGTGGCTTTGACACATATTCACTTTTCTTCTTAAAGGAAAAGGACTGTGCTTATGAAGAGATGGGACAATGCTGTGCCCTTGATTTGCTATTGAATGTGGAAGTGATTTAAAATAGGATAAAAGATACACTGGGAAGCGTGCAAACTGCAAAGCAGAAGTTGATGTACTTTAAAACTGGAACATACGTAGGGCATGGACTTCAGTACAGGTTACTGTTTTGATTTTTGAGCCCTGGACTTGGGTCCCTTTACAATATACCTACCAGAGAACGTGCATGAAAAGTAAATATTATTTTACCTGTTACTTTTTGTTCAGGAGATAAAAATCCAGTAAGTCACAGAAAGTGGAACTTTAATTTGGTTTTTAATTTTTGTATGAGTGCAGCCTTTGGACCTGCAGAAGTTTATCTCCCACTGTGATTTTAATGTTTAGTTCCTGGCCTGGATTTCTCCAAGGTCTCGAGCTGAGACTATTTAGGAACCTCGGATCCAGTAGTTGGTGAGCATTAGATGACTAGAGGCCAGAGCCTCTAAAAGATTTGGCCCTGTAGTTAAAGCTGTACTGATAAGCTAACAACAGAAAAAGGAGAGGGAAAGAGAAAATATATGATTATCACTGATGTTACTGGTGTTACAGATGTTCCTGATAAATGTAGTCTTTTATAATCTGAAATGCAATCTCTACACTCCCAAATTGAGGCTTGATTTTTATTTCCCTTCTGTTGAAAGGACTTTTACAACATGATGAGAGTACCTGTTTACTGCTAATTATCTGAGTCTGAGCAGCCTCCCTTGGCCAGCCTTTTACTACTGCAGATTTTCTTGTGTTTTCCAGCATATGCAACTCAGAGCTGGGTTTCCTTTCTGAATCGAGCACTGCACTCACAGGTTTTGTAATATACTATCAACCATCAGGTTTCTATGATGAATTTTTTCTAACTTTGTTTTTGTTTTTTTTCCCCAAACTCTTACAGGAGTTGTGCTTTCATGCCACAATAACTCAAGTGACCCTCTTCTGAACATTCATTGCCTGAAAACTGCTTACAGATAGTTTTGTTTCTTGAGTTAGTGTAGGTTCTCTTTAATATTTTTGTTTTGTCAGTTTAAATCATGTCATTTACAAGTACAGAAATCCCTTCTTGTGCTCTTTTCTTTGGCATAAAATACTGTTTGAAACAGAACCCTGTGTTTTACTTCTTGAGATATTAACTTTTTCCCACATGTGCCTTTAGGTACATGAAGAGTTGGCCTGCAATGGCTCTAGAGCAGCAGGAGGTCTTGTCCTGTGAACTTATTACTCTTCCTTGATTAGGCATAAGCTCATGGTAAATAACTAAAACAGTGAGGGGGAATTAATGGTGAGAATTCAAGAGACTCAGCACTGCAGGGACTGGTGCTGAGTGATTTGGCTCCTCAGCTAAACCAACAACCTTGATCTCAGTCAGAGTTCCCTGAGGGTGAATTGGAGCATGTCCCTCTAGTCAGGTGCAGAGCCTCGCTTCAGAAGGAAGGGCAATTAGCTGGGTATAAATAGTGCTTTGTTCCAATATCTCAAGATGAGTCCATGTGATTTGGCTTTTTCTTTTTTTAGATGGACTGTTCTCTGAAAAGCTGTGTGACCTCTTTGTTGCTTTAACTGCAGAACCTGACAAACCTGGATAACAGTTCTTGCTTCAAATTTGTTTTCCTATTTGACTATATTTTAGTTGCGAGATTTTACTATTGCTTAGGCTGTGGAGTTAAAATATTTTGCCTCTGTTTTTATCACGATGCCAGTGCATCAGTGAATTAGAGTCTGCACTAACTTGCAGAATTCCTGTTTCTGACTCCATTCACCTTTTCAGTTGTGTTTGTAATAGGTGAATAAAAAAGCAGGAGGTGTGAAATTGTTAAAATCAAGCTTCAAGAACTACAGCAGGGATGGGGAGAGCAAAAGCTGCTTGTACTCAGATGCTTGAGGCAGTGTAAGTTTTGTGTTGGTGTCTCTGCATACATGCAATGCTTGAAACTTCTCTGTGTTTATCTTATATCCTTAGGTTATTTATAACTCTTGTATATCTATTTCTGTCTTGATATATAGGAATAAATTAGGTTTTACTCTTCCTTGTCACTTTAGAGTGCTAATAGGACTTAAGTGTATTTTAAAGTACCAAAGAGACAAGATATTTCACTAGGCAGACAAATATTTTTTTAATTAAAGAGATAGGAGTCAGCAAGTAAATTAATGCCTTTGCAAGAATTTATTTATTAATGGACAGAGCTATGAAATCAATCAGCTAAAGGGCTAGTGACAGACATCCTGTCTTAAACATTTACTCTGTGTTGGCTGAGTCATGATTGGAAATGTTGCAACTTCACTTGGGACAGTATTTTTCAGTCAAGAATATCAAACAATGAAATTTTTTTTTTTTTTTTTTTTTTTTTTTTTTTTTTTTTTTTTAAATTTCTCCATGCTTTGTCTTGGGAAATAGTTGTTTTATGATGTTCTGGCGTTGGGAGTCCCTTAATAGAGCCAGAAGCTGGTCCTCCCTTTGAGTTACCCTGTAGCTGTCATAAATGTGTGCAGCTTCTTTCAATCCAGCAAAGTGCTGTGGGGGCTTTTATCCTTTTCACTGTTTTCCTCTGAACTCACTATTACAGCTATCTTTCTAGTCATACTCCTAAACATTAACTCCCTAATAACCATGCAGCTTCACTGCTTGAGCCTGCAAATTTACTGAGTTCAGACACAAACTCAGGGATGAAGTTTAGCTTGTATTACAAAACTGCTTGCACAATATTAGTTTCCTTTGACATTAAATGTAAACTAAATATTAAATGAAGTTTTTGTTGAGGAAAAAAATCAGTTTTGAAAAATTTCAGAATACTTTCTTGAAAATGTTCATGTTTTTCTATCTGGAAACAGTAGTTTTCTGATAGTCCTATGAGGTTCCTTCTAATCAGAGAATTTCTGCCTGTGTCTGGTCCCTATATGAATATACACATTATGTCTTTCTATATAGGCATACATACATAAACACATACTGTTTTGCTACATTAGCAAGTTCCAACTTTCCTTACTACAGAAGATATGTAGACCAGTTTTTGGATTATTTTGTTACAGATGTTTTAGTTTATGACATTGCAAATTGCATTTTGCTGGTAATTTCTGCTCATGTTTCTAATCCCTCTAATCTGGAGTTTTCATTGCCATGCTGTTTACTATCTTTATGATCATTATTACAAGTGTTAAATAGGACTAGCAACGATGCATACAAACCTCATTGTCAATTAATATTATCTTTTGTTTGCCCAACTTAAGCCGTCTTGTACTTTGTAGGGTGGATCTCTCCTCCAGCATGATAAGAATTAATTGAGAGGAAATTTATTGCAATGCAGTTTTGAATCTCTAAAAGCCACATCCTTTAAATCTACTAATGGCCTTCACCTACTAATCTGTTTTGTCAAGAAAAATAGTAATGCAGCAGCTCAGCTCAAAGAGTGTTCCTGTTGCAAACTCATTCTAGTTTCTTCTAGAATTTGAGAGTTGTGGCTACTGCTGGTTCAAAGATGTCGGTATCTGTTTGCTCAAATTAAAAAAGTGAAGCTGTGTCTCTATTCTGTACAAACAGAATTCTGGTGTCAGAAAAATGTATTACATGTTCTAAAACTACTCTTTAATTATTAGCTGTGCCAGAGTATAAAATAGTATGTTGGCAGGTCTCTGGACTTGTCAGGGAAGTTACATGAAGAGGATAGAAATCTCCACAAGGAATACAGGAATTTTAAAAGTCTTTAGAAGTCTTCACTTCTGGTGAAACAAGAGAAGCTTGGTTTCCGAGTATTCTTTCCAAAGCAGAAAACTAATTTCAGCTACAGTTGCAGGTGGTCAAGAACAATGTGAGATGCTTAAAAACTTTTACAAGAAGGTCATAGTGAAAATTTTACTCCTGCTTGTGAGGATTGACACCCCCTTCTCCCAGCTGTGTTTGCCAAAATCTGTTCTGTATTACTGGCTATTACTGGTTTGTGAAGGTATGATTTACAAAAGGCTGTTTTCTATTTCTGGGTCTTCTTGCTGATGATCCGTACAGTTACTTGTTCTTTGTTCATGCAGTGAATGTTTTGTGTCCTTTGGCTCCTCCAGTAGGAGCTGAATTTCAGAACTGGTCTGTGTGAGCATACTGATTGGCAATTCACTTTTTCCTGCTTGCTGCAGACATCTCTGTGATAGAGCTATCTGCTCCTCAGAAAAATGCTGCAGAGAAGTGTGATTTTTTTTTTTTTTATATTTTTTTTTTTTTTTTTACTCTAGTGGGCAGGTTTTTGAATTCTGGATAAACTGAAAAATCAATTCTTCCTGGCTTTCACTGAAAAGCATTAGCATTGCTGTAAGGCCACATTTCTCAGGGCAAGGACTTCAGCAGTGGCACCCACCATAAGGCAGAGGATAATGTTCTTCTCTGGTCTTTGTTTTCTAACCAGATTATACTCAGTTCGTGGGAGTTTGTCTCCTTTTCCAAAACTGAGTATCTCCAGTTATGTTGGATCAGTCAGACAACAAGAAGCAGCCTGTCAGGAAGTCAGGACAACACAATTACTACTTTCTTTGTTAGGGTTCCTCTATCTTGGTTAGTCACTTCTCAGGCCCATTCATCTTCTCCCAATCACAGCATGTACTACTGAACTGCAGGAAAATCTGGATATTTTGTAGTAGCAATGTTCCCCATTGAACAGCCATGGCAGGAGTAAGACATCTGTAATTAGCTCATAAAACTGAGAAGAGCATAATGCAGATGTAACCTTCTGAAGGATTTGACCAAAATAGACATAAAATAGTTGTCCAGAGCTTTCCAAATTTCAGTTTTAGGTCTTTTCTTCTAGATTATCTGGTATTTAAAAAAGGCTAGAGAAGAAATAGGGAAAGGAAGGAAAGAACTGATCTAGTCTTTTGCTTTGCTCTGCAAACTACAGCTAAAATCTCATCAGGAGCACAGTCTGTCTTCAACATTTTCTCTTTGTTTTTCACTGGCTGTCTGCCTTTAGAGATTTCATCTTATTTAGAGACTCTGGGTTCAGTTATTTTCCTTTGTAAGTTTGGAGAAGAGGTGAGCTCTTGGAATGATCAATGTGTTGCCCCATTGTGGTGTGTTTTGTTCGTCTCTCTCTAGATTGATCCAATTAGTGCTCATTGGTGCTATGTAGAGAAAATCTGGCTTTATTAAAGTCACTAGTGTCAATAATATGCAGTCAGTTACTGACCTTTTGGGACAGCAGCTATTTCAGATGAGCATAGTTTAATTTTTAACGAGCTTCTGATACCCTGCAGTACAAAAATTTGTTTCAGGCTATACATCTGCCTGGTTTTGCTCCTGGTTTTGTTAACACAATTAAAATGCTGTGCTCAAATAAAGAGTTCTGCTTCTCTAGCTGATATTTTAGCATATCCCTAAATCCTTCTGGACAAGAAAGGAATGGCAATGCGTGCTAGCATTATTTTAGAAGCACTCTGTGCAAGGCTTTTTAAACTTTCCCTTTCCTGAGATTGTTCACCAGAAACTTTTTCCAGGTTTCTTTCACTCTTGCTTTATTTGTGAATTTTCAAGTACAGCTATTGATGTTCACAACAATGGAAAAACTGGAGGGGGAAAAAGAAAGTTAATGTGGTTCCTAATGTTAGCTAAGCATATTTCTGACAGTCCTTGAGGGAAATGCTTTTAAAGAATTGTTTGTTGGGGGGTGTTTTTGGTAGATGGGAAGAAAGCAGCATATGGATGAGTCAACCAGAGACTGACTTGAGCTCAAACAACATGCTGCTTTGTGACTTCCATGAGTTAGAGTCATAGAGGAAGTCAGTTTTTGAAGATAAAACACTTTGTTACAGTTCTTGAGATGCTGCTGGATTTTGAGTGTTTGGAAGTGTTTGGTTTTTAACTTGCCTTTTAATTGTGCCAAGTGAATTCAGTGAGACTTCTGCTTATTGTTAAATCTCTGCATAAGGAAGATGCCTGACTGAAAGGTGTGTTCCTCTAATGAACACAAGAAGGCAGACTGCAAATATTTGGATAAGCACAGGATGCAAACTGTTCCTGTAGATATCAAGGTTCTGCCATGTGTGGGATAATAGATAAAGTACTATTTTATCGTGGTGCAGTACTAAGACCAAAATGTCCCAGAATCTTCTCAATGCAAAGGAATTTGAGTTACAAACAGATTGTCTCACACAGAGAATTATCAGTGCTACATTTAATTTCACTTTATTCATACTTGGAAGTGTGCCTATATTTAAATACTTGTGTAGGACCAGGATAATTTGTTACAATATGGGGATTTAAGTCCTGCTTTAACTTGCTAAATTGAAAGTGCCAGCAGAAGGATGCAGAATGCTGTGGGGCTGGCAGCATAAACCAGAATGCTGATGACTTGCTAAATCCACAAGGTAGCCTATGAAATATGTGTTCAGATTCCCTCCTCCTGCCTTTGTCTGTATCCATCCTCAGGACTTCCCCTGGCTCAGTAGGTTTCAGGTGTAGTTTAGGTTTTGAGGTCCAAAACAGTGACTTAATTCAGCCTTTTCAAACTTTATCTTCAATTCTTATGAACCTGAAAATTGCTAAATATGTCTGCACCTTTTGCCATTTTGGGTTTTTTCACCAGATTTTGGGCAGTACAGGCTTGCAGTGGATCTTAGTCTACACTGACCTTGTCTGCATGTAGACAAAGAAAAGGCTGCAATTTAATGTGAGTGGGTATGGAGGGTGGCTTAATTTAATTCACTCTGCAGTGTTTAGAACAAGTATAGTGCTAGGAGTTTAAAAAGAAAATACAGAAATCATGGTTCATATTCCTTTTATAATCTATTCCAAAATTGAGATGCAAATCTGTACGTGCAGTCCAGAGTAACAATCAGTGGATGTATTTCTTTATTCCATTATTCATCTCTTTCACAAGTTTCTTTTGTTTCTGAATTCCAAAGACTCTCTAAGTCTTCACTACAAAATAGGATGTAAAGATGAACTTTTATATGTCTCAAAAAATTATGAAAAGCTACGTTTCTCAGTTATTTTGGCCTTTGTTTTTCAGGTTAGTGAAAAATGGCCTTTACAAAACATTGTTATGTCCCTGGTTTAATTTTACCCTTGTATTCTTTTGACTTGATATGTGCTCCTTTCTTATGGATTTAACTTATATTCTATGATGTTAATTAGAATGAGCACATACAGAAGGCAGGGTAATGTAGCTTGTACGTACAGTTAGAAATCAGATTTTTGGGCAAATGACTGCATTTTTGGCATGGAAAGCATAAGGACATATGGCCATGTGATTGAATGTAAAAGAGCTAATTTAGTTTGTAACTCTTCTGACCATGTCTCAGAATGAAAGTGAGAAGTAAGTCACAGATATGTATAAATTAAGGCTGTAAATGACTACTGTGATTATTTTGTGAGCACTGTCCTCACCTGTATACTGGTTTTCAGTCCAACACCCTTGCTTGAATTAGACCAGGTGCTGTGTTTAAATATTTTCAATTGTGCTTTCAAGGTGTGCAGAGAAGGAGAATTCTGGGTAAGCTATTAATGAATAACTTACCATAACAAATGTATCTCTTATTTCTCATCTGAATATGCCTATCTTGAGGTTCAGTTATTGCAGCCTTCTCTCTTTAATTAGGACACTGAAGAACTCTCCCTGCCATCAAATTCTGCTCTCTCTGCAGGTCCCTATTACACCACAAGGAAATGCTTCCCTAGCCACACCTCTAGGACAAACAACTTTTGGAATTTTTAGTTCAAAATCTTAAGTAATAGTTTTGTTGTTGAGGCTTTATAAATATTTTAAATTTTCCTATATTTTTATTATAAGCTGGGCATCAGAACTGTATATGGCATTCCTGCAAGTCTTTTTCTGTAGACAAGTACAAGATTGAAATACTTCTTTGCATCTCAGTGTTTCTTTGCTTTAGAGTGTGTAGCTCTTTCAAGCTGTTGCAGTCTGTGCTCAGCTTTCCATTTTTGAATGATAGATATAAATTTGCTATGAAATTGTGCCCTTAGCTGCACCTTCACTGCTAAAGTAAGGAACAAATCATTGCTGTTATCAGAAAACTTCAAGACACTGAAAACCTGTATCACCATCTAAGATATTTAAAGATTTGCTCTATCTGTGGTTTTGGTCACAGGTTTACAACAGAATTTCAAAAGACAGAATCTTGGGTAGAGCCTTTTGAAAGCAGCAAAAAGGGAACTCAAGGGAGGAAGATGTGAAAAAAGTTGGTGGCAGGGATGTGAGTTTCATACAGTGATTAAAGTTTGGCAAAACACGATGGGGACTGCGATGCCATCTGTTCTCTCTGTCTCCATTTAATTTCATCCTCTTGGGATCAGTGACAGCTTGATATTCCAGTGGACTTGGAGACAGCACTAGATAGCACATCAGTAGCTTGATGGTAAATGTTGCACCTTTCACTCCTGCTCCTTTCCTCTTTAGTGTCAGATAAGGATTGCAAGGCCAGGGATAAGGCATGAAAAAGCCTTGTTTGTCCATGTTTCATGTTAGAGTTAATCCCTGCCCTCCCTGTGTTTCTCTGCTGAGTTGTGCCCCTGTCCCTTGTCACTCATGGGTCAGAGGCTGATTGACTGAAGTCTCTCTGTGACAATTCATTATTCACCATTCTGCTTTTCAGCCACCTGTAGTCCTCATGGCAACAATTTTATGGACAGCATTTTTATCAAGCTATTGACAATATTTTAAAATAGGTATTTATTAAGCAATCACTTTGCCATTCACACTTGAAAAGATCTCTTAACAATACTAATTTAACCGTTAAAATTTTATTTTGAAAGCTCTATAATTGGATAGATTTAAATTGATTTATGGCCAGTCACATACTCTTTGATATAATCCTGGTGTCTAGCTATATTCAACTACTCTTACATGCTAGAGCAAAGTTTATATTAGGTACAGCAAAAGGAAAAGTAGGCTTATGTCAAGGGCTCCTGAAAACCCTCCCTTCGTAAAGAGAGTGTAAGTGGCTAGAACTGTTGTTTCATTTAAATGGCAAACACAAGAAACTAATAAATACAGATTACCCAAATAAATCGAAGTCAGGATGCTTCTGTTGAAGTGTAAATCTGCTGTCATAAAAATTTCTATAAAGTTTTCTAATTTCCATAAGCAGACTTTCTATTGGATAATGATTTATTCATCTAATGTTTTGTCAGGGATCTTAGCTAGCTGCAAGAGAAGATATCTTGAACAAAAATAAATCCTTATTGTTTTTTAATTTCTGGAGAAAAGGATGACACTGCTTTCCAAAGATTTCAGGAAAAACGTTTTGTTTCTATTATACTTTCAGAAAAAAAGAGGTAACTCAGTCTATTCAGCTCTGTGGTCCATGGATTGTTACCTGCCATAAATATATTTTTGCAATTGTTTCATCTCTCCAAGGTGTGGGAGGGGGACCTTTTAGATATCCTGTAAAACATCCAGTTAAAATTGTGTACCAGACTGAATGAGAGCTGCTCTTTTGTTTCAGTCCTGCAAATTGTATAAAACAAGAGGCCCATAATGTCTGGGTTTGCTATTTGAGACTGATTTTAGTTCTGCAAGTGCACATCATTCTTACTGAGTGACAGTGGGAAGGACAGAGAGAGGTATGCTGAAATAAAATCGCTGAAATAGTTGGGGGAAAAATTGTAGTTGCAGGCTTGATCTTCTCTGCTATTGTCGGCAATAAAAGAATTTCTAATTTTTGTTTGCTTTTTTATTTTACTCTCTTATTCTACTAGTTTTGGCAGTGTACACTTTAATGTTTGTAGTAGACTTCTGACTAAATGCTTAAGTAAAGGTTTTATTGTCCATAAGTGGAGATGAGAATGAGTTCATCAGGATATTTCATCTCTTGGTAAAGCAGTAGGAGTAGTTGGAAAGGAATAGGAGTATTGGTAACATTAAGCTTTTGTGCTTGTGAAAAGAGGGAAGGAATCCTGAAGACTGGTGGAAGCACTAAATGCTCTGCCAGGTGTCATCGTGCTATTTTATCCAACAAGCAGCAGGCAACAGCTTAAAGGCCGAGGGTGGCTGGGATTTTAGTCAGATCTGTTTGCAGATAAAATAGCTTTCTAGTATTTCCAGGTGGCTGAAAACAAAAACAGAAGCATATGCACAGGCCCTCCTTCTCAGGATGAGACAACACACTGCCTTGTTTCCAAAGCCACAAGCTGCCTTCCCAGAGGACAGTTCTGGGGAGAGGCCCCTGCTTGAGACCAGTAATGGAGCTGCAGAGCTGCCTTTGCTGGGAGAGCACGAGCAGGACACGGAGGGTGAGGAGAGTGTCTGTGCTCACTGAGCTGTGCAGTGTAACCTGCACTCCAGCTGAGCTACCCTGACAGCGAGCACTAAAACTGCTTATAAAAATCTCCCCCCCTGCTGCAGAGAATTTCATCACCCTGCCTTGAATATGACAGAATATCAATAGCCCTTGCTGAAACAGGGCTTCAGATAAGGTGAGCCTCGGGCTGTAGGTACTCATTGTTATGGTCCTCTTTCAAATCTGGCATTTCAGAGAAGTTATTGCCAATAATTTCTGCAGCGAGCCCCTCGGCTGGCTGGCATCAGCCAGTGCGGCACTCGTACAGCGCAGTGCAGCTCCTCAGTTATCTCAGGACTGCTCTGTCCTCAGGAGGCAGCCACCTCTCTTCTGGAGTGTCACGTCCAGAAATTGTTTCAGGATGCAACAGTTCATTTCCATAGAATGTCTGGAATATCTTCTTGCTGCAGTAGTCCTGCAGTGAAGTGAGTAATAAAGCTCACTTGAGGTGACTGATTTTCAGAGGCAGCTTTTTATCCCAGGTGAGGGCAGAGAAACCTGCTGAGAAGTTGAGCCAGGCATTTGAGCACTTGTTTGAGAAACCCTCTGAAATCCAGGCATGGTGAGAAACGTTTGTAGGCTCTGTCTTCATAGGGATAAATGTTCAGGGGTTTTAGCTCTTTTTTAAATGTCGTGGCTCCAAAATTATAATTATGGGTATTTAAACACTTTTGAAAACAATTATGGGATATTTCATGTAATCATTTAGTCTTTCAAAGGTAGACCAGGTCTATGTGGAAATGTTTATTAACTAATTGCTTTCTAGTTCTGTAATAGAAGTGTAGTTTAAGTGATACACATTCAGTTGCTTGAGAACTGACATACATTAAAAAAAAAAGTCAGATTATTTTCGTCTTAATGCTAGCTTCAGAGGCACCCAGATCTTCACAATAGGTAGTCATTTAGTTGGATAATGGGCTGCAATGGAGCATAAATGTCATTTTTTGATTATTCATTAAAAAAAAAGGTGTTTTGTAGAAATCATTTAAAAGCAATGGAGTGTGATCAGTCTTCATGGATTGAATTGGATTGAACTATGAAAAAACATTCCAAGTGATATTTACAGAGTCACACTCAACTTAGGATGTGAAGCTTTTGTGTGTATTTGCTGCTCAATGGGGACAGTAGGAATTGCTTGACATTATGTAGACTATATTGAAGTGAAGGGAAAAGTTGTTTCTGCACTCTATCTTTCTGTGAATTGAACAGCAGCGCTGTTGTGATGCAGCATTGCATAAATGGCAAATATTTAAAAGGTGTGCTTGCTATTGAAAGAATAAAACAATGCTACTTACATGATGCTGCCTCTAATAATTTTTAGAGATAGAGTCACTGCAATTACTCAGTATATTTCATGGTGTCACTAAAGAATTTATATGCAATGTCTGTTTTTCTGGGGTTTTGTGTTTTAAATCCTGTATACTTACATTTATTGTATCTAGCTCAGTAATATTGTTTGTCTTTTATAATCTTCATCACTTTCCTGGCCCATCAGTACATTAGCTGACTGCAGGGCTGGTGATTTTGCTGTGCCTAATGGAAGGCAAATGTTTTTCATGTTCATTTTCAGTCAATGTTGGCTGAGATGTGAGCTAAGCAAATCATATGAGAGGAGATGTGTGGATTTACAACTGAGGGTGAGGCCTAATAGCAATATCCAGGGATGAGCTTGAAAAAGATGCAAGTATTGTGGACATTTGAAAATTTCTTGAAATTGTATTGACCCCAAATTGGGCCAGTTTTCTGTGGGAGAATGGTGTTCTGTCACCACACTTGTGCTAAAGCTCCAGTCTCTTCTTTCTATGAAGAGATTCTTCAATGACCCAAATTTGCCAGCGAGTTTTCCTTGGTAACAGGAAGGGAGTCCTTACCATGGTGGTTGTTTATTCAGGCATATGCCAGCATTCTTTTCACTTGTTTTAAGAAGGAAAGAAGCTGGAATAGATGCTGATTTCTAAAAGTCTGAAAATACCAGGAAAGTGGTTGGATTACCTGTGTTAAGTTGGTGCCAGGAGGAGGAGGTTTGGTTCTAGATCTTGCTGCCTAAAAAAAGTAAATAAGACTACTTAGCTTGCTCTTTTTTTTTTTTTTTTCCTTTTTTTTATTAAAGTCATTAAACTGTAAATGTAATAGAATTTAGCAGAATTACCCTCTGTAGAGCCAGATAGTCAAGATATAATGAAATATACATCTATTTTCTACACCAAATGGGACAATCAAATGCAGAACTAATCCTCTGTGTGCAATAGTAAATAGAATGAACAGTATATATTAGCTGCTGAGGAGGAAAAAACATGTGGAAAAGGAAATTTTGGCATTAGATTTTAATCTTGTAGTGTATTTTACATTTCTCAAAAGTATTGGGAATCTTCATTTCTGTATCTATAGCATTTTAAAGAGAGGAGCCCCCCAGCTAATAGGTTTTAAGTATTCATCATCAACTTTCAGGCCTAAGATTGTTTTTCTCTGTTTTTTAAAAAAAACCTTTATATTGTTTAAAAAAATACTTGGAACTTTGTGTAATTGACTGTAGTGCTTAAACAGTTTACAGCTTCTCCTAAATAGATTTTACTCTTCTAATTAAACCTACTCTTGACATCTACTGTATTAGTACAGGCCACATAAAAATGAGGCCCTCAGATTACACCTCTTTCCCATCTTGTTTTTGGTAAATGAAAGCTCAGCACAAGGGTGGCTGAGAGCCAGGTGATGTGGCAGTGGATCAGTCACCTCTCTGCTCTGCTTTGCCTGCCATCAGGGCAGTGGGGAACAAACCCACAGCACTGTCCCTGCTGCCTTGAGGAGGATTGCTGTATTCCCATTACTGTGGTCACACATGAGCTGCCATTACATGTGGATTCCTTGGTGAATCTCTTTCCTGTCAAATGATTCCCAGAACTGCCAACTTGTAACAGTGAAGGGACAGTCTAAGGGAAATATCATGGGTTTGATTCCAAATCATTACTAAAGAGTGAACATTATGGAAGGTGCTATTTAGCATGACACTTCGAGCATGAAGTCTGGAGTTTTAGGAAGCAAGAGAGCATCTGGAACTAGATAACTCTCAGAAAGGTGGAAAACCATCTGTGCTAGGCAGCCATAAATGAATCAAGCTCAAGACAAAAAGCTCCTCAGAGTCCCCACAGGAGATGCTGAAGTCCAGCTGTTTTCCTGAGGTCACTGCTTGCTATTCAATACTTCAGCACTTGTGGCTCAGATCAGTCAGACCAAACGCTACTGCAAGCCTTGCTGTATTCTAATTGTTAGCAAAAGTCTGCCGTAATAAGTTACTCAAAGTTTGCAGTAAAGAGTTGCTTAACTGTGAATGATGTGTGAACAGTATACAAAGCAAAACAACAGGACGGGAGAGGTGTTTGCTTCTCCTTCACTGAGAGTATTGATGAGGACTGTGTTTATGTTGGATCAAGAGCAGCATTGGTCAGAAGGGGAAAAAATTAGGGATATACCTACAAAAACCTGTTTGGAACTGATGAGATAGCAGGTAGCTAAATGCATTATTAAATATCATTTTCAATAAACATGTTTGTGGGCTAGTTTTACAACTGCAAAGTTGGCTAGTATATTGTAAACAGTCCTTCACTATAACCTAGAATTAATCATCTGTTCCTTGAGGCTGTTGCTCCAAGTACAAAAATAAATACACCAGAACAGATAAATGAACGTTGGCATTCATAAGTAATGTATTGTGCAGTTCTTATATGGCACCTGTGGCAAAGTTCCAGCAACAAAAGCTTTGGTACCTCTGAGCTGCCTGTTATCTCTGAGGGAAGCAATTATGGTTATTTAGTGCAGGAGAGTTAGATTTAGAGCCTGCAATAGCCACGAGGACTGTGTGAAGTATGTGGGAGTAAGGAAAAAGAATCTACTAACTGTGTAGATTATTGCTCATGGCATGCACAAAAGGAGATCTTGAGATTATTAGACTCATGTTTTCTATTAAATGTTTTGATTGTTCATCGGGTGTGTGTCAGTAGGAAAGTGTTTCACACCCTCTAATTCATGCTTCCCATCCAAAGTGCAGATTGATAGTGCTCTACAGGAGCCTGCATCTTTATCTCCCTGCAGAAATGCCATCACACTCCAGATGTCCCTTAAATCCTCAGGTGTATTCCTTTCAGAGCTGGGGTTCTCTTTGCCTGTTGTTTCAAGGCAGTGCAGTGCATTGGCTGTCTGTACTTCCAAATTGCCCCACGCATTTGGAAAGGTGCACCCTCTTTCCTTCCTGGCTCTCTCTCCCTTTCAGAAAGAAAAAAGGATGACTCTAGCACTGACAGCTTTTTCAGCCCCTTATGTATGAACTAGACAGCTGAGCAGGAGTTGGGGTGTCTGGAGAGGTAGGCTGCTCTCCTCTGTGTGTGGGTGTACAGAACAAAATACTGACTGACCATGAGTCCTACTGGTGCCACAAGAACTTGAAGGGAAAATGATTGCATTTTTCTTTTATTTTAGAATAGGCAGCAGTAAGATGAGTTTGCTTAATAGACTTCTGCCCTGAGTTAGAGGAGTCTTGTCTAAGGCGGGGGACTCAGCTGGATTGAGGATTTGCGGTGGTTTGGTTTTCTTTTATTTTTGTGAGGAGGGTTGTTTTTCCCCACTGACTGGGCTGGCTCAGCTTTATTGGAAAAGCTGAAAAAAAATTCTGCCAAAAGCAAACAGTAGAGAGAATAAGAGCTGGATTTTTTGCTTTTCTTACCTTGTTGTCTCTGGCAATTGAATAAAACCAAGCCAACTGTGATGGTTCCTTAGACCCTATTTTACCTCTATCTCAGGCTGTTTTGCCTTCCTAAGAGCCTTGGGGTCCCTGCTCTGCAGAGATCTGCTGAAGTAAGGCCATACTCGTGCATGCAGTTCTCTGGACACCCTTTGTCCTGCCTCCCTGCTCACAGTGCCTGGAGCCTGCTGGAGCACTCACTTTCCCTGTCCAAGCTTTCCAATGGAAACCAGAGGTTCTGGGCAGCCGGTAACCACCTCTTGACAGGAAATTAGGACCCCAAAGCTGGGAAGTATTTCTGGGTTCTTTGCTGTTTGCAATAGTGGCCTCTATCTTTTTCTTCAAAAAATACTCTCTCCTGCAATATAGATTATTAATTTTGGAGACTAGAAGAAATAAAAAACTACTTAGTGAGCATAGAATTAGAGATCAAAACAAATTATTTGGGCAATTTGCCAGAAAGAGGAGTTAAATAGATTACAGATAAAGCCTTATTAATTAGTATCAAATCTGCTTTGGTGCCGTATGGATCACAGTGCTTTTTCCCTTCACCTCTTCTTGTTATTATCTCTCTATTTTCTTTCCTCTTTCTGATGTGTGCAAGTAATTGTGTTATGTTGAAAAGATTAAAAAATGGCTTAATCATATTGAAGGAAAGCACTATGAATCCTCTTGAATTTAATAACAGAGAAATCTAAATACAGAAAAGTGCTCTAATTGGCAGGTAAAAGTTGTTTGGGTCAAATAATCTTTATCTGATGGAGGAAAGATTAGTAAAGTGGGCCCAATTAATTCTGTGGTTTGTTTCATCAGATCAGCAAAGTAGTGCTCTAGTTGTACTGTAATTAGCATTTTATGTTTTATAGAAACATGTAAAAGTCTGCTTGAAAACCTAATTTTTAATTTTTACTTTAATAATGTCCTACATAAAAAAAATAAGTGTAGCACAGGAGTTCTGAGAAAGGCAAAACTGAATTTGTTTAAACAATAGAATTTGTGGCTTTGTAGAAACTTGCTTAATTCATCTGTGTCCCTATCTTTTATCCTGTTTAATTTTGTGCCATGGTGGCAATTCAGCTTAATGCTTGAAAGTTCTGCCTATTTAAAAATAAAACCACAAAAATTTTTTTCCCCTAGATTAAAGGACTAAAATTTTAATGAAATTGCCAAAACTTTGATTTTGAAGAATATGGACAGGGGGTGGCCTCCATTACTCACCAGTGTAAGTTTTCCTTTTGGAACTTGACAGCACAAGTAAAACTTCTGAGTTTTTACTGTTTGATTGATAATCTCTCACAGCTGCTCTTCCATGGAAGGCTAGAGATTTAAGTTCTCCTCTTTACCTTTTCCACCATCAGTTTTAACCTCCATAACAGACAGGAGATTTTCAAGTCTAGGAAAATAAATATAGAACCATATAAATTGACCAACAGTCAAGTTATCACAGAGCTGGTAGACTTGCAGCTGCTCTTGTTGCAAAATAAAATGTTTTTATCAGTTCTGCAAGACAAATATACAGATGTAATTTTATAGAATAGAAGGGAAGATGGAAAAGTTGCATGTGGTTACATGCATGTACACAGATGTCTATATTTGCTGTATATTAAAATATTAGATACTGAAATGTATACCACCAATACCTTTGTGCACAATCTATGCACTCATGGTGAAAAGTAGGAGATTTGATTTTTATGAACGCTTCCCTCAAGAAATGAAAGATCAGAAATGATGTGAACAAAAGTATGTGCCTGAATACAAAAAAATCCTCTTTATTCCAAGTGAAAAGCCACACTTTCCCAAATCTTGTAATTCTCAGGAAAGCAACTTCTGTGAGGGTGAGCTTTAGGATAAGTAGCAAGGTCTTTAAAGAATTAGAGAGGACAGGGAATATTTTTGAAGGAGTGAGAGCACTGCATGGAAATAGATCTCCTTGGTATAAAGTTATGACATTTGGCAATACTGTGCAGTGCAAATTGGGGTTTGTAATGATTCCAGAAAACCTTCCCAAACCTTTGTACAACTTGAACTAATCATGTGCCAGAGAAGCACATCAGAGCTACAGGAAATCAGAGGATCTGATGGCTCTGTTCACCTCAGATATTGTTTCAAGTTCTGCTGTGGTATTTGAGGGTTCAGAAACTGGTCTTATGCAGGAGTGTTATATATTTGTAAGCTTTCTGTGTGAATATAGCATAAATTTTCAATCCAGAGCAATAGGTTGCTGTTGGCAAGTGCAGCTTGGAGTGCTCAGGTAGGCTTTTGGAATTAATCACAGTGGTAAATATATAATATATATATAGAAAGAGAGAGAGAGAGCATTCAGGTAGCAGATGCAAAGGACTTATAAACCACCTTGTGTTATTTTTGAGCACTGTTTAGATAAATCTATCTCCATATGTAAAATAGTATTTTAATTGACACTGAAGCATTATCTTTTTGTATTAATTTAGTAGACTTTAAAACTGGATTTGTGGTCATAAATAGACCAGCACATCAATTAGTATTAGAAGGACTTGTTGATCTGGAAAGATCAGACAGTCTGGAGACTGAACATTATCTATGCTTCAACAATCTTGTTCTACACATTGCTTCATTTGTTGGAAATTCAGAATATTATCAGCTTGAATAAGTCTCCAAATCCCTGTTCCACCTTGGAAATTTTTTCTTTCCTTCCTCCCACAAATTTTCAGAGAACATGTTTGAACAACATGAAGTTTTCTCACACTTTGTCTGGTTTAGCTTAATCAAAAGCTTTCGGTACTGCTATGTGTACTGGCACTTGGTTGCTCTTCCACATCAGATCCTGATCACATGAAAACCTGCATCATCCTCCATGCTTCCAGGGCTCGCCCTAAAAATACACAAGAAATATGTATTATGTAATGCCTGTCTTCTGTCTCAAGCTAAATAAGTGTTAATTAAAAGTAGGAAATAATACCTTAAGTTAAAAGAAAGAAAAAAGCTTTTAAGGCTCCTGTATTTTGGTTTAATTGAAAAAAAAAAGAAAAAAAACCCAACGAAAAATAAAATAAAAAAAAAAACACCCCTAAAACCAAACAGGAAACATCGTAATTCCACGTCAAATGTAAAGGTAAGGAAAATGATCATATCATGTTTCTGCTTCAATACCCTTCAGTCCATCAGAAATGCTTTTAGTGCAAGTGAATGTGTGTAATTACTGCTCAGCTGCTCTGATTGCTCATTACACGACAGACTCTTACAAGGAGATCATTTGCCTGTCAAGATTTAGTCACAGCCATTAGCACTCACCTTTATCTTGACAGAGAATAAAATGTTTGACTATAAGCTGCTAGTGATACATTCTGTGCGCTGCTGCATTTCCTAAACAGGGAGCCAATTAAAACTTCTATTACCCTGTACCCTTTCCTGGTGTATGTGGACACTAATATTGTCTTCGGCCTTTCTGTCACACTTAGATATGCACAAGCACAACTGAATGAGAAGGTGACAAGCACTTTGTCAGAGTAAGGATTGAGGCATGAGATAAAGCTCAGGTGTTCACTTGTGATGCATTTTTATGTAATTTTATACTGGCTGCTGACTGTCAGAACTATAGCCCTAAGAATTCAGGCTCTATGTAATGAAACTACATGGAAGAAGGTTTAAATGTATTTTAGTTATCTTTGGTGCTATGTGGATGTGTCTGGGTCTTACCTGGTTCTAGCTCCTCTGTAGTGTGAGTATGAGTAACACTGTTCCCAGTCCTGTGATTTCCTTTGGATGGAAATGACTGCAGTGCACTTGAGTGCTCCTCCACAGCTCATTGATACCAGCTGGTGATATTGACAGTGCTCAAACACCCTTGGATCTGTAATTTCAGAAAGGATTTTTGTTGCTATAAACTAATATGGCTCTGCCGGCTCAAAATTTTGATTGAGTCTGAAGCCTTCAATTATTAAACAACTGTATTTTTACACATTGGGAAATTCAACTCTCAAGTACCCTTAAAAATTTAAAAGGAGTGAAGTCCACTGTGTTAGTTTTAGATCAGCCCAGTGAACAGAGAGCGTGTGATCTCTTCCAGTCCTAATTTCAGGGAACCAAAATGATTGCATCAGGAACGGGTTCATTCCTCCTCATATGTGCTCTTTTGTTCCTTTTTCTGTTGCCATTAGTACCAAAGTTCAAGCAATAGTGCTTTATTCAGACAGGATTGTTTGGTTGTTTTTTGGGGTTTTTTTAAGTATAGCCTTGACCCATAGAGACAATCAGTCATGAAAGAACCAGCTTAGTGGGAGAAAGAGCTTAGTCTGAGAGGAGGAGGTATGATTTGTGCTTTCAAAAAACAGGATAGAAAAATGTAAATATATTTGGAAATCACAATTTAGTGCTGTGCTACACTGAACTAAAACCTGCTGTTGAATCCTTGTCCCCAGAAAGTACTATTCACTTTATCCACTGAGCTGGCTTCTCAGGGCTGTTTAAGAGTGTGCTGCATTACATTAGGGCAGATTTTTTTGTTTTCTTTTCTGATCACTGGAATGAAGAGAGGAATGAGATTATCTAACAGTGTTTGACACAAATAAAATCCTCCCCTTCATACTAAGGCTGTAGCAGTGAACAAGGACCTGCCTGGGAAGAGGTTATGGAGAACACCTGATGGTGAGACAGGAGTAAACCCTCTCCCAGAGTCTGCACAGCACTGGGTGGCTCTGTGGACTAGTGATGGAAGGAAAAAGGCAGTGGGAGGGCAGGGAGTGTTGGGTTCCTGTGTTCAGGGCTTTGGAGTGATGCAGGTCCTTGTTTTACAGACATGTATGGGTCTTCTAGCAGTTTTGAAGTACTTCAGCACTTCCATGGAGTGTACTTCATGACTAATGTGAATTTGCTTGAGATATCTACCTGCTTAATACTCCTCATAGTTGAACCTGAGGTAGAGTTAAGGCTTTTCTTTCAGATTTTTAGTGTTAGGAGTAAGCTGAGAGAAGGCAGCCTACACAGCATACAGCCCAGGTGCCTCCTTCAGTGAAATAATGTCAGGCATTCATCAGCATAATACCTGCAAATTCAATTCAGTTTGGTTGATTTTCTTCTGCTAAGTAGCCCGGAACAGAAATACATAATTTCCAAGTGTGGAAGAATGTTCACAGCAAAGTGAAAGTCTTAAAAACTATGAGAGTAAGTGCTTGTGAGAGTGCCTGGGGAAGGAATGAGATGTCTGCAGTGTGTTGGTTGTGCTCTGCTTCTCTTTATAGACCTACAGCCAGCCAGTTAGGAAGCAGAAGCAAGGACAGCTTAGGTAATCAGTGTGAAAAATAGATTACAAATAGCACAAACAGATGTTGTTTAAAATATTAGTTGCAATGGATTGTTTCCACATATCTTTGTGTTGGTTGTATGTGGAATATCAAATTTATTAGCAATGTTTTGTGCTCGTGATGAATTTGTGGTCAGAAAAATGAGCTCGTTAGTTATGTAAATGGTGAGGACTTTCTGGCAGAGGCATTTTGTCAAACTGCCTCACCATTCCAGGTGTTAGTCAGAGTAGGATCTGACCAGTGCCTGCAGGACTCCCTGTAGCAGTAGGAGAACTGAATCCTTCTCATTCTGTAGGCTGACAAGACACCTTGTTCCACAGAAACATTTTTATAGTTGCTTTGTTGATATTTATCATAATCTTCCAGGTTTATGTTCTGTTTCATTTCAGTTTAGGTTGAGATTAAAGAGGGGTCATTAGCATTTGAAATTTGTAGTAAAGTCACAGCATGCCTACTGCAGCAAGGGTGAGCATCTTTTAGTGCAAAAACTGGAACACCTTGTTTGTGTTTTTTATCCAGTTGCAATCTGGTAGGCCCAGGGTGGGGTGGTGTCTAGAAACATTGCCCTGGTGAAAACTCCAAGGAGCTGCCCTCTTTGGCTTGTGCACTGTGCCTTCATTCATTTATGTGTTTTGTGTTTCCCTTGCTGCTGTCATTAGCACTGCAGAATATCCCATTCTGATTTGCCACAGGAATTGTCCCACTTTTGTTGCCTCCTGATAAGAACAGACTAGAGAGGGGTGAGTGGGGAGAGTTGTGTGCCTGAGCTCTTTACACGATGCCTTCTTGAACCCTGGCTGCCAGGGAAAAAGCTCCAGGTAAAACAGGACAGAATTCTGAAAATTTCAGTCTGTGCATACTGAACTCTTAGTGTTGATTTTTTCCTGTGTTTAAATGAAGCAGAACTTTAACCAGAGCAAGAGATGTATCTGTACACAAGCAGAAATTAGGACTCTGAAAAGCATAGCAGTAACCTACCAAAATACCCCGATGCTGGACAAGAACCCCAAAAGCTGCTATTTTTACCATGACTGGTGAGCATTAAGAATGTGGATGATTTTTTTATGGATTTTCCTTTCCATTTCTCAACCACATCTAAAGCTGTCAGCACAGAACAGAACAATTCTTTCCACCTATTCACACTGGATAAGTGGACAAATCTTGTTATGCACACTTAACTTGTCGCGGTTTGTGATTAAGCCAGAAAGCACTTTTTTCCTCTCTAAAACACTTGTTACCAAATGAGATTTAAAATTCAATCCATGTAAAGCAATGCATGTAGCCCAGGAGATTATCTTGGGAAATTTCATCTGATGCTGGAACCCCTTGGGCTTCACAACAGCAGCAGTACCAACAATTTCACAGTAATAGCCATATCCACACAAGGCAACACAGAAACAGTGGTCTGAACAGAAAAAAAACAAACCACTAGATCCAAGTAGCTATGCTATAAAGCATTATTAATCCAGGAATGTTGCATAATTCTTGTAAAACTGCATTCTTAATTTCTTCTAGGGAACGTTTTTTTTCAATACCAGGTTTAAGGCAAGTAACTTGCAAACAGATACAGCTGGTAGCATAATTTGCTCCTGTATTAGTTATACTTCCCATTTCTTCTTAGAAGTTCTGTTTCTGTGCCACAAAATACTAATGCTAATGGTTTAAAAATAGCTTTTTGGACTGAAATAAAAGTAGAATTAGGAAAAAGGATTTGTTTTGCCCCCTGAAGTCTACTGCAGATATTCGTGGGGTGCTGTAACAAGCTCTCTGTATGGTGAGTCTCTCAAAGAAATGGGCCTTGATTTTGACTTGTGTGGTAGTATCTGCATACTCTGGTACCAGTCAAAAGCAATTGGCCCATTGTAAGCGTATCCTCTGGATTTTAGTTTTATTTCCAGTTCTGAGGTGGAATAAACAAGTGTCACAGTTCCTCAGCAGTCTGAATTTTTGAGTCTGTTGAAAACACAGCATGAGGGTAGAAGCTGTGAGAGCTAAAAATGATGTCCTAGTGATGAACTGTGCCTTCTTCCTCATTTTACTTACAGAAAAACAGTCCTGGAATTCCATCATTCTCAAGAAATATTTAAAGAACTTTAGAATCTTATCCTTTATGGTAGAGCTGTGAAGTCTGAATTGCTCTAGATCCAACAGGAATTATTGCAGTGATTCTTGAAGAGCATTCTGTGATGTAGGTAAAAGGTGGGACACTGCTCAGCTGAGAAAGCATCAACACTGTCAGCATATGAGCAGAGAGATGTGATAAAAACAATAGGTGAGACAGCAAACTGTAACTTGCCAGAGTGCATAGTCTCAGTTCTGAGGGGAGGGAGCATTCAGAAAAAGAAAGCATCACAACCAGTTTCAACTGAGCAAGCAAAAAGAGACTTCATAAATATTGTGTGAAAGAAGAAAATGAAGGGATATGTGTAGTCCTCTTTAAAAGAGGGAAGGAATAAACTGATCTCAGGGAATCCAGGAGAGTTATAGTGCTAACAAATCTTGGTCCTTCCTTCAGAGAATAGTGGGATATAATTTGGACAGCATGGTTTTAGGCACCAGGACTCCCCATAGGCCCAAACCCCACATAGTGCCAGTTGCTCTCTTCCCATAGGCACATCAGCTGAGGCTCCTTTTTCAACACACTGATTCCCAGTCCTGACAAAGCAGGAGCTGTGTCAGTGCAGGAGCGCTAATCTGTCTGACAGCTCTCATGCAGGACAGTTGGCATCTCTGAATTTTGCATCAGCATGACCTGGAATGAAATACCAAAAATGGGCAAATGTCTGACAGAATGGAATTAATTGACACTGAGTTTGCAATCTGTTTTCCTTGTAAAAAAATAGGGTTTTTTTCAGTGAAAATACTAAATAATTATTTTTTCTAAAAAAATACATAACTAATGAACTTACATATGGTAACATTGTAAAATTTTTTTCAGTACAGGGATCAGTGTTAATACCAAAGCAGGTCACTCATCAGCCTCATAGAAATTGAGGAGATGGTTTCTTAGTGTCTCCATGCAATTTCAGAAACAGGTTTACCATTTTGTTCTCCTTAGAATGAGAGTTCTCAGGTCCTCACAACAAGATTTGCAGAAACACTTTATAAGGATGAAATAAAGTGAAAAAGTAACGAAGCATCAGAAAAAATAATGCAGGGAAAGGGTTCAGAGTTTTCCTTGTCTCACTCATGTTTCTACACTCCTATTTTAAATGCAAAATTTTCCATATTTCACGCTGACATTTTAGCTTTTTCTAATGTTTAAAGTACACTGTTTTTACTGTAGGTGAAAATACCAAAAAAGAATAAAAATTATACGAGTGAAGAATTATCCAAAGAAGAGTCAGAACTAGAACAGGGAGTCGCGACATGGATGCATGTGGTCCTGGAGATGTGCCCCAAACATGGAAGCTGGAATGGAATCATGCACCAATGAAAAGAAAAATGTATAACTAAAAGTACTCAAAGCATAATCTGAGGGAGACAGCCAGAAAGGCCCAGACTAAAGACAATTAAAAACCAAGCAAAAAATATAAAACAACCCCACTGAGATTGTAATAATATACTCAAAGTAAGAAGGAAAGTAAAGGAAAATACAAGCCTAAGTATGTACTAAAAAAGGATGAAACATTCTTTCTGTTTTCATTTAAGTCATTCCTACTTACATTGGGTATGTATTTAATGAAAATGTGATTAATGAGAAGATAAAAGTCAAAGCAGGTCAAATATATGTAATAATAAATAATGGTGTAAATCCACAGGGACAGGACCAAGAAAGTCACCCTAGGCATTTAAAAACAGGCCAATTACTAATGAATTCCTAAAGGAATTATGGTATTCACTTATTTAAAGGGACTTGAGTAAATCTGCAGCTGGTCCTCTCCACTGTAATCCCCAGGAGTGTTATGTACTAAATTATTACCTAGGCAGTTGTTGTGCAGCTTCAAGATAGTGAGGTAGTAAAGTTAAATCCAGCTAAGGTAAATCTGTGAGCACCAGATTACATTAATTTATACCCACTCTCTTTTTTTCCCCCTTTGGTTACTCATCTTGTAGCCTTGTTTAAAATAAAAAAAAACCAAAAAACCCCCCAAAAAAACCCCAAAACCAAAAACAAAACAAAACTATTAAAAGACGGGGAAAAAAAAAAAAAGGCAGTGATAAATGGTCATTTTGGCCAAGGAGCAAAGCTACCAGCAAGATCACACGAATATATGTTGTGGAAATTATGTCATTCCATGCATTTATAGCTGAGCAAAAAATGAGGTTGAGGATTAAACCAAAAAAATGTATAATTGAAGAAGAAGGTCAGGGTAGTTCAACACAAGTCTGCTTAGGAAGATTTGCAAAATGATTATTCAGTGCTGAATGGCTAGGTGATAAAATGGCAGATGAAATCCGATGCTGATAAATGTAAAATAATGATACCAGGAAAAATAACTTGTAAGGGATGTGCCATGGGAAGTTTTACCTTAGCTACTCCCATTCAGAAGGACCTTCTTTAAGGTCATTGAGTGTAGTTCACTGCAAATATCAACTGTGTGCTCAGTCACACTAAAAAGGCAAATAGACTCATAAAAATTATTAGGGGAAAAAAGGAGAGCAAAATAGAAAACATCTTTATGTCATCTATAAATCTAGACTTTCCCTGCACAGTGAACTCCACAGGCAGCTCTGGTCACTCCTTGTAAAATGGCAGAGGGAAAGCAAATATTAAGAAGGGCAGCAGAGATGCTGAGAGGTAGGAAATGCCTTGTTTGTGCAGGTCTGTTAGACTCACCCTGAGGACTTGTAAAAGGAGTGTAGCTGGGACATACAGACACAAAAGGCACATAGGATATTTCACTAATTCTCATGGTAGTCAGTGGTGCTGAGCACTGTTGCATTCAGTAATAGCTCCTCTCCCCTTCAGCTGAAATTCAGTATGGATAGAGTCTCTATGAAAGTACATGCCTCAGACCATGAAATTTCACTCACTTAAGCATTAGTATATTTTGGTAGGGTTTTAAAGAAATATCTGTTATTGTATTATTGAATGTATTTGAAAAAGTGTTCTTTGCCCCACGGGAAATTAGAAATTTTTTATAGTTCTCTGAGTGCTCCTCAGGCCTGACCTACGTGAGTCTCAATAGTTTGGTCAATGTTAAAATTCTGCAGTATGAGCACATCAATCAGTCCTTGAAAGAAGACTGAGTCCAGGAAGAGGAAAGATTGGCTAATTAATGAGTTCTGTTCTGTCACATGTCTTTTTATCTTTACCATTGAGTTCTGTGTTGTTTTGGGGTTTTTTCCTAATGTGATTTTTTTTTTTTTTTTTAATTTACAATAAAGCTTTAATGTCATCATTTTTGGTGTTAGAGACCGTAGTGATTAGAAGAGGAGACTTACATAGTATAGGTATAGAAGAAATTGTATCTCATGGGGAAATAATTAGCTGAATTATTGTAGGGGTTCTAATGATCTAAAGATATTTCACAAGGTTTGAGGGTAATTGTTCTGCACTTCTGTGGTTCACAGGTAAGTCTGCTGTAATGATGCTGCTAATAAAGCATTTTATGTGAGCAGCACAGCCTTGCCAGGCCAAACCTTCTGCCTTCCCCACTGATTGCCCAGCTTTCCTGGCTCAGTGTAGCCTGAGAGCTGCAAATCTCACAGATCTGTGCATGAGCCTGTGTCAGTGCCTATTATACCACATTGGAAAGGTGTCTGCCTTCACCATTATTGCAGAAAAGGCACTGAATGCTTCAATCTTCCCTGTCTCATGCTCCCCTGAAACGAAGTTTGTGCTAAAATTTGGTGAACTTAATTTAGACAGAACAAGTCCATGCCCCATGCTTCAGTCCTTGAATAAGGAGAGGAAATTGTGTGGATTTTTCAGCTTAAAAAGCAAGACATGAGAGTAATTTTTACATGTCGCTGCTTGGACTAAAGATTTGGTAGAATAATTTGTCAGAGACTTACTTATTATTTTATCAGCAAGATCTGCATGCATATGCTGGAATCTCAATAATTCTAAGATTTACTGATAATTTGAGTTTACAGCATCCAGTCACAGAGTTAGGCAGTGAGTCCCTTGGGATTGAGTGATCTCTAAGGCAGGCAGCAGCAATATGGAGGTGTTGGAATTAATCCTGAGAGGCTGTCCTTGTGCCTCACATGAGTCACAGGGACCTCCTGACACTGGACACCTGGATGACAGATCTTAGAACAGACGTAACCCCAGTTCATAAAAGGCTATGTACAGTGATAAAAATTTGTCAGAAAAAATTAGGCTTTGTCCCAGGCACCACTTTTAGTCAGCTTAATCAGCAGTCTGTGATTCTGTGGCACTTCATTTGTTTTAAACCCAAATTAACCTCTGTTACAGAGCCTCTGCTTAGTTTCCGTAAATTAACAACAGGATATGACTTTCTGGAGCTGAGGTTATGTTAAAAAAAGTACACATGTGTATAAAACAATAGCCAGCTAAATGGGAAGGTTGTTAATGCTTCTATTGCAGTTGTGTTCCTAATTACTTATTTTAAAGACAAAGTGAAGCTACATGTTTTGTATTACCTTTGGTCGAAGCAGCTGTATGTTGCTGACTATTTTAATATATTTTTCTTTCTCCTTTCTCTACTTCTTTTTCACCTTCAATATGACCCAGCCCACCCAAGCAAGCACTGAAAACATAGTGCAGCAGGACAGCCTTGTCTCCTCTCTACAGTGACTGGGTGAAGTCAAAGCCAGGATCTTGAAGAGCTGGGAATATTTCTTCAGTATAGTTCCTTCTCATTTTTTCTAAGCCATCTGGTGAAAGGAGTTCTGCAGTTCACAGGGAGCTCCTAAACCTACAGCTGTGACCCACACAGGAGTGGAGTTAGGCCATGGCTCAGCTGAGACACTGTGGAGAAGAGTGTTGTGTTCTCCTGTCACCTGTCTCTGAGACAATGTGGTGACTCCTTGCTGTAAGAGTTATTCCAGGTGTTGACTTCAATTTTGAGATGATTCTTCCTGTTATGACCAATTCTTGTCATCCTCCTGCATACAGAGCTGTTCCTGCTCCTCCCAGCAGTAAGTTCAGTACACAGGCTGTTCTTAGAATTGATCCATCTGTTGTTTGTCCCATGGATGTCACAAGAAAGAGGCCAGGTATAGAAATGGGCAAGTACAAGTCTTGTACTGCGGCTGTTTGGAGTAAACTGAGGTAGATTCTGGCAATTCATGTTAGAGTTTCCCCTCTGACCTTGTGAAGTAAGTAGGGGAAACTGCATTTGAAAGTTAGAAACAGACTAGGAGAGAACAGAATATAGATAGATTTCTGGCAGTGTCAGCGAGTGAAGATGGGAGACCAAGTGCTGCTGCAATTGCTGTTCTACAAATGAAAGCTGTAAGGCAGAGCGAGTCCTGTGCTGGCCATCTCAGCACGGTAAAGCTGCCAGTTCCTGGCAGCACCAGCCTGTAATCTGAAACCCAGAAGCATTGGAAAAGGTGGTTTACCCCTCCTTGTGTGTACTTCAGAGCTGGTTAAGCACACAGGTGCATAAATTAATCCATATGTTGATATCAAGACTTAATGAATCCAAATGTTTCTATTTAATCTGTTACAGTGGAGGTTTCTTAATATGCTTGTATTGCAACTGGTTTGCAGCTTTGTCTCATGAATCTGTGGCTCCACAGTGAAACACAAACTAGCTTACAGCACAGCAGTCACTCCTGAACTATGCCTTGAAGTCACATTGTGAGCATGCAGAGCTCCTTCAGCTGTAATTCCAAGGAAGGATTGTAGTGTTATCACAGACAGGATCATTGCCAGTAACAATCTTGGATGAAAAAAGCCCCAAACCTTTGCTTTCAATTCATTATGAAATCTTTAAAGACTGAGCTCATTACCTGTTTAAGCTGTCTTCTATGATCGTTTCAGTAAGTGGAAGAAATCATGAGTCTGCTGTGAACCACTGGAATTTACCAGCATATGCATTTTAGGTAAATATTTGAGAAGCAGCTCTTCAGCTTGTGTGAAATGTCAGAGTATTAAAGGCAGCTTCCCTTATCTGACTGTCTCTCAAGGCTCTCTTTGATCTGTAGCTGTGAGAGGAAAAAGAAAGGAAGTTGGGAGGAAGGGAAATGTGCTTGGGCTGGGATTGCTTCCCACCTTTGTGAGGGACTTACATGTGCCACAGTGATGAGGGAGCAATTGCATTTAGATTTCACTGTGTATTATGCTCCCTTTGCACTGAAGGGAATAACAGGGGTGGTAGAGAGCCAAGACCCTGTATGTTGTTACTGTTCATGCAATGCTTTTGAACACTGCTCTTAGCTTGAGCCACAGGACACTCTTAATTCCCACTTGATGAGCCTGGTCAGTGAGATTATGCAGAAGCTCATAGGCCCAGCTCTGGAAACTCAGGAGAGAGGTGCCCAGGAACAGCAGAGGGTACAGTGGAGATCTTTTCACAGGTGGCAGATTTTAGCCAGAACACTCAAGGGAAAGGTAGGAATGAGTGAATGTTTGCCCATTTGGCTGAAGGATGGAGACAAGGCAGTTTAGCATCTGCCATTTTGACTGAGATTTCTTTAATGATTCAAGTCTCATCTCTGCTGTACTGACAGAATGGGATTAAAAGGAAGGTGGGTGGAGAGAGAGGAAGGCACACTGAATAGATTTTAAGCAGGTCAGCTTCAAAGTTTAGAACAGCAAGCACCTATAAGTACACATATGAAAGCATTGAGCATTTTATTTATAATATTGATAGTTTGCATTTTTTCCACTGAGTTTTGTTACTGAAGTAAGAAGTTACACTTGAGTCATTTCATAGCATATCAGTAGTAGCAAATAATGCAACATGAGTCTTGATGTCACGTGTTATTGAAGGCTTCAGAGCAGTGGGGAAAACTTAAACAAAAAAGCACATCCAGAGCTCATTCAGTCACACCAAAGCTCCCCTGCAGTAAGCAAGTGGTACAGCTGATGAGGACATGGTGCAAGGCTGTGCCAGTTTGTGCCTTTCTATGAAGATTAGGGCTGTGCAGGAGAAGCAGGAACTCATTGTGAGCCTGCCCTGAGCCCTGGAGGGAAATGGAATGGTAACAATTCACTCTGAGTGGAAACTGAGGGAATAAGGCTGCAGCTGGCTCCCTGCCAGCAGCTGCTGAGTGTGATTGGAACCATTTTATGAGATTTTCATGATGTTGGTACAACTGAACCAGTGGGGTGCTGAGATTTGTAGGATTTGTTACCTGTTACCAGCTAAAGGCGAGTTGCAATCAAAACAGGTCCAGTGCTCCTGAAGAAATGTGGGACTCCACTCGGAGGGCTGAGTAAGATAAAAACCATGAGAGCTCAACACTTTCAGTGGGTTGCCAAATCTGAAAGTGTAAGATTAGATCATTAGATGCAGACAGTGGTTTATGAGCTAATAAAAACACTAATGTGCTTTGGTGCAGCAGAAGCAAAAGGCGTGGGACAGACCCTACGTCTTGTGTGAAGCACTTAAATGGTGCATTGTATAGTGTAGCAGATGAGAAGTTCACAGAGCCAGTCAGAAGCTGTGGACTTTGCAGAGTACAGCTGGAAGGGCCAAGTAGATTTCTCTGCTTGGAAGAGAGGAGATACAGTGTGCTTGGCTAGTTAGTGACTGAATATTCACTATTGAATTGTATTTTTATTCCCAATCATTCATTTGCTTCACATTAATGTCAGCTCTGTCAGCAGCTGTAAAAATATTTTTAACTGGAGAGCTGATTACCAGTGAGGTGATGTCTGTGCTTCTGATATTATAAACTGCTAGCATTAATAATTCTTGGCTGTTTTAGCATCCTTTCTAACATAACATAGGCAGGGGCAAGCCATCATTCTGTATCAGAATAATTCCAGTAAAAAAATTTTAAGTACTTTAAAAGTATTCATTTAATTACTTTTTTTGATCGAGGTTAAGATATCATTAAATGAAGGTATTTAAATAGTCGTTTCCAAGCCCAAATTCAGGTCTGTTTGGCAGTGAATTAAAATGAATTTAATTGTCTTGATCTAGTTTTCTTTTGTAATTATCCAAGGACTGTCCCTTCCTGGCTATATATTCCAAGGGAAATATACAGAGGTTATTCAGTGTGGAAGATGCATTGTAAGGACACTTGAACAGTGTTTCCCTCTCTCCTCATACTGTCTGTAATCGTGTGAAGTGCTGAGAGACTGCTGAGGTTGAACCGGAGTTGAAGGAAGTAAGGATGCTTGGATAGTTAACATGCTTACTGTGTTCATTAATGACAGATAAGCCAGTCAAGAATGAAAAATCCTTCTCTGCATTCTTTCCCTCTAGGAAAGAAAATAGAAATACCGTGCAGAGTTTATATGGAGAAGTTATAAGTAGGAACTGGGGAAAATTAATTACAAAGGATTTTATTTTACTCTAAACTTTTCCCTAAATGTCTCTTCTATTTAGTCTCTAAAAATTCTATGAAAAAAAAGTCTTTTTAACCTACACAATATTTTGTCCACATTTTTCATTCTTACTTGCTATAAAGTTTACAAACACTTTAAAGCTTTCTTTTTTATCATCAGTGTGAATGCTGATTTTTTTTTTTCTCCTGGAAGGTAAGAGGAGAACATCTTCCATCAAAGGCACAGTTTGTTTTCTATGAGGCAGAGAAATAAAATATCTGCAAGCTATCTGACTTCTTAATAATCATTCAGAAAGACAGGACTGATATTTTAAGGCCAAGGGTAAACATTTGGAGAAACTTCAGTGGAGCAAACCTATAAACACCTGATTGGAATTGCTGCATGAACAATTCAGTAGCAGAATTTTCCATCACATTTTCTGGGCAGAAGTAATTTAATTTTTTGTAATGTGCCTCGAACATTTGTGTTGTATGTTTGTAAGTGAGCTGGATCTTTAGTCTCCTATGAAAGTTATGGTATTTACCTCCTGACAGGGAGACTCCTAGAATCTTATTAACTAGGCGATGTCAACTTTTCCTTTTGATCCATCCCATACAAGGGAAGATGACCAAGTCTTCTGTCCAGTGTGCCCTGAGATTGAATAGATGAGATGTGGTTCAGGGAATCATGAGCTTTAACTTGGTTTTACTTCTGTGATATGATAAGTAACTTGGCAAGTCTGTTGATTTGGGTTTTTTTTACTTCACTAGGAAAGTAGTATTGATGTTCCCATTGTTATCCTAGAGAAATATCTGTTTGTAGATGGGTATCTGTGGTAGGTTTGGACCACAGGCACATGTTTTTTAGGGCTCATCCATGAGGTCAGCTTGATGTGTTTGGGCGAGTTATATGCAAGCAGAATCTCCTTTGAGGACTATTTTATAAATTTTCTCTTTGCATAATGCTAGTTTAATTTATGGTAATTACCTCTATCTTTGCCCACTTTGCTAGTATTTTTCCAGCAGACAAGTACTAGAACAGGACCCTAAAACCATGGCCTAGCTTTAAGATCTGGTGTTTGGCTCTACTTACAGTTCAAAACAGCATGTCAAATCAAAGTCAAAGGGAGAGTCTTCTGGATTAATCACGGGGGGAGCTCCTACAGTCTGCCAGGGAGAATGTCTGATGAGTACAGTGTGATCCTGATGTCTTTCCCATGGCGTGATGTTATCCTGCCTGACATTATCCTATGAGGTACATGATGTGAAATGGCATCATGTTGCATGTGATTAAACCATGTTGCATTAAAAGCTAGAACAGCAATGACAAAAGCCAACCAGGCTAACAATAACTTCCTTGAAAGCCAACAAATAAAATAACAGTTTTCTAATCTAACTATGGATCTTCCTATTCAGCTGAAGTTAATATAATTTCATGCAGGCTTAGCTTTTTACCATTACATGTACCTTCACGCCCACACACAGTTTATTTCTGGTTCTGCGCATGAATTCTTAATGTTTAAGGTTTAATAAGAAAGGCACTGGCCGAGTCAATTAATGCTGCAGCTACTACTACTTGTTTTAGCCCAACTGTAGCTGTTATAAAAGAAAATGTCGTAACCTTCACAGCTGTCTCCTATACTGTCATGAATAAAACAGGATTGCAAGTTCATCTGGTTTGCCAACCTTCCTGTGTCTTAGCAAAACACACCTGAGTTTGGTATTGTTTCTTAATAATAATAATCAGAATTATTTTGCCATCCAGCCCTTCTCCATGCTATTGCAGCCATCAGCATGTCCAGACTCTGCCTTGGTCCATCATGAATGAAGTCCTGAGTTGGACTTGTATGAAATTATCACTGGTGGTAGAGGAAGAGGAAGGTTGGTCTGTGCCTTTGGACTACAGGGGAATGTCTCAAGGATTTTCCTGTATGTAGTCTGCCACATTCTACCTATTTGCAGCTTTCAGGATGAACTCCTTAGGAACTGATCCTTTATCCATTAATGGCACAAGCAGAACACAATTTTTTTTTTTTTTTTTTTTTTTTTTTTTTTTTTTTTTTTTATAATGTGTGTGTCTTCTGAGTTGTTTCTCAGTTTATCATTTGCAGGTGTCATGTAATTAAAGTTTAGTCTAGCCTAAGGATTTTTTAATGGTATTTTTCCCATTCAAACTATTTCAGAGTACTTCGTTGGATTGGAGAATGATTATATAGGCAATTAACTCGGTCATTATGCTCTCAGCAATAGTTCACACACAGCTTTTTACATTATGACCTGAGTTTTATAGATGAAACTAATGTTAGTCTAGACATCAGGGTCATTCACTCCTCTTTTCAGAGAAGCCCTGTGGGATGTTTAAACTTCTACTTCGAGGCCAACAGAGGGTCTGGCTTTATGATTCCTATTAAGAGAGAACAGCAGCTGGACTTAATGTGGACTACACATTAAATGCTGCAGTGTCAACAGCTGGTTATAAAAACATGTCCTGATCCCCTCTAAAGCCCATGACCTTCTCCCCCAAAAGGAAGGAAGTCAATCAGTGAGCAGAACTGCAATGATTGTGTCTTAGTTTGTAATTGCTTGGAATTGTGCTGTTGGCTCTCTTGGATAGCTTTATAGCTCCAGATGCCTGAAAGTCCTTTGCTGTTCTTTGATGATGAGTATTTGTCTGTGATACTGTGATTTTTGAGGCCCAGAATTTTGGTCAATAAATTATGTCCGTCAGTCATACATGGTAGATAATGAAGGATTCCCATAAAAGGCCTTCTAGGAGATGCTCTCTGGGTGACAGTCTTGAGTTATATGTGAGGAGCTCATTTGTGAAATTGACTTTCTGTTTCAAGAATGGCATAACCAGGAAAGGTCCTTTTCATTCTTACAGTCCAGAGTAAGGACCCCAATATGCCAGATTCTGCTTGCTCTGAGGGTAGGATGCTGATGTCCTGACTGACAGATCATGCAACTTACTTTAAGAACAGAACTGCTCTGTCCCATGTGGGTGTAAGGTACTTTATTTGGGGTGAGGTAGAGGTTAACGAGGTGTGTACACTTGGGTGACCCTCATTGAGAGTAGGGAACACCATCAGTAGGACATCAGTCACAGTCAAAACTAATAAAACTCTCCCACATGTCCTTTGTTCATCTTCTTGATGACAGTGAAGGAAGCACCAGGAGAGGGATTTATTTTTATAAGTATTTTCTGAAGAGAAAGACACATCTGGAAGGAATGTAGGTTCCTGCTCTTTGATGAGGATGGGCATAGAAATTAATTGTGAAATATGTTTCAAGAGCAAACAGCTCTAGAGCAGGAAAAATGTCAAAACCAAAGAGTGGATGTCAGTGCAAGAAAAGTGTAGGCTCCAGATTCTCAGAAGCAAGTAGGGATGAAGAGAGAAAAAACTGAGCATCTTCTCAGCAGTGGACAAATTCCTACATTTTTTAGGGAAGGGATGCAAAAGTCATTGTAGCTGTGCAAGTTAGAAGGGAATTTACAGCTGTTGTAAACTTATTGCAAATAAGATGATTTTCTACTGTGTGTCTATAAACGGTTTGAAGACTTGATAGTATTTCTGGCTGTGGCTTTGCAGCAGCAGGAACCACAGGACAAAATATATCTGCCATGATTTGTACTTGTCAAAACCCCATTGATTTCCCTGCAGTTCATGTACAATTTGATGGCTTTCATTCATACTTTGTGCATTGTGACACCTCCTCTGTCTTGTGCCTTGACACAGATGCACATAGGGAATTTTTTTTTTTTTTTTTTTTTTTTTTTTGCATTTCCATGTAAATGAACCAGTTCTTCAAAACGTAGCTCATTGACACAATCCCTTCCAGAGTCCAAACTGGGTTTGTCAGTTGGAAGGTGATTGCTCTGATAGTCTCTGTGATCTGGCTATAAATTGGAAGTGCCTGATAAAAATCAGTATAGTTTAGAAGAGCTGGCACGTAAGAAGTGCTTTCATAAGACAGGATTTTTTGACAGCAACGTTAGGCAATGAGATTTCCCTGTATGCGTGGATCTGGTACTTGTCTGAGAATCACCAGCGTAGCAGCTCCTGGTAAAGCTGTGTGTGTCACCAGGTGCACTAACACATGAGTAGATCATTCAAACCTCAACAAGCCCTCAAAAGGGGAAAAAGCAACCCACATCCCTCTGGCTTGCAGTTGATGTTCTCACAGATGAAAGTGGATTTGTTTTCAAATACCGAAGTCAGCTACCAATGTCCAGCTAGCACCAGCTCATTTTAGTGTCTGCAATTTTTTCTGATAATTTTTTGTCAGACGTTTTCTGATATGTTAAAAGATTCTGTCAAGGAATTCTCTTGCCTCATGATTTTTGAAGTGATGTTTTCCCCATGCTTGTTTTTAATAGCCATTTGGCATCTGACAGCACATGTTTTCTTATATATTATCTTCCATTCTGTATGCACTATGGTTTGTTTATTTTGTTGCTATTTATAGGAGGGTCTCCCACAAGGCTCTGGGCACTGGTAATGATTTTTAGAGAACAGAAATATCCTTGGAGAAATTTCACAAATGGAAAAGAACACAGATGATAAACAGATGCAATGAGAGAGCATGTATTATAAACTGGCTTTTCATGCCTACATCACTCAGAGGAACCTGTCAGTCCACAGCTGAAAGATTATGGATCTGTCTCAAGGAATATATGCTTTATCCTCCAAATATGATTATTTCCCCCGCCGAAAGAAAATGCCAGTAGACCTATATTCCTTAGGAAATCTAAATAGTTTTAATTCGGAAAACACAGAAATTTCTGTAATTTACATGCAACCATCATTGTTTCAAATGCTTTCCATAAAGGACCTCATTGTCTATAATGCTTCAAAAGATAGTAGAGGAGGAATTAATATGTTTGCAGGGAAGGGATGAAGCCAGTCCTAAAGACTCCTTTTTAAAGTGTTGTAGATATTGCATATGAGGAATAGTTATAATCATTGATAAGAAATATTACACGGGAATGCTGTTGCGATTCCAACATAATAGTAATAGTTTTGTGCACAGCCTGTCCTAAAACACTGGCAGTATTTGAATTCAAGCCCAATTGCTCACCTGGCCCCAGATGACAGAAGTCGACCCTCTTCAGTTATGCTGGCAGTGTGCTGAAGGGTTTAGCAAAGCCAATGCTTTTTCATTTATTTTATTTATCTTTCATTTCAGCTTTCAAAACTTTTGTCATGCACTTCTCCATAAAGAGAACAAGCAGGCAAAGAGCTTCAAGGAGCTCTTGCCCCTTCACAAATTTCTCCTCTGGCTGGTTCATAGGGATCAGGTAGCCAGAAGTGCTGGGGCATGCCTTTGTGTTCAGAACAGGGATTTTTTTTTTTGTGCTGCCTTCTCAGGACACAGACATCCCCTACGTAGCTCTTAAATTCTTACTCTGCAGGGCCTGTATTTGTGTGAGCAGACAATGTGTTTGCAGTGCAAATGAAGAGGGCTGAACAGACATCTGCTTGACTTTTAATAATTGCTTACATTTCCAAATATGTTAGTTGTAAAGTATCCAATCTGTACCCAAATCTCAAACTAGGCATTCAGAAACCTAATTACAGAGTAAAGCAAAACATTTTGATTAGGAACAGATGCCTCATGCTAGGCACCTAATTTTGAGTGTGCTTCTTTTCTTGCTTTAAGAGGGCAACTGAGCTGTGTGAGTCATTGTAGTCTTCAGTCAGGTGTTGGGGTATTATCTCTGGACACAGCCTTCTTTCTTTCCAAACCAAACAAAATGCTAATGTCAGCTAACTGGTAACAATGGACCAATCTATGTTTAAGGCAGGACTTTACCATCATAAAGCTCTAGGCCTACAGCTCTTCTATGTTAAAGATAGCTCACCAACACAGGATGAAATCTTTCATCTGGAATAAATGGAACTTTGTCCAAATGAATTCACAAGTGTGATATATAACAGCTTCCTCACTCTTCAGCACTTTTCTGTCCTGTTCTGTCAGTATTCAGATAGAGAGACAAAATTATTTTAGCTGCAGGTTGCATCTCCATTCAGCTGTATGCATTAGGCAGTTGTTTTTTCAAGTTATCACTGTGAATTTGCCCAGCCTATTACATAAGCATGAAGATGTGGACAGGGGCTTGTAAACAGTTTCAATACTTTAGGTACCTTGTGTTTATGCTGGGTAAAACATGAGCAGGAAGCTGTCTCTTCCCAAGATAAGGAAGTGTGTTTTTCTTAATTGCAATCATGGGAGCCAGCATGAAACAAACCACAACTTTTGTAAATTAGATCATTTTTTTCTGTTTCATTGATGCTGACTGAGATCAAATGCCATGATATTGGTGGGAACTTCTTTGGATAAGATACACACAGTTTTCATTACCACTATCTGCTAGAAAACTCCTGATCAAAGCTTAGTAGGAACCGTGATTGGGCATGTATATGTGGATATTAGATGTATGTATTGGGCAGACTACCAAATGCAATTAATAACCACACCCAGCAAGTTCCTCATACAGAGCAACACCTAACAGGGGCAAATGATCAACAGTCCCCACTCCCAAACAGATTTATGTTGTTTCTGATTTTTGTCATTGCATTCCAATACTTAATACTTTTTAAAATTATTTTTTCCACCTAAGACACAATTTTAACTTCAAAAGAAACAGGATTTCCCTGATCATGGATCAGTCGTCAATGCAGAAGGCACTTTACAATATTGCATGCACCCACATTTTTTACTAAACAGAATAATTACAACCTATAATCTGTAGCTTTTCTAGAACTGGTAATGGGATTAAATCCTGTTAATTAATAGAGAAATCTGACATAACTGACAATTTAGAAGTTATTTATATGTTATGCTGTTTGCATGCTCAATGTGTGCTCTCAATAATAACAGTCAATTGGAAGGACTAAATTTGCTGATTAAAACAGGTGAAGCTCTGTTGAAGTCAGTCCAAGTCTGTATATTTGCAGGAGTGTTTCACTTTGGATTCACTAAAGGAGATTTTTCCCTTTTGCATGTATAATCAGCATGTTGGAAAAAACCTAAAGAAGATAACAACAGATTTGATTCAAAACAGTAATGAATGAGGGGTGATGTCTTAAAAAAACAAATATTTGCTCTGGTCTGTAAAACAAGGAGGATTCCAAATATACTTGGAGTTTCTGCCTCTCCCTATATTGTTAGAAAATTCTGCTGCATTTTTGTGGCGACAGAGCTCTCATGTTGCCAATGCTGCAGAGTCTATTGATGAATGGTCCCTGTCATTTTACCTACCAGTTTTTTCAACAATATTTAGCTAAGTCGTATAGAAATAACTTTAAAGGATTATTTGGGGTTCAAGGTGACATTCTGCTTTGACAGTGTCTTTTTCCTGCTTGCAGTCAGTTTAACTGGTTAGGAATGCTGGGGCAAGGTGTCAAAGCTAATCCCTCCTGCTCTCTGTCTCTCGTTCATTAGAGGGAGCACTGGCTTCCTGGAGCTTTCCCTTTCCCTTTTTGTCCGGGATTCACCACTTGGAGTGAACTTGAAACATTTGATTTCACTTGTCTCCATCACAGAGCTGTGAGCTTTGCCTTGCTGCATACTACAGTATCACATGGGAAGTGGTAACATCCATGCACGTTTATGGTGTTTTTGCTGCAGACAAGTCACATGTTCTAGAGGACCATGGCTAGATGTGGTTGTTTCTAAGGGGATTTTCCACATTACTCCTCAGTTTCTTTCTCTTCTGTCTCACTCCTCTAGAGGCTCCTTTTCAAGTGTGTGCAGAGAGCCTGAGCAGCAGCACTGGCTTATTAGACCCTGCTTATTCTGCACCAGAGGCTTCAAATTTGGCTGTGGGCTTCAGCCAGACTGGCACAGAATTCATGTTCTCTCTCAAAATCTGGGAGTTTTGGTGGAAACAGAATTTTGTCAGTAGTAAAACATATTCTCCCAGCATCCAGGGGTTGTTCTCTGGTTCTCTGTATTGATTTTTTTCCCCAATTTGGCAGTCTTCTAATCAAAAGAAGAACAAGATTGTACTTTTGTGCTTATTGTTTCTACTATCCTCCTAGTGCCACATATCACATCTTTCACTGTAATATAATTAACTTAAATAGTGCAGTTCAATTTATAAAGATACTTTCCAGCAAGCTAGGTGTCTATTAAAATCTTCTCCAGTTCAACTGGGATTTATGTATCAGCCATGTTGTTCGTTTAGTGGTGGATATTTGACTAATTGAAATCTGTCACAATGAAGAGCTTTCCTTAGCTGGGCTATGTTAGAGAGCCCAGGAAGGCTGAGGCAGGGTCAAAAGTGAACACAATAGATGGAAATTTTTGAGGGCTAACAGAAACTCTTGATTCGTTATCCAAAATGCTCGGACGATTTTTATTCTCTTCTTAATAAGCATTGTGGTTATTTTTATCAGATCAAAATTGTTTCTTCAGTATCTTGGAACACCTCAGCTCTTTTTTGTTGATCTGGAGTGATGTAGAAAATTATCAAATTTGGATTCACATTTATTTTGCTCCTTTGGGGTTTATTCATCACTGTCAACTGCAACTACTGGAAGGCTGTGTAGGGATATAAAAGGGTAGGTGGGGAAAATAATCTTCCCTTTCCTCTATGGTGGCTGTATGGCAAACCTCTCTTCCTAATGATTTCTAGGAAATTTCTGGTGTTCTCTAAGTAATTCTTAAAGCTCTTGCTTTGAGTTCCTCCACAGTGAGAGAACCTGGTACTCTAGAGAAAAACACGTTCTCCTTCCTGCTGCTCTTATTTGGGATCTAATGTAGGTTCCTCTTGTTAACAGTGGACCTAAACCAAATCTCTGCATCTCTTGGAGCCTTAAAAGCCTTTCATACTTCGTCGATTTTCTTACATTCAGTGACTGGTGGCTGTAAACTGATTAACTCCTATGAAACTCTTGTTTACATGGAAGGTTTCACCAGCACAATTTTTATGAAGGACTTACTAAATGATGAAAAGACTCTTTAAGAAGTGATTTGTCAAATGTCATAGGTTTTCCAATGCATCAATACCACAATTCTCATCAGGAGTCTTGCTTTTAATGTTCTGTGTTGCTCCTGGAGCAATCAGCCTCTCCTGTTGGGTGTAGCACCATGCTCAGAGGAGCTCAGGTGGACAAGGCAGATGCCAAGAGCTTTGTGGCTCACTCGCGCTTCTCCACTCCTGGCCTGCTTTGAAGCAAAACCCTTCTGTCATTGTAACTGAAAAATCAGAGATTTTTCTCTTATGTTGCAATGTAAGCTGAATTCCCAGCTCAATATTTTCATAGTATTGAAGCTGGACAGCTTAACACATCCAAACAGATTAATTTGGAAATCGTATGTAACAGTTTGCTTGTGTATTTTCATTCTGTTTTGAAACCCAAACATATTTCAAAAATGTTACAATTTTCTGGGGAGCTGAAGGTCTGAATTTTGATTAGTTCTGATGCAGAGAGCATCTGTGGCTTGGTGTGTTCTGCTGCAGGATTATCCCCGTAACTCTGTACCCCAGTTGTAACATTGATAGCTCTGCTCAGTGCTCAGGCAGCTTCTGTCCTGAAAATGCAGCCGGGCTGTTTTCAGCTGAAGTAATCACATGCAGAAGTTCATTATCATTTTTAATAAAGAGAATTGAAGTTTGACAAGCTAAAAAATTATTCATTAGAGTTTCCCTCAGAAGCTTCCCAGTATCAGCAAAGGAGATAGGGAAGAAAAGAGTTTATTCATTTTAATGGGATTACAGATTTCTCCTGAGTATCTGGGGTTAAACTTGCAAAAAGAAAATTAAATTGTGAATTTTTCTTTTATTATCTTTCCAAGAGAAAAAGCATCTTGCAATAGTCTGTGCTCTATATTCTATGTATGAAAAGTCAGCAAACGGGCAGTAAACAATCAAAAAATGTTGATCTCTGGACTGATGTTTTGTTCCTCGTGCTGTAGTGTGCCTTTTGTTCCCTGAGGCAGGCAGGCTCACCGACACAGGTACTGTGGGCCAGGGACACGGAGAGGAGTGGCAATAGTCTGTTCAAATGGAAAACAAAACACCTTGGAAGTGGATGTGTCTTTTACCCCAGTCCTGGCACGCTGGGTTGCACATTTCTCATGTATGCTCCAGGGTTGCACTGATGATGTGATCTGCTGCTTTTCTCAGAATCACTTCTGTTTAGCTGGAAAAGTGCAACGGGTCACCATGGAGGCTGCTGGCCTGCTGCAATCCATCCTTTCCTCTTCGCTGTGTTAGACGTTGGTCAAAGAGGTTTTTATCATTTAATGCCAAAGGTAGGCATCCCCTCACAGCCCCTCAGGGCTCTGCTTGTGTTTCTAGTGCTGAATGTCCCCAGGTCCCAAGCCAGCAAGTGTTCACCTTCACCTTGCTGCTGGTGGCTTTGTGCTGGAGGGAGGGATGGTCAGTCCTGTCAGACCTGTTCAATGCCAGCAGGAGCAGCCCGTGGTGGAGGGGTCGGGAGCTGAACAAGAGACCTTCTTTCTTATGCCTGAGCATCCCAGAAATAAGTGACACACTCCTTTTGAGAGGGGAGGAGATTCACAAGATAGCAGTCATAAAAAAAAGAGAAACTCTGTTTTGGTAACTAGGGTTACCATATTTTAGTTGGGTTTGTTTTGGCTTAGTTTGGTAACCATGTGTCACTGTTCTGGGACTGAGATGTAATCAGTAAGCAGCCCCTGGTAGCAGGGACCTGCAAGACTGAATAAATCAGCTCATTTAAAAGCTATGCACTGTGCTGTGAATTGAAAACATGCTCAGCTGCCTGTTTGCTCTGGATCCTGACTGGCTTGGTTGTAATACCAGAATCATAAGCCTGTTTTGTTTTGATTCTGCAGAGGGTGGAAAAAGAGAGACAACAGGAGAAGGCAGGAACTGTTTGTTATTTATGACCATATGTCATTGTACTAGCTATGCAGAAACCAGAACAGTGACTTTAGAAGGAAAAATTTGAAAAGGATTTAATTAATTCCTCCCTCCCTCTGTTTTATCTCTGTCTGGAAAGAGCTGGCCTGTGTGGCTTTTATATGGCTCTGTGCAGGATCAGGTGCCAAACTCTGGTAATTAAAATTGGGAGTGAGGAGGATGTGGTAAGACAAGAAGCCATTTTTTTTTTGGCATGCACCTCTGTTACAGTATTATAAAAATAATTTGCTCACAATTTTTTCCAATTTTTCAAAGCTTCAAAATCCCCTTCTAACCACCTCCTTACAAGGGGAGAAGAAAAAGAAAGGCAAAATTTCACACATTAATTATCTTCTTCAAACTAGCACATTGCTTCAGAGCCTGTTCTCATTACAGCCAGTTTTAAGATGATGTGGTTTCAATGATGTGTAAATCTAGAGATTCTGAAGGGGAAGTGTCGCTACTGTGAGCTGTTCATGTCTGTAACTGCCACACCCTGCTGTGCAGGGTGTTCCAAAGAAACTGTCACTGAAAAGCTGGTAAGCTAAATTAGTGGTGTTCCATAATCAATAGGAAAAAGGTAAGGAGAATTTGTGCTACTTTATGTCAAGAATTTGAAAGAAACAAAGATTTGTTCCTGAAGATAAATTCAGGCTAAAATGATACAGGATAAAATCAAACAGTCGCAGAAGCACTTACCTGCACTCCACCATTTCTCTTAAAATGGCTTTTGGTACTATTTGTGGACAGTCTAAACAATAGTCACCATCATCGATCTTGAAGGGAGAAGGAAAAAGAGCCTGTATATTTAAAATGCATTAATAGTATACAAATATATCCTTTATACTGTATCCCAGCATAGCCATTTGCTATGTTTTATCTGTGGGAACCACTCCAAACTCTGAGTGTCTGTCTGACTAAAAGCCCTTTGCTGCACAATATAGCTAAAGAAAGCCAGATCAAGCTATTCTGTGAAGAATTTCTTATTCTAGTAAGTAAAAGTCTGCTGAGTATGTGAAAGGATGGAAACAGCAGTTTGGTCTCCCAGCCCACTAATTTCCAGTCCACCATATGGGGATTTTAATGTAATAGCATTATAGGCAGGCAGGGAATTCGTCCTCCACATGTAGGGTGGCTGCTGTTTGCACAGTTTATGCAAAACCCCGAATTCATTTAAAGGGAGAAGGATATCCTGGTTACATAGAGAGGGTAAGTCTAGACATTGCTGAAGAGAAAGCATCAGCACAAGTAGCTTTAATTACCCCCAACTATTTTTGTCTCATTCTGCAGCCTTTCCTAAAAAATGTTTTACAAGAAGAGTTCTTCAGATGCTCAATACATTGTAATATTGAAATTCATATTCATATGAAATTTGTCACAGCTTCGACACCCTAATGAGCTATTCAGAAAGCACAATCAAGTCATGTTTACAGTGTTTTTATTGGCATTCTGCTGGGAGTTACAAGGTGCTTGACAGCTTTTCTCTCCTCCAAGTTGTCCTTTTTCCTGTTTAATAAACACTGATTTGTGTCTCCAGCCAGCAGAGCTTAGTGTACTGAAGCAGCTACTGTGACAGCATCGTTTTGCTTTATCGTGATGAGAAAGTGTCCTTTGCAGACAGTCCCGGGATTGCTCAGGGAGACAGAAGGGACACAATGGGTGCGGAGGGGGAGGGCAGAACTCCTGTGTGCTCAGCCCGTTGCTGATTCCCTCCAGGACTGCTCTGTGCTTCGCTGCTTGTGAAGGGCAAGGGCTATAATTCAATGTATTAGGTAGATAAGTGGCTTTGCAGGATTAAAGTAGTTATTTAGCCATGTAGCAGGAGAGCCAAAATGTCGCCTTGCCTTCCTCCTGGAGATGGACAACATGTATCTGTTGATGGAAGAGTGTTGAGGTCCTTGCTGAGATGATGTGGGTGAAGTTTTTCTAGTTGGACCCTAGAGAAACAGAAAGTGTGTTTGGAGGCTACTGTAAATGGACCTTCTTGGTCTCTGACATGAAATGAAAGCTCTAAGGAGATTTACATGGGAATAAAGTTGTGATAGAGGTATTAAACCTCAGAGGCAAATCCCACTCATGAATTTGATGGTTTTTGTCAACTGAACTTGCTGTGTGTGCCAGAACTTCTCACCACCTTGTCTTAACAGGGATCTCAGGACTTTGACCCATTCTGGTCATAAAGTCAAAGGCAAGGGAAAAAGTAGGAAATGGCGTGGGGAAAAAAAAAAAAAAGTGTGTTTTCAGAAGATATGTGCAACAACGTTGTCCCTGTTTTTCCTTACTTATAGCACTTGCTGATTTCTTTAAATGGAAGGTTTAGCTTTGTAGTAAGGGATGCATGTGTACCTTTTCATCTGATGTCTCACCCTGTCTGATTGCTTCAAAGGTGTGCTATTCCTTGGACTGGTACCTAAAATGAATCAAATGTAACAGGAAGAATGGACCAACACAGGTGTGTTGATCTCAAGCAGGTATTTCTCCTGGGAACACGCACATCCTCTTCATAATGTGCATTATTGCCGGGGGCATTCGCCCCCAAAGTTTGTCTGTTTCTCTCTGCCCAAGCAGACAGTGGGAGTGCTGGGGCACCAAAGAGCCTGGTAAGCCAAAGAGCCTAGATTTACATCAATGTAAGAAGGGTTTCTCAAATCAAGATCTGAAAAGAGTGAAAACAAAAAACACTCAAAGCCCTACAGACCATTAAGCGTAGTAGGAGAGCAGTTCACTGAGGAACAGTTCACCAAGCAAACATGTGCACTGCATGCATCTGGCAGTAAATGAGAGAGAAATTGCTTCCCTTCATGCTACATCCCTCTCCCCTCTGCCTTACTTTTTGAAGCACAGGACCCGTGAAGAATGTCATTGGTTTAGCAAGAAATAGTTCTGATCCATGGCAAATAAAAAAACCTCAGTGTATTCTCCCCCACGTGTGGTAGAGATGGATGGAATGCATGGGGCAATGCAAGCCTGCTTTCTCTGTCTCCTAAATCTACCAGTCCGAGCATTCATTCTGAGATAAGCCAGTGAGTTTTACAGAAACCTAAGCACATGGGAACATGCTGTCCTGTGGAGTGACAGGCAGGCGATGAAATCCCCAGAACATGCTTTTGCAGAGATTGGTTCCTTGGTGCAATCTGACAACTTCATCAAACAGCATTTTGAAATATCACCAGAGGAGATGTTGTCCTTTGCCTCCTCTACATGGGCAAAAAAATTTTAAAAAGTTTCATTTGCTTTCTACGGTGACACCTTGCTAGTTGTAAATGCAAAATTTCCAGTCTGTAATTCACAGCCTTAAAAACATTCTCCCTGTGTTGTGTTGCCAGCTCTAGATAGGGCGGTGTGACATGCCAGGAACAGCTGGCTGTCAAATGGTGGTCAAAAGACTTGTGAGTGAGAAATAGCTTTAAAGTGACCCAGGCAAGGCCAGGGGTCAGTCAGTTTGTGTTGAGTTGTTATTATGTGATGTACTCTACCCAAGTACTGTGTCTGTCACCTGCAGTGACAATCCCCTGTTTACTGAGGAATATTTTCATAGAGGTTTTGGAATATGCAGGATTAATTTCAAATTCCCTTTTTTTCAAAGAAACTTTCTGCTCTCCAGACCTTTATGAATTCTCTTCTAAGCTTAGCTGAAAAGGAAGACAGTGCTTTCTTGAAGAACCAGCGTGTATTGGACTGTCAAGCAACTGAAACAGCTTCTGCTCTGAGCTGTGCCTCTGCTGAAGTTACTGGTGCTGCAGAAAGCCCTGCTGAACGGGGCATGTACCTGCTCTGCCACACTGCAGGTCACTGTCCAGCACATCAACCACTCCACCTTTGGGGTCTAAATGGACCTAATATGTTCTATTATGTTCTGTTCAGCTGAGAGGAACACTGCTGCTGCCACTTAGTCAAGTGTTGTCCAGACAGCAGACAGTCAAAAATGCTGCAAGGCTTCCTTTAGTGGCACAGCGTGTAGTGTAGTGATCAGAATGTGAGGAATGTTATTTATTATTTGAATCTACAGCTCATAGTTCAGGTGGCTTTATGCTCACTAGAAAGCAAGTTTCAGGGGATAAAGAGACACCAGGAGTCTCACACAGTTTGTGAAATCCTGCCATAATTCAAAGTTACACCATGGCTGATTCCCATTTATCCAGGTCCACAGGTTTCTTTTTGTTTTATCTCATTGTTCACAGGGGTGCATAACTGTACATTTGAGAAATAATTTGGACTTGACTTTTGGCAAGTCTTCCAGAAATACACTTAAGTGTGTTATCCTGTACTGCTACCTTTTCAGATTCTTGTGCCCTTATTTTGTTTGGAAGTAGTTTATTTAAGGCAGAAGTGACTCACCTAGCTGCTTCTTCCAGGAAAATATGAAATAAAACCAAAAGTTTTTTCAGGTATGCATATATGTTTTTAATATTTGGCCAGAAAGGAACAGTCTAAACATAGTAAGTGACAGATGCACTTTGTGTAGTCCTTCCACCCCAAACCACTCTAGGATGCTACTAATGGCTTATGCAGCTATAAACAGCATTTTGCTTGATGAAGAATCAAGATTTGTGGAGATTACTAACTTTTTCCCTGTCTGGTGGGAGAGGAGAAGTTTTTCAGAGAGACAGCAGGTATTTTTGAAAGCAGAATCTACAAATGGATAAAGTTTTACCTTCTTTTCAGAAATAACTGAAGCACTTTGGCTAATATTGAAAGCAGCAACAATATTAAATTAAAACAACAAATGAGGCCAAGAGAGATGCCAGGAACATCATTCCAGATATTACATTTCTAGCTAAGCCCAGATGCAGATGCTCTAGAAAGCATCAGAAAAGGCCTACTTGTGTCATGATTTTGCCAGCCTCCTTTCCTCTTTCTTACACCTTTGCTTCTACTCTTGTCAGATGCATCCAGGTTGTAGATTCACAAACCAGTGAGTTTCAGGGGTCAAGAGATTTTTTTTTTTTTTTTTTTTTTTGACTCTTTGGGATTGCCCAGTATTAATAATCCACTTTTTTTTTCTCTTCAGTCCAGTGAAACAGTGACCTTGTGAAGGAAAGGAGTGCTTAAAAAGAAATAAAGCAACCCCTCCCCCCCCAAAAACACCCTACCAAAACAAAAACCCCCAAGGCACTGACCTCTAATACATTTTGTAATATTTTATAGCATCTAAACCATTAAGAAAACAGTTTGGGAGTTTAAACAAGCATAGAAAGGTGGAATACGTGCTAGTGAATTGCTTGGATTTTGACCCTTAAAATTCAGATTGTTAAGGATAAAGATAAATTTAAAACAGAATCTCATTTTAAAGGAACCTGTCAAGATACTTTCCCATCATCTGTAAAACATCTCCCCTCAGGCTGTTTGTTATATAACAATACCCTAAGGATCTTGAAATTCAAATCTGTTGTGACTTTGTTTTTGTTTTTTTTTTATTTTTTTAAATGGTTACTTCTATCTGTTAAATGTAGTCAATTTGTTTATTGTAGGGTAGTACAGAAAATATCTCTGTTGTTTTAGTGTGATATATGATAAAGGAATTCTGAAGAACAAGTTTGAAAGGAAAACCTGGAGAAATAATGTGAAATCCTGTTTTAAAATTATGGAAAATTGTAAAAATTACATATTTTAAATATATTCATATAATGTCTATATTAAATTATATAAATTCTGGGTTTTTTTCAGTATGCAAACACTTAAGTGAATTCATCAAAATATTGCTCTCTGGTATTGCTGAAATTAATCCAACACATGCTGTCAGTAAGCATTGTGTGTACTTGTACAGTTTGTGTGCCTGTGCTCACATAAAGTAATCCACCTAATAGAACCTGAGAAAGCTGGAACAAAATGTCCTCTTTTGTCTTTGAAATTTCTCTGTTAGCTTCACTGAAATTGGCAGGCTCCCTCCCAAACTCCTTCTCTGCAGTCAGAACATATTACCTGTCAGGGGAAAAAAGAATCAAGCTGACTAATTCTGAAGGCAGTTTCAAGGATGCCATATGAAAAAGCTTATTTAACTTAGACATTATCAACAATACGTAGAAGGGTGTGATGTCATTTTCAAAATAAGTATTTCTCTTTGGTTTTCTGTGTGCCTAGTTATCTTAAGTTCAGAAGCATACATATTATTTTAAAATTTTGCCCAGTGCATGTAGATATTTATATCTGAAATGGTAGAAAAGCTTTAATTTGATTGGTGGCAAAGAAGGAAGGGAGCTCAGGCTGGATCAGGCTTGCATGTCTGTATGACAAAGGGTGCAGGAGATTTAAGGGCAAATGCTTTGACTTGTTTGATTGAAAGATAGAAAACAGAAGGAGAATTGGTTTTAAAGTGCTGTTAGGAGTGCTTGTGAGATGGTATTTCCATCTTACTCCTGAAATAAATAGGGACAACTAAATTTTAGTACGTAAACATCCTGGCTTTCACGCATGCAGTGATTTACTCTGTTTCCTAAATCACTTTATCACTTCGCTTTTTAAAATACTGAACCCAACTCGGATGTGGTGGGCTCTTCCCAGTGACAGCAATGTTCAGCTTATACATCAGCAGAAGCAGTCAACACTGGTCCCTGTTAGACTTTGCAATGCTGATCCCAAGAGAGCAGAGGCAGGAAGAGCCACAGCTTGAGTGAGCATCTCGGGGCTGGTGGGAGCTCTGGCTGGCCTGGCGTTGTCACAGAGGAACCCTGGGCAGCAATTCAGTCTTGTATCTGCACAGCTTCAGCAGCTTGTTGCACAGTGTCACGCTCAAACACTGACTTAATTTTTTAATAAGTCTCTTCCACAAAGTCACTGAGCTGTAGCAATGTTTGGATGGGCGTTTTTTAATGTAAAAAGCAGAAATTATGGTAACCACACTTTTTAACACCCATGAAAAGGAACCATGTCCTTCATTAGCTTACATTAGAAGTATCTTGCTAGCTCAAATATTTTATTTTAGCAACAATGTGGGGGGTTGAGTTATTTTTGCGTTTTTATTGGTGCCCATAATTATTTTTCCTTGGGTTTTGCTCATTTTTTCACCACTGGCCACAGCATGCTCGTTTGTTGCCTGCAGGTCACTTTGTAAATGAGACAGCTGTTCCGATTTGGACACAGAGTGGACAGCATCTCCCTGGCAACTGGAGCTGCACAAAGGCTGCCTGCATGGCTCTGCCCAATACTTTTGTTTCTTCCCTCATTTTAGTAGCCATCACCCACATGGGAATGGACACTGCAGGATTAGGTAGGACATAATGAACAGACACATGGAATGGAACCTAAGCAGTGGCATGTTTTCATTTCCTGCACAATGGGGCCCTGATATCCTTTCAAAGCTTTTTTTCGTTAAAAATGGATTCTTTTGTGCTCAAACACATATGAATGTGGATGGGTTTTGTTGTGTGTGTGAAAATATTCTCCAGGCTCGTGTCATCAGAGTAGGCTTGCTTTAGTTGCCTACAGCGTTGAAGCCAGAGAGCAGGAAGGCATGAGCTGCCTTTTTGAATAAGAGACCTTTATGCACATGGATTATAATTTTGCTTTTATAATATTCTGTTAGACAAAATTAGCAGTTGTTTTTGTTGGCATAAACGGCTTTTGAATTATAGGAGACATCTCTCTTTCCTGACATCAGCATCCCCCCTGATGCCAGCTCCTTCGCTCACCAGTGAATCAGCAGCAAGTTAACATTTTAAAATGTTATTTCCTCACTGCGTGGACACTGTCCAGACTGAGAGAGAAAATTTGAGGTCGTTTGTGAGCTTGGCATATAGTCTAGATACAGAAACAAGCTAGTTGTACCTGGAAAAATGTCTTAAAGAACTGACTCTCCTTTTGCTCTCAGTGAAGCTATCAGTGAATCTTCTCCATTCTGCCCTCCCCTTCCTTCTGGGAACTTCCAGACGCAAGACTGGAGAGCAAATATGTAGAAAGAAGTTACCATGGCTGTTGCCAAAGATCTGTGGTGGCTGCTCCCACAATGAACACCTTTCCTCTGGTCAGTTCAATTCTTTCTTCTCATGGAGATTTGTCTTTTAGACATCCTTGAAAGCATTTTAGTTGCTTTTTTTCATCAGTCTGTATACAGTAGATGGGTTGCCTGGCTCTGGCTGTAATTGCTGGCAGATGCCTTGTTAGTTTAGGAGTGAAACATATACTACAGGAAAAAAGCCCTGCCGAGAATCCTTACCTAATGACCCAGCCTCTGCTAATTGCTTGCTACTGCAAACAAGGCTTTCACTTGCCAGATACAGCGCTGAGTGGCGTAAAACCTGAACCAAAACCATACTCATGCAAGAAGATATTTTTGAGGGACGTGGATAACAGCAAATGGCATGGAGAGCGCTGCCCTGACCCTTCACCCTTCTTGCCTTAGGTGTGATTATTCCTTTCTAGTGCAAGTGGGTGCTAATTACAGCTTTGTGGCCTCTCGGTGGTTGAGGGAAGCAGGGTCTTGTAGCTCTGCTGCCTACAGGGTATCTTTGCTCAGCACACGGGGCTTTTCTGTCAGGAAGAAGTAAGAAAAGAGATTTCCCTACAGTCATGAGGTCTCTGGCACGCCTGAAGGCATTGTACCGCTTTATTAGAGAACGGGAATAGAAAAGCAGCATGAGATGGAGATGACTAATAACAACGGGAGCCCTCAGGCCTCGGGTTTTTTTGGGTTTTTTTTTTTTTTTGTTTTGTTTTGGTTTTTTTGGGGGTTTTTTTTTGTTTTTTTTTTCGTAGTTTGACTCTCCCTGTGAAGGTTAAGTAGGGAAAAAGCCTCTTCTCCACCAGCGGGCTTTCCAGACTGAAATATTGCAGCCATGTCTCCTTGTTCTCTGAAGGCTGCAGAGCCGATTGTTTGGTTGAACAGCTTAGTTGAAAACAGAGGTAATTCTACTTCTCTTCTTAGAATTTAGGCTTTAAATAGATTTAGAGTTGCTTCCTTGTAGGAAAGTAGCACACGTGGTACTGTCAACAGTACAAAGGTACTGTGTTGGAAACCTTAAATGAAAAGGCAGAGAAGAGAGCAATCTTGTATAGGATTTTGAAAGCCAACAGTGAATGCAATGAAAATGTTTGGGAGAGAAGTTTTGGTGGGAGACTTAGAAAATCTAGCTGGAAACACACAACTGCTGTTCATTTATAGAAGCTTTGGAAAAAAAAGTGTCAGCAAGAGTAGCGAAGTAAAGCACACGTCTATATCTAAGCATGGACAGGCTACTTGGTGTAATTAGGACTTCGGGGGAGGTGGATCAAGTTCTGTGGGCGCTTCCCAGGTGTCCAAGAGCATGGGTCCGATGGTTGCTGGCTAGTACTACCCTACAAAAAGGCTCCTTATTTCCAAGGGCAGAGGAAATGGGAGCTCCCTCAAACTAGCTGGCTCGTAGGCTTCTTTCTGCTTACTGTGTGCTGAAAATGAAAGACTAATTCTCTCTTCATGCCTACTTAGTGTTCGATCTCTCTTGCAGAAGTTTTAGGGACCTTTCTGTGAGCTGGTGTCAATATTTTTGTGGCAGCAGCTGTTGAGAGCTGGAGCTCCTGGGAGCAGGGCTTGTTGAAGTGCAGCCCTGGCTTTTGCAGATAGGCTGCTTGATAGAGTGCTATTTCTTGGTGATTTCTCATTCCTATGAGGTAGCAAAGCAAACAGTGGAAATAATTTATGCTTGACTCTGATCCACATCTTCTGTCAGCCCTTGGCATATACCCATTAGGAAACAAGTTGTCCTGGCAGAATTCCCTAGTGAAAAGGAGGTGAGTACTTCATTATATTTCCTATCAGTGTATATCACAAAACCAGTCTGGCATTAATTGTACAGCAATGGTTGCAACAAAGCATCTCCTACTGCAGTGATGGGAGGAGAGGGGGGGTGTCACAAGCCTCTTGTGCCTGGAGTTTTCTCCAAACCTAATTAGATTTAGAGGATCTTTCTGTTTGGAACAGGCTTTGGATTTGACCCAAGAAGAACAGCCTGAGGCAAGGATGATCAGTAAAGATAGATTTAGGGAGCTGGAGGAAAACAGTCCAGATCTTGCCTGTGCTACTCATTGTTAGAAGTCCCAGCTTGCACACACATTAAAGACTTCCTCAAACGCTACACTGAGTTTAATTTGTAATCTCTGGTGAAATCTTTTTTCCACTGCTACTTTTAGGAAGTGAAACAATCAAGAAAAAGTTCTTCATGAGAATGTGTGAATGCTATAATATCCCGTGTGAAAACTTGTCTGTTTCTACCTGCCTCCTTCATTTTTAAGAAATCTGTTCCATTTCTCCCTCATGGATAGCAGAAGCAGGGAGAAGGACTTTAAAAAAGGATCAGAGTTCTCAGACTTTAATAGTGCTCAAAGCAGAAGTCAAAAAAAAGCCCCAATAAGATTATTTTAATAGGAAAAATTTGGGTTTGTATCTCCAAAATTGTTTATTAAGATCCTAGCAATTCCCTTGCTCCATGCCAGAGAAAATCTCTCTCAGCGTCCAAAAATCTGATTCAAAGCAGCACTCTCATTTTTACAATTTTCCATTGATTTACTTCCTGGTGCCTGCTGGATCACACAGTCCTGGTTATGCGCTTCATCTTTCTGCTTCCCGGGGCTCTTGGTATTTCTCCTGAGTTTTTGTTCTTCCTTTTCAACCTCGTGTACATGTTCTGGTCTGTGAAACCAGAATTCATCTACTTTTCTTCAGACATGAGTATCTTTGTCTTCTGTGTTTGTCCTCCCCTCAGAAGTCCAGAGCGTCATAAATTTTGCTTTACAGTGTGCATGTTTTCCACTGCTTATTTACTTTGTTTCGTAAATCTCTGTGATATCTTTTGCTAAGGAGTTAAAATATCCACAAGGAAAGCAGCATTCCTAATACTTTATCTTTTGAAAATTATAAAAAAGAATGTAAGGCATTAGCTGTGAGCTTTCAGTTTCTTTAATAGTCTCTTTTCTTTTACTTTTTTTTTTTTACTTTTATGGATGTATACCCATCTGTGGCAATTCCTCACTAAGTCATAGGAGAAAAGCTAATCAGGTCAGAAGATGTAACACAACATTCAGTCTCAATTCTAAAGAGCAACAGCTTTGCAGTCCCTGGACGTGAAACTCCAAATTCGATGGTTTTTTTTTGTTTTTTTTTTGTTTGTTTGTTTGTTTGTTTGTTTTAATGGTGGGGTAAATAGCTACTTTAGTTTTTAAAGAATTCACCGTGTAAGTATGGGACCATACTCATGTGTGATCCATGAATGGAAGACACCTGACTCTCTCCAGATCAATAATATGTGAGAGCATAAACAAAGACAAAAGAGCTAAACCCAAAATCATTAAGATTAATAAGGTATCTGCAACAAGTGTAAATTACTTCAAAATGTTGCTACATCTGTATGGTTGTGGAAAAACATATTTGTTCAAAGACAAACAAAATGATTGGGGATTTTGGAAGGAAAAGCAACAAACATTAGTCATATGGAAATATGATAATCCTCTTTATTTGCTTTTAAGCAATTTTCTGGATTTTTTTTTTACCAGAAATAGAAACTTACATTAAAGTGGTGTCTCTACATTAAATTTTAAAAGGGTATTTCCTCCACCCCCCCAAATCTAGCTGAACTGTGGTTTTCTTTTCTCCTGTTTTCTCTCAGAATTGTCCTGAACAGCTCACTCCGTTATCTTCTGGCAAATGAATGGCCGGGGAGGTTTTTCTAAAAGGCATTCGCAGCCCTCTTTTAAAAATGCAACGAGACAGTAATCTTTAAGGAGATGCAAACAGCACCTCAAATTCTCCAGGGACATTTTGACTCAAGGAGCAAACCTATTTTCCCCTCAATTGACTCACTAATGAAAGGATAGAATCCTGGAAACATTTATTAGCTGGTAGGTGAACTGGAGGGAGACAAGCACTTCGGTGTGGTCCCAAATCTTTATCAATTAGTAAACGCAGGTGTCAGAGAGACACGGAACAATACAAATCCTGTAGCAGCAGTGGTGCAGTTTACATTACCTGCCTGGCTTTCTGCGACCTAAACAGATTCCCTGCGCTTTAGTTTGGAAAGAGGTGATACTTTAAAAAGCTATTATTGTTAAATCGGCGCTATTGACAGGAGATCGGTCTTCTCAAAAGTGTTAATAACTTCATCAAAGCACATTACCAGATAGCTGATTTAAAAGCTATCTGAATGTGAAATCAAAGTTTGATTCCACTGGTGTATACGATGTTTGTGTTTGTCAGAGATGAATTGCAAACGACGTTTCATTTGCTCGCAGTGTTGCTTACAGCAGTTTCGAGTTGGCACGCTCAGACAGGCAGCGAGAATGGGAAGATAAACTTGCAAAGTTTGCAGTGGTCAAGAGGTGTGGCTCTGCCTTTTGTCCCTTTTCCTGTTTGTGAAGGGTCAGTCAGCATAACAGTTGCCAGTCTCAGTCTTCTTAGGATGCTGGGCCAGCCCAGAAGCTGAGTGCTGGCACCAGCCTAAGTAATTTCAGTGCTGACAGCATCTGTCTGGGAAAAAAAAAAAAAAAAAAAAAAAAAAAAAAAAAAAAAAAAAAAAAAAAAAAAAAAAAAAATTGGTAAAAGATAGCATATGTCAAAATCCAAGCTGAAATAATGAGTCAAACCTTGTCATTATTTTGTTAAATATGTGCCTTCCACTTGAATTTGAGGCTCCCACTGCCCTTCTGTGACCTTACAAGATACATCTCTTGGAAGATTTCTGGAAAAAATTTTACCTCCAAGTGCTGTTCCTTAATCTGGGGAGTGTTCCTTTTCAAATAAAGAGCTATTTACTCAGCCCTTTCACACACAACTCTCGTGCACGTTTGCTCCCCTGCGTGCTTCTCAGGGCTGTTCCATGGCAGCTGGGGCAGCATCCCACACAGGAGCCTGCAGGGCTGCTGGCTCCCCTGGCACCAACAGCCTGCTCAGCCCCTTGAGCAATTCTCTGTTGGCCTGAGCAAGCTTCTGGCCACCACACACCCTTTGGGCATGCTACTCGTTTTCCTTTGTTTATCCATCCCTCTGCCAGGGTAGTCCTGAGATTAGGCTACAGGAGAACATATGTTTAGTGCTACTAAATAGAAATTGGAGGTACTGATGGGAGGCTGTTACCTCAGAGAAATACCGATCCTTTCATTTAGGATCCAAACCCTGGATCTAGGCATTCTGTTCTTCTGCCTGGAAGAGAGAAATGCAAAACATTGTTGCCAGAGATTAGTGTACATTATGCTCTATGTTTCTATTTTCTCCCCCGACGTTTCCCGGCTCTGGCGTTCGCTGCAGAGTAACTGAAGGTGGAGTTAAAGGCACTATCATTCTCAGCTTATTGAGCAGCACGTCTCTAGTTGATTAGCATCCAAATACCTTTAAGCTGATTGTCTACTTGGTCACATTGGTCCAGAGCTCACAGGATGAAAGTACCAAAAGTTCAGAAATAACGGGTTGCATTGTTGCTGAAGGGAATATCTGATTAGTGGAGGCTTGCCCATGTACTGAATAGAGGAAACACAAAAATGCAAAGAAATTTTTTTCTTTATTATACATCTGTAATCACATTTTAGAAACACTAATAATGAGGCAAATGTTTCTGGAAAACATGAGGCAGTTTATTCATAGTCTTCCTGTGTTTTGTAGAGCTTTGATTTTTATGTAGGTAATTAAGAAAGAGATTATGAACTCTAATAATTGCTAGGCAATCCATTTCTTTTAAGGAAATAGATTGAATAGGAGTGAGGTAAGAAAAAGTATTGTTGCTAACTTTTCTCTCTCAGACTCTCACCTTTGCTAGGCTGGAGTTAAAATGAGGATGGACTCACTAAGAGGAAAACAGGCTAGCATAACTGTGTTTTGGTTAGCAGAGGTATTAATCTGTGGTGGTAGAAACACAACAGAAGTATAACATTTTCTATCAGGAGAGGCGCTCTGCTCGTTCAGTAATGGAATAAAAGGAGACACTGCAGTGTGAGAGTGAAGCGTTTAACGTGAGTGTCCGAGCCTGGGATAGCTGGGGTGCTGTGCCTCAGCAAGGAAGTGTTTTACAGATCCCTATGAAAGAGTTTCTTATGCCTGTTCACCCCGGGTAGCAGCATCAGAGGTTCACTCAGTGATATAAAAATATGATAACCAAATGGAGCAAAGAGGTAAAAGCTGCTGTCTGCTCAAAATAAAAAGGTCACTAGGGTCATGAAGAAAGCCTTTGCCAGAGCTATTTGCACTGTCGGCTCTTTCTGTGGAAATCCCTGACTGCAAAACTTGGAAGTGGCCCAGCCCAGCAGCTCTGGGATTTACCTTCATAAGGAGAAATAAGAAAAATCAATCTATTTAACTGTCTGTGTGTCTTACCCCATGGAAAAAAAATATATTCTGTCTCCTGCAGCAGAAGAGCAGGGGAAATACCTGAGGTGGTGGGTGAAAAGCAACACCCAGCAGTGTTTGATCCAGGGGCACAACCTGCCAGGTTCTCTGTGGCAGCCCCCTGCACCCAGGTGACGTTGGAGGCTGTCTCACCTTGTTTTGCTGACTCAGGCACTGGCAGCTCACTCAGCCAGGTTAATCTGCAACAGGAACATGCCCAGGACCTGCCAGCTCAGCCTGTGCGAGGAGCACAGCGTGGCCTCTCCTCCGGCTCAGCTGAACACTTTGTGCTGTGCCTGGTTGCACTGTTGGGACACTCTGTCATTTTTCAGCTTGCTGAACACAGATAGAAGTAAGTAATGTATACATTTCAGGCCTGCCACTGCCTAGGGTTATTTATGAATTAATATTTTCTTTATCATAGGTAGAAGTAGTTTAAGCGAATACATACTGAATGCATAAGTCTGTAAGCTCCGCTCAAGTAGGGAACAGCAGCTGGAAAAGAACATTCCAGTTCAGGAAAATTTCAGAGAAAGTATTTTTTTCTGTTTTCATGGCCTAGGGTGAACCTGATTTAAAGGCTCGTTTCTGATGCAGTGGCCTCTTCTTTAAGCAAAATAAATCTTTGGATAGCAAAGCCTGCTGAGGGTATCAGAGAATTATTAGTGCAGGAGATCTGCTGTCTCAAGATGCTCTGCAGCAACCTAAACCATATCCAAGTGGTGCACTGATTTCTGCTTCTGGATAAAGGAACCTAAAGTCTGGAATCCAGCTGGCCATTTAAAATAAACATCTATTTTGATGAGACATTTCTTTTCCTTTCTAGAGCACTACAAGTTTAGCAGACAAGAAAGAGAAAGGCAAAGATAATGTTTTAATTTGTTATCTCCATTTTACATACAGTGAACAGAACCCTGGGCTGTATTTACTCCATCTCTTGCAAAGCAGACAGACCTACTGCAAGCTGCAAATTTAGAGTTACTGTCTGTCTAGACAGCTGGAAATGAGTCTCCTGTGTTGACTAAAGGCTTCTCTCTAGTGAATGCAATATATGTACCCACAAGTGCCTGGCAGCCTGGCTCTGTATGGCAGCAGCACACAACCAATGTACTGTTTGCAGAACTTTGGATGTAACCAGCTTCCTGCACTGTGAATTTCCATCATGTACTGGCTGCCTCCATCATATTTTTAGGAAGAGAAGGTGGCTGGATCTAATGTCACACTGCCCACAAGCTGCGCTGTGGCATAAACCTTGTCACAGAGATTACTTGGTTTGTTCCTCTGTCCTCAGAATGCAAATTCATTGCCTTAACAAAAGGCTTTTATTTCTTGTCCATACTCTCAGCTGTGTCCCTCTAGCAGCTGCCTTTCACTCAGGTGTAGTTTAACACCTCAGCAGAGGAGCTCGGGTGCTGTTAAGGCGGGCAGGTAAATTGAGTGTGTCTCCTGCATGGCACAGCTCCTCCCCAGCGTGTGGCAGTGAGCTATGCTGCTACTCTGAGCTGTAATGCTCTAAAGACTTTGAGACCATCTGTTTGAGAAAATGCCTCTTTTACCTTGCTGGGCATGTCTGATGGAAGCCATCACAGCAGAACAAGGTACTCTAAAGCCATTTATCTCATCTAATGCTGCCACTGTTCTCCCTTTCGCTTTTTATCTTTCATTCTCTCTCTTTCCTTTGTGAAATATCAAGAAACAATATCAGCACATTGCGCTAATCAAGGAAGCATCTGTAGCACCTGTTTTAGCTTCTGCATCTCTTGTGAATAAATGCAAGATGTGGCAGGTTTGACAGATGTAACTGTCATGGAAAGGAAAGCAGTACTCTCACTCTGGGGCAAGCACAGGAAGAAAAATGTTCAAAAAAGAGTGTAAAGGACATCCTATGTGTCACACTGGCAATTTATTTCCAGTGCTTTCCCCATTAGCATGCACCAAAGAGGAGGGTTTTGCTCTGGCAATGACTTGGGAAAGCTAGGGAGGGATCAGAATGGTGCACCACATCTCTTCTCCCCACAGAACTGGAGGGAAAGGACCTGTGGTCAGCTCTGAACTCCGCTTTTGTTCTGTAGCCCTGGCCAGGAGGTCTTATGGACAGTGTTTTATATAACTGGTGGAGGTCCAGCCCAGAGCCCTGCACTGATCTGACTTGACAAGTCACCCCTGTGGGCAGAGCTGCTACTCTGCACTTCCCCTCAGCCTGTGGAGAGTTGCAGAGTCTGGCACTGCAGTCTGTCCCTGCTCCCTCCCCAAGCTGCTGCCGTGGCTAGGACAGAGTGCCACAAGGACGGGTTTGGGAGGAGGCAGCAGACCAGCTCTCCTCTCCTCATCTTGGCTGTGCTGCTGCCTTCTCCTTCAGGGAAGCCAGGAACACAAAAGTGGGGTTCTACAAAATCTGTTTTGTGCCACAAAAGTGTCGGTGGCATTGTAAACAGAGCAGCAAAGCTCTACTGACCTAGCAGATGAGCACAAAAAAAGAAGGCGGCTGTGTATATGTGTTTTGTTTGAGTTTTTCTTTATTTCTAAATACCAACCATGAATAAGTCAGATATATTGGGTAGTTACCAGGGGTGGCCAGTGAAAAGACAGAAATTTGTAAGGACAAGCATTACCCTGGTAGGCACAGGGCACCACTCCATATAAGAGCAATCAGAGGAGATATTCTGACATGTTCATAGCCAGAATGGGCTATACTGACCCAAATTATCTATAACCCTGTGAAAAAATCCCTTCATTTTGTGAAGATTTAAGTACTGTTATGAGTTATGAGGACTGTATTTGGGCACAGTTAGAAACTTTAACTACTCCCAAGCATCTGAAGAGAATTCTGTACGCACAGACTGGGTTATGTTTCTGTTTAAAGGCAAGAACAAGCAAACTACTGCTATACCCAAGTAGTATTAAACTGCATGCTAACATGACTTACTATTCTCAAAGGTACTTTATTTGATCAAAATCAGTCTTTTGTCTCTAAAGTTTATATGTCTCCATCTCTCTTTCCTCAATTTTAATTCATTTTATTGAAGTGAAAAAAATCAAAGTACTAAGGTGTTTTGGACCTAGTTCAGCTAGAAACTTTAAAAATATTTTTCCTTTTATGCAGTAAGGAAATCAATAGATCTGTTGAATCTCAGTCTACAAAGCACGTTGGAATGAGGAGGACAAAGTGACTAGGACAAATGAATTAGAGAAATGACAATTCTGGCTGCCATCAGTTTTCTACAGAAGTGACATGTTTATCATGGAAGTCACTCCAGCAAGCAGCTGCATTCCCAGTGAGTGTCATATATCTGAGATGATGCAATCTCTCTTTCCCTCATGTCAGATATATATGCCAGCTGTAAAATGGCCTTTGGAGACAAGCAGGTTTGGGCTTTTTTTTTTTTGAGCTGAAAACACATTATTCATGTGTTAGACACTGTTGAGATGACTGTGATTGCTGTCAGGCTTGGGAATCTTTTTCCAATTTTTTTATAGGCAAACATGAGCAATAGCACGAGGGTCAAGCCTTTTCTTCTCCTCTCCTTTCTGTTGCTTCCCTATTCTTCAGGCCATGTAACTTTCTGAGCATGACATTTTGATGAGTAAAATACGGAGTGCAATATGTGAGGAATCCCAAAAGGCAGGCAGAGCATGGTACTTGACTTTCATATCCTGTTCACCTTCAGCAATAATTTGATGTCTTAAATGGTTTCCATTCTGTAAATTTGATGATGCATGATATGGGAAGGGAGACAGTGTGAGGGGGGAGGAAAAAAGGAAGGATGAGTAATACAGCAGCTCAAGAATGAGGTAACTACTAGAAAGTCCTCTTGAGGGTGGTTGTGATTTTTGAAGGAAATTGTTTCCAAAAAACAAAAAGAATTTTCTGACTGGGAAAAATAAAAATTAAAAAAATAAAAAATTAATAAAAAAATACCTGCTTTTAGGTTTTATACTTGTTAGGACTTGCAGGCAGTTGTAGTAGTTGGGGTGGCATTTATATTAGGTATGAGTTTAGTGCTGCAGGGTCCAGGCCACAAAGTGGAAAGAGAATGGAGTGTGCCACAAGCTTTGAAAGCTCACAGTTGTTCTGACCCTTGTGGAGATGCAACGTGTGAGTGGCATCATAGCAGGACAGGCTGGGTTTGGCCCCAGCACAATCTTCACCACTTGGTTAGTTTTATTCTGTAAACTAGGGATCTATGTTAGTGATTAAAGACAAAATCTGCTATGGACAATTGGTTGCAATCCCTGCTTGTCACACAATTTCTTTAGATAACAGTGCTTTGATTTGAGCTAAGTGTATAAAAAGTATGTTTGTTGCAGGGCATAGGTGCCTGATGAACAAAGTAATGAAAGAAACCAGTGACTATGTCAAGAGGAAGTGTTTTATAAATAAGTAACACATTTAAAGTCTGTTAATGTTTATAACTAATTTGCATACAGACTTATGTTTCGGAACATCTGAATTGCTTTTAAAATATTTGCCTTGAAAATAGTTTGGCAATTATGCATTTAGGGTTTTGTTGTTTGATTTTATTCCCTCAGGAAAGTGGAGCTGTTGGGAGACTATGAAAAGAAAAAAAAAAATCTGCTGGTTGATAAAATGCCTATTACAGAGGGATAGCCCACAAAACCCTTGCTGGAGGCAGGAATGTGAGGCCTGCAGGCAGGGATGTAACCTTTCCAACGTATCAGTCACTGCCAGGGTGACACTTCCTCAGAAATCTTCATTTCACTCCTTTCCATGGTCCAATGGTGCTGCTAGTCCCCCATTTTGCTGAGCAGGGTGTCACCATCCTCTCATACAGGCGGCAGTCGTGAGGGTTCCTCAGGGAGCAAAAGGCAAACAGCAGGGGACTTCAATCACAGCAGTGCACTTTTATTGAGTGCTAACAACACAATTATGCGATAGACAGGAGAGAGCGCGAGCTACCAAGGGGTGAGATGAAATTCTCGTGGTCCTCGGCCGATAGATTCGTCTTCTTTCCGTGGGGAGATCTCGAGAAGTTAACTCAGAAAGTCACCTTTTGTAGTCTTTCTCCGAAGCGAGGGGCGGCTGGCCAAGAGGTGGGGAAACCCATGGACTATTGTGATGGAGGCAGGTGCAAGCCTCCCTCTGCAAGTCCTCGCTCACCAGCAGGGACGGAGCAGGGTACCGTAGCCCACATCACACACACCTTCAAACAGTCACTTGGCCAGCACCCATCTCAATCAGGCCAGAGTTCCTGTACCAAGTTCTCTGGGGTCTTCGTCTCTGTTCTTGCGACGGTCGTGAGGCAAATGAGGGATCCTCGAACCGTCTCTTACACAGGGTGTGCAAGGCTCAGCTCTTAGAGAACACATCCTGTCAAAGTCAAGAAGAAGCAAACAGGTACTGCAAGAAGCATGTCCTGCTGCAAAAGAACTGTTAAGGCAAACTTTCCTTATTTGATTTCAAAAGATTTTGCATAAATGTAAGCATGTTTACACAAAGATGGAGGGTTGAGTTACAAGTAAGAAATTTTAGAGCTAGTTAAGAATTTGTCCTGAAAAGTCCTTGGAATGGTTAACTAAATTTTTTTTTTTGCCTCTTTTAATACTGCTCTGTGTAAGGAAGAAAATTTTACTTCAGGGAATTTTTAAAGAAGTTTAAAATTTATCCAGGCCATGTAAATCCTTTTAGTTCAATTTTTATGCCACCAATGATTTCTGTGAGCTGCCTTCAGTTTGAAATGCACTTAGGCAGTGTTTGTAGAAATAAACGAATGGAAGTCCCTCTTTTTGCACATCATCAGTTGTTCTCCATTTCCCAGTTAGGGGTGCAGAAGAAACATTGCATATGAGAGAGACATGGGCAGATGAACCTGAAAGGGACTGGAGTTTGCTATGAGTCTTTGCTGGGCCTAGGAGACATCATTGAAAATATATCTTTATTTTTCATCTGCATTAATGTTTGCCTTTACAATATTGCTGACAAATTGATATGTAGCCCCTATTAGGAAACAGAAGTCCATCCTAATTTCTAGACCTGTAGAGACTTTAAAATGTAAAATGGCTAAACCATAGTCATCAGTGATAGAATATTCAGGATGGTTGGGAAGTTTGGAAGTTTATAGTTGCATTTCTATTTCTGACCTTGTGTCCTGAGCCACTTCTCTGGGGAACTGCATTGGCAGTAGAGGTGGGAATGTGCCAGTGGCAGCAGTGGTGCTTTGGCAGGAGGTGGAAAGGTTTATTTAAATATTCAGGCATCTCCACTGAGGGGTCTCAAAGTGTGGCTGGTTTGTGCCATTTACTCACCTACTGCACAGCCAGGTCTCCTCATCTGGAGTTACAGCAGGACCAAAAATCTAAACGGAAGACAGAGGATTCCCAAAAACCTGGAGAAGATGCTCTAGCATGGCTGAGATGTTTCCCATTTTCATACTTTCATTTTCAACTAAGAAATCGAAGTAGCCTGATGAAAATGCAAGTGTTCATTTGCGTGCATGGAAATTATCTGAAAGTGCCTTTGGAGCTAAAATGTAGATAGAGAAGCAAGAAAAGCACAAACTCTGATTTGTCTTTTGCTCAGCATGTCATTATGGGAAAAATCCTTTTTTATTTTCCTCTCCTGACCTCATTTGAAATGTTTCTGAAATTCTACCTGTAAGAACAGGGAACTATGTGGCAGTAGGTGAGAGTGCCTGGCTGACTGAGTGCTGCCTATGGTTATTAGTAGAATTCTTCTAACTTTGGAAATGAGATGAGATTTTCTTTTGAATCTGAAAAACATTATCTTCTGCTTCCAAAGTTTTGAAAAGAAACAGAGAATTTGGAATTAATTTCAAAACATTATTTCTATTTAAACACCTTTTGGCTAAATGTTTCACAGGTTTGACTTTTTTATAGAAAAATACTTTGTAATTATTATTAGTACTGGCTAAAATGTAAATTCTTTTGGCAGCTGCCTTTTATATCAGCTTTTCTTACTTAAAAAGCAAAACAACCAAGAAAACCCCTTCTTTGCTGAGATTTCTGCCTGTCCTGCTCTAAGCCTTGTCAATGCTGTCAGCTAAGGCTAATTGCAGAGGAGCAGGTCAGACAGGAGAGCTCAACATCCACATTGCAGGCTTGTCTCTTTTGCAGATTTGTTCCATGATACCTGGAGTGTCACCACAATGAGTAAATGGTACTTTGGAATTACAATACAGCATTTCTCATTAAGATCAGAGAAATTCTGTCATAGGGACTTACAAAAAAACCAGAATAAACCAAAATCAATTCCCCCTCTCCCCCTCTAGGAAACAATCCCTCCACACACAACAAAATAAAAGAGTTTATTTATTGAGAAAAATAGGAATTTGTGTTGGGATATTTTCAATTATGGAGACTGGTTTAAGTTTTCATAAGGCAAATGAATGCTTGAGCTAAAAATTCTTGTAAAGGCAGAATTCACTTCTTCTCACACCTGTGCCACCTGCTTTATCTGTATTTATACACATGTGCCATATTTATATATTTTTCTAGACAGTTCTCATTATTACCACCAACCAGGGTTGGAGAAGAAAAGTGCAGATGATGAAATAAATTGGAGTGTAGGATGAAAATTCTGCTTTTTCATAGGAAAGCTGTCAGATGGATTAATGGCTGGGCTGAGCCAAATAGCTCCATTATCAGATCAGATAAAGACCTCTCCCCTCCCTGGCTAAAATAATTGAGAAAGAGGGCTCTGATATGGATTTTGTGAGAGATGAACTCCTTGAGAGTAAATTAAAGACAGGATAATAGAGTTCCTCACTACGCATGTGTAACCACTACTCTGATAAATTGGGATGAATGTAATCTTATATAGGCCAGCAACATCCAGGTCTGTCAAAAACCCAGATGTATCTGTATCTATCAATACAGATGTGTTTTGTTTTCTTGCAGGACTAGGCAGGAAGCCACAGAGCGTATGAATGAAATGGAAAATCACTGCAGTGGGTATGCCATACCCACACAGACAGAAAACTCCATTATCTTCCACTCAACCATAAATAATACCTTTGTTCAGGAAAAACTATGTGTGGGGATGTGCAATAACCTCTCCCAACCTAGCCAAGGAACATAGCAAAGAAAGCCAATGAAGGGAATGAGCTCAGTGTCCCATCCTGGGCCAGTGTCCCCAGCCCAGGGGAGCAGCTGGGACCCTGCTGGCCCTGGGAGAAGTGCTTTGGGAGGAATTCTAAACTTGTATGCCCAGAGTGGCCACTCAGGCTCTGAAGTGACATGAAGAGCTACCTGGGTGTGGGCACAGGTGCTCTGTGAAGTGTCACTGTTTCAGATAACACATGACACGGACTCTTGTAATTTTTCAGAAGGCTGAGAAATGATTCCTTTATTAGGGATGGTTCTCCCTTATACAGCATTTTACACAGACCAATGTGATTGGTGAAAGAGAGGCAAACCTCTTCAATCACACTAGTCAAACCAGAGGGACATCAAGAAGGAATCTCTCTTCCCAGAAGGAATGAATAACATAGATATTGTTACAAAAACATTCCATCGTGTTTATCACTCTTTCCTGGGAAAGAACATCAGTAAACCAAACTATCAGACCTGGAACCAGACTACAGTGAAGGGCTGCTGAGTGCTGTAATGCCCCATTTAATTCCCTTGGAAGGAGGTGCCTTGCACGGGCACAGTCCCACCCTCCGCCGGGGACCAAGGGAACCAGCTCCTCCCTGGTCCCAGGATGATTACACTGTGGGGAGGGATGGAGGGAGGCGCTGATCTGTACTTACCTCACAGGGGTGTGCTGAAAAATTAATAAAACAAAGTGAAAGGAGAGGTCAGAGAAACTAACTGACAAGATGAACAAGACAAATGATAAAGGAGGCTGGAAGAACTGGCTGGCTGTGTGCAGAAGGGCTGCAGTGAGATAGGAATGCTCCAAGCAGTGATTGCAAGGTGACTTGGCAATGTTCTGCAAATATTTGAGGGAATAAACATCACTGGGGAAGAGAAATTAGTATAACAGGTTTTATCATAGAGAGCAGAGAGATGATCTGCCAGAAAAACTTTTTGAAAGACATTAATAAATGGTGAAATGAGTCTTTCAGGTGCAAGAGGAGATGGGTGAGATTTTTTTTAAATTAAATTGGAAATCAGCCCCAAAAAGCAGACCTGCTTTGGATGAAAGAATGAAGGTGTGGTGTGCTAATGTAGGCAACTTTGGGGTTTTGATTCTCTTGTACACCAACCACTGCTTCACCTGGGCTTGTCCCTCAGGGATGTGGTGTTCTAGGGAAATGGCAATAACTAAGAAAAGCAAGTTGGACAAAATGAATCAACCTTTGACATCACGATAATTGAGTGTACATGCATGCTCAGCCTTGTTCAGAAGTCGAGAATAACAACCTGCAGTTGTCTGTGTGGGGGCTTTGTCCCTTATTTGCAGCAGGAATGCTCCATGTTGAGGACTTGATTTAAATTGTAGATGTATAAAATCACCAAAATTTCTTGTTGCATGCTGACTCTTTAAAAACAAAGTGCTGTTTAAAACATTGTCTGACACTGCTTGTCTTTAAAAAAGTGCCCATCACTACATTTATTTGTATCTCCTGATTTTGTTATTTATTACATCTTCTAACAATTTATACTCTACGACTAGAGTTGTCTCTGGCTCCTTATGCCAGTGGACCCGTGGAGGATTGCTCTCAGCAGAGTCAGGTTTAAATCAGAATCTCTGTCAGATTAATAGCTTATGAGCAAGCACAGAGACAGAAGTTTGCTCTCTGGAGCCCTGTGATTTCTGCCTTCTCTGCCTGGCAGTGCTCCTGGCTGCTGGGGGAGCTGGCTCCCTGTTTCTGCTCTCCAGGTGGAACAGCAGATGAACGTGTGTCTGAGCATCCCTCCTGGCTGGATCTAAACTGATTCTTTTTCAGAAGTACTTTACTTGTCACAGGAATATTATCTGTATTAAGACCTGAACACTGATATCTTTTTCTTTCATCTGTGTCCCTGTGTTTCTCTGCTGTTTATCTTCCTTGGGTTTGCTGTATGTCATCCCTTTCAAAGTGCTGTATCTTCCTTTTCCTTCTGCTTAGGGATTTGATTTGCCTCCCAAAACCTGGTGGTGCAAAAAGATTTTTCAGGGAGAGCTCTTAAAGGGGATCTGAATACCTTCAATTCCACACTCATCATCAGTGCTTTTGTTCGCCACCTTATCCATCATTCCTGAGTCATAGTAACAATTCAGAAGACAGAAGAACCTCATGCTTGTCTTTACCATATCACCTCTTTCCAAGCATATGCTCTACACTATGAAATGTCTTCTCTCTGCTTTGCCTTCAGCTGTTTTTTAATTTTGCATAAAATAGTTACGTGGCCTTGGTAAGAAATAGCAGAAATCTCCCTTCAAATACAGAAGGATTTTCTCGTCATCCACCCTGCCTTTATTCTATTCCCCAGTGAAGACAAGAGGGGTAGATGGATGTGAGTGAGTCATAGCATGTTACAGACTGCCACCAGAATGCTCTAGAAAGCATTTCCTGTGCCGGGGTATTCCCACTTTTCAGCCTATCTGACCCTTGTTAACTGCAGTGGTGCTTTCCTCTTGGTTGTTTGCAGACAAGTGCTTGAAACGAGGTGTAGTGCTCTGATCTGTTCTGAGAAGCCTCTCCAAGAGGACAGGAATTGTGGATGCTGATTCGCTTTCCCATGTTGAGAAGCCAAGCAGAACAGATTAACACACTTAGTGCTAACACACTTTTGAATCTCAGTGGGTTTGACTTGTTCTTCCTTCTTCAAAGCAATTAACTGTATATAAATTTGATTCTGTATGGTATATGCCTTTTGACTGTTCTAAGATCTTTTCCTGGTAATGGTGAGGTTTTCAATAAAACATGAAATAATTTACAATTTACGTGACTGGATTACCCAAGGTCCTTTTTCATCCAGCCTGGTGTGGGTAATAAAAATATGAGACCTGAAATATTTCTGTGATCTCCAAAGCCATAAAATCCACGCTACTTAAAGCCTATTTAAATTACAGGGGAAAAAAAAAAAAAAAAAAAAAAAAGTGAGCCCTTTTGCTCCATCCTTTTGTCTGAGAAAATGACCTGCGTAACAATCATAAAAATCAGATGCATTTTACTACTTAATCCTTTATTACAGGGTTTTGGAGAACCAGATTTTATTTTCTACATCCCATGCAGTGGTTTTGCTCTGAATATTCAATCCTGTCACTCTTTTGTTATCTTGCTTTCCAAGTTCTCACTTTCAGAATATTAAAAAAACAAAAACAAAAACAAAAAACAACTAAAAAAAGTATAAAAAAAAATGTTGGCTCCTGTGTATTATATAGAAGGAAATGGAAGGAAGGCAAAGTGACAGGAAAAGCTTGTGGGAAAGCAAAGCAGTGATCGTAAATCCCTTGTTTCATCTCCTATTTCTCTGCTGTGACTGCATAGCCATTTTGTTCCCCAAACATCTTTCAGCTGGGCTCCCTCCAGGCCACCTGAGATCCACACATCCCTGGTGTGTGCCTCCTGGAGGAGCAGCACTGTCTCCTCCCTGTGTGCCAGTGTCACAAAGCATGTCCCCTGTCTCCCTTAGCAGGATGACCAGCACTAGCAGGCTGCTCACAAATGCCAGCTCTAATTACAAATTTTGCTTTCAAGGGGAGCACGCAGCTTACGCCTGGGTATCTTAAAAGTGCCTTTTGAACTCTGACTGTTGTGTTTTGAAAAATAATAAGGCTTCTGTTCTCATGATTGCTAGTCCTTGCTGTCACCCTGTCCTGGGAGGAACCCAAACAGAAGCAAATGACAACAGACAATCTTGTGCATCTTGGGCTGCCTGATGGTAGGAAAGGATGCAATTTCCCATTAAAAAGAAATTAAAAAAGCATTGGGAATAAGTTGCTTGCATTGTTTTCTCCAAATGAAACTGACCCTTTGGTTCTTGATGTTAACCATTGTAGAGGGTATCTCAGAAGCACTCGGTGTGAAACAGAGAGCACCACATTCCTCAGTCTGCCTTGTTTTGAGCTTGCATGACCCACAGCTGTAGACTCATCACTGTGCACCGTAAAAACTGGCTACTAATTTCTTCCTGGATGATGAACTACGTTGCTTAATAAATGAGTCCATAATATTTATATTAGTCACCATTTTGGCAAAGTAAAGTGAATGAAAGCATAATGATGTTTACTCTGTAGTGCATAACACTTTCATAGAAATATAAAGAAAATCTGAGAACAGAGTCACAGGAAAACATATTGCCTGAGGTATGTATCTATTGTGAATAAAATATATATTTTTTTAATCATATATACTTAGTACAACACAGGTCCAGGCATTAAATGATGACATACTTCAGATTCAACAAACGTAGCATCAAAATTGACTTCAACCTCTTATTGTTTTGGGCCAGTTTTACAGCAGTATATAACTCAGATTGTTGAATCTTTCTATGCAATGCTTGAGAAAGATGGCTGGAAATTGATCTGCTTACTCAGAGTTTATTCTTCAGGGACTTACACAAAGAGGCATGTACATGGTGAGCTGGCCAGAGAGTTCAAGGTCAGTCCAGAAGCTTGGCTGGGCTGTGTTCCTTCACCCATGATATTCAATTATCTTGCTGACTGGATGTGGAGATGAGCCCTTGGTGATTACAAAGGAGAAAGCAAAGTTTGGGGATTTCATTAGTATGTTGACAGCTCTTTTAGACTTTGCTGCTGACCTTGGGTATAATCAAACATACAGAATTTTTATAGAAATTACTGCTTTGAAGAGGAAACAAATTATCCTGAAATATGGGGCTGTGGGTTTTATGGTCAATGACCAGGAGAACTTTTTTCATATCTTTAAAATTGTAGGGGTAAGAAAGGCTGGAGGAAAAAGTAATTTAAGTGGCTTTCTTTCAAACTAATGATACTTAATCCTTTGTAATTTTCTTGGATTCTTATCTGCTCTCTGCTGGTATAATTCCACTAATTTTCTGTACCATCTCAAAGGAATGAATTGTCCCTCACTCAGGAGATATTAAATAAAACCGAAGAAGGTGATTTGCATTGTTCTGAGCTGCCTACTGGAACTATTTTTAGCTATGGAAGGTGGTGGCTGCACTCCAGCTCTGAGAAAAACAGAGATGAGTGCATTGATTCATTCAAACGCTTATGCACATTCTTAATATTTTTCCTGGCTCCCAAGCTGCTCACTCAAAAGCAAGTTGTTGGTGGTCTTGTTTGTTTGATTTGTCTTTTTTTGATTTCTTTTTTGGTTTTGTTTTCCTAAGACAGCACAACATGATGTGCCCCAGGCTGCATAGGTTCTGGAAAACAAAGTGCAGGTCTTATGCTCAGGGGTGGAACGCCACAGCCCTAAATTTGCTTCTTGTTTTTTTTTTTTTTTTTTTTTTAATGGACTCAAAGGTGCAAGAATAAGAGACAGAAGTCGAGAGAGTAAGTTCATTGGATGCTTAATTGGTAGGGAGGGATATGGTCAGCTGAGGTACAATTCTGATTTGAACCATTTATTTTTTGCACCATAACTGTCATTAAATTAATAACTTGAGAAGGAAAAGATTAAATTAATTGTTATGGGTTGATTTTCTTTATGGATATTTTAGGAACAGGTCTAAGTTAAAATCTATATTGTTTTTCAAATGACCTTATGCAACTTCTAAAAGAAGGTTTCTTTGTCCTTTCTATTTAGTTCTCTGGTTAAGACTTTCTGGGTCAAAGAAGCTACTTCTAGAAGAGTCAAGCTGCCCTCATACATATTCCATTGCAGAATATTGACATCATGCAAAAACAGTGGTGATTAATCCTAAAATACTCTAGAGTAAGTCACTGAATAGTGAGGAAATTAATTTTAGCTTAGAAAATCTATACTTACTTTGAGTTGAAAAGCAGGGAAAGTACTACATGAGATTCAGGCAATGGAAAAGTTTTCTTTGGAAGGTAAATATTAATTTCTTATCCACTGCAGCCATTTGGATCTAGAAGTAGTCTTTCATTCTTAAGAACCCCTCTGGCACTCCCCAGGTTCTCTTCCTTCACCACAGTCCATGGCTTTGATTAGTGCCATAGGGGCTGGATTTAGGTGACCAAACACAGACTCATCAAAGTCTCAATTAAGGTCCACCAGAAAGAAATAAGCACTTCCAGGGCCTGTGTCCTCTCCCCAAAAGTATTTTCATGAAAGTCAATTCTGTTCTAAAACATCTCTTTCCTTCTGCTGACTCCCAGGGAGTTTCTGGTCATTAGCACAGATTTAGCTCTTTCTACAACAGCCACTTGAACCTCCTGAGCTCCTGGTCCCTGTGTCTAAGACAATGCCTAGAGTGATCATTAGGAGGCTTCTTGGGCTGACTGTATGAAAAAGAAGTGGAAAAATTTTAGAGCATAAAATGGAAACATTTGTGCTTTAATGAAAAAAAAAATTGTTAAGTTTTCTACTTTGGTTGGGAATTTCCTCCATAAACAAAGTGCTTGGTGGTTTTGTCTGATGGTAATGCTAAGGCTTTTATGTTAGATCTGGTCTTTGAAATATGAGAGTCTGTGGATCAAGACAGTAGTCACCCCTTTTCAAAAAAACAAAGTTAATTGCCCTTACTATAGGTTTAAAGAATATCTTTAATAAAAAAAAAATTAAGCGAGCCATGTAGGGTGCTCAGGGTATCTCCTACCTTATTTTCTGATTAAAAAATGACTGTGGCAGAAATCAATACTGCTTGATCTAATAAATCCTTTGCTACCTCTGTGATGACATATATCCTCTACCCAGTTTTATCCTGGTTAAACTTCTCCTAGAATAAACATTAAATGCGAACTCAACCAGGAACAGGGTGAGTGATAGACTGAATGGAAAGTTGTGTTGTCTTATTCTAGCTAGCCCTGGTTTATGCAGGAGTGCCAGAAGCTGCCAGCTAGAGGGGTAGTAGCTGAATATTCATGGCAGAGACAGCAGGCACAGTGGTAGAGCCTGACTCACTTGTACCACCCTGCCCAGAGGCAGATCAAGCTGTAGCAGAAAGAGAAATATTTTCTCTTCCAGCTCAGTTAGTCTTTGGATCTTTTGGGGAGCTGGGGAATAATTAGAACCAATATAGTATCAAATCAAAATAGTGGGAATATTAATAGGAAAAGCAAATTAATCTCTATTAAATGAAGATAAAACTGTGTTTTAAGGCTTTGTGAAAATGAGTGCACCCTGCATGTGCCCATTTTGACTTCAAGAGAATAAAAGAGTAGCAGCCAAAAGGTGTGGAGATAGCATTATTCCAGCATGTATTATAAATAAATGATAGAAAAAGAAATGGGGTGATGATCGTGCTCAGGTACCGAGAGGTTTCTCAGTGCTGCTTAGCAGGACAGGGGAGGATGCTGGTGTGCAGTGGTGTGTATAACACAAGTGGAGTGGGCTGCTCCCAGCAGCTCTTGTGGCTGGAGCAGAGCACTTCAGAAGAAACCTCTCAAGGCTTTCTCCATGTAAAATAAAATGCCTACAAGTTTTTTCTCTGAAGGCACATGGCTGTGTTCTTTTAAACTCCGTTCAGCCTGCTCCTTCCCAGTGTATTTCCCAGAGCAGGGTGTATGTTGTAGCACTGGCTGGGAGCTGCCCAGGACACAGTGCTGGCAGGCAGCATTCACCTTCATTGCATCATCTCATAACTGCAGGGAGGCCACTGCACCAGCCTCAGTATCACTCGAAATTTTTGAAAATTGGAAATGCTACTAGTCACCTGAATCAGCTTTCCACTACCCTGATTGGATAAGCAGAAAGACTGATATTCCCTTTCACTCTGAGGCTTTATTTTATCTCAGAGTTGAAATTTCTTATATTTAAAATTACTGTTTTGCTGTAATAGTATAAATAAGGTTAGACTAGAATATGGTTCATGTTCTGTAAGGATACAGTTTGACATCACTAAACAATATGCAGTAAGAATAACATGGATGCATTACCAAAAATGTTCAAGGAACTTTGCTTCCATTAAGCTAAAAAAGTAATGTAAATATGAGATAATCTCTGCAGGATAAGGAAAATTTAAAAAGAAAATGTTTTTAAAGTAGATCACTGAAAAAAAGGCATTTTAGGCATCAGTTGTATTGTTAAGACATAGCATAAGAGTTCATATGCCTGATCCAGGGACTGTGCCACAGAACATCTCACTGAGTAGGGTAAAAGAGTCACAGCTATATTTTTTTTTCTCCTAGGAAGTGCTAAGGCTTTTTTTTTTTGAGTGGTGAAGCCATGCAGATGGCTTCTCCAAAGCATCCTACTTCAACCACAAGAGCTATTTGCAGTAATTTGTTTCTCCCTGCATTGACCTGGTTTTGAACAGGCACAGTGCTCATCAAAATATTCTTAATTCCCTCCAAAAGAATGGGGAGATGTGTTTGAATGTAGGTGACAAATGAGTCCATTTGGTGATGTTTCTGCTCATTATTCATAACAGGCCACTGAGGATAGGTTTGCAAGCAGTAGCACTTCAGATACTGCTGACATCCCTGTGACTCAAAATGTTCTCATGCTGTGGCTCTTCTAGTCTGGCTTTTTTTTGATAGTCACAAAGCTGAGAAGCATTGAAGTCCCAGAATCCAACTTCACTTTGTCTGCTTCTGGCTGTGGCCCATGCTGGGAGTCTGTCCCTCCTAATGAAGTGCTTGCCTTCATCTGTGCCATTGTAATGGCTGTAGCCACACCATGTTTTTCCTTGGGAGCCTGGAATTCAATTTTTTTTTTCCTTTTTTTTTTTTTTTTTTGTGTGGCTTTCTTTTTACACCTTCCTTTCACACGACAGGATGATGTTTTCTCTTTGCAAGTATCTGGGCTCAGGGACAAGAATTCGCATCTTCAGGCGCACTCCCATCACCACGGATGTGTCGGAGGGAGGCCAAGGGCTGGCTGTGTGGGAGGCAGAGCTGTCTGCTTTCTGCATTGCTCACCTGCCCTGGGTCAGGCTGTGGTGGGAGGGCAAAGGGGAGGAGCTGCAGTGGGCTTTGCCTCTGATTATGCTGTGTTGATTTGATGGGTGTCAGACAGCAGCATCTCAACATGTGTCAGTCCAGCAGGTTTTTGAAGAGGGGAATTGCTGTTAAATCCCTATTGCAGATAATGTTAGACTTGAAGATCAAGCCCGATTATTTTCTTTCTTCCACCAGTCCTTTTGTCACCTGCGACAACCTGTTTAATTAGTGTAGTACTGGGGCCACTTTTGTGCACACTGCCAGTTTTTTCTGGTCTGGTTTTTTTTCCTGGAGCACAGAAGAGAAGTGGATGTCTCCAACAGAGAGAGATTTTCTTCTCAGATCCCCTGTTTTCTTTATAGCTCCTATCTAACAAGAATCTAACTCTGCTGATGGCAGATTTCAAGGGTTTCCAGCCTGGGATAAGGAGTGGGTTTACACTCTCCCAGTGCATTCCCTGTGGCTGGGTGTCATTGGAGAGGGCAGCTCCTGCTGCCATGAACCTGCTGGAAACTTGTGTGCTAGGATTATGACCAACAGAGTAGTTTGCCAGAGTTTGCTGAGTAATATAAAATGAGCAGAGTGTGACAATTAATTTTTTTGTGTATCTGAAGTCTTCTAGTTGCCAACTTTATCCCATGCTCAGTTGCTCATTAAATTAATTTGTGTTTTAGCTCCACAAAAGTCTGCTGTCCTCATAGAACAAGTGAAGGAAAAGTCATCTTTCCAGTTCTGGAAGTGTTGAAGGGGTTCCAATTCCACCCTTGAAAATGATCCAGTCTACTGACATTTTATTTTCTTTCCCTTATTTCTGGCTATCATAGATACGATAAGTAAAAAAAAGCTATCCTAGATGAAATTCTGATTTCGTATGTCTGCCAATGAAAGTTTTCTCCCAGAAAATACATTTTTAGCTACAATTAATCTTCAACTTAGTTGTTTTTAAAACAAATTCAAATGAAGTTTCTGCTATTTCTGCTAAAACTAAAACACAATGAGTAACTTTGTAGGGGAAGTCCTTGACACTTTTTCTTTTAATATGATGTGTGGCAGCTTATTGCTACCCCTATTTCTTATTCCTTAAATAGCTTTCAGTCCAGAAGACAGTATTAGTACAGCATGTTTTTTCTGTTTGATACAGAAATTTGGTATATGGGATATTTAACTCAAACCCAAACACAGCCAGCATGTTCCCACCGATTTTGTCTTTGCAATATCCCAATCACTTAGGATGCCATGCTGGCTTTGCCTGAGGTGCTTCTGTTGGTGGTAGCATTGCTCGTCAGGAAGCTGTGCCTTAGGTGTGCAGTGTCCCAGGAACAGGAAGCCTTTCCTGACTGCTGGTGAAACAGGTTTGCACTGCTCCCTGTGACAAAGGGGCATCTGATGTGACAGGCTGATGTACCTGCACGAGGAAAAGGTCTGCCCAGGACAAGCAGTGAATGTGCTGGAAAAAAAAAATTATTTAGTAGGTACTTCTGCATGTAGAGTTATCATGAGTTCTGGAATAATAGGTTCAGAAAGAAACAGAGAGTGAAAACAAGCAGCTTAAAGAAGAGGAGGCCCCCTGGGCTTGTGTGTCCTGTACAGCCCTTAAGGAGGGTGGGTGAAGCCTTAGCCTGAGTGGGGACAAGTGTTGCCTGTGCAGAGAATGAGGTGTTGCCACCGCTGGAGAGATCATCCTGGATCCTGGCTGCAACTCCTCTCACCCACAGTGCAAACCAGAGGACTCTGAAACACCACAAGCACAGTCTGCTGCTTTGACAACCCTCATGAGAAGAGATTAGAAGGGCTTTGTCTGTTCACTTGAGCCAATAAAGGGTGAGAGACAATATGGAAACAGCCTATGAATACTTCAGGAGAAAGGAGAGCAGTGTGGGTGAAAGGAGTGTGCTGGCACAAAAGCCACGGGCAGGTATGGTTCCTATGAAAAAACACAGGCTGTACCAGAGAAGCACGTTCTGATGCATAAAGGAATGGTAGAGGTGGTCTCTGACATGGTAGAGACAGAATTTAGCTTTTGGGGAGGAATGTGTCTGTTTTATGGGACAGTTTATTTCATAGGTTGTCTACAACAGCAAGTGGACCAGACTCAATAATCTAACCTAACCTAACCTAATCTTCTGTTCCTGTCCTGGTCTTGCTCTGAGTCAGAGCCCACCACTCAAGTCAGTCCTCTCTCTCTTTACCTTCTTCCCCTGCTCCCATTCTCAGGAGTCTCCTATGCAGGGATCTGCACTCTCCTATAGCCAGTGACATCTGCAGGAGGGGAAGGTGTCCCCTTGCAATGTCCCTTTTTGCCAGTGATTGCACCAGACCATATGAAGAATGTGCAAAACATTTTGTTTTCTTTTAGTATTTTTCTATGAAAAGAAGTTTAATCCCTTAGGCTAGGTTTTTCAGTGAGATCTTTCTTTATTTTCTGTATCGGGAAGCCCTTTTAGCAGTTATGACTCTTTGTGTGTTTTCCACATTGCTTCTGTGATGATCGAATTGTCTAATGTTATACACTGATAATTTACTAGATAAAAGAAAGGAACTTTACGTGGTGTAGTAATTGGAATATGATATTAAATTGATTGACTTGGCTATTTGACTGTGCACCTAAAGATCCTCTCCCTTACCCTAAATTCCGTATGCCATTTATTTCAGCTGTGATATCGTATCCCATTTATTTTAGCTGCAGTACTTTACTTACAAATAAGGCATGGGACCTTAGTTCTAGAGGCTTCTCTGAAACACTTCAGCTTGTAGCTTTTAATCTAGCTAGTTAGATAACACAGTAATTACCAACAGGAAAGATCAATGCCTCCAAAGCTCAGTGCATCCAAGGAGAACCTTTAGTCATCCTATAGAAGAATATGTTTCTGCACTGACCTACCCAGAAGAGATCCTGTTTCAGTTGAGGTGGATGAGTGCTTAGAGGAGTGAATCTGGATTGAAGTGTGGTCTCTCATGTTTTCCAACACTAAAATCCCTTTTGCTTGCTTTATCATCCATACTGCATTTCAGCTCCAGGCCTTTTCATATTTTGTTTGTAGCTATATAAAAACCTATTCAGGGTTAAGGATCTATGCCCAAATCTATAGTGTTTGATTTTATTTCTCCACTCCCCATAAGGGAAAGTCTCCATTTGGGTGTATTATGAGAGTTTGACAGCCCTGTCTCTCATATGATTTAATTTCAGGTAGCTTTGATATGTGGATACAACTACTGGCATTGTTTCCAAATAGGTTATCTTGATTTTATTCTTACATTTGATCATTAAATATAGTGGCTAAATAGTACCATATCACCCATATGGTTTTGATCTTGGAAATGTTCTTGAATAACAGATGAAGAAATGTGTAGATAGTTACAGCAATTTAAAACCTCAACTTTACAAAACCAAGGACAAGGCCTGCTAACAGAATATGAAAGCAGTAGGTATCTGTGGACTCTGCTTTCTCCTCAGACTAAGTTGCTTCCATCTGCACAAAGTGTTCTCCTGCTGCAATTCTGGTTTAGCTTTATCATCTGTTTGTTTCTACTTTTGACTTGATTATTGTTTAATTGGAGATACTTAACATAAAAGTTTGTTACCAAATGGAACACACAAAGTTTGGAACATGACTTCAAAGAGATGGGAACCAAGAAATAGATCGATGCCGCTTTCCCAAACTTGACACTACTGCATCCTTGCTGAACAATTTGGAAACCTGCCGGGTTTATTTACAGTCTAAGCAGGGTTAAGGGCCACAAGATGTCAGTGTAGCACCAAACATGAAGGAATGGCAAGCGGGTTTGTGCAGCCCCTTACACTGTCCCGTCGGTGCAAGGCTGTTGGCTCCATCCACAGAGTGCCACGGTGGGCAGGAGAAGGCCCGTGTGATGCCGAGGTGAATCGGAGCACGGGAAGCAGCCGGGGCAGGCAGGAGCAGGAGCAGGCACTGAGCAGGGCTGTGTGTGGAGGTAGAAGGCTGAGTGTGCCTGCAGGAGCTGGGCAGAGCAGCTCCCACCTTCCTCTACAGCACAATCCTCTGGGCTTGCCCAGCTCCGTTAGTCCCGCTCAACCTGTTGGCTGTTACTAACCGGCAGTCAGAAGTGGGCTTTATTCCACAGGTCCTGCTCTATTACTATGTATAAAGTAGTAATTCTTGATGCTGTAGGGGAACATTATTGAACAGGGGTGAGAAAGAGCGAGGAAAAGAAGTCCCTTGCATTGTCCACTGGGTGACTGCTGAACAAAATCAGGTTCTGAAGTTCGGAGATTGATAATACCGAAAGACACATCTCCAAAAGCTTGGGTTTGTTGTTAATTTGTTTTCCCTGTTTTCTGTTTCTAGGAAGTATAGTATGAGTCCAATACTGAATGACAAAGCTGTTTGTTAAAGGCATCTCAGCACAGTGGAACTGTGCTTTTCCAGGAGTGACTGTTTCTGGTGCAGAAAGAACACTTGCTGTTTGCCTGTGTGTATCTGTACCCCCAAGTATGACAACAAAGGAACCCAGAAAAAATGGCACTGGGACAGTGCAGAGATTCCTTAAGTTAAACCAGCTGTACAAACTGGTCCATTCCCTCACTCATTTATTTGTTCTCTTCCCTTTGCTCTTGCCTCAGAGGTGATATCTCTTTTGGATTTGCTTAGTTTTCCTTACATGATTTCCTCTTGCAGTACAGATTTGTTCAGTCACAGTATGGGTGATTACAGAAATGAGAGAGAAATTGCAAATCATGGACTCATTGTCGGCTATCGGATTTTAAAAAATAATTAAAGGAAACCAGATATTTTATGATGTGCCAGATGAATAATTCCAGAACATATTTTATTAAAGAAGATGAGGTGCCGTGTTAATCTTTGGGAAAGTTTCCCTTCATTAGTACAGAGCTGTTAGCACAGTTGTGGCCTGGAGCTAAAGTTGTGACTGAGTGCCACTCTGAGACTCAGACATCTGTGTTTGGGATCTGTTTGGCACAGGTGCTTTCAAAATACTCCCTTGTCTCTCTTTTAGACTGAAGCTAAAGCCAGTGCCACAGATAAGAAGAGCTGAGAACTTAATATCTAACGCTTGGCCACCATTCAGTTTGTGCCTCTTTAAATTTGTGCTTTTTGAATTACCCTTTCCCTGGCTGTTTGTTCATGAAGACAGGTTATGGATATCATTGAGAACTGGGAAATGGGAGCCATGGCTGGAGAAGACCTCAGTGGGAACTGCTAACCCATCTCTGTCCCTCCAGGGCAGAGACAGAGCACATCTGTAATGACCAGACACAGTGACATGCATTTCTCTAACTCGTATTTTCTCACAAAATTTGTGTTCTGTTTAAACAGGTCTCTCAATATTGTGGTTTTTGAAACTGCTTGGGAAATCTGAACTGAGGGTAAGAGAAACTACAATGTTTCCCTTAAGCAGTATGAGGCAGTACTTCATGCAGAGCTACCAGTCTTATCCAAAATAAAGCAAACTCAAGCAATCTAAATGACAGAAATGACTTCTGAACATCACTGAAATGTGATTTCAGTATATTCCACATAAGTACAATTTAATTTCATTGATGAAAATTGTAAAAAAGGTCAAAACAGGTAATAGTGGCACTAAGACCACACTTGCTCAAGCTCTTTTTCACTCTGTGACCATGAGAGCCAGCAGCTACTGAACGTTGAAGGGTAAGTGCCGAGCTCTTGGCTTTGATGTTTTTGTAAAAAGCCACTGGTTCAGTGATGAAATGATGATAAAACTGTTTTTATTGTTATATTACTAAATTATTTTTTTATTAGATCTGTGCTATGGTAGGATATAAACCATCAGAATACCGAGGCAATTTTGTTTTGCACACTAAAATATAATCAGGCATTACCTAAACACTTTCTTACCATTGTAAGTGACAGCAAGGTTTGATCCTATTTCTGCCAAAATCGATACATGAAAACTCACAAAGGTAATACTTTAGATGAACTATGGCACTCATCATTTCTCCTCTTCTCTTTCTCTGATTCTGTGAACATATCACGTTCCTCTTTACCTTGTGGGCTTTTAGAACACACATATATTTGAACTTCTTATGGTGACAATACAAAGTGCTACGTCTCCTTTATTGTAGGGTCCCCTATAGCAGATGCATATGGATAGATACTGTGATTTTTATTACAGCTTGTTAAATTATTTCCAGTCTGCTCAGCCAAAGTATTACACCTTAGGTAGAGGAATTAAGTATAATTAGCCTGCTTTGTTATCATCATTGTGGTAGTGGAGATGCATGAGTAGATTTTAAGCTGGCAAATATTCTTGACAATATTTTAAGGTTGTTTCTCTTTATGTCCTGGTTAAGGACAATCTGATATTGGTGAAGCATCTTATGAGCTAGGAGAAAGGAAAATCAAACAGCCTGGCTTGAGGTAACATTCTTTTCACTTTTGTCAGATGTATACACCACATTGACTTTAAAAGCTGAGCATTGATTTCACCTAAGTGCAGCAATTGCATATTGCTATTACCCAAAAGAAAAATGCAAAGAATCTTCTAATCATATGCTAGATAAGGGGAAAAAAAAAAAAAAAAAAAAAAAAAGTTATCTTTAAAGCCTTATTTGAGAATGCTAAACTGAACTATGTGTCTTGTGCTTAGTGATTAGTATCTATTGATAAATCCAGGCATGAAAACCTGGGAGTGCTGATGCACCTACAAGAACACATCCAAAGGATACAGAGATAGCTTTATGCAATGCACTTATCTGGCAGAGATATGAATGATCTCTGTTTCTCCTCCTTTTGTATTAACATGAATGGATCTCTGTTTCTCCTCCTTTTGTATTAATGTACTTTGGTTCACCACACTATCCAGTCACCCTTTGGTATGAATGGAAGTAATTGCTTCATTGATGTCCTAATTACCATCAGGTTGTATTGTTGTTCAGTGACAGATGATCACTGTATATTTGACCATAGACTTCAAAACCCGTTTGTCCTTCACATTGCTCTCATATACATCACAGATAGCACAAAATCTGCTGCCATCCTTTGTGCTTTTGGGGAGGTGTCCTTTGCAGGAAGGCTGGCGTTCAGAGAAAATCTTTGCCATGCAGGTTTGCATTGCTGCTTTTTCCCTTCAGTTTACTGTTCCTCTTCAAACCCCTTTTCTCAGCCACTCCAGAAACAGGAAAGAACCTGTAATCCCAAATGTTTTTTGATCAAATACCCACCCACCCCGTCTCTCCCAAGCTGCAAATCCAGGAGATGAGAGCTCTAAAAAAAATTTTGCTCCTGAATTTGTGCAATCTCCTTTTGCTCAGTAGAACCTGGTTATTAAAAATACATGCATGCTCCTTTCAGGGCTAGCTTTGGACTATATATGATGTCAGCTGCTTCTTGTCCTTCCGTATCTCAGTCTGGCTCTAAAGAACTGTAGTCCTGCCAGGTGATGCAGCAGCTCTGAGATCACTACCAATGAGTGTGGGAACAGAGCCATAGCTACATGATGCTGTCAGCAGGTCGTGCTTCCCTTGACAAGGGATGACGAATTGTCCACATTTTGCATCCTCGCTGCCCTGTGTGCATGCATCCTGTTTGTTTCCAGTACTGATGTATTTCACATTTGCAGTACTCTAATCTGACAAATAATGCAGGCTGAGTGCCATGCAGATGAAGAGAATGTCCACTTTTTGGCAGCAGAATTTTGCAGCATTGGTGTATTCATAAATACATGGTTTGAAATGGGACACTGAAAACTAATTACTGTAAAAATATATAAAGGTTAATAATGCCCAAAGAGAGATTATGGAGAAATAGAACTGCTCTCCAGTGTAATTGCCCAGATAACTCAGGGCCAGATGATATCAACAATGTCCACAGTGCTCATGCCAGTGAACACCTACTCCACTGCTTTTTCCCACTGCAACAACACTGCTGGGAGTGCTCAGCCTAAGGCTGTCAGCACTGCTACCCTACAGAGATCCTAGGAAACTTCTAACTGTTCTTAAAGCTCTGTGAATCTCACAGTCACCTCACCAGCAATGCCTATGGGACAGCTGACTAAATACAGCCATTGTAAACCTGACTTCAGGTACAGTTTATAGGAAAAATTGGATGGATAAAAGTATTTCTGCCTTGTGAATTACTGATCACCATGTATTTGCAATTTTTATTTCTGATTCTACTAATGCTGGGCCAAAACCATACTGGCTCGTCAGGGTCTGTTGCAGATTTCAAAACAAGCGATTTTGCCCAAGGATAATCTTGTGTAAATCAGTTTAGGTCAATATTCAGGTCAATAGCATGAAGAAATGACTACAATGGCTGAGCTAAATTTCAGTGAGGATTCAGGTTTGGGTCAATTTGAAACTTGTTAAAACCTGGACAAATAACTGGAGTTCTTATATAGAATTGCACTGGCCTGTATGAATACCTGTAGTCCTGAATGCTGCCTATAACATGTTCTAAGCAGAAGTGTGTTCAAATATAGCTGCAGTGTAATTTAGGAGAAAGGCTGAGTAGTAAACTTAAGGTAATCTGATGCGAGGCTTGTTCCTCCTAGAAGTTTGCAGGAAATCCACAGCATGCTTTTTAATAACCCACATAATCACTGATTTGCATTTAGCCTCAAATAGAGGTGCTTTATTTCCTTTATCATTGCATGAAATGCTTTCCTTCTCCTTTTAAAGGAAAGCTTCAAAGTTGTCAACCCAAAGTGACAATAATGCTGTTTGGAAAAATTCTCTGTGGCATGAAGTTTCACACCAAATGTTATGAAGTGAATAAAATCATCCTGAAAATATCACTTGAGCATGAAAGGCCATCTCAGCATGTTTGAGTGATTCGTGCAACATGCAGTCAAGATTTATTTGATCTGAGCTTTTCCTATGAGCATTAAGATTCCTAATAGCTAGAACAACAATTACTCCAGTAACGTCTTTGGGATACCATCTACTTGTTGGGAAATTTCCTGGAGATTATTTAGGTTTTATTCCGTCACTAGTAACATGGCTACATCATTCCTCATCTTTCTTGGGAATCTGGAGGAAGGCAGTCTGCCTTGTGATTGACCCCAGAGGACAAGCTGTGCACAAAGCAGAACAGTGCTGTGGTGTGCACATAGATACTCATGAATCACAGCCACATGTATCTTTAATTTCAAACTCAGCAGACACAGCCATCCCTTTCAGTGAATTCAGAGTATTCCAGAAATAATCTAAAAAACTTCTGACTGCATTTAACCATAGAGAGCTTTCTGGATTTCTGTCCCTTTCTTGGAGATTCACTTTCTTTTCCACAGATCAGCAATACCAAAAAATCTGTTCCCTGCTTTGTTGCTTTCTTTTCTTCATGTCTCCTTGAATAAAGCCAATTAGATCTCTGATTTAAGAGCTTTTTGGGTTTAGGGCTTTGTTTAAATAACAGCCTGGAGGAAGAGGTTTGAACACCTGCGGTCTCTCGATGGAGTGTCACAATTTGATTTTTCCAAGTCATGGTATTCTTTCCCTTTTCTCTGTCCTCTCTTGGTGTCAGGCTAATATTTGTACCTTTTGATAAGCAGACCTCCACAGGGACTTCTGGGCCTCAACCTCAGCATTCTCGGGCTGTGTTACTTTTGATAAAACCAGACAGTTTTGTGATCACTAAAAGCTTTGAAGAAAAATTCCAGAAAAAGTTTTTTATTTTCTTTCTCATATTTTTCCTTTCTTGGGCGGATTTCAGGCCCCTTAACACTCCTCCAGAAAAAGGAATACATTTTTTAGAAGAAGGAAACAAAAAGGGAACTAAGTTCTGTTCCCTTGGAGCCCCAAAAGGAGCAGAGCAGGGAGAACAGAATAGTTATATGTCAGATGAATGGCTGTGTTGCAGAAAACTGAAACTCTGAAATGCCAAGACACGGCATGGAGGTCTTCTCTTGTATAAAGGGTGATGATGTACACTTGTTTTAGGGAAAATCAGATTGTTAGGCTGACTTAGGGCTTTGACTTACTTGGGACTTGTTAATACAACAGATTACATGTAATATACTTCACATGATAAAAATTAGTGTTTTCCTTGGTGGAAAAACAAAAGCATTTGATAATCCCCCAACCAGCCCATGAGATGATTCCCTTCCAAATGAATCCAGTGACATGGGACTACCCAGGGAAGCCCTCTGAGCACCCTGTAAAGAGGCCAGAACCTCACTGGAGATGCAGCTTCCCCAACGATTTTAATTTTGGGGAAATTTTTTGCCAGCTCCTCTTCAAATTATGTTTGGATAATACTTTCTAGATAGAAACACTGGTTGATGGGAATCTGGTGATATGTTTCACAAATCCTGCACTTGGATTTATGCCATGTGGAACCCCTGCCTGTTTTGTCTACAGAATAATGCATACTGGTTTTCCCTTTGTAAGTTGAAAAGAATTGTTATAATTTGGGGGAGTGAAGAGTAGGGGTGCAGTAGAACATGCACAGCACTGGAAATGTGAGCTGTGAAAGGTGGGGGCAAGATCAAAGACTGAATCAAATGATGGAAATGTGAGTTACACCAGAACAGAGCAAAACAGGGCCAGAAACTGGGAGAGGTCGAATCCTGGTCATCAGCAGGCACCCAGAAAATCTCTGGAAATGATCCCTCAGAAGCATAAGTAACATAAAAAAAATGAGAAACCAGCAAGAAAATAAAAGCTTGGAAAAGAGGAAGTTAGGTTTTCATGGTGTCTCCTCCACAGGATGGGGATTATGGGTAATGGGGCTGAAAAAGCACAGAATGAAGAGCTCATTTTGAAGTGGATCAAAGCCACTGATTTTGCACAGAGTAGGATTTGTCAGGATTGTGGCGAGGTTAGAATGTGGGCCCTGAACTACTTTAAGGCATTCTCAAAGCTCTGCAAAGTGAGAGAAACTAACCTACTGCTACAGCTCACCCAAGGAAAACTGCTGTGTGACAACTTCAGGAATTTAGGTTAAATTGAGCAGGGGAAAGCAAAAACTTCTTTAAAATTTATTTTGCTATTTTCAAAGTTGCATTGTATTCCAGAAATGCAGGAACTTCTCATTTCCACATCTTTGCACAGAACTTATTGTTTCCCAATTACAATAAGGCATTACAATTTCACTTAAAAGATGGTCTAATAAGAAAAAACCTCAAAACCTTTCAGAAAATTAAATACCACCAAGATCATAGTATATAAGAAGCTTCTGTCTTTCTTAATTAAAACTCCCAACACTTAAAATAAGTAAAGTGATTTGCATTTGATCTAACCTTTTTTAAAATTTATGTTCATCCATCAAAGTAAAAAAAAAAAAAAAAAAAAAAAAAAAAAAAAAAAAATCCATTATTCCCCCCAATCTAATTAGTTCTGGATACAGGCAGAGACTTTCTGCCCTTTTTTCTTTTGGTTTCAGCATTCACTCAGCACAGTATCTCTTGATCTGTCAATTTTTCTGAGCCTTAAGTTAAGGAAGATACAGTTACTGTTGAAAAAGTCTATTGTAAAGAAGGAGATTGATTTAATGCTAACAGAGGTATTAAACCCCAAGGAATTGAAAGACACCTGTGGATTTAAAAGAGAGGAAACACTTTTTCTGCAGATCAGCTGTGGAAAGAAGGGTTCTATTTACTGCATCTGGCCAGCAGTTGTCCAATATCAAGGTTGTACTGTAATGCTGCATCCAGGCAGGAGGAAATGCTTCTGAGAAAAACTTGGAGTTTTAGCCCTTAGCCAAGCAATCATTAAGTCATTTAAGCAGCATTTGTGATCCTTGAGACAGCTGTTCAGGTTACATAAGTTTCCTTGTAGACAAGCCAGTAAAACTACCGAAGTTTTTTCCCTGCCCGATGTCACAGAGTCAGGCTGGCTTGCTGCCTTACAGAGCATCCCAGCTTTCCGTGCTGCTGTGCTCTCCCAGCTGAGCCCCCAGGCTGCAGAGATGCTTTCATTTGCCTTCTGCCTCCATGAATGCCTGAGCAGAACCTGCTCCAGCAGGGAGAGCAGGGGACTGTGTACAGAGTCAGGGTGGAATTTGCCATTTTCAGTGGACAGTGAGGGTTTGTCCACTCGGCCTCCAAATGCACTGACTTTGTCCTGTCACTGCACTAAACCACTGCAAGGGTAATGTTTGATGTGAAGGAGCTCAGAGACTCCAGTCATACTCTAGGATTCTCTCTCTTCCCAGCAAGTAACAACTAGTGGTCAATGAACTTCAGAGAGAAAAATGATTGCCAAGCGCAGCAAATCTGCGAAATGGCAAAAGACAATTTCATTCTGTAAAATTTCCCGCTCCTCCTCCAGATAAACCCATGTCTTTGCTCTTGGTGTTATAATCTGTCATGCATGTGTGACTCAGCCCAGGACCAGGGCCCTGAATGCTGAAGCAGCTCAGTCTGCTACCAAGCCCTGTGTTCTCCCTGCCCTGTGGCAAGGAGTTGCCAGCTTTGTAGCAGGGTCAGTGGAGAGGAGCATATGCAGCACCTCAGCAATGACTGCAGCAGCTCCTGCATAATTGCAAACATGTTGTCATTGACTCTTCAGGCTAATTAGGCCAGAGAGGTGAGATCACACTGGTAAAAGCTTGTGAGTGGGAATGACTGAGATGTTTGCACACATTGGCTTCTGCTGCTTTTCTTCAGGCTGCGGGAGGTCAGCCAAGGAGCAGGGAGGTCAGCAGGGTATGGGAACAGCTTTAAACTCTTCAGCTAGTTTCACCAGGGCTCAAGAGTCAGGCCCTAGGTTTTATCCTTGTGGGCTTGATCAAATTGCCTAAGGTTTCAAGGTCTTTCTTGAAGATATTTTTTTCCCGAAATGCTACTTTTTAAGAAAAGTTAGAACATTAAAAGTCAGAATTAAAAAATACAGTCACACAACAGGAAATTTGCAGGTCAGTTTAAATCCTTCTCTACCTCAACCTCGCATAGAGCAAAAACCTATATTTTTGGCTCCCCTAGAATACAATACCTTTCAGTGACTCTTTTCAATTTTTTACTGTTCTTCCTTTAATAGAATAAGTCCTCTTTACTCATTCTCTTTTGTTTAAGAAAATAACATTACTCAAAGACACCAGTGACAAATTTTCAACTCCTTTCAACAGTCCCCTATACCAAACATCAGCCTGAAGAATGTTCCATCTCCTCATGCCTGCTCCATTGGATGACCTGATAATGTTTGGACCACAGGAATATGTGAACAGGGATTTATGGTTTGGATTACAGCAAGGGACGGGTGTCTTGTGTCCAAACTTTTAGGCTTGGTTCTCTCCTTCCAAGTGAAAAAAGAATGCCATTGCTTTCTCTCTCTAGTTTTCTCTCTGAGAATGCCTGTTCAGAGTTCATGTGTTTTGTCACTGCCACCAAAGCTGCATCATGCCAGGCAGAATTACAAAGAAATAAAAAGAGCTCATTTATTCCTTTTCCATATTTACCTGGCTGTGGAGAGGGGACATCATGCTAGAGCATCCCCTGGTAACCTCAATGTTGCTTGACCCAGAGCAGATGTGATTTTTCTGAGAGGCTGAGCTGTGTGACAGGGAACAAACTGCTGGGATAGTGGAGACATCTGGTATGGGCTGTGCTTCAGAAGATGTACCGAAAAGTGGCTGCAGTGTCTGCGCTGCCTGGAGCTGCCCGAAGCAGCGTGGTGGGGAGCTCTTACCCCCAGGATGAACTGTGGATGGCAAGAACAGCTTCTCTCCTGTCTTGGCCAAGAAGAGCAAAACAGGGATATGAGCTGGCAGAGGCACAGCTCGAGTGTCTGTGCAATTAAGATATTTCACAGAGATTTCTGTGCCTGTGTAATAAACCCACAACTTTTGGAAATGCAGATGTAACTCTTCCCCACTACACTCAACATTCAAACTTTTGATTTTTCCTTCCCGATGCTATTTCTCTGATCCAACAAAAAAGGAAAGGAGTCAGTAGTGGTAATCCCTTGGGATCACAGTATTTAACACTCATTTGGCAGGTGATATTTACCCTGTTTTAAGAGGATTAAACACAGTCATAATGCAGAATACCAGTCACAGTATCTCCAACATCAGCGATTGCTTTGCACAGTCTTTGCCCTTTTAACCACCTCTTTTGTAACACTGGGGGCCACTCCTGGTTCATCCTCTGTGCAGGGACCCAGGTTTTTCAGAAAATGAGATCGTGAGAAAGAGAAGCTGAGCAAATAAGACACATCAGTGCAGTTGTATTGAAGTTGCTATCAAGGCATTTATTGGTATGCCAATTGCACTTCAGCTTTCCAACTGTACAACTTCCTTGTTTTTCAAACCGGCTCTCGCTTGTAGCATTTGAAAACACACTGTGGACAAACCATTTAAAAGCAATAGTGCAAAATGCCAGCAGAAAAATAAATGGGGAGGTAGGGGAAATGAAGGTGTTTGTAAGTTCTGGGTTGTTATTTATTTATTTATTTCTAACTTAATTTGGATTTGGAGTGGAAAGTATGTGTAATCATGTGGAAAGTAAATTAAGACAGCTCACTCGTGGTTATTAAAGAAACACCTAATTTTTCTGAAAGAGGTGTCTGTTAAGAGATGATAAGATACAGCAGATTTCCAAGCTGAACTCCACTCCAGAACTTTTTGTAGGGGAGTCAGGGTCCCTCCAGCCCCAGTGGTAGGTCTGGGGCCAGAAGTTGATCCTGACTCTGTGTTGGCAAGGTGTACTGTGAGGCATAGAGAGGAAGGGGGACTCTTCTTCCCGTTTATTTTCTTTCTTTGCTTCTTTCTAAATCTTCTGCACTTTCACCTCTTTTCCTCCTCAGCTGAGCTGCCCCCGTGCTTACCTGGCTGTCCAAGCAATGCTCAGCTGGCAGCTGTGCCAGGCAAAGCCTGTGCAGAAGGAGTGTCTGAGACCATGCCTGTGGCAGCAGCCCATGGGGCTTCTGTCTGATTAATAGAGAGGGAAACTGGTATTCTTCCATCAGTTACCTGAACTCGTGAATGGGTAATGGCAGTAACAGTGCAGCTCTTGGCTAATGTTCCTTGCAGAAGTCACACCTGCTCCCATAACTGCACTGAAGGACAGTGCTTAACCCTTGGGTAGCTGATTATCTTAAAGCCTCCCAGAAGGGAAAAGGGAAAACCTTTTATCACTCTGTCTTTTTCTCAAAACCATGAAAAATGGAGCAGATTGGAAAAGACAATTCGAAGGCTGCTGCATCTGTAGCAGAAAAACAGATGGGGAAAACAAACAGAGGAGGGATCAAGCCCAGGGCAAGTGAAGAAACGACTTCCACTGAATGCAGTTCTTGGTCTGGGCCAACCCTTTTAAGCAAATGCGTCAGATGTTCCAGTGAGTGCACACCTCTTACATCATACATGGAAACTGGGATGTGAGGGCAGCTTGGGCTTGAAAGGCTTGTACAGTATTCTGTGCTCAGACTGTGCTAGTGTGAAATGACAGCTGCAATAAATGGCAAATACTGCCTTTTATGCATGTGCTTGCTATGCCAGCTGCTTGAATAAACATTTCATCAAACCTCAGGCTGGGGACCGAACCTGAGCTCGGATTGTATTTTGTTTTGCCTACCTTATTCCTTAGCTTCCCACCAAGGGTGGAACTGGCACCTGGAGGCCAGGCCCACTGGGTTATTTATGGTGGCACATGGTAATTACACATCTGACCTAGCAGCCTCAAGCCCGGGCAGGGTGTCTGGGTGTGCTGTAGGGAGATGAGGAGTTGGCTGTCTTGGAACGGGAAAATAGGCACAGGATACACTGAGCAGGGAATTTCAGTCAGAATCCATCAGTAGTCAGCCAGAGCAATAAAGATCTTAGAAAGGTTTTACTACTCATCAGGGAAGTTCTGCACATTTCCTCAAATTTAAAAAGATACAGTAGGAAAGACTATGAGCTTAATGGCCCAATTTCTGGCTTTCATTAGGTCATTACATTGATTCTTGAGTATAATTCCAACCTATTCTTAAATCCGCTTTTCATTTGTGTTTCATGTGCTGAGTTCTGCACATCTGCATTAATTATTTTCTTGAATTGTCCAAATATGAAACAATACTGAAAATGTTTCATCAGCTAAGACATGCATTTTCTATTAAATATTTGCAGCTTTTCTTAGTATAATAAATAAACCCTTGTTGAATAATCACTCTAATGAAAATGCTTAATTAAAAAAGATATTAAATTAATTACTTTATCTGGCTTTTATAATAAAATGCTAAGAAAGCAAACATTTTGAAATACTGTAGTTGTAACAGATTATTTTTCTTTCTTTACCTTAAGGCAACTGCTTTGATAAACATTTCTAGTTAGTCATAATATCATTATAAATTTGTACTAATAAGATTTTCTCATAATTATTTAACATTGCATTAAATATTTCTGGCAAAAGCTACAGAAACAATAACTCTGATTATGTAAGCAAACAGAAAATCTGAAAAGTACTCAGAGGGTATTTTTATTGCTTGTTGCATTGTGGGTCGTTTTTTGGTTGGAAATGCTGACAGGGAATGTGCGTGTGATATGAATGCAGGGTTGTGTCCACAGCCAAGGCTACGGTTGAGTGGGTGGGATTTGAAGTGTGCTAGGAATGTTGTAGGTTTGCAAAGGGAGTTTTTAGCTCTGATAGTAGCCAGGCTCTTAGGATGAATTAACTACAGGGGTGTTGGGAGCAGTGGGGGTGTTGGGGAGGCTGTTTAGGGGAATGAAAACCTTTATCTCACTTGCCAAACATGAAATGAATTGTTGGAATAATTTCAGCACTCTGAGTCAGTGAAAATGCCACATGTGCTCATTTCTTAAAATGTACTTTTCTGCCTGACCTTGCAATGCTGCTGAGTTCAGTGGGAGAAGTAATGTAAATAAACGTTCATTCCATGTCCCCCCAGTGACTCCAGAGCAGGGCTCCTGTGCAGAGCCACGTGTGCTCAGGATGTTGTACATTTGTTGTATCCCCATGTGAGCATGGGGACTGGGGCAGGAATACCAGTGTGGTGGTCTTGCCTCTGACAATGTCTTGCTCTATGGCCTGTCTCACTATTTCTGTGAATTTTATGTCCTTGGGTTCAAAAATGAGGATAGTAGTAATGATTTACCCTGAAATATGAGCCATGCAGCTTAATGAGGCCATATTTGTGAAGTTTTCAGCTAGGAATGTGCTATAAAGCTCACAATAGTCACTGAAAGGATTTGAAGGGCCAAGTTCATGACACAAAGGACAGGAAGCATAGTCTTTGTAACACTGGGTGACCATCTAGAGATGCTGTAGAAGAAAAAAAAGAAAAATTTTACATCATCACTAACTGCAGATTGGGTCTTCCATCTTCTAAACCAGTGGTTTAGAATACACCCTGCCCTGAAGGGAATGAGATGTTCCCCTGTGGTTACCTGGGACTGGGCAGGCTCTCTGCTGGGCAAGATCACAGCTGTGCTTTAAATGAGAGCTGTCTTAAGGATTCTGCTGGATGTGAGCTTTTAGCTCTGCCCTATTGGTGGTCCACAGCAGGTGATGCTGGAGTGAGGCTGGCAGCATCCTTTCTGTGCCAAAATGCTTGAAGGAGCACGAGCAGGGCACTGGCTCAGCCTCATTTGTTCCTTTTCTGCCTAATGCCAGTGTCACCATACCATGAGCCATGGCACAGAAGTGAAATGAACCCTGGAAATGCTACCAGTATACAAAATTTTCTTAGCTGATATGAAATTTTCCTCAATTTGAGTAGAATTTTTAATGTAAAAGCTTTGTAGGCCAAAAGAATTTAACCAGCTGTTCTATTGTGCCAGGCAGTTGGCTCGCATTCAGGATACGTTTCTTGCTGTTCTGAAGTAGAATAGAAACAGTATTCCTTGTCATATTTAATGTGTCTGCCTTCAGAAAACCAAAAGTTTCCTGTACCAACATTGCCTCTACAGCAGGTCCATTTAGGTCTGCTCTTTTATGAGTTTTAATATGCCAGTGCTGTGTTCATTGCTCTCATCCTTTACCTACTTTTTACCTGCTATATCAGGAGGAAGGTTTCTTTTTCTTCTCCTATTTTATCTAGTGCTGAGCCGATAGATGTTTTGAACAAGGCAGCTTAGGTTCAAATTGGGTGTACTGCTAGGGCGGGGCAAACTGATGAATTGTAAATGTTGGTTTTGGAAAGATGTGTCCAAGGCACTGCAGGTTGTTTGAACTCTAGCACACCACTGCAGCTTCTCTCAAAAAGAGGAGAAGGAGGGAAGGGAGGAGGCATCTGTAACAAAAATATGTGACAGTGCAGTGTTGCAGAGGATCATAGCCATAGCAAGAATGAGGGATCTGAAGTTAAGCAGGGGGCTGGGGCAGGAATCACCTCACTTAGTGCAAGAAAATGCTTATCTGCCCCCATGCAGTTAGCCCAAATTCCCCTTCAGAGACAACTCATCTGGCCTACTTCAGCGCCAGCCATCAAATGACATTAATTAGGATCTAGGAAGAGCTCTTTTCTTGCTGGACTTGGCTGAGAAGAGTCTGGCTGTGTCTTGTGCTTTCCACCTGGGTCCTGCACGGGGGTCATAGAGAGGCAGGGCATTTCTGCACCAGTTTAGAAAATTCAGCTGAGACAGGGAGTGCTGGTGCTCTGGGCCAAAGCACAGGGCCTTGCTCATAACCCCAGGTCAGCAGGGAACAGCCGCATGGGGAATATATGGACACTGCACAGCGCAGCTGTGGAGGATGCTGACTCCTGTGCTGTAGAGCTGCTGCTTTCGGGAGCGTTGGCCTGGCACCGGCGCTGGCTGGGTGACAGACACACCCTGGCCTGACACAGAAGAAGCTGCACAATCCACCTTAGTGAAGAAGGAGAAGCCAGCAGATTTCAGTAGCCCTGTACCACCTTTCTTCATGTACCCCGAGCACAGCTCTCCTCTCTTTCACAGTGCACAGCACTGTATTTCCCAGTTTAAGACACTGATCTGAAGCCAACTCAAATAAATAGGAACATTTTAGATAAAACCATAATTGAATGAAATCTTTACTGCATTTGTTTCTCAAGTTGTTCCAAAATTCCCTTCACAATAAATTCTTAAAGAGGGAGGATGATTCCATAGGTAAAAAGAAAAAATAAATGTGTGTGTGTTTCCTAATCTGAAGTCAAGAAACATATAATTTCTTTCTAGTTAGGAACCTTGTTCAGTTTTTCCCTTCATGGATTCAAATACTACCACTATAATCAGCCTTTTTTGGTTTTAATGTTCATTTAGAAGTCCATTCATTCAGAGGATAAATTTATCTAATTGGATCTAGAGGCGACATTTCTTTCATTATACAAATAACTATGGAGGTTTTTCTTTCAAGTACATTAATACTATCTAAAGTTTCTGTTGTTATTCCTGACTAGGAAATTCAGCTACAGGCAAAAGCTAAGAAAATGGCCAACTTCAAAGAAGCTGAGTCTTTCTGCTTTATTTTTTTTAATTTTCTTTATCAAAACAAGGTAAAGAATTCATGGCCTTCCTGTGTGTGTGCCACAAGCTTTCTTATTTTTCCCTTGTAACCATTATAACCTAACACAACTTTTTCATGGTTTTGTATGCTGGTTATCCAGGATCAGTTATTAAGCACCAAGCAGGGGGAATTTTAAACTTGAGCAGCAGAGTGCCAAATTCTGGCACAGCATCTGGCAGGGGATGGACACAACTATATCCCTCCTCTTCTGTGCAATCCCCTTTTCCATTCCCTCAGTTCCCTTCCCAGCTTTCACCAGAGCACCAGTTCTGTTTAGGAACTGGTATGTCTCCCAAAAGGAGACCTAGGTTTGTAAAGACAAACCTAACTGTAAGATTTTTTTTTTTCCTTTTCTTTTGCTGCTGATGAATAGAACACTGGCTTGAAAATGGGATTGTCTTCCTGCTGATAGACTGCAGGGCTTATCTGTAAACAAAAATAGTATTTATGGAAGTAGGTGTTAGTTGTGGCTTTTCATAGCTGCCTTGAGGTATCGAGGAACTGTGGGAATATCTCTTTTAGGTTTTTTTTTTGCCACTCATCCCTCCAGTATCTGTACATCTGCTGTATAAAAGAGACTAGGAGAACAAAGACCATTGTGGATCTCATGGGTGTTTGATTCATCAGCTCTCTTTCTGCTTACAGAAAGTTTGGCCTGGCTGAAAAATATTGTGTATAAGTGCCAGAAAATATTTCAGTTTCTCTGGTCTAGTTTGAGATTTTAAAACTTTTCGAGAGTAAGGAATTTAGAAGCATCTTTCAAAATACCCCTTTAGACATCCAGCTATTAGATTATTTAGAAAAGTGTCAGGGAAGAAACCTTTGATGAGGTAGCAACTGGATTTCAAACGAAGGACCAAACCACAAGAAATATCAACAGGGAGAAATACATAATATATTTCCCAGAATTTCTTTTGGTGAAATCTTTGTATTACTTGTGATTTATTGCCTAGTTGTGTGCTCAGAAAATAATTTCACTTTCACTATTTTTCTTATCAGATGTCCATAACATATAACTATTGGATTTTTATTTATTTCCTAATTTCCAGTCTAGAATCTTTAAAACAAACTTAGGGGGCTTAGGGTTTTATTCCTTTCCTTGGTTACCACCAGCAGTAGAGATTATTCAGGCCAAACTAAAAGGACAAGTATCAAATTTAACAGAGAGGGGGAACAAAACAGGAAAAAAATAATAAAAAAAAGGACATTAGAGATCCTCTCATATTTTATGCTTTAAATGTGCCCACTAGTTTCACTTCCAGTACAAGGCAGTGCACTGTGGCACTTATGAAAACATGGCAAGTAAATAGGAGGGGAGACATGGAATGAAGGGGATGTTTTAATCAAGTCAGGTTTACCTGCAAACAGGTAGGCTCAGCTGGGCTCAGGTCTTCCTGCTGAAGGATGAGGGGGAGGATCAGGGAGAGTTTGGATCCTCAGTCCTCTCTGAGTTGTGAGCTGCCCAATATTGCATCCCAAAGGAGGACTAGCTCTGCCAGCTGATTTGCTCTGGTTGAAAAAGCCAAGTTTGCTGAAACAGTAGGGTTTTGCAAAGATGGCTCATTTTAAATGAGAGGGAATGATTATGCTGGCAGCTTAGCAGCCAGATACAAGGGACAGTGACTTTTAAAAGACATTTTTTTAAAGCTCTTTTGGGCACAAAGGTATATAACTGGGTAATTTTTTTTTTTTTTTTTTTTTTTTGTTTTTTTTTTTGTTTACAAGTAACACCTAAATGGGATGTAGCCATTTTGTATGGTTTTCCTGCTCTTTCTGTGTTTTAAAGAGAGCAGTCCTTTATATTGGGGGCCTAGCTGGAAAAGAGAAAATGCCCATGTGGTCTAAACATCCCACTGGGGAAGGCAGCAGGGATGCTCTCAGGGCTCTGAGAAAGAAGTTACAAACATGAGACTGAAAGAGGAAAGGAGAACAATGGAAATGCAGATAACTTCCAACCTATGGAAAAAATACTGTTCAGGAGTATCAAAGTCTGTGCTGTGGTTAGTCATCAAGTGAAGAGAGGACAATGGACCTGCACAAGATGATGACATTGAGAGTAAAGATTCTGAGGGAGAAAATGGGAAAGGAGGTTTAGCTGAGAATAATGGCCAGATAGTGATACACAATTTTTTTTTTCTAATTCAACTCTTCTTTACTATTGAAAATTTTGCTCATCTTGCCAATTAATCAAAGTAGCTACCCATCAGGGCTACAATTCAGAAAATTGTACAAAGCTGCTTTTTCCAGTGGAAGGTGTTCTGTGGAAGCTAGCATGTCCTTGCTCATTTTTACTAAAAGTAATAAGTACCCAAACGAATACATGTGAGATGTTCCAAACCCCAAGGCTGGCTGTGTGCAGCACATGGCTCACCTGCTGGCAGGGTCTCTGCTCCTGGGCTGTGTTACTTTCCTTTCAGTAACAGTCTACACTGATGGCTCTTTCCGAAGCAGAAGTCAAATCCTCCACCAGAGATGAGCAGTGTGTTGGAGTTGCTGTCTTCTGGCCAACCATCCTTGCTGTTCCTCCGTGTTAGGAAGTACTCACAAATACACTAGCAGGAGAATTATGCTTTTAGGCATCCTATGAATCAGTAACATCTGTATTCCAGCTTCATCTCTCTGTATTGTTTGCTGCCTGTGCAATTATATTTTGTCTTCTGCTGAGGTCACTGTCATTGCAATTGTTTTAATTGCAACTGATGAGTCGTGGGCTTTTGAAATCATTAGTGGTTCCTATGGGCTCTAGAAACAGAATAACATCATTTCTTCCTTGCTGTTCTTAGTCTTCCATGAAAGTGAAATCTATACAGAACTTAATTACATTTTATATCTTATGTGTTGTTTTAACTCAACTAATATTTACAAATGGATTTGATGAATATCATTGCATTTAAAGGAAGGACCCCCTCTGTGTTGTCTTTTCAAGCTACTGAAAAGAAATCAGAAAGAATGAGTTCTTTAGAAAACTTTAATTACTAGCTGATTTCATTGACCTGCTAGGCTGGTGGCATCTGCCTTCCAGTCTTTTTAAAGTAATTTCTCTTTCATTTGGATGTTTAGGGATACATTAGCATGTGGCCATAATAATTACAAATTATAATGATTAAAAATTAGGGGTTTTCTGCTATCAAGAGTTTTTCTCATTCCAGCCAAAGGCAAAATGCAAGCAAAGATTTCTGTTCTTTTCTTTGTACTAAGGGATGAGATTTGCAGACGAGTGTAGGAGGAAGGAAGCAGCTGATGGCAAGTTTAAGGAAGGAAGGAAGCGTTTTGTGGGGAATTTTTGAAATCCCTGACTCACATCCCTCTGTTAGAGGGCACTCTGGTTTCTTGTTTCTGGCCACAACCTGAAGAAGCTCTTGAGCAGTAAAAGCTGAAGTCTTGGTTTCAGTTGTACTTTATGATTTCAACTCTCTGACAGCCTTGTCTGTCAGTTTTATGTTTTGCCTTTGTGTTTCTAAACTTTTAAATGTAGTAAATGAAGAGACTGCAGGCATTTAATTAACAAATACTAACAAGTTCATCTGCTGTATTCATCCTCTTTTTAAGTAGCTGTTTACAACGGGAAAAGACAACTGCATGTCGGTAAAAACAAATTGTGATTTTCATAATTGAATACACCTGTCAATTAAAGCATCCTTGAGGCACTCCCTGAACCCTGTCTGACCAGTCTTTTGACCCTCTCATCTGCTGTTAGACTTCCAGTTAGAGAAATTGAATTTTTGCGCTCTTTTCCAATCTAAATCTTCAGAATATGCAAAGGTAAGACCCATTTTACAGCCACTTCACTTTTGAGATGGGGACCTTCTGCAATTAGGCCAATTACATGAAGACAACTCTCCCATTCCTCTCCTAAGTGGGAAAGGAGAAATTCAGTTATACTAGGCACATGGGAGACGGAACCCCTACTCTTCTTCCAGTCCTGGATTTTTCATACAGAAGCCCAAGAGAGGAGTTGGGGTAGGAGCTTTGAATTCTTTCTCATCCTTTGGCTGTCAAAGGTGGAGAGGTTGGTTTAGTCCAGACAGCCAGCACTGCCAGAGCTTCACACTTTGTACTGGAACTGCTGCTGTTGCAGCCCATCTGTAATGAATTCTTCAGCAAACAGAGAAGTCCAGGGCCTCTCAAGCATCCCTTGCTTGCCCAGGCATTCCTGACTCCAGAGCCCTGTGTCACCCTGCAGAAATGGAGGCTTGGTGTGTGTACTGCTCAGAAGTCTCTGTTTGTAAATATTGGACTATGACTTGCCCTTTTAACTCTACCACTTGCTTGTCATTCTCAATTTAATAGTAGCATCTAACTAAAACTTATTTTCTGAAATTTTTTAGGAAATGCAATGATTGAATTCATTTTTATCCTGGCTGCTTTCTCTGTCCCAGTTTTGGCTTCATACCTTTGTTCCTTTCTTCTTGCCTTTTCCATCTTTGTAGGCAGCTGAAATGTCCATTTTCCTTTAATAATCAGTCCTTACATCTTACATTAGGCTAAATCAGGAAGGGAAAAATTCCTAAAAACAACCTGAAGGCAATTCTTGCTTGATAAGTGAATTAATATCCTTCCAAAGAGAAGAGAGAGGAAACCAAACCACAATTAATTTAATAAATTTTCCATCTTAATGTTTCATGGGAGGTTGATGCTTCTTACATAACAGAGGAATTTGTCTACCTTTGTTCCAACACCACAGCTGCTCCTAGCCAGATGTGACCAAGAGTTGCCCTAAATGCATTTTTTTGTTTAATTGGCAATGTATCTCTTTTGGGGCATGTAAAGTGTGACCGACAAACATCTGCCATGAACATGACTGCCTCTGCACGAGAAACATGCAAATAGATTTGCACTGCTCCAACAATCACTGCCATCTTCTGGAAACTTGTCAAGCATATTAGTGAATATTTAGAAATATTTCTGACTTGAGTGTTCTATTTCCTCTTATTTTATTCTCTCAGTGTCCTTTATTAGCACAGTCATTTACAGGAAAGTTGAGATGTTGAAAGGGTTTTTCTGTTGGGTTTAACTTTGCTGATGCTATTATTGGTGTCTGTTTTTTTTAAAAAGTATCACTCACCTTTATTACTTAACTAAAATTTACAGTACCCTGGCTGTGCCATCTGCTCCATCACCACTGCAATGTATTAATTTTTCCATAAGTTTACTTTTCTTCCCTTTAAACAGAACTGTAATGATGCTAGAGGTCAAGTAAGCTATGAGTTTCCACTACAAAGGTGATTTTTTGGTTACTTTTTTTTTAGGTAGAGTGGGGTGCTGGTTTCTGGTGACATTCCCTGGGAGTAGGAACCAGGTGTAGCTCTTTGAGGAGGAAGGAGCAGGGCTGGACGGAAGTAGATTTCTGTGTGGTGTCAAGCAAATAGTTCCACCCCAGCAGGTTTTTGGGGTTTTTTTTTTTTTGGTCACAGATTTTTTGTAGCATATATTTGTTTCCTGCTTTTAAGAGAAATGAGAAAAGGAAGCTCTTGCAAAGCATCACCAGTCACAAACCAAAACCACGGCAGCCAGGAAGTCAATATTTTCCCAGTTTTGCCACTTGTTTTTTGTATCTCTTGGTTAGAGGGGCAGTGCTGCAGTATTATCCTCTGAAAGGAAAGACAGGTGTGAAGGTGCATGAGTGACAGTGTCCTGCTCAGTGGTGGCTGTGCCTGCAGGGGCTCTGCCCTGTGCCAGCCTGTGTCAGTGTGAGCCATTGCAATGGCACGGCAGGAGCCTGCAGGACCTGGGGCTGAATACAGCCAAAAAGAGATGCTAGCATCACTGAACAGCTCATTCCTCCATTTGGGGCTGCTAGAACAGTTGTGCAGTCCCATGGAAGTCCCAAAAATCGATTATTGGGAGTAATTAAAGGCCAAATTATCGTGGACCTCCCCAGAGGGCAGCGTTAATTTTGTGCAAACTTAGCTGTGATATTTCTCAGTTCTGGGAGCTCCATTTGTGGCTAACTGGACATTCATGTATCAAAGTTCTAAACTTCACAGACTTTGATCCTCAAGTTGCTCTCTCACAACAGGAAACAGAGATGAGCATTTCCGTGGGGCTTGACAGCTCTCCCCACAACTCCCACTTTTCCCTGCAGCTTCTGAAGCCATGGGGCAGGCCTGGTGTCAGTACCCATTCTGCTGCTGGTTTGGAGGCTGTGACACTAAACTGAGGAGTGAATTTGTAAAGCAGAATTGAATAAAATAAAAATTCCCGTCATCCACACCAAATTTTTTTTTTGTTCTGTTTTATGGAATGATTCAGAATGTTTACTAACCAACATGATCCAAAGCAGCTTGAGAAATGGTGTGCCTTTTCTAAAGAGAGCTTTCAAGAGAAGCTTCTGTGGTATTGCACTTTCATTTTTTATTTGATAATTTGATTTTAAATCAAACAAATCCTGTATTCAGAGTGCAGCTTTCTGTGTGTTGGGTTCATTGTGTTTTTTATGTCCACTTAAATCCCAAACTTGTAGCATTACTGTTTACAGCAGGATGGAGTTTTTTGAATTAAGTGTTAAGAATTGCAGACAGAGTGAGACAAATTCAGCAGTCACTACTGCATCAACACAATGGCCATGAAAATAAGTTTTATTGATCCACACCTAAATAGGTACATAAAATATTTTTGTTTTATAACTAATCCCTGTAGAAAAAGCTAAGATATATTTCTAAATAAAAATGTTTCCTGAAAGAGATGAGCATAATTCAATTCTAAAATATTTTTCTTTTTGCAATACTTATAAAACAGCACTAATAAAAATCCCAGAGTAATTGGTCACAAAGCAACAAGCTGTTTTATGAAATACACTCTCTCATGTAAATAGATAGGCCATAGATCCTGAATGAAATTCTTTCCTAATAAAAGATCTGTGTTCACTTGCATTTCCTTGCAGGTATCTCCTCTGGCTGGTAGGAAGCAGCCTGTGGTTGCCTTCCACACTCTCTCAGCTCTGTACCAATGAAAGCTGCTTCACTCTTACTCAGTTGTCACTTGCAGGACATTTCGTGGTCTGAATCAAACATTCCTGCTTCACGTGTAAAACACGGATGGAATTAAACCAAGTCTGTCTTTCCTGAGGAGGTGTCAGATGCAGGCTGTTCCCTGCACCAAAGATTTCACAGGTAACACAACAGCTGTGGCAGGCTGGGGTTTGTGAGTGTTGTGGCAGGGAATCTGTCCTTGTCAGGCATTTATCAGTCCTGCCGTGGCCATGGTTAGGAGTTTATCTTTCCAATTTGTGCTCACAGATATGAGGTCTTCAGGGAGGAAAATGCTGCATTGTGGCTGAAGCAGCCCTGGCACAGAAGCCTTCCTGCAGTTTGAACTCACACTGTCAGAGCTGAGCTACGATTCTGTTCCTGGAGGAGCTGCATAATGCATTAAAATAAGAGCTGGGAAAGGCTGAGCAAAATTTTGACTATTTCTGACACAAGGGCAAAAAGACAATTACAAGAATACTTGTTTGAATCTCTGCAAAGGGCTGATATGGTAAAATGTTGTTATATGCAGACAGTCACTAATGCTTTTGCTGCTATTTTTTAATGGGGGATAGACTCCTGGCAATACGCACATCATCTTAAAAAAAGAAGAAGAAAATCAGTTGATATACCAAATGTATTCCTTTTTATATTAAAATGTCTTTTGGGATACCAACCTAGGACAAAAACAGTTTCTCTCCTATGTAAATTAACTTTGTTCAGCTTGCTTGGATATATTTAAAATGAAGATGAAATATCTCTAACCTTTCACAGGTTTTTCCAGTTGTTAGAATGGAAAATGAAAATTCTTTCTTCTTCATCCCTGCAGAGACAGTATTTCTTGAATAAACCAGGAAGCCCTTCCATATTTTTACCAAGTAATTACACCACTGATGAATTTTGAACTGGTATCAAACATTTCTGCGGTTCTGCTCATAGAGTTCAGTCAAAACTCAGTCTACCTTTGAAAAATAATTTAGATGAAAAATTTCTATTCTGGCCTAGGTGTTTCCCAAGTAATCTGACACATTTGGAACATTTCTTTTAAGTACCTGTCCAAAATCCCTGTAACTTGCTTTTCCACTGATCTCTACATTTCTGCAAATAACTTAGATTAACAACAGAACCTGTGAGAAAATAATGATTTGTTTGGCTTTGGAAGGTAAAACACCCTGTGCCATGCAAAATGGGTCCCTACTCCATCTTCTTGACTTGGTGATTTTATCAACTGGCAATTTCCAGTAACATGAAGAGCGAGGGGTGTCAGCAGGTCACCTGCATCAGCTAAAGGGAAAAGTAGGAGAATTTAAAAAGCAAAACTGGTTTGAGAAAGTTGACTGTTTGTCTTTGTCTTTTGTTAGTTCTGACTGTGGCCCTCGAAGGGAGGAAATGTCATCACAACATATGCTTCCAGAAATCTCCAAATCAGCAGAAGGTAAGGTTTATGGGCGTACTTTTATGTCCACTGCTTATCTCAAGATACCGTAGTAACAGGCACAGCCAAACCTTTTTCAGCTGGAAGGATCTCTGAAGACTTTTCAGAACAAGTATTTAATGTTCCAGTTTTTCTTTCAACATTCATGTGAGCATAGAAATCTCACCAAGAGCTTCAAAAATTATGGGGAATTTCCTCAGCAGTTTTGCACTATATAATTTCTGAAATTGTGTTTTACAGCTCTGCTCAATCTACAGATACCAAATTCCTATGAAATGCTCATTTTTTCCTTTGGTAGCAATTGGTTTGATAATGATTTGAACAGCAAACCATCAGGCTCTCCACTCCTGTTACCCAGCTTTCGTGGATCTCTTGGATCTCTGTCTCTGGGTCTATCTCATGTTACTTTTGCTCTATTGCAGATGTATAACAGCCTCTGGTTTTGAGACAGGGTAAGAAAGAGAAAACTTGCATGTATTTTGTGGTGGAAGAAATAGCAGGAAAGGAAGGAAATTTAATCACCTCTTTCAAAAAGCACAGGAGAAGAAAGTTCCACACACCTCATTGTCTCTTTTAGGACCTTATTAAATTCTTTTGAAGCTAGAAGACAAGCTAAAGAGAAAATCTATCCTACTTAAACACACTGCTTCAAGGACAGTTCAAGATACAGTGCAAGGCACTCTTAACATTGGCCCTGGCAGTGGCTGTAAAGTGTAGGCTTAAAATGAGCCACAGGAAAAAAAAATAGCAAGTAGTTTTACTATTACTGTCAAAAATACACTTTATTATTAAAAAATAATAAGTAGGCTTAATTTTTTCTAATTAGGACACCCATTTTAGAGAGGAGCATGTAAAATAGCGGCAAAGCACTGAAGAATTTTTGAATCATGTATTACTTTTATTTCCACCTGAAGCCCAAATTTAACCTCCTGAGTACAGCGATCAGGATAGATGATGTAAGAGGGGCCTTCTATATCAGTTGTGCCTGAAACATTAATGCCTTCCAGGGTTTTTTTCAATATACAAGCAAAAAAAAAACCCAAACAACAAACAAAAAAAAAACCCCAAACAAACAAACAGATAAAAAAGGATACTATGGTAGACATCAATGTGTGAGGTGACAAAACTAGTGAGAACTGCAGTAAGATAAGGGATGCAGCTGATGAAAGTGTGGTCCCAAAGACTGAAAAGAGAATGGGTGTGATTAATGAGCCAGCACTGCAATGCCAGTGGTGTCAGTGACAGGAACGGGGGCAGAAGTGGAGAAATGGGAGCTTCTGGGGCAGAACCTGAGGGTGGATATCTAGGATGGCAAAAACCATGGTGGAATAAAGGATTTAACTGCAATTGCAAAACTGAAGGACCCGTTCAAGTCAGGAAAAACAGAAAATGTTTGTAATGGGATGGAAGGAGATGGCAAAGCATGGCTGAAATAGATACTTCTGGACTCAAACTTCTTAGGGCAAGAATGGTAAAGTAGTTTTCAGGTACAAACTACACTAAAACTGTTATCAACTACAAGTTAAGGAGAATTAAAAGAGAAGGAAATAATAGGTCTGTAAGTAATTATGATTGAATTGGAAACCCTACACTAGAGAGCTGAGTAAAGCACCTTGAAATGGGCCTGCCCTTCTCTCTCTGCCAAGGCAGCACATAAACAGAGATGGCTGGGAGCAGGGTCAGCCTCTGTGGGATTCAGGGATTTGGTGAGCTGCAGCTCAAAGATAGGAGCAAAATATTTTAGGACAAGAGGAAAATATTTTAGAGGCCGTTGTAAGAGCTGACTGAGGAAAAATGGCCTGGCTGACAGTAGCAGAGCTGGGAGGGCAGTGTGGAAATGGCAGGGAAACTTTCAAGGAGTGAGGAGGGAATTTTGCATAGCAGAAATACCTCAGCTTGTGCAGTGGTGGATGTGCCTGGACACAATCAAGTGCCTCCCTTAGTCATGGGTTAAGAACAACAAATTAGGAGGATTAAGAAGGATGTTCGAGGACTCTTTGAGATTGCTCTGTTATTGTAGGGCTGAGTAGCTGAGGCTCTGTGGCATTACTGTTGGGGAAAGGAGGAACGATTAATAAACCTAGGGCAGTGCCCATTGTATTAAGGCTCTCGAGTTCAAAATAGCTTTGAAAAGATGTCAGCTACTCCAAAGCATTTAAATACTAGCAGTGTCCTCAAGTTACAGGTAGAAAAGTCATCTGGAGTTTATTTTAGGAAAAGAAAAAGCCCTCAAGGCAAAGGGCTGTGTGTTCAAAAGGGTTATGAAATCACTGAAATGAAATCAGGAGTTATGAGTTAAAGGAACGCAGAAGAATCTAACCAGAAAATTAAGCTCCAGCACAGAAAGTCAGGACAAAGTGATAATTACTTCATTACATTGATCTGGACACCAGTGTGGCTAAAGAGGGGCAAAAGCCTTATATGACATATATGGAAAAGAAGAGGGGGCTGCAGAGGTTACTCATGACCCCAAAATAAAATGCTTGTTCTCAGCAAGGGAGAGATTAGACCCTGAGAACAAAACCGGGTAACTGATGAGATGGAAATATGCTCAAGGTAGAAGAAAACCTGGAACAAATCACAGCAAAGAAGACAGGGAATTTCTGCAATGACTTGGTCGTGTGTTAGAAAACACCTCTGAAGGGAGGGCACTGAGCTCGGGCTTGCAGGTGAGTCCCAGGATGTCAGCTGGGGTGCCCCAGGAGGCTGGGTGTGGACCTGCTGCCTGGTCTAGTTTGAAATAAAAGCTGTTGTCTCAAAGCACCGTGAACACTCAACCCTCAGAGCAGAAGGGTGGAGCAGTGGGCACTAGACCAAAAACAATAAGCTTTCTGCTGGATAGTTCAGTCATCCTAATGGACAGGTATGATACCACAGCCTGATCCAATTGCCTAATACAACAGGGAACTCAGCTCAGTGAGCTCTTTGCTGGCTATTTTTCTTTTGTAGCCAATAATGATATTCATTGCAGCTGTAAGATGCTGCTGCCCTGACTTCATTATTCAGTGGCTTAAATGCTTTGACCTAAGTTTCTTGATTCTTGCTTCTTGATCCTATCCTGTCTAAAATGAAATCTCTACCCAGAAAACACCTTGAAGCAGCACTTCAGAGCTCTGTGACAGCCAATGAGCCTTATCAGGTCAATGAATTAAAGCCATAGCAGAACTTATTATCCAGAGCCTTGCAATCAGTGACACAATGTAAAGTCAATATTAGAAAACTTTCTGTGCTTCCAAAAAGACATCAGCAGGATATAAAGTTATTCTAGTTTGTCCTAATTTTTGTACACAAGGTACTGGAAGACAACTGGAAGGGTTTCTCATATGTCTTTCTTATGATTAATGCATTTGCAGCCATTTGCAAAGTCCTAAAACTGCACAGGTTGTTAAAAATGTTTATTGAATATGAGAAAACAAAACCATATAATTTGCCTCAGAGCCTAACCACTGGAGCAGTGGGTTAAATTAAATGCAGTTCTCTATGCTGACCTGTTTCTCAGTTGCATTTCTTTCTGCCACTTGTGGTGGGAGGAGGTCCTCAAAGAAAGGATATTGAGACAAAACACTGGTTTTGAATAGGTCAATCAAAACCAGCACACTTGCTTCCAAGCAGAAATTTGTCCAGCATGCATTGATTCCTCACTGAGAATTGCCTGCCTTGTCCTTTTAGGCAGATATAGGTCTCCCAGCTGGTTCTCCAGAGCAGGTTCAGGAGAACTGTCTCCAAGGAACAGTAAATGCTCTGATACTTTTTGTTCTGAAAACTTCTGTGAGACAACAGCTTCATCAGAAATAAAAACTAATCACTAAGTGCTGTACATGAGCTGATAAATGACTGACTGAGTATTCCCATCTAAGTATTCATTTGATTGTATAATGCTGTTGATCTCTCAGCAAAGACACACCTTTGGATGAGAGCAAATGCTCAAGGTGAAATCAGTAGAGGTGATTTGTCAGCATCTGAGAAGCATCAAGAAGCAGAACCCTTCCATTGTGGTATCAGAGGTTAAGTACCCTGGCTGGAAGTGCCACAGGAATGCAAATCTCTCCACGTCTTAAATTGGAGGGAACATGAAGCATTAAGCATAGGCTTTTTAATTATCCATCTGTGAAATCTCACAAGCTGCTTTTGATTATTAATTCCCACACTTACTTGTCCGTGGGGCTGCTAAATATATGTGGCACTGCTTTATTTGTTTCAGGAAAAGGGAAGCAAAATGGATGGACTAGAAAAATAGAATAAAGATCCTTTAGGCAATTCTCCTTCTACATCCCAGGAGAGAGCTGAGAGCTCATGAGTTCTGATCCAGATCAGCAGGGTGTAACAGCACAGAAATAATACATTGTGTTTTGAGTGAGAAAATGTGTTGTATAAGTCAAATTAGAATTCTACACTGGATCACAACATTTTAAACCTTTTAATTTACGTTCGTAAGGTGATCCAGCTCAAGAGACATTTGACAACAATGAAAAAATAACCTTTTTGAACACATACTTCCTGTTAGCTTCTTAATAGACTCTTTTGTCTTTTCAAAGCTGAAATAAATAAAAGATGGGAAAAAATCAATATGTAAACAGGTGGAAAAATTTATTGTCTGAGAGTGTGGGCAGAACTAATTTAGATAAGGCTATGCTTCTGCAGTAATCCAAGGTTTCAAAATAACCTCCTTTGCAAATGTTTGACCTTATGAGTAATCCACAGCTGATGAAGGTGTACCAGAAAAGTTTGCTTCACTTCTGGTACTTATTGATTAACTAAAAACATAAGTATTGTTTGTTTTAATAACATTTTCTTGGCTTGCTTTTGGTTTTGTTTGGTTTGTTTTCTTTGTTTTTTGTTTTTTTTTTTTAATTTTGCATAGAAATATTGTAATTGCCTAGAAGTCTGCAGATTGTACCTTCTATACCTGGCTTCAGAGAGAGCTTTGGGAAGAGTAGAATCTGTTTTTCTATGTGCTCACAAGAAAAACACCATGAAACCACTCATTCTGCTCTCCTTTGGACTCCTGAAAAGTCTAAGACTTGTGAATAAAATACTTCCCCCGTGCCAGTTGTTACCCTAAATGTGTTTCCTGGAACAAGATACCAGTTCTTTGAGGTTCTTTTTAGAGGTTTTATTTGGAATTATGTAGAAAGCATTTTAATCCCCATAGTTTCAACTTTTTGAAAGTTCAGTAGTGAGGATCTTTTTTTTCGAGATGAACAGTTCATTAAAAGAACTTAGAATGTGATCCTTTATAAACAATTTCCTCATTTGAAGATAGAGCTTTAGGCAGGGCACTATTTCAGCCAAAGGAAGGATTGATAAAGCCTTCATAGAGGGACCTAAAGAAGATATGTGCTAGAACCATGTGCTGCTGGACACTGGCCCCAGTGGGCTCTGTTTGGGCTCATAATCTCCAATTCTTTATATCAGTGGGTTCCCAGCTGAAGCCTGAGCAGATCTGACTTTCCCAACAGACCAGTCTGCAATCCAGCAAACACAGCATTCTGTCAAGGAGGACCAGCAGTGGAGGTAAATACAGGAATTAGTTCTGGGATGGCTCCAAAAAGCACTGTAGCTAGTGGGAGCAGCTGGACTCTTGTTCTATCTCATTTATTCAACAAGTTTGGAATTGCAAAGTCTATCTCTGATCCTCCAGTTGTGCTGTTTATGCCTGCTTACACCTCCCAAACAGTCAGGAGGCAGCTGCTTCTTTTTGTACCTTTTTCAGCTGCACTTCCCATCAGCCTTGTCAAGTGCCAGCATTCCACAGGCCACTGCTTTCCATGTGCTGTCCTTGCAGCTGAATGGGAGGAAAAAATGGCCAGGAGATCCATCTCCACACACCCATGCATGGTGTTTTCTGACATTCTGCATGGTCTGTGGCTATTTAGTCCTGAGACAGGTAGCAGGATGTTTGTTGCAGCAAGCTGGAGACACCAGGAAGGTGCCTGAATGAATAATACAGAATTAGCTAGGTTGGGAAAGACCTTTGAGATCATCAAATCCAACCTGTTCATGTCTTGGCAAGAAAACTGAGTGGAATTCCTTGTTCCAAGTGTGCAGACTCTGTGAATTGCCACCATGAACATTCACAATGTAGTTTAGCCAAGCTCCTAAGCCTTCCAACTCACATGGAATAAAGGAATTGCTCTTGTGGAGCTGATGAAGGAATCTGTAGGAAGGCAAGCTGGTGGTTTGGAAGTTTTCAACAGCTCTACAAGGCCACTCCTTTTCCTTCTGCTGCCAGGAGAGGTCAGGGAATTAACCTATCCAGAAGACATCCTAATTGCTGCTCATTCCCATGAAACAATTATTTCTGACAATCCACCTGTTAAAATATTTTCAGATTGGGGTAAAAAAGCAACAGCAACAACAAAAATCAATGATTCCACAGAAATCATTACATCTTTCAAGACTCATTACTGACCCAGGGTATCAGACTCTCAGCATCCCATCCACAAAGATACTTGGTTCTGCAAAAAGAATAAGGACAAATAAGGCAAGAATGTAACTTTAGCAGGGCTCGCTCCATAAACCAGCTTCTCTAGGATTTCATTACTTGTTTGTCTGAGTGGCTGTGCAAACTTTGTGAAACTTTACAATTTAAAACTCAAGTAAAAATGAGTAATATTTAATTGGCGTGTCTTTCTATACCATACTGAGCCTATCACCATGATTTTAAATAAATGACTAGACTAGCGAAAATCTTAATTTTTTTTCTCACATCCTCTGCAGCCTCATTATAAAGACATTTCAGACAAGAATACTGTAATGTTTTTTTCAAATCCTTTTATTTCCTCAGATAGTAACAAACACTGGAGTGGGAGAGGCTTCTTGGCTGAACCTGTCAGTCGTATATGGGAAAGTTTGAATCTTGACTTACCAACAGAGTCATCAGAACTCTCAAAACTTAAGTTCTGGCTTGGGTAATATGCACATATTATTTCAGACCACCGACTAGCAGTAGAGGAGGGGAGCTTGAGATCTGTTTCCTTTACACATTGGCAATAAAAAAAATCACTGATTTTTTATGTTCTTTCACACTTCTTGAAAAAAAAACTCTGTCACAGATGTTTTGTTCAGAGCTCAGTTTGATGGGAAAAGACATATGTAGGGAATACATGAATCAGCATTTTCACATTCAGACTTGTTTACTGCCACATGCTGTGGAAAGTCTTGGCCAGAAGGTAAGGGGCTTTACCTCCAGACAGAGACAAAAGTGTGACTCTGTGATATTTTCCTCTGGTTCTAGTACTAGGAATTTCTGCAGTTTTCTTTTCACTCCTGTACATCTGTGTGATGAGAGACTCCAGCAGGAGTGGAAGCAGCACTGGATGATGAGGGTTCAATGAATGTAGCCCTCAGGTTTCCCTGGTGGAGACTGGGAGGGAGGCTGGCTGCTGATAGAGATTGAGATGAGCACACCAATCCACTGCTTCCTTTAGAGATGGGGACTGTAATCCCAAAATGAATAACTTCCTAGAGCCGTGCTGTCAGTGTCAGTAACAGGAATGAAATTATTTCCTGCAGGAATGGTGAGAGCTCACTTCACCATGGTAAACCCCATCTCAGAGATCCCTTGGCAGGAGAGCATTGCCATGGGTATTACTGGATGTGGGAGCTCAGCAAAGGTCCCACAAATCCTTTTAGGATTATCAATCCTGTAAAGGTCATAAATCCCAGCCTGGGGTAGCTGTGAGAATGCCAGTCCCAGATATTTGCCCGAATACTTCAGCCCTGTTTGGAAAGGGAAAGGCTGCTGCTGGTTGGAGTGCCCTCCAGTGAGTGGCCCCATGAAAAAGGGTTTCTGAAGAGAGGACACTCAGCCACACCCCAGGATTCACCACAGGCCACACACCTGAGGGGCTCCTTGTCACTGGGATTTTTTGGCATCCCGTGCCAAAGTCGTAAAATCTCAATCTGGGAAAATCATCACTGCATATTACCCTGCTACTGTCAAGTATTGTTTGTGCTGCTTTGGAAAGTCTCTGCAATGGGTATAGAGCAGGGCTCTGGAGCTTGTGCACTGCTTTTCTCCAGCCCTTTGGACAGCCATGCCCTACCTCTGCCCAAGAGTCTGGAGCATCTAAATATCAGCAATTCTGTAAAGTTCCGCTCTTGGCTTTGGGTCCTCTCATTAAATCCCAGTATTAACATTTGCTATCCATCATGGGGAGTTGGAAAAAGGAATTCTAACATTTAAGAACTTGAATATCTAAATTTGCATAGACAGAACTATTAATCTCATTCCCTGTCCTTTCCTAACTACAGTCCTGAGTCAAGGTCTTTCTGAACAGATTGCGTTCCATACATTATTTCAAAGTGTTTCTTTGTCTTTTCTATCTCATTTTGTAGATTCAAAATCATGGTTTCCCCTTTAAGTAAATCCTCAATTTCTTATTTCTTACTGTATTCAAGTTCCATTGAGGTGTTTTCAGACTAAAAAAAGCAGAATTTTTACAGTGACAGTAGAGCTGGAAACATTTATTTGAATCTATCTATTAATATTATTAATATATATATCTATTAATATTATCTAAATATTTTACTTCTTGGTTCCACAACATGAGGAAATTGTTCTTTGTTTCTTTTCCTTGAAATCATAATTACCACACTGATAATCCCTTTTTTTCAAATTCACCTGTTTCCTGCTGGTAGATTTATTTTTATCATCAGTGTCTGGCCAGTTCAATACACTGTTCCTTTAGGATATTTTTTCTCTGTTTCTGTGCATTTGTGAGCAAGGAAAACAAAAAACCCCAAAACCACACGTTAAATAATCTATCAGAAATCTCAGGAGGCTGAAAAAGCCCCATGTTTCTCTTACTCTGTTGTTAGTTTAGAAATAAAATACCAGAATAGAGCTCCTTCTCACCTCAAACTCAAAACAATTTATTTAATAGGCTATCCTATTGCAAATAGTTTAAATACGTTGAAAATAAATATTAGATTTATATAAACAATCAGGTTGAGTAACCTGAAGGGAGAGTAAGCTGAAATAATCTTATCACAGGAACAATTTAGACTTCATTTTGGTTTACTTTAGAAGATATATATTTTAAGTTATGCTGTATTAGTGATCTCTTTGCACATCATTTAACATTAAAATATAAAATAAACAAGCAAGGTAATGTCTTATTTAAATATTCATAAGTGGCTGGCTCTGTCTATATATGCTTTCAGAGCTATGCTGTATCTCTAAGGAGATGAAAAAAAATTATTATTGCTGCATATTCTGATAATCTAAATATCACCCCAAAACAGGAAGTTTTGGCAACACAAAGTCTGTCTTGCACACTCTGCCAGGGAAAGAACTGTCAGGAGATATTTGCTTGTTCTCTATTGTGTTCTTAACCTGATGAAAGACAAGGTGACCATTTTCTCACACCTAGAATTTCATGGTTTCAGGAAGTCACCAAGACTCTCAATTATGTCTTCTGGTGGTCACCATGTTTTCTAAAGGGAATACATAAACTTAATTAGGAGAAACTTGTCTGTCTCTTTACCCCATTCCTGAAATGAAAATGGCTGCTTCAAGATCAGCAGAAAGCAATGATTATAGTGTATCATATTTAGTATTTCTGAAAAGAGAAAATAACTGCACTTGGTTTGTTTTTTTTAAGGGGGGATATATTTTTTTTTAACCCAGAAGCAAAACAACTCCTCTCTCAAGGAGAATTTCATATTTTTGAAGATGAAAAACTAAGGGCTGAGAAATATCTTATTTCTTCACTTCAGAGTCGAAAAACCTACCAGAAGAACTTGGAAAATTACAACATATTCAATGTTTGATCCATTCTGTTCTCAGCCTTAAAAAGAAATGATTAAAAATTCATTTTGAAGTTAGCTTTGCATGTATCCTGTTGATACAAGCCTGGTTGACAGAGTGGGTTCAGATTTGTAGACATCTTTGTACATGTAAGAATAAATAAACAAGAGGGCTATGAATAGATGAGAAAGTGCAAACCTGTTTGTTGGGTTTTGGTGACAAACTCTCAGGAGTGACATGTAATACATTGGACTTGATGCAAATTTATCATGGGGAGGTGGCTTTAAATATTTAATGTGATGGTACAGGGCAGTTTTTCTCATTAGGGATTAGCACAGATGACGTAGTTTGCTTTGCCTGTGTATCTTCTTTACTTCTGAATTTTCCTGCTTCAAACACTCATAAGATGAAACCTAGAATAAGCCATAACCTCTGGCAGCTGGCTAATGATCCATTCTTACACCTTTACACACTACTTCCAGTGCTCTTGTGGAAATTGGAATGCCCAGGTTGATCCTTTTTAACAGAAAATGGGTGGCAGAGGCTTGGTCACTCCTGAAAACATTTTGTCAGGGCAGGAATTCATAATGAGACACAGAAATCCAGCCCTTTGCCAATGTGTTCACTGCAAAGTGAGAACATTCTGATAGTGCTGCACTTCTGAGAGTCTACTGCAGTTCAGAGAACTGACTCAACATTGGTTTTGAGGACTTTGCATTCTCAGTTAATGGAAAAATGCCATAATAAGCAGACTTAGCAGGAGAAAAGCAATTGGAACTTGAGAATGCTTTCAAGTAGCCCATTTATTTATTGTTCTTAAAAGACATCATTGAACTCTTTCATAAAGTAAGAGAATGTGCCCCATCAGAAGCTTAGTAGTATTCTATTGCAAAACAAATTTTGGCCATAGGTATTTTCACCTTCCTCTTTTTTCCTGTGAGCGTTCTTCTGTGTGATGATGAGGATTAGCTGGGAGGGCTGAGGCTCCTCGTTCAGATCAATGTGAAGTAGAGTCAATGTCACTCCAAACCCAATGAGAAATGACTCAGGGTTGATGGAGAATTGCCAGTCCCATCTGGTGGTGACACTTATTCCCTAAGTGAAGTCTTAGCTGACTGTATGTGATTTTATTTGGGATGTACCTTCAGTAATTGAGACAGAAATGACAGCATAGATGTGAGAGCAGCTTCATGCTCTCCTTGCTGCTCTCTACATCCCAGCCACTTTTCTTCACCACATTTTTCTTTTCTCCTTATCCCTAAATTCTTGAGTGTAGCTAAGAACTGCAGGATGTACTCCTCCTGTATTAGGATGAGAACAGAATCATTGAAACAGTCCAGAATGCAGGGACGAAACTGAATTATGGGAATTCACCTGGCAATTCCCCTAATACTTCCCCCTTTAACTTGTAGGACCTTTCTGACACTGTAGCCTCTTGTTCTTTAACTTCCCTTCTTTCTCAGGCTGATGAGACATTTTCAGATAGCAGAAATTAGGATGCAACAATGGCCTGTGGCCTCACAGAGCCAATGCTGGTGTGTTCCTTGTGGTGCTGTGCTTGGGAGCTGGGGGATGCTTTGGCTGGAATATCAGCTAAGCATTGCTTCAAAAGGCAAAAAGAATAAGTGAGGAGGGAGGAAAAGTAAAATTAAGTCTTATACACACCTAGGATTTAATATCTGTTTGAAAATCAGAAAAGATGACTCAGGTCTAAAGGCCTGGACAACAGTACTGGAAGGCAAAGCAAGCAAAACAAAAAGGCAATGGCTGCTAACTGGCAAATATTTGATATATGAGATTCTGGGTTTGTTGTCAAATATCTTGATATCTACAACAGCCACTGTTGCTCCATGAGCAACATCCTGTGCGATTGCACTAAAAACTCAAATTTCTGTAAGCAGAGTAACTGGGGGTGACATTGTATCTCAGAGAACTATTTCTTTCAGCTCTCTGGAGAAAGGGTTTTAGGGAGAAAATGCCAACGTGGTAGAAGTTTCAACATATGAAGGATAAATGAATGGGGGGGGGAGGCAGGAATGGGGGACACAGGGTTATTTAACATGTGCTGACAGAACTTACATGGCATGTGAAATCCACATTTCAGTGCCTGTCCTGAAGCCTCTGGTTACCATCAAGAACATACCTAAGACCTAATTTTTGTCTAGACAAGCAGTGAAGACCAGCAGCTGTGAATTCTCTAACAGTTCATGCTACCATACTACTCCACTGCATTATTCATGTTTTCCTGACGCATGAAACATTTGGTGTCAAGTCCAGAACATCTTTCAATTCACTTTCTTCAGTATCTTTTGTTAGTTTATTGTCAAAATACATGGTACTACATCAGAGTATTGTGTCTACTTGTTGTTAAGTAGAAAAAAAAAAAAAAACAAAACAAAAAAAAAACATTTTGGGACACACTTTCTTTCTCTTCTTTTCCTCTGTCTTGTTCTTTTGTTCTTTTCCACTGCATCTCCTTTGAATTTTATTTTTGTATCTTCATTTTTTTTCCTGGGCTTAATTTTCCCAGAAAATTAGGGTAAGGTTCAATCCATGACCAATATTGTGAAGAGACATCTGTGTTGTAGTAAGAGTGGGGTCTGTATTCTTTGCTCATGTTAACCAGTTTGTGGTAGCACAGTGCTTTGAAATTTGCAGGAAAGACCCAAGAGCTTGCAACTTAGAGTGGTGATGTTAGGGATTAGCCCTTGTTGGATTCAAGTTGTTAAATCAGGTGAAGTCCACAGATGACCTGGTTTATCTCCTATTTCATCTGACTAATTAACCCAGGTTGTCAGCTTGTTCTGTGCATGTATGGACAAGGAAAGAGAAGAAATGAAACAAGATGCAAAGGATGTTTGTGTGTCTCTTCTGTTGTGATTAGGGTTGAAATCTTCCTCCTAATATTCTTTCCAGAGGATTCTGTCTCCAGAGCTGAGGTTGCCTGGCACACAGCACAAGCACTATAATTTAAAGAAGAAAGACTCCATAATTTAAAATTCAAAATGGACAATATACTAACTGAACTATTTCATTTAACATGAAATTTTGAAGAAATATAGAATGTGATACGAAGGTACTTCTCTGCAATTTATCATGTCATGTGGATCTGAGAAATTGAGGCTTGCCTGGTCTCTTATCTTTTTTCTATTGCAGCTTCTCTACTGTCTCCTCTGGATTATATTTTCTTTTTTTGCTTATCAAGTCTGCATAAACAGCTTGTGAATTGAAGGGTTTAAACAGCCTAAAAAAGATTCCAACATCTGTTGTTGTCGTTGAAGGACAAATCAGCTCTTATTGGAGACTGGAAGGAGCAGGGACCACCATGCTGAGCACAGACTTGAAATGTAGAAGCATCCTCAAGAAAGCAATTGAATGGCTTCCTGAATTCCCATTTCTGCTCTTGAAGCTTGCTGTGTCACATTAAGAGGCTCTCTCCTTCATCAGTTCATTGCCATGAGAATAAATGAGCTGTCACACACTGAGTACTCTGGGCTAAATCCTGCCTTTAGATGTCTGAAGTTCCATTTGTGTCAATAGGAGTCTCATCCGCGTGCACATCCATGCATTTTTGTGCCTGTGGGGTGGCATTTGCTTAACATTATGGACTCAGGAGGTGGGGAATGGGAGGAGCTTTAATTTTTAAGGTGAAGCCATGAGTTAGTCACCTGCAAATGGTTTTTAGTTTCTACTCAAATGGGATATAGTTTCTACTTCTTATTTTTTAACTCACCGCATGAATTAATGAAAGAAACAAATCCACAATCAAATTTATGAATCTCTCTATATAAATGGATGTGTTTTACAGCGGTAAATTAGGTCAGGTTTGTGTTGAACATGCTTTTTAAAAATCCACAATGTTGCAGCTTTCTGTATACACAACAGGCATCTGTCACAGTAAAATGCATTAAATGTAGTATTTATCAGCAGAGGTGGCCAGGTGATTAGAGTTTGACCTTATTGAATCCAATCAAATGTTTTAGTTGAATTTATTAGAGACTTTTTTTTAATGATAAACATAGAAATAAACTGTTGTTATTTCATTATCATATTTTACTGCTAATGCTGAAATAAAAGGATCTATACCTACTTCCCAGAGTAAGCCTTTGAGAGAAAATGGAACTCTTCACAAACATTAACTCTGTAAAAATATATTTTCTTTGTAACAAAGTAAAATCCCACTATCTAGACCACATAAAATATAATCTACTATTACAGCACTGTAAAAAAATAAAATTAAAAAACCCCAACTTTTCTAAAGGCTGGTGGAGTTCCTATATGAAATTGTTGTATTTGAGAAATAATGCATATCATGAAAAACTAAATCAGTTTTAGCAGAAGTAGCACTCAGTGAAAGATCAAGGGGGCTGGGGAGATGTTGGTTATAAATTTGTTGTGACAATGCTGTAATAAGATGTTTTCATTAGTACTGTGTTCCCTCCTTCCCCTGGCTGCCAGAGCATGGTGGTTTTGTGTCTGAAAATGAAAACAAACCTTAACATGATGGATCAAAACTTGGAGAGAATATTTCTGTTTACTTTTGGGTTGTTTTTGTTTGGCTGAAAATGTCACCTACTCCAGTCTGAGAAAGTAAACTCCCCTGCACCAGACCCTGGCAGCAGACTTGTGACAAGGACACTGAATGTGCTAAACGAACACCAAGATGATCTATAATACAAAGGTCAAAATAAACTTTACAGGGTAAAGGAAGGATGACAAGTGCAGCTATTTCAGAAACTTTTAGAGTGACTCAAAGCCTGCTGACTAAAATCAGTGGGAGCCAAGAGTGGAGCATCAAAGAAATGGGAAGGAAAAGTTTGTTTCTAGAGGTTCTCTTGCTCATCATGCTATTACTTTTATTTTTCTCCCTCCTTGGTAGGTAGGATAGGACTTTGATTGTTTTTTAAAGTTCTTTTGTTCTTATTCCTTACTTCTCCTCTTTAAAAGCAACAATTTGAGAACTGAATTGCTTCCATCCCATTGGATTGAAAGAAAAGAGTATCTGGTTACCCTATACTTTGAGATAAAATAGGTTTAGTATCATTTCCATTTTAAACATAAAAGTTTATTAAAGCTGTGTGAAGAAAATTGCAAGCAGAAAATATTAGCAAATCCTCCTGAACAACAAGCATAGCCCCCAACGTTAATTTTCTCAAGGAAAAAGCTAAACAAATCTAATAAATTAATTGATAGCTTTAGGTACATCAATATATATTAGGGATAAACTGCCAAGAAAAAAATTAATCGAGAAATAAACGTTGCAATATTTATGCAACTATTCTCAGTATTAAAAACAAAAGGACAAACCCCAGAAAATTTGTGATGAATAATGCAGTTATTTCTAAATGGAATTAGTTGTTATTTTAAGTTCTCTGTGTCACATCAGGATAGTTTTTTAGGATGTGAAGTGACAGGGAAGAGTGGGAGGTCAGTCTCTCCCAGTGAGTGTCTGCTCCTCATGTGCTTTGTAAAGGTAGCAGGAATTTCATCTGGGAAGTCCTTGCATAAACAGCCCTGGAGTTTTTTAGATCTGGATTGGTTTAAGTCTATGATTTTGAAATTTTGGAGAAAATAGAGGTCAGAGAGGGTAAGACATCTCAAACCAGAAGCTCAAAATTAAAGCAACGTGTCTGAAATTAGGGAAAAGAAGCATTTTGTGCCCGTCTTAGCCAGCATTCCAAGTAAGTACTTGAAGGACTTGAAGGAAAGCAGTATTTTAAGTATCCATTAACACACTTCCCCTTTGGAATTACTGCCACTAAAAGGGTTCAGACTCAGGGGATGTGTTCAGTGTACAGCTGCAGAAGCTGACACCAGAGCCAGCCCCTGAGCCCTTCTCTTGGTGCAGCACAGAGGTCAGTCAGCCAGCCAGTCACCCGACCTTGGAGACCTTGGTGGCCTTGCAGACACTCACCCTCAGCCTTTAAAAGGACCTTGTAGCTGAGCTGTGGCAAACAGCACAGGATGGCTAAAGCCACCTGTGTCTCCCTGCAGTGACACCAGCAGCTCCTTCCCTGTCTTCTTTGTCACTATCTGCTCTCTTTCACTGAGCAAGGGAGGAAAGAGGAGAGAGGAGCTCTGGGTTACACACTGCTGGCCTGGAGAGTGACAGGTCTGCACACTGAGCCCAATGTCTCCAGTATGGTGGCCATCAAATATCCTTTATCAGTCGGGTTCTTAGCTTCAGGGCACAAACACCACTATTTATGCTGTGGAGGAGGCTGTGTCACAGGAGCCAGGTGTGTAATATTTCTGGAAGTCAGTGGTGACCTTTTTTAATGTAGCCATAGACAGTATCCCTAGAATAAATGAATTTGTGGGGCGTTCTATCTTTGCATAGAGTGAGACATGCAGGTACATGGAAATTTCGCATCTTTATTTCTCCCTACCAGTCTGTATTTTTTGAACCAACACCCAATTTTCAAGGTGTTTTCTGTTCCTCTGACCATACTTTCTAGTAACCAGGCCCTTGCTAAATACCTCATGATTTATTTGAGTAGTATCAAAAGATATGCTCATTTCCAAAGCGCTTGGAAAAGTGTCAGTGTTTCCATTATATGACCTACCCTGTTTTGCATGAGGAGATCAAGCATTCAGGAACAATTTGTATAAGGCAAGAGCTCTCAAACTGCCAAATTTACTTTCAGAGTTCAGAGTCTGAGTCTGCCTCCTTTCTTGGAATTTTCTGACATCCACAGGTATTTGGAGTCTGCAATATTTCATGAGCTGGAACATCTTTCTCATCATTTTCTGTCTCTTGGTGAGGGTGGACGTGTCTCATTGATTCTATGCCCCGAGAGGAGGGACTGTCATCCTGAACTGCACACATGCACAGGATGCACGCCCCACGCAGCACGCAGCCAAGGTTTTAGCTGAAGCTGTAGATTTTCATCCCAGGGTGAAAGGCTAAGTTAAGTTTCCCGAAGAACTTGCAACACATTTGAGTGATGTCACTGCTATTTTTCTTTCATGTGCTCAGGGACTCTGAGTTGCCATAACTTGTTCTAACTTTAGCAACCCTTCAAATTTCTCTCCTCTGTGCTGTAAGTTCCAACACATTAATCACCCTGCTCTTAGATATTCTAGGGAAAAAGAACATGTTTTCCTTTTATTTGCTCTTTCTGACATTCGTCAAAAGGGTGCTAGTGTTTTTTCTTTTTTTTTTTTTTTTTTTTCTGCAAGGAAAGAAACCTTTTCGCTTTCCTTCTTTTCTCTTCCAGAAATCAGCAATGTCAAGTAAGGTCTTCCCTTTTTATGCTGATGTAGGTCCCTCATGATAAAAGGAAGATATGACTCATACATATGTTACTGCAGAAACATCTCTACACAAATAAGCTGAGGTAAATCTCTCACTGGAAGCTCCTTTTGTCTGATGTGGGATGCAGTGTGCGTCCTGACTGAAAAACTGGCCAAGGTGTGAGTGGGTCTTGTACGGGGCTTTAGCTGAGTTTGATTTCTAGTGAAGCTCTGGCACTGGTTGCACTGCAGGGCCACTCCAGGACCCACACACAGACATAGGACAAGAGATCCCACCCTAAACAGCTGCATCTGGCACGTAGGGGCTTACAGTGAAACAGGGAGCAAAGCTGTGGCCCAACTAGAGGAGCTGGGGAGAGCTGGAAAGGGAAGGGTTTAATGTCTGGAGCACTGCAGTAGTTGGGAAACTCTGCAGCCCCTTCAGACTGTTGATGAGGGAATGATGAGCTCAGAAGAAGTTGACTAGTATCAATTTGACAGAATTTGTTTTTGACAGACCATTTTACAGTTTTAATTCCTCCTGAGGCTCTTCAGTAGCCCAAACTAGCTCAGTTATTATTTTACTTATCCCTGTAGCAAGCAAGGGACCAGGAGATCAATGATGACTACCAGTGCAGTAATTGAACATGAGGGTCATCTCTGAAAAACTCTGTCCATAGGTAAGTGGTTAGGTAAACTCTAGACTTGTTCTGTATCATTTTATCATAGTACAGTGATAAGAAATGTATCATAAAATATAACCCTCCAGGCTACTCATGCTAAAAGTGACTAAATAGTAATCATATAATTTTTATCTCAGTGCATGCCTAATGGGAACAGAGTACAAGTAATTATTGTACAAGGGGAAAAACATCTGTTGTGAATACGATATAGGAAAGATAAGTAGTTGAACTGTGTATTTGAGAGTGTTTCCAAGAACAATAAATGTACTATATGTATTCAAGCTTGAAATGTGTTGCTATGGTAGATACATTAATTACTAAAATAGCAGCACATAAGAGAAAAAAAGGCTTAAAAGTCCTTCTGATATTGTGGGGGGAAGCAGTGTGGAGCAGAGGGGGATCTGCCATTTTACAGTAAATACCTACCTTTTTAAAGTAAATAAGTACCTGAACAGTTTTTGCAGGCATAAAGGCATTTTGAGATAATCTGGACTATTTACAGCTGCCTCCCCTGTATCTACCTGATGAATGAGGGACTGGGAGGCAGGAGAACAGAGATAACATCTTCATAGCTGTCCATACCTCAATCAGCCTGTTCCTGTTGTTTCCCTAGCTCCTGGTCAATGGGCTGTCTCCCATCCAGCACTGAGCAGAGCACTGTTCCCAAGGAAGTGGCCACTCTCGCACTTGGCAGCCAGCAAAGCTATTCTGTCTCTGAGCTCTGCTGTATCTGCATATTGAAGAAATTTTTGAGCCTCTTTCCTTTTCTGAGCCTCGCAGTGGCCACGCTCTTTGAAAAAGAAATCTGTCACCTGAGTGTGTAAGCAGACAAGCTACCTGACTCCAGAGCCATTACAAACTATTACTGGAGGAAAAAAGTAATCTGTCAGTATCTAGTTCCCTGGAAACCTCATAGTCAGTTCAGGTGTTTAGAGAAAACAACTGTAATGGAAAACTGTTGGACACTTAAATGGTCATTAGAAATAACTGAGATGCCCCTGCAGAGCTCCTAAGCCTTTGCACAGATGTTCTGAACTGAGAACTTGGTGCCAGAGGTACAATTTTCTCCCAAATTAAAATCGGTGTCAGACCTCATCTTGAATGGCAATATTAGAAGAAAATGTCAGTAAGACCTAGCTCAGCCATTCCTTCAGAGTTAAAAGACAGTTGGATCAGCAGTGTAGGAACCTCTGTGAGGCAGCAGCAGATCATTTTCTCAGTTGTTCACCTTCCCATCCCATGCAGTTTAAATTTCTTCTTTTGAATGATGCTAAGATGTAAAAAGGCCCAAATGCCACACAAGATGTTGGTTTTATTTATTTCTGAGATCAGTGGAAGAAAAAAATGCCGAGTGAAAATCCATGAGGAAAATCTATTTTGTAGTCACAGAATTAAAACACAGATCTAGATCAATACTCCAGTTAAAAATACTTTTATAAAAGTAAAACATAAAAACATACATACACACACAGAGTGTGTCTGATGCCAGGTATGGTAGTGGTTCCTGTCTTTTGTGGATGCAGAGGTGGTGTCCAAAATGTAAAATGACATTCAATGAAATAGTTTTCTGGAAAGGCAGAAAGAATGGCCTCACTTCATCTCTGGCTCTGAAACATAACAATGACTGTGTAATTGTCAATGAATAATTTGCATTTTTATAGTTTTTCATTGCTGGATGCATATGCAGGAAGAAGATGGCCTACAGCATGGGTTGCTTTTACTGTTCCATTCCCTTTCTCCCCACACAAGTCCACTCCTTATCAAGACTGGTATCCACAGCAGGAAAGCATCAGGATGCTTCTTGGAATCCTGAACACTCACCTCTTTATCAATAACCACAAAATAACAAATCTACCTATGTTCAAAATTCTTCTAGAAATCCATATTAACTTCTAGAACATTTCCAAAAATGGAAATGCATGTGTAAAATAAATTGGGGGGGTGGGGGGTGTGGAAATCAAAGTTTTTATGGAAACTGGTACCACAAATAATCAAATATTAAAACAGAGAAGAAAATACTTAAAAAGGAGAGAAAAGGAGAAAGAGAGGAATATATTTCTTGCACTGTTTTTTAAAGCTTTGCCATTTCAGCATATGACAATCCATTCCTCCCTAGCCATATGTCTCAGGTATTTTTCATATGAAGTTGAGTTCCTCTAATGATGCTCAGTATTTGTTCAATGATTATTCCCCTTTAAATACTGCTGTGGTTTCTGTGAACCTTCCATCCGGGTGGTTTATGAATACAATACTGTACTTTGATTAAAGGAAAGAGCTGCAAGCAGAACTCTGAAGAGAACTTACTCATGCACAGTGTGAGAGAAGGAACAGAAAGTCAATTAGCTAGCTGTAAAATTCTCAAGGAAAGCAATTTTAGGGGATAAATCCAGAATGGAAAGACTGGAGAGGAAGTGCACTGGGATTGGGTGATTAGAATTTATCAGGGGGGCTAGAGAGCAGCAGTTATGTCCCATGAACATACACCAGCACCTCCCTAATCCACTCAACTCTAATAACACAGCTATAAAAGGAATGTTAATGGGGGCTGGTCAAACCAGACTGAAGGAACTTGGCCAGACCCCAAAGAGACTTGGTGCAGCGCCCTGTCCATCAACATTTTTGGTAGGGAAGCTGTAGCATGGCTGAAAATTGTAATAGTAGTTGGTTCTGGTGACTGTGTCACCTTTAATGCTTCAGTAGAAGTGCAGCTTCAGTGGTAGAAAACCAGCAGTGGTGAATGTTTGGCCAGTGAAAGAGAGTTGATATTTCAAACTCTAGAGAAAGAATGAATAGCTGGTCTTATTTGATTTTTTTCCTTGTGAAAGGTAATTCTTGATCATTCCTGCCACTGAAGGAGGTGAGGATATTAGATATTTGCTGTAATAGATTATATTTCTTTTTCCTTCTTCCAGTTTTCTCTGGGGAAATGAATGCAAAGCTTGCATTTTCACTTACTCTGCTGTTGACCTCAGTCGTATTTACGCATTGCTTGGTTATTTTGTTTCTTTAAAGATACATTTCTCTTTCCCTGTCTCTAGTGTCTTGATGTATTTTTCCAAATAAGTGGCTGTCTGAAGAGCTAATAGTGAGAGGCACAGATGGACAGGCTGCACTTTAGAGTTGGCAGATGGGGACTTGAGACAGGAAGATAAATCTCTTTCAGACTGCTGGGTTACTGGGGAGAGTTGATTAGGGGGTCTCTGAAGTAAACACGTATCTGAGGAGCGGAGAGATCAAATGATACTGTTGGTAGAAGAGAGAGTGTACTCAGCTGCCTGAGTCCCTGCTGTGGGCCAGTGGGCTCCATGGGATGGCACGGGGCTGGCTGGCCCACGGGGACAAAGCTGCTGCGGTCACAGCCCTGCAAAACAAGCCATGGAATCTGAAAGCACCAGGAACAGAGTCAGGGACCTCAGGACTCAGGAGACACACACATCCTGCCTTCAAACACACTCTGTCAATTCCTGCCTATTCACATTTCTATTTTCTTCCTTTTTGTGTGCTAGGAAAATATCCTATAGACAGGCGGAACAGCATTTAAATGTCACCACTTGCTGTCCTTTTGACTTGAAAGGAAAATGAGAAGTAGGATTAGTGATACCAGGGCTAGAGGTGGGAGTCCTTTGCCTTTGCCTTCCTCCTCAGTATCAGCTGCAGAGCCCAGGGAGAGCTGTGGCTCGGGCTGAGGTGTGTGTGTTCCACAGACACGCTGACACGCCTGCAGACATGGGCCTTGGTCACACTGGCATCCCAGGAAAGCCTGCAGATAAGCAGGAGACCAATTTACTGGGCCGATTCTTTTAATTCTGCTTCCCACCAATGCCTAGTGGCAGGGCTCAGGAAATGTTATTTTTTACCAAAGCTGAGGATTTTGTGCATATTATTGAACTGGCAAAAGTCAATATCCAAAAAAAAAATTAAATAATTTACCCCCAAGCTTTGCAGAAGCCATCCAACATGCAAAACCTTGTATTTTTAGAGCACATGATGATGTATCTGTTCTTAAACAGTGTTTAATATGTCCCTTACAAACTGCCATTTTCACAAACATCATATATGTTCCTTGATTATTGTAATCAAGCAGTTTTATAACCTTCTTTTAGGAAGATAGAAGACTGGGATTCACTTGTACAGATATTTAGTTTTTCTTCTCCATGAATGTCATGGCAATATAAGGGGATATGATGAGAATGCTTTTAACAGAGCTGTGTCTCTTCTACAGAATTGTTATGAAATGAGGGAAGCCAGAAAATTCCTACTTAGTATATGCATCATTGTGCTAATCCTTGCTTGTTTCCCATGTGATGGTCTCTTGTGATGTTTCAATTTGAAAAAATAAAAAAAAGGCAAAGCAGGAAAATTGTTCTTCTGAAGTTTTAAAGTATAATTTGTGTAGTCTCAAGTCTTCTGCTGTGAACATATTTTGTGGACTGAACCACATTTCCCTTCTTTCCTGTTCAGCTTCAATTTCCTTCCGTTACAGTTCTCTGTTTCCCCCAACAGCAGCATGATCCCTGGCCATACACAAGGGTTGGACCTTTTTATCTTTTCCTTGCCTGCACAAGTATTGACAGGCACATGCCTATAAAAAAAAGACACCTTGTATTTTTTAAGCTGTGTCAAATCCTGAGGCAGTTCTTAGTGACTTTTTAGGGCACAGAAAAACAAAAGGAAAAGTGTAACTTGGAGAAGGGACCACTCTTTCTGAGTCTCACAGTGAGTGTTGGTGCTTTGTTTGTATTCCACAATAAGAGGCAGAGGGTTGGATTTATTTGATATTTTTTTGATATTTTTCCCTGCCACATAATGAAACCCTTAAATTGACAAAAAGGAGAAATTGGTAGAAATTGAACTAAAATAAAGAGATAAATATATAAGGCTAACATAAATTCTTCATTTTGTTTCTGCTTTGGAGTTTGGTCAGACTTTGGCCTGAGCAGAAGAAATGCCAAGGAAGTTTGGGCATGGAAAGACACCTGGGACAGACATCATGCAGTTTCACAGCCATCTCTTGAGGGATGCGACTCTCTGTGCAGGCTGACATCATATAAATGCATTTAAGAAATATATTTTGTTGTTTCTAAAACACAGAACACAATGAGTCCTGCCAGCAAACTGTAGCCCACGATGGGAGAGAAATGTGTATATTATAATTAGTTAAGCATTACTTCAGTATCAGCTGAATATGCACAGCTTGTTAAAAAAAAAAAAAAAAAAAAAACATGTTCTAAAAGTAGATTAATTTTAAAGGGTTATCCTTTCAAAATCCCTTTGCTACCTTTTAGAGTTAGGGTTATCCTTCTAAGGATAAAAGGATAGCAAAGACTCATGCCTGTCAAACATCTAAAAGAGAAGTTAACACATATGCATTTATTGACTTCATTTCACTGATAAAACCTGCTTTTGGGAGTAGCAGTTGTCTCAGACCCTTGCTAGTAATTGGTATGTCATATCCTGCTGTCAATTCCAATGCTGTCCCTGTGCCCAGTGTGCAGCTGTGGAGCCCTGGGACTCCTGATGACCTCACCAGATCTTTGGTTTTGGCACAAGAAATTAATCAATTATTTCTATACAACTTACAGGGAAATGATGATAATTCAAACTCTCTTTGGTCCCTATGTGTAGACTTAAATTTATCATTTTGATATAGGTCAATTTTAAAGTTGCTGGAATCTTCAAATATAAAATTTTTAATTCTGTTTTTTAAAGGTTCACAGCAGTAAGCTTTATTATTCATTCTTGGAAGACTATATTGGCAAAATACAGAGGGTGAGCTGAGGTTTGAAGAAAAATCCGAAAGATGAGAGCAATTTTGAGAGACAAAGCATGGAAGAGTCTATGTTTTCCAAAGATAAGGGAAGACTCTGGTAATCTCAGAAAGTTTTTTTTGAAGCTAATGCCAATTTCCTCCAAGTGTGCATTGGTGCATAAGCGTGGCTATTGAGTAAGGACAGTCACCTAGAAATGTCAGGTCACTGCAAACAAGAAGTTAAAGTTTATTTTCAATGAGTATTTATGCCATTCTTCTTTATAGAAACAATAACTTTATATTTTAATAATAGGATTTTCATTCTCAATAAGTCAAACATTTAATGTCCTATCAAATTTTAGTTTCCTTTTTAATAGCATAAACTACATAACATGCATAGTATAAGGGAAAATATTTTTACTCTCATATATTCAGACACACTTTCAAATGTTTTCAAATACACTTTTCAGGGAAATATGAATTGCACAGAATATAAATATCCCTGATTACAACTCAGAACTCATCTAAACCCTTAAAGGGAGGGGAAGGTACATAGAGAAAATGTTGCACTCTGTACCGAACCTTAAATCAGACTAAGTGTTTGCAAGTGTTTGTGTTCATATTGGCTTTCATAAATCTGATGCCACATTTATCATTGCAGCTATTTTTTGGGTGTTCCTAATGCTAGATTGCACCATACATAAAAGAAGGAAGTAGATTTCTAATAAGCAGCCTCTGAGTAAGGACTGAGAGCAAAACAGTTGCCTGCCCACTCAAATGAGGGCTGGAAGGGAGGTGTGGTGTTTTCTGGGATGGGAAATGGCTTCAGCAGAGAGACCCTCCTCATCACTGCTGAACTTCAGGTGCTGAGGGGTTGGCACTGGCTTTCATAAGCTTTCTGAACCAGTGACATGTGCCATGTTCATCAGCAGGAAACAGCCATAAGTCACACAAGTGGTTTGTTTTTGTTGTTATTTAGGAGTTTATAGGAGTTGTTGCTTGCTGAACAAACAAGCTTTATTGTTTGAGCTACTAGTGGAGGTAATGCTCTCAAAGGTGCACACTTAATTCCAAAGGCTTTTTGCTACAGACAGTGACCTTAAAATTGCACATGCCCTCCTTCAGTGTTGACAACATACAGTTAAAGGGTTGCATATGGAAACCTAACTGAAGATCTTTTCCTTTTGATATCTGCTCAGGATTTCCACTGATGCCAAGTAAAATTGCATCTATCCTGTAACCAAAACAAAGCAGGCTGCACAGGCTAACAAATAATTATACAATTTATAAAGGAAGGCAGATTTCTGAAAAATCTGGGGGTTTTCCCCCATTATTTCCTTCTATATCTTTTGGCAAAGTGCACTTGGTTCTTCATGAAACAAATATTCTTTTCTTTAGTGCTCATGATTGACTAGAAGAGCCATCACTGCCAGGTGTGTGAGTCTGGGTTGTGGGAAGATTAGCAGCAGGGTAATGAATCAGGGCTTTACATCTGTGGGATAAAACATGCCATCCAGCTGAATGCAACTAGTGTGTTGTTGTTCTGTTTTATAGCATTCTACCAAACCCCTGTGCTTAAGAAAGAAAGAGATTTTAGTAATCTCCAAAAAGTAGGGATGGGAAAACTCAATGTTGCTTTGCTTTCAACAAAGCAACTATTTCAACTGAAAACTATTTTCACCAGGTAAGTTTTGTAAAACCCTTTCTTGGTTCATGATCTTTTTCACTTCTAAATATGAATCCTAGGTAAAGCTTTTTTAATATGGTAAGAAAGCATTTACTTTTTCTCCTAGACTTCATAAGGGAATAGTGTAAAAACAAACCCCAAACAAACCTTTATATTTTCATAAAAGCTAGATTAAATTAAAGCTTCAAAAGTTTTGAGTTCTGCTCAGAAATTCAGATTTTTATTTACATTGCTGCTTTGTCACCTTGGAAACACTACTCTATGCAGAATAGCACAGTGGAAATGTGGGTCCCGATTCCAGTTTTAATTTCTCCTTTGCAAAACATCTCCCAGAACCTGCAGATGCAGAGGGAAACTTTACCTTTGAGTATTTCAATCTTTTTCTCCAACTTTGGTGTTTACATTTGTTAACATTTCTGGTTAACAAAAGGGAAAAAATGACCTTGAAATGTACATGTACATCTTGCTCCCCAGTCACCTTCCTGTAATATAACAAAAGCCTTTCCCCATAAGGCAACAAACTACACTACATGAGCAATACAGGCTCTTGTTGCTGATACTGAAGTATTAGGTCTTTCCTGAGACACTGATGTAAGGGAATAGAGAGAGAGACACATATTTCTGCAAAGCAATAATTCAGCCCAGAATTTTAATATAAAGAACACCAAGGCAGTATCCTGTTATTTGAATTTTAATGACTGTATCTTTTTTATCCTGTCAGTTGTAGCAAGGATGTGAGAGGTTTCATGAAACATTAATGGTTCTAACTGCAGTCCTCTCCATTTCCTTTTTTCTCTCTTTTTTTTGTTCTCCTGATGTGATGTAAAATATGAATTTGTGCAGTGGAACTGCTGTCTGCACAGGGCCGTACTGCTTGCTTGATCTTGAGGCAGTGACTGTGGTTCCTGTTTGGGCTGGGAGCTTCCACACAGGCTGCCTAGGGAGAGGGAAAGGTATGGAGGTGCATGGAGAGGAAGATCTTGCTGATGACAGATCATAAACAATTTTCAATACAGTCCATATTTTAGGGACTTTCAAATAAAGGGCCAGCTGGGTGTTCTGCAGTAGCCTCAGGCTCATCTGTAGACTGCTGGTTGTTGGCTGTATGAACTGTTCAAAGGGAAAAGCCACAGGGAATGTCAGATCCTGTCCCCTCCTCAACCCCAGAAGCAGGACTGAGAATGGGGTAGAGAAGGACTAAACCTGAACTGTTTTCAGGGCTTGTTGGGTGCAAGAACACCAAAGAATGTGGAGGTTACTGTACATGCCAGTGGGGCTGCTGGACAAAGGCCTGAAGGATAATGAATTTCCCAACAGCCAGTCTCTCAAACCTACAACCCATGCAAGCAGTCGTTGCCATTTGACTGAGTGCTCTCACATTATAACTTCCAGGGGAGTGTTGCAAGAACATACAGGGTTCCCAAGCCAAGGGGAGAAGCCAGCTTAACACAGGTGTGGAGGCCAAGTGTTTGGAATCCAGCATGTGAGGTGCTGCAAAAGGCAAGTTCAGCACTCTGATTCACAGGATACATAATAGGAAATGTTCCTGTTTATTCAGAGGAGGCCTGATACAAACATGAACACGCATCGTGTGGTGCCATAATAAACACACATCGTGTGGTGCCATAATGAATACACAATGTGTGGTGCCATAATAGAGTGGCAATAGCAGATGTAAGGCCTGGTGTGGTTATTTTCATCCCAAGACAGTATGACCAAGGTGTTCAGTGAGAGGGTGTCACCACACCACCAAGACGTGTGTGTGTCATGCTGTCTGCCACTCCCTGGGACCAGGATATTTGCTAGCAAATCCTCTGCCTTCCATGAACATCATCCTGAGAAACAAACCCTCAAGGCTTTGGGGAGCAGAGACACCACCAGCAACTCTCAGGCTCTGTGCCTCTGTGCTCTCCTTACCTCCCCATTCCTTAGGCAGCCCCATGAGTTGGGAATAGCCTGACCTCCAACAGTTTCCCTCTTGTCATCCCTGGAAAATAGATGGCAAAATTATGGCTTACTCCTCCAGAAGCTGGAGAGCAGTTTTCTTCTCTCTGTTGGAGTTTGTGTGTGTCTGGAGGTGCTGGATGAATTGGGGATATCAGGGATACACTGAGTGAGGCTGAGGCCTTCTAATGTAAGTATATTTTAATCAAAGCAGAGATTAATGTGGAAAGGTGAACAGACAAAGCATTAGCCGCTTTGTTTTGCTTTTCAATAAGCATTCTTTCGGTTTTCTGTGGTTTTCTGCTCTGGGAGTTGTGAGGAAGGTTGGAAAGAGGCACTGGGTATACCATGGCCTGTGAGAAGGAGCTTGGGATTTTGTACAGTAAATAAAGCAACGTTTAGTAACAGCACTGGTGTCTAGCACTGAGTTTGATTAGCACAGGCACTCTGAACAGCTGGAGCAACAAATGGTGTGGCAATGCAGTGTGCTGTTCAGCCATGGACCAGAGAAGTCTGCTGCTGTCCACGGAGCCAGACTGATAAATGCAGGTGTTAACAGGCCTGATGTGTACTTAGATTTCATTAGAATGATCTAGTTTGGAATTAGCTTGCAAATGAATAATCAAGTTACATTCTCTGTGGAACAGACTTGACTGCTAGTATACTGCAGAGCTTTGATAAGAAGAACTGCAGAAAAAGCAAGGGCCAAAGAAAGTCAATGTGAAATAAAATTCAGTTCACTCTGACTATGCTAATTAAGGGTGCTTACACATTTCACTGCGATTAACTGAGAAGCAGTGGCAGAGCTCAATATATGTGGGAGTTCATTTGGTTGTCTGTAGTTCTACTTTTTTGTTTAACGAATGATTCTTGATTCAAATGGAAATCTCTAATTGCAAAATGATCCCAAATGCGGCATGTCACAACAAATATATACATTCTGTTACAAAAAGAAAAACTTTGTCTGTTTATATTATTTTCACTATTGTCCCAGGCTTTCTTAGTTCTTCCATTTTCCTTCATTCAGCCTAAAATTCACAGTATGTCTGTCTGAAACAACATCAACATCAAAATGGGATGCCTATTATCAATGAATCAGTGGCATTTACTAGTGGAATTTAAACAAATCTGCTATAATAATGGTGGATGGTTTTTTTTGAAACTTGAATTTTCTTCCTGATTGAACCACAAAAGGTTTTGGTGGAAAACAAAAAAGGTGACATTTATTCTAGCTGACATCAATGTGATTCTCTGGACTCTAGAGAGATTCTTCTTTTGGCAGATCAGGGCCAACATTAGGAGATTAAGGGTATATATGACAGGCAGTTAATAGAAGGATGTTTATGGGAGGAATGTCTGGTTTTTCCAGGGTAAAATATAGAGGATACATAGAGAATATGAAGTGTAGGAAAGGAAGGGTAAAAGAGAAAAAGCTGGATAAAAGGAAGAGGAAAACCCTGAGAAATGGAGTAGCCCAGCCTGAGGACTCCCATGCACTGCTGTTTTGAGGAGGAGACTGGATTTGCATGCAGTGTAATGAACAGTAGAGGCATCCTGTGCCTGGCTTGGTGTGTCCCCCAGTGCAGCAGCAGAAATCCCTGCCTTCAACATTAACCTGCACTCACTGAAAGCAGTACATGCAGGGGAAATGCTGCTGTTGCTGTAATATTCTTTGGGAAAACAGGAAGCACTTGTAATGGAAAATGTGCAATATGAGTGATAAAGAGGGTCACTGAGGTTCAGTCCTGCAGAAAAACGACCTTCATTTGTTTTCTAAATATGAAGCAGGAGGGAGATAATATTTCCCCTGTGTCAAATCTGATTGTTCTAGAACTAATGAGAAAACTCCAAAGTTGGGGTAATGCATTAAAAGGAAGGACATGACAGCCGAAGAATAGAACACAGACTAAGAATGCTTCCTATCTCATTTATTAAGTGCTATTTATAGTTTCAGCTAAGAATATACATGCGAGGCCTGATCATATATAGAAAATCACATCTCACTAAAAAATTGGTTTTCTGATTCTATTTAGGACTTTATTAATAACTGACAGATTTATCACAATATACATTAATTACATATAGAACTACATTTGCATAACACCACAGCTGTCGTTTAAAGAAAAACACACTTGGATGTTTGGTAGATCTAAGCATTTTGTTTGAATTTCAGAAAATGTGCCTGTTAGAAGATTTAAGTAGACCATGAAATAAGACAATTTCTCTGCTGTTTTTCCCTGTGTAATGCATTCAGCACAGGTGATGAGAAGACACCAAGTACCAAAGGAGTTATATTCTTATTGCCCTGTGGTTGCTGGGCTGTCTGTTTTCTCCACTTGGCTTAAAATTCCCTGGAAAGGTACTACTCAATGTGGTATAGGTTGTATGTTCAGAATGTTCAACCCATGTAGAGGATTTTGGGTGGTTCTACTTTGTTGTTTTTTTTTTTTTATTTATTTTTTTTATTTTTTGTCCTACTACTGTCCTCAAACACGAAAATAATGATATATATGTATATAAAATTCATTTTTCATAGTGATGAAAATTACTTTGTCATTACTACATAAACCTGTGAGTTAATGTCCTGCCAGATGTGTAATATTTTAAATAATAGCTGGCTGTGGAGGCAGGAGGTGTCATTTGCCTCAGGACAGACAGACAGAGCAGAGCTCCAGGTGTGCTCACTATGAACCATTCCCAAGCTCATTTTAGATGCAGTGGGATGCCACATCCTGCATCTGTCACACTGCTTTGCAGCACTGCTGATGAAGCCAGGGCTTGCTTCCCAGATCACTGCCATGGCTTTATGTCTGTGTGGTGGAGCTCCTACTTTTTCCTGAGTTAGTGTGCTCAAATGTTGACTTTTCAGAAATTCCTGGCATGTAAATAAGTGCAAGAGTAGCAAAAAAACAGCAAGTGTTGAATACATTGGTTGCTTCCAACTCAGCTGCTGACTATGCAATGCTGTTGTTTCTGACATACTGCTGTCTTGCATAATACTTTTGTATTTTTCTTTTCTTTGCACTGAGAACAAGTTATTGTGCTTATGGGCCCGTGTGTAACTGGAGCCTCATTCACCACTGCACAAAGCACTGTCCCCAGAGACTCTGAGATGAGCATTAGGTTTCAGACAGGTTTCGAGTATGTGTGGGGATCCATCATCTTCACACAGCTACTGTTCTCCGTAACAAATTCGAGTTAAGTACTTGCCCTTAAGTGTTTCCATTGCTGAAGATCCAATTTCCAGAAAGTCAGCTGTCCATTAAATACTAGTAGCACAGTTTTTTTGTCTCATATCCCTTGTTCAATTTCCAGTGAGATAACTGACTTCAGCTGAGTTGCTCCAGGTATTAATCAGTGCGATAGAAGGCAGAATTTGTCCCTTTCCTTTTCAGCCAAATGGTGTGCTTTCGTTTCTGGAAAACTATAATCTTCCCTCTTTCTGGCTTGTTTGATGCCTACTAGAATCCCCCGAAATCTACAACAGAGATGAAATAATCCACATTACTTGCTGCCTAAGTGATGTAATATCACACCTTTAAATACTTGCACTGCTGTCCAGCTTGCTATTTCAACAATTTGTTGTTTAAGTACTTTAAATACTGCTGTTTAAAAACTGAAATACCAGTAAAACTGATGCTTAAAAAACACATGTAGGGATATACATGTAGGGATATATCTTTGAGGTGCTATCCTCAAAGACTGAACGCCTTTGCTCCTGTTTGTCTCTTGCCTTTTACTTTTGCTTTCTAAGCAATGTGCTTTTCTGTCCAACCCTTGCACATTATTCATCCTTCTCACTTCATTTTCAAGGTCTTGTCCTGGCCTTGGAATTCTCCCACGGATCAGAACAGTCTGCCACCACTTTTTCCTCTAAGACCATTAGTGCTAATTCAGTACCCTATTTCCACTGCTGATCAAAACTTCAAAGCTTTTTTTCCAACTTGTCTATCTCATATTAACCTGAAAATCTAACTATCAAATGGCAGCTTTCTTTTGAGTCAGCTGGTAGAAATTGATCTAGTAGGCTGGAACTGGGAAAGTATGGTGCCTGGTGGTCTGGGCATGTGCATTGTGCATTCCTTTGCACTAATCCAAAAGAAATGGGATGAATACAGAGCTCCTGAAAGTGAGATATGATTTGGGTCCCAAGTAACATGCTCTCCAGGTGTGTTCCACATCAGAATGTGGAATATTTCATGCTGCACTCCCTGGGGCTGCCTGGCACTGTAAACAGGCAGCAGTTGTATGCCTGAATTTATGCCAGAAGCAGGTTAACTGTAAGGAAAGATGAGATTTAACCCAGTTAATCCCTGAAGCAGCAGCTCTTGCTTTCTTAAAACCAAAATTAGCTGTGCATAAGAAGTAATCTCTGTGCTAAAGATGATCTATATATTGACTATAAGTGATGATAAGCCTTGTGAATATATGGCAGAGTGCCAGGGTGACACCAGCCTGTCCTTGCCCTAGGAATCAGGAGGGTTGGCAGAACACGGTGCAGGGCAGATATTTGCTCTTGTCATGTGCACAAGAGCCACCCATCATCCCACATATTCTTATTTTCTAATGCCTCTCCTACAGTGAATGGAAATGACTCTGCCTTCCTCACCAAGTAACCAGGTGTGCAAACATGTCCCTGGACAAAGCAAGGAAAAAAATTAAAATCCTGATAGAGTCCGTGTAATGATGCAATGCGGTCAATTAATGAAACCACATGAATTCCTGGCTTTGCCTAATACTCACCCAAATTTCACAGATGTTCACAGCAGCAAAATTTCCTTAATCTGGGTTCAGATTAGGGTTTAAGTTCCCCCACCCTATGAATTTTCTCACTTCAGAGACAGCTATTGGAGAAGATCAGGTATTTTTTAATTGCTTTTTACTAAAGGTTTTGGGGTGCAGAAAAATAACCTATAAACACTTCTGCCTACTTCTTTATTTTTTCAGTCATTTAAACAGCTATTCTTAGGTTCAAGCAAACAAAGCTTTCCTGTTTTCCATAGCTGCATAATTAAACTGTAAGAACTTTGACATTTCAAAGAATGTGCAGTTCCTAGCCTTTGCTAGTATCTACATATTTCTCTCTAGATTTCTGGCCTGATATTTACACTTAATGAATGAACATGAACTCAGACTCTTGAGGTCTGATCAGTTTTTTTGTGATTGACTAAGCCACAGAGGATAAACTTTTAGGTATCGTTTCCTTTATTAATATCTAGTCTGCTCCAGGCTGCAGTAGTGAAGAATTTGCTGGATCCCTTAGAAATTGTGAACTGTTCAGGATTTGGGCCTCTTGCCTGCAATAGCAAGCAGGAAAATTTTCCATTCTGGTATTGTCTGCCATGCTTCAAACTGTGTGCAAATTTTACAAAGGTGTAAATTTTGTTATACCACCACACTTTGTAGCCTTGTGAGGGCCATGGGTGAAAAACCAATGAGACAAATATGGTCGTTTCTAGGTCCATACAATGAACAAAATCACAGTTGTGTCCTTGGTTGTACATCTCACAATGTGTGGTTTTATTGGTGGATGACTGAGAAATTGAGAAACTTACTTGTGATGACCCCTCTAGCTTTTTTCATGGTAGTATAAAGGCTAGTACTGCTACCCTAAGGCATGTGGTGCAAAAAAATCACGTTCCCCCAGTCTGTTGAAAATGCAAAGAAAAAAAGAGTGTAGTCTTCCTTCCTCCCTCCCTCCCTTCCTCCCTCCCTTCCTTCCTTCTTCCCTTCCTTCCTCCCTTCCATTGCATGATGAAATTCAATCCCCAGTTACCCAGTGGGAAAGAAGATATTGTGTAAGTTAGGGCAAGGATCCAATGAGATACCACCCCGACTGCAAAACCCTGGGTAGTAATTATATAAAATTCTGGGTATTAATTATTTAAGATATTGCACTTCCTGGTTAAACTTGGGTTCAACATGTGTAGGTGAGAAAGGTGAATTACCTCAGCTTTTATTGATCTGTTTACTTAGGCAGCACTCCTTGCCTCACAGATCACCTCCTGGATCTCTGATATGATCTGTTCCACTCAGAATAAAAACAGCCTCCTAGAGGCTGCTCCTGTAGCTGTGGGTCTGCAAGGAACAGAGGTGATTGACACTAACTTCAGTTATATTTGGACCTAGCACAGGAAGAGCTGCAGAAAATCCATGGAATGCCAGGCTTTGAAATACTGGGTAGTACTGGCTGGTGAAGCTAATGAAGAGGTGCAGACTGTACTTGTTAGAGGAAATATTTTTTCCATGGCAGAAAAATTCCCTTTGGAGGCATTAGAAAATCATCCCCTCGGAGACTTCACTGCAGCTACAAGCACCATCTCCTCCATCTGGACACCTGTGGGCTCTGTCCTGCTGCATTCCAGACAGTTTTCTGTGGCTCCACACCAGCTCAGCTGTTGGCATGAGCAGAAGGGAGCTGCTCAGCAGCAGCTGGCAAGGGCATCCCAGCAGCCCAGATCTAACCTGCTACCAGACACGGAGCCCACTGATCCAGAAAGTGTTGTCATTTTCAAGGTTAAGTGCATAATCTGGAGATGTTATGTGGGACAGCCATTCCTGTGTTCACAGAGTGTGTGCCTAATAAGTATTTAGCTTTACTAAATATGGACAACTTTTCTTCAGTAAGTAATCCTGAATGGATGGAGTGATGAAAATGTTATTTATGGATAAGAAACAATGGATAAGTGTTTGACAATAAGCCTCCGTGTGTGTGTGTGGGTGTCTAGATGCTGGTGTTAAATTATCAGTGAAAACAGTCCTTTAATAAATATGTGAGGGTATTTCATTGAGATCACGTGTGATTTCATACCCTGGTAGATCCACAAAAGTCAATGGAGTGGTCTATGCTACTAGAATAAAACCAAAACATTAAACTTAATCTACTCATAAAGTCAGGGGAAAAATGCTAACTAGTTCTCTTTGGTCTCTGTATGTGAAAACCTTCTGTCTGCCCTGTAAAGACATACACACAGACTCTTCCAGGGCAGAAAAACTGGAATTAAAAATAGGAATAAACTATTGTTGAACAGAAAACTGCCCACGTTGTGTTTCTGAATATATCTTAATCTTTGACTATGTGGACAACTCTCAAGAGTGGTTCAGTTTTGGGTTTGTTAGTCTTCCAGGAAGAAATTGTCACCATCTGCAAAGGCAACAAAAAGTCTTACAGAATATTTATAAGAGTATGTTTTTGGTTTACTGTATAATTCTGATAAAATCATGTTCTTATTAGCACACAGAAGTTTTTGTAGGTAGGAGGTGGCATCATAAAACCTTTTCATGAGAATTAGGTGAAGGTATTTGGTAGAATCAGTAATTCATTCTTAAATACAACAGAGAATAATTCACTTTTGATCATTCAACCAACAATCTGGGTTTTAGGGGTTTTTTTGAGTAAAATAGATGAAATCTTACATCTGGATGTTTTCAAAACATCATTAGATCTGCTTTTATTTTTTCCCTGTATCATCTTAGAACATGCTCTAGGACTAACAGCACAGGCTAATCATGAACAAGATGCACATACAGTGATGAATTCAGTCAAAAAGGGTTATCAGCTGGTCACTGCTAAATTCGGATTGCACTAAAATGGAAATTCTTCAAGTGTGTCACAATTTCATTGTTCTTCATAAAGCAGTGAAGTAGCAGAGTGTCCAGTGAAAAATCTTTGCTTTACCCTTGTGTAACTAAGAATTCTGAATGAAGGAAAAATTCCTGTGCAGCGAAACTAACAACATTTTCACATGTTGAGACAGAGCTCTAATACAATTATCCTTAAAAACGTGTCATAATATTTGCAACACAGACATTCATTTCTGTAGTCTTTTAGAGAGGTTATAAGAAATAAACTTAGAAACCTCATGATCCTTTACTTTCTTTATGAATCTATCGCAGGTAATAATTTTTCTCCCAACAATAGATGGTAATTTTGTTATGGCTGCAGAAATTTCTGTATGAATGTGCTAACAGGCATAATTCTCTAATAGCATGATAGATCCATAATAGATTTAGTTAATCTTCTGTTACACTGTCTCTGAGCTGTGCTCATTAATTATAGTGAAACAGCACAGGATTATATGTCTGGCACTACACTACTGCTGCTGCTGGGATCTGGCCTCATGTAGGGGCTGCCCCAGAGTCAGGGGAAGGCAAATCACAGCTCCCATTAATGTGGCTGCACAAAACCTGTGCCAAACAGCTGCTGCTGTCATGGGGGCTTCGGAGAGTTGGGATGCTTTGTGTTCTGGCTCAGTGGGGTAGAGGGGAATGACCCCTCAGGTCCCTGCCCCAAGGGACACACAACATAAAGAGCACAAGAAAATGGGCAGAAGCAGGATGGGAGGATCGGTGCTCTGAGGGTAATTAGATTTCCTGACAAAAAAATGCCAGTATTTCAGACTGTCCTTCAAATTTTAAAGGGTAATGTTTGACTTAAAAGGAATTACTAAAAATTGCTAAGAAATACAGAAATATTTAATTTCTTAACATTTTAAATGCAAACAAGCAATAAAAAAATCTCAGTATCATAAATTGGCTTAGGCTGGGGATATGGTTTATGGAAATATTTCCAGTTACCTTTGTTCAAAATCCTCCTGAGCACCAGCTCACTCTCAAGTATCAGCATTGCCATGTTTTAATACCAAATCTGCCTTTCTTGCTAAGATTTTTCAGACAACTTGCACATATAAATTTCAACCAGCATTCTCTACAGGACTTTTATAAAATACTACTGAGATCAATTTAAAATAACATTTCCAATGAAATTTTAAGCTTCCTAAAATTATTTTCAAAAAATGCTTCTCATATACAATCATGTTATTAAATTGTTGTCCATATCATAAAAGGGAAGACAACAAAATTGCTGTTAAATGAAAATATAGAACAATTTTATACTCATTAAAGAACAGGATGGCAGAAAAGGGATTGCCATATGACACATCACTTTTAATTTCTACAAAAATATATCTACTGCATATTTTTGTTTGTGTGCTTCCTAAGCTTTGAAATTCTCCAGGCTGGCTTTGTCTCCAGAAATGCAGGAGTCAGGATCACTGAAATGGAGATGGGGAGAAGTGTGTGGGAAGCAGGTGGATGTAAAGAAGGAACATCCCCTAATATCCCCCAGCATAAAGAGATCATTGGAAATAGTAAATGACTTTGCTCTCCCTTTTTAGTTCCCTCTTCCTTATTTTGCTGCCATCCTCTATCCATCCTCCCAGCTGCCAGACAGTTACACCTACTCTTAAAGAAAAGTTTTTACATCTCTCCTCTGGCCTTCCCAAGCAGTCACAACCCCCTTGGACAAGAGGCACTGCTGCAAAGCTTGTGACACATGCCAGAATTGTGTGCCAGGGTAGAGCTCAACACTCTGGCTAAGTGGTGCTGCTGAGGTGATCCTGCCTTGGAGGAGATGAGGCTGGGGGTCTGAGCAGCTGATAGAAACTTCCCAGAGGTAAAATAAGGTACTAATGGAATTCTGGGGTGAATGAACCCCAGATAAGGAGGTTAATTAACAGGGTAGCAGTTAGAAATGGAATGTGACATGGTTACTGAGGACTTACCATGGTCTTGTATTGTGTCAGAGACAGCTCTGCATATCAGGAGATGGGATTCCAAACCAGTAACTCATTTAGGGTTCACTCTCATCAGCAGGAAATAACTGTTTGATTAGTTTCAGTGGTGAGAAATCATTTAGGTGACAGTGATTACAAGTGGGTAGGAAAAGAAGGAGTGAGAACAGCAGGACTAGATATAAAAGTCCTCACAAAGAAAATTTTAGGAAGTGGTTAATAACTTGGGTTACTGAGGTAATTTTGGGGATTGGAAGGTACCAAATGCTAAACCAAACCAAACCAAACCAAAAAAATCACAGAAGTTGTTCTGAGGGGTTAGGCTGGAAGAAAATCAGTGACTTCTCTGATGAAAGGGCAAGTGCAACAATAGTAAGAAGGACTGTGGCTCCATAACTCCAGGAATTTAGAAAAAACTGGACAATAAGCAAAAGAATAAACAAGGTAAAAATGACCCAAATATCAATAAGACACAAGGTTAAGGATGATTGGCATGGACATTTGAAAGAAAGCTGGAAATGCTGAGGCCCAAAATTAATTACCAGAACATAAAAACTGAGTAGAGGGCTGGCATCCTCACAGAGGAGATCTCCATGCAGGAACAGCAGCCAGGAAGGACTGAGATGAAGAACCTGTAGGATTGAAGAGACAGGGCATGAGGATTTTCATCAGACTGAGGAAGGATTCCTTCTTGCCCCTTGCTGTAGCCAAAGATCCCCGCTGCAAAGAACCAGTCTGTGCCCCCCTGGCCTGGAGATTCAGCCTGGCTCAGCGGGTGCCTCCGAGCACTCTGTGTGCAGCAGCCAAACTCTCCCTGCCCTGGGCCCTCTCCTCCAGCCAAACAACAGTTTTCACAACAGTAGAATGTTTGAGAGTTCTGCTTCTCTTTCAAACGTGACCTAAATTGTTTTCCAGGTTTGGGAGCTGAGTGTCTGCCAGCTGTTTTGCATAAGCATTATCTCTTTAGGATAAAAAAAAGAATTGGGAAAATGATAAATCTTAGTTGTAAAAAAATACAAGAAAAAAAAAAAATTGATTAATTTCTTCACACCAGAGGAATGGCTTGTTGAGAAGCCTGCACTAGTCATTTATTTCATCAAAACAGTATCTAGATCAGCTATATGTTTTCCAGATATCTTCAATAGAACGTGTGAGAAACTTCAATAAACCCCTATTTGTCATTAATTTTCATTTTGACAACCAAGAGACCTGTCCAGCAAAAAGTGGTTTAAGTAAAAATGCAAATATGCAAACCAGCTGAATAGGCTGAACAGGATGAATAGGTTGCAGCATTTCCAGTGAAATCATCATGATTTCTAAAACCTGTAGGCAAACTGCAATTCCTTTTTCGTGCCAAAGACATGGCTTTATACAGTGTTCTGTGAGGTCTTAGGAAGTCTCAAGAATGGTTGCCCTGCCTGGCTGAGAATCTGAGGCCAGCACACATCTTCCTAGAGAGGCTTCAGCTTGGGGCTCGTGTTTTGTAAGGAGACAATTGCCACTTCTCAACTGCTGCTAATAGAGGGGTGTGATCTGAAAGAGACCCACAGCTGCTAGTGCCCAGTAATATCAAGGGGTTTTTTTCTCTGCTAGTAAAAACAGTTATTCTCACAATAAGATGCAGTGCTTGCCAAAGGAATAAAAAATGGCAGTTTTTACCTTAATGGGAGCAATTTGAGAAACTGGAGTGATTTTAGGAACACACTCCAACACGGCCGGGAATGCATTAAAGGTGTTGGTGTCTGACTTTGTTGAAAATGAGCAGGGCTGGCAATAGCAGTAGCCAAGTGGAAGTGAGTGCTTCCTAAAGAGCTCAAGCACACCAGCACCAGCAAACCTCGAGCAGGCTCTGAACAGTTGCTGCAGTCTGAACAAGGAGACTTTAGGATAGTGTTGCATTTGTCCTTTCTAAGAGTTAATTTTTAATAAATCGACTTCAAAGATTCATTCATGTCAACTCATACATGTATCTTTGCCATTCCCATCAGGCTCTGTCATTCCATGTGTCAATAAATATTGTTTGCCCTGGTGCTTGTGTGACAGCCCTGGTGAGTCAACAGCAGCACAGGGTTGGGACTGGGTTGATGTTTATCTGTGAATTATTGGAGTCATATCTGGCAGAAAATCACATTTTGGTTGCTGCAGAGAAGATGAGCTGGTGTCCTGGAGATATTGTTGAAACTGCTGGGAGTGCATTGTGCAGTATTCCTTCAATTTCCCTGCACAGAGAGTGCCTGGTACTGCACGAATCTCAGCAACATCACAAAGAGTGAATGCCAGGAAACTGTGGCTTCTTTTTCTCCAGCACGGGCACTGCCTAAGCAGTAGCTTTGAGTCCCTTTCACCGTCCTTGTCATGAAATGGAAACCTCCTTTTTCTGCCTTCTGCCCATTTGTTACCGTGGCAGGTGACTCTCCAGATGCCCCTCCCTGTCCCACCCTTCTTGTGCCCGGCTCAGCAGCACAGCCGTGGCTACAGGGGTGAGCATTGCCTGCACAGATATGTGAGCTGAATTCTGCTATTACAGAGTTATTATGAATGGTTAAAACAACACATCATCTCTAAAGTACAGAACCAGTACATTTTAGAATCCATTAGCCCCTTAAAAATAATTGGATATCTTCTCATCTCTGTTAATTTGCAGCCTTTGGTAATTCACACTGGGTGATCTAATCATTAGTGCAAATTATATTTAAGAAGTAGAACTTAAATATATTCTGTTCTACAAAACCTTCCAAGTATGGTAGGAAAACAATTGTGCTGCCAGTTACTTGATTTGTGTGGTATTATATTAAAGAAACCCTGGTAGAATTTAATTTGGTGCTCTGGGTTTATGGTGTGTCACAGTTTAAGTTATCCTCAAAGAAGTAAAATTTAATTATAAGCGAAACACTAAAACAAGTATTTTTAAAAAATATTGTCCAAAAAAATTACTGATTTTCTTTTACTCTTCCAATATCTTGCTGGAAAGAAGAAACCATTTCTTTCTGATTTTTTCAGAGTGGAATAATAAACACACAGACAGACTTGCAACACTATTGTTAAGGACTGTAGAATTATTGTCTCAAAGAGCTCCACAATTGCTACAGTAAAAAAAATTCTTGCAGCTCTGGTGCTAGTATAATTTCTCTTTTTTGCCATACAAATAAATAGGTTTTTAGCTACAGAGTACATGTAATAAAGGTGTTGTCAGATCAGAAAAGAGGGGTTCTCATTAACTGATTCTGAAAATAAAAGTTGATGTTTCTCCAATGGATACAATCAGAAGAATGCTTCTGCAGCTTTAAAAGCAGAGTGCTAATAGAGAGAAAGGAAACTGAAGTTACAAAAGAAGCTGAAGGAAAATAAGATATCAGAGAGTGTTCTTGTAGATATGGGGCTGACATAAGGACAAAAAGTGTATCTACAAATCTTTACTTCTCTGTGTGAACCATTTAATGTAGGATCTCAAGCAAGGCTGGTGATAATAAAGCGTAAATTCATAACATATTTCTTCAAAGTAGCAGACAGAAAATGATGGACAAAAAAAAGTAGTACTGATTTTTCCAAATTTTTTGTTTGTTAGTGGTTTGATAACTCTAGGTCAGAGTTAGGGCAGGAAGGGAGGCTACAAATTAAATCTGCAGCATTTAGGATGCAAATCTCTACTCTGTGCTACAAAGAGTAAGAAGACAATTTTCTTAAGTAATGAAACTGGCGCAGCAGTGCAAATTCTTCTCTGTTCCTTGTCCTTCTGTTATTTATCAGGGAAATTAACAGCTGTATTTACAGCCTCTGAAGAACTCGGCTGAGGAGGAGTCCTTGGAGACTGCAGAAAGACTCCTGAAGGATACATCTCACACAACCACTCAACTGTTAACTCAAAGGAAATAAGACATGAAATGAGAGCAGATTATGGGCACAACATCAGCATGGCAGCATCTGCAAGAGTATCTGCCACTGCTGCTGGGATGTGAGACCCGGCACGTCAGACATCTCTGTCACGGTGGGTGGGTGCACCAGCTCCCGCATGCTGCTGCCAGCTTCACAATTGTCACATTCCTCTCTTCTTCATGTTTCAAGACTAAAGGTTTTTTTTGTTTTTTTTTTGTTTTTTTTTTTTTTTTTTCACAGCCTTCTAAAAATGTAGTATGGAGAATCTAAGTCAGTTAAGTGTTTGCTATTTCTGTATCATGGGTAAATAATTACTGATTATTTAAGGTACAGCAGGGGTCACTGTAGGTCGCAGGGTTGGCAGGAGAAGGAGGGCACTGGTGACAGCAAATATCAGTCTTTTTCACATAGAAGAAATTAAATAATTCACAAGAAGACCCACTACAAATTAACCAATGAACAGATGTACCTTACCAATCCTGAGTTTCTGTCTCTGGGAGAGCAATCTTTGCTTAATTCATTTGCTGCAGTGTAGAGTCTGAGGCTGCCCCTCACCACTGTCCCAAGAATTTACACAGCAAGTGCTTGCTTTTCCTCTCGAACTCAGTAGGAATCAGGTATTGGGCCTTCCCAGCTTGAATCTATCTGTAAGGTGAAATGTCTTCCAGGATACTTCAGGGAATTTCACAGAATCACAGAATATCCTGAATTGGAAGGGACACACAAGAATCCATAAAATAAGAGGAAGGCAACCCTGCTTTTAGTAGCAATAGTCAATTGGCAGATTAAATCTATGGTAGCTATGGGAAGCTGGCCCTTATAAGGAGCATTTATAGCCCTTTTAACCTGTTTCAGAGGAAGCTCTGTGCTGGCACAAGAGTGATTGCTTTAAAGGTGTTGCAAGCAGGTGTCTCTATAAAGTGGGCAGGGAGATCAGCAAATGAGTGGGAACTATTGAAGGGACCACATAAATTTTGTGCTGACCTCTACTAAAGAATCACCTTCAGAAAAAATTAAGTTTTGTCATATAGCCCAGTGGGAAAAAAAAAAAAAAAAAAAAAAAAAGGATGAATTTGCCAAGTCAGAGACTGTTAGAGACCGGGAAACTCTGGTATACTGGACAAAATCATACATGTTTATTCACACAGGCATGGGGGAGCAAATCTCATCAGCTTATGTGTCATCAGCTAGTATGTCTCTTAGAATAGTTGTATTAGAAGATTGTAGAGTTCAGCAGCTGATTGTTAGCACTAAATCTGCTTTTGCCAGCCATGGTAAGTCTGACATAATTGTGTCGGACAAGAAGCTCCCATTTTATGAGCATATGCTTAAGCCATTGCAATGAATTATGGCACAGCATATCCCCATTATCCTCAGTCTAACTTGTTGATTGAAAACAAAATAATAAAGTGTCTACTCAAATGACAATGGAGGTCAGTCTCTGACCCATATTTAATGTTGTTAAATTACCTAATGACATCAGTGGAGCGAGGGTTGTCATCTGCTGACATCTTGTTCAATGGAAAACTGAAAACTGGCTTGTCTGGGATGCTACAAGTGTCTGTTGGAGTCAGAGGGTGCTTGTAGGCATGCAGAGCGATAGATAAGACAAAACAAAAATACCCAGTGTGATTTGAGGGCCCAGAAGGTGCAGCTGTGTCATGAAAATGAAGCTGTGCACGTCTGTGCTGGGAAGATGCGGCTGCAAGCAGCACGGTTGCCAAAACACGTAGCCTCATCTAACTGTGTGTGTCATCGCCCAGGAGAGTGCTGGGGAGAGCCAGGTGAGCCTCTTCCAATGCCAGCAGGCAGGAGGTACAAGGAACGGGATGCCACAGAGTCAAAGACTCTGAGGGACTGCAACGAACAGGGTCTAGATCAGAACAGTCAAAATCAAAAGACAAAGAGGAACTTGTGCTTTTTTCACAGGGAGTCATTGCACCCCCAGTCTGAAAGGGATAACTGTGTGGTCCTGTGTCTGCACTTCTCTGCAAAGAGCTCCATCATGCCCAGCTCCCACCAGGTGCTTCCTCCCTCTGCCACTGGAAATTATCTTGTCATTACTGGGTGATGCTGTTCCTTGCCTTCAGAGGAGTTCTTCACTGTAAAGGCTGTTTCAGCTCATAGGAAATGGCATTTTCTTCTCTTTTTGTGGAGTCTGCTTTGTGCAATGGGGAATCAAACATTGAATTTAATCAAAATATGTATTCTCTTGGATATGGTGGCTAGTCCGATATATTTAACCATGGCACCATTTCCTTTTCTGCTCCTCCATTCTCCCTAGAAAGGGAAAGGAGACTCTCAGGCCTGTCATGGATGTTGAATTGTCAGCTTATGAACTCCTTAAGGTTAGATTATTCTTTGGGTTAATTTTTTCTCCATAGCTTCATACTTTGGAATCATATGCTATATAAAATTTAGGGACAAAATTGTATCTTTAGGATGCAGTGATCATTCAGTAGATGCCTTTCTCTAAAGCAAAGCCTTCAGGGTATTCCTTGGGTCTTTTTGTTGTTTGTTTTATGTTTTTGTTTGTTTTTTTGTTTGTTGTTTTTTTTTTTTGTTTTTTTCCCTGAGCATATGTTTATTTTCAGTACCTGGAGAGACACAAAACAAGAAGGAAGGAAAGAAAGGAAATGGATGAGACAGATCTTAAGGCATACAAGCCCGTGAGGTTATTGGATGCACCAGCATGCTGCCTAGCTGTGCTAGATCACTAACACTGTCTCGATAGTGCCATTTGAGAGTTGTTCTGGGGCATCAGCTTCCTTTAAGAAATACCCCACCTCACCACTGACCTTATTTTTTGAGGATAGTGTTAGAGGATAAGCTAGAGGATAGAATGTAATGGATGGGAATCAGTTTAATCTGAGCAGTTGTGAGCATTGGATGAAGCTGTTCTGACTGCATGTTGACTTTCCAGGTAGTGTCAAGGTACAAAGTTTTGTTCAGATTTCAAAACTGCCATCAGTTCAAATTGCAGTGACAACACATCGAGTCAAGTAAGGATGTTCCAAGCCTGCCCCTTACTCATCCTGACAAAGCTGCTATTTAGCATCCCCAAATGCTGGTGTTCGTTTCTTGGTCAAATCAATCTGAGTTTCAGATGTGACAGAAATGCCATGCAGGAACTGAGATTACTAATATTTTTTGTTGCAGTTGGTTTTTCCTATTTCCCCTTCAAATCATGACTTCAGAGAAAATCTCTTTAAAAATGCAGCTGCATTCTACTTCATGCCATGGTGGTGTAGCTTCATTAGTTTAATGTTGTTCCTCCTTATTTCTGGGTTAGTATCAAAAGAATACAGCTAATTATTTTTGGAACACAGAAACAATTCTGAACAGGCCACACTTGCCTCTAGCATATACTCTCATCTCAAACTAAATGTTTTGATATCTGAAAAAGTAATTAAGAAAAAGTTCCTTTGTTATATGTCTCCATTTTATTTGTGTTTGAAAATGCTAACGGTGAAATATATCATAAAATAACTTAATTGTTCTTGGAGTCCAACAGAATATAAATAAGACAGGTTTCCTTTGCAAAATTAGGTACTTTGTTAAATTATCAATGTATTAACCAGAGATCACTGAGTTGTCTAGTAGCTATTGTGGGAGAGAGCTGAGGGTTTACGGCTTAAATAATCTACTTTCTACTAACGATGACTAATGCTCTTAGGAGGGAGAAGTAGCATTAGAGAAAAATATCTTTTTTTCTTTTATGTATAATTTTCCAATGTGTATAAATTTCTTTATAGCTCATAGTTATAAGTACTAGAGATTAAAAATATTGGGCTATAAAGTCAGATTCTTTCAAAAGTAAGACACTTTCTGGGGTGGAAGCATATGTTAGCATATTTCACAATATCAGAAAAAGGTGAACATTTTTAAAAATACAGATCTTAATTACTTGAATATTGTATTTTCATGTGCCTGTGATCTCTGGTGCCAACTGCTTGACAAACCTCACATCATATAGATGATCCCATATGTAATATAATTGGTTTCAAGAACAAACTGCCCACACAGGGATTAAACGTGCTCTGTTCTCTTTTGGAAGAGGCCCCACATTGCAGAGATGATGGTTTTGGTCCAACAGTGAAGTTTTTTGCTCATGCCTTCAGCCCACAAACAACCCCCTACTCACAAGTGTAACTAATATCAAATACTTGCTTTAGGTTTCTTGTTTTGAGGCCTACTCCAAAAATATCTTCCAGCAACCACTAATTTGGGTCTCTCTCTTCAATCCAGTCCACAGTTAATAAATCTCCAAGCAATTTTGGTTGTTTGCTTCTCTTTGAGACATGTCAAGATATTGCCAGGGAGAAAAGGTCCACTCTGAAGGGTTCTGTGGTCCTGTGAGCATCATTTCCCCCAGCACTCCTGAGAGGTCCTTAGTGCTCCAGTGTGTGCTCAGGGGTAGCACACTCATAGGATAGCACAGTGTTATCCAGCCTCCCCTTCCCCTCCAAGACTTTAAACTCTGCATTCCCCCCTCCAGACTTTCAGTCTGCACCCCTTTGGGTTCTTCAGACCTCTCTAAGGAGCTGAATTGGTGAGGGACCTTGTGTTTTCCTCTCATCTGCTGCTGGATGGCATCCTATTGCTCACCTTCACTAGGAAGTGACATTAGATGTCACTTCTTTGCTTATTACAAGGTGACTAGGATGTGGAAATCACCCTCACCGAGCATGTGGGGGAGTGACAATCACAGAGAGCTGCTTAGTCCTGATGTGGGATCCTGTAAAGCAAAAGAAAACAAAAGATTTAACCTGGGGGAACTTATGTAGTGTGGCTTAAGGAATGCGTGAAGGCTTCAGGGCACAGAGGGGAAAACTGTCAGGCTGCCAATAATGGAGTTACAAGAATAAGAAATGATGAGCCTGATATGACAGAGAAAGCTTGTATATACATTTCAGCTTTGAGTTATTGGACAGCAGAAATTTCTAATAGCTTTTGGCTTTTTCCATTAGCAGGTTTTCAATGCAGCACTCGGACAACAAGTGGTTAAGCCAGCAGTGCAATGAATACTTTTCAGGCTACAGATGAGAATCTTCATCTTTCCAGGACAGAGAGCCTCCTGCACTGAGAGGAACCGTGGGATCTAAAAATAACAAATGCTTTGTTCCCTGCTGTTCTTGGTGGGAGTCAACAAGGAAAAGCTCTTCTACTTTGCCTAAAAACGGGTAGCAGGTCTCACAGTTGTCTGGGGAGAGGAGAAGGGAGAGAAAAGAAGATGGCATTTGCATTTTAACTACAGACAGGGGAAACAGATGTTGGCATAGTTGAGGACTCAGAAGTACAGAGGCTGTTCAGGCAGAGTTGCTGTGGTTTTCAGTTTTTGTTTGGTTTTGTTTGTTTGTTTGTTTTGGATTTTTGGTTTTTTTTTTTTTTTTTTTTTTGTTGGTTTTTGTTTTTTGTTTGTTTTTTGTTTTTTCTGTCTTTTTTCCTCAGAGAGGAAAGAAGGGCTCTTTGTTTTGTTTTTATGTTTACTCAGAAGGGACAGCACAGGGCGGGGTGTGTGTGTGTGCAGGGAGAAGAGGGGGCTTTGAACAGGAAAAGGAACGTGAAATGTGCCCTAGGGTTTGCCCTACTGCTTCACCGACAAGAATTCATGCCTGGCTCAGGTTCTCCAGACTTTGTGTCTGAATACTTTCAGCAAGTTCAAAACAGCCTTGAGGGGTGTCAAGTGGGGTGGAGAGACTGTCACACAGAAACGACCATTTGATTAGTTTGGATACACAGGTGCCCTGAAACCTGCTGACTCTGAGCGAAGACATTAAAGTAAATTAAGATTTCTTTCCTGTTTAACTCTTGAAACCCATAGCTTTTCCTTTCCACCCTTTAATTGAGAATAAGCCAGCACACTGTTCTTTGAAATATCACTGTAATCAGCCCTCCTTTGTCCTCTGCCCCTGTTTCTGGATGGAATACAACCAGTGAAACTCTGTGGTACACCAAACCAGCTGCCAGCTACATAGCAAATTACTTTCTTACAGACTTGGGGTAAACAGAAACACATTTTAAAAAAAAATGGAATTAAGGAAAAGGCAGAAGTAATGTAATGTATTGTATAAATTCCAGAGATTAAAGAAGTTCTTTTACAGTTAGGAAGCAGCAAAAAACTATCAGTGATAAAATTAGAAGAATATTCATAGTACTACTATTAATTAATGTGTGAAATATTCTGAAGAAAGCTTTTGAATTATGTATGATAGCTCATTGCTTAACTGGAGACAAAGAAACTTGGCTTTTAATTCTGGCAAAGCCTTTATTATGCAGGTTTTTGGTAAATCACTCCCTTTCAGTTTACCCTTTAGTGTCAATGGGGAGCAGAAAAGACAGAATTCAGATGAAGCCCCAGCTCTTGGCAGGGAGGTTGGAACGAGCTGATCTTCCAGTTGCCTCGCAGCCCAAACTACTCAATGAAGAGATGAGGCAACCCCCGACACACATTTCCCTCCCAGGTAGCAAAGTCACCTCCAAGTACGAGAGAGATGCTCAGGCCCGGCCCCTCACACCTCAAGCCGCTGCTTTCGCCGGCTCCAGAAGCCCCCAAGCATCCCCGGAGAGGAGGGGCTGAAAGCACGCCTAGGGAGTGAGGCTGGACAGCGCATCACCCTCTGTGCAAAGCTCCCCTTCCCTTCCCTTCCCTTCCCTTCCCTTCCCTTCCCTTCCCTTCCCTTCCCTTCCCCTTCCCTTCCCTTCCCTTCCCTTCCCTTCCCTTCCCTTCCCTTCCCTTCCCTTCCCCTTCCCTTCCCTTCCCTTCCCTTCCCTTCCCTTCCTTCCCTTCCCTTCCCTTCCCTTCCCTTCCCTTCCCTTCCCTTCCCTTCCCTTCCCTTCCCTTCCCTTCCCTTCCCTTCCCTTCCCTTCCCTTCCCTTCCCTTCCCTTCCCTTCCCTTCCCCACAGCACATCTGTTGAATCCTGCAGGCCTGGATCTGTCTATGATCACGTTTGTGCCACGTACCAGACACGGCTGGATCTACAACTTTTAGAAGAATTCCCTGTAAGGGAGGAATCAACCACTAGCAACTCCAAAATGTGTTCATTTGTGTGACAGGGACAGCTATAAATCTGTTCTGTTCTTCCCAACTAAGCATAAAAAGCCATACTTTGCTGATTTTGTCTGGTGTTTTTGACTGGTGAAGGGTCACAAGGCTCTGAGATACACATATACAGGCATTGATTAATAACATATTCTGTAGTGTTGCATTTAAAACCCAGACAAAGTTTTCCCAGCACTTTTCATTTTCTTTTCAGTCCTATTTTTATTTACATAATTTCTCAACTCCAGTGCTTCTGGGCTCCTGTTGGAACAGAAGGTGTGTTCATCGCACTGGCGTTGGTCACCATAGTTACTGGCTGCTGCAGGGAGGAACGCTGCTTCTACTTCTGCAACTTTGGGGAAGTGAAATTAGACATATTATAACCCGAAAGCAATACACGAAAGCGAGACAATTCAGGTTGCGTTGCGCTGGTTTGCAGCGGTGTGTCTTGAATTACAACCGTCTTGCGGGTGATTCATGCGGCGGACCACTACTTGAGAACACGGTGTTGGTGATTAACATGCACGGGCAGTAACCAGAGGCAGGAGTGAGCGTGTGCTCGCTGAACAGGATGAGCTCGATGCTCCGCAGCCCCCACGGCACAGCCCCCGCAGCCAGCGCAGGGATGGTGTGCTCAGCGCAGGGATGGTGTGCTCAGCACAGGGATGGTGTGCTCAGCACAGGGATGGTGTGCTCAGCACAGGGATGGTGTGCTCACGGCAGGGATGGTGTGCTCACGGCAGGGATGGTGTGCTCAGCGCAGGGATGGTGTGCTCACGGCAGGGATGGTGTGCTCAGCGCAGGGATGGTGTGCTCAGCACAGGGATGGTGTGCTCAGCGCAGGGATGGTGTGCTCAGCGCAGGGATGGTGTGCTCAGCACAGGGATGGTGTGCTCAGCACAGGGATGGTGTGCTCAGCGCAGGGATGGTGTGCTCACGGCAGGGATGGTGTGCTCAGCGCAGGGATGGTGTGCTCAGCACAGGGATGGTGTGCTCAGCGCAGGGATGGTGTGCTCAGCGCAGGGATGGTGTGCTCAGCACAGGGATGGTGTGCTCAGCGCAGGGATGGTGTGCTCAGCGCAGGGATGGTGTGCTCAGCGCAGGGATGGTGTGCTCAGCGCAGGGATGGTGTGCTCAGCGCAGGGATGGTGTGCTCAGCACAGGGATGGTGTGCTCACGGCAGGGATGGTGTGCTCAGCACAGGTGGATGTGCTCAGCACAGGGATGGTGTGCTCACGGCAGGGATGGTGTGCTCAGCGCAGGGATGGTGTGCTCAGCACAGGGATGGTGTGCTCAGCGCAGGGATGGTGTGCTCAGCGCAGGGATGGTGTGCTCAGCACAGGGATGGTGTGCTCAGCGCAGGGATGGTGTGCTCAGCACAGGTGTGATGTGCTCAGCAAGGGATGGTGTGCTCACGGCAGGGATGGTGTGCTCAGCGCAGGGATGGTGTGCTCAGCGCAGGGATGGTGTGCTCAGCGCAGGGATGGTGTGCTCAGCACAGGGATGGTGTGCTCACGGCAGGGATGGTGTGCTCAGCGCAGGGATGGTGTGCTCAGCGCAGGGATGGTGTGCTCAGCTCACCCCGCTTAACTAGCCCGTCTTTAAAGGATTCTCGTCCCCGTTAACCCCATCTGCTGCTTTAGGGCGTGGTTTCCGTGCCACAGCAGGACAGGCAGGGCATGGGGCCGGCTGGGCAGAGGGAAGAGTGCGCTGCTGTGGTCTGTCCAGAGGTGCTGACAAATGCAGGCAGCGCTGCTGCCTCTCTTGGCGAAAATGGAAATATTCACGAAGCCTGATATTGGGGCTGTTTTTCTCTCAGCGTCCTCCTCGTTCCCCTCTGGAGCTGCGTGCTCTGAGCGAGGCGGGCGCTCAGCCTTGGGCACTGCACAGAGCTTTCATGTGCGAGTCCAGCACAGCATCAGCACGGCCCTTCCCCCGGCCACTGCTCTGATAACCCCTCCTTGCTGCTCGCTGCGTTCCAGCCTAAACTCTGGCTGCTGCCAGCGGGGTTAATCGTTGTCTGAGCTGTTCTGCAGACAGGCAAGCGGTGCCTGCTCAGAGGTGCCCAGCAGCCAGGCCACTACGAGGGGAATGGCTTTGCCTTTGTGCCGACGGTCGATGGCCACTGGCCAGGCACTGCTTCGTATTTGTTCAATTTTCCGTGGGCAAGTCTCCCCACTGATACTAGTGCTGAAGCAGAAGCGTATCTGCAGCTCTTTCTCTTCCCTAGTGACGTTTTGAACTAACAATGCTATCTTTCACTATTTTAGGAAGGAAAATCCTCTAACTGCTGCTCCTCTTACGCTGCCACGGCTGTTTTGCCAGCCTCGTAGCCAGCTCAAGAGATATCTGAGCCTGCTTCAGGCTGTGGAAAGGCAACGTGGCTTTCTGAAGTGGATTTTTTTATTAATTTGAACTTCACGTTTGAGTGGCAGGGAAAAAATTCTAAGTAGGATTAAAACTCAGTCAGGATTGCCCATCTCCTGTGGATTTGGGAACACAGTGACTATATTTTTCTTGGCAAGGAAAACAGTGACCATTTGCTTTAATTAACTTTATGAGTAAAAAATACTCATATAGAATTTCTGTCTTTTGGAAGTAACAGTTTAATCAATACCTTAAAATCTAGGAAAACTAGTTCATTCTTGCTGCCTCTTTAGGGATAAAGGGATATTTTATATGGTACAAATACTAAAGTTTGTATAAGAACACAATAACAATCTGCTCCAGGTTATCTGACTCCTGTTTTGGTATTCCCCAAAGCACCTCACTGAGTCTGGGTCTGCTTCAGTCCTATTGACAAACTACCTCCACAGAGCAACCAATTTCTGTCAGTACCTTGAGCAGAAATTTGAGAGGCTTTGCTGTGCTGTACAACTGGAACAGTGTGTATCACCAGAGCTTTTTGGAATTAGTTTCAGCTGAAACTACACACAAAATGATGAGCTCTTTTCTTCCCAAATTCAAACACTTTGAAAGCTAAGGTAAATATTTCTGGATAAAGAGAAGAATGATGAAACCTCCAGGGACACTGATACCAAGAATTATGGTGGAAAAAAAAAGAAACTGCCTTGCTCCTGATGATGCAGAACATTAAGTTTTGCTTCAGTTTTCATCATTATTGTGCTGACAGGAAGGAAAATAACCAAAATTTCTCTTCTCTTATTCATGAATTTTTTCCACAATTAAAAAGGCTTTTGAGAAAACAAAAATGCATTTAGCAATATAATACTTATCTGTAATCTTAAAAGGGTGAGGTATTAGGAAATTCCCAAACTTGAAATCACATTTTGTCATCTTTTCACCTTCTAGCCTCTCCTTAGAAGTTGTCTGTAGTCAAGTTCAAATACACATTAATGAAAAAGAAAGAATAAGCAGAACTTCAAACTTTAAGTGGCAAAATTATGTTAAAAAGCTAAGTACAAAACCGAACGCAACCTCGTTGAGATGTTTTTGGAGAGCAGACTATAGTCTCAAGGCAGTGCTGCACTGAGGTGGGGTGATGGAGGAACAGGTCCCAGTGGTGCTGCTGAGGGCACAGGCAGCTGCTCTGCTCACAGAGAAGCCCAGAGCAGATGTGAGCAGACAGAGAGGTCACCCTTGGCATCCAGTGTGAGACAAGGAAGGAAGCCTTAAATGCACTCCTTACTGAAGCTGCAGCTCTGTAATTTCAGGAGAAGCTGTTGTGGGTTTGGCAGTGAAGATTATTTTCTGTACATGTATCTTTCTATTCTTTTTGGGGTTGGCATTAACAAGCAAAGAATACTTGTTTGTTTGCTGCTAAGCTATTGCAATTTGTCTCTAAGAATTGGAAAGTTACCAGAAACTTGTGTGTACATCCCAAATGTACACAAAACAGAATCCTGTTTCCCCCAAGATCTAAGCAATTAAAGGCTATCATTTTATTGCCAATTGTTCTAGAATCATTCCTGTGCAGTTTTAAGATATCTCTGAAACCATTTAAATGGTCATTATGACCCACTGCAGAAAGCCACAGCACTGTGATACTCCACCTTCATCCTCAATGACTGGGAGTCCTTCTGCTGCTCCCATAGATCTGTCAAACATATCTGATCAATTTTTGTAACTTAATCATATCAACTTGATAGTGTTTAATGAGGCTATTTAATGTTGTCTAATGGTTTTCCAGTAATATTTTCGCCAAAGTGTCTAGATCAATGATCAAAATACACCCTTAGAAAGAATTTTGTTGGCAACTGAAATTTTGTAGTTCTCCTGTAAGACCTGATATTACCTTTTAAAAGTACCTATCTGTGCTCTGTACTACAGCATAGGATGGAACTGCAGGAAATCTCCAAACCCTTTGGTTTCAGGAGTGAAATTCTTAACCTAGAGCTGAGAATTTTTTTAATTCACATCTCTAATGTATAGTAGTGAACAAGAAAATTATACATGTGGCGAAAGAGAGGGCAATGCAGCCATGCCTTTTGTTAGCATCTAGTTTCAATGTAGAATTGATATCCATCATTTTAATCAGTGTGTGACATTGCTACAGTAGCAATATCTGGAGTATGAAATTTGTTCTTTAGCAATTTTTGTAAATATTTTGGCAAGTGTCTTCATGCCTGTTTTTATGTCCAGTTACCTTGCAGGACCTTGTGCAGTTTGGTGCCCTCTGCTGCTCCTGCTTTCTCCTCCTTCCTCTCCTCATTGTCTTGCCACTTCGGTTTTCCACTTTGCTCATTCTTTCCCAGCCTTCACGCAGCCCAAATCAGTCTTCACAACAGGAAAATAATAAAGCTGTTCCTATGACCCTGAGAAGATGCTCTGCAGGACAGCTGTGTTCCCAACCCTTTTGTGTGCTTGGTGTGTGCAGTGGCTTTAGTCTTGTCTGTTTGCCTGTGAGCTCTTCTGAACTCACACCAGCTCTTACTCTGTGCTGCACAGTGATTTTTGCATAACAGGGCCCTAGACTCATCGTGTCCCTGGGCATAACTGTAATGAATATAATAAACAAAATAACTTATCTGCTTTCTTCCACTTGGCTGAGCTTTCTTTTTCACTGTCACTTCTCCATTTGTAATACATGAAGATAGGTCTGAATGAAGAATGTGTTCTTTACTACCTTTAAATCCTTCTCTGTAAAAAAAGAGCCAGATGGGACATTCCAAATGTACACAATAAACTATGATCAGAGGAGGCTTCACTGGGACTTTTTCAAGCAGTATAACCCCCAATTCAGGGCTCTCCTCAGCACAAGTGATTGGAAGGATCATTCTTGTTACCATGTCTCTTGATCCTAACCTTCTTAATATGGCATCATTACAGCTCTCATGGATAAGCATGCATTCTTTCACTTCCTTAGTATGGGGAACACTGGAATGAGACCCTACTGTAGTATAAAACCAAGAATTGTGTCATAGAGGGATTCATCCTATAGCAGTGGGTCTAGTACAGCCTAAGGTCTAACTACATGCCATAAGAAGGTAGCAGCCTTTGAAATTTATTACCAGGGGGCCTGAAAAACATCCCAGAGGCTCTTTTCCTTTTTGATTTGTATCTCTTCCCTCCTGTCAGCTGTGTTGGCCGCAGTTATTTACACGTCTTTAGGGAAAAACAGATGTCGGCAATAAAGGCAATAATAGAGCTGATTCAGTTTTTAGGTATTAGCCAAGATCTGCAAACACATCTCTTGATGATGCTCTGCATTTGCCATGATAAATGTGACAACATTTACCTGGAAAGCCTTCAAGACAGTGCAGCTATTTCCAGAGGGATTTAATGTAAGTGGACTATAATCACCTTAAAAATAATCTTGTTTTGCCTTTGTCGAAGGTCCATCTTCACCCTTTGAACAAAAAGTGGTATTGCCTAAGGACAGCCACACCCAGGAATCCTCCCTTGGAAATGGTGTCAGTGTGACTTCCAAGATTTTTCCTCTCTTTTTTAGAATTTTTACAAGGAGTGGAATTTCAAGGAGAAGAATTGGTTGTGCATACTCTGAATAATTAATTCTCATACAGAGTACATACCAGTGCTGTCTTGCATGGGTCAAACACCACAGGAGGTGGTTACCAGCACACAGAAATTTATACTGGAAAGAAATTCAGCTTTAATACTGTGTTTATTCTCCTCTTGGGACTTAAGTGAAATGAGGTCTCTGAGCCATGCCCAGCGGCCACCCAAGGCATTTACTGCTTGGCTTGTGCAGCGAGTTAGGACAAGTGTGAGGCAGAGGTGGGACACAGAGCCAAGCTGGGCACCAGCTGGGGAAGGAGCTGAGGGCAAAGCCCAGGCCAAGCAGGAAAATTCCGACTTTTCACCACTTCCCATTGTTTTGGATAGAAGAGGTGCTGCTGCTGATCCCTGCAAGGCAGTAATCACATGCACTCCCATCGCGAAGCAAGATAATCAACTGACAAAGGGAAATAATCTGAGAAACCATTAGCTTTCTAATGACTCTTGGAAGTCTCATTAAAATTGGTCACTTACTGATTGTTCACATTACTGGAAATTTGAGCAAAACATTGTGGACTTTTTCCATGTCTGAAAAGTTAGGACAATTTTCTCTATTATACAACCAAAATTAAAAATAAAGAATAATGGATTTTTCTCAAGAGGCTTTTAGAGCTCCATTTGCAACCACTCCCTTTATTATTATAGCAATCCCAGTACCGGTATTAACTTTCCTCTCTCAGTTTCTCAATTCCAAAACATTTCCCCTTCAAACCCAATCATTTTTAAGTGTAAGGTTTATTATCCATGCTCCTCTTGGCCAATGAACTTGACAGTTCCCTCAGTTTTCAGTCCATGCCCCCTGATCAGACTGTCTCCTGCTAATTACTTTTTCTGCTTAATCATCACTAGCCAGTTTTGCTGCCTGATATAAACTCCCCTCATGGATGGCTAATAATATGGGAAAGTGAATAAGAGAAGGCTCATTCTCACCAACAGGGCTCCATCAAGGACAGAGAAAACCATTAGTGCAATACAGAGTTTAAGAGTTGTGTTTTCCTCAGAACTTAGGGAATCTCAACTCTTCTGTGCTTCAGACCTAACTTCTCAATTACTAAATTAGGATTTAATTAGGAAACGTTTTTTGTAGGCATTTTGGCTCTCTGTTCTCACAACTGCACCTCTGTAAGTGCTCAAAACCTCTCTTCCCAGAGTGGAGGAAGGTCCATGATATTACAAACTAGGGTAGTTCTAGCCCCTCATGGGAGCAGAATGGTCCCAGAGGGAGTGAGGGGGACAGTCAGAAGAGCTTACTTTGATATTTGGTAGCTAGATCAACAAACTGATGTATGTATTCCTGGGTTGCTGAAAAGATGTCTCAGTTTAATGCTTCAGTGCATTAACTGTCAATGCATCAATAATCAACATAACAGGTGTATTTGTAATATTCTTAAAAATAACAGAGACATGCTTCTCAATTTTCACTATCATGTTTTTTATTCATTTGATAATGGAGTGGAAAATTTTTGTGAGCCTGGAAAACACACTCTAATTTGCTAGAAATACTGAGAATTACTTCTGTCCTTTTATACCATGCAGCACTGAGTGATGGTATCCAGTTGACTTCCCCAGCTGTTAGATGAAATTTCACTTGCTTATCTGTGTTGTCTGGCCCCAAGCAGTTCTGTGGTTTGTTTTTGATAGTGTCCATCAAACTGAATCCATACTCCCAGGCAGCAAATGAAGCTTGATTTGTGCCAAATACATTGTACATTTACAGGTAGTGAGTGGTTGTCAATGCATGTTAATAATAGGGAATTGGTTGTTAGGGAGTAGGAATTTAATAATGCCTGGAAACTGTCTGCTAGCAGTAATACTGGAAATAAATAACTACCTGAACTGCCTCTCCAGACAAGAACTGTCTGGCATGGTTTACTAAGACTTTGCTACTGGGACTATAGAAATTGAAGTGTTCTGTGTTTTGTGATATCCACAGCCTGTCTGTGCATGTTATACCTGGGAGGGCCAGTGAACTGCAATTCCTTCGATGACTGTAATACAGAAAATTGGTGTGTAGCTATCTGCCCTCATGGATAAATATCACAGGATATGTGACACAAACCCCAACAATGTGTGCCATCCACAGTCTGACTCATGCACCATTCCCATGACACACTCAGGCTAAACTCTGCTTTTTCTATTCACTCTGAATAATACCTGAGCTTGCTGAATTGTTCTTTGACAAACTGTGCTACTACAGCCTGTGCTGAGTGGTGTCTCTTTGCCCGCATGCACTCCAGATAGCTTACCTGAGGAGCAAAGCAGCATAGTAAGTTTTGTTAATGCAACCTGAACCTTTTGGAAAGTCTGGAGGCTTTATATTAAAGCAGTCTTTTTTTACCACAGTAATGAAGTGTAGTCACTGACTATTTTATCTCTACATGTAGTGTCAAATTTAATAAAAATGCAATGATTTCAGACAGGCAGCTTCCCCAGAAATCTGATTCAATATTCAGATAATCATATCTTGTCGTGTTTCATTGTCAGGTGACAACTGAAATCCTTGGTCTCACTCCTAAACCACAAAAAGATGCAGACTGGATTTGGGATTCCAGATAGCTGGGGAAGCACAGGTGTTGCCCTTGTTATGACAGACTTGCTGCTACTGTGCCCTCTTCAAAACAGTTCCAAATAACTTCTGAGGCTGTGTCTCGACAAGAGCGTCTGGGGAAAACATGCACCAGGCAGGGAGTTAGAGGATCCTGTTTGAGGGCTTTGTTGTGTAGCTGGAATAAGGATTCTTTCTAGCATTTTGTTCTTCTGTTCAAGGTACTCTGAGTACTACATGAAAAAGAAATACAGGCTTTCAGTGATAGACTGCAACTGAACAATGTTTTCTTATTCAGCTCGAGCTATCTTTGTCACTAAATATACATTGTATGTAATCATGGATACCAAAGTAACTGGATATTTATTGATATTTTACGGTGTAGCCTCAGTTACCAGGCTGAGAAAAAACTTGCAGAAATTACTGTGGTATAAAGGTGGCCCTTGAATCTGAGCTCCTTAAGCAAGCCAAGAGCCTTGATCAATGGAGGATTTTCCTTGCTGATAAGTTTAATGAAAGTCAGACTAATCTTCCTATGCCAAAACCCAGCCTTTTTAGTGAAAAAGAGAACTCCTACAATAATTTCTACTACTGCAGTTTGAGTAAGAACTTTCCTTTCAAATGTATTCGTTTAGTAGCCCACTAACCGTTTCTAAAGTACTTTATCTGAATTCTATTACTTTTCCTTCAAAGAAAGGTCTTGTTCTAGTTTTTTTTCTTTTCTTGCTACATTTTTTGAAATTCTGTTTGTCCAGTTTTCATTGATCCGAAGCATAAAAATCCACCTTTTATTTCTTTTAAGAAGTTTTTTTTTCCATTCTTTTAAAAACCCTTCAGGAGCTATGTATGCACTCAGACAACTCAGAAATAGATTCTCTTAGAACTCCTGTCTTGCCATGAGCTTGCTCCTCAGCAGAGGAGAAGTGGCTTTGACTCAGCTGAAAAAAATGTCTCTCAGATGTTGCGAAGTCAGTGTTTGAGCAGCTCATACTGTGCACAGGCAACAGATGATCTGCCACAAAATTAGCAACAGGCTCCTGCAGAGTCCCTGGTGTGGAGAGTCCACCAGCGTGAGAGAAAGAATTCCTGGGGCCTTTGCTCTCAAGTACACGTGATCAACTCTACAATAGCTGAAACCTTGGGCCAAAATACAACAGACTAATACCAGAATACTGGAGTTTGTTTTTCCTTTGGATGTGTGCTGTGAATCTCAGATTCTTAGCTTTTCCCTTGGTACTTCTTATGACCCACTGCTGAAGGCAGGACAGACTCCTTTCTTCTTCTGCAACTGCTTGTTTTTATGTTGTGTGATGGTCCCTGCCTCATTCTAAACTGCTGATATAAAAAGACAATAATAAAATAATCTTACTGCAGAGTTTGTGGTAGATAGCACATTAAAAATACACATAATAGGAACTGGAGGAAGGAGAAAAATAGAACAGCATTGCTAGCTGAATTCTGAACCTCAAAGCCAGTTTAATTCAGTTCAGGATGCTAGTTGTAGGCTTTGCCTTTATTTTGCATTTTTGGAGTTGGTATTTTGTCTCACTCTTGCATGCATCACAATACCATTTTACCTTTTAAAACATTTTAGAGATATTCAGACATTTTTAGGTAGTAGAATATAGTACAGACAAGAACAATGCCTGTGTACATTCACTTTCAGAGTTCCATTTTTCCCTGGGATTTTAAGGCAATGAAAGATCTAAAAGTTGTTTGTTTATGTGCTGTGCAGACTATGGCCTTGACTTTCAAAAGCAGTTTTGAAAGCTTCTTTTCAGCAGCAGATTTGAGGGCTGAGAGCATGTCAGTCAAGCTACACAAAGGCTGTAGCTTGTCCTGATTGCTTCTGAGTGCACCAGCCTTGCATCTATGGGTCTGCAACTTGCCCTTCATACATGAGCTTTTCATCAAAGAGATACATTTATCTGGAAGCTAATCACAGGTTTTATTTTAATATGAGTATGGTGGAGAGCTGAGAAGTGGAACTGTAGCTTGTTGATACTGCCAGAGATTCAGAATAGAAACTACGTGATTCTCTTTCATCTCCACCCCTATAGGCAGAGACCTTGGGAGCTGCAAGAGCAGCCACAGTGACAATGAGGCCAGAGAGCCCCCTCACACACGTGAGCTTGTGGCTCTGCCTGGGGCTGGGTCTGCTCTGAGCCCTCGGTTCAGCCCTGGCAGAACATTTTCCTGAATTCTGATATCTTTACTTTCCACTCAACACCTGGCAGCCACTCAGCAGCACTTCAAAGTGAAACTTCCCGATGGAACGTATTATTAATTTAGTGCCAAGGCTAGTTGTCATTCCTCCAACATAAATGTGATAGAACCATGAATCTTGCCATTGTATTTTTACAGAATTGTTATGGTTTGGCATTTCCAATCATGTCCTGGTGCTACAGTATAACAGAACAGAGATGAGATGTTTTCAAAAGCAAAGCCAGAGTTGTTAGCTGATAATACTTTCCTTTGGCTTGATGGTATTGTAAAGAATTTGAGAGGAACTGGAGATTAATAATGGACAATATCTCTCCAGCCTTGCCTTTTTTATGATGATGCTTCCAAATGCAATCCTATTCAGTGGGCTCAACACAGCCATCATCTCAGTTCTGGCCTTTAGAGAGATTACATTTTATACAAAAATATTTTCTTTGATGTTCTTTATGTGTGTTCAGCCAAGAAATGTAGACATAAAATTGTATTTTATTTCCCAGAATGCAAAGAAAGGTAACAAGAATGAATGAATGAATGTGGAAAATATACTAGTCTGGTTTTAATATGAAATTAACTTTTGCAACAAAGAGGTAGTCCATAAAAAATGAATGTGTCTGAGATTTCTGGATGTGATAAATTCAGGTAGAGGAACACATATGAGTTACTAGTCATCAGGTAGCAACAGGCTGGGAATATCAGGATCAAAGGAATATTAACAACTTGATAAATTCCTAAGTTTTACATGAGACCATCAAACAAATCAGTGATGACAGACAACTAAAGTTAATCAAAGATAATTTTAGAGGTGACATTCAAATCAGTCTGTGCAGTGTGATGAATTGAGGAATTCAACAGGCTGACCCCAAAATGTATTTCTGGCAAAATCTATTAACAGAGAGGTGATTTTTCAACGAGTGGAGAACATGGAAATGTGGGACATGACGCCTGTGAATGTTGGCACAAGGATTGCTTCTCTGTCCACTCAGGTCTCCTCTGTGCTTCCTAGGGATCCTTTTAACAGAGGACTGATCAAAAAGTTGCAAGCAGAAACAGAAAAAGACAGGGCTTGGTTGATGAAAAGGAAATTTGAAGTTCATTATAGCAATTTTATCAAAAGAAATGAAAAGATAAAAAGAAAATGACCAAGTTTTATACATTTTAAGGAACAGCAAATGCCGGATATTTCTTTTTTGATAAAATACTTGAAAAGGATGAAGTTTATGAAGGAAATGGCAATTTTTCCTCCATTTTATTTCATAGCCAGATTTGCAAAATTTTATGCTTTTGATATAAGAAGAAGTGTTATCAAATCACTGGATATTGAGGAAATTCAGTTTCTACAGTCAGTGAATAAGGCAAGATCACTGGCTTGGCATTCGCTTCTGATCTGGTTACATTGAACAACTCCACATTAAGAAAAAGACTGTTAAATAAATGAATCAGTGTGGGAAATTAAGTAAAAAATATGGCATAAATTTTGTGTTAGTCACATTCAGGAGGCAAGTAAGGACAGTGAAGTGTGGCTAGCTGGGTCTGAGTATCTAAACATGACTTTTGGGATGGAAGAAAGTAATAACTAGATATTTTAAGTCTATATATGTATGGAGGTAGTCAAGACTGGTTTTTGTGTGAACTTAAAATTCAGGAAGAATTTTAAATTGGATATGCTGGACAAGTTTGCAATATTAAGGTTTAAGTAAAATATCAATAATGTTGTTTCTAGGCCAACCTGCTTTCTCTTCCTGTATCTAAAACATAGAGAGCTGTCAAGAAATGGTCAGAAACTTCATAAATACTTTGTTTAATTTTAGTCCTATAAATGAATTCATTAACTGCAGTGTAGATTTCTATTGCTAGAAGTGAGGCAGGTATTGATCAACCTAGTAAAAATATTATCCATTATGCCATTTAAGATGAAGATATAGATCCAGAATGTGTAAAATTATGGATCTGGGCTTGTAAAAATGAAATCCAAATATTTTCAAACCTTTGACCATTGCATTAACATCAGTCATTTGAGAAGGTTTACATGAAGAGCTAACTAAAGAAGAATAATGCCACTGGAAAAAATATAACCTCAGCAAACAAACCAGAGAAATAATTACTTGTATAGAAAAAAGCCAAAAGGACTGAATACTTTTTGAAGGATTGAATAATAGAGGAAAATGCAGAATTATTTTTAGAAGTTGCTCCAGAAGTTTAAGTGAAGTATGGTTTCCCAGGGAATTTTTATCTTGGGGCAGAAAAAGAGTAGAAAAACTGCCTATGGTTGAAGTAAAATTTTTCTTTATATGCAAGGAGACTCTTGTGACTCTTCTGAGGCCAAAATGAGGAAGTATTGTGTTCTTTTGAGCCAGGAAGAAGATACTAGATTGTCTATTATAAGCATCATAATATAGATATTAGTAATAAATATGAGAAGCCAGGTTTGACTTTGGGTCAAATCTTTTATCAGCTGTCTTGGGGGTTATTGAAAAACTTGGTGTGAAAAAAATGATGTCCTTTCTCAAACCCAGCCTTTCAGAAGCACTGAAAGGCCACGTTGCCCTGCACAGCCTATGGCAGTAAGCACAGCCCAGGTGCTGCTCTGCTTGTTTCTCTCAGAGCCAGACCCACGTAAGGGTGACCAGGAACCACAGACACTGCCAGGGGCCTGGCTGAAGGAATGCCAAACAAGGTCAACCTACATATTGACATTACAGGTAGAGTGTTAGGTTTGTAAGACACAGAAAAGTGTATGGAATATGGAAGAATTTATATTCTAATTTGTAGTGAAAATGTGTTTGTTCCTTTGGTTTTATTTAGTGTTATTTTATATTTTCTCTTGTTATATTTTCTCTTGCATGATTAAACTTTTCTCTGTCTTTTCTCCCTCTACACTTTTCTTTTAATCTATGGGTCTTATAGTGATTCTCTATTGATGTATCTTTATATGAACTTGGACTACTGTGAAAGAACCATCCTGGTAACTACTGGAAGGTTTTCTCCTTGAGGCAGATCAACACGGAGCTTTTAAAACAGATCCTTAGGTCAGTTCTTTCACAGCATCCTTTGTAACTCATCCCTCTCTGTGTGGCAGAAGTTGTTGCTCCCAAACCCAGTCTCTGTCACTTTGCTGCTGTTTCAGGCTGAGGTACCTGACACTTCACGTGCTGATGGTGGCACGTGGCTCCTGGCTCCTAAATCTGGCTTTGCTGCTCCCTGGGGCTGTGGATCTTTGAGCAGAAATGCGTGTTCCTCCTTTGCTGCTCCGGGCCTGGCGCCCACGAGTTCCAGCCTGGCACAGAGAGCAGAGGATGATTGGCAGGTCTGGGGCTTTTTGAGAGACAGCAGCTCGTCCCTCCTGCTGCTGTTCTCCAGCCAAACTTAGCTTCTGCTTTGGAAAAGAACAGTGCAGGCCAGCTCACTTCCCAGGAGAACTTGAGAAATTCTGTGAGAATAAACAGGGTTGCAGAGGTGAGGTATTTTGTCGGAGTAGAAGTGCAGACTCTGTCCTGCCTGCTGAGCCTGGGACAGCAGTTCACGGTTTGCTGGGACTTTGCTGGATTTCCTGGGGGTATTGCAGCACAGCCCTTAGGTATGGCATTGATGCTGGTGCTGGAGACAGCACCGTGCTGGTTTCTGTGGGATCACATCCGTGTTTGACAAGTGAGCCCCGGCACTAAACTGTGCTGTGCACACAACAGTCGCTGTGCCAAAGCAGGGCAGCCCAGGGCTGCTCAGTGCCTTGCTTGAGGAGTCCCTAATTTATCCATGGAAGCAATACATGAACACCAGCAGCACGGGAAAGGCAAATGTTGTGGTGATGACTTACATGCTGTGAGAGGAGGGTTCCACAGGCTCCTTTTGCTTAGTCACCCGCAGGATGCTCATTTGGAAAGGAACAAAATGTGGAGCCTGATGATTACTGCAGGTAAGGCCTGCTCAGGAGCTGTTAGGTACAAAAATCAAATACACACAGCACAGACAGACTTCTCTTTACATGGATATACTAATCCTCTGGTTTTCTCCTGCATATAGAAAAATATTACATAAATGTGCTTCTGTCTGTTGGAAGAGAGGAAAACAAGGGATTTTTCACTTCTTTTCAACTAAAAAGCCAGTATGATCACTCTTTTTTTGCACTACAGTCCTATATCCATTTACATACCAGAGACCTGTCTTTATTAAGTTCTTCAGCATCAACCCTCATATGTAAAGAGCTTGAGTGGCCAGTCTGTGAGTCAAAATGTACTAGAACATTTATAGTAAAGGCATCCCCTTTATTTAGGGAAAACCTTCAAACGATAAGGAAAACCTCTAAGCTTAACAAAACCCCAAGAAACATCCTGACAAGGATGGAACAGCATGAGATTTGCCTGTTGTAGGCTGAATATCCAGTCTGGAGGCAGAGGACCAGCTGGTGACTGCTTGTCCTGAGCTCCAGTCAGCCTGCAGCATCTGTAGGAAAATGGTCAGTGATAAAGAGATGTCCCTGTGAGGAAGCAAGAGTCATGTGTAACAATGGAGTAACAAAGCCTCCATTTTAGAAGATTATTTTATCTGCAGATTGGCCTCTTACAGATGGGAAAGATTTCGGTTGCTGAGGACCAAAGGTATGGTTAGCTTTTATTTTATAGGACATAGAGCAATATTTACCTTCATATTACCCCACAATAACATGAAGGACAATAAAGCCAGAGACAAGAAATGTGTGGAATGAAGACTGACCATATGCAAATTCATCCATAGATTTCCAAGTCTCTCCTGGGTTCTTTATTTCCTCATTTCTTTCTGGCCACAGAGAAAATCCTTTGGGAAGGGCCTTGAAATTACTTAGCAAAATGGGTTGCCATCTTCAGTCATTTTTACTGAATGAATGCTGCTTTCAGTCCTTGACAACACCAACTATTCAAGTTCCTACCAACCAGTTCAACTGTAGGCAGAGTTGGTAGAGATATCCTGTCCCACTGAAGGCTTAGTGAGGGAATAGGGGCTGGCTGTTGGAGCACTGGTGTGGAGCAGAAGGCTATTTCCACACCTGCATCAGAGTAGCAAGGATGGAGCTGCTCAACGAACACAACTGCTCTGCTTTCACACAAGAGGTGCAATTAATGCTTTTTAATGGAAATTAAATTCTGTAGCAGCTGGTGATCCAAAATGTTGACCAAAAAAAAAATGGACCCTAATGAACTGTGCAATCCTCTTAATTCAGTTAGTTTACATAATTACATTTCTACCTCCTACTCAGCTCAATAATTGCACCAATGCCCTATCCTGAAAACCCAACTTTGTGCCTTAATGGAAACGTTTAAATTATGCTGACCCACTCTGCTAATAATAGTGATCAATAGCACTGCTTCATCACAGTTTTGTTTTAAAGAATGTTGCCTTGTTCTTGTCACAGTGCTTTGGATCTGCAGTTACAATCAGATCTCCCAGGTGTTGCAGAGATGGGGAGGATTGTTTCTGTTATGGCTGCTTGGGACAGTTAGAAGTTGGTTTCCTTCCTTTTTCCTTTTGCTTCCTCAGTGTATGAGAAATCAGCGAGCAATCCACCGTTGTTCTGTAAACAACGCCTTAGGAGCAGCTTAAGTTTACAAAATAGTAGCTTGATGCCATCCAGCTGGTGAGAGCAGCTCTCCTCATGCCACGTGGTGACATGTGAAGTCAATGTCAGGTCACTGTTTATACCATTGAGGGTCTGGCCTTACAAACCTCCTGATGCATCTGTCTGCCTGGGATCTCCCTCCTGATGTCAGGCCTATGACCACATCATGGCACAAGAGCAGACAATGGTTCTGAGAAGGTCACAAAATTGTCCCTCCCATTCAAGAAAAAAAATTTTACTCCTGACATTGGATATGTGTTTTGTTAGGTTTTGTTGGATTTTTTTTCCAGACTGTTTCAAGATGAGTAATTAAAATATGTAATCTGAAAAGCATTTATGAACCTGCAGACCTAATGTGCTCTGCAGGAAGTGTTTATAATTGCATGTCTTCTTGAACCACTCTGCATATATTATTGTTCTTGTTGCCTTCACAAATGCCAGCACCCCTTCTGCTCAAGCAGCACACACTCAGCAGCGGTGAGCTCAAAGGTAGCAGTAGCTTTTTTCTATTTATTTAATTTAGAAATTAAATGGATTTTATTCTTTATTATTTATTTTTTATTATTTATTATTTTTAGAGTTGCAAGGCTTTGAAAAATTAGGCAAACAATGGTTGAGCTACAAAAAAAAAAAAAAAAAAAAAAAAAAAAAAAAAAAAAAAAGGATTTTTGCTCTTAAACCCTAGAAGGGTTTTTCCTTGGAATTATTTTTCATTGTTATCCCTGGTTACCCTGAGGTTTTATTGGACTTATCACTCTAAAGGAAGCCAGGAAAAAATCCTACTAATGATGAATGCCATAAATCCTGTCAAATCCCCTTCATATTAATGATACCTTTGTCACAGCCACTGAAGCTCTGTTTTGCTGCTGTTGTTTGGCCACTGTCCCTCTGTCTTTCAGGGGTCATTTCAAGTCATTCCCTTTTGACTTCTTCACCATGCAGGGAGAGCCATGCAAAAGTATCTGCCAAAAATTCTGTCAGCTTTCTTGTCAGATGTGTCTGCAGTTGATTGTGCAGACTTTGGACACAGTGGTTCAATCAGTTCACACTCAGTCTGAGAGATGTTTCAGCAGCACACAGAAATCTCATCAACCTGAAACATGGCTTTGTGGGATACAGTGAATACTCTGGGAAAACACTGCCATGGCAAAGAGGTTGAGGCTTTGGTTTTGAGTTTTCCTTTCCTGGAACAAATCCAGTGTTCACTTCTGGATAGCAGTGTAGCGATGCTGCAGTTCCTTGTGTGGCCATGAACTTCCATCAGTGGACCTCTCACATGTTTTTGAAGCTGGGCTATCAAACCCAACTGCAAATGGAGAGCTTCCAGTTCAGAAGGAAAAACCCTTTCAGCAAACTCTGGAACAGTCCAAGGCAGCTGCAGGCAGTGGCAAATCTCTTCCTGGGAGAGGCAGTGTACAATGGTATTTTGAGGCATGAGGAGCAGGCAGGGCTCCTAATTTGGGAAAAAATTGCCTTGAGACATCCTCAGGAAAACCAATGGTTTTTGGTTGTTTTTTTTTTTTTTTTTTTTCTTTAAAATTTCACTGGATGGAGAAGGACATGAGTGAGTTTTTTCTGGTTTTTATTTGGTGTGACCAGGCAGTGTGCAGAAGATACTGACTTCTATACAAATGATAACTCCTCAGCTTTGACCTATGAACACCAAGAAGTCAGAACATCTCAGGGGCTCACCTCGTTGGTGCAAATGCCTGGAAACAGGCTTAGTAAAGGTTCTATGAATGTGGCGAAACAAAGTCCCAAAAGCAGCCCCACCTATGCCAGATCATCAGAAATATGCAAAGTATCTAGGGATACTTTGCATATTTCAGGGGAAAAGAAAAAAAAAAATTGTAATGTTCTCATTAGTAAGTGAAGCCCTTGTGGTATGAAGAGGATTGTGTTGACTTATTTTATAGGAGGTTTTAGTTTTGCAGTATGTGTGCTTGGATGCTAAAAAAAGCAGCAGGTTTCTTCACAGAGTGCATAATTTTGCAAGTTTTATACTTACTTCAGGCTGATGATTTCCTGATTATACTGTGTCCTTTTGCTGCAGAAGCTGTTGGTTTTGCAGAAAAAAAAAAAAAAAAAGAAAGAAAAAAGACAAGACTGAAATGTAGAAACTGTATTGCTGTTATTTTGTGGTGACAGGAAAAATGCACCAGCATGCAGGTTTATTCTTATGTGACACATAATTGCTCAGAAACTATTTTTAAAACCAGGCTGAAAGAAATCACAAGGATGGCATAGATAAGCTGTCTTTTGACAAACCTGCTTAGGTTGCACACAGGGAAAGTTTTGAGTGGTGCAGGGACCATGACTGCAGCTACCAAGGAAGGAGGAGAGAGGGGAGCAGAGCATCCCTCTCGCAGCCTGCTCAGCTCACATCAGTGACCACATCACCCAGCCTGTAATGTCCACTGCTTCCCCTCTGCAGCATGTAATGGGCTCACCACCCCAGGGAAATCCTGGCTGAACAAAAGCTTTCTGGATGCTCTGCAGACCCATTCATTTTTATCTAACTGCGTTTTTCTGGCACTATAAGCATTTATAAATCTCCATAATGCCAAATACTGCCTCCACTTATAAACCTTCCATCACTAATGTTATTAGACTATTGTGACTGCAGCAACATTATCCCCACTGTATCTTTAGTTTTTGTGCTACCAGGAAGTTCAGAATGCCCAGCTCTCAGAGAAGCCAAGCATCCTTTCTTTTATGCTTAAGAAACACTTCAACTTCTCATCTGAATCAAGGACCCGCTACACTGTGTTCCCCATTTCCTACAGAAACCCTTGATGTGCAGCTCCAGGCATGCAGGATTCAAAGGCATTCTACTTTATTTATTAACCCTAACCCAGTCCCTCCTTTCAGTGAGGTTTGATAATATGTGAGTAAGATTATTTCTGTGCCTGTATTCTGTGGGTATCTGGCATGACAGTCAGATGTCCTTCCTGCCAGCCCTCTAGCCCTCAAGAGAGTGAAATATGTTCCCTCACCAAAAGAGGAACAAAGTTCAGTTACAGCTGAACATTCAGGCTTGTGTCTGCTTGGGGTGAGAGTGAACAGTTTCAACTCCAAGGACCACCGACCACACAGACAAGGATGTCCTCATGACAAAGCTCATTTTATTGAGTCTCTGCATGCTGGCAAGAGCAGAGGGATTTTGAATAAACTGTTGATACAATATTTTAAAATAAAAGGTTTTGGGTTGCACTATGTCTAGCCTGGTACTCAAAGTCCCTTTAAGCAATCCTAGATTGCTTTAAAGCACAAAGAACTCAGCATGCACCACTGCTGCTGTGCCATTCACAGTGACCCTGTCCTGCCCACCCAGAGAGGCAAAAACCCAGCTTAGACTGAAAGCTGCAGTTCTTGAGCTGCAACATGAGACAAGAGACCTTTGACAGAGATATGACATTTCTGGGAGAAGCTCATTTCATGGGCCACCCTGCTAACCATGCTGATTCCACAGACATAGCACAAATAACGTGTCCTGTTTCAGAATGATAAGGTACATTAAAAAACTTATTAGCCTTTGTAAGAAGTAAAGATGCTGGTAGAAGGGCTACCTTTTAGTATATGTGCAGGTCTGCCATGCTCAGTCAGCCATGATAAACCATCCATCTTGGACATCATCTGGCAGCCAGCAAACTGAACAAATATGTTTATACACAAGGCACAGAACCTTGGTGATGTAACTAAGAAACTGAATTATTACTTCTGTCCCTGAAGGCTGACTGTTGTTTAAAATTCCAAGTTATTGGGTTTTATACACTTTGCAATACAATTTATTCACTTATTCTCCTTGTAAATTTTCAAATACAAGTATGAGAACATGATCAAGGGTACTATGGAAACACAGTGATTCAATTTAAAGAGCAAGCAACTAATCCTTATAGAGCTGTGCTTCTATAATTATGTACTTATAGTTTCAGAGAGTCACAAGTATACTTCAGGGAAAAATGTTCAGTTAATGTGAATTACTCTAATTTATCATTGGTAGTAGTGGGACAATCCCTAGAAACTTTGAAGGACAGGTGGTAACCCAGTGTCCTGCAGAAAAAGGAAGAGAATGCCCATCCAAAATATCTTGTTGTCTCCATAGACAACACTCAAATAAAAATGGATGAAAAATTATCTACTTTCAAATATGCTGCTTAGATGGAGAAATGACGTGCCTTGGGCAGAGACATTAAGAAAATTTTAGGAAGAACTTTCCACTGAACTAAAGAAGTCTTCTGAGAAATTCTCTATTGAAACTACCTTGTACTAGAAAAAGTGTGTGAGGGGAGTTGTTTGCATTTTTTTTTCCTCATAACTAGGGTGTCCTTTCCACATTTTTTTCCTATGAATTAAAAATGGAAAAATCTGACATAATTAGTCTTCCAGATAAAATATTTCAGATTTCAGACAACCTTCTTGGAAAATTTATAGAAGAACTTATAAAAGTTTGTTTTATGTCATGGACATTCTCTACTAAATATAGTTAAGTTTCAGTTAGCTCTGGTATTGAGGACCCCAGCATTTCAGTAATCACCAGGCTGTCTGTATGCTCCTTGAAAAGTAGCCACAATTGCTTCAACAACAATATTCATCCAAAAGCAAGAATGACTCAATTGCTGCCCTGTGTGTGTGATCCATGAGACAACAGAGAATATTCGTGGAGTTCCTTCTGTGCAGTCTGAGAAGTAACGTGCCTAAAGGTTATATATCTATTTATTTTTTAATCTAGTTTGAACATCTGATTGTGGAATATGCAATCCACTAGGGGAGAGGAAAAAGAAAACCTACCTTAACCTTATAATTAGCACAAATGAGTACAGTGGCCTAGGGACAAAAGCATTGTGCCAAGCTCTTGTGCCAGTGAAGTTTCTGGCACGGGGACAGTTCCCCAAGAGAAGACCATGGGGGAAAAAAAAAAAATTAAAATATTCGTATCCCTTAGCCCAATCCTTTTCTCCTCATAACTGCTCGAATCCCCTTGCAGATGCAGTAACCCAGTTTTTCCCAGCAGGCAGAGGAGCTGTTCCAGGTGCTGCTCCAGCAGAGCCGGGCATTCCCGGCGGCTCTGCCCTCGGAGGGCGCAGCACGGGGCTGCTGCCCTGGCTCTGTGCTGGCTAGCACTTGCCCCACGGCCGGGGGCTCTGCAGGAGATGGCCCACTGCCTGCTGCAGGGAGAAACAGCACAACAGGGCTGGCATACACCTGAGAACTGGGCCAGCAGTGACCTGGAGCACATCCACACTGAAACTGTCTGGTTTTGTGCTTATCTACAGCTGTTTCTTGTAGCTCTGGGAGTTGTAAAATGTGCTCTGCTTTTGCTGTCAAAGACCCTAATTTTAAAACATATTTTTTAGGACCTGTAGAAGCTGCTAAAAAAACCCACAAAAAACCAGAAAACCCAACCACCACCAAAAAGACTATGGGAAAGTAATTTGTGACCACATACTTCTCTCATCAAGTTAATAACTCATTCCTGTAGTTCAAAATGACCCAGCATCTCAGAGATCATAACAAACAAGATTTAAATAGGTAGCTACAAGGGAGAGGGCTACAGCTTGTAATGCAATAGTTCATGTTTAATAGGCTCTAGAAGATCATTTGCTCTGATTTGTAGGTCTTTTCTGCCTTCTTGAACAGGCTCAGGCAATGCCCCCTTTTAAAAATACTGTGAAAGAAGAGAGGATCTATGCTTTTTTGAGAAACATATTTTGCATGCACAAAATGATCATTAAGTGATTTAGTTCTTTTAATCAACTTATGCTTGCTGCAAAAATACAGCCTGCCTTTGGGCTTGTCATCTAGGAACCTGTGACAGAATAAAATGCTAGCACAAAAAGAGTCAGAAGCTCAAAACCTCCAGCTTATATCAATTTCCATGCTGCTTACACACCAGAGGGTCTGTTTGTTTCCAGAAAAAGTTACAGGTTTAAGCAGAATGGGAACTTTTTCCTCAAAACTGCCTAGAACCCGAGTTGCATGTACATCCTGACAGGACTGAGCACTGCTATTTCCTTTCAGCTTGCTTGGTGCTGTTGCTTATGAGACCAGTGCCTTCTGCAAGGTACAGCAGTGCTACAGGGGAGCCAGACTGTCCCCTGGGTTTACTGTGCATCACTTTTGCCCTTTCTGTAGTGACACCTCCTCAAAGCTCTGCACGTTCTGGTTTTCAATCACCTCACTCCTGGTGGGAGATGTGCTTTTGTGCATTTTGAGGCAGCTGGGTAAAGAGTTCTTTGTGTTTTGTTTCTTTCAACAGAATTGGGTAGTTCTATGATTCTTCTCTGAGATGCATGACACAGGATTCTAGGGATTTTTTTAAAAAAATGTATTATTTTATTATTTACACCCTTGGGCCCAGATGCATAAAAATTTGCCAGTGCCTGATGGATTAGATGAAATTATGAGACAAATCTGGAATCTCTTTCAACAGCATGCCATGTCCTGTAAACAAAACTGAATGCTGGAGAGGAAACTTGTCCTGAGTGAGACTGCAGAGTTTGTTAGTGCCTATTTAGCTTAAAATGATTAGTGGCAAAACCAGTTTGGGCCAAAGAAGATGCTGATAAAGATTCATATACTTCATGTCTCCAGCTGGGTCTTGTGTTAAACACTGCTTAGAAACCAAAGCTACATTTGGTGTCTCTGTTATGGATATCAGACACAAGCTGGGGCAAGCAAACAAAACCACTTCTTACCTTAAACAATGAAAGAACAGGAGACACAATTTTGGTAGTTTAACATGGCTTATCCAAGTCAGCTTTAAATATTAAGATGTAAGAAAGTGCAGCAACTTAGGTATTTATATTTTCACTGCTCACCTCAATTAACACAATGATTGGCTGTAGAGAGCACCACAGCTGGCAGAGCTTTGAGCAACATATGTTAAGAAAACATCAGTTTGACTGGAAGCTGGTTTTAATGGGCTAGTTTTGTGGCTGCTAGCAAAATGGGGAAAAGAGTCAGAGCTCTCTTTTTTTGGGGCAGTTTTTTGAATTGTAAAAAAAAATTTCCTGTTCTATGCTTTATGAAAGGTAGATAGAAACCTCTAATACTGCAGAGGAAAGTGCAATTTAACAAGATTACTTAATGTTCTCTGTTAAAGTAAGGAGAGCTTCTAACAGTTTTATTATTTGTCAGGGCTGTAAGAGAAGGCTTAAGAGGTGTGAGAGGAAAGCCAAAAAGACCAGGCAACTATACAGACAATCTATCTACCTTCAAATAAAGAGAAGTGATCACTTATTTTCAGTGAAAGGGAAAGGGTGACAACTGAAGCCTTAGAGGTGATAGACTGAAGACACTCCAGCAAAATATTTGGTGAAAACGTTGCTATTTAGAAGTGAAAGAAACTGCAATGCCATTTATCAGCAATTTGTGGAATAGGCAGATGATCTTTGTCTGCTGTAAGCTAACCCTTGATGAGGTGCTTCGACTTTCTGAGAAAGAGTGGGTTGAATCCGTAGTGTCAGAGAGTTAGAGGGAAGCACCAGCCCCAACTGAGAGGTGTGTTTCTGACTCAGAAATGTGGCAGAAAGTGAGTTTTTTTGTGTTGGTCTTTCTATTGGTTTTTTGATTTTTTTTTTTTTTTTTTTTTTTTTGTGTGTTTGTTTTTTTCCTCTACCCTGCTTTTGAACATCCTTCTCCATCCCCACAACTGTTTTGGTTTTGTTTTTTATTTTCACTGAAGTGTTGGTCCTTAAAAGCAGACCCTGGCACTATCCTCAGGTGTGGGCTTCCGTTTTTTAGATGGTAGGATATAAACTATGAGCAGGAACCCATTCTGAAACAAAAATATGCTTAGTCCTTCTCAAGTAGCTTTACCATTGCTGCCCCAAGATTGCTGTTGGATAGGATAGTAAGGATAGAAAGGATAGCAAGGATAGCAAGGATAGAAAGGATAGAAAGGATAGCAAAGATAGCAAGGATAGCTGTCTCACTGCCTTCACTAGCCTACTCCACTCTGCAGCTGTAAAGCCTGGCATTCTCTACAGGACAGAAGATACTTCATCAATTAATAGCTAGCACCAAGTACTTGTGCTACAATGAGTGCCAGAACGGGGGAACTATTTACAAAAATTAGTGTCCTCTACTTTTAATTTCAGAGTTTGAGTTTAGTTTTTAGCCATGCATTAAACCCTCTTTCAGCCTGGCAAATGATTTAAGAAGTACCTTCCTGAACAAAAGTGATTCGAGGATATAAATGTTTACAGATACGTTTAGGAGATTATCATTAAGTAGGAAACCTGAGCAGAATGCACGTGAATAGCCCTGGTTTGCAGTCACTAGTGCACTGTAAGAGAGGGAATACTCTATCCCTCTGCTTCATTTAGTTTCTAGAAGGATCCTAGGTTCTCAGAAGGGTTTGCTGAGCCTACTGGCAGTGAAAACAGAAATAGGCAGTGACTGATTTAATTAAATGATAAAAATCTATCACCACCACGCCAGAAAAACATGCTCGAGGTAAACAGGACGCTGAGAAAGAGGCAGAGGGATGGATGTCATTTCTGCCTTTGACAGGTGCCCCTGGGCTCCCTGGGGGCTGAGGGAAGGCAGCCCCAAGGGGTGGCAAGTGAAGGGGAAAGTGGTTTATTCTTCTTGCTCTGAAGAGCATTCCTAGGGACAATGACTGGAGGGAGCTCACCAACACAGGGCTGGGAGGACACTTCCTCCTCGGGGTGTGTGTGCACAGGCTGCTGCACTCTCACATACTTCAGGGCTGTGACAGAGCTCTTTCAGGCAGGAGAGAGAGAAATAATCCTGACAAACCTAGGGTAAGCCTAAGGTTGTAGGTAGGCAAAACAAAACACTGAAAATACCTCGGTCCAGACTTCAGACAAGCAAGAAAACAGGGGGATTCCCAAAGCTGATGAGTCTAAATGAAAAAAACCTCTACTTATCTCTGAGGTGTCTCTAGCCCTGGTACAACATGAGGTGGTGGAGACTGAGCTCAGGCAGTGGGGTCCACTTACCATGGTAATCACACAGAAAAAGGAAAAATGAAAAAGGCTAGTTAAGCAGCAGAACTTTTCAATATCTCATGAAGGTAGTCAATTACATGAACATATTTAATGATTGGAATGAAAACTGCCATTTTCTAGTTTCTGGCTGCAATCTAATATTATCGCTTTAAAGTATTTTTGTGGAAGGTCAGCATTCCAGTTAACTTTAGATGTTTATTTTAACTTTTTCCTCCTGAATGAATTTGACTTTTTTTTTTTTCTTTTAGAAATAGAATATATTTCTTTTCTTCATCTGAAGAAAATAAAAGAAATATGATTACTTCAGTAAAATTGTATTATCAGGAAAAATATGTCTTGACAAGAGACTTTAGAGTTTATCAATAGGTCTTGAACAACCTAAGACCCTTCCATCCCACTGCTTTTAGAACTTGCTTTTTAATGTGACTTTAGATTGATTTGCTATACATATTTTATATATACATACATATACATATACATATACATATATTTATACCTAGCCCGGAAACCTGGAGTATCCTTTGGAATTATTTTTCCAAAGGTGGCACTCTCAGAGTATTTGTGGGGTTTTATTTTAGCTGCAAAATGGTTAAGAAAGGTTGGGCTGTGAAGAAATTAATAAGTAGAGTAAAGCAGTGTGAGATTTTACACCAGCTGAAGTGAAAGTTGACCCTTTGGGAAAATTCAGGAGAGCCAGAGAGTTATCTTTTCACAGAGCCTCTGTGTGGAGAAACAGCAGTGATGAGCTCCAGCTGTCTCTCTCACTAGAGGCAATTACAGGTGTACTTCCCCACACTTGACATCTCATTTTCTGGATCTGTTCAGCTAGGATAGCACTTAGTTCATTAGCTCCCAGTGGTAGTGTATATATAATTTTTTGCTTTTAATGAAATCTAACCATAAAGCCGTAACACATTCCAAGCTTCTCCAGTTCAAGGAAACAGGAATTGTTTTTGACAGATCTCAAGCCTGCTATATTTTAATATGCTGGGGTAAACACTGCTGTAGCCTATATGATCATTGAGGGAAAAAAAAGTTGGTATCTATGAGGGGAAGTATAGGATAATTTGGCTTTATAAGTTTATTACAGTCATTCCTGAAGGAACCTGTTGGGATTGGTATCTCGTTGTGCTAGGCATGGTATGGAAGGGATATCAAGAAGGAGGGATGTCTTGGTGAGAAGTGATCATCCTGTCTGGGTCACAGTGGCAAGAAGGAGAAGACAAAAAGACAATTCCCTTGGTACTGCTGTTCGGTCTTTCTTTCCACCTCCTGCCTTTTATTAAGTCTCCTCTTTCCTGTTGCATAGTGGTTTTCCCCTAAGAGTAACAAAAATATGACATATTCACTCATTCTCTTCCTGGAAAGGATGCAATATTATTCACAATATATGGAAAAAAATCTGAACAGTGTTATTTTCTTATTTTCTCTTATGTCTTCAATCTGGGGTGATTTTTGTTGCTTTGGTTTTTTTGGGTTTTGTTTGTTTCTTCCTCAAATTTGAAAAATTTATTAAAATCATAATTTTAGTATACCTTTCTACAGTGCTTACCTAGTCCCAGAAGAAGACCTGGGAAAAGGGATCTGTAGGAAAACATGTAAGTAGACTAAAAATTAGAATAAAGAAAAGTAACTTAAATACAGTTGGGATCTTCTTAGAACTTATCTCAAACTTTTCACTAGATTACAAAGTTCAGTTTAGTTTGTTAAGGATTTTAAAGCTTCTTTTGTGGCGAGTGATTTGTGGATGGAAAAAGGTTTCTTCCCAGTCATAGCAATTGCAAACCTGTTAATGGCACCAATTTGATCTCACACAGTTCAAATTGCCTCCAAAATTAGCAGTTAATTCTTACATATGTTAAATAAATCCTCTGTATCATGATGAACTTTTTATCAACCAGAAATGTTAAATTGTAAAAACGGTGGGAAATTAGAGTACAATAACGGAGCTGAGACTAAGGAAACACATTCTTCAATTAGGATACTCATGCATGTCTTGCTTTTCTACTAAAATGCTATTGATTGAAAAATACTCTTCTCTGGAGGTTATTCTACACCTCAGTGAAGCTGCTCATGAGTCAGAGATTAAAACCTTAAAGGATGAGAGAGCAGCACAGTTCAAACCACTGCTGATGGATAGATCAGTCACTGGGAATGCAGTTTGGTCTCTATCAATAGCACCTCTTTAAGTAGTGTGAAAATTGCATGTTATCCCAGTAGGTACAAGTGGAACAAACAACTTCAATGAATGTATGACTGGGTTTCTTTGCTGAAAAACATGGGAGAGATTACACAGCAAAATATGTAACATCCTCCTGAAATTCCAGCAGCACTGTCCACTGGGCAGCTGGCTGTAGTTGTCCTGCATCAGGAGTGGGTTTAGTGCAGGCAGTAGATGAATACCATTGAATATTAGGTACCAGACTTTCCCCAGTGTGCTCGCTGCTGGCATGCATGTCAGCATCCACAGCCTAGGATGTCTGTGACTTGGTCACACAGGCCAGGTAAATCCTTGGCATGGAATATGTTCTGCACAGAGCTGTTTGGCACTAAACAACACACAAAGCCTGGAAATGGCACGCACCTTTCTTTAGGTCTTCGTGTCTTCTCAGTTCCCGGCATTGACTGTGCCATCCTAGTTTTATTCTCCAGTTGACATTTCTAGTTTTCACACAGGCTGTGCCCGAGCTCCTACCTACTCTTCCCATCTCTTTCTTCTGGCACTCCTCTGCAGGAACCACTGCTCTCATCCCACACCCTCCACCCTGGCTTTGGTACTGGCCAGGGACTTTGGTCAGTGTGGTGTGTGGGAGGTTGTTCTATGTCTCCCAGAGAAATCTAGTGTGACTCCTTCACTAGGAGAGTGGTAACCCCTTCACAGGACATTTTCTCCTCATAACTAAGAAAGGTATGTGTTATTTCTACATCCATGGAAGTGCCCCCAGATCCCCACGTCCCAGTACTTCTCCAGATATGTGAGAAACAGCAGTTTTCCAGACATTTAGAAAGTTCTTTTTCCCATGTGCAGATCTTACTTTGCTATGTGCCATGATACCTAACAAAGTTCACACAGCGACTGCCTGAGCATTCTTAACATTTTTATTTTATCTACAGCTGAGAACTCACTTGTATTGATTTTCGGGTCTCCTCTTTACAAGTTCTCTGGATGTACCTGTTAAGTTCAGGCAGCTCAGAGTGTAGAGCCTGGTGCTGGGCCCTGCTGGCCTGCAGGTGGTAACCAGCAGCTGCTCTTCCCAGAGGAGACACCACTGTCTCCAAGGGATGCAATGTGAGGCACTGATATTCAGTGGGAAGGAGGAGCATGGAAATCAGCAACGCTGAAGAGAAGAGCTAGAAATAACCAGCAGTAAATTAGATCTGATTTTGTTAGATGATATGTTGGGGGGGAAAAAAGCCCAGCAGGGTTTTATGCTTCAAATGTAGGCTTCTCAACACACAGCTGTGACATACTTACTCCTCTTTCTCTAGCTCTAGGGGTGGCAGTACCTAGAATAATCCACTGTGTTCCAACAATGGAATATACATACACCCCAAAGGAAAAAACAGACAGCCCTGAAGAGATCAGGCATGGAGAAGTGTATTGCTCAGACAGTCTGCAAAAAAAGGCTAGCAGAAACCCATGGATTTGTAGTTGAATTACATGTGGACAGAAAAAAGCTAAAGGATAAAATAAGTTTATGTCAGGAAGATGTGAACATGCCCAATAAGGAAAATGAGTAGACTAAAATTGTTAGTCAAATAGGACAAGATCTTCTCAAGGTAAGAACTCAGCAGTCCCTGAGTGGAATTATTGGAAGTCTCCAACACCTTAAAAGATTGGAAAAATCTTTACTGTGTAGGAATACAGAGATGGACAAGCTACCAGAAACTCAGGCAAAGGAGAGCTAAAGGTATGATGCCCAGTTTCTTTGTTTGCCTTTGTCTGGTAAAGCAGTGAGATGCAGTGGTGTTTTATTTTTCAAACATATTCCAGGAGTGTTGTGTCATGAAGTGGTGCAGTAGCTCAGACCTCTGTGCCCAAGTTCCAAACGTGCCTGACTCCTGAAATTTGCCAAGTTAGCTAATTTTCTCCTAAAGCATCAAAGTCTTTATAACTGAGATTTAATAGTCCAGAAGCTACCACTAAAAGAAGAACTGTGAGATATACTTAGAGTTAATCATCCACGTAATCATTGCAAAGATGGTATTGCCTTGTCTGTACAGACACGGTTCTACTCTTCTGTGAATGTTTAAATGACCAAGTTAAGGATGTTGCCTGTTAAATGTCATCAAATGGAACAATTCAATGGCTGACAGAATAATTGAATAATTTAGATTGAATAGGATTTCAGAAGGGCATCTTGTCTGTTTTCTAGCTTGAGCTATGGTCAACATTAAATTCAGACCATAACAAGTTTTTTTTTTACAAATGCTTAAGTATAAAGCATCCAGACTACCAAGTACAATACTTTTGCAAACAATTGAGTAACAAGTCTTTCTAAAACACACCAAGAAATCAGATCTTTATAAAGATCTAAACTCACAATTATTTTTAAATAGAAAGCACTTCTGAAAACTGTTAACACCTCACCTTCACCTTCTGCTGAACGTGCATCTTTTCCTAAAGCAGCACTGTTAGACTATGCCTAAATAAGAAATTACTTCAGCATCCCTTGTGTTCAGACATCCTTTTTTCAGGTTTCCTTTTTTCCTGAGATAGGAGAATTTTGATCCCAGTTGAACATGACGAGGACTGTTCCTCATCCCTTAGGAAGCATGTATGAAACCACAGTTCAAATTGTCATACAGGAGTTTGCAAACCCAGAGTTTGTAGAAACAGAATCCAGGGAGTTTGTGGTTTTCCTGGTGTCTCTGCACCAATAACCTTCACTTCAATGTGTTCCCACTAAAATGCTTTAAGACCTTCTCCTGTGTCCCCAGCTGCACTCTTTTTGGGTTTTGTATTGTTTGCCTTTTCTCTACCAGTTTTCTTCTTTTACTTTTCTTCTTTTCTTCTTACCCCTTTGCGTCCCCCAAGGCACAGCGTTGCAGCCGCCAGCCGAGCCTGATTTAAGGCTACCATAGTAGAGTGAACTGTTTAATTCTCCTAGACATTTCCCTATGGCAACTATCCATAAAAATTTGTTTTGCTGAGGGCAATTCATGTCATCTAATATAGAACTGAAACGGGAAATCTTATTTAAGGTAAGAAGGCTGTGCACTTCCCATATCGTAAGCATGATGCTAAACTCCTTTTGACTATCACAGATTTTCGTTTTCTCTCTGAGATTATTTCTTCTTGGCCCTTATTTGAACAGAAATAACTTCTCATATTCTCCCACACATGAAGTGAGGTAGTCAGTTCAAAGGAACCTTTATTCCTCCTGAGTGATGCTCAGCAGTGATGTTCCTCTCCTCCTTGTAGTGGTCTGTCAGGAAAACAGTTAGGACAATACCCTGAGACAGCTGTCTCAGTAAGAGAGAGCAGAGCAAGGGCTTGCACTAATATTGTGAATGGACCTCAAAAATCTCCCAGAAAAGGAAATCTAGTCTTAATGAATTTGCAAGGCCAGTGAAATCAGGCTCCATTTACAACTCATCCAGTTGCAGGAAAACCATTCCCAAATTCCCTGCATGTGAATTTTTGCTTTTACTTTTATTTTGGTTTTTATTTCCCCTTGGAATACTCAGTAGTTTCCAGGGATATTGTCTGCAGAAAGCAAGGGCCACTATATTATTTATTACTATAACTCTGTACACCTACCATGTATCTCAGCTACCCATCTAGACTTTTATTTCTAGCTATTGAAAATCAACATTTCTAAGGTATAATGTAGCCCATTCTATACAGAGAGCTTTAGCATCTGCTCTTATGGGACACTCTTTGCTCAGGAGGTGTCATCTTATCTCAGAAGCACACATCCACCCTTATGGATGTGTCCCTGCTTTGAATCCTGCCCTGTACAACTTAAAGCTGGTAATTTCCTGCAGACTTGGGGTAAGAAAAAGCAGGCCATGAATTGTTTTTAAAATATCATTTTTGAGTCACATGATGAGTGTCTGTGTAATGTCATACTGAACTTGATGCATTTCTGTGCCTCTAGAGCTTTGTGAAGAACTGCTTTGTTCATGCAGTTAAGGAATCATGGCACTGAACAGGTTGCTCTTTTCAGTTTGTGTGTGGAAAAAAGTAACTTGTGAGTTGAGATACCACAGGAATAAATCCTACAGTGTTCATTGTATAATATTCCTTTAAATGGACAGATTACAGGCATTTTTCTTCATCTGTGTAAGAGGAAAACAGCTTCTTTCCTTCTTGCAAGAGAATAATCTTGAAACAAATCTGATATCATGGGAAATACGGCTGTCCCTCAAACACATTATAATAACCTTATGGTCTTCTCTTAGGTTTTTTTGAGAACTGGACCAGAAAGTCAGGAATGAATGATTCCCCCCCTTCTAGTCTATACATAAAATATATCCCAGCTGGCACAGCTTCCCTTGCTTGCAGCCTAAGCTTTTGAAATTGAGTGGTTATCATGAACTCTGAATCTGTTTATTTTTATTTAAGCAACACCCTTTGATCCCCATACATATTCTTTTAACTTTTTCAAGTTTAAAGAAAGGCTTTGAAGTATAAACAGTGGAAAGCAGCTGCCTGAGCTTGTAGATGACTGAAATGCAGCTTTGGAATATGCAGTAGGCTTCCCAGGAAGACAACCAGTGCAGGAGTACTTGGGAGTACCAGGTGCTTAGGAGCAGTTCAGGCCTATATCTTGTAATGTATGGCCCTACTATCCTCAAGATTTCCCTAAAATCAGGTTTTCAGTTCACTGTAGCACGCTCTGCTAGATTGTTACTGAGGCAGCAGCTACATGACCAGCACGAAGATGTGGGAATTATTGGAACTGAGTACATTTTTCCAATAGATAATGGATTTGATTAATGGAGCCTCTTCATCTTTGAATATAATGTCCATCTGCAGATCACTGTCTGATTGAGTTAAGTTCTTGCATTACTCCCTATCATACAGCACATATACAGATCATTTTCGCATTACTAAAATTTACTAGGCAATTTTTGTTAATATATTTTTCCATTTCCTTTGGCCTCATTATGAAGGAGTCATTGACTATACATAGCTGGTCTAGCCATGAGGTCTACTGAAGATTTTTCAAAGATTTATAACCAAACAAAATAACAGATTCTTATAAAATGTCTTTTTTTTATTCCTATCCACATGGATCTTGCAAAATACTGACCTGTACCAACATTGCAGCTATGTTAAGTATATACATATATATTTATATTGTCCTTGATTCATTAGGTTTTTGATTGCTTTAATGACATCTTGTTGAAGAATTTTACACAAGGTTTGGTAAAAACATCCTTTTAAAATTAAACTGGCACCAAACAGTATCAAATATACCATCACTTTCATTGCCCTGAAATAGCTGTAATCATTCAACACTCTAACAATATTATGAATCTTCCAGCCCTCCAAAACATCTTTATCAGTGATCTTTATCAGTGCTGCTGTTTGCCCAAGCAGATGGGTAATTACAAGGACATAAAGAAATAACCCAAATGGTGATATTAGGTGTTGTATAACTGCTCGCCCACACACTATCCTGCTCTGAAAAGCAAAGCACTGTCTCTTTTTGTCATGCTTGATGTTTCATTTACAACTGACTTTCTGAAAAAAAACCAAACTTCCATCAACAATTTTGGAGTTTGCTCTCTACTGATAATCATGCAGCAGATAATCATGCGTGTTTCCTGCAGAGCCAGTGCGGACAGAGGGCACATATAGCAGAATATAATTATGCTTCCCTGTGGAGAGGCATTCCCCAAGAATTGGTCACCTGGCACAGGGAGCCTGGCAGTGGCTGCTCAGTTGTGTCCACTAGAACAAACCTCCAATTTTTTGGGTTAGTTAACAAACATCTGTTATAATCTTCTCTATCTTAAGAGCTCTTTTTCAGGGACTGTCTCATGCATAGGACCCCTTATATATGTAATTTATCTATTTTAAGCACATATTAATATCTATATTAAGAGCAGTGTGACTTCTCTAACTTTTGTATGAGGCAGGTGCATATATTCTGTAAGATTTGCCATTAATCCATCTCTCCAATCATGAGGCATGAAGGGACAGCATTATTTCTGTCTTAGTATTAAAGATATTTTGCGTCTCTTTGTGCTCCCCAGTGTTGACTGGAAGGTGAAGGGTGTTATCTGTGTGTTTTTCCTTTAATCCAGAAGGTAACATTAGTAAGTACCCCTTGTGCTCTGGGACATCCTCAAAGTTCTCCATTTGTGCAAGGCTGGGGGCAGGAATAACTTGGGATAAAATGCCAGTGGTTTCCTAGACAGGTCATTGTTTTTAACAGTCTCTTTCATCTTAGTAAACTCATTTAAAGGGAAATGATGGCCAAAACCAGATTCATGTTAAATGCTAAAACTTGTCAGATTGTAATTTCTTTCACGATGATGTACACTATTAATGCATTGCACTTGATGACATGTAGGCAAATTAAAAAAAAAAAGGTATAACTTTAATCAATTTTTTTTAGAATATTTAAGTGTCAGAGAATGTATCCACTTCTGAAGAAAATCAGTTTACATAATGAGTCCTCAAAAAGCTTTGTTGGAATTTTTCCAGAGGAGCAAAAGTACATATTTAATGACACAATAATAAAGTGAGAGAATATTGCATTTAAAAAATTAAATTCCCCTTTTCTTCTGTACCTTTCTTGACCTACAAGTCAGCAACTTCTCTTCTCAGGAAATATCTGAAAGCACTGTGCAGTCAAACTGCTGAGGTACTGCATATAAAACTCAATAAATAGCTCTTGATAGTCGCTGCTCTTTCTTTATAGAATATATAGCATGAATTCTTAGGAAATCTTGCATTAGATGAACAAAGAAAAATTGTAAGTGATTTTATGCAATGCTACAGGACCATTAAAATATTCTTATATTGGCTCAAAAGTATGACACAGTAAATCTATTGGTGTTCCTCTTAATTCTTCTCCTTCCATCTTCCCAGCTTTTTATCTAATATAAATCTAAATGCAACAACATGGCCTTTACATATCTGTACTTCAATGTATAAGCATTGTCCTTGCTCCTTTTTCAGGGAGGATTTCCCAGTCTCTGGGGTATGATTACACTCTGTAGTGTGTGTCAGTTAAATTTGTCGAACCTCGAGAACAATGGCAACATCCCTGTTCATGCCTCCTCACAATTCCTGTGAGGGAACAGACAGTTTCTTCAGCTTGGCTCACAGGAATCAGCCCTGTGAAAAACGAGGTTCACTCTCTTGGTAAAATTTTTAAAAATTTAATAGAGACAATAAGAGACATAGAAAATAAAGCAAAGGTTAAAAGGCTGGGTGCTTTGGTGCTCTGCCGAGAGCGTGCTGGTGTCTTGGAACCACCCCTTTTTTATATTATTCTTCATGCATGGCCCTTATGCATATTCAAACTTTTCTAGGAACTGCTTTGCATGGCCACTCCTTGGATCCACCTTTTTAGAGCATGCGTTCTTCAGTTTTCATTCCTTTGTTGTCATCCTTTGATTTGGGCTTTGGTCACTTTTCACAGATGGGAATGTTGATAGTAGCCTGGGCCTCTCTTAGTAGTTATCTATTCAGGCAGTTAAAACACACTACACCTAAATTCTAAAACTACAGCAAGAGCCATTGTACATATAACATTCATCTTAATACTTGTGAAAAGCCAGCATTACAATATACATTTATAACAAATCCAATACTTTTTAAGTCCATTACTAACAAAGGGGTTACAAAGACCTCCATCTTTCCAACGAATGTCCTGCCCCAGGCAGCTAAAAATACTGTCAGTCTGCCAGTAAATTCAGTTCTCTGCATTTTCATTATTCTCTACTCTTGTCTTTAAGACATTTAAAGACATTTAAAACACTCCAGTGAATGTGCTTCCTTGTATTTTTAATTTTTTGTGTTTTGTTTTAGTCAAGGGCTTGATAGCTTTAGGGCAGATGTCTTCAATATTTTTCATTAAAAATGTGAACTGTAGTAGATAGCTTGTGCTATTTTTTCCCTTACTTGACTCAGTAACATACTGATCACATACTTACCAAAGATCACATACTACACCTGAAGAAAACTGCCCAAGACAGTTTAGACCTATTAATTAAGGAGTCATGACAATCCTGAGACTTTACTATGAAATTGTTTCTGCTACAGATCCCAAATGGAATTTAGTTTGTCCGGGGTCCAAGTGTGCCTGGTTAATGTGCATACTTTTTTACTTTTTTTTTTTTTAAGCAGTTAATAATTTTCATGTCCTCTGTGGTCTTTAATTCAAACTGGGATTGGTAACAGAACTGCTGTGATGCACAGAATGTTATTTAAATCTTGAAGTTTCGGGGTGTACCAAGGGGTCATATTCAGCTCTTGGAGCCATCACCAATGAGTGTTGGCACTTTTGTAGGGAGTCTCTTGGCCTGCAGAGCTCATGACCTGCTGGAACAGGTACCACACAGGGTGAGCAGCCTCCCTCTGCACTAGTGAAAAAGCACCTGCAAACCAAAGCCAGTGCTACTCTCAATTCTCCTGACTGGGAGAGACGGTTAAGAAGAGCCAAATCTCTGCAGAAAATCATTTCTTTGTGGTATGTGAAATAACTTCTGGGAAAGAAATAGAAGCAGAGGACAAACCCCTGAGCTGTTCACTCCACCCCTGTCTTGTCTCTGTGATGTTGCTTTTTACGATTGCATTTAGTCAGAGTATGTTCAGCCACACAGTATGTGAAAACTAAATATTTTGGTGTCCCGAGCTTTTCAGGCCTGAGCTAAGCCACTCACAGGAAGTTCAGCAACCCAGTTCCTTATGTCTGAGGGTTCTGAGGTCAGAAGGAAACAGCTTGGTGAGTTTTGTTCTTACAGAGTTGAGTAGTCCTGGGGTAGACATTTTGGGGTCTCTTTTTGGGTTGTGCATTGAAAGTCCTCAGCTGTTATTTTTTTGTGTGTCAGTGCTTTTTGAATCCCTGAGTCACATCTGGGAACTTGGGCAGAAGCAGCGCTGGCTGTATTAAATATCTGGCAATAAGTTAGCACTTTTTATGCAAGAATATTCTACAGCTTTGCAAGCATTAATTACATTTTACAGACCCTCTGAGGAAAGATGGAAAGCTAACTCTGCTTTTGGAAGACATGCTGATTTTGTTGATTGACTGTATGCTGAAAGAAATGTAAAATCAACCTTTATGTTGCCCAAATATATAACCGATGTAAAGTTAAAAGAAAAAGCAGCAAGATTCCAAACCCTGCTGCTCCAATGCCAGAGAGGAAGAAATGAAAATCAGTTTGTGACTAGAAAGGACTAGACTTTGATAACTGGGGATATCACTTTACATATGCTACCCGATGGGTCTCTTTTTTGTCCATATATATGGCACTGTTTTGTCTAATTATCCCTGACATTTCTTTTGAGATTTATTTTTGTTTTGTATATACATATTGGAGATGAAAGGTCTGCCAGTCCCTGGGAATCATGTATAATTCAGAATAACTATTAGCCCTTTGATGGATAGAAAGCATATTTAAAACATAGGTACAGAGCAGCAAACAAAATAAGAAGAGGGGAAAAAAAGAAATGCAAATAATGTGCTCAGCATATCAAATACAGGTCCATGTTCTCATGTTCAATAACTGTCTGAAATCATTAAATACTGCACTGGGGTATTGGCCAGCATGAAGGGAAAGAGGAAGCTCGTAGGAATCCCTTCAGGGAAGTGTGAGATATCATAAGATCTTGTGCAAACCCATTCCCACAGCTGTCCTCCATCAGTTTGTGGTGTGGAAGTCAGCGCTGGGCTCCTGCCACGCTTCCCAGCAAGCCTGAGCCTGGAGCAGCTCATTCCCTGCCTGTTGTCATGATCCCCATTTCCAGCCTGCCCAGGCGAGAGACACTTTGATCTTTAGTTTCCAAACACAACAGAGGAATTGGCAGATGCTATTAAGACAGAAACAGCTTTTATAATACACCTCTGTTTAGTTGTTCTTTTAGTGCAGTCCCTTTTGTAACACATTGTTCTCTTATTATAGCTTAGACATTTCTTCTAATGATAATGGAATCCTTTTGGGTTTTCAGCACCTGTGTGAAGGATGTGATTACTAATTTGGAATAAGAGTCAAGCTGCTGGAAAACATCTCACTTGAGGTTAGATCCATGTTGTGTTTTAACAGAAAGAAATAGCTCTCAGTACTCTTATGTTTTTTACTCACAGGAAAAATGTATTACAGAGCTAATGTTCTCATTAATTTACTCATTTAATTAGAGATGGAATAGTGCATTGGACCAACTAAAACTGAAAAACTCTGAATTAGTGAAACAGGTACTTTGGATGGTACAAGCACCTGTGTAACACAATACATGATCAGTCTAAATAGGGAGCCTGCCAAACAAAATCATATTTGAGTTGGTTGTGGAATGGGAAGGTTATAAGAGAAATGGTAATTTTGCTCAGAGTGTGACCATATTTTTTGGTGCAAGGAAGGATGATTGAGTTTTGGTTGGGTCAATAATGTAGGAGTGGCATGGAGTAGCAATCTGTGGAGGCATTTGTTTTGTACTGGCAAATATTACAGTGGCCATAGCTGACAAATGTATTCATGTTGGTCTGATTCCTGACAGTTCCTTCATGGCACTCAGAGAGACTTTGGCATTAATAGCCTAAGCAAGCACTAACATTATAGCATTTGAAGCAAGCAATTCTTTGTGAAACACAAGGTGTGTATAATAATATATGATAAATTGCTGCATCAACTTCCTTGGGAATTTAACAATTTCTAAATTGTTAAATTGCAATGACATCCTGTGTTGCTGTCTTCATAAGCACAGCCTGAAGTTGGGAGTTCTTGCCCCTTCAGACTGGGCTTGTAGACTTCTCATCACCTGCCAGCACTGGTCTGATCCATGTTGAATTCATACAGATTTTATTGTGCCTTTATTTTAATACCAGAAGAAAGGGGAAACAGCTTCACAAATTGAGGTTAAAGTAGTGAGATGCTATTGTTTTATAAAGAGCAGGCTGAGTTCATGCAGTGTCTGATCATGACTGTGCAGCCTTGATGTTTTGCTGTGGGCTTAGCAGTCCTATCACCAGCTTTGTGAATCCTCATCCCACGGCCTCCAATTGCACTGCTGTTCACAGGACCCGGAGTTCTGGATACCCTCTGAGGCAAGAACTCTGACTGAATCTGGTGGTGAGTTTTGAGAGTTTGTGAATCATGGAAGGGAGTGGTTGTGAGGCTGAGAGTGCAAACCACGGGTTCTTCCTGCTGTAATCTCTATTATTGAAGCACATAACTCAGTCATGGTTTTCTCAAAGTCAAAGCAGGCAGGAGATAGCTGTATGTTCTACAGAACAGCAGTCTCTCCCAACTTATTTTTCAGGCTCGAGATGATAATTAATGAAGAGAGTAACACTGAATTTTAATTGGGCTGTAATTATAATACAGCAATTTATAAAGTGAGACTTTCAAGACTGTTCATCCCCTACAGCACTTTGTTCCTCAACTAAATTGAACTATAAAAGTTAGAGAGAGAGAGATAAATAATTGCTTCTGAAACATACTTATCACAAGTGGGTCAAGTGTATTTGTGTGCATGGGCACCATTTATTATGATTTACATGGAGGAATCACCTCTGAGTCACATCTGATAGCCTGAAGACCAGGCATTTGCTAATAAACAGCAGAGCTGGAATTGAAGCAGCACTGGGCTTACCAGAAGTCAGGAGACTTCCAGCTGTCCAGTCCATGCCCTGAGACTCACAGAGAATCTCAAATATGACCCCCAAAACTGCCATGAATATGAGTGTATAAATGCAGGGGTTTCCTTCCCCAAAATGTTGCAAGCTTCATCTAAAGGAAACTTCAATGCACCTAAACTTGGATTGGCCAAGAGAGAAAACAATGAACCTGATATAGTTCTATAGATAGTGGTCTTCTTAACTGGGCTTTGGATGTCAAGGAAATGCAGATCAAATCTCTTCCCCTTATTTGGGTTTTTGTGTTAGCAGCCTGAACAGTGGTGGCTTTTGCTGCTGCAAAAAGGAGTCAGAACTTATGAAAGGTAAAATCTCAAAAAATGTGCACTGCTGGGCTGACCCAAAAGATAAGATGTTTATTTAAATACCCAACCATTTGAAGATCTTGATCTCATATTCTCCTGTGAGATCTCTAATTTTTCTTGCCTCCAACTGGGTTAGAAATGTTAAAAGGGTGGATTTTCCTGTGGTGCAGAAGAAAGATGCAAGGATGGTGTTATTACTTGCTTCTGTCTTTATTTGTAAAATTCCATCCGCAAATGCTGCTTTTCCTCATGTAAAGGCAGTCTCTAGGAGAAAAAGATGGAAAGATGGCCAGCTGGTCACAGTAGGGGTCAGCATTAAGGACTCCTGCAGGAGGAAGGTAAAAACAATTACCTGTCCTCAGGTAGAAAATATCCCAAGAAAAATAGTAATAGCAAAGTCCATAATGAATTATGAAACAGGTCAGGTCTAGAAGGCTGTAAAGACCCCTGCCTTCAGCTAACTCATTAACAAGCCCCCCCATCTCCCACAGGAAATTTCTCTTGTTTACTGAGTTTTGAACCCTGGGATTACAAATAATGGAGGAAAGTAAATACCTAAGCATGTTGGAGCAGGCTTTTAAACCAGAGCTTGTAAAAGGAAGTTGTGGAGCTGGAATCCCATCACTGAGGATCTTCAGGAGAAGTTTAGAAAAAAATTCTGGAATGGAATAGCATATATCCCCTGGGAAATATCTAAAGTTGTTAAATTACAAAGGACATTGACAGACCCACATTTCTATGATTTGTGGTTAATCAAAATTTTGCCATTTCTTGGGCTGTATTTGAAGATGTAACCATAATTTTCCAGCAATTGATAATGAAGGGATTTCCGACTGAGTTTTTCTGGAAAGTGCTGTGGTCTAATTTTGGTAATTTCCCAAAAGGAGTGAGGAGAAAAAAGGAAATATCTACAAAGGCCTCAAGCTGAGTAAAACAATATGTCATTTTAAATAGCTGTCCTGAGAGGAATACAAGAGATCTCATGTATGAAGGACCTCCCTCTCTCTTCACTCACACACACACAAACTTCCACCACCCATACTGCATTAATTTCTGCTTCACACAAGGAGTATCCCACTGGGAATCTTTGCATATACCAAAAGATAAAGCTCTGGATACGCAGGAAGTAATATAAGTGGTTATTGCAACTGTTATTTTGTACGGTTGCATTTTTTTTGTTACTCCCATAGAAATTAATCATTTCAATATAATGTGGAGTCAGAGGCATCTTTTCTTTGCAGGAATTGAGAATATCTGAAGTGACTGACATTTGGAGGAAGGAAAAAAGAACAGAATATAAATCTCCTAGAGCTGAAGCCTTCTACTCAATAAAGTAAACAGTTTTTAGGAAAGAAAAACATGTTTCTTTGGTGATACTTGATTATGATTTCCTTTATTGTCAGCTGGCAGAGGGGGGTTGATGTGTATTGTTCTGTCTGGGAAGGGGTTCTGCCTCTTCTGTACCCTCAACAACAAAATTGAGAATTATCTCAATTTACCATGGAGAACTTAATGAATTCAGACAGCACGAATGTGTCATTTCCAGCAAGGACTCATGTTTATTTGCTTGGTTCATGGTGTCATGAAGCTGTGTCTATTCTGGAAACTATCAAGGCTATGCAATTTGGCTGCTGATAGAAAAATTTCTTTCCATTATGTTTCTTTTCTCTAGTGTAGAAGCATTTAAAATTATTGAAATTAGTAAAAATGCTTCAGTTTTTTTCTTCAGATGTGTCTTCAGTTAGCAACAACTCAGTTTGCAGCTGCCACTCCTGTTTAACCAAACAGGTAAGCAAGTGAGCCAAGAAAACAAAATTGTGGTCGTGTGTGATGACTGGTTATAATTTGTGTTCTTGATACCATTTCCCTTCTTTCAACTTCTGCTGGAATTAATCAGCCATGGACACTGTGATATCTTGATGGGATTTCCACCAAGAGGAAAAGCTTAATTAAGCTGCAAGTAGCAGCAGAATGTATTCCACAGTCTCAGCAGTGCTCCTGAACAACTCTGAAGCTCTGGGTGAAAATCAGGACAAATTTGAGCTCACACTGTCTTTTATGGTAACTGTAAGCACTTAGCAAGTACACACTAAGCACATCCAGGCTCGTCACATCCTCCCTTACTGAGGCTTCCCATCGTGATATACAAACGTGGGCTAGGCTGGGTACCCTGATCCCAGGTGGAGTTGGGAAAAGCACTGAGAGGCCCTTGTACAGGCCATGTGCCCAGGGGCAGCCAGGTTCAGGGGGGCACTGTGGGGCTGTAGCCCCTGAGCACCAAAGCCTTACTTAGCATGATAAAACTTGCCCAGGAGATATTATTAAGAAATCCAAAAATACTGCCTGCAGGTGGTGTAAAATCAAGCTTTGGAAAATGTTGGATCACAGTAAAGTCAGACTGATGGGGATAAAGACCCTTTGTACAGAGGGAAAGCTAGGAAAGGAAAGACAAATATGATTTGGAGTTGAAGAGTAGATGTCTGATGTCAGACTGCTGCTAACACAGCTTTGATCTTTCAGCTCTCCATACCTCCCTGCTTTTGATCACCTCTAGCATAAAGAGGCCAAAATGTTGCACTATTAAAGTCTTCAGTGCCTATAAACATGGAAAACTGTTACTTGTAAGCAATAATCATTTTGGTTATTGCAGAATAATACTGAGCACCTTTCAAAATGCATATACACGTAAATCTGGTGTGCATATGCATATTCGAAATGGTTGCTAATCAGCTTTAATTGCTCAGGTCTGTGCTTTTAGGCTGTTTCTTAATGCTGCTTCTTATTCTTTAAAATTCTACAACAATTTGTTGGAATATTATTGTCATCTTTGACTAGTTTAATGAACATAGCCCATATGGAGATCCTGATGTGCTGCACGTTCATGCAGGAGACAAAAGCCAGCAGTAAAACCCAACACCATGGCAACTTTTGAGCAACACATCAGCAAGGATTTTTCAGGATTTTTTAGGACTCCAAAATGGTTAGTTAAGGAAAAATGTCCTTATGGCAGTGAGAAATTTTTGTTTGTTTCCCACAGATGTAATTTCTTTCTAAATTATTTGTTTTTTCTGAAATTATTTTTTTTTTACAAGGTTATGAGAAAGTGATAGTCTACTTATTCTTACTAACACAATATGGGATGCTGTATTTTTTTTAGTGGGCAAACTTGAATAAAATGAAATTAATCTCTGGAGTTTTAGTAAAAATATTTTAAATAACTTTATTTTTACTATTACTTTCCCAGAAAATATTGTGGTGTCAATTTATTGAGGGCTTTGACATCTTCAAGAGAAGTTCTTGTAAGAATGCAAGTAAGGAAGGCTTGGACAGAGGATTTTGTTTATAATAGATTATGTGCTAACATACTTAATCTACCCTATAACTGAAAGTTTGTGATGAACCTGTTAATTTAGAAATTTAAAAAGTTTCCTTATTTTTTTTTTAATTTTTCAGATTGCTCCCATGAGGTTTTTGTGCTTGTGTGAGTGTGTTTTTATTTTTACTTTATTTTATTTTACTTTTTATTTTCTTTTACTTTATTTGTGTTTCTAGACTTGGAAACCTTAATATGCAGATCACATACAAGTTTGGAAGTGCTTGAGAATGGAAACAATCATGTAAAACTGAAGTTAGAAAAGAAAAGATACAAAGCCATGCATGAGGTAAACAAATTTTAAAGCTTTCCTCAGAGCAAGGTTTTTGTCAGAAGACTTTCTTGCTGTGCCAGGTCATGCTAAAAGTAAAGTAGAATTTGTGTCAAAACCATGACGGAAAAGTGCTTTGATAATAGAAGATTAGCTTTGTCTTGTTCTTTTGCTGAAGAAGGGCCAAAATGATTTGTATTAATTTGAAGGGCAGGTCAGAATCAAAGTTGGTAAAAGGATCAGAGGCCATATGATTCACAGTGTGTGAGGCTCTTACAGATTTCCCAGATCTGGCTGTGGGGCTCTGTGTTACTGGAACCTGGGGAGCTTAAGCCTCTTGGATGCTGCTGTTTCACTGGGCTGGCTGATACAGTCTGCAAATTAATTAAGGGTATAACCGGATTGGCACTGAGTTTGCATCCTCACAGGAACACAGTCAAATTCCAAACAGATTGCTTCTGTCCCCAGAAGCTTTGTTTCCAGGTACAGCCCAGAAATCAGCATATTTGCTTAGGAAATGATTTTATTTTTGAGTAGTTGTCACAAGGAGCTTGCTATAAAATTCTGCTGTGAGTTAATATTCTTGGAATTTAGTTTAAGGCTCTGGTCTTGGCAGAAACTTGTTATGTAAATAATATCCTCCAGATGTGAAGTATATTCTGGAAAATACTAAAGAATACCTCTCTATGAGTGCAGCAAAAATGTACAAAGCAATCTATGCAATGTCTTTTTATAACAAAAAAACAAAATAGAAATACTCATTGAAAACCAAAAATGTACATTATATAGGTATCACAAAGCTTTGACCCTGCCCAAATTTTGAACAGGGATTTTTCCTGGTACTTTTCCTGGAATCAGTTCCTTATAAAACAACGTAAATTTCTCTATGCACTCTTACACTAGGTGGGCACAAGAAATGAGGAAAGACAGACCTGGATACTAAAGAGCTCTTAATGTACCATTTGCTTGGTATTAGCTCATGGTGAGCCAGAGAGGTGTGAAAGCCTAGAAAATAGCAATAATATCTTCTCTATGTCAAGATCATTTTTATGTAATTTGGAAACTGGAAAATGAAACTCTGATTATTGTTTATACTGAAAGAGCAGTGCATTCCTCAGTGACAGGTTTTGTCTTGAAACAGAGCAACAAGGACCCTGAAAATGTATCCAGCGCAGCAATCAGCTTTGAAATCTTTAGAGCTCCTGTTGCAACATGTGAAAACTTTGATCGTTTTTTGCAGCAATTATAATACTTTAGGAAAAGAAAAAAATTGCCCTACACTGCAACAGGGCTTAAGGCTCAATCATGCTTCATCAGTTGTGGTGATTTCCACCCTCCACTGTGCCCACAAAGCCCCATCTCCAGTCAGGATGTAATTGTTAGGAGAGGGGGATGGATATGGTCCAGGCTGCCAGGATACAGCAGAAGCAGAATGAAGAGTTCAGAGAGGAATGCTCAGTCCCAGCTGACAAGGTGCTCACCAAATACCTGCTCTGCCATGCTCAGGCTGCCCCAGCAGGATGGGCACCCTCACCACCCCTGCAGCCTCAGCTTCAAAGGTCAGGACTGAGAAATCTTTTATAAGAAGGCTGATGAGATGATGTCAGAAATAGTCCAAGCCCAAAACTGTTTATCAGCAATGTTTTACAAAGTTTTGCCAAGTCCTTCAATGGATCTCTAAATTGGTCTTATAGTTAACCAGAAGAACTCATGATGCACTTTATACAAAATTTTGGATCCTGACTAAAGCTGCTCATAAGCCACTACCTGGAAGATACACTTGTCTTCTACCTTAAGAGGGTTTTGTTCCTCTTCACATCATAATTGTAAGCATCTCCATTTGTTTCAAAAAGCATTTCCTGCTTTTTTGCATTATTATTTTAGCACAGAAAGGAATGTAGTTTTACCTCAGTAAACACATTTTTATGCCAGGCTTTTATATCTATCCTATAAAATTCTCATTTGTTTCTTTCTTCTGCAGGCATTAAAGTTTGTTTATTAAATATAATAATAAGAATAAAGTAGACATAAGCTCTTTCTTCGTTGGCGTTACTTCAGATTCCCATGTATTTTCCCCCAGCTTCACTTCATTATAGCTCTATTTCCCAGTGCATAACCAGCATGTGTCACACTGAATGAAGGCTGGCTTCAGAATAACATGTCAGTAAGATGATTGCTCCTGGAACACACAGTGACCTTACTCTATAATTAAATGCAAAACCTGTGTGGGAAAAATTGATGTTAAAAGTCTTATGCTTACCAGAGACTGGTAGTGCAGAGACAAATGCTGTCATATTAACCTCAGTTGTTTAGTTTTGGCACCAGAGGACTCCTGCCAGGGGTTGGGAAACCATGGGCTGGAGTGAGGTGGATCCTGTCCAACAGAATATGTCATGGATAGAGCTTTATTCACCAAAATTTTGTCATTTAATTATTATAAAGGATATCAAACCCTCAGATTCCTAGAATGGCATTTTGAGATGAGTTCACTGGGAGAAAGTTTTTCTGAGATAAGAAAGAAAAAGAAGGGGACTATGCCAGGATCTCTGGATGCCAGTGCACATCTTGAAGTCTTTCATAATTCATTTCAAGCATGATGGAAGATACCCTAACAGAATCAGTCCAACTTTAAGCTAAATGCAGAATATATTGCAATATTCCCCAGGAATAAAATGTGTTTTAGGAGAGGTTGGATGCTTTTATAATTTCTTTAGATTAACTTGAAAAACTCTGAAATTAGGTAAATAATTTTAAATAGTTTCTAACCCAACTTTTTCAGTTAGCACATCATGAACATCTAGATAAGTGAACTGGCTTTCTACAAGGTGAACAGAATGAAATTACTTTTAAAACCATTAAAAATGTATTGTGTTTTTCAATTTCCCTTTGCTTTCCCCTGACCTTCTTTGTAGAAGTGAACAAAGTTTATTCATCTGGGACGTCATGTAGACTTCCAGACCTGAAGTTTCTGCCTTTCTTTCCCTGTAACAATCTATTTTTTTTCCTGTAAGGTTACCTTCATCCCTACCAGCCCTTCCATTTACTCAGTTCTCATAAGTCACAGCCACATCACCCTTCAAGTCAGCCCATCGTTTCAGGGCTGTGAGATGCAAGCTCCTGAGGCAGACGACAGGATCTGTTTGTCTGATCCCTCTGTGTCCTCTCCTGAGCTGGCTCCACACTCCCACAGCTATAGTTTAGTTCTGTCTCCTGGGTCAGGACATTCACTTGTGATCTCGTCTGTGTTTTCTTTCTTCACACACGACTTCAGGTTTTCAGAAAGGCCATCTCAGCCTCCTGTCACTTGGAAGAGCCCACCTGATTTCCTTCTGGACCCAGCTTTAGAGTTACACACTAAAGTATCAAACAGCAAAAGGAGTCACCTCAGTCCCTGACTCCGTCAAGACCAAGGCCCTCTGAGATGTTCAGTGAGAGTTGTTGGGTTTTTTATCCCACTACCTTTTGCTTTTGCTCTTCGACTGTTTTAAGTTGATGAAGCCTAGCTTCTTCAGGTTGCAGGTTCAGCTTAGAATGCTGTATGTTGCTGAAGCACACAGTCAGTAGGGAGTGAATGGTTTTTGTCAACAGGTATCTTTGTCCGATGAAAATAACAAGGAAAAAAGAAGTGTGAACCTTGGCTGAGCACAACTGCTATCAGAGTTCATTTTGGTTTTGACATCAAAATGCTCTAAATGACCAAGAAAATAATCTGGGAGACACCAAGAAAATGTTATGAAATTTTCTGTGACCTTGCAAGCCCCTTTCACACCCTTCCCTCACACCTCAGCAGAAATCTGAAGTTGTATCAACGGATGAACTCTGAGAGTCCTCTGGGTCAGGTCAGGAGGGTCAGATTTTGACTGGTCCTAAAACTGCTTCTCAGCAGTAGTAAGTACTGCATTTGGTAGTCTTTTGAAACTCCATAAAAGGATTTAATTTTTTTTATTTTTTACTGCCATTCCAGGCTATCCATCAGGAGTCGCCGTGTCCTCCCTGCAGGAGGCTGGCTGAGGAGAGGGAGGGGCACTGCTGGCACCCTGCCCTGCTCTGCACTGTTTGCTTCCAGTTTCCATTGGATCCTCAGGTACTACAAAACCCACCTGGTGTAGACCATACCCCAGAAGGTTTTCACTGGGTTTAGTGAAGGAGCTGGGTATGCAGCACTGCCTGGGAAGTCAGCTGGCTGCTGCTGTGCGATCAAAGCTCTCAGGAATATTTCTCAGCTTGCAGGGAGAGTCAGGGTTTGATAGGCCACATGAAGTTTCCTTGGGTTAAAACTTTGCCTCACCCTATCCAGCCAGCAGCCAGTAGAGAGCAATATTGCACACACATGAGAAATTAGTTCACTAAACTGTTTTAGTCTAAGGGGAATTAGCCACTATAATTATTGTTTTCCTTCCGGTACTGCTGTAATAACTAAGCTATGCATAAAGGAGTTTAAGCTTTGCTAATTTTTTCATTCTTCTCAATACTTACTTTTTATCTTGTGTGTAGTCAATGGCTTGTTAAACCTGAAGCTGACTTATTTGGTATTACATATTTGAAATTATTTATTCACTAAGAACCCTCTAATGGGATGTAACACATAAAAATTAGATTAAAGAAAAAAAATCCTTTAATCATCTAGTTGAATAAAGCTTTCTGCTTCTGTGATGAATTTATATACTGTCCCTGTTTTGTATAAACTATTATTTTCAGAATTCAACTTGGATTACATTACCACAAAGGAGTCACAAAATTGCAATGCGTGTACATATCACATTAGTACATTAGTACTTCAAGATGTTCTTCAACTCATCTTTTTCCCTCTCCTTTATCAAATTCAGTCCAAAATTTTCCCTGTTATGATATTATATTATATATATATATATATATATATATATATATATATATATATATATATAACACATATGTATATTTATATATATGTACAAGGTGGCTCAATTTCTGAAATAAAATAACTTACACCTTAATACCTGTCCATAATTACAGTTTTTAATCTGAAGTATTTCAAGTAAAGAATGGATTCATCAGACTTTAATAATTTATCCAATATACCCTGAAATCTCTGAACACAGTGAAGAAAAAAATAAACCTGGATACACACTTAATATATCAATATAGTTTTATAATAAATTCTCTGTTTGAGTGACCCTCAATAAAAAGTAAAAATCACAGACCATAAACCACCACTGGTCTTCTTTCACACATCTCTTCTGGAGCACAAATAATTCTGAACCAGAATGCCAGCTTCTCTCCTCTTTTGGGTCCAGACTGTGAGAACACCCTCTGTCTCCCTGACAGGTATTTCAGGTCTAGCTTTAGGATGTGAGCATCTGCTCCCAGAGTTGAAAGCCCATCAGGAATACGCTTAATGAAATAAAAGAGCAGTAAGATCAGCTACATTACTCAAGATTATTACTTTCTGCCACATCGTGTATTCATACTATAATTTACCACCACAGGAGATCCTAGGAACAAACTCAGGGTTTCACAAAGGCCTCTGTGGTGTTGTGGCTGTAATCAGAGGCAGCTACACCATAATGAGGGCAATCAAATCCCACATTCCAGCATGCCTGGGCCCTGCAGAGAGGACTGCAGGGGCTTCCCTCCTCTTCCCCACCAACCAGGAGACTGTGCACAACTGGTTGTGAGTTACATGGATTTAGGATTTTATTCATGTGCTGAGAGCCAGGGGCTCCTGAACGCTAAGGAAAAGATGAAGGGTATAAATGTCCATCAAATCCATGACAAAATTTCCTTTGCTTTGGGAATTCCTCACAAATTGTTGAAGATCTATTGATTTAACTGATCATCTACCAGAGCGAACACAGGAGTGGCCTTTGAAGCAGAGAGAGGTACTGCAAAAGGGAAAAAGAAGTTAAAATGTTGAAAAGTGCAAGTATATGTCAACAGAAATAGATATTACCATGTTTTTGTTCTTCCCATGGAAATCTTTCACTGGCTTCCAAGGCACGCAGTTTTTTATCTCCAGATTTTGGGTGATTCCTTTCACCTTCCACATGTTGACTCTTATGTTGGTGTGCAGTGCTGCCATCAGCTTTGGGATATCAGCATAAAGCTCTCATATCCAAGAACATCTGGCTTGCTGGGAGTGGAGGAAGACATTTTTCTATACGTTCAGTCCAGCTTGCCTGAAGACTTGCAGGGTCATAGATGTGCACGACTGGCTGGGAAGAGCAGGATGTCCTTGTTTGAAACCTCAGAGCTGGACAGCAAAGCTCAGCTCACTCTAATGACTTCCCCTGCTGCCCTGTGCCTGTTGGCCACCCCCACTGGGCAGCACATCTGGTTGCTGGCCTCTGTTCCTTCCATGTGCCCTGTGCTCAGCAATCTGTATCATTCTATGATATTCCTGAATAAAAGCAGCTCAGTCTTTCGCTCTATTTGCTCTATTATTCAGGGTTTTCTTTTTTAGGCACTGGTCCTTATTAAATTTTAATCTTCTGAGACATGATTGATACAATGACTGGAGAAAATGAAAGAAGACTGCAGAGCTTCCTCCTTAGGTCAAAAACCTGTGACAGGATAGCTTGGTAACGTGAAGCAGAAAAGAGCTAACAAATCTCACTCACTCATTTCTCCTTTTTTCTGATGAAAAGCTTTCAAAAGCTCATTAGCTAAGCCCAGATCCTTACTGTGTTTTTCAGCCTACCTAAGCAAAGGCCAGGGAGGACCCCAGGAGGGCATGTTGGACACCAGAATTTGAGATGCAGGGTCGGCTGGAATGAGGCTCTGCCATCTCCTAACGCTGGTGACAGCAGCATTTTTCCAGGAGGGTGCGGGAGCTGGGAAGTGTCTGAGCAGTGGCTACAAGGGGGAAAAAAGAAACCTGAAGTCTCTGCAATGTTTTATTCTCAAAGTGCACCTTTTTGTAATGAGGGGTCCTGGCTTCTACCTCTTTCTCAACATTTCCTTCTATCAAAAAGAAAGAAATATAGCACAGAAGTATTTTCAATCTGTAGCAAGACAAATGTGAATAGGAAAAGAAATGAAGGGGCATCTAGCCAACTTCTCTCTTACTCCCACTGCAGAATTCTGGCTTTTCTCTCTTTTTAAAATGGTTTCACTATATTGTTCAGGAGAGGGATGATGAACCACTGAAAATAATTTAGAATGACTTTCTAATAAATCAGATTTATGAAGAGATCTAAGACTAAATTAGGATGAATTTTTCAGGGAAAATAATCTTGAAAACACAATGGAAAAAAATGTATCTTTCAGAACTTTTTAAGATTTTCTTCAAATGACAACTTTTTGTTTGTCCTAGGTTCTGTCCAGACTATTATTTCACTTTAAAAAGTAATAAAATGGGCATCTTAAAAAATTCCTACAGCCAAAACTGATCTAAGATATATACATATGGTGATTATTTTATTTGAGGAAAGGTCAGGTCCTGTGTGCTTTGAGTACTCCCAATTCAAACTTCTGTCAGAGGAAGTGAAGGGTTCTGAGAACCAAACAAAAGCCACAAGCACTCTCAGGAACCTTCCCTCCATTTAACATCATCTCTTGATATTAGCATGGCCTCGGTCTGCAGCCGGGAGACTCCATTCATTGCTCCAACCTGACTGTTTTCAAACAGGAGTTTGTATTCAGCCTGAATTTTTGGGGGGTTCCAGACAGATGCCCTTGTGACTGAGAGTTTGATGCTCACAATGAATTCATTGAAGAGGAGATGGATGTTACCATGGCAGGATAGGCATCAGTTGTGTTTTTCTGGCCTGCTTGGGATGCCTCCCATGTCGTGGATGTATCCCAGCAAACCTTCCTGCCCACTCTGTGCTGCTCAGGCACATTGTGATGGCTGTGTGCATCCATAAATGCACAGAATTAACTCACAATGCTCAATTTAAAATGAATTGCTGTGCAAAACGTCGGTTAGCCTCTGACCAGAAACCAGGACCTGCTTTGACAAGACAGCAAAGCAAGCAGCAGAAATACACTTGTTTCTTTCGTGTTCTTGAGTTCTTTTTCCTTTGTATGGTTTTTGAATTGTGTTTAACAGTAAAACTGCGTCATGCTACAGCTTATCCTTGCCTCTGAGGAAAGCTCCAGAGGCTTAATCTAGACAAAAGCAAAAGACTTGTACTATGAAGGTCTAGGGAGAGATTCAGGGGACTGAAGTTGACACTAAGCACCTACAGAGGCGTGAGAAACAAAGCTTGAGAGGCAGAGAACATCCTCAGCATAAAAAGAATGAGAAAAAAAAGAGAGATATTGCTCCCAGTAGGGATGATATGGTGATATGCTGGGTCAGGTAGGGAGGCAATTCTGAGCAAATTTCTCCTTTTAGCTCATGGTATTATAAAAGGTTATTTTGAGTTCTTATTTCAGATTTACAGTAGTTAATCTAACCAAATTAGTTGAATATATAGAACTGTGTTGCTGTCATCTACCGAACAAAAAATCTTCCCAGTTTACTGTGCCGATCACCTCCATATTAGTGTGAGTAATAATCACTCACAATTAAAGTCATAAACCCAATACCTAACCTATGTCAACTGGCTTTTATTTCCCTCATGCCCTGCAGGCTTGCCAGTGCTCTGGGACAAAGCTGTGTGTCTGTGAGTGTCCCAGAGCACACAGAGTGGCAGGGCTGTGTCTGGCAGAGCAGCCCAGCTCTGTCCCTGTGCTCTCCCTCGCTGTCAGTGTGGGGCAATGGTTTCTCTACCTTGTGCATTGTTATTCCCAGGCTGCCACAGTGGTTCCACAATGTCAGCTCAGAGCCTTAATGCAATGAGAAGAGAAAGAAAAATAGATATTGCTGCTGTCTGAAAGGTCAGAACAGCCACGTTATTTTAACTTAGTAGCACTATGATGTCAGAAGCCACTTGGATTGCAAAACAATCTATGGACTGGTACATGTTTCTGAGGTACTTCATGTACAGCCTTTATGTTAGCACAGATACATTATAAAATGACAAAATACTTCGACACAGTGAGTAGGCAAATGTTGTGGAGGAATTTCACATCGATTCAATTCCATTTACAGCTCATAAATTCACTTAATATTTCTGCACACTTCTGACTTTGCCAGTGCACGGCACGAGGGTTCTGGTTCTGAGGAGACGCTCCCAGACTCTCCCCTCGGCCTGTGTTTGTGGCAGTGGGGATGGGAATATGCAAATGGTTTTTATGCCTTCGTTTTGGTCACCAGAGCACAGAGCTCAGGCAGGGAGCACCCCGGGGACACAACCAAGGGATGGGTGCAAGCAGCATCCTGTGTCATGTTAACAGATGGGGGCTGCAGCCACGTGCTCCTGTCCTGAGAACAGGCAGTGGTTCCTGCTGGCTTTTGCACCCACCACGTGTTGGAGTCGAGCCTGGCCATGCAAGGAGAGCCCCTGCCCTCCCAGTGAGCCACGGGTGTGTTCCTGACACCCTGTGCTGCCAGGTGTCTCGGGGCACCGCTCTACAAGCCGGTCTCGTTTTCTGGGAATGCCATTATCATTATCGGTGCTCTGGAAATGTGTAAGCTGCATATGTACAACCAGCACAAAGCCAGATAAAGCAAAGGTTAATTGGATAAAGCTGTTAGTGGTCGTTGTGCAAGGCAGACAGGAATGTCAGTTTTCAGCGTATGTGCATGTTCCCCTCAGCAGATGCGAAGGCTGGTCCTACCACTGCTGGCTAATAGCTCATCTTGTTTCTTGTAGGAAGCATAACCCTGTCTTCCATTTAACAGCAAGGATGGAAATTGCTAGAGTGAGAGGAAAAAACACCATTATTTTTATGCTTTCTTTAGGAGGAAAGTTTAATCATGTAAATGCACTAATTTATACAGAATTCTGTGTGTAAAGACAGTAGCAAAAATAAGATACATTTTCATAAAACTCTAAGGAGCAGCACATTATTGATTTAATATGGAATAACCCATAGAATAATCTGTGAAAACAATTTGTGTTTGTTTTGAATGTCTCTTGCTTGGTATATAAAATCAACATACATCCTATACCACAATGTGAATGTTATATATTAGTACATTTTAATTAGTTAGAAAGGTTTTCTTTAGAAAAAAATAGTTTGATGAAATAAACATATATGATGTTTTCTACATTGCAAATATATTTTGCTATTTTATTTGGTAAATTAATCTGTAAATTCATCTCAGCAGCAGCTAAAGCAAAACACAGAAAAGTTACACATACATAGCTGCCAGAGCTAGTAACTCAGAATAAGAAAGTTTTGAGCTCTGTATGTAGATGCAGTGAAGGCCATGATATTTCAAGGTGATTTGAGGGCAAACACTTTTCTAAAGATTTTGAAATGCCTTGATAGGCTAATCGAGCTCATGGGTGTTGCATATCAAAAATAATCCCTTTCCTTGGAGCTGTGCTCCTCCCACAGTTGGCATCCTCGCTGCACCTTCCTGCTGGGTCACTTTTGCAAAGAACGGATGTGCAGATAAAACTTTTTCACATTCAGAGCTGTTTCTTACAGGACAAAGCTAAAGGATTTTAATGAAATGTTATAATGAAAAATACACTACATGCTATGTAAATTCTTAGATGTGGATAAGCAGAGGTTATCACTGGCTACTGCTGTGAATCTGGAACCTTTTGAAAGAATAGTTCCTTTTTAAAAGAAAAAGCAAGAATTACAGTTAATTATGTCTTGTACATTGCACTGGGAGTGATATATGAGTCTTATTAGTATATATAGATTTATGAGAGACCATACAGCCCTTGAGAAGAAAAATCTCTCAAATTATTGCATTTTACCTCTTTAACCTTTGCTTTTATGCAAGGTTAGACTGCATATTCAAAATGCGTACTTGTCACATGCTTTCTTTAAAGATTAAGACTGCTGAAGACTGGGCTGAATTTGCTACCCTGAGCACCCTCAGCATTGCAAGCAGCATGAAGAGTTTGTCAGGTCATGATTCCAATTTGCCTGAGAGACAAAAAATGATTGCATTCTCTGGTACTCATATACCCATTCAGGCAAAGAGAAACTTTTCCAGACGTGTTATTTAAAACAAGCAAACCCTTCTTAACCATTTAATGCTTCTCTCTTGGTGAAACCAACTAACTCTGCATAGAAGTAACAAAGAAATAGCTAAATAATTGTTTATTGTACTGGTGGAAGAAGAAATTAAATGCAGGGCTGCTAAAGAAAGGGAGACAGTGGAGGCAAAAGGGAAAGGTAGTAGGTGAGAGGAATGGAACTGAATTTTTTTTTTTTCCTCTCACTAATATGAGTGTTGTAGATGTCCATTACAGCATAAAATTTGGCAGTATATTGAAAGTCATCAGATATGGGTGTAGGGAGATTCAATAAAACTAATTTCTTATTGGCAAATAAAAACTTTCTGAATTCACAGAAAGGTTGTTAGGGCAGTGTGTCAAAAAGACAAGGCTTATCTAAAGCTTGATCATGAACCAATTTAGGCAACTGGAGGTTTAATAAATAGGATTGCTTTTAAAATTTAGCTTTTCATAATAGTTTTCATAAAGAAATGCCCAAGCATCCACATTTCAGCAGTGAAATAAATCTTTCCCACCCAGTCAGAGGAATGCTGGCAGTGCTGCTGGCTCCTGGGCCAGGTTGGTGCAGGGCTTACTGTTCACAGGAGTTGTTTGGTAAGAAAACAAGCACAGAGGAATTAGGGATTTAGCAGAGATAACTCCATGATAATTCCTAGGAAACAGCAGCTCATTTCAAGGGGTACAAATGAAGAAAGCTATTTCTTATAAGATTGGGTTGTGCTTCTTTTTAATGATCTGGATAATCAATTCATACTAAGGTTAGAAGTAGATGGAAGGAAATTCAAACTTAATCTCATTTTGACAGAGTAATTAGGCATTCCCCAAGAGCAGATGGGTTTGTATTGTAATTATAGTGCCCTCAAATGATCACTAAAACAATACTCAAAATTCCTCTGTGATGTGTCTTGACAGATTCATAAACTGAAGAAAACTTTCCTAGGTCCCTTACTTCTGCTGTATTCTTAAGTTCCATTTAGAAAATGGACTCATGTGTATATGTTAATGACTTCTCATGCTTAAATTCATTTACTAGAAGTGCCCTGCAAGAGTGAAATCTTTGATTTGTCTTTTATGCAGGCACCTGGGCTCTGGTCTGCAATGCAGTGTGGAGAGGATTATGTGCACAGGACACAGTGCACTGGTTTCCAAGGAGACACATACATCGTGCTTGGGGTAACGGGAGAGCTTGGGAGAGTGCGAGTGAGTAGGACAGTCCTCTGTTCATCAGTTTCCTTTCTGTTTGGGAGCAAAGCCAGAGCCTTCTAATGCCGGTCCCCCTGGCAGGCATGAACTGTGGCAGTGACTGCTCACAGCACCAGTGCCCAGCTGCCTCACACCTGAGGTACCCGAGATATCACCGTAGAGTGGCAAAGAAAGGACATGGAGAGTTCTCAGAAGGCAAAAGAAGAGCTGCTTTATTGGAAGAGAATTGTGCCTTTATAATGTACATCGCTGTCTTGACACTGGTTGGTAGAGAAAGACACTGCCCTTTGGTAAACAGTGCAGCAACAACAGCACGTTTCCCACACGCTGCATGTTCTTGGAAAACACCAGGTGCTAGGTTGCCTACATTCTTTCTCCTGCTTTCCCAGGACCAGCCTGGGGAGCTCAAACTGCTGCTCCCTGATCACTGTCTGCATCCACAGAGCAACAGTGTGGGGCCTCCCCATGTGTCAGAAATCAGCGAGGTGTTTGTCAGCAACACCCGCAGTGACCGGGGTGCTGCTCCCCTCTCTGCCTCTCCCCCAGGGCTGGCCAGCCGTGGGGCTGCAGTTCCCCTGCTGACACTGCCTTTAAAGCAGCAAAAGCTGTTGGTGGAAATCCCCTGGATGAGTGCTGGAAGTGGGCTTGGAATAATCTCACGGAAAATTAAATAGAAGTGCTGTCTAGACACCTTGTTCCGAAATAATCTTTTATTCTGTGGACAATTTAAGTGGATTTTCTAGTCAAATTGCATTAAGCCTGAGTTTAACTATGTGCCTGTGAACACATATATGGAATAAGGCACCAAGCTGGAAGAATCAGTGTTTCAAATTGTATCCAGCAGAGATACAGCGTAACAACCCGATGTCCTAATGGCTTTAGTGACCGGCTGTACCAAGGCTATGTGAGGCTTTTTCACTCCTCCTCAAAAAGTGAAGTTATTTGTAGGTTATTTTGGTAGGTGTTCTGAATGGAGTGCACAAAACTGCAGTGATGTAGCTGACAGGTAATAGGAGGCAGATATGGACTAAAAAAGCAATCACATTCCCATCACAAGGTAGGTTGTAAAATGTGGATTTTTCCTTACACTGTGAATTCAAGGAGTAACACTCTCTGGAGCAGATCAGAAAGTAGCTGTAAAATATATGTCCACTATCAGATGCTGCTTTTAATTCCTTTGATGTAAGATTTCTCTCACCTTATCCATTCTTGTTGCCCTCCAGAATCCAGCTGAAGTGTAGATAATGTGGATAGTCATAGGGTTTTTTTATTGTCTGCTGATAATAATGTATTTATTAAATGATTTATAAGAAGCCAGACCTTTTGAATGCATTGTTTTAGTAGAGAAGGTGAGCATAATAACTGTTTCTTACATGTGCTCAGGTGACAGTGCTGTGAATTCTCTCTCAACTTAATTCAAAGATAATTTTCACAGCTTGATTTAGACTTGTACCTTCTCCAGATGTGTTCATTGAGGTAATAGATGGGCAAAGAAAAACAAATCAATGCTCACATCATAGTGCATGCTATATTTGGCTCAGGCTAAATTATGTGTAGTATTCTAAGTGCATCTTTCATGCCTTGAAGAAAAATAAGTGGGAAAGACTTTGGGGGTTGAGTAATTGCATAGAACATTTTCTGTAGGAGATTCTGCAGCTTCTTTTAAAATTCCTCAGAACTACTGTAAAGGAAAATCTACACATAGAATGAAAGTGTGAATGAGAGACTGCAAGGGAATGAAAGACTCTTCTAAAACAAAACCTAATTAATCAGGGCTTATGGCTGAACACTGGTGTGATGTGTTCAGATGGCACTCTGTACACCCAGTATGACCTGTCAGCATCAGGGATGTTAGGAGGCAGTGGTGCTGCAGTGTTTGGGGGTTGATGTCTCTGCCAAGAGCAGTCAGCCCCATAGTAAATGCAGGGGGCATTTCCAGTGTGGTGAACCCCACTGGGCAGGGTAAATAACTGTGGGTGAATCACGGGGAAGACAGAGGCAATGCCATGAGGGGAGGAGTGTGAGCAGTGCAGGAGCTGAATGCCTGTGTGGGCACGGGAGCACGGAGAGAAGCCAAGGGAACCTTCTCAATGAAGCACACCAGAGCAGGATTTTATTTCACAGAGCTCGTGCTCCTTTTGTAAACACACTGAGGCAGCTGGGCACGTCTGAAACCCCATACCGGCTATTATTATGTGTTTTACAGACCTGTTGATTGGGGATGCATATGGTCATTTCAAAACCATGGCTTTGGCAGAGCTCTGTGACCACAGGAGGATGATCATTATTACACTTGCTGTTGTCACCATGCCAATGTGGGACGGTGTGAGTCAGAAGCTCAATGTAAGTCTTTTGTAGCCGTACTAGAATGGTTAAATAAAAGGATTATTTGAACACACTGAACATTACTATTCCAAGGTATTTTTGATAGAAAATATCTTCTGACCGCATAAAACATATCATGACTACAGGTTGATTTCCTCAGAATTTCATTAAGAAAAAAGGTGACATTCCTGCAAGACAAAATGTTACACTTTAACACTGTAAAATAAACCACTTCAAGTATAATTTAAAATGGGATAAAAATTGAAATATTTATAACAGGGAGGGGAAGAGGCAACATCAAAACATAAAGGAAAATAGGATGTTTGGATGGGATGCAAACATTCCCTCATCACTGCCCTTGCTCCTCTTCATTGAGAAGCATCCTCATATCTGACCTGATTTTATAGGAGAATGGGATGTTACATCTTCTAGGAACAAAAAAAAACAAAACAAAACAAAACAAAACAAAATTAAAAAAAAACAAAAAAGAAGTGCACACATTTTCATCTTTTATCTTTAACAAGATGATGATATTGCTTTTGGTGTTTTTGAAAATGATGTCACTAGTCTAGTCTAATCTATGAAGATAGTTTATAGTGGTCTTTAACAGGATTACTCACTGTGTTTGCTTCCAATCTCATCTTCACTGGGTGAAGGAAAGCAATGCAGATCAGGTCATGGTCATGTCACTGCAGCTAGGTATTTACATTTTCAAGGTAGCCATCCATGGAGATTGTGGTAGTGAATATCGAGTTGGTTAATCTGTTTATCCTCTAGTAGTATCTCCCTGTTAAGCCCCCACAATGGGCTCGGTTTATCCCTGGCTGGCCACACCCTGTCCCACTTTACCTGCCCCTGATGGTAACACCCCAGGAGGACTCAGGATAAAGGCTTGGGCTTTGGGGTCCTGCTGCCTCATTTACACCCCCTTCAGAAGAATACATTTCCATGCAAAAGTGCCTTATCTGATCTTTACTTAAAACCCCGGCACAAGGTATCAGGAGACCTGTGGGAAGCAGAGAGCCATCAGTTTTCTATCATTCCTAGGCTGTTCACAGCCAGGAACCGCTGCCCCTGGCCACAGGGCCAGTGCACAAGGACAGCCGGGCCCCCTCCGCACCCCCAGCCACAGGAGATCTGGATTGACTGAGCTTTTGGACCAGGGCTGGAGAGGTGTCCTGCAATGGAGCAGCTGGGAGGGTGCCAGGCCCTCCCTGCTGCTGGAGCACAGGGACAGTCCCCTGCCATCCCCTGGGCTGCCTGTGCTGAGAGCAGGGCCAGCAGGACACAGGACACAGAGCACAGAGCACAGGGCACAGGGCACAGAGCACAGAGCACAGAGCACAGGGCACAGGGCACAGGGCACAGAGCACAGAGCACAGAGCACAAGACACAGGGCACAGGGCACAGGGTACAGGGCACAGGGCACAGGGCACGGGGCAGAGAGCACAGAGCACAGGGCACAGAGCACAGAGCACAGAAAACAGAGCACAGGGCACAGAGCACAGGGCACAGGGCACAGAGCACAGGGCACAGAGCACAGAGCACAGGGCACAGGACACAGGGCACTGAGCACAGAGTACAGGGCACAGGGCACAGAGCACAGAGCACAGAGCACAGGGCAAAGGGCACAGAGCACAGAGCACAGGGCACAGGCACAGAAAACAGAGCACAGGGCACAGAGCACAGGGCACAGAGCACAGAGCACAGGGCACAGAGCACAGGGCACCAGAGCACAGAGCACAGGGCACAGGACACAGAGCACAGAGCACAGGGCACAGAGCACAGAGCACAGAGCACAGAGCACAGGGCACAGGGCACAGGGCACTGAGCACAGGGCACAGAGCACAGAGCACAGGGCACAGGGCACAGAGCACAGGGCACAGAGCACAGGGCACAGGGCACAGGGCACAGGGCATAGAGCACAGGGCACAGAGCACAGAGCACAGGGCACAGGGCACAGAGCACAGCACAGGGCACAGGGCACAGAGCACAGAGCACAGAGCACAGGGCACAGAGCACAGGGCACAGAGCACAGGGCACAGGGCACAGAGCACAGGGCACAGGGCACAGGGCACAGGGCACAGAGCACAGAGCACAGGGCACAGGGCACAGCACAGGGCACAGAGCACAGGGCACAGGGCACAGGGCACAGGGCACCGAGCACAGAGCACAGAGCACAGGGCACAGGGCACAGGGCACTGAGCACAGGGCACAGGACACAGGGCACAGGGCACAGAGCACAGAGCAGAGAGCACAGAGCACAGAACACAGAGCACAGAGCACAGGGCACAGAGCACAGAGCACAGAGCACAGAGCACAGAGCACAGAGCACAGGGCACAGGGCACAGGGCACTGAGCACAGGGCACAGGACACAGGGCACAGGGCACAGAGCACAGAGTACAGAGCACAGGGCACAGGGCACAGGGCACAGAGCACAGGGCACAAAGCACAGAGCATAGGGCACAGGACACAGAGCACAGGGCACAAAGCACAGAGCATAGGGCACAGGACACAGAGCACAGGGCACAGGGCTCAGGGCACAGAGCACAGAGCACAGGGCACAGGGCACGGAGCACAGGACACAGAGCACAGGGCACAGGACACAGAGCACAGGGCACAGAGTACAGAGCACAGAGCACAGGGCCAGCAGGTCATAGAGCACAAGGCAGCCTTTCCCAGAGGTCAGGGGCTGCCCTGCATCAGGGAGCTCGAAGAGACATCCCCAGCGTGCAGTGGTAATCAAGTTCTGGCCTAATTAAACCACATTGCTGCTGTTATGTCTTTCTTTCCATGCTATCCAAGACAGTAAGCTGCATATAAAGGAGGTCTGGCAGTGTGGTTTTATGCATCTCTCAGCAGGTCAAATAACTGTGGTATGTGAGTGCTGATCATACAGAGATACAAAAGGCTAAGATTTGTTAACTTTATACCTCTTGCCAAGTTAATTTGGTACCTGTTTGACAGCGCTAATTAAATCATATTTCATTCTTTTCCATTCCCTACTAGATAAATATTTACAAACAGAACTATTGATCAGCTGAATCCTATTTAAAATTACATCTTTGTCACATATAAAATTTTGTGATGTGTAAAATACTGTAAAGTCAAAAGATAAGTTTCTCTTTTAAAGTGACTAGAATGTATTTATGTTGCCGTTCTCTCTGAGATTTCTAATGATCACCTAAAAAACCCAAGCATCACTAAACTAGGCTTTATTCGTACTTCTGGCATTGTGGAGAAATTCAATAGTGTTCAACGACACATGTAAAATTTTCCCTCGATGCTTTTCACAGTACTGTAGAAATAGCTATACTAAGCTGCAAAAAGAACTATGGCAACATAAAAATATTTATGAAGGTGATGTAGTTTTGGACAAACATAGAACTGACAGGCAGAAATCATTATTAAATAATACTTAATTCTTATTTTATTGCTATTGAAATAAAACTCAGAGCTTAATTTAATTACTCTATATATTATGAGACAGTATAAAGCTGCAATGATGGCACATTATATAATTTTCTTGTGAGTTTTCCATATCTGCCATTCTTTGTAAGTTCAAAATTCATCCAGAATCCCAGTTTGGCTTTCTTTTTAGTGTTTTTTGGGGGGTTGGTTTTGTTTTGTTTTTTGTTTTGTTCTCCAAACAAGTTTTCAGCTTGCTAAAGGAGAGAACTTGTAAACCAATTCCAGTAATTCATCAGCTAATAAACTAAAGAATTAAAAGTTTTTGGACTACAATCACTTTTTAGTACTGTGATCTCATGCTTTACAAATAATCTTGTTCATGAATCACTGCTATTTACCTTTACCAGTCTAACACATTCAATACAAAGGTAGACTATTTTTTTTCCATTGGTGGCAGACAGCCCTCTGCCTGGAATTCCTTTTCAGTTTTGCACCCAAAATCATCTTGGAAAAAAATAGAAATGCTTTTAAAAATGAACTAAATTATGGTCTTGTAATAAAGCAATTCAAGTACAATTAGTCCAAAAGCAAGAGAACAAAAATCTTATTAGCTTTTATGAGATCATAATGGGGCTCTTTGTTTTTATTCTGTCTGTGGTATGCATAGTAAGTAATTCCTTACCTCTGTAGTGCATTTTTTTAGTAACACTGTTACCTCTTAATTCATACATCAAACACCAGAATATCTGCTTACTAAAATCATTCCAATTTTCCCTGTAAGCTACTCTCTGCTTTTTTTAGGAGACCATCACGAAAAAAAACCCACAACAGAGAATTGAATAAGCTAATTTTTTTTTCTGAGGGTGATGAGAATTTATATTTGTTCTTCTTAACCACTCAAGGAGCAGGAGCGCCTTTAAATTCTCCTTACTACTGGAACCACAAAGCAGAACCAGCTGCCAACTCAGAGTGGCAGGAGATTTCTGGTTGCTTCCACTTTGGGCTTCTGAGCCCTGGAGGTTCCTGAGGGTTCTGTCTCTCACCATGCAGCTGCTCAATACTTTGAGGATCTGAAAACTGCCTACAAAAAATCTGAAACCTTGACACCTGAGAATAGGTACCTCCTGAGAAATGGGAACCCAAAACTGAAGGCTACGTAAATCAAGAGTTCCTTTTCCACAGTTCAGAATCCATTCAGCTACTTTAAACATTTTGCCCTGGTGAGTCCATTTTTAGTTTGTCCACAAATTTAGAAATGTAATGCCTATGTGAGAGTCTCTTGCAGGATCACCATGACTGGAAACTGATTTCACTGATGAAAACAGTGAAACCTCCTCATGGGAGGGTCCAGATTGGCTCCTCCTGAGCAGTTTGGACACCAGGGAATTTTAGAATCTCTTTCTGGGTTCTGCAGTACCCTCCTGAATTTGTGTCATCAAAATGCTGCTCTCCATATCTCAACATTGAACTGCTCTGGAATCTGGGACCTGAAGCACACCAAGTACCCAGATGAGGGAGTGAGGGCAGGAAAAGAGATGAAATTCTGTCAATAACCATACAGATTCTCAAATAGAAATTCCCATTTTGTATTTGTTGAAGCTACTGGAAGGGTATTGTACTCTAATGAAAATGTTTTGGTTAATTAAACAGATAATAATTGGAATTTATTTCGCCATCTAATTCAGCAGAAGGAGAGGCCACCAAATGTTGAGGAATCAATCAAAAACTGTGAAGAATTTGCATTAAAAGGTGCCTGAGTGTCATAGTGGCAGAGAATTTGTATATGAAAGTCATGACATTTTAGCAGGTAAGCTCTAAATATTCTTGTGACATATATATATAATGTGGAAAGAAACATATCCATTGCTAACTGGTTTTATGATGATTTGCTAAAGAAATCTGCTATCTCCAGTTATGCTAGAGGTCCATTCATCTGCCTGACAACTCCTCTATGAAGCCGGTCTGCCTGACAGTGGGACAGACCTCAGAACACTCTTTTACTATCAATGTACACAAAAACACTTGCCCAAATAATTTCCAAATAATTTCACATTCTAATAGAGGGAAGTGCAATATCAGTCCAACTCTGCTGGGAGATTCCAGAGAACCAGCTCTTGAGAAACCTGTGGAAAAGTGGCCCGTGTGAATGCTGCTAATTGTGCTAAACCTGCATTTTTCTTGCCCAGTTTGCTATCATTGATTAGCAGAAATGCATTTATCTCAGAACTGGGTGTTTTGCTCAGAAAGGGGGAAGGCTGCTACGTGGAAGAAAAATCTAAATCAACTGACCCCTTTTCTATTTAGGTTATGACATCAAGAGGTTTCCAATGCTTGGCACGTTTGCCATGCCAGCTGTAGGCACATTTTCATCAGATTGGTGGCTATCCTGACGAGCCATGCAAACCTTGCAATGACACAAGGGGCTGGATACATGTTGTCAGATGTTATTTTCTGTTCTATTTTCTCCCCTCTTACTCTGGTCCCTTCTCTTAGTTCCAGGATTTTACAATATCTGAAATGACAATGTCAGAAATTACACAAAACTGCATCACGCAGGATGTTGCCACCGCAGAAAAAGATGACTGAGGCAAGCTCAGGCTGTTTGAACATCTACAAGAGCACTGTCATGTCTCATTCATTCCCTGATCACAGCTGCAGGACCAATGAGCTTTCCTAGCACTGGGCTTTATTTCTTGAGAGGAGGCTTATTTGAATAAAAATACTAATACAGGCAAATTAGTTTTGGGCATGCTGAACTGAGATAGAACCTTTTGGCTTTCTGATTTATTTTCTTTTCAGTAATTCAGGAGATTTATATTCATTATGTCTCTGAGTGATTTTTCTTCTGATGGGACTCACACAGGTGTGCATTTAGAGTGGGTAGCCTCCTGTAGCCCTGAAACTCAGTTTCTCCCACCAGGGTGCTGATATGCTGAAACCAGACACAATGAGGTTCCTCTGCTCTCTCTTTTCCTCTACAGAGTCCCTGGCATGGGACCAGCCCATCACCATGCAGCCAGCCTGGCCTGAGGCATCCACCAGGCTCTTGCCTTCCCACAACAACACATCCTTTCTCTCCCATGAGCTGTACTTGTTGCATTGTCACTTTATTCTGTAACACATTTCTCTGTGTCCTTTATCAGCTGTAGTTGTTGTGGCCTTTCATGGGCTACAGGAAAGAGAACATAACAAACACAAGAGAGAGATGTCATGGAGGTTCCAGGCATTCACTCTCAGCACGCTTCTGAGCAAGAAGTGGGGAAAGGGCCACGATCTGTATAGAAAATGCACATGGCAGGGGAGTATTACTGCAGCTGCCAGATTCAATGGCATTTACTCAGGAAACACTTATGAATCAAGAGGACCACTGCATGCAGTCTATAAGGGTACACATCTCAGGGGTGAAAGGAGAGCTGCTGTTAGGGTTATTGTGATGGTTTCCTTATCAAGAAAAGAGATAGCAAGTGTACAGTGTTGAAGGGGACAGAGGAAGTTCAGTAAATGTGGAATAATAGGTGTCTTGGAGTATTAGATCAACCCACTCAACAAGTTTTATAGTTGTTATTTCTTATTCCTTGAGTTTACTGTTTCTGAAAATAGTTCAAGTCCTGCATCACACAAGACAAGAAGCTGCTGTCATCTTAAATAGCCCGAGGAAATGTGAGAATTACAAAAATAAAAATTAAATTAGAAAAAGACCAAGTAAGATAAGCTTGCATTCAGATATGGGGTCTTTGCTTCTCTCTTGCTCTAACTGGGGAATAACCTCAAGTGAAGTCAAGATGTTGATGAAATTAAAGCAAGAAGGGGAGATTGAGTAATTTAATTTCATTTTCTGATTAAATATGTCTTTCTTTGGAGGTAAAAGATGTTAGTGGTTAAAGAAGTAACAGAAAAACTAACCGTGAGATTAAAGAAAGGTGTTGAAGACCACGTCCAGCAACCCTGGACAGTGGGGGACAAGGCCAGCAGTCTGTTGTAGGAGCTGGAACATGGGAGCACTCCTCTTGCTCTTCACTGCTCCCAAAGATGCAGTCACAGCCAGATTCTGGCCTACCATTTATCTACCAGTACTTCTCTCTCTTTCTCCATGCACCAGCCTTCATCTGCTGAAGTTTCTGTGGTTCCATTGTTGAAGACTGAAAGCTGAGATATGGCTGCACCAGCCATGAGAAAATGCGTCTACAGTGCTGCAGAAGTTTTAGTGGGTGCTTCTGCAGACAGGACTCCAGAAGCACAGGAAAAAGAAATTATATGACACTTTAAAATGATTTTAAAAGAATTTATAAGATTTGTATAAATGTTTTTAAACAAACATTCCTTAAACAGAAGATATTCTATAATCTAATGGTTCCTCTGTGCTCATACCTTTTGCACTTCTAATCCTAATTTGTGTTCTCCCCTTGCTTTTTTCCTTAATGTCCCTGTTGGCTACTGAGGGAATATTGAGACTTCCTGACTTGTTCCTGACTTCTACAGGATAAATCTACACTGAATTCTGGCTGACTTTCCTCCAGAAAGTAAGTTGGTTTTTGTTTTTTTTTTTCTATTTCACAAAATTGCTAACTGATGCTTTTAGAGACTGGATATATATGGAAGTTACCTCTACTGAATTTGACTTTGAAATTGCCCAGTTGCCAGAAATTGTTAGTGAATGGACTGGAACAGACACATGTAGATCAGAAGTGCAAGTCCTGGTTTAGCTGGAAACCAGAATGCAAAGGAAGTAAAAAAGATATCACTTCAGAGAAGGGTCATCTCGGGAACTGCTGACTGTCTTTTCCCATGGGTTGCAAGCCAGGGCTTACTTGTCCAAAAAAGGGAGACAGGTTGTTAAAGAGTTTGCTTTATCTTGCTCATCACATATCTGTTCTGGTTAGGGATTAAGATGAAATACTTAAGGTGCCAGGCAAACAGGATGGCCCGAGCAGCTGCTCCCTGGCAGATTCCCCACCCCAGACAAAGCAGAGCAGTTCCTGAGGCACAGGGACTCAGTGCCAGAGGGTGCAGGACACGCTGCTGCCTCCCAAGAGTCTGCAGGTACCTGCTGCAGGATGTGCTCATCATTTTGCTGTCCCTTTCCTTCAATAATAAATGTGATCACTGTTTTTGGCTGGCCTACATGGCTGGGAGTGCTGGGCTTTCTAGTGGGTTGGGGTTTTGAGCAGGCTGAGCTGGGTTCAGTTGCAATGAGAGCTTTGTAATCACCTGCTGTGCTTGTTCGTGGGATCCAACATCATCCAAGGACTATATTTTAAATAAATCATGATACGCATTTTATCGTCAATGTAAAAAATACATGCTTTCAGGACTAATTTTTTTAAATCCCATTTATAATTTATCTCCTTTTTGTTGCCAATCATATATAATTAGTTTGAAATGAATATAATGTAGTTATTCTAACTATTGGCTGAGTCACTTCCATGAATAATTCTTGGCTTAGGCTTTGTTTCTTTTGTGAAACTTCAAATAGACCAGGTAACTGTCTGTTCTCTGTCCAGCTAAACAGAATGGTTCCTCTGGTAAATCCAGGAAAAAGTTCAAACACCTCTGTCTTTGAACTCATGATGAATTTAATTCACTATGAAAGAATACACAATTTAATAACAATTTAACAGGAGAGCTAAACACAGAAAGTAGAAATAAGCTAGAATCTGAGTGCCATAAGCAACTATTAGAATATAAATGATTGTTAAAATAGTCAAATCAAGAACTGGATGGTTTGGGGGAGATATTGCTGAGTTAAATAGGAGGTGCCAGGTTCTCTAAAAGATTAACTTGGTTAAATTAGGTCAGATCATTAGCTGATGGAGTGGTGTCTATTTAAAATCTCTTGCTAAAGCTATGGCACAGGAATGATGTATGTATACACCTGTATATCTGAGCTGTGTCTTGCACTTGACTTCCCAATGGTACTTTAGCATTAAGGGGAAAAACGCAGCTACATTTTATAAAGGTTTCTACTGTAAGGAGTGGCATTATCTATGCAGACTTGCAGGATGTCTATGTAGTACCTGTACCTACCAAATACCAAAATTCCTTATGTGTTGAAGGTAAGAGTATAATTTCATGGCTTGCCATGATAAGAAAAAAACTGAAGTTTGAAGATACTTCAAGATATGGAGCATTAGCTTTAGTCCTGGGAGAGCAGGATTGCAATAAAGCAATTAGAGATGCATACTAAATTAATTAATCCCACAGCTTTATCACACAGCTGATATTTCTGAGAAATAATTTGCAGGAAAACGTTTCCTTATGTTCATCCACATATGGGATTTTCTTTTCAGCAGCATGGCTGAACTGAAGAGTTCTTTCTGAGTGTGCTCAATGCCACGAGAGGTGTGTACCAGATATGGAAAACCACATGAATAGCCAGTCTGGTATTCTACAATTCCATGCTATGTTTTGCTTAATGTCATAGATAACAGAAGATTAAATTCTGGGGTAAAAGCTTATCTATTTCTACGCTTTAACTTCTATTGTATTTTATAACTCTGGACTATAATAGACATATTTTTTGTTCAATGGACCTAATAATTTCTTCTGGTTGCAAATTACCACAGAAAATAGACTTTAAAATTGACAGTTCTCTTTCTACAAACTAGCATATTTAGATGTATTTGTGTTTTTTTGCTGTGGAGTTATACAAATCTTCAACTCAAATGAAGGCATGCAAATAGCAAGCATTTAATCTAGCCAAATATAAGATGTGTAAGGCTCAGTTAGCTGTGCCTAGCAGAGAGATGGGAATGGCCCAAGCATCCCATTTTCCACAGGGGGAGATGAGCCCCTTCTATGATATTTGTGTTCTTCACTGTCTTGGAGGGAAGCCCAGACAAACTCCCTCCGGTAGAAATCTGCCCTAGCTGAGGGAAAAGGATACTTCACATTAAAGCTTTTAACTTCCTTCTACCAGAGAGAAAAAGAAAACCCCAGGATCATTTATGAGTCCTGTATATGCATATTTGCAGAGGGGCACACGTGTGCCTCTGATGCTTGCCAGGCTCTGAACCAATTCACAATAATTGTACTTTACAGAGTGAAAGGGCTGGGCTGGTACTTGGGGTTATGGCATACTGGCACTTCTCCCAGCCTGTCAACACGTACAATTGAATCTTATTTTTCATTCCTGCTCCTGCTGTGAAAAATAAGCCTTAAAAAACATTTATTGAAGTGCAGAGTGATGCACCAGTCTCTGCCCACATTTGCAACCTGAGCCAGAGCCAGTGAGAGACGTGAGCTGGCCCTTCCATTTCCACACTTACTGTGGGGGTTATATGACAGCAACACAGGAGTCAATAATAAGTGCTACTTTGCAAAAGAGTGGGGAGGAGTCACATCAGGAAGATTTACACATCTATCTCTGAGTGGTCCTTCATTGCCAGAAGGAGGGAGCTGGGTAACAGTACATCTCCTCTTCTTGAAGTCATAAATAGCATCCCTGCATGCAAGTGCATATCCCACTCATCTTGCACTTAATTTTTAGGCTACAAATAGATGTAATGCCCAGGTTTCTGTTTTGTTACACTGTTAATATTATTTCTGCATCTGCTTAATATGAACAACATTTTTACTACCATTTTTGTTAGATTTTCTTGTAGCAAAAACTTATCTTTACTGTGTTCTGAATTAAACTTTCATGCCTTTTTAGCCTGCATACATTTTTTTTAGTCAAGGATGATACTGAAAGTATTAAGGAGTTATTAAAAATTATGATTAATCAATTTTATTACAATAGCACTTAGAGGCCCCTGCTGAGACAGGAGACCTATTGCACTGGGCACTGTAGGGACACATAAAAGACTGAGTTTCTGCTTCAAAGAGCTGAAAATCGAACCAGTAAAGACATGTTTCTCTTGGCTTCAAGGGAGACTGAATAAGGGCTTTTGCGATATTCTTGAGCAAGCTGGAAGCCCCACGTTTCATTGAAGCTTTTTCTTTTTAATTCCACTGTTTCATAAAAAATATATAATGAATGAAGCTGTATTGAATTTTCGTTTAAAAGAATCTCAGTTTATCTCTGCTCTGTCTCCACACAGCCTGTTCCTTTTGCTCTCTTCATTCTTCCAGTGCAGGAGCTGTACAACAGCCCTGTGTTCTCTGTTCAGCAAACCTTTTCAAACAGCTACATTTGTGTCTTCTCATCACATTTCTAACATTGAATTTTCACGTATCAAAAGCCATTTTACTTCTCATCTTTGTTAGCTCTGTAGTTATGTGAAAAGAGTCAAAACTTTCAAAGTAGCAAAGAAAAGGAGCAAGAGGGGAATGTCCTCCCCTCTGTCATTCTCCTCTCTATCAGCTCTGTTAGCAGAGGAGTTATCAAAATGCTGTGTGAGAACGGCAATGGTTAAAGATTATGCTCTCTCTTACCACTAACCTTGAGTCAGTTTTTCTTCATTGTACAACTGAGAGGGGAAAAAAAAAAAAAAAAATGAAGGGAGCAGAGCTGAAGGTTATTTTGCCTCTGCTGATGCAAAGGCAGAGAGAAATCTACCTTGGGAGACAAAGTAGAATAGCAAGCTACCAAGTTCACAAAGTAAATCTTCCTTTGTGCTTGGGTTTAGCCTTGTGCTTCCGAGGTCCTGCTCTGCATCTGGTGAGTTGTCCCTCTAAGCTCTCTTCCACCAGTCTCAGAAGTTGGGAAGAAGCTGAAATGAGAAGGTAAAGGGAGGCTATATGTGGGGGACAGCCCCAGAGGGTGCCAGGCAAACTTTGAAGTGACTGATTAGTGCAGACAGTCACAGAACAAGTTCCAGCCGAGCGTGATTGCTGCTAAGAAGAAACGGCCTTGTTTTAACTTGACTATTGTTCCCTGATAATCTGTGAAACTGGAGTGGAATTCAAAGCAGCATTGGTCTGAGCATTAATCTGAGCACAGTGGTTCCTTGCAATTTGCTCTGATCTCCAGTGCCTTTAATTTTGCAGTAAATTTTGATTTGATTTCTCACTATGATATACCTCCCATGGAGATGGACAAAGGAGAGCTGAGGGAAACTGCCCCGGCCAGTTAAGTATTGGAGGACCTGCTTGAAGCCATTGTGAGGAAAAAAAATACAGCTTCTCAGTCTCTGTTATCAATTTTCTCTTATGAATAACAAGCTGACTGTTTTAAATTGAATAAAACAAGTGGCTAAATCACCTTCTGAAAATGAACAGGAACACAGTCTCTCCCGTCAATTCCTGTAGAAGACAACCTGGCTCCCTGCAGTCTCTCTCTGACACAAAAACCTGTTATTTAGTTTTCTTTAGAATCCAGTAAATTATATTAGCTGACTCAAAAACTTCATCAGGATTCCTTCTGTCTGCTTCAAGGCATCTGGCTTTCCGGGTGTGGCCAGCATCCCCCTCTAGGTGTGAGGTGCAAGGCTGGTGGTGCTCCCTTGGCAGACTAGGGCTGGGTGGTCCAAACCCAGGCAGCAGGACTGGGAGCCAGCTGCTTCCCCACATTCCTTGCTGTCAACGTTTTCCTGCTTCTCCTGGGGGAGGAAAGCTGCAGCCCTCCACAGGCAGCTGTGCCAGGCTCTGGCAGAACGTTGTTCTAGAAGGGGTGGCCCCAGCTTGCCCTCAGCTGGGTAATGCTGCCCAGTGGCAGAAATGTGGTTGTGCCCCTCTTCCCTTCGATTTAGCACATGCTGAAAACTGCCTTGTCTTTTACTCAGTCTGGTGAAAACTTGGAATCAGTTGGGTTCTGCCACTTCAGTGCTTTCTTGGGAAATACAACCAGGCAGCCTCTTGCCAGCTGCTCAACTATGGAGCCAAATGGAGCCTCTGAAAATATTTTAGAGTGTGTACGGTTCTTCCCCATCCACAAATACTAGGAAGGTAAAAAAAAAAAAAAAAATTAAAAACCTTTGTAAATTGAATTATGCTGCTGTGATAATTTTGTGACTTTCTATTCTCATTCTGAACAATTTCAAAACAATGAGCAATTCTTTAATGGAAAATTAATTGAATCTTTCAACACTTTTAAGATGCCTTCACTGTTTTTCTCCCTCCTGTATCAGGAATTTTATTGCATTTCCCACTTGTGTTGAGTGAATGTACATATCTTTTTCTTAAAAAAACAAAAAAACTGAAAATGAGCGGGCAAATTTCTTACTGGTAATCATGCCTGGGGTGAACCTGTGACCATTATGCTTATGGATTATTTAGGAACTAGCTCAACAGGAAGGTGGACTGCTCTTAGCCACTTGGTCAAATTGAAGTTCACAGGGGAGCCCTTGGTGCCAGGGTCCTGGGCAGGGGCTGGAGAGCCATTTCTGTGCCCTGGACACCTGCTGCAGCTCTGCTCTCCTGTCCTGGGGCCACATCAGGCACCCCAGGTAGCTGAACTGTCAGTAATGGTATATTCAACAGCAAGGATCTATAAACAGGGCAGTTCAAGACAGATGTCTGGATTAAGCCTCAAGCCAAGGTGAAAGCAGGAGGTGTCTTTCAGGCACAGGTGTAGGAGATTTACAGAGGAAGAAAGGACAGTATAACAGGAGGAGTGGATTATTTTGTTCATTTCTTTGATGCCTCAGAGTCTCCGTGTTCTGCTGTTTGCAGGTTCTTGGTGCATGCTTCCAGTTAAATTTTCATGGTACTCCTCTCCCCACTTAGCCCTGCTGTGTTGCCTTGCCCTGCTGCACCAGGCAACAAAACTTAATAATGGAACAAACACAGCAATCACTTTAAACTAATGCTGCCCCTCTTTCATTATTCAGAGAGTTACATCCTGGGTTGCTGACAAGGGTGATCTTGGAAGTAAATTCAAATGCATATTTACATAAAATACACACTCTCTGTGTGTATGTAAGTTAGTAATTTCAGTGCTCCTCTTGGGAGAAAAAAGTCCTCATTCAGTGAGAACATGAATAACAGGAAGAAGGAACAGGCACAAACATGAATTCTTGAAGACCTTTATGCACATAATATGCATCTTTAAGCTCATCTTCTTGCTTTTTTGGAAGGTTTGCATTAGTCTTATGCTTAATATTGCCTTAATTTAAAACTGCAAATTTGTATTATTATCCTACCTTCAAAAACAAGGTAGGATGAATTAAATAAAGATAGTGCTATTATTGTTTGGTGAAATATTTATAATTAGTTGGTGTGATGACTTAAGAAAATAGCAAGACAATCCTAGTGTTTTTTTCTTTCTTCACACAAATGCTGGGAGAATGAGTGTGAATGGCAGAATTGGCAAAATATTGAGCTTCCAAATGAACACAGTAATGAAATAAAGAGGCAAGCTGGTCACAGTATGAAGACATACTGATCATTCCCTTGGCATGTGCAGATTTAGTACTAATTATTTATGATACTTCATACTGTGATAATGAATGTTCTTTGGTATGCTTTGGAAAGCTAATGAAGTTCTACTGCCAGACTCTGACACCTTTCTTTTTAATTATCTAGCAGTTGTCATGTACATGGCCTCCATGATTTAAGAACGAGTACCATGTCTCTCAACATGGAAAAGAGGAACAGACTTTGGCCGTTCAAAAAATTGGACAAATACATGACATGGGACAATCTGGTTCAAAGGAAGGGTTTGTACTGATGTTCTATGAAAGCAAGAAATACACTTTTTGATTCAAGAGAAGTCTTGCTGGAAGAGTTAATCAAAAAGAGCTCCAGCAGAGGACACAAAAGCATTTAGAAGAGGCACAAAGAATTTTGACTGCCTTTGAATCTATTTATCAAAGCCATAGCTGTTTCCATTTCAACACAGGTGGAACAATAACAAATATCAAACAAAGCAACTCAATCTGTATTCAGAGCATTTCAATACATGGAAAGTTAAATGCAAAAAAATAAAGCAAGCTTGCAGTCAGACCTATTGACTCCTGCTACTTCTATTCCTCATTGAAAATGGGTGGTGAATGGTGCACAAAGATCTTCCAAGATATTTACATTATTGCCATTAACATATAACAAGAAGCGCATTCAGTAATGTGACTTTATTATTTAACAGATTCAATAATCTTTCACATCATAGGAACCTATTTGTCACTTGCTTTCATTTTAGGTGACTAACTTTACATCTCAAATTTCAGGCTCAGTAGGGCCATGTTATTTTCCTACCTGCCACTTATCCCTCTAGGAGGGACTTTTTTGCCATGAACCCTGTATGATTAGAAACTGCTTCTTCTGTGGAGGACAGGCAGCAGGAAGACTCTAATTTCAAGTGGTGTGTTCTGGCTGACACAAGTACCATCCCCTGTGAGCAGGTAAGTGTGGCACCAGCGACTCTTTCTGGCAGTCCTCATTCACAATCTTTTCAAGACCACAGTGTCTGCACACCTTTCCTCCTCTGGATTTTTCTCCCATTGTAGCTATAGTAGATACTTAAAGAAAAATCACTGGAGAGAATTCCACATGCCCCAGGCAGGGCACAGCTGAGGCTGATGCCTGCCAGGCACTCAGCAGAGATTGCCCTTAAGAACTCTCCTTTAGAGGCAGCCTGAGGTCTGCAAAATCCCTACTTCAGCCACAAATCCAAAGCACGTCCTTGATGACACAAAGGAAAACAAATGAACAAAACCTGGGTAAATTGGGTCATTATAAGATGCAGTTAAACACTGAAAGGACATCATCAGATCACTGACAAAAATAACTAATGTTCAGCAGTTCATTGCTGCTGCTGTCTGGACAAAAACCAAACCACAACAGCTATCCCCCACCTGTCCAAAAGAAGCCCAAACCAAAATACACTACCTTCCCCTCAAGACAACTCAGTCCAAAATTGTAGTGTATATGTCTTCTGGCCAGACCTAAAGTGCTATGAGACTGATGGCAGAGACTTTATTGCCTTCAATGCCTCCTCTGGCTTTTGGGTCAAGTCAGCCAGTCTAAATGAGTCTTTTATCTCCATGATTATTGCCTTGCAGCAGATGATAAAAATTCAGTCTCTCTTTTGTCTTGAATTTTCCAAGGCTTATGGGTTTTGTCTGATTTCACCTGAGTATTCAGCAAACAGCTTGGCACATCACTGTTTGCTTTTGGTGATTTGATCTGTCCTTTGGGCAGCCATTCAGGCATTTTTTCATTTCAGATGTCCTCATTCACAGTGTGCTGCAGCACTTCCTCAAAGCCAGTTCAGACCCTGAGAGCAAAGCAAAGCAGTGGATTTTAATTTTGAGTTGCAGCTGCTGTTGTCAAAGTTCAGTGCATTAAGCATGGATTTAATTTTTACTACTCTCTCACAACACCAGGAACTACATTAACTACAAAACACATGTGCTTAAAGTAAGTAAAGTAATGGAGAAATATATTGTTCTCATTATTTGAAATGTTGCACAAGATCTTGGGCTCATTTCAGTAGCACAATGAAACCAAGTGCAGTTTCCACAAAGGCATAGTTAGGATGCTTAAAGTGAATAGATGAAATGTTCGTTTTTCTTTTGATTTTGCTTCACAGCAACACAACAAACAACATGTTGTAGTTATGAAGTTATGAAGCCTTTTTCTCACTGCCTTCCATTTTGTGGGAGTTCAGGAGAGATTTGATGATATCCTGCCTTGTTTATAGCCATATCCCCTCTATTCAGATTGACCAGCTCTGTATCATCTTTTACTTATCTATTTTCTCAGCTCAAAAGCCATTACAGTGCAACTAATTACCATATTAAACTGTAACTTGAATAAAATGGGAAATGGGAATGGAATGGGTTTGAGAAGAGCTCACAGTCTCTGTAAAGGATGGCTTCAACATCAAATGTACAAATGTTAAGGTGTAAGTTCCCCAGCTGGCTAGCTCAGAAAGAAAGGGTGAGTCTGTCATGAGTAGAGGTGTGCAGGCTGTAATCTGTTTCTGCTCGCTTCCCAGCCTCCCACAAATGCTTCTGTTCCCATTGGTAATGTTTTTCATCTTTCCTACTCTATTTTTGGAGGGTTTTTCTCACCCTTTTCTTTCCCTAGCTGTGTCATTGAATAGGTGAGACAATGCCCGAGACAGCCTCAGTGCCTGGCTGGCAGAAAAGAGGAGGGAAGATTGGTGTTGCTATGGAGCAATGTGAAGGTTACTTGAATCCCTTTAGTATCATTTTGGCTGCAAAAGTGTTACTGGGGAGAGCTGAAATAATCCTATTATTCCTTCCTTTTTTTTTTTTTTTTTCCCACCCTTGACTTTAAGAAATAAGCTCTCTAGGAAAAAAAACCAAAAAACAACAAAACATTACAGAACAATATTGTAAAGTGTTGTAAAACTCATCCTGTATATCTGATTGCTCTGTTCCACAGGCCTACTCAGTACATCTCTTTCTGTGGCCATCTCTGCAACCAGGGATGTAATACAAATCAAAAGCTGTACAGCTCCACCCATCTCTAGGCAACATATTTAAGAGATGAATATTATGGAAACCATTTTCAAGTTTAAAGTGTCATCCTAAACATTTCAGCCCTGGGATCTCATGTGATTACTTATCTAAATCTTGTTAGTGGTGGATTCCTATGTTGCCAAAAAAACCCCTCCAAACCCAAAACACCACTACTTGAACTGCTGACTACAAATAATAAATTGATATTATCATATTACCAAGCAGAGATATGCAATACAATGATAGCTCTTTTTACAGCTTGTTAAAGAGGATTTTAAGGCATCAAAACAGTCCCCAATAAGACGTTTGTGATACAAAAGACAAAACATTTTTGTTCTTATCACCCTTATTGCAAGTCTCAGTCCAAAAGGCAAGGATGAATACAAAAGGCAGAACCTTACATGTGGAGCTGTGGCATGTTGTCCCTGAAAATCAGCCTTCTGATTTGTTTTAGTATAATAGAGTCAGTTCTCATGAATTGTAAAATAAACAAGAATCATGTTTGCATTCCTTTGTAAAAAATATCACCTGATGGACTTCTCCAGTGACCAGTGAAGATGGAGAGGTGGGAACTTCTCTGTCCAATCTCTGGTCACTGTCCAGAAACTTATGAGGTCAGCAATAAACTGGAGACATCTTTTCTTCTTCTCTGCCTGAACCCCTGTTGTGTGTGTTACTGTGTGTTCCTCTCTGTGTCACAGTAACAGTGGCACTCACTAGTTCCTCCACCACTTCTAAACTAAGTTTTCAACCTAGGCTGCCTCTGCAAGAAGTTTCCTCAGTTGCAGTGGAGGCTTCACCACCTGCCCTGTGCAGCTCATGCTCAGGACTCAGGAACAGAGTGCTGTCAAACAGGCAACGTAAACCAGCTTGAAAGAGCAGCCACAAATCAATCAACTCAATGAGAAGTTAAATAAGACATAAAGGTTGGCCAAATATGAAACAGTCCTGTGTTCCAAATTACTGACTTGTAAGTCATCTCCACTTACTGACCTGATTGCATGAAGTACAGAAACCATCCTTCAGATTTCAGGGAACCAAAGAGAAGAGTTTCTTCCTTGCAGAAGATTTTGAAGACCCTTGTCATGGGGTTGAGTTCTTGACGTTTTCATGTACATCCCTTCCAAATATGAAGATTTTTTTCTCTCCTGAAGGGTTTGAAAACTTTGTTTTATTTTGTTTTGAAAACCTCCATTTTCATATATTTAACATTTATTATTATTATTATTAATATTATTATTATTATTATTATTATTATTATTATTATTATTATTATTATTATTATTATTATTATTATTATTGTTGCTATTATTATTTTATTCTGAAACACTTCAGAAGCACTGTAAACGAAAAAGCACTTAAAGGCCCTAACTGACTCTGAACTACAACCTCCCCTCTGGAGTGTGTGGACTTCCCATGAGCTGACTGCAAGAGAGCTTTCAATGAATAATCTCATCACCCTTCACTGGCCTTTACATCCTTTTCCAGAGATGGAATTCTCAATGCTATTCTTTTAATCTGTTCCTGGGATTTTCTTTATTTCTGTCTGCGTATATGTCTGTCTGCGTGCAGAAGTTTTTCACTCCCCTGCCACCTATTACAGACAATCCCAACTGGATATTCTTGTCTTGGTGGCTTGAAACTGCAGAGATGTGAGTAGAAACTGAGATGTGTCCCATATTTGCTGTGAACTGGTCTGGCTGAAATGCAGATGCAAGCAATTAGGAAAAGATACGCAAGCTTAACATCCTGCTTTGCCGAGTTACAGAGCACAGACAGACACATATGAAATATGAAGGATGTCTCTTTGCCAACTTCTGAATAAATTATTAGTTACTCATCTGAATGATTGATTTGATGCAGTTTTGGATGAGTGTTTCATGACATGTTAGGTCAAAACTGAAAGCCTGATGCCCCAAAGTACGGATGTTCAGGTTTTTAATACAGCCCGAGGCAGAAGTTTATAGACTTTTCAAACCTGAAATTTGGTACCTTGGGATCTGGAGGTTTGTTTTATACAAGACAGGCTTTGGAAGCCTGAATTCACCGATAATGAGATACCCAGAAAATGCCAGGGAATTAAACTATTCCAGAGTAGGGTTTCCATAGAATTAATAGCAGAAAATCACATTTGTGGTATGATGCAATTGTCTCAACCAGAATCCCTCAGCGTGAGACAGATGATGCATGGAGAGAGTTGGGAACTGCATAATGCATGAGTTGAGAAAGAATAGTTTTTGCTTAAACATAAGGTTGAAAAAAACTGCACAAAATTTAAGAGAGAATGAAACAAGCCGAAGCTGTTTTTTTGAGGCTTAACTTTTTAGATATTTCCTAACCAAATTAATACACAGACACAAGTAAAGACGATGTAAATGAAGCCATTGTGCATGATAAAGCCTGGCAAAAATTATGGCAATTTGTCACTTCATGTTTCATGGCATTTCCCAGCTCAGACTGACATTTCACGTCACTGATAGAAACTGCTGCACTCTCTGCCTGAAAAATCTGGAACACTGTCCTCGTCGATGAGGAAGGCCTTTTGCTTCAGCTGCACATGTAACATGAGCATGCAGAGTCAATTGTGCCTACCAAGTAACATTTATATGTTATGGAAAGATAATCCAGGCCATATAATGAAGTAGAAGCATTGCTTTTTTTAAAATTGTTTTCCCCCCTCACATTTAGGGTCATTGTTGTATTATTGAATCTTTACTTTTCACTGTGATAATTATCACTAGTAACAAGTTGACTGTGCAGCTGTTGCCATAAATGGGTCACTATATTGCTACTAGGAAAATATGACAGACTTAAAAGCTGAGGGTGGGGAAACACAAAATAAAACATTAGATGATTCCAAAGGCTTTTGCAATGTTGGCCACTCTTTCAAACACCGTATGTTCGATATCATCTGTACCCACAAAAATTTCTGATATTTCAAAAGCTGTTTGCAAGCTTTGCAGCACAGATGCTGTACTTTCCCTTGGTATTGCCATGGAAATGGATAAGTTTGGAGGCAGAGTAGCAGCTCAAAATCTCTGAAAACTTGGATAACAAACTTTTCCTTTTCCCTTCTTTCTCTTTCCCAGTCAAGAACTGGAACTTTTTCTCCTGCTGTTGAACCTGTAGCAAAGGAAACCTTAGATGGAGACCAAAAGGATGTATCTCCTTGACAAGGACAAAGATAGACTGATCATACTGCCCATAAAATCTCAAAAACCTCATGAGTTAATCATATAACTGTCATGAAATATTTAACTTGCAGTCTACAGAGCTTATTCATTAACCCAGAAATAGTCAGACAAAGAGGTTACTATTCCTGTGTTTGAATTTTGGGACAGTCCTGTGCTGTTATAATTTATTTTGACCTGGTAAATCAGTGCTGTACAATGATGGCAAATAGGTAGTAGCAACCTTGTGGCACAATTTGTAAAGGCATATCTTCCAATAGTAATGGTGTGCATGCTTTGATGAAAGAAACTTTGGGGTGAAGGGAAGATGTCAGGGAGTTAATAACACTTTTCCAATTCAAGTAAAAAGACAGTAATTCTAGACATGGATGATAAACAGGTTTCCACAGCAATAAGTAAAGTTATTCTCCTCTTACTCTTTCATCACCTGAACTCTGCAAAACTGCAAGTGGCGCAAGAGGTTTATATGGTAATATATGTGAGAAAAACCCTGACTGAGCAATCTGCCCTGAGTGGAGCCATAAATGCTCTGCTGCTGTGTAGTCTGCCATAATAATTCAACATTTTTCTTCACAGTTATGACTGTTCCTTTAGCAATGCAATAATTTTTTATTCCATCATAAATGCAGTTTTGATAAGGCAGAATACTGAAAGTGTATTCATATTTATTCTGTATCTTACAAGCTCTATTAGAATTATTTTGGTTTCAGATTAGTCTCTTGCTCATGTATCACAGAGCTCTCTTTACCCACCACAAGCACCAAACTTAGAAGTGACTTTCTCCTTGGGTTTCTTTCTGCTTTATGCCACACACCATAATCATCAAAACTGAGCATGAATGACTGTGAATCCCCCTACCCCATCCCATATGGCTCAAAATGCCTTAAAAATGAGTAGAACTTTATGAGTCCTTTACAACTGGGAAAACAGAAAACAAAGAGGAAATATTAAGCCTGTGGTCACAGACTGAATGACAGAGTTTGGGAAAAAACCTCTAACTTTTCAAACCATCAAGACTTAATGAGTTCAGGGCTGTGTTGTGTAGACATAACCATCATGCTGGTCCTGGTGAGGGCACTTCTGCCAGGGCAGGCTTTCATCATCATTAGACCTCCTCTATAATGCACAATCCATGTGTTTGACCCAGCACGGGATAACAAACACTGTAATTCACCTCCCATGCCTTGCCCACTTGTACAGATTTTACAAAAAAAAAATGCTTATACTATGCTTATCATATCTGCAGAGCTGGCTACAGAATAGGCAAGCATTAAAATATGCTATGTAAAATAGAGGGATAAATATGGGGGTGAAAAAGAAAGAAAATTAAATGGTAACCCTTAATTAAAGGGAGAAGGTTATTTTTTTTGAAAGAAATTCAGATGTTTTATTTACATTTGTTATTGTTAGACTGTTATTTATTGAGTCACAGTTAGTCTTGGCCAGCATAGATATCTACACACACTTCATGCCTAGAACTGAGAACACCAGTCCCTCTCTCTGTGATGATTTAAGATCTGCCAATGTTTGCCTTCATGCATGAACTTTCTTAGCAAAAATGGGCTATCTGGAAGAGGATGTTTGATCTCACGTGAGATATTACCTTTGGAAAAGCAGAAAAGAAAAAGGATGACCCAGCTGAGTCAGATCTGATAGAGACATAGAAGAAAATAATGGAGGGTGCCTTTATTTGGGGTTTTCTCACAAAGGCATATGTTAAAAACTAACAATATAATAACAAAGAGAGGGAGATTGGTCCAAGACAAGAGGGAGCAGTAGAAGGGGAAACAGTCCAGTGTTTTGCACTTGAATCCTGCTATGGTCAGGACTCATAAGAAGTATATCCTTGGTCATTAACTTTTATGAAGTGCTGATTTCCCTTTTGGCTGCCACCCGTCCCTCAGCCCTGCAGCGAGGGCTGCCATTCTCAAGCAGCTGAGCCGAGCAATTGCTCAGTGTGATCCTCCAGCACAACATTTTCTCAGTCCCAGCCTCTCCAGTCTACCTAATAGCTCTGAGACAGCCGGGCTCTGTCTGACTGAGTGGCCACTGATGGCCCAACTGTTCTTAGGAAGGCACAGCAGCTTTTTGTGCCAAGACTGTAAATGTGGCTGTTATATTAAGCACTCCTTGGGTGAAGGGACAGAGGAAAGCCAGCACAAAGCAGCCTGGTGCTCTCAAAGACACCCTTCTTTCCCTTCCTTGTGTATGCAGCTTCTTGACTCGCTTTAAGTCACCTGAGGCTTTCCATAGAGCACTCTGAGAAGTGCAGGTCGGGGCTGGTGGAGGTCTCTAGGGCCATTTAGAACAGTTACTGTGTTGGTTTTCAGAAATCAGAACAGCTCTGAGATGAGAAAACTTTAACTATCCCATGACAGGTGTTTTGTGTTTTTCACAGAAGAGTACAGATGGGTCTGAAGCCTAAGTTGCAGAAGTATAATTACAATTTCCTTCATAACCTCACAATTTTTCCACAATTCACACAGTTTAAAGTATCAGACTGAAAAAGTTTCATGCTTTGTGCTTGGTAAACATTCAGAGAAAGAAAAGGATATCCCTGTAAACTGTATTGTATACAGGAGTTTTTACACTTCTCCTGAATGACTTATGAACAGGGAAACAAAATTACATGTTAGTAGGATTCTATTAAAAAAAAAAGCAAACAAAACAAAACTAAAACCCCCAGAAAATGGCAGTCATCTGATGACTGGTGGAGGGAATGTGAGTCTGTGTGTGGGACCTTGTTATCACAAACTGGTCATACAAGGGCGTTCCAAGGAAATCAGACATTCCTAGAAAGGAAGTCTGGGATTGTTCAAAGTACCTGTATATCCTTAAATGACTCTTAGAAGTCACCAGATCTTTTATTGTCTTTGTTTTTGTCACACCAGGAGGTTTAAAATCACACTTGCATGGCAACCAGAACGATAATGGGTAGAAGCAGAATGGGAGTTGAAAATAAGGCAGCCATCCTTAATGGGCAGAGTGCACAGAAGTGCTGCTAGCCTTCAGCAACTAAAAATGCAACTTTGACTGAACAATTTTCTCTCAGGAAAACAGTCAGTAGCTTTTCATCAAACATTTAAAGAAACACAGATTAAAAAATAGGTTGAGCAAATAGATAGTTTTCTAAAAGTGCATTTTTACTTAAGTGTCTGCCCTAGAACAAACTGGGAGAAACAAGAGGAGGATATATTTTCATACTACAGAAATCAAATGAAACCCATAGAAGAGATTAAGTTTTTAAAGATTTAAATACATGTCATCACTCATATATTCTTCTTTCAAAAAAACCCAAAGAAAACCCTTTAATTAGGTATTCTTTTTCAGATTCTCCTTCTTAAATAAAGTCTCCCTTTTTAGACAGAACTATTTTTGCATCTTAAGTGATAAATTGGCTTCTGTAGCCTGAATTCTAAATCTCTACACTGAAAATCCAGATTTGTTTTGGAGTTTATGAATCCAACAAACAAGTAAAGAAAAAAAGTAGTGCATTAAGACTTGAATAAGCTAAATATTTTTTCCAGCGATACATTATATGGTGCCATTTGCAATACTTATGACATTACACGAGCCAATTTATACTCATTCTGCACCATTTGAGTGTGTCATTTCTGGGTCACTTCATTGCTAGATGTCACTGTATATGACCATCACATCATCCTCACTTTTCCCCTTTAACAGTGCCATGCCTCTACGTTCATAAGCAGTAGCACAGTGTATGGAATGCAGCAGTAAATATGCTTTTCTTTCCGAGAAGATATTTCTCCAGGCTGTACCAGCCTGATTCTTAGAAAGGAAATTATTAATCACGTGCTTCTACTGAAGACCACAGTGGCCTATGTGAAAAAGGGGGTTCTTCTGTCACCCACCTCATCAGGGAACTCAGCACCTCTCTTTTTTCCTGTTTTCAGCACGGTTCTTACACAAAGGATAAACTTCCCAGACACTCGCTGTCAAGGAGCAGCACCCACACAAGTCCTTCCCTGAGAAATCTGGCAATAGATTGTTGGAACAGAGAAGGAAGTCAGTGATGCTAGTAATCCTCCTGCAGCAGGCAGAAGCTGATAATTTAATAAATATTGCCTTTTAATATTAACTTTTTCCCTCTCATGTTAAGAGAATTGTTCATATATATTAAGGGAAAAAATCCAATTCCCATGTCTCAAAAAAAAAAAAAAAAAAATTTCTTCTGTGGGTCACCGGAGCTGAAAATAAACCAAGGTGGCTGCCTCTGGGGATTTATTGAACTTCAAGTGCCCATGACTCATTCCATGATTACAAAACGCAGAAAAACTTTCAAATTTGCTACATGAGAGACTGAAACAAGGTCCTCAGTGTTGTTGCACGGTGAAGAGAGGAAAAATGGAAGGACCATATCAAGTCTAATAAAAAATGTGGCTCTGTTTTACTTCACTAGTGCCCACTGGAGCCAGTGGGAAAAGGCTTTAAAAAAATTGTATCTGATTTAAAGAGCAGGAATTTAAAAGCAGCTGTGCATGCACTTCTCAAGGCTCACCATCAGAAAGCAAATCAACTCTTTGTGCATTGACTGTAGCAGATGCAGAAACAAAGATGTTAAGAAGTGTGGTTTTGAATACATAAGGAAAGACTGCAATGTATGGCAGGACTCTTGCATCCTGATTCTGTTGAGGGTTGAAGAGAAAGATCATTGCTGCAAGGAGAGTGCAGATCGAATAAAAAACTGGGAGCATTTCCAAATGTTATGGTAAAAAGTTCTCAGAAACAAGGAATGCTCTGAGCATCACACCCTTCCCTACCCTCCCTGAGGCAGCCACTGAAGAGTTAATGCTGCCTCTCCCCACCCAAGGTGGGAAATTAGAATAAAAACGTTGTGCCCTGGGTAAGCCCTTTTTAACTACCTCCAGTCCTAATGAAATACAAATAGAGTCTGTAAGCTGGGGCCGTGCTTGGTTAATGCTTGTCACAGTTCTTTGTCCTTAGGGGTTACACAAATATCTTTTTATTTTTTACAGTCAGTAAAACCTGAATCTCTGCTCCTGGCTAAGGACTTGTTGTGACGTGATAAATACATATTGTAGTTTTGGCTTTCACAAATATCGAAGTGGATGCTATGTGCTGTGCACTATAATATAATATTAGCTTTTGCAGAAGCAGCTATAGTTGTGAAAAAATAACTAATGTTTTTATTTTTCCAGCTAACTGGCAATAATTAAAATAACTCCGACACATTTGTGAAGTAGCTGATGTTGATTTAGAGTACTTGAAATAACGGAGATAACTGAACAGTCTGCACGGTCAGATGACATTGGAGGAATGGGTGGGATGGGTACCCCTGCAGCTGAGCCTTGGGCCACCAACAGCTCTCACCTGCTGAAACCACAGGACAGGGGCCACTGTGGGGGCTGATCCACAGCCCCCAAAACCACAACCAAGATTACTGCACGTGCTCTAAAAGGGCAGAGCAGAGGATGTGCCATGCTAAAAAGTTCCTGGAACATGTAAACTAGTTCAAAAAAATGTTTGAAGATGTATAATCGTTTATGAATATGTATTTGACCAGTGCAATAGAAAGGGTATATAAGAAATCCAGGGTACTGTCATTGTTTCAGATAACACACCACACACACTCTGTGATCAGAAGGTTAAGAAAATGATTTTTCATTAGGGATGATTCTCCCTTATGTACAAGTTTACACAGACCAATGTGATTGGTGAAAGGCAAACTTTAATCACATTAGTCAAACTAGAGGGACATCAAGAAAAAATCTTAAATTTCAGAAGGAATGAATAGCATAAATACTATTACGAAAACATTTTATCATGTTTATCACACTTTGTTAAGAAAGAACATTAGAAAACCAAAGCATCAGGCCTGAAACCAGACTACATGAGTACTACTACTACAGAGTCGTACCTCTGGCTACGACTACACACCCAGTGCTGTTACTTTTGCTTTATTGATTTTGTCCCCTATTGTCCTTTAATAAATTTTAAAAATTCAGCTGAGGAGTGGGCTTCATTTCTCACATGTGATGATGGTGCTCAGCTGCTTGGAAGCTGCAGGTGAATTCTGTAAGTACCTCCCAACTGTTCATAATTCTGCAAGCCCTAGATGGAACCCTGCAACACCTCATTTACACCCAGATACTGGAAATGTGGGGCACATTTACAAGAGGGTGAGGGAGTGCTGCAACTTGAAAAGAGGACAAATCAGGGAATAAGAGCGATGTATTTGCCTGTGGGGCAGCCCTTACTCCTCAGCAGGGGAGGTGTCTGATGACCAATGCCTGCAGCTCCTCTTGTGAATGTTTCTGTCGTTGCTTGCATATGAGATGGCCCCTGTATAAATTTCGAAGTCTCAAAATCAATGCACTGGCAAAAAGGATAATGGAGGCTAAGGCTGCTTACTTCCTCATTCCACTAGTCTTATTTCATCTGTTGCAGCAGGAGGCACACAAATGAAAAAGCTGAGAGGGTTAAGTGAAAAAATTTGAGGGTATCAATCTTGAAGAAACAGAATAGCTGATACTTTATGTATTTTCTATGTATTTTTGTCTTCCTAGGAGAATCATGAAGATTGATTACTCAACAATCAGTTCTTAAGGGGAATTAATAAGTAATTAGTATCATGATGCCCATCTGTTTCTGTATTTGATGCCTGCATGCCACAGTGCCAGTCTCTGCAGTGGTGCCCTGCAATCCACAGCAGTGAATTTGGGGTTGCTGGCCCTGGAGAAATGGAGTGGGGTCAGTGGGGGAAGGTGTAGATAATGTCCCTGGCCTGGTCAGGTGTGAGAGCTTGTGGGTGGCTGCAGGTTAATAACTGGCTTTGGGAGCACGGATGAATATGGGTCCCTTAGAAAGAGGTTCAGGTGTCTCCTCTTCTGTGTAGGCACAACTGTAAAGTGATTTGGCTTCCCTGTGCAACCCAGGAGTTGTTCAAAGAAAATAGACAGAGAGGGCAACAGAATATTTACAGAGTAGGAAGAGATGTTAGTGGTTGGTTATGGTCTGAGTCTCGCTCCTTTTTTTTTTTTTTTTTTTTTTTTAAATATTCTTGATTGCTGAACTGCTGCTGTGCTTGATGGAGGGAGGGGCAGAATTTGCTTTCTGCTCCTTCTGCCAGAAAGTATTTAGAGGAATGGGAAAGGAGTCAGGAGCAGGGAGCTGAATCTTCTGTCTAGGGAAGGTGGTAGTGTCCATGATTGTGGATATCATCTATAAAAGACTGTCCAAGGAAGATGGGGAGGACTGAAAGAAAAAAAAAAAGAGGTGTTAGAACTGAAATATCATCTTTCTCACTTCAGCCCAGTTACTGAATCCACTGAAAATCTGACTTTTAACTTCACCTTGTCTACTATGTCTTTATTTTGAAAACCTCACCTCTAATAGACACTGTACTACAGTTTGCTAATGGTGGATCCAATGGGATTGCTCCTTCATGAAGTCAGATCTCTCACACATGCTGGTCTGCACTGAACACAGCAACTGGGGGAAAAGCATTCCCCAGCAAGCAGTCTGCCTTTCATCTGAAGACATTAGGATTGTCTACTCATTCTCTGAGTAATCTCTTTTCTAACCTAAATAAGATCTGTAGAATTGGCTGTGTAAGATACTGTGCATCTGGTGTTAGTAAGAAATCCCAGTTTCTGTACTATTTCAGAGTAAGATGCAAAGTAGTCAGTGTGAAGAGTAGACTGAAAAAATAATTAAATTAAATTAAGATCCAGGTCTAGCTTTTTCCACACTTATTTCAAAGTCTGTTGTCATAGCTACCACAGCATAAGGCTGGTTTAGTTTGTTCCCTTTTTCTTTAAAGACATGTTTACCTTTTAAAGAAAATTGAAGTAACTAAGCAAATATCTGGAGAGAAAAAATCAAAGTTGTCCTTTGCACAACCATAATTTAATCACGATTTATTATTTGGATCAGGTCTATTCAGCCTTTATCAGCTAGGAGCCCTTTGTTCCTCAGGCCACAAAACCAGAAAATAGTTCAATGAATGTTAAAGTACACTCTGGAGCAAAACAGCTGCAAACTTCGGAAGGGTCAAAATTCAGTATGGCTGAATAGTATGGCTATGTCCACTCAGTCTCACTTGTTAACATAAGTTATCTAAATATATTTTTATGGCCTCAAAATTTTGGCTTCTAGGAATGAAATAATATTTCAGTTTCTGGACTCAGGAGGTACTCAAGGTTTAGACATATTGGAAAACATTAACCTTTTAAATTTGGCAGATACATGGTATTACTTAGCTCTTTATTTATACTGCTCATCTTATATCCATCTTTTACTTTAGAATTAGTTTTTACATCCCATTATTGGACAATTAAGATGAAGCATTTTGCTTAGGTAAAATTGTGGTCTTGAGATTGGACTGGAAGTTGGAAGTTAATGATTATTTTATTGCAGGCCAAGTATAATATATGTCACCTGTCTGAGTTAGCTTGTGTGCCTGGTCTGTGAGCTCACTCCTGTATCCCTTGCCTCTCTTGTGGCCCTGGCCCTGTGCAGGAAATGAAAGAAGAAATGACTCATTTCTTGAGTGAGTTTCCTCACAGCTTAGGGCACTTTGGCCCTTAGCTGAGCTGGTTCCAGGTTTACCACATTTGGGGAATTCCCCCTGGCCAAGAGTTGCTTTTTATATACAGTATGTCAAATAATTGGCACTGGCAGAGATCTTATCTATCATTGCTGTAATGATCTGACAGATGGGTGTCTTATCTCAAGAAAAGATGGAGAAATGAATGTCATGCTGTGCAGATAGGAAATATCTCTAAACCCCATGTGTCATCCACAACTTGATAACATACCTTGTTTCTGCTTTGCCTGGTGGCAAGTAGTTTTTTCTTTACCCAGTGTTTTTGAACTATCTTTTGAATACTTTGAATCATAATTTCGTCAGATTTTTAAATGTTCCTAAATCTATAATTTCATATATGCAGTTTCCTAAAGTCTGCAGTGCCAATAGCTATTTTATTCTTTTACAGGGAAACTTTTTCCTATAAAAGTGAGTGAGAAATTAGTAGGAATGAAATGGGGTGTTAATCAGCTTCAAGATAGTTTTCTAGAACTTTCAACTTGGCAATTCTTTGACAAGAGACAAAGCAATGATTGTGCAAAATGCTTGAGCTTGCAGAGGAACCTGAACCTATGAAATATTTGTAAAAACCAAAATCCATGCCATATTTAGCTTTCTGCTCTTTCAACATGGTTATTTTAACTTGTTTGCTGTCCACAGGCTCTCTTGCTAGCTCAGAGATATGTATATACTTCACTGGATCTGGACCTAATTAAGCAAATTCCATCTGGTTTTGCCCCTAGCTTTTCTGGCTGATAGTGATGCAGTAATTCATGGGGACTACATTTTCCCAGTTTTTAAATTTCTAAAAAATGAGATCATTAACTGTGTTTTCTTGAGCACTTTTTCAAGGCACGCAGAGTGGTTCTTCGCACAATATGCAGAGAAATAAATTAATGTTTAACTCAGTATTTTACATATGATAAGAGTTACATGCTATATATTGCTATCTATGAAATTACTGTCTACAAGTGAAAGTTCTTTCATTTTCTTAGTATAATGTTCTCCTGTTCCAGAGCTTGGATCTCCTTAAGCACAATCCTAGAAACAAACACACTATTGGTTATCTGGCTAGGTGGTGCTGCTGTTATTTTGGGGGGTTCTGTCCAGTATAAAGTTGAATATGGCACATTGTTCAATGTTTTATGTTTACAAAAAAAGAGGATTCCTATGGCAATAACAACAATCAGGGTTCATTTGTGTGTTTTGGTGTAAGGGTTGGTTTCTGAAATGCTTAATGATGAAGCTTTAACAGAATTGTGCTGTGGTGGAGCTGGGAGGGGCAATATGCAAATGCAGGTAAGCAAACATGTAATTACCCATTGATGTCAAAGTGAAATTTTGTAGAAAGATCAGAGTTTTTGTTGAACAACCACTTTTTAAAGAAACTAATTGAGCCATGCTTTGAAGTTAAACTAAAAATACTGAATGTACACCTCTTCTTTCTTCCTCTTAGACACTTTTTGTGACTAGTGTAGCACGGATGGATTGGTTTCTCTTACACCTGGCTGCTTAAGGGGTGGGCAGGGAGATGGTTCTAGCAGTTCCTATCCCCACCCTTCCTCATGTTAGCAAAGTCTCTTTGATGTTTACAGAGCTGTTTCAGCTTTTCCTGACCTCCCTTTGGCTGGCTGGAAGGCTCTGGTGGCAGACTCAGCTGCAATGTGACTGAGAGGCTGTGCTGTGCTCTCAGGAGGGTGGGCTCCATGGCAATCCAGCCAACCCAGAGGGCAGCTTGGTGGAAACCACTTGTACAGCACAAAATGCTTTCACCTCACCTGCACTTGGGGCTGTGGGAGTGTATGCTTGACTGGTGCAGATGACACTGGGAAGAGAGACAACTGTGCGCCAGGGCCCCCAAGGCACAACACCAGCAGCCTCCTCTCTTTCTGCAAACAAGCAGGGCCAAGCCATAGTCAGCAATACTGGAGTATTCTAAGAGTCTCAATTCAGCATGTCATACCAACTTGCACTTCTCAAAAACTGTAATTTCACTGAAAAACCTTTGACGTCAACTGTAATGAGAAACTTTGCTTCTCTGCTGTCTTTGTGTTGCTATGATGTTAATATAGCCAGATATAAAATACTGCTAAGCAGCTGATCAGCTCTCGAAAGACAAATTTTGGATCTGTCTCCCTTTTCTTTCTCTAAGGGGTCAGTGTCCCCCATTGCTGCTCCAAAAAGGCTCCTAGGAACTTCCCCTCCAGCAGATTGGTCCATGAGATGAAGAAATCCCTATTGAGAGTGAAGATCTTAATGATGATATGACAGTAGGATAGATTTCCACTATCTTATCTCTTCCCTCTCTGACATAATGAGATGACCAGAGAAAATCTGGGCTGCAGCATCGTGGCCAATATTTTGCTCAAGCTGTCCTTTAAGCAAAATACAATTGCTGCAATAGTTTCTGTGCTCCATCTGACCTAGTAAAACTAAAACTGCTTGGTTTTCTGAGAATAAACGAGTAATCTGGAGTAGATTTGGAAGGAGCAAGACAAAGCTCTCTTTGCTATTAACAGAACTGGATGAAACATGCTGCATTTGAACTTTTAGATGATTCCTGGAGTCCTGGCAATGACACTTCAGGCAGTTGAATTGTATTCTTCTGGTCAAATCTGTAGATATTGAAGGTTTAATATTTTATTTGATCATTTAGCTTTATTAAGATGTTGAAAACAAAGTATCTTCATGTGACTATCTGTAACAGGTTTTATAAGCTGCTCTGTCCTCTTGGAGGGGGAGAAAGGTGAGAAAATTAGTTAGACATATCAATGATAAATCTACCAGAAATTTAATAGTATCAGTCATCACAAAGGTGGTTAATGATGAACTTTTACAGGGTAAAACTCATACTTTCTGGTTAGTCAGTGAAAAAGACTCAGCTTTTATCTGAGGTGTTCTGAATCACCACTTGGCAAACATCCCTGAGAGCACAGTGTAGACTGGCAGTTTAGGTGCATAAGACAAACAGCAACAGCTCAGCACGTGCTCCTTGAGTTTTTTCAGCAATAAAATATTTGGATGGGTTTATGTGGGATATTTTTAAGTGGTGATTTGTTCTGTCACAGAAATATCCCAGTAGGTGCTCATCAATTTTAAGAGATATTTCTAACTTTATTAATATTTTGTGTGGTCGTTCCCCATAAATTAAAATTCTTTTTCTAAATTACACGTCTCATCCTTTTCTTTTTTAATCCTTTAATATTTTGTCAAGGCATTGTGTTTTGACCTTGTGCCCCCATTAAACTCTGAGAGCAATTATCACATGTGGGAACCTTCACCTCCTGTGATCCCTGAGCAGTGTAAAGCAGTTGTTCAGGATCATTGCTCATGTCTTTATTTCATTTGCATGTGTAAGCACACCTGCTTTTTCTTTTTTAAACAGAGCAGTAGAGCTCCTCTGTAACTTAACAGAGACCACCTCTCTGAATCCCCAAGCTGATTTCTCTTCAGCAGCTCCCATCTGAAGGTGCCCAAGGGTGGGACTGCAGGCAATCCAATCAGCCATCTCAATGACATAAATTCAGTATCACATTACTCAGGTGTGTGTCAGCCTCTGCACAGGAATTTTGCTTCTTTAACAGATAAAAAGATTTTACAGCTTGGGCACTCTAGGTAGATGACACAGAATTCTTTAAGAAGACTGTAATGGAAGTCAGCTCAGATCATCCTACCCCTGTTTATTTTTAGTACTGGCAGGTATCTAAATCAAAAATGTGATATGAGAAGGAAAAGAAGACTGTGGCATTCAAGTAAATAAAGCAAAGAAGGGTGGGCTGGGGATGTTTAACCAAAAGCACTGCAGAGAACAGAGCTATGCAGAAAGGACCCATCCTGAGGCAGTTGGGGAGGCTCCTGAAGAAATCTGCTCAGTTTCTAAACTAATTGGCAGGAAGGAAAAGGGTAGATACAGAGCATGGGTGTTTTGTGGCAGTCTCATGTGAACAAGAGAAGTCCAGATAAGTTGCTGATTACTTGAGCCTATTTTTTTCTTTCTAAAGAATAATAGCTTCACAGAAAATCAATTTTCCCAAGGAAGCAGCCAAGGGATATCCAAGACAACAAGTAATTGTACAGCCATAAAAGATGTGTTTTGCAGCTAGAATTAGTACACTGGATGATGGGCTCTTAATGGGAAATTTAACATTATAAAAAAATCCCCATCAGAATAGCTGAAGAAAATATGTGAAGAAAGCAGATATAAAGAAGTTCTATAAGAGGCAGTTTGGACATGTATAGTAATCCCAAAGAACTGCAAATAGGAAACCAACCAAACTCATTGCACCCCACTGCTTCTGGGTGCAGGGAAAGCCAGGTGTGTTGTTCAGGCAAGCTGAAAGAGATAAAAAATAAAAATAAATTTCTAAATGGTCTATAAAATTCTCAGCTAATGTCAAGGCAAAAGTAAACTGCATATCAGAGGTGAAAGAGAGGGAAAATTTAGCTTGTAGCACAAATATCTGTTTGAGATGTGGTAGAGAAGCTGTTTCCTCTGCACAGCAGGGAACAGCACTGATATGCACCAGAGAAATGTTACCAGCTAGGTGCTGTGTGGCACATGCATCACAAAAAGAAGGGGGGGGGGGGGGGGGGGGGGGGAGGGGGGAAACCCTGTGGTTTTACTAGATGTGTTTTTGTTTTTAGTTAAGGCAGTCTGCTTGCCCGCTGCAAAAGCTTCAAGCACAAAGCTGATTCTCATTAGGAGTAATGCCAAAAGTGATGGACGATAATGAAATGAAGGAACTTTTGTGAGGTGATGTGTGACTATTTTAAGAAATGATAGATGTGACCAAGACATGTGAAAATCATGAAAAGGAAGATATGGAAACTACCCAATTTATCCAAACAAATGGAAACTCTTTTGTGCTGGCTTTGGATGGGATAGAGTTTTTCCTTCACTGTAGCAGTACAAAACTGTGTTTTGGATTTATGCTGGAAAGAGTGTTGATAAAACAGAGATCTTTTCATTAATCCTGGTATTTATACACAGCCAGGGCCTTTTCTGCTCCTCACCCCACCAGTGAGAGGCTGGGGGTGCACAAAGAGCTGGGAGGGGACACAGCCAAGACAGCTGACACCAAGAGAGCCAAAGGGTGTCTCGTGCACCATATGGCATCATGCTCAGCTCCTGAAGCTGGAGGAAGAAGAAGGAATGGGGCAGGGATGTTTGGAGTGGTGGTACTTGACTTTTCAAGTAACCAGTGTGCACGATGGAGCCCTTCTTTCCTGGGGATGGCTGAACCCTTACCTGCCCATGGCAAGTTTAATGAACTCCTTGTTTTCCTTTGCTTTCATGCATGGATTTTCCTTGCCCTGTTAAACTGCCTTTAACACAACCCTTGTGTTTTCTCCCTTTTACCCTTTGCATTGCCTTCCCCATCCCATCCAGGAGTGAGTGAAATGAGTACTGGGTCATGCTTAGTTCTGGCTTGGATTAAACCATGACCTTTGTACAAAACTGTAAAAATATGTTTATTACAGACTTGGTTAGATAACTGTGAGTCTGCTATTTCATTTGGTTCAGCTGGGCAAAAAAGAAAGATAATTTATTGCTTTCAAAATTCCATTTGGTAGATGGCATTTCAAGGGACTGAAAGAGAAATTCCAGAGATGATACCATGTAGATTTTGCAAATGACAGGATCTGAGAGAAGCACAGGATAAAACTACTTGCATGGCCGAAAAGAAAGGGAACTCGAATGTTGAAAGTGATTAGGACAAGAGTTCTTTCCACCTCTTCTTTCTGACCTTTGGCAATCAGGTTAGGAGTGATAAGACACCACTGATGTCACTCTAGCTAGGCAGAAAACAAAGCACTTCTGAAACATATTAGGGACACATTGGATGTATTTTTAAGGAGCAACTGAGGTATGGAAAAGATTTTCTGAAGGTAGCTAAGCTTAGAAAGAAGAATGCTAAAAATCAGGTGTTGTAGCTGGTGAAGTTATTGTTGCCAAGAACCTCTCTGGTGGGATTTGCCTCATGAGTGGAGAGGTGAGCTCTCCTTAGCTCTTGTCACTGGCTTTAATAAACATATCAGAGTGCTGCAGGCAGAGTGTGCATTGTGGAGCTGTATAACAAAATACAAAAAAAAATGTTCTCAGCATAGCAGCATTCTGAGGGTTGCATTGCTGAGGGTGCTGTGTTTGATCTTGGGCCCACAGAGGTGAAGCCTAAGGTGCAATACTGTTCTGGAAAGAATTTCCAGTGACCAATCAGTTCCTGCACTGTTTCAGAGAGATTGAAATAAAACCAACAAGAACAAAAGATAAAATGTGGAAGGTTCAAAGGAACAAGCAAATGAAATACAATAACTGTTCTGTAGAAAAATGTCAGAAATACAAAAAAATAATAAAAAAGGTTGAGTGTTTATGTAATTGTCCTGAAAGCAATAATGCAGGAAAAATTTCTTGTAATGAATTCAGGGCAAGGTAATAGCCACCTGATGTCATGCCATCTTCATTGTGATTAGTGGATCTGCATGTACTCCTGAAAAATTTCAGTGGTTTTCTGATCATCTTCTTTGGCCCAATAAAGTGAGCGAGCAAGGCTGGAGGAGCTGAAAGCTTTGACCTTCACCCAGGGAATTTGACATCCTGAGGATGATGCTGTAGTCAATAACACCTGCAAGCACCTCTCCTGATCCCCAATATTACCAGTCATGGCAAAAAGAAAGATGCCTGTATGGAGGAAGGCAGTAAAGAGAGATCCTGTTATAATAAAATGCCATAGGTCGGGAACTTCTGAAAAGAAACTTCATCGCAGGAATGGGAAGCTGATGTGTCTGGAGTTCAATTGCAAAGCAGCTGAGTCCATGTGACTTTAGGGAATAAGCATCCATCTAAGTGACAGGTCAGACCCCTGAGGGATGATCCTGTTGATGCAGCCACAGCTGATAATGAAAACACTGGCCTGAGGTGCTGAAGCTGCCAGTGAGGAGAGCCCTCGCTGGGATCCCAGAAACCAATAACGAGCACCCACTGGGCAGAGAGGACACTCTGCACTTACAGCTGCCACCACACACTCCTTGGATGCTGCTGACAGCCCTGTGCTCCCTGCACAGGCCTGCCCAACGAGGGAAAGCCTCATGATGCTTCTACACAAGATTAACACACAGTTAATTACACATTGGTAATGACACCTCCTCCCTGCCTGTGTGCCTGAAGTGGATGGACTGTACTTATGCCCACAGTGCCCAAATTAATGTGATCAGGTCCTTGTTTTTCTGTCCCTGCTTTAGGTCAGCCTTATTACATTTGGTGCTCTGACAACAGCTAACAATGCTTAGGAGTCCTGGGAGTTCCCACACAGCTATTTAAAAAAAAATCAAAACTAATCCTTACCTGCAGATGGCAAGGGTTGATTCCATGGGAGGAAGGCAATCCACGGCTCAGGCAATGATCAAAACATCCGCACATCATTCCTAACAGGCTCTGTGCATTGAGTGTCCTTCCAGTCACTTGTAAATTCCTGGAAGGCATTTCTGCAGTTTTCAAGTCAGTAAAAATTTGTAGGGCAAATTTGGTGAAATGGGAAGAAAATGGAAATTGTGATGAAGGCAGAGCATAGCAATCTGAATAGTGAAAATGCTAGTATTGAAAACGTTAAGAAAATATGATATTTTTTAAAAGTTGAAGAAATTTCATTCAAAAGGTCATTACATATATTAATTTTTGCCTGATGGATCACAGAACATGTAATACAGTTTTTCAGAAGTGATAGCCAGGAAAGCCAATGCTGTCATTAGGGATAATTTTAAGAAGTAATGGGTGAAGAGTAGATAAAAATATTGAATTATGAAAAGTTAGAATTTTTGAAGATCTCAGGGATTAAATTAATAGGTTTATGAAGATTTTTTTCTTAACCTAATAGATAATATCAACATTTAACTGCTATGCTATGGGAAATTTAATTTGAAAGATTTTCCTCCATCTCTCCTGCAGGCATTCATTTACATGTTCTGCAATCAATATCCCCACCCCATAAACAAGCAAGTAAATAGCAGGGCTTTCCGCATAAACAGAGGGGGATGTTGGCAGAAGTACCTATGTGCAAAGGGGAGAGGACACTTCAGAGACAAAAGTCACCTTCTCCAAGTCTGAGTGCAGGGAGAGAGGATTTCTGAGTGCTCCTTCCCTTGTGTTCAGCCAGCTTATGCTGAGAAGTCCAAAAACAAGGTGGAAAGGAGAAGTAGCTTAGAGTGGCTGAGGGGTGACAGCTGGACCCACAAGAGAGAGATCAGCCCCAGCTGTTTCCCCTACAGCTCTGGGGTCTCTCTTCCCTCTGCTCCTGATGAGCTGCCCTGCCCTGCTGGGACACGTTGGACTCGCGCTGTCCTTTCCCTTGCCTGCCTTTGAAGAGAGCCCTCGTCACCTACTAAAATACCTCTGCCCTATTTTCAAGTTCAAGCTAGTGCCTACAAAATTTCCCAGACTGTGTGCTCTGTAAACAGCAAGATGATTTGGGCATGGAAATGAAGGAATCTCTATTACATGCAGGAGTGGATTGCAATTCTGACTTGGAGAGTTACAACTTGATTTTGTCTTTTCTCTGTATCTAATGTACTTATTTCATACTCACACTTATTTCACCCTCTCCATTTTCCTGCTAGAAAATAATTTGTCATCCCAGTTGCAGTTCTGTAATTCCTCAAAGCCAAGGAAGTTTTCTTCCTTCAATGCCTGCTTGTATCCAGCCCATGTTGTATATCTGAGTTATTAAATTGCACAGAAGCTGAGTTGACTGCTATGTGTCACTTTATTTAAGCTCTTATACTTTGTACACAAACTGAGTGTGATATTATGGGCAATCAACCTGAAGATAAAGGTATCTGCACCCTTTAAGCAGAGGTTCTAGCAGTGTTCTGGCACTCGTGTTCTGAGATCAGGACAAGGGAGTCTTTGGGCAACAATGCTATGGTTAGAAAGTGATTGTCTTGGTTTCAATTCTGTCATTTCTCAGGGCTCAGTTGCCTTAGTTTTGTGGTCGTTTTGCTGGGTTTTTTCTTTCTTTCTCTTTTTTTTTTTTTTTTTGTTTTTCTTCCTAGATAGTCGTTTCCAGCTGCACATGCCTCCCTTTTGAAATGTGAGTTAGCAATGGCAGAACTCTCATCTGATGTTACAGGTACTTTCAACCATTGTTTCCCCTTAGCATCCACCATGGAATCCTTCCCATTGAGTCTCTGGGCTGGTGTTATTCACTACACAGGCTTCTGCCATTTGTGCACATCTTGACTTTGAGCTTTGTAGGTGACTTCCTGCAATCTCTTTATAAAGACTTAATTGAGTCCTGTGCTCATGGCTGAGAAGAAAGTTTTATCTTATTCTAACACTGAAGAAAAGTTTCTTATTAGAGATTTGTGTAGGCTCCCAAATTCATAAGACAGGGTACTGAACTCTAAGTCAAATATATGTTTGAAACCCCCCCCCCCCAAATAAGCAAACATTTCTCCTCTTCCCCCAAAAAACCAAACTACCTCTCTCTTTTGCCTCCAATGTATGCACAGGCAATAGACCCCAAAGTATGGCAATACAATATGTTAAGCTCCTAAACACTCCAAGAAGTCAAATCCTTTAATGTACATAATTTTCCTTTTCTCTGCCATGAACTCTGCACTTCAGGCATTATTAGAGGGTTTTAACCTTCTCTGCTCATGGTTCTTGCTGATGAAAATCTTGTCTTTTATTTTTTCTTGTCTTTTTTTTTCTTTTTTTTGTGTTCCTTTCCCTTTCTTCTCTTTTTTTTTTTTTCCCAGCTTTGGCAGAGCTGTTGACTGTTGTGAGGGGTTTTTTTTTTTGTGTTTCCTTTTGGAATGCTTTCCCCTGTCACACTGCCAGCACTAGAGCCAAGGTGCCCACCACATCTGCTTCACCCAGTGCCTGCTCAGCAATGCCTGATGAATGTCCTTGCAGCAGAACACCAGCATTCCCTGTTGCCTTTTGCCAGAGCTGTTTAAAGCACAGCTCTCTACAGCTGGCACAGAGAGTTTGGTAAAGAGGAAAAGCCAAGCGTTAAGGGAGTTGGGGGAGCTGGGAGATTTTATACAGAGAAGCAGCAGCCTTGCTTGGAAAACTCTGGAGCTGACAGACTCCATGGGAAGTTTGTGGGCCCTGCAGCAGTTGGTGGCCATACAGACTCAACACTTTTTTGGTGACCTGAAGCCATTTATCAGCTTAGCATTTCTTTGCAGACTTTTCAGGCTGACAGCGATTTAGCTCAATAACTAAATTAGCCAGTGTCACTGTCACAAATAGCTTGATACTTGTAGCCTAGCAAAATTTAAAAAGACACCTTTCCTACCAGGTCAGGAAGGTCTTATTCTGCAAATGGACTCCTGAATTTCTGAGAACCAGGATCCCAAGCTTGACATGAAGCCATAGCACTCAATTATATCTTAGGTGACCAGAATTTCTTAGGTGCCTCCTCTAAAGGTGCCCTTGTCTTTAATCTTGAGTACAGGTCTCAAAGTACTGAAAAACAACTTGCTTTATGATGGAGAGTAAAAGATATCAATACCTTTAGCAAAGAGCCAAGGAATGAATTATCATCAATATGATTTGCCTTCCAGAGAAGGGCTGAGGTGTCCTGGCAAGAGAGTGTGCAGAGACCTGGCTGCAGTCTCACAGCTTGGCTTGTGCAGTGCTTGAAGTGCACACCCACCTCATATTTAGCATTCTCTCATCTTCATCTGCCAAATGCTGCTATTAGATTTTTTCTTTACTTTTTTTTTTTCTTTTAAAGCTGTAATCAGTTTATATATTCCAATCTGTAGCCTGAACATTAGTTGATCACACTACAGATAGCCTCTGGTTGATGGTATCTGTTTTACCTTTCCTAACTCACAACCTGGAAAGGATTGGAACCAGTGGTCCCAGACAAACCCTTAGAGCTGAACTGTTCTGCAATAGAGTTTTAACTGGATTCTTCTGACAAAAAAAAAACCACTTATTGCCACAAGGATCCCTTAGTGCTGAAAGTTTTATTCTGTCTCTTTACATTGTTTTGTTTCACTCTAATGGAAAAAAAAAAGAAATGCATGTTTTCTTTCTTGGGAAATGAGATGTGACAAACAATAAAAAATATATATTTTTGTATAACATTTTAAAATATTTGACACTTAACAATTTCAAAGAATAATATTATCAACTTCATATTTTTGAAGAGCATAATTACTTGTGCATTGTTGCAGTGAGGGCAGCTGCGACAAACCTCTTAGATCCCCTGACTGAGGGTGGCAAAAATGAAGGAACAGGAACAACAGAGTAGCCACAAAAAGAAACACTTTAATGTAAAATAAATGGGGAGGATACCCAGAAACCGTGCACAGTATGGAGTGTGCCCTGAAGACTCGAAACCAGGGGGCCATAACAATATATACACTTGGGGGTAGAACATTCCAGAGACAAAACCTTACAGGAAAAACAAGTAACCAGTAGGAGAGTAGAACTTGGACTGTTTAACATAACAGCACAATAGGCAGAACTCTTAGGCTCATCCTGACTTAAACAAATGTTTCCCAGGGCTGGGAGTTAATACTTTGGGTCCTGACTTCAAGCCCCAGTCGACTCCCAGAGTGCATGTTTTATGGAAAATCAAACAGCAATATATACTTATTTAACCAAATAAGCATTCAAGCACCGTTGGATGCTCTTAGGGTTAATAATAACATAGAAAAATATTTCTCTTAGGGAAATATGCAGTATTCCCTCTTCCTATTTTTACTTCCTGAAATACTCAATTCTTCCAGTTCTGCTTTGCAAGAAGGCACATTATACTTGGAGTCTACATTACACTTGGAATCTGCATGCAGTGAGAGGGAAAACCCTGATGGGAGACAAACACTTGCCATAAATTAGCACCTTTATGAATTTTTGAGTTGGTTGCTCTCCTGGAGCATCCTAGTGGGTCAGCTCGGCTGTGGCTGCACAGATGTGCTTCTCTGTGGTGTTCAAGTACTGTGAAAAAATGGATCCAGGCTGACTGGAGGCAAACTCTCTGTACAATGATTAACATCTGAGCATGATGTAGGGAAGATTAAAACAGGAATAAAGGATATTTTTCTGTTAAATTATAAAAGAAGAACATGTTGTATGAATTGCCCTCCTGTAATTTTCGCTGTGTGTATGTAATGCATATTAATCCTCATGAACCAACAAGGAATATGTTAAAAAAGTTTGACTCATTTGTTCCCCTTGTGGGTGGCATTTGTAAAGATTCCAAATACCCTGGACATACTCCTTCAAAGTAATACTTGAAAGGGTAATAGCTGTGAACTCAACACTGTATTTCACCTAAGAAGATGTGAGTAATTTACAAGCAGCCTATTCCTAAGGTGTGAAAGTGTTACTGCTTCACCTAGAACTATACCTGGAACCTGCAAGGCACACTGGTCACTATCTGTCGTAGTTTGGAAAAAATGAGTTTTTTCTGAACTTCAGTGGTCAAACCAATGAGTGCTCAGGTTTAAAGACTGGCACCTAGTGTGGCCACTGAGGACAAGGATCCGCCTCTGAGAACACAAGGGGTTCAAAGCAGAGGGCTCCCGGAAAGCTCTCTCTTGGTTCCGGTCCCTGAGGACGGAGGGATCTCCCCTGCCCAGCGGCTGGCTGGGCGGGGGAGGGGAAGCCATGCGGCCTGGGCGAGGTAGGCTGGAGCCTTGGGCACAGAGGGGGAGAGGAAAAATCCTGCAGGATGGAAGGGTGGAGAAAGTACAAGAACCTGGAAAAGCATCAGACAGCCTTCTTTTCCCTTTCCCCCCCCCCTCCTTTCCCCCCCCCCCCCCCCCCAGAGAGAGAAACTGAGAAACCGTGTCTGTGATCTTCGTCACCTTGAAATTTGATATCAACAACTAGACAGCACGGCCGAAGGAGTATGGGGGGGTGGCGTGAGAAGAGTGCCCAGCAGCAAAGATACCGTGAGAGTTCTGGGGAAACAAAGCCCAAGATTTTAACCCTTTTCGTAAATGATGGAAACTTTATAAATGCTAATCCTCCTGAATTTGAAGAAGAAAGATAGAAAGAACTAAGCAAAGATTATGAAAGTTTGTGTAAGTAGAAGATTGTCAGAGAACGCTGAAAAGAATCCTAGGTGGGAGGAGATGATGGAGTGGCTTTGGCTGGACTCTTTTGTATAGCCATGGACGGACTCATTTTTTTCCTATAACATAGAAGCTGTATCTGGGGAGAGGCATTGGCTTGGAGCCAAGAGTGGACAGTAGTGTGAACAGAGATGAGAAGTGTCCCAAAATTGAGAAGCTGTCGTTTCTTGGAACTAACCAAAGCATTTTAAAAAGAGAAACCCTAGAAGCAGCTCTGGTCCATGCACAGTGGTGAGAGCACTGGACATGGAGGAAGAGGCCACGATGTAGTACAAGAAAGACTCCTATCTCTCCTCAACGAACTGAGTACTGATTATCGGAAGGGTGGTAATAGACTGAAGATTAATTATCTAAAAGGTGGTAACGTGATGGGGAATTTTCAGTTTGTTTTGTTAGGTTGAGAACTGGTGGGGGGGGGGAGGAAGAGTGTTTTTTTAAAAGTTTCCATGTTCTTCTGTATGTGTCTTCTTTACCTATTATTAGTAATAAAGTTTTTTTCTGTTGCTTTCTAAATTAGAAACTGTTTTGCTCTGTTTTTGGTCACATCTCACAACAGATACCAGGGACAGTATATCGTTATAGGGGCACTGGCCTTGTGCCAACGTCAAACCTTTGACACTATCTAATTTGTTTTTGGTTTGGTTTTTTGTTTTGTTTTGTTTTGTTTTGTTTTGTTTTGTTTTGCTTTGTTTTGTTTTGTTTTGTTTTGTTTTGTTTCCTACTGTGTAGACAGAAATGTTGGGGTTTGGAATGAGAGAGATGACCTGAGAAAGTCAGAGTAAGAAGTCATGGTTGAGTTCTAGGGATACAAGGGTGATTTATAGAAGATTGATTAAGTAATGAAGAGCTAAAGTTCTGTGCCGAGGGGCTTGGATGACACCATGAACTTGAAATGCAGAACAACAGAGGCTCTTTCATTTAACTAGATGCAAGAGCCATGAAATACAGTTTTCCTTTTTCCAAACATTGAATTTTTACTAATAAAGCATTAGAGTGTGTAGACAGCCCCTTCCTGTCTCCATTGTCATGCTGTGCTGAAAATACAGAAAGTCTCAGGACTGATGTTGTCAGTGAAAGGAACTGTTGTGAGAGAATTGTGTATCTTTTGGTCACACTTTTCACAAAATAGCTGCTACCTTTATAAGTCTTTTAAGTCTGGCAGACGTTTTTTACCCTTCCTCCCTACAGTTACTTACATTGCATCCTCTTTGTTAGGTAGAGACATATATAATTCAAAAGACATAATTAGAAAATTGAATATAAGCACTTTGTGATAACGGTATTATGAATGCTGGGACTGTTATTGTAACTGCATGAAGCTGCATTCAGTCTGCTTTACAATGTTAGTGGTTTAAAAAGAGAAATGGGCTGCCTAACTTTAAGAAGTAGTCAGATCTGGGACGTCACACGGCATCAGCCTGAAAGCAGCATTGCAGCCTACTTCTGGCAGTTCTTTACAGGAAACTCTCTAAAGAGGGAGGAGAAAAAGTCAAAATACACAGAATTGCTACAGTGATTTGTCTTAAAAGGAAGCATGTGTATGCAAGTTTATGAAGCACACAGGTATCTGCTTTTTGGAGAGGTTTTCTTGTTAGACACTCTCCCCACCCTTTAAAACTCTCAGATTAATCCTGATGCAAAATAGGACAAACCTATTAATTATCAAAAAAAAAAACCAAACAAACCATCCCTTCACAGGATGGAAAACACATTTTACATAAATCCTTATTAGCCATATCTTCTCAGTGTAGCAGAACTTTACTTTTCCTGTCTCTTGACAGCTCCCAGTTTGACAAAGGAAGCTCAGCTTTGCTAAAAAAAGCAAATCCATTTTTTTTTGGGATTCCAATTAACACGTTGACATTGTGTTATAGAGCTGGAGGTGTATGAAATTATTCCCTAGGAGTTTGCCACCACTGGGAAAGGTGATTGATTCTGCTACCTGGAGGAAGCAATAGATAATGTATTAAGTAACACAGGGATGGTTTGTTTTGTTCCCCCTAAGCAAAAGACAAATTCCATCTTCATTTTAATTTTTACATGAGAGGCAGCACCACACAGAGGCACAGCTGCAAAGCTCAAACTTCTGCTGCTCCATATTGGGACCCCAGTGAAGCAGAACATTAATCTGTACAGCAAACAAATGACTATCATTTACATAATTACATTTAGTCACAATTTATAACATATTCATAAGTGCATGAGTGAAAATGATGCATTTACTGTGTAAGGGATAGAAATTGTGGATCAGCCTGGGCTTTGCCAGGACAGGAGGAGTAACAAAAAGAAGTGATTTTCCAGTGTGTTAGAAAATTCACACATGATTTTGAGTCCAGCTGTCCTCACCTGTCCTTTCTGGTCTGTTTGTACTGCTGGGTTTTGTTTCTGTGAGAGACTGTGGGCTGAGGTTCCCTTGTGTAAACCTATGGTAATTCTTACAATGATCTTTGGGAAAAAGGGCAAAATGTGTCTTTCTCCAGAAATGTTTCCATTAGCAATTCATGATTTGCTTGAAAATGAGAGTGACTAGAAACCAAAGGGACTTCCAATAAATGTCTTTTATTTTAACTGTGGCCCTTATGATTACCATAGTTGCACTACATGAGAGATTAAATAGCAGAGTAAAGCTTTCATAAAGTTTAAGTAAGTCCTCTTTCCCCAGAAGAGTATCGAATAATAATCTTAGGCATCACTTTTATCTCTGCCAATGTTTGACTTCTCTGTTCTTAGATTTTTTTCTTATTTTTCTTGGTTTTACCTTTTTTTTTTCCACTTTATCCTCCTTTTTTTCCCTCTTTTTATGAGTCAAAAGGGAAGCAATCATACCACCAAGTGATAGAACTGGTAGAAATCCTCTAACAGTTGCTTATATCTCAGTCTCCATATTTCACGTTTTCCCATAATTCTGCCATTTTTTGAGCAATTGGACAACTGAGTTTTAGAGTTCTCACATAAATGTGTCACACTGCAATCCTGAAGAACATGCAACTACAAATCAGATTTTGGAGGAAACAGAATATTAGATGATATAAAAAGCATCTCATCTGATATAATCAATTAAAACAAAAAGGCAACTTTCCACTAAAACTAGTCTTTTGTTTTTCCTAGATGTTAGAGCCCTGTCAGATAATTCTCTGTCCAGAAATAATCAGTCTCCTAATCAGTATTTTTGTGTGTTTGTGTGGTGGGGTTTTTTGATTGGTCATTGGTTTGGTTTGGGTTTTTTTTTCCCCACCCAGCCACTTTCTGAGGGTTATTACCCACTCAGAGAGCAGATCAATAGCACAGCCAGGAGTAGCAGGTTGATTTTCTCCCTTTTTCTGGCTTTGCCAGGACACTTGGCTGACAGGGTGCTCGTGTTCAGCTCTGAGGGGTTGAAGGGTTGAGTAGCAAACAAAAGGATGGAGTCACAAAGAGGAAACCCTTTGGTGAATGGAACTACTTAGAACGCTCTGGGATGAAGAAAAATACCTTGGTGAGACTGTATGTGATTTCACTCTCCACTTTGCAAATCAGCAAAGAGCCTGAGATGTTAATTTCTCCCCATGAACAGTGCTGCATTTAAACACGAGGTGAGCAAGAGGGCTGACAGCTTTCCTTTTGAATCAAAACCTTAGTCTAAATTCAGCTTTGGGAAGGTTGCCTGCCAGGAGTGCTAATATGCCCACAACTGCGAGTTACTCACATCTCTTCAGACTGTTGTGTTGGGAAGAGACACAGTCAAAGAAATCCCGAAGGGAGCTTTTAAATGCAATAGCACTGTTCATTTCCAACTCCCACACATTTTATAAAAAATTAAATGTAATAGTTTCTGGAGTAATTTTCATGCAAATCTATTGCATTCTTCATAAAATCCAAATAGATGTATCTCAGTTGCACTTCACATGACCTCTCTGTTTTCACATTTAAAATCCCAAAATCCCCTAACTCTTCTTCCATTCCTAAGCACTGCATTTGGTTGTTTTATTTTATTTTATTTTATTTTATTTTTTGGTTGGGGGTGGTTTGTTTTTCTTTTTTTCCTTTTTTTTCCTTTTTTTTTTTTTTTTTTTTTTTTTTGTTGAAAAAGATATATTGTAAGAAGAAAGACTGCCCCTCAATCCAGTTTGTTTTTTTTTTTTTAATCTGGGAAAATAAATTTAATAAATTAAAGGACACATATTGGAAATTAATTTGCAACTGATGTACATTTCAGACTATTGATACTGTGGATTTCTTTTCTTCTTATCCAAGTAGTTAATCTGTGGGGGAACATGGGAAAAGTTCTGTGACCTCTGAACTACTTCTGATTTCAGCCTTTTTTGCTTAATTTGTCTTTGTGCCACTCTTATTAACTCTCTGGTAGTTCCCATGATATAATGTCACTTTATGCAAGTACTATTTTTCCTTTCAGTGGGTTATCTTGTATTGGTTTCTCTTGTGGTTTATCTCTGGCCAAAGGCAAGGAAGTGGTTCCACTCTGAGTCACTGCACTCTGCTGCAAATGAGGATCCATCGAAGGATCTGGTACTTGCCTCTGGAGTTTTTGTAGTTTGGTCCTATTTATCTTCTTGCTTCACTCTGATCTTGGGAACTGCAGGCATTCCTTTTGACTGGCCACCTGGCTATGTGATTGACCAGGACAGCTGAAATTTGAACCATTAGAGAACAACGAAGATCGTGAAAATTCAGACCAATCTTTGGAGGCATGTTTTCCTTAATTTAGTTCTCCATGAGAGGTCAGATGACTCCTGCCTTTCCGTTTTTGAGTATTGTCCCAAAAAGCCTCAGGCAAATATTTCTAGAAGTCCAAACTTTGATAAAGCTTATAAGAAATGCATTGCAAAACATCTATTCTCTCTGGACTTTCAGTCACATGTGACTCATATGATACTTTATACAGAGGAAATAAACATTACAGAGATATCAGGGGCACCAATGGAAAATGTCAGGATTTAAAAAAATATGCTCAACAAGTGAAGAGAATGAAAATGGGGTCAGAATAGACAATGAAGAAGGCTGGAATGGGGAAGACAAAACTTTATAAATATATAAAAGGCTATATGGAGAAAAAAAATTATGGAGAAGAGAGTTATATTGTGGAAGTTGTTGTCTGAAGGAAATGGTAGAAATTTCATCCCTGAAAAGCCTTTTAGGGAGTGTTAGGTCAGCAACTAACCATGTTTGGAAAGGACAATCCAACAATTCAGTCTGTTATGGACCCCTTTACCCCATGATAGCAATTTCTTTTCTTTTGTCCTTGCAGCAGGTGCTGCATCTCCGTCTGGGCTGTGCTTGATCTCAGAGGTGTGGTGAAATAGGACTCATCATTATGAGAGGGGGAGGGAATACTGTGTAAGAAATGGGAAAGGATCTAATGGGAATTTTAAAAATTCGTTTGTCTAAAATACCATGAAAGTTCCCCTCAGTACTGCTCTACTGTGACATGTTTCTTTCAGAGAATCTTACAACCATAGATTAAATAATTATATGTAATTTTTCCTATTATTAAATTTAAATAAAATTTTAGAAGTAAGTAAAATACTCTTTTGGTAGGGGTAGTAAAAATTAGACATAAGAGAGGCATATTCCAAATGATCAGTAACATTATAGCTTAATACTGGGTACAGAGTTGTTTTATTACATGTAGTAATATGTTATTGGAAAATAGGGATGCCTTTCAGCATATGCTTGTGTCAATGAAATTGTATAGAGAAGATCCCTAATGTCAATCAACCTGATCATTTAGTGCTAATAAAAAGTTATCTTCTCGATTTTATTCACTCTGCAATTACTGAACTGTGTTTTAACAGGAAGCTGACAAGCCCCTTGGAAGCAATAAAATAGACAGGTTCTTGGAGATCACGTTCCAACCCAGCCTTCTATGTCTCTATAATCTCTAACAGGTTTTAGAACCTATGGGATTTCTAACTGACTCTCATAAAAATGATCCACAGTTGCGGGGATTAAATAACACTCAGGAAGAAACCTGTTCTCAATCCAAAAATGACCAGATCTGGAATGGTGGTGATATCTGTCAAAGAAATAAGATGAAAAAATGTAATGAAAGCTTCTTTTCTAGCCTTTATGAAAGGGATCTCCATGCTGAAGAGAGAGAATCTGTACTGCACAAGAGAAATCCAGACACATAATTTCCTTCTGTACATCAGTATTCTCCAGCCCTGCCAAGAGCCAAGTTGTGGCACTTTGGGAGGATAAGAGTGAGAGGAGGAAGGAGAAAACAGTTTAAAAGACTGCTTAAGAGGATTTAGTCTTCATTTCCTTATGACAAGATAAGAATTGTTTGGGCAATTCCTAAAACCTAAAGTTTCTTAAAGTACCCCAACACTCTGATAACCAACTCACAGCTGTAACAAATACTGTGGGATGGCTTTTGGTTTTGTTTTAGAATTTGGGACTTGGCAAAAAATAGTTAAAACCCTCAAAGATGAAAATGATTAGGAAAGGCTTACAGCTTCCTGTAAAGCTACAGTGGTAGATGTGGAAGAGCAGAGAAAAAGAATGAATTTCCCACACAGTAGAGTGACTAATAATATCATGAGTCAGTCATAATTTATGCAAGTGCTGTGGCAACTCCTTGCCTCTGAGATTTGTGAACAGAGTCCAGGTTCAGTGAGGGATGTGAGCTGCTCACTCTCCAATGCAGAGTGAGTGTTAGCTTTATCAAATCTCTGGCAGTCACACGGTAATTTTATAATCCAACCCAACGTGCTGCACAATGGCATCCAAGAGGCACTCCAGGAGGTTGCCTAGGCCTCCCCTTCTTGTAACTTTGAGGAAGAATAATCTGTTTTGCACACTTCTCTCTGCACTGTTGCAGTTGCACTTTTTTGATGTGGTTATGGTGCCTGTCCCAAAATCCGGGGTCCTTTTACTCCAATTTGCACAAGTGGTTCAGATTATGTTTGCTTTACAGCAACCCTTGCTGTTTCCTTACCCCTATTCCAGATTAAATTCTAGCAAATAGAGGGCTATGGAAAATGAGTAGAACTTCAAAATTTACCCTGATATTCAAGCGCTGTCTATCTGTCCTACAATGACAAGAATAGAGCCTGTTGGTTGTTCCTTTTAAAATAGCACAGCTCAGGGTAGATCTGCTTCCCCTCAGAACAAAGTTACAATGTTATTATTGTGCTTGATAGGAGTCTAAAGTTCATGTGTAAAAAATCCTGACTTGATGTGCTGTGCAGCTTCAGTTGAGCCCTGGCCTGGCAGAGCTCAGGCTTCTGACCTGTTTCTGTTTGTCCATCCAATCCCTGCCCATCTCAGACACATCATGAAACAACAACGTGTTCACCTCAGGATCAGTTTCACTTTGTTGTCTTTTGACTTCTGACTCTGCCCATATCCTGCTCTCTGTATTGAAATATTTCCATTTCAGTTCCTAGTACTGAGAAGGCACATGAATTATTCAAGGAACAGGTGTATACAGTCGGAGTAATCACAAAACTCTTCAGAAGTGGAATACCTTTTTTTATTTTTATGACTTTCAGTAAACTCTAAAAAAGATCTTTTCTAACAGGCTGGCAAAAATGTATGCATCATTGAAAGAAAGCAGTAATTCAGCAACAGTACGATAATACAAATTAGAAGTTCTCTTTCATAGTACATTACTGTAAATTATGAATTTTAAAGGCCACATGACAGACTGATGGAAGATGATATAGTGCATTAAGTAAATGTTTACTGCTCTCGAGGCCTACATCTCTTCTCATCTCTGAGGCTTCCTTCAGCCCCAACACACAGTAATTACCATTTTCACAAAGTCCAGCTTATTAAAGTACGTGAATGTGTCAGGGCAATGGAGGGCACATTGCAGCTGAAAGATCAGCGAGAAAACAGCTTCCCAGGAAAAGTACCCTGTAATTGAAAAGAATGACTAGTTACAAATTAATAATTTGCTTTCCCTGGAAATTACTGGCTATGATTACACTTTTGTTCTGCAGTCAGTCCACTTGCTGTTGGCCAACATTTACTGTTTGCACACCATGATCCCATTAAACCAGAAAAAAGCCTGACAGCAGAGTCCTGTGATGCTACTTGGTGTGCTTTTCAGAAAGGGGATGGCTAGGTTCATACAGAAATCAGTTTTGAATGATGGAAAAAGATTAATCTTTGCATGGTTCACCACTTTATTTTTGTATGTGGGCAATAAATTAAATCAGTAACACACAAGTCTGAGGCAGTGTGCCTGTCCAAGAGTCAGGAGAAGCTGAACACAAGTTTCACTGGAGTTCCACAGAAGGGGTAAAGTGGGCAAGTTTCCTTGGGGCTTTGTCAGGAGATTATCAGGGTCTTCGAAAGTTTTGCAAAGTCTCCACAGCACTGGGCAGTTTGAGACACTCTTTGAATTTTTTACATTCTGAAGCTCAATATCCATCTATTTTTTGTTGCCAGAGGTCTGGAGACAGACATGGTACAGTTCACCGAGTAACTTCTCAGCCTTGAAGCTGTTTCCCTAAGCCCTCCCCCTCATTCCCAAACCTTCAGTGCCTTTTGTAAGACACCACTGTAAGTTACAATAAAAGTGCTTTGCTGTCCAGCAGACTGAAAAAACTCAGCAGTGAAGGTGTAGTGTGTCTGTCCTTGAAGGAGATGCTGCCTTTAGTATGGAAAGGAGAGAGAAGTTTCAATCAGATATTTGTTTCCTTGCTTTTCCCATAGGGCACTAAGCCCCCTGCCATCACAAGGGAGTTAGAAATAGAGAAGGTGGATTAAAATCTTCTATACACATACTGCAGGAACTTCTTCAGGACCCAGTTTGCACCAATGGAAATTCCAGAAGTCCAATGACAGTTCAGTATGGTTGGAGTACTTTATTGACATTAAGAACTCTCAATATAGAGGTTTTTATGACCAAGAACTGTAATTGCATTTAAATTTACTAATGCACATTAGGTGGTAAAACTTCAGGGTGTTTTAAACATTAGGTGTTTTAAACTTCAGGGCCTGCAAGCTGAAACAAAATTCAAAGTAGAACCAATTCCAACTGAAGGGACATTTTTCTTGGGAGTCAATGCACAAAGGAGGAGGCAGCAACACTCTCTCTTAAAGGTTTCAGAACAAGAGAGGAAGAAATGCTTTGGTTGATTAGATGTTATTTTGCTCTTTCCTCTGTGAGAGGAAAGCGTGCTGCCTCAGACTGATGTTTAGTTGCAAGGACAGAGTGACCCAGTCTAATCTCCAGTCTATAAACCTTTTATCTGTACAAGAACACTTGCTGCTGAATCATAGAAAAATAGAATGGTTTGGATTGGAAGGGATCATAAAGATCATTTGATTCCAACCATGCTGCCATGGGCAGGGAACCTTCCACAAGTTTCCCTGCCAAGGGAGGAAAGGAATGCACAAAGAATTGACCAGCCAGTGCTGAAGTGTGTAGGGCCAGGGAACCCTCATTTGTCAAGTGAGCTTTCATTGACTGGGCAGAGTCCAGATTCCCCCAGGAATTTTGTCAACAGTACTTGGAAACATAGCTCCAGATTCTGAAATGTGTTTCCTCAGGAGCTGAGTGCAAAACCTTTGCCACTTTGCCTCTGCTGCGTTGGGAGCACAGCCAACAAGACAGGAAGGCATTTAGTCCAAGTATTTCTTTGCAAAGTAGATTCATTAAAAATGCTTCTCAAAGTGATGCCTTGGGAAGGTTACCTGGAACAGAGGCTAGACAGTGTAAAAGGAATAAAGTGGGTATTTAATAAAAGGCCTTCAAAGGATACACCTTGGGCAGGACAAGATCCCAGCTGTGGCTACACCCAAAGATGGACCCAAAATGGACACAAGATGGACAACTGGTCATGAGTGTTCACACTTTTATAAGTTTTGGTCCATTTCCATATTGGGGTCAATTGTCCAATTACACCTTCACGTTATGCAGTTCCATCTTCCCAGATTGTTTTCCCAGATTGTTCTCCTCAATTCGCTGTGTTAACATTTTTGGGACCTGAAGCTGCAGCAGCTTTGGTTCTCAAGCTGGAGTAGGATTGTTTTGTCTGACTAAACTCTGAGGAGAACTTGCTAACACTTTATATGAAGTTTAGAGTTATATACTGATGCAGTACAGAATATGGAAAATATGAAAGCTAAAACTTAGGGCATCAAAAGCATCCTCCCCTGATTGCCTTGCTGCAGCTGAAGCCATCAAACTGCTGCATCAAGCCTGTGGCACAGCCAAAAATCTCACTCAAAGCTCTGTGGGCCTGGCACAGAGCATGGCTTTCCATTGCTACCCAGTGGTGCTGCCTTACATCCCACTGGCTTCCCAGGAGGACTTCCAGTGAACTCTTCACCACCTTCCTGCAGGCATCAGCACAGGAACAGCCTCTGATTTTCCTCAGATTTATATTTTTGAGGAGTGAAAGGTGAATATTGCAATGTGGCTTGGGTACCTGGACAGCCAACAATGCTTCTCACCCCTGTGCAGACAAACCTCTAAAGGAACATGCATACCCATGTGGACGCTGCCTGTCTGCTCATCTTCTGTTGGAAAATTGGATAAAAACTCTTGGCTGTGACCTGGAGCACATCAGAAATTCAGAGTGAGCTCTCCCCTGACAGCCTTATCCTTATGCACACTCAGCTGTACATGAAATGCATAGATATGTTAGCAGTGTAAGTAGCTTCTGTCCCTACCCCCCCCCCCCCCCAAAAGGCTTTTGTTTAAGGAACTTGCTGTTTCGCTTTCTTCCACTGTGAGCAAAGCTCAAGGATATGCAACAGGGGAAAATCTATCTGAAGCAATAGCAGGAACCTCTATTGAAGCTGGTCCTTTCCTTCATTACCTTCTGCTGAAGTTGTGATGAGTAAGACTTAACTTGTACTGTATCAAAGTTCTGTATTTTTTCCTCTTTTCCCCCTCCTCAGTTATCTATCACACACTGAAGCTTTGCTGAAAGTTATTTTGGGGGAATGGTGTTAAATATTACTATAGTTTCCACTAGATGTGAAGGGATTAAAAAGGTTAACAAAATAGTTTATTACTTTAGACCATTCCTGTTCCTAATGGTTTCCTTTTTGTCCTCAGCATCCCAAATTCTAGTGCTTTGAAATCTTTGACTAGATATCCAATTGTATTAGGTTTTATAGTATATTAATTCCTCATTTTTAGCCAGTAACTTGCTAATTAAGCCAATACAACTTATTCATGCTTAAAAAGCATAGAAATATGGCTGGTATAAAACTGATAAACAAGCATATTCTATTGAACAGCACCCTGTGTACACAATCCTTTCTTTCAGACCTGGGCAAACTTTGTATCTGTATTGTGATTCAGACTTCTGGTATCTTTTGTGTGTTTTTAAGATAATTCTTTCCTCTTGAAAGCCTTTCCCAGCTTCTCAATTTCCTTTTTTTTTTTTTTTTTTTTAATATTGTTTTGTTTAGTTGCCAAGGCCATATTTATAATTTTGCTTCTGTTTTCATTATTTACTACATTAGCAACTGCTTGGTTAAAATCTTCCCACACATCAAAGTGCAAGTCAAAATATTCAAGTGAAAATGCAGCTTGGATTTTTTCTATTTATGTTATGAAGAATTAAGCCTTGAAGGCAGGAGGTAAATTATTTGACTAGGTTACTTAATCATTGCCTTCTAAATATAATTAACACTTGGTAGTTAACATCTATGGTCAATTTTTAATGCTAGAAGATCAGTGTTAGCAAAACTGGATCTTTGTCTTGCAAAATCTCTTCCCAGTTACTATGTCATGACTCTGGATTGCATCTTCCCACTGTTCTAATGCTCAAGAAACCAAGTTTGAGCAGGATCACCAGATAAAATATTACAGATTTCATTACTGCACTCCTTAGAAAGATATAGTGAGCAATTACAAATATTTATTGTTGAGATTTCTCCTGACCTTGTGTTGATCACTCTCTACAATCATTCTAACACAGATAAAATCTCTATTGTCCATCTGCTACTTGAGTGATAAAGCAGACTCCCCTTGGCTGCTGCAGGGTACACCGTGGATGTTATTTCTGAGATTTCTTTCTAATCACAATTTTAGATTTCTTTCACACTCTTAGCTTGCATTGTGTTAAACTCGACTGGGAAATTCTTTAAAAACAAGCAAAAGTCCTCTGCCTTTCTTTCACGAATATATATATATATATATATATATATATATATATATATATATATATATATATATATATACTCCCATTTTACCAGGTGATTTCCTCTCCCTTGTGGTATCATGGGGCGACAGCTTTGGGAGGACACTGGGGAAACTGCTCACATAGCAGACTTCAGTGTTTTTTTAGTTTCTGGAAGGGCTAAGACAGGAAAGCCACTCATTCTGTGTGGTTACACATTTCTGTAGAGCATTATAGGTCTTCTGTTAATACCATTTAAAAGCTCAATGGTTTGCTTTTTGAAGTAAGTACTTTGAATAAACACTTCTCACCCTCTTTTAAGTTTTCTATTCCTTTGACATACCAGACACAAGGAATAGGAAGGAATTTTTGTGAGTGAAGGGGGAAAAATACATTCTATACAGTTTTTAAAATCAGCAGAAGGGAAATTGTCAAAACAATAAAACAATTTATTTTTTATTTATTTTTTAGGAAAAAGGAAGGGGAAAATCTGAAAACTTTGCAGGTTTTCATATTATAAATAAATCATAAATTCTGTGCTAGAAAACTCTGATTTTTTCATATGCTGTCCCTTCAGTTGTCATTGTGGAGTTTGCCTTATGATTGCACAAAGTGATAGCCCTCTTCCCTGTACTTGCATCGATTTATTTTCACATGTTCTGAGGTAATGTGAAACTTCTCCTACTTTTTTTACTTAGTTAGCAAATACAGTGCTCCAGAATTCAAATAAGTAACACCTCTCCTCCAACAGCTTTCCAGTTCACTGCAAATACCCACCCCTGCAAAAATGAGAGCACGGGGGGGGGGGGGGGTTGGTTTGTTTGCTTTTACGTAAAGCCAAGAGCTCTATGTATATATCCTGTGTATAACCCTGCCAGTTAGCAATGAAAACAACAACCTGGTTTTCATCTGTCATTTGTTTGCTTCTTCCAGAGAGTGGGTGATGCTAAAGCAGTGGCCTCTTCCCCCAGGTCAGAAGGGAGGTGACACCCTTTCTGTGCCCTACCAGAGGCAAGAAAGACGTTTTTGTTTGCCACTTGGCTCACCTCAGAGCACATGGGGTTTGGGCAGCAAGCTGGCACGTGTCACTTGTTCCGTTCTAGAAGAAGTCTAAGGGGTGACACAGGAGTAAAATCCAAACAAAAACAGGCCTCAGGTACCCACTGGCTGGGGAGCAGTGCAATTCTCCCAACAAAGTCTACGTCTGTGCACTGCAGCTCACAAACACTTTTTGTGTGTTGCCTCTGAGTGACTCATAAATGAATAAGTTCTGTAAATGTTCAGTGGCTAGGGCTGAAAAGAATAAAAGAGCATACATAGATGCAACACTCTTGGAATGGAGCCTTGTATCAGTTTCCCCGTTTTTCTCCAGATTGGAATGGGGCAGGGTGAGTGAAATCTGCTGTATCTTTGTTCAGCCGCTTCAGAGGGTGCTGCAAAATACCAAAAGTGTGGGTTTAGGAGCTCTCCTTTCACTAAATCCACCTCTTTATTGTCCAGATGTGCAACACCATTGAACAAAAGACAGCTAGAGGTTTGGTTGTTTGTTTTTGTTTTTTATTTTTGTGTAGATACAGGTATGGAGAGGGAGAGAGAAAGAAAATCTTTTTTCAGAGGAAGAAAAATGCACAGGGCAGTGTTTCTCAGCTTGATGAAATTTGCACATACACACAGAGACATTACATGCACAAGATATTCCATACTTTACACTTCTTTGTGACACAACCCTGCACCCCCTGAGCACCTGTAAGGTTTTGGTTTTTTTATTACAGTAAGCTTGTTAGAGAGCTTCTTCATTCACTTGTGGAAATGAGGATGGAAACACTGAGTGCCACAGTAGTAAGACAATCATGTTACCCTCTTTTTATGTACTTTGGTTTTAGCAGCAATTTCTTGGGCTTAAGGGGAGGTGGATGTTGACTTTTTTGTCTGGCATTTTTTTAAATCATAGAAAGGAGTTTTATTTTCAGAGTTTGAAACTGAGAGATTAAACTCCTGTGCATTTGCACTTTAAAGATCTTTCTGCAGCTGTAAAACTAATTCTGCAATAAACAGTGGGTTTTGGTGCATCTCTTATGTTGCTCCTTTCTAAAATTTAATTTCTCAGTTTATGGAACCCAAAGGGAGGTGGGGGTGTGAAATGCAGTGTGAGAGGATAACTGGTCAGGGTGGAATTTATTCTGGGTTCCTATCCTTTCTCTAACTATGTAGTCCCTTTAATTGCAGCAGTCATGGCAGCATGTGACTAGAGGAACATGTTTGTATAAATTGGTTTATGTAAAGTAAGAATTCTGGGGCATGAATTTGTATGGATTATTGCCAGAGTGAGATCAAGAACTCCCACTCTTGTACCTCCCTCTGCTCTTATAGAAAGTATAATTTTGGCACTATTTGATATATAGGATAACAGAAAATGTGTATTTTTATAAAAGCACTGTACATTCTTGTGGGTTCAGCCTGTTGCATGGCCCTGGCAAACAGATTTGTTTCAAATCTGCTCTGGAAAGTCCGTGGCTGGAAGAGGGCTCAGCAGTGTGCTCTTGGCCCATTTGTCACAGTTCCTCAGGATAAGTGACTATCACAGCCTCTCGTGCCCCCTGCCTGCTGGCTCCTCACCAAGGTCATTCCACAGGTCATTCCAGATGAACCTCCCCTGTGATACTGTCACAAGGGAAGGGATGGCACCTTGGACAGGCACTCACATCTGGGATAGGACCCACAATTTTTGGTGATAAATGCGTTGACAGGGCACTGGCTATCTCTGAATTATGCTTAATTTCTATTCTATTTTATTAACTATGCACAGCCTACATAAATCCATGGAAAAAAGATTTTTTCTCTTTAACAAAGTGGGAGTTTGCTTTTCTCATTCCATGCAGAAGTAGACGTGGGTGGATTTCCATATGTGGGCAGTTTTCAAGAGTAATGAAGGCACAAGAACTGAACCAGGGGAAGGCAAGGACACCACCAGTCCATACTCATCCAAGCAATTTTGACCATGCCATGGTGGCCATAGCACCTGGATTTGAGTAGAGGAGAGTGACCTCTTTATTAATCACATTGCTAATCATATCTTATATTTACTGTGCCAGCTTCAGTACCTGATGGATATCAAACTTTTCACTTACAACCATGTTAGATCACCCTGAATTATATTCTGTCATAGCCCTGGGGAATATTAATCACCATTTTATTACATTTGTCTGAAGAAGCTGGGATTCATTATTGTAAATGAATTATCATTTACATTATTGTAAATTGTATTATCATTCAGCTAAACATTATGGAGCAACAACGAGATTGAACTTACATATACTCAACTAATTATCACAAATGGTAATTAGGAGGAGAAAAGAAAAGTTGCTAGTTATATATTTTCCCATATGATTTTGAACAGCATAGAGGCATCTGAACTACCTTACTTTGAATACTTTCTAAAAATCATTACTCAGCATTTCAGAAGTGCAAGTTCTTTCCTTGTGAAATACAGGTCAGATTGTATTAGACTGGGATCTAATTTAATGTAGCTCCTACTACTCCCTTAATTTCCCAAAGCACTTTACAAAGCAATAACAGGAACCAGCAGTGTGATACAGAAGCAGGTAAATCTATAACTTATTTGCAGTGAGCCAGTTCCAGGCTTGTTTTTTTAGCTTGTGTAGCTCCACTACCTGTGGTGTGAGACTGATTTACACTAGTTAGGGTTTGGTCCAAAGCCAAAGGGGTGTACATAAAATGGCAAAGCATATGAATGCTATTTTAAAGACAAACGAATGGTTAGCCAGAAGAATCCATTTATTCCTATTACTTTTTAGAGTCTTGTGATCCAACACTCACGGAATTTAATAAGAGGTTTTGGCTCAGGTCCCACATGAGCAGTAAGATCCTAAATTTTTCTCTGAAGGACACTAGCAAAGGAGATTTCATTAAATGTCCCTTCCACTACAAGCCACTTTTATAAGTGAAGGTGTGTTGCAGGTACACAAAAGCATGTGGAAGAACATGTGTCATTATTCAGAAGAGAAAGAGGAGAACAGGTTATTGTTTCTAAAATGATTTATTGTTTGTCACTGGCACTTTGCACTCTAAGTGAGAGGCAAATTTGAGGACGAGATGTTGATCTACCCAGGTACTTCCCTGAAGTATATCTGTAGTCTCACTGTCTTTGCAGACTGACCCTCCCTTGACAGAGATCAAGGGTTGAATGAGGAGCTGTTCTTGACACCACAATTAATTTCATATTTTTGCCTTTCACTTTTTCAAACACCTTTTCTCACAGAGGGCAGCAGCTGCACCTCTTTACCTCAGGTGCTGTTGGTGGATACAATCCCAGCACTCCAGCATTTTTTTTTTTTAAGACTCTCTAACATTTTTCACTGAATTAAAGGCTCACAGATCACAAAACTGCCTTCTAATGTTAAAGCAAATACAGTGGCCACTGCAGGTAAATTGGAGTTAAGGAATTACTTGTACATTCTTTTGGCCACTAGATATGTCAGGTCTGTTTGCTTGGCACCTTCTGAAAATCTTGTCCTGGACCCCTGGTGCTGTGGATATCTGAATCAAACGCCTTCCTTTTACTGTTTGCCCATTTTATTTCTTGATGGGACAGTATGACCGTAAGTGTACCAGAGGAAGGAAATGCAAGCCTTGTTTAGGAATTATGCATGAAATTCGTTGTGTCATGGATTTCTTCAGTATTATGTGTACAAAACAATCTCTCTTTATCTGTACTTTGAACTTTCTGATTTGAAAATAAGGTTGATATTATTTCATTGTATACTTTATATTTTGCTTTTTCAGGTTTTAAATTTCCTGGGAAGGGGAATTGCTTTTCCTGGTGTTTTTTTCCTAATAGCAGTGTTCATTTTCTACACTAAAGCATGGATTAAAAAATTTTTTTTTTTTTTAGAAGAACCAATCTTTTCATTAGTTTTCCCTTTCATATATGCAAAATCTGCTTAATAATACTTTGTCCAGCTTTCCAAAAGTGTTCTCTTAGCACCTATATTTAGCAAATTGGAAAAGATGACTGACTCTTCCAGCATTTCAGCTGGAGGCTTTGGAGGCTTTGGAAATACTGATTATTTCAGCCTTGGCTTTATCAAAATGTCTATACATTCAGTCAAAAAATATGCAGCACTGGGATCTACAGCACTGTTAGCTCTCCAGAGAAATGGGAAGGGAAGGGATGGGATGTCCTGTGGAATTCTTCATGAACAGACAACAGCAGCATCTCAGCTATTTTAGCGACTTCTTTGCAGACGATTTGACAATCTGTTGCAAGCTATACTCCAAAACTCAGCCTTCCTTCTCTGCCTTTCTTCAAGTGATGATGTCTCCAGATATCTAGCTCCAAAAAATATTCCCCTTCGATCCGCTTCAAATGACACTTTTTGTGTGATGAGCTTTCTGCAGATGCCCACTGATCAGCAGGATGGCTCCAAATCCTATTATAATCTGCCAGGTAGAAATAGATAAATCTATTAGCCCAGGCTGGGCTTGTTTCATCATTGTGACAGCTTCCCATGAGCCTGCATTCATCAGATTCCCTCAAAACAGTCAGCTTCCACATCATCTGTCAGTTATATTTCCATGACTGGACTCTAGGTTACTACCTCTTTAATCTGCATTTAATTACTCACTAATAATCCAGGTACTTATCCACTCCACCACTCAACCCTCTCCTTTTTTTTTTTTTTTTTTTTTTTTTTTTTTTTTTTTTTTCATTTCTAATTAATTACTGGATACCAAACTGATGGCTAAAATTGCTGCCATGTTTTTTTTTATGTGAACTTCCTGAAAATTTTGTCAATCAAAGTAAAATAAGCAGTTGAATATCTTTTGTTGCTTACCAAAAGATGCTGGTCAACCTAGCTAAACCTAGCACCAGGTTTCTGTTTAACAGAGGTGGCAGGAAGATTGCCATGCTGTTTGTTTTGCATGCTGCCACTCTGGAGATCACATCAAACACATGGATAAGCACTCTCTCTGCAGACTTACTGCAATTTTGCCTCTCTTTTCCTCCTGTGTTAAAAGAAGGAAGAATAATCAGGTCAAAAAACAATGAGGGGAAAAATACCACTTAATAATGGCATGCTGTCAGAATTTTACTTTGTAAAATAGATAAATTACATGTATCCCAATGTGTTGTGTGTGAGACATGAAACTTTTGATTTAGTCATGTGAGAGGACAAGTGCCACAAATCAGGTTTCTGCATGGCATCCATGAGATCTTTCCTGACACCCAGAACTTGCAGCCTGTCCTGTGGATTTTACTGAGATGTGTAGCAGCTTTAACCCCAGTAGGAAAATTCATTATTAGTCCTTCAGAGCTTTCTGTTTGACCCAAGTCAGAGTCATGAGCCATTTTCTACTTCCTTTTCTACTATTCTGGTCACTGGGATTCGTTTTCTACCTTCAAATAATTTTGTTGTATAATTATAAAAGCAAAAATAAAATTAGTTCCACTAGTTCTTTATGGATGGAAAAATGAGAAGCTTTGCTGACCAGAGCATTTCTGCGGCTCTTCACTAGAAGTGTGTGTTTAGTAGAGTGGCTTTAATCCCACAGGCAACGACAGTCACAGTGGGTTTGGTTACAGCAAAATATCCACGGTTGTGTGTCAGCTTTGCAGCTCTCTCTGGCTGCAAATCTATTGATGATGACATGAGATGATTGCATCAGGCCAGCTTGAAAGTATATCAAGGCCTGAAATCTTACCTCCTACAGAAGAAAGCAGTAGATATCTAGCAGTCATATTTCCAAAGTATGTTCTCCAAAACTCTGAGTCGCAGTTTTAATCTTGAGATATGTAGAGTTCCTGCATGGAGAAGAATCTCATGAGTGGGTTTTTTTCCAGTATGTTACTCCCAGAACTCAAATAAAATTTTAGCATCTCCAGCATCCTGTGGTAATGAGCTTCACAGTTTTAATTGCATTTTGTGTGAACTTTTTAATATGCTTTCTAAAAACTGTGATCTGTTCATTTAACTCCCCTTAATCCTTGCATTAGAAGAAGAGTGAATAATTGTCTTCTGTGCACTTTTCCATTGCTCCATTGATTTTATAGATCTCTGTCATTTCTTCCTCACTTATCTGTACTCCAAATCAAGAAGTTTTAATCTGCTTAGCCCTTCCTCATATAGGAGAGCTATTCCTTACCCTGGTAAGATCACCATCTCACCTAGTTATGTAAAAATAGGCATTACAGTAAATCTAAACCATTGAAAGATTTAATTTTTTTTTTCTATGCTGGCTGTAAAATTATGCAAGAGTTAACAGCTCTGTAGTAAATATTTGTCTTGAAAAATTTTTTTAGTAATCAATGCCTCTTAAATTTTCTGCACAGTGAGGGGAAGTAGTGCTCCTAGTCTCCAACTGTTGCATAAATATTTTTCAGCCCCAAGATCCTGAACTGATTGAAGGTATAGCTTACTGCCTGTTGCTCTCCATATTAATCCACAGATCTCATCAGCTATCACAGTCCTCAGGCAGGAGGCTTCCATGGAAGGCACAGGATGTGGAAGAAGCATTATAGCTAATTAGCTGAATGATGAGAATATCAATTACCTCATTATTAAAGCCCACTGTTTCTTCATAACAGCAGAGAGAACTGCCTCATGATCAGCAAAATCTGATTCCTGGTTTCTGGTGTTCAGAGTGAGCCTCTGGCCCTTGCCTGTTCCTGGTCAGTTTGTCCCCTTCTCAAAGCTGTAGTCTCTGGCAGCAGTGACCTTCCCTCCCTTCCACCCTCCCAGGCCAGAAGATCCTTCAGTTGTGCTTGGTCTCCTCAGAGCATCTTCTCAAATGAAGCTCATCCTCTCTGTGTGTCTCCAGAAATTAACCTTTTAAGCCACACTGTCTTTAAATGAGGTCTACACAGCTTCTAAAATGCAAACTTTGCTGTTTCAGAGGTTTTCTTATCTGTTCCAGAGGAAGGTGTGATACGAACACATGACAGCATTCCTCACACTTGTAGCCCCCCATAAACATCAGACTCTAATTGTGGGGTTTGAACCAAAATTCACCTACTGTGTGGGAATCCATCTACTGGGAGCAATAGGGTTGCACCAGCTTTCTAAGCTGTCACTACACAGCAACATTTTTGTAAATCTTTATTCAGATTCCACCTCAGGAGGACACTGTGTGGAATCAAACATGATCAAACCAAACCCATGGCTTTACAGGAAGGTGCAGAACAATCCTCTCCATCAGGGAGCTCCTGGGCTGGGCATCCTCAGCAGCATTGCTCCGATGGACAGGAGTCTTTCCCCAGCTGTCACATATTTCCAAATGCTGGACACACAGGCATCAAGCTGGTAAAGCACAGGGTGCTCTCTCTCTCTGTCTGATTTGTGTTTCTCAAGGAAACTGCCAGTGATCCACCCTTCCTGTGTTTGGTATCTAAGGACATTCTGGAGCAGGGAGAGGCAGGGATGAGCAGCGTGGCAGGGAAAGGGCACATGCAGTAAGTCACACACAGGGTGTAACATACGACAGCTTGCAAGTGCATAAACAGAAACTGATGAAAAACCCAGTTAGTTTTCTCTATTCTTCTAAGTTACAGAAGGAGTCTCCTCAGTATCTTCACAGGACACTTTTTTTTTTTTCTCTTAGTTTGAGGGATTGTGTTCTCATTAAAATAAAAAACAGCTGAAGAAAAAAAAAAGCAAAACAAAAAAGCCAGACACCAATCAAACTAGAAATATGAAACTGTTTGTTTAGACTTTAAAAAATTAAAAAAAAATAAAAAAAAATAAAAAGGAAGAATTTATATCAGTCTAGCAGTGGAGGCAGTACTGTGGCTGTACCTTTGAGATATGCTGTCCATATATGATCTCCTTGCCTTGAACTTCTCCTTCGTGGCTCCCCAGGTGTCCACCAGATCGCTCCAGTGCTGATATGAAATGCCAAAGCAGACGGAAGACCTGGGCCCTCCCTTCCATTGATCATACTTTTGGTGAGGAGTACATTTAGTGATTAAAGTGTCTGCACTCATTTTCACTCGTGACTTGAGTTGGAATATTCAATTTAAATCTTTAAAATCTGGCAGTTAAAAGCTGTCAGTAATTGATTCAGTACCCAAAATGGTTCCCCTTTAATTTCCAAGCAAGGGTTCAGATTGATTTTTATTTTTAAATCCACATCACCGTGTCTCCCATTATGAATTACAAAGAACCTCCTTGGCTGGTTTCAATCCATTCTAATCTGTCACTCTTCGGAAGAGACTACAACTGTGCACACTTGAAATTAGGTTAATTTCTACTAAGGGGAAAAGAAATTCCTGTTTTACTGTTAGCATCTATGTGAGAACTGGCTTTCTGAGCACCACTGGGGTATGAAGTAGCCACTCTCAAACCTCTGGGCCAACACTTACCATAAGTGCCACAAATCTACTCCACCTCAGATCACATCTGACTAACAGCAGGGCTCGATGGATGCATTTTGCATTGTGGTTAATGGCTGTGTCAGTGTTTGACCAGTTATCATGTTCTGACCAGGGCACAAGCAGCAGTGCAGCTGCCTGGGCTCTGGGGTGCTGCTGCTGCTGCGGGCAGGCTCGGATTGCCGTGCCCTGGCAGCAGTCACTGCCAGCCAGCCAGCACTGTCTGCCCCAGGGTTACCTGGGGGCTGCCCCTGAAACCCTCTGCCTTTTGACACCCGTGCTTTGTGGTGGGAAGCGTGCCTCTGCTCTGGATACCTAAATCACAAGGTTTGTGTTCCTTCTTATGCTGTCTGGTAAAGCTGTCTGTTTTAAATCTATGACTGCTCAATCAAGGGAACAAAGGAGGAAATGCTGACTGCATTGTAAAACTCTCTGGGCTGTGAGGCTCATAGATCAGCTTTATTTGAGCAGTAATATTTTTTTGAAAAGCTACTGGCAGTATGTCCCTGGGTTAGATGTGTGTTGAATGTATAATTTCCTCTCTGCCTCTTCCAAAAGGATGCAGATAGAATAACAACCCAACACTGTTAATAAGCCCTTTCTTCTGTAAAGACAAGTTGTTCTCTTCCTCGTGCTGGAGAGTGGCTTTTTTATATTGGTGTCCCTTTCAGTTTCAAGAGGATTTCTGTGAGTGAAAGGCACAAATGGGTAGTGCAACACAAATTAGCATAGAGATGGCAAAGGTAATGTCAGAGGCCAAATGAATTACCTTCATATTTCACGTGTCACCACATTTCCTGCTCACCTTCAGGTCAAGCTGGCGTGGCTGGTAAAAAAAAAAAAAAATAAGAAAAATAAAAGCAGAAAATAAAACTACAGCATGAAATTGTGTGCAAACTCAAGCATTTGCCTCTGTAGGAGATTCTCACACCTGCCTGATGATAGGCAGCCATCAGAAGGAAAATCAATATATCTGAATCTGTGTTTTTCATAGGACTGGACTTGTGCAATACAGGGAGGAAAGCTGAGCAGAAAGGTGGCAAGCCAAACTAAATTACTTCTGAATGAAAACTATTTTTCTCTGAACAAATGAAAATAATCCCTTTTGCACTTTCTCACTGGAAATGATGGTCATTCAGGTTAAGGGACTGTTGTAAATGGGGGCTGCACTGAATTTTAAGGTAGTAGGAACTAAAGGCCACTAGACAAGTACACATAACCTAGAAATATATAGTTCTATCTAGACAAGATTTTTGCTTGTATTAAAGTTAATTCTAGCAATATAAAGTAGAATTCATATAGTGGGAGAAAATATTAAGGAAAATTTTAATGGGGTCTGTTTATGTTTCATTCCTGTTAGGCATTTCGTATTCATAAAAACTATTATGCAGTGTTCTTTCCATGGTCTAGGATGTGGAAGAACATTTATAGCCCACAGAGAACAGAAAAAAATGTCTGCATGGCACATTTGGGAAATATGAGCTAATCATTTAGGAGCAAAAAGTTTTTACAAGTATTTTATTACTTGCTGTATTTCACTGCTGCATCCAAGTAGTCCCTTTAATAAATATTTACTGAACAGTGAAGTATATTCAGAGTGAGTCCAAAATGAGGAATTGCATTGAAATTGAAGGAGATGTACATGCTAAGGGTAGATCCAGTCCTAGATTTGCATAAGAGTTCTTTGTTTAAGTACAGCAGAAGAGAATTTGCCTTAGTGAAATGCAAAGTAGAGAAATTAATCGGGAAACATATTTTCTGAATAATGTTCTACCAGCTCAACTTATGATGGATTTGTTGTTGACAATAATGTAAGATTAGCATAGGCAACAATTTCACCTCCCTGTAAGAGATCCATGAAGGGTTTGAGCAGGAGCATCTGGCAGGGAAGAGTCTGTAGCAAATCAGAAGGGTACAATTACTGGGAAGCTGTTTGAGTAGAGGTGGACTTCAAACATGCACATCAATCAGGGAACTCTGGAGATTAAAACAATGTCTTGGGAAAAGCCTGAGTGAATCTCAGTCAACATCTTGGATAAAAATGGTATATGATTTCAGGACTTTACATCTCCCTGAGTTCTATTTCTGTGGTACTCATGAAACACCACGAAAAGCAGAAACCAAAATGTTTTTTTTGTTTTTTTTTTTTTTTAAATACATTGTTACCAAAAGATGCCTGTTACTCTTTTCTTACCTGGACAACCCCATTTCTCTTTACAGATACTGGGCCTTGCAACTCTTTCTTTGTGTTAGACAAAAGTGCCATGCTGAAAATAAATAAGTAAACACCTCTTATTGCTACCTGACGGTTCAAACACTTTCTAATTATCATTCCTTTTAAGTTGGTGACATCACTCCATATTTTGGCTACCTCCACCTGTGGATCAAATTCTGCTCTAAGGTATTCTGGCTTATTTTGACCAGTGATGCTGCAGCTCATATTCTGCACTCTGCTCTCACCAACTGGAACATTTAGGAAAGAATTAAAAAAAAAAAAAAAAAAAAAGAGGAAAAAAACACATGATAATGAATTTCCAAAGAGAGCCCAGGAAAGTGTTCTGGCCAGAGAAAGAACAATAGAAGGATCAGAGTATAATCCCAACTGTTGGTTGTATCAGCAAGTCTGAATTTTTCCAAGGACATCTTGTGCTCTATTTTCCTTATAGAGGTGTAGCACTTTGGCCATATTTGATTGGCCATATTTTTAGATTTTGAATATTAGCTATTAATTTTGCAGAAAAGCACCAAAAATACCAATTCTGGGTACTATTGCCAGGTTATACATGTACCAGTGGTGGTCAGCAGTGGGGAAATGGATGTCTATCTTTAGCTGTATGGAAGTCTAAGTGACCTCACCCAAAACAAGTGTTACTCTTTTCCTGAGCTATTCCTGTGGTCAGTGGCAGAAGGGAGGTGCCCAGAAAGGATTTTCCTGCCCCCCAGGGAGTGTGACAGCAGGCACTTGCTTTAGACAGACATTTATCTTTCCAATAAATCAGATTAGCCCCTCTTCAGGTATGCACTGGCTGGCACACAGCCTAAGAGAACTGTTCATGAGTATTTTCATCCAAATGAGGGGAGACATAACATCCTCAAATCCTACAGGAGAAACGACTCTTGTTAGAAAGCAGCGCTAACAGCTGCTGTAATCTTTTCTTAGTGAAATTAATCCCCACAAAGAACTCCAGCAAAGCTCTATTCACAACCTGTACTTTTCTCACATCCTCTCGACAGGATTGAGCAGATGTTGAGTGGTGCTCTCTCCAGAAGTTTGGCTGGCATCCCTGGCATGTAAATAATTTCATCAGTAAATTGTGGGGTCTTGTGATTTCTTTAGAATCCATAGCACTACAAGCACGTGAAACATGGAAAGCTGAGACTGCTAATCAGAAAGAATCTGTGATGAGATAAGGAAGAAGCAGTTAGTGGTCTGTAGGGTGGTAAGAAGGACAAATAGTCAAAGGTGCTCCTTGGCCTTTTGGTGTATCTTCTTGGATTAGTGTTTCATCATCTTAATGTGGATTAGGTCCATTAAAGCCGCAGAAACCTGAGAGGAAAACAGCAGCAGTTCCTGTCCATCCACAGATTGTCACTGTAACAACTGCAGCATGAGGGTTCCTGGTTACACACAGAAATATCCTCAAAGTGAAAATTCTGAATGAAACTACAGTGAAGACAGAATTTTTCTTCCTTTCTTTCTTTTTGCCCTCCTGCTATATTTTTTGAGCTACTCTGATCTCCTAATGTCAGACATCATACAAGAGAGGCAGTGGACATGATAGGGATAAATGAAGCAAATAATTCCAGAGAAAGGAAAACAATCCCACACACATCAGTCATATGTTCCAAAGCAGCAAAGAATTGACTGCAGTAAGACAAAGAGACAATCAGAGATTAATAAGTCAAAAGTTATAAATAGATTGCAAACACCCAGCTTAAAGATAAAAATATCTGGAGTCAAATCGTGTGTTGATCAGGATGTCTACATTTTTGGGTTTTTTGGGAAAAAAAAATATAAATCAGAATTCTATAAAATATAAAGCAGCCTTCCTAGTTTGTCTTACAAAACTCATTATTTTGACTCTGCTGTTTCACCCATGACACCAAGGTCACACATATCATCACTTCCTCTGATGCACCTGGAAATTCTGCAGCTTTTCTGTGAATGCAATGGCTATTTCAGATGATGAGGTATTCTTCACATGATGTAATTGAAGAATGCAGTAAGATGACTTTCTAACCAAAATCATCTGACTGGAAGGTCAAAGCATAGGCTGCAAAATATTACTTGCTCAACTTGTTACCTAAAGGCCTAAATAAAAAGGTCAAAGACAGTTCAGCTACATACAGAGAAGGTGTATGCCCCAGGCAGCAGCAGAATCTTCTATTTTTCATGCTAGAGAAAAACTAATTACATTATATATGTCATTTTTATCATGTAACCAGTTGGTTTTTTTTTCCCCCTGTATCTTTTTAATTTCTATACCTTTAGAAAGTCAATTAAGTAATAAAATGCATTTTAAAGTAGAAGTGACCCCCTATTAGCCAGACATTTTCTAATATGAACCAAATTATCTCCTACTGAGTATCACACCAATACACCTGTTTTCTCTGGGAAAATTTACATTAATATAGTTAATTCTATCGTGACTTGATGTAAGAAATGAAATAATATTTTCAACTACTGATAACTATCTTTCTCAAATTATGATAGGTAGGAAAGAGGAAGGTGTAGTGTATAAGCTCTTATCCCAAAGGAAAAATAGATGAGACTGCACTGAAATTTGAAACACTGAAATCTACATGAAGAAAATTATCATAGACTATTGAAATCATAATAAAACTTGGAATTTCAGTGCAAATACCAGTAATTTCAATGCAGAAATATTAATATTTAATTCCCAGCTGGTGTTAATATTGTCTAAAATGGAATATTCAGAGATTACAAAAGCAGAATCTAAGGGGTTTTTCCGCTCTCTAGGGACACTGAAGGTTTAACTGTAACAGAGACTTGCAACAAAATAATGAGGAATGCCTTGGTTTGCATTATATAGCTCTTTCTCTAGCCCAGTTATTCCTCCTGTTCTTCTCTTATAAAGCCACCCAAAATGTAATTCCAAATTCCTCAAATGACATTCATAAAGGTTGCCCAGAGAAGCTGTGGATGCCCCATCCCTGGGAGTGTTCAAGTCCAGGCTGGATGGGGATCCAAGGAGTCTGGGAGAGTGGAAGGTGTCCCTGCCCATGGCAGGGGTTTGAACTAAAGGATTTTTAATGCCCCTTCCAACCCAAACATTTCTATAATTCTATGATATCACCTGTGTCACTTCATGTTCAGGTGGAGCACAATACCTCCAGTCTTAAAAAGAATGAACACAAAATTAAATTAAAGGGTGCAATTTAAAAATAATTGTTTTGTGGTTGGTGAAATTCAGGGTACACAGAATATATGTGCAGAGATTTCCAGGTGTGTGGCACCTGTATCTCACCTCTTGTGGGGTTTCTGGGACATCACCAAAGTCCTCCCTTCACTTTTACTTTATTGCAAAACTGTGCAGTAACAGTGACACAAACAATACACGCTTCATATTTTATTCTGCCATGTGTAGTGACTGTCCTGCTGTGGTTCAGGGAAATCCCAGTTCTCTAATTACTGATGTTAGCCTTTTGTCAAAAAATTGTGGCTTCCCCTTTAAAAATTCATCTAGCTACAGCATTGTAAAAAAAGTTGAAAAAACACAGTTTTGAAAACAAGTGGTTATGGGTTTTTTAAGGATTCTTTGATAGCTTATATTGCTCTAAACCATAAAAATAGCATTATTTTATGTAAAGAATTTACTAGCAATATGGCAACAGAAGTTCTAAAAGGGGCTGGGGAAGGGGGAGAGAAGAAATGTGTACTGAATGACAGGAAACTACATTCTTTTAATACTGCCTAAGAGCTACCTTCTGTGGCTGTGCAGCACTCAAGTTAGAAGTTCAAAGATTGATTAATCATCCACTCAGATGCACCATAAAGTTTTAGAGTTTTTCCCTTGGTAGATGTCTGGAACATGTGGGGAAAAAAAAAAAAAAAAAAAAAAATAGGCAATTTACAAACAAGGACAAGGAAACCTGAATAGCTGTTATGATTTAAAGCAGAGCATTTACTGATAAAAGCTGCCTACTCACTTTCAAGTACTTTGATCACTGAGAATTGAGGGAGTTGACTGCAGTATGTCCTGCCTTACTGAAGACTTCTCTAAACTGGGGCATGCCAGTCCTCTGAGCCATTAAGTGTTTCTTGGTATGATGTGTAATTTCAGAATGTATTGACTTAGTAAATGATGCACTTTCATATTCAAGAGTGCTTCTGAAAGGCTAAAAAAAAAAAAAAATAAGAAATTGAAAAAAAAGAAACCATGAAAGGGAGAAATTGAGAAATTAGATCTGTGCTAATTCAGACTAGAGCAACACAGATTAAAAGCTGCAGGAAAGTATTCTGAGGAAGTTATATCCTCCTGTTGTGCTGTCACTAAGGGCAATTTTCAGGTGTCAGTGAAGAACTGAACTAGATCTGTGCTCTTGAGTCTGAGACATCACTGTCCTGAAGGCCAGCATCTGGACATTGGTCATAATCATCCTTCTGCATCCTCCTGTTCACTGGGACTCTTGCATGAGAAATCTAATTTTAAGTGCATCCTTGACATTTTCTGCCTCAACAATAATTTGACATTTTCCACATCTTATTACTTATGAAACCTGACATCATGTCAGTCTTCTAGCATGAACCTTCAACCACTGCAGTTTTCCTCATACTTAATTACAACCATGACTGAAGGAAGGTTGTTAACTTGTCTTGTACAGCATGCACACTTATGGGTAAATTATGACATTTCCAAATCATTCTTCTAAATTTATTAGCATATTAATACAATAGTGAAAATATATGTATATATTTTTAGGTACTATTTTGGCTATGCATGCATACATGTTTATCTAAGCATTTTGCAGCATATGCATCTTTGACAGTGGAAAACTATTTTCTTTTCACTCTTGTTAAGGTAAACACTTCCAAAGCCATGTACATCAGCACTTTGCAAATACCTCTGGTGTTCAGTTCCTACAGGTTACCTGTGCCTTGGTTACCCCCTGTGGCAGGCAAGGATTTACCCAACAGAAAACTCTGCCCTAAACAGAAGTGAAAGCAGTGTGACTAATTTATAAGTGATCCTTTTAACTATTGTGCTTTGATACAGCATTATCAGAAAGACACAAAAAACCCCTCTCTTGTGGTTGTGTGATATCTGGAATTTCAGTCTTTTCACCTGCAGCTTTTGGTATTGCTTGTGGCTGTTTGGAAAGCATTAAGTAGTAATGAATTTAAAGATATGTTTTCTGACTTGTTTTTACATGAAGTAGGACTTACATAAATGGTCTGATAGTAAGGCAGTGATGAAAAAAATGCATAGAGTAGAAATTTCTACTGCTTCTCTGTTGAAAAAGCCAGGAAATCCTCAGGAGTTTCCCAGGGATAAAAGACTGTGGCCAGAGACACACTGATGGGCCATGGTGGCTGAGCCATGCTCAAGGAAGGGATAGCAAATTCTGTCCTCACCCTGCTTCTCCCGAGGTTGCTGAATCTTGGATGAGATCCCAGAGGCTTTGAGACACCTTGGCTGAGCTTCCAACCATGGCTGGAGAAGCAGCAGTTGTGTCAGTCTCACTTTGTGCCCCTTTCCCTAACTCAAAACTCCCTCTTCTTCCTGGCAGTGGTGTGAACCCTCTGGCAGATCACAGGTAGCACGTAACACTGCATGCAGCTTACTCTTCTGGTTTGCTTTCCCAGAAAATCCAAACCTGGTGGATTTACCTCCAAGAATAGATATTTTGTTCTGCTGATTGAGGAATTTTAAAAGTTTACCCATGCTCCATATTCAGGCAGCAATATATCCCCACTAGCCAGAGGTGAAACAACGCACGCTGCTCAAGCATTTTGGGATGGGGAGCTGGCAAGGGAGTCCCAAACTTCAGGGACAGCCTGGTTGGCTGGCATGGCTGTGCTCTTACCCATCTGCTGAAGTGGCAGAGTGCCTGCTTAAAAATTACTCAGCACTGCAAAAGTGGATTGTGCATTGTAGGAGAAAATGGCAAGTTAAACATTCCTTTTTGTCTTGTGACAAACAGGTATTTCTCAGGAGTTTTTGGCTGAATTCCTTTACATGTCTGTATGTGTGTGGAGATATATGTATTTATGTTACACATATATGTGTGTGTGCATGTGTACACACGGAGATCTATGTTCTCTTGTTTCTTCCAAGGAGAGAATATTTCCAACATTTATCTCCTTAAAATTTTAGATCCATTTCTCTGCCCTTCACATGTAACTCAGTGCAGAGAGCGAGGACTGTTCCATTCCACAGTTAGCCAGGCTCCCACCTTAACTGGGAGAGACACCTCCTCCCCTTCCCTCTCTCTCCCAACTGGCTACTGAAAGCTATACTGTACTGTTGCCACAGTGTGAAAAACAAGTTCTTTGAAGCTGTTGAGCTCCAGAATCCAGCTTTCACATGGACATAGTAATTGAGGAATTTGGGGTTTTCATGCTGGCTGTTCTGCTCTCCCTGGTGACTGAACAGAAGCATCAGAGACTGATTTCTTTCCCTTACTACCATCACTCACTTTTCATCTAAAAATGTCAGCTCAGTTTCAGGGTGAAGCCCGGATTCATCTGGTCAAATTAACCTTCTCAATAGTCTTAAAGGGAGAGCTGACCTTTGCTGAGGTATAACTTAATTCAAAGGCTTTAAGGAAATCTTTAGAACTTACAGATGTTTCTGCGAGTGAGCTGATGTCTTGAAATTAGGAACACTATTTGCCATATTTAGAACTTTTGTCAAAATAAAACACAAACGCCCCCTAATATTTTTCTTTGCATCCTGAAAAAGGACCTTTAAATGGAGCCTCAGTTTCTGCTGTAACAAAAAAGTTTCAAACTGTGAACCTGTTTTTTTCATCTTATATGATTGATATATTATGCAGCATATTTTAATATGAAGCATATAATTTTCATCTCTGTCTATGGAGAATTAATCTTGAGTATGATCTTATTTCATGAGTCAGCATTTTGGGAGGAAAGGGAAAGCTGAGAGGAATCTCTGTGTATCCCAGAATCCCGGAACAGGGAAAACAGAAAATCTGTAATTGGCATTCATGGCTTTTGCAAGCTCTGTTGGACTGTATTTTATATAGCAGGAAAAAAAAAAAAAAAAAAAAAAAAAAAAAAAAAAAAAAAAAAAAAAAAAGGGGAAAAATACTGGTGGAAATGACAGAAAAACTGAATTTGATACAACTGTGTCAGGGTTTTAGATTTGGGGTGTTTTTCTAGCTTTACAATACTCAGGGCAGCATGCTGGGTGTCCCAAGCCACCTGTTCAATGGCAATTTATTGCTTTGCCCCTTTTGGCTTGGAATCTGACTAAATGTTGACTCTTCTCTTACCTTGATCAGTATCTTATATTATAGGGGGGTGTAAGAAAAACATACCCAGGGTCAGCTGCAAGAATTCATTCAGATTAAACCTTGTATGTGCCTCGATTTTTTTAAAAGCATGAATTGCAGAGATGCAGGTTCCCTGCTATTCACAAACATCTGTCCCACTTTTCATCCCAGACCTCAAGGAACTGCTTAAAAAGGTCCAGGAGCTCCGAGGTGCATCTCTGAGCTCAAAAGTATTCTTGGCAATTTCCTTTTATTGCAAATCTTGAATAGATGGTTATTTCAACAACTTAAAACCAGGGGGATGATGCTGAAGTTTAACTGTCTCCACGAAAACTTCAGCTGTGAGTGAAGGCACAAAGCAGAGATAGAATATAATCTGAGAAAACTAGAAGACTGTATTTCCATGCATTAATCAAAGAAACTTTATTCCAAGTGCAAAACAGCCTTGGGCAGTGGATAGTGGCAAGAAGGAATTATCAGTAGCAGGTTTTAGTATCAGCTTGAAATTTAGGTTCCACAGAGATGGACTGAGAATCGCAAAGAAATGAGCATCTGTTCAGCTTCCAGTGATGCTAAGCAATCTTATTCCTCTGGCGCAGATTTATTTATATGAAGTGAAGCACTGAAACAAAATGTTGGCTTAGCCTCAATCTGGTTTTTTGGGGTTTTTGTTGTTGGTTTTTTTTTTTTTTTTTGTTTGTTTTTTTTGTTTTTTTCAATCCAATGTCATGAAAACCATTTTGTTTTACTGCAATTGCAAGTTATGTTTCCTATGTTTCCATTTTCATTTTTGGCATTGTGGAACATTGTTCTCGCCAGGTAAATACTGACAATTTTAAAAAGCTCACATGAAAAGTGAATGGAAATTGTGTGGAAATTCTGGGGCTGTCCTTAATTAATAAACTTTTCCTGCCACAATCCTCTAGGAAAATAATATGGAGTTACACTTGCATTTTCAAGTGCTTCTTTATGTGAACTCAAAACCCCATGGTATATTTCAAATGCATAGTTTTTGGTCAACTTAGAGATTGAAAAGCAGCTGTGTTTCATATCAAATAAGTCCCCCAAGGTAAAATACTTGGGTTAAAAGTAGGTTGTTTTGGATCTGCCTATAGCCCAAGGATTTCAACAGAAAGATTTGAAGGTCTTAATGAAAATTTGATTATTGTCTCCTAAGAGAGCAGGATTTTGTGGGAGAATTCAGCCTGTCCTCTTGGGTTGGAACAGCCCTTACAGCTGTGTTTCAGCACCTAGCCAGAACAAAACTGAACACATAACTTACTTTTTCTGCAGCCTCATTAAAATTGAACTAATTTTTGAGAACATTATGCTGTAGTTCCATACTTCATAATAAACTGTTTATTTTTTTCCCATATAAATGAGTGTGAACCATTAAGCTTTCAACAACAGCACCTAAATAATGAGGAGGAACACATTTTTATAATGAGGATAATTGTAATTGCAGAACTTTCCAAGTGATGCAGTAAATTTTCTCTCAGCTGTAAGATTGGCCTTTCTGTAAAATAAATGCTTTAGTTTATCTTTAAGTTATTAAGCTCATTACAGAAGCAACTGTATAAAGTTTGCTGGCCTAAATTTTCTAGAACAAACTGACTAAAGTTTATCTTGTACTTAAAGTCTTTGAGTCTTTGAAAATATTATTTACCTCATCATTTACCATTCATTTCATTTAGCACTGAAATTCGATATATTTTTGCCATTTCCATCACACAGATTTTTCTCTGCCACCTGCCACTTTATTGCTAATTAATATACATTAAAATTATTTATAATGATAAACTGGAATCAAACTTTTCTGCACAGGAAAAAAAAGCCACTGGTGCCCAGGAAGTGCTAACCCTCACTCACTCACTAGCTGCTGTCCTCACTGGGGATTCCCTGCTGCATTCCCTATTGCCAGCCACATCAAATGTTAAAACTCAAGTTTCTCTGGGGTGTAGGATAAAAGTCACATAACTGCTATCGAGTCATTACTTGGAATAACATTTTCTTTCCTGTTTTTTGTTTGTTTGTTTGTTTGTTTGTTTGTTTTTGTTTTTTTATACATAGTAGCCACAGGGATAGAGGTAGCCAATTAGACAGGGTCTGTTCTGTTTCTTCATGAAGAGAGGAAGACAACTAGTAAGAACACCTTCCTGCCCACTCCTGCTACACAGGCTGTCACATTCACTCCTTTCTTTAGGGTTTGGGTCATGAAGACTTGAGAAAAGCTCCAGTTCTCCTTTAGCCTCCCGTTGTCCTTTTAGTTACTCAGCAGAGCTCCAGAGAATCTGTGGGTGGTTATCCTCAGAGGTGCAATGAGTATGTCTTCTTGTATTTATTTCTAAGGATATATTTGATTTCCCTTTTGAGGTCAAGGCACATAACTGATCATACAGCCTTTGGTGCTTCCAATTAGTCGCCTTTCTGGTCCACAATCCAATATCCAAACCTAATGAATGGCCTTTCCGGGTTTAACTGAATTGCCAGAAAAAAAGGAACAAATCTTCTTCCCGCACTCTACGAGGAATGTATTTTCTGTCCCCTTCTTTTTTCCTCAGCTTTCAGGAACACAGATGCATAGGGCTTAGCTGCTCCAGTAGCAGACAGATTGATTTGTTCATGTGTCAACAAAACAAACTGAGCGGACATCTAGAGAAGAAATATCAGAGGGAGCTGAAGAGACGATGAAAAGCACCAAGTGATGATACACAAAATGATGTGACTATTTATGTAAGGGCTTCCACCCCCCACACCCATCTACCCACTGAGGTTCAAACAGGTTTTTCCTTTGAATCAGCTCATCATATAAAATATGAATCAGGATCCAGCAAAACGTTTATTTAATTAACAGTCACTAGGCTGAGACAAAAAGGAAAAGTCTGTCTCATCAAAATATGCTAAAAATAAGGATGGCAGCACAACAAAGTGATTATGTCAAGGATCTGAGCTTTTGTGCAGAGCTCTCCTGAATATTGGGTTGCTTTCTCTGTTTGCCTGCTTTACTGTAGTGTTGAACAGTCAAACTGCAGCCCCAAGGCCTGAGGCGATGGATGTTCATTTTCACCAGACACCAGCCCAGCACTGTGATTAGCACCTCCAGACCGAGGATTTAGCAATTCGAGCTGCTAACTCCCTTTGGCATGCCCCCTCTGTGGGCATTAGTCTGTGCATTGTCCCCTTTAACGTCATTTATAAATGTTTAATAATCTGATTGTGATAAATGGTCTGGATATTTATCTCCTTCCTCTCAGAGTGGGATCCCATTAGTGAATTCAATAATTTCAAGAGGGTCAGGCTCACTTGCCAGAGGCTCAGGTTGAATTTAGCACAGGATTCATTTCTCTCCATGTACTATGCTCCTACCAGAGGTATTGTAAGTGTCTATTTTTTCCCCATAAAAAAGAGTGGAAGCTGCCAAATGTCAGTGTAAAAACCAGTCCTGCTGAAAGGATGCCCAGCAACCCTGAGGCCACTCAGCCCAGCTAACCCTTTGTTTCCCCTGGCACTCTGGGTGTTCGAACATTGATTCAGTTGTTCCTGGCTAGGAGACAAATGTATCTTTTCCTTTAGAAGGACACCCATTTCTGCTTGTCTCATGGAAGGGAAATTCCGTTTAAGTCAACAGAGAGATTTCAAGTACAACATGAAATGCAAGAATGCAGCTAGTAGACTTTTCTTGTAAGGTATCACTGCAAAGCCCCAAAAAAAGCTTTGTTAGTTATGTAAATAATGCTAAATTACTCTTGTACTATGTGACTCTTTCTTCTTGCCATTCACCCATTTGTCCCAAAAATAAAATTTGGCACATGTTTAGATTACAATTAAATCACTCTCAACTATTTATTGCTCATGCCAAAGTAGTAGATCTAGGTTTGAAAAAATCATCCGAGGTAGGCAAGTTTTGGAAGTCCTTCCTGAGACTGCCAGCACACACTTCACTGAATCACACTGATTTAGCCTGAAGAAATTCCCATTTGCAGATGGTTTGGGGCACACTGGCCTTCTCCAAGTGCTGTTTTAATGAGTTACTTGGATTTGATTATGGTGAGTCAGAGATAATTAGGAGGGTGAGGAACTGCCAGGCCATATCCTGGACCAAAACTAAGATATCTGGAGGACTCTGTGTCCCAGGCTTTTTGTGACATCTGTCTGCTGCCGTCAGTTTTCTTGTACTGCTAAATTAGTCTTGTAATACTGATCTGTACTGCAGATTTTAGTCAGCTGATTTAAGTCTAATATCACTGCCTTTAACCAGGTGTTTTTTTTGCACACCGATAAATTCATATAGTGAAATCCTTCTGGAGCACTGGCTCATGTCTTAGGTCTCCCCCTCTGCTGATGATAAGTATGAATGGTCCCCATAATTTTTTTTTTTTCATGGACAGGAATGGTATTAAAATGTAATACAGAGAATGATAGACAAAGCCAGGAGTAATGAATGACAGCTTTTGTCTGCTCTGAGATTTATTGTGTGGTTATAAACTCATCAATGTACCACAGACAAATATTTTGCCCCATGTGCACACACAGGTTCACTTTTGGGTTTTGCCTGGTGCCTGTCATAAGAAGCAGATGTAAATTCCCAGCAAGAGAGAGATCCTGTGAGGAATGAAATCAGATGTCTAAAGCAGTACCCTGGGCTTCTCTCCTAAACAGGAAAAGCCTTGCAGAAGACACTGAACATGGTACCTGGTAAAGACAAAACTCTCTCAATGGAGGAAATTCCATTGGAAGAAGATAGGTTTCTTTGTGCCAATGGTATGTGTGTTTTCATAAGGCAGATGCCTCATTCACAGTCATATAAACACAAGGAAAAGCCCAGCCTTTCTAGTTTGCAAGGTTAAAAACATGAACTTGGACAAAAAGAGCAGGGCAGATCTTTCCAGCTGCATCTCCAAACCACTTCTCTCTGCCAATCTGCTGAGTGCCTGAAAACTGCACTGGCCTCTCCAGACAGCACATGGCTGGCACTCCGAGTGCCAGGGGGGACACTAAAGGAGATGGAGTTTTGCTGCCTCCTTCCCCGGGCAGAGTGGGCACCACCCTCCCCTCCCTGCCCTCCTCCCACAGGGCACCAGTCCCTGCTGCAAACAGCAGAGCTGCTCACTTGGCTCCCTGGCAGCCCCAGCCAGAGCCTGCCAGTGGGACCAACATTTTAGAAATCACCATTTGAGAGCACAGACAAGCAGGCAGGGAATCAAGATAGACAACACTAGACACAACTTGATCCCCCTAGGATATTCAGGGTATAAGTTGGATTCACAGAGGCTTTTTTTAGCTATGACCATCTTTCTATGCTGAAAGTTGCCTAGTTCTTTTTGCTTTCTTTTTTTATTTTTTCTTACCCTGCAGATAAACACAGGTTCAAAGATATTTACAAAATAGATCTGAAGTAGTGTAATGCTTATGATTATGGACAAGTACAGTCTTACATCTGGGAAGTCTTTAGCCTGAAGGACTTGCATTTTCCCTCTGCTTTTCCTGAAATTGAAACATATACAGCAATGCAAGTGATCTTTCACCAGTGTGAAAATTCTAACTCCATTTCAACTTAAAGTCTGAGAGCTGCTGAAAGGACTTGGTGAACCTTGCTACTGGAATTTATCATGCCTATATTAAAGCATCTTGAGTTGTCTTGATAGCCTTGGATTCCTTCTCTGGATGGTGGGTTTTGCTAGAAGAATCACCTTGGTTTCTATTCCTACCTTTTCCTTCACTCTTGTCACACAGCTGAATGTCTAAGTGACTCTTCTTAGAGAAACCTAGGTTTTATTTTTAAATGGTGGACAGAGATTTGTGCCATTTTGGAGTGTTCTGTTGTTTTCCTAGTTTGTATGCTGCCATCATCTGTGCTTCTATCTGATTTGAGATTTTTATGTGGCTGTGACCACCGTTGTTTTTTGCTTTCCTATCAGAAAATGGTGACTGAGCCTTTAAGAAGCCTGTGCTGAACAGTCACCCCAAATGCTCTCACTGTGATGAGTTGGTTCCTGTTAGAAAGTGCTAGCAACTTTTGCAGTGGAGTTTCCTCCCTTTTTTTTTTTTTTTTTTTTTTTTTTTAAAAGAAACATTTGATGTTTCATCATCTTCACCAAGTTATCATCATCTACAACACTACATGTCTCACATGTGCCAAAAAAGTGGTGGAGATCCCTTATATAAAGAAAATATTTCTGAGATGAAGGGATTATTGCTTGACATTGGGGCAGCATCCTCCAGTTACAGTTTTACTTCAAACAGAAGGAGCATCCTTTACAACCAACTGCTAACTGGAGCAGCTGCAGAACACCTTTGTTAGTTAAACCAGCCTGGCTTTTTTCATGGGAAGGCATTATGGGGTGCAGTGTGAGTCCATGTGCCTTATCTCAGATACTACACTCAAATTGTCTTGGTCTAGGGGAAAAACACTACACAAAAAGGAGTTAACAGAAGACTGCCCTGGCTCCTAATGCATCCTGTGCCCCAGAGCACAGGCAGGCCCAAGGGTGGGAAGAGGAGCTGACAGGTCCCTCAGCAGCCCCTGAAGCTGTGCTGGGGCACATCCCTTGGGAGAAGAAACAGGGGCAGGGAATGAGTGTAAATATCCTGTGTGTTAAATGGTGATGGTTTGAGACAAAAGTACATTTTTTCATTAACCCTCATTTCTTCTTTCTTAAAAAAGTGGCACTCTCATTCATCTTTTAAACAGAAACATGACCAGGTAATTCCTTGGAAATAGAAACATTTGTGTGAGATATGTATATTCTTGAACACATAGGAAGTTACTGTAAGCCTAGAGAAGCCATTGCCATTTCATGTCAATTTTATGTAGGTTTTTATAAGTCTGTTTAACTCTCTTGTTTCCCCCGAATGATTGTTACCTTAGCAACTGCCAAGTTGCATACACACGCTTGCTCCAAGAAGCAGAGTTTAACAAAATAAAGTATCAGTGTCTAAAGAGCCACCAGGAACACAGTGTTTATTGTGGGGCTCTTAACTCTCATATATACTCAAGTTTTCCAAAACTTGAAATAAAAAATAAAAATTAAAAAAACCCAACAAAACAGAACACCTCCAAAACCTCTTAGCAGCTAGTCAGCCACAGCATCAATTTTGTCCTTTTCTCTTCTTTCAGCTCCCCAGCTCTTTGCAAAAACTAATATTTCATTCATAATAAGGGTGATCAAGCCTGCAAAGTCAGCGATGTGTGTGAAGAAGGTTAGGACTGAGCTGAATTGTGTATAAAAGGAGGCAAGGCTTTGTGTGCCAGATGATTCATATTCACTGCTTGTGTCCATCCCATACACATTTTGATCCACATACATACTATGACATTTAGCATGGAGGAACATTGGGATAAATTCAAATTAATTTTGAACTTTTTACCAACCACTTAAATCTAGTTATGATGTTGTAGGATTTGAAAAAAATAAGTTGGAAAATAATCTATTGCTGTCTTATCCTCTGCACTGTTTCATTTAAATGTGCAGGAACTTCAACCTTTTATGCAGTAAATGTTGCAGGTGTGCTTTACATCTGTCATGTTGGGTTATTCTTCCCCTTGCCCCACAAGGTGCCCATTAGGCAATCCTCCATCTAAAGAAATCCATGTCAGCTAGGGCTGTCACAGGAGCACGTCTCAGTTTGTTCCAAGCAGCTTGTCAGAGAGGCCAGGCTTTTATGCTCGTTTTCCAGCTGATTTCCTGAGATGTAATCAGACAAGGGATTTATCCAAGGCTGTACACCAAGTCATTGGCTAAACCAGGACTGTAAGATCCTGGGATGCTCCCCTTCCACACACTTTTGTTTTCTTTACTTCTGCCACAACACTCCATTGCAGCACTGAGGTCCCAAGACAGTAATCTTAAAATTGAATATTATTAATATCAATGAAGCTTTTTCTGCCCAGAGTAATCGGAGTTGGTCTTTTGTTGGTTTATTTGGTTGGTTGTTTTACAGCAATTGTCTTCCTGGATTTGCTTTTAGCTCAACAGTTGACTGGAAAAAATCAATTCCTTCAATTTAAATATCCTGCTGAATACACAATTTGGAAGATATTTCTTACCTCATTTTGTTCTGAATCCACTAGAGGCCACTTCTGTGGGACATTATACTGTAATACAAAGCATGAGCCACTAAGAAGACATCAGGAAATTACACCAAGTGTAATAAGTTTAATTTGAAATCTATTTCAAATTGGTTTTCCTATACAATGACAGAATTCAAGTCAGTTTTCTGGAGGAGTCACATAGCCACACCACTGGTACTCTCAGGGAACCTGTTCTTTGGACTTTTGAGGCTTTTATGTAGAGAGTTACATGGGTAAATAAAGAAGCAGGCAAAGCTAAGTCTTTTAATTTTGTACAAGCCTTTTAATTTTGTATGTCCTTGAGTCACAGTCATCCAAATCTATGTTAGCCAAGGGAGGGGAGAAAAACATGAAGGGAAAGGAAGAAGAGGAAGAGAGGGATTAAAATTCAAAGCTTCATTCCCTTATTACTTTCTCTTACAGATTGTCCTGTCATAGACAAAAAGTCAAAATCAGCACTTTAATGAAGTGCATTAGAAATAATTTGTTTCCCTTTCCTGCAGGTGAAACAGAATTGAATCCTCCATTTATCACAGCACCTCAGCATTCCACCATGCTGTTCAACCAGAGTTTCATTTTATTGAAACAGTTTTAAAGTTAAGGCATTTCTTTTATATCCTGTTCTCTTTCAGTCTTCTATCTCTGGTCTTTTGCAAATATTTGTATCAAAATCTTTTGTGTGGTTGAGCATTCTAATCATGTTACTTGGCCCTGTGTATTTTTTTTCTGAGCAGGCTGTAAAGGAGTGTAGGACCTCAGAGCTCAACATTGAAATGGGCTAGGTGGGAATACAGTCATACTCTTGAAAAAAGATTTTTAACAAAATAAAAAAGTAAAGGAAAATAGATTTAAGCCTAATACCACTGCAGGCTTGCCTGACAGGGTACTGCAATTCTTTCAACCTGTCATAGGTCCATTTGGGGTGTCAGGGCATGAAGTGCATATGCAAAGATGGCACAGAACTAAAGCCAGAGGACAACTAAACTAAACAAAGAATTGTGTATTTCTATTAAATGCGAGGAAATAAGCAAAAAAGACCTAACTTGACAGCTTGCAACCAAAAATATTATCAGACAGTGAGCAGAGAGCAATAAACTGCAGCTGGAGTTGGTGCCAGACAAGATATCCAGCCCTGTTGTTTCAAGGAAAAATTTAATTGAAAAATGATGGGGTTTTTTCCAGTTACCAAAAACATGGCAGCCATGGCATAAACCATTCTTAGGAAATTTTCTTTCGTTTCTGATCTCTCTACCCAATTCCTGAAAAGACTATTAGTGTTACTAAATACATGAATCAACAATGTATATTCTTTTTCTGTCTTCACTAGTGGTTTCTAAAATGTAGCATACCAAGGATGAGGTCAAAGGGTGAAAGCTGTATCTTAATATAACAAAAAAAAAAAAAAAAAAAATCCCCAGGTACCTGAGTTAGTTTTCTTGGGTGGATAGCAGCAGAGGTTTGGGTACGTGTAATGATGAATTTCACTAATGAACTAATTATCCTGCCTACGCACACTGAGTTGTTCCTCAACACTGTATCTGATAAAGACAATTGAAAATAAAATTATTGTCATGGGACAGAAGAGCACCAATTCTGTCATTTGCCAAGCTCCAGTTTAGCAGTAGTTTACCTCACTTAGATTTTCCTTTTATTCTGCCATACATAAACAATGTTGGTTTGTGTCTTCTACCTCAAGTATTTCATTGCTTCTTGAAAGTCAAGAAATATAATGGTTATAAGGAAGGACAATAAGCTAGAAAGTATCAGATGTCTTAGTGAGAAACTTCTGAAGAAATTACTATATTTGACATTCACGTTCTTCACAGGTATGATAACATTTACCAGACCTGGAGTTGTGTAAGAGTTAATGTTTGCCAAACTTTTAAAAATACTTAAATACAGGCTATGCTGAAGATGAATAATAATATTTTTTATTGTTATTAACATAAATAATGGATGAACTAGCCACTGTGACAGCAGCTCTGTGTTAGCAAAATTTGAATATATATGAGTGGAATATATATTTACTTAAAGTACATTTAAATAGTAGCCGATAACTTATGAACTGAGAGGTGCTAGTAATAGATTAATCACAGCACTGTAAAACTTCTTTTAGCATACTTTGCTTCTAGAGGGGGTACACAGAAGCTAAATGGTCTAATTCATAAAGAAAGGCCTGCATTAGATTGAATCCAGAAAAGCTCAGTTGCCACCTCTTCATATGGGCTTCACTGCTAAACCTATTAAACATTCTGGCACAAATGCAGCCATTGTCATTTGGGATGGCTCTCCCTGGAAACGGCCTTGAGGAAAGTCTCTATGGATCTCAAGCATCCATTTCAATGGTTCTTACTGAGGAAGAAGCAGATATTTTGAAGTGCCATAGGTGACCTTCCTATCTCCTGTCTTTGGTGTCATTACAGTTTATGTGGAAGAAAAGAGATGGAAGTAGAACAGGATTTTAGCTCAAGCCCCCAACAAAGTTCAATTCAGATCCAGACGTCATAAATGAAGTCTTTTTTTGGTTAAATCACTCAGTGTGGTATACACTGCCAAACCCATTGACAATTTGAGGTGTAAAAGATCTACCTTAACCCAACTTCATTGCCACCCCAGCCTTCCCCATTTTTGTGCTCTGGGCCACCAGTGCCCAAGGGTGTAGATTAACAGCTATCTGCCATTTAACAGACTTGGTGCTACTTTTGAACTGCAATGTTTTGTGCAGCCAAAATGCAACAAAACAGCCATCCCAAATAGTGAAAAGGCAGAGGGAAACTCGACTCTGTATTTCTGAAGTGTCAGAAGAGCTGCAGGGAAATAAAGAGGCTTTAGAGAGCAAAGCATCTTTAAATTCACCAGTCCCTTTTCAGTCAAAGGCACACAGGATGAGCAGCAACCACACTACCTCAGACAGGAGAAATCTGCCACAGCCACACTACCTCAGACAGGAGAAATCTGCCAATCAATCATTCAATAATACTGAGTTCAGCACTAGCAGAACATTTTGTCAGATCAGCGCTAAAGCAAGTGGGGAATAAAAAAGTTAGAAGTAATACTGGGCTTGAGGGCTTTTCCCAGAGCCCACTGTTTCAAGAGAAAGACAGGTTTAAGCTGACTTCAGGACAGTGATGTCATATCTCATGTCAGATGTGACTTTTGTATCTGATCTTTTTTTTATACTGTGCTTTTTTTTTTTTTTTTTTTTTTTTGTTTTGTTTTGTTTTGTTTTGTTTTTTTCACTTTCTGGTAACATATTGAAAGAGAAAAAACCCAAGCACTATATAAGGAAAGAATGGGGAAAGTAAGGAGTAGGATGTGATTGAAAGCAAAGAGAGCCATCATGTCAAAATGGGATTTATTAACTGAGTCAGCTGATGCAAATAACCTTTGGTGGTTTCCTCTTCCTTCCTAAAGCCTTGACTAAAGAAATTAAGTAAAGACAAATTATCTTCCCAGCCTTTTCCTGAGTTTGAGACATAAAGTTACAGAACAATGTGAAACCCAAGTCACTGAAATCAGTGAGGCTTCCCACAAAATGGGCCAAGTGACCCAACAAGCTCTGCCTCTCCAGGGAGAGCTGCTGTGATTCCCAAATCCCTCCTTCTGCTCTCCAACATCTTCCCTGGGCAGATCAGATGGAATGAGCAGCTTCTGGAAACAGAGTTGGAGCAGTGCAACAGTGAAGTGGAGATGATGCTGGCACTTCCAAGTGTTTTCTTCATTGCCAGAAGTCAGAACAACAGGTTCCAAAAGGAAAGGAGGGCAGAGAAATTATCCCCATTTTAATTACGGGAGACAGTAATTATCCCCACCAATGACTGCAGCAGGGATGGAAACAAGCAGAAACTAACACCTTATTATAGTCTAAGCTGCTCCTGTGTGTCAGTACTGACAAGAACATAGAGTGTAAGGCTAAAACAGAGCTATGTAAAACGAGGGAAATCCATATGATGAGCTCCAGGGGGAGGTCAGAAAATCCAGAAGAAATTCCTACTGTGCAAATGGCTGGTAAAACCTGTGGCAGCTGGGGAGGTGAGGATTATTGCTGCTGCTTTGCTTAGAAATCCTCTTGTCTGCACCACATTTTAATGAAGAAAAGTGAACAAAATCTCTTCTTAGCCAAGGGTTTCTTTCATACATACACATCCATGCACTGCAATTTTCTAAACATTTAAGTTTTTGCTCCCCTTTCTAAATCTTTCAGGTTACAGTGTGGTTATGATATGACAGGCAAGGTATGATTATTGTATTTTTTCCTCTATTGCCTTCTCTCAAAAACTCTAAGAAATGAAGCATTACATAGATAAGCTATCTGCATGCTTGATAATTTCACTCTATAAATGGAAAAAGGAAAATAAAGCAGAGGAAATTGTGATTCATGGAATGTCTCTGTTCTGCTGATCTTATTCCTTGAGTAGTTCTTCTCTCAGATCAAGGGAAAAATCACTTCTGCCTCCTTTTCTTCAAGTATGCAGCTATTTTACTGCAGGAATGAGACATCACTTGGAAGCTGGCAATTTATCTAGCTCCCAAATCTAGTCTTGTGTACTGCTGTTAGTGTCTGAGCAATTCTCAAGAGTTACACCACCTCTTTTCACAATTATTTGAGATTCTTTTTATTCTTATCTGCTTTTATTTAATCATTAGGGTTGTAGTGGAAAAGAGGAGCAGATGATGTGCTGGACAGAGGGGGTTGGATTGGGTTACCTGTAGAAGAATCATGGAAATGTAGTAATGATGGACTCAATCTCAAGCTCTTTCTCTTTCAAAATGTTTTCCATGATAAGTTTGCTATCTAAACTTTTGTGACCTTTAATTCTTTGTTCTAAGGTGGTAATTTGTTCCATGGATCAAACTCAAAGCTGCAGGAGTTTCTTTCTGCCTGCCAGGGTCTCCAACCCCACCAAGGTTTTAAAGCCCCTTGGCTGGAGCTCCGATCATCCAAAGCTGTCACAGGGACATCCTGGGTTCTGACACTTTCCCTTTAATTTTTTTTTTTTCTGGTAATTATTAATTTATGTAGCCATACTTATAGTGAGTACTAGTATCTCTCTGAACTATGCCTCATTTCTGATACATAAGATGTTCAAGCATCTTTAAATTAAGACATCTGAAGCTAGAAACCACCTACACCAAGCTTCTGTGGCAGGTGAGAGTGTGATTCCAGGCCTTTGCCCACTTGCAAGTTTGCATTCATTGCCAAGGGCAAGACCCCACCCAGGTCAATGTGTGATCATCCAGCACTGAAGAGCACACAATTTCTTCTCATGAGAACTTCCTCTAAATGCCATCCAAACCTAATGACATTTAGCAATAAAATTAAGTTATGAGAGCCCTTGGGGGAATCCTTTTGTCCCATGAGCCTGAGAACTATCATTTCTGCCTCATTCGTAAGTAGAATGGGAAAGCTTATTTCCTAGGAGCAGCTGGAAGTGTGAGGTGATGCTGTGGGGTTTTGTGGGGGGTTTTCCTTATAGCAATCAGTTTCTCTGAGACAAGGCAAGGCCAGTCCTGACAGGTAGTTCTGCCTGGGAAAGGCACTGTTCCCTCCTTAGGTTTGCTCAGCCTTATTGTGGAGCTGAGTAACCAGCTCATTGCTCATAAAACTGAACAAAACTACTTCAGCATTTGCAATATAATGAAGATTGATCAGTGGGTGATGGAAAGTCACCTCTTATCTTTTCTTGCACTGTAAGATAGAATTTGCCTTACATTTATTTTCTGCCTTTTCACCTGTTTAAATCTGCACATCTCTAAAGAGTGCTTATTAGGGTGTTTCATAAAACTGTTTATTAAATTTAGGGAAACAGTTCCCCAAACATTTCTATAAACAGGAAGGATGCTGGTAGATATCTGGAGTACCTGACAATTTATGGATGTTCAAGGGAACTCAATTACACCATACAGGGCAAAATGAACAGTACTCATAACCAAAATGTTTATCATGAGAGCACTGAAATACTTTCTGGTCTAGCAGATAATGGTGGGTGTTGTAATGACAAAACATGACTGGTTCTGAACATTTCAAAGTGGCAGACCAAGCAGCTGCAGTATTTCTTATTTTGGAGGATGATAAACAGAGCTGTGTTATGAACCCTTCTCCTTCTGATGGAAAAGAATTTGTTTCTACTAAGGCTACTGCCTCCATCACCTCAGTAGGAAAAAAATAAAAATAAATGTTCTCAGTTAATCCTGAAGTCTTTCAGGATGAAAGTCAGCAAGATGAATGAGCACAGAAAAACCACCATAATATGTGGGCTTACTTTTTCCATACTCCAAAATGGAAATTAATCCCTGTCCTGAGTATTGGGAGATGACGATGTAAAGAGTGAAAGTAAGGTTAGAAATGTGCATTTTTTTTTAAATGTTGTTTATATCTGAATTATTCAGGTAGCTGCTTTCATAATAGGAGAGCTGTGGAAGAGTAACTGTGTGTCTTTGTCCAGAACACCTTTTTTTCTCAGATAGATGTGAAGAACAAATTCTGAACAAATTCAGCAGCAAATTCTGAAATGCACAGAGACCCTCCCCGTGATGCATCAAGTTTGCTTTTACTGCTAGGCCTTTTGGTTCTCTTATAAGTATCATCTCTGGGAGTAGATCAGGTGGTTTAAAAAAAAATTACCATGAGGAAAAGATTACCATGAATAAGGAGAGATCCAAAAGGCTTCTGTGGTATACAGCCTGAAACCCAGGGTGGAGGTCACTTTGCCATTGAACTGTGAGGACAAAAGAGGAAAGTGAAAAAGAGAAAGCTGAGACCTGGAAAATAACAGAGGACATTTAGGAAAATGTACTAATATATATAAAAAAAGAAGTGTGAAGAAACAATAGTCTGTATTATTGAGGTTTAATTTGGTCTTGAGCAAGGTTTCAAAGAAGGAAGGGAAGGGAATGGAAATGGGAGGTGAGAAGGCATCAGTACTGGATTACCTGGCTGTTGTTCTGGAAGTGGAGAGCAAACAGTGGGAGTACCATGAGCTGGAAGGATGCTCTCCTCAATCCATTTGAGATAGCCTGGAAGTATTTTAGAAGCCTAACCTTCAGAAACTTGATATGGGTCACAAATTGGTCTCCTTAGGACAAATCACTGGTACAGATCTGCAAGGATATGTTACATGGGTTAGGAGGAAAATGACAAGATATAAATCTCTTGAAGACAACCATTAGAGATAATTGAGAAATGGATGATGCAAGGAATGATGAACTCACAAGCTGATACTGAATTCACATTCGTCTGTCTCATCAAGATCTATAATTATACAAAATTACAAATTAAGTGTACTTTCATTAGGCTCACACGTAAAAGGAAATGGCTTTTCTAATGATATGAGTAAATCTGCACTGGGGGCCCCTCAGTGCCAGAGCCAAATCTTTTCTGGCAGCTCAGAAGGGCCCCATTACCTTTTTAAGGTGAACTGGAGGAGCTGAACCCCACACTAAATTTGGAAGTACATTAGGCATAACTAATTACACTGAAACCTGCCCTCAGCCTATCTCCTGTTTTGTCTCTGCTGCTGGGGCTCTTGTGTCTCATTCCTGAAGTAAATGAAAGCCATTGTTATGAGACCACTTGTTTCACCTCTTGAGTTCAGGCTTGTGTAAAAACAGGGAAGACTAAATTTAAATAAATAAATGGGATTGTTTTGGCTCTGTTTTTGCATAATAATATTGTTATTCTCCCATCCTCACAGTCACATATTGCTTAGCCAAAGAGTATAATGCACATGTGGAAAAGAGAAAGGAGAGGAACACAAGTATTGCTCTGAGTTACCTGGATCCTTTTCTTTGTGTGAAATAGGTGCAAGACCCTTATCTGGTAGCAAACCCTGGGGCCAAGTCCACCAATTAACATTTAACACAGAACTAATTGCAGTCACTTTCAGTTCCTGCTTGGTAGCTGCAGCCCAGTGGAAACAGACACTCTTAGTGGGAAATCCTTTGGAAATCCTTTACCTGGATCAGCCTGCTGTCTAAAAAGGCACCCGGGGCTGAGCTTGGCTGGATTGGCATGGATGTGCTATCTCCACGATGGAATGGGTGGAGTTAGGTAGCCTTCAAATACTCTTAAGACAGTTTTCCTTGGATTTTAATGTAAATCAATGGCAACTTCAGGAAAACTTCCAAGGTGGAGAAACAAATATCTGAATCCAAAGAAGTGACAAGGTTAACCAAGGCAGCAACAACTTCAGGGCCTTGCCAGCTGCCTTGTCAGAAGCTTTGCCTCGTGTGTCCCCACAAGCTGCAATCATGGGGACCTATCCAGCAGGACAAGCCCTTCATGGAGAGCTCTCCAGTGGGACCCCACACTTCATAGTTTAGCTGTATGCAGAGCATGAGGAAAGCTGAGAAAAAATGCCTGAGTAAGTGCTGAGACTATTATTAACTGAGGGAGATGGGAAATTAAGGGATTGTAATTTTCCCTCTGTCTTCAAGTCAAGATCTCAACCAAGATATCTAAGTCAGTTTAAATGTAACTAGAGTCTCTAGTGAATTAAAATAATTATATTAAAACATAAATTATGCCAGTGAGATTACTGTAGATTTAAAAGAAACATAAATTCTGATAAAATATGTGGGTCTCGTGTAAGAGAAAGTTCAGCACTTCCTTAGATATTGCAACTGTAGGCTGCAATGATGAGTAAAAAGAAAAAAAAAAGAAAGAAAGGGTATATTTATAAAGCCTTATGATCAGTATTTTCTGGTTTCTTGACATCTTTTCACAGCTTTAAAATATTCTACTTTCCTATGGAATTTACCCTGAAATAAAACAAATGTCATAGCTGCAGCATCCTTTACAGCACACAGTTATCATAGGCAGGCAAGGGTCTCTAAAAGGTTGCTGAAAGCAAATATGTATCAGACATCTCTCTAATCCCATTAAAATAGAGCTTTAGAAAAGATGATTTTAAAATAATCCCTTTGGCTCAATTTGCCATTAAGTCCCCTTTTGCCACACCCTCCACAGGTTGCATTACGCAGCTCGTTTTCTTCCTGTAATCCTACCAGCCTCCTGTGCACTGCAGATCAAACACAATGGAGAATTAGGAAAGCAAGGAGATAAAACTAAATAGACAATTTGCAAATGTGCACTAAATCAGGGACGGCATATTGCTTCAACTGAGGAAATATTAATTTTGCTTGCTTCTTAAATGGACAGAAGGATAGTGAAGAAAAGCAAAATTCAAGTAGGAAAGGATAAAGGGAGAATAAAGAATGTGTCCTCTTACACCTTGTTCAGAACATAAGAAATACTGTCAATATTTAAACCCTCTTTTTCTTATTGCTAGGAACAGAGTGATATCAGCAGCTGATCTGGAAAGAAAGCTTTTCATTTTTCAGCAGAAAACCAAATTTTCCCCTTCCTAAGTGCCAGAGAAGGAAGCAAATATGCTTTGCTCTCAGCAGAGTGCAGATGAGCAGCAGGCAGCTCCTTTTCTCTGTCCCGTGTCTCACAAAGTCCTCATTTCTTAACAGCTCCATTGACAGAGTCACCTGGAACCCCTTATTTCCTCTGTGTGCCTTAAATCCAGATTTGTCCAATGGTGCCTACAACTAGAGAACCAAATTTGGATTCTAGCCTTTTTCTAAGGATTCATGTTGAGGGGTCACACTTTTGCAGCTTCTCCACAGCAGAATTAGTTTTCTTTTTCCTCTCCAGAAAGACCTCATGTCTTTTTGCTCTCTGAGGACAGGAAAGATCAGGCCATTTTATCAGCAGAGAGCACCTTCCTCTGCTCAGGGCTGGAGCAGCGGGGGCTGGGCAAGGATGCAGTGGTCACCTTTTCTTGCGAGGGGCTGCAGCTCTGCCTCTGCTGACAGAGAGCAGAGATGCTGGGTGGCAGAAAGAAGAGAGGAAAGCCCATCTTACTGCTTGGGTTGAAAAATAAAAAAAAGGGGTAAATTGTGGAAAAGCTTTTCCAGAACTTTTGAGAACTTAGGGGTGTAAATTTCATCAGATGAAGTGTATTCAAAGCCGAAACATTCTAAAAAACATTTTAAATTCACATCAAGGTTCATAACATAGAGGAGGCTGATGAGTAATAGCTTTTACATAGTTAGAAAACCTAACTATAGGTTTCAACAGGCACATGTTTTAATTGCTCACACTTCAATGGGAAAGGAATGTTTAATAAACTTTCTTTTCACCTGTCTGCCAATGGGTTTGCCTACCTGGGTATCAAGGACAGATCAGTCTCAAAATAATTTGACAACTTTTTTCTTTGCCTTTTTTCTATAAATGAACCATCTACACTATAACTAGTGGTTTTACTAATCTTTTTATCATGCAAGAAAAATGGCAGCACTGTTTTTTAACTACACGTGTTTATTTAAATGCTGGCAAGCTGTCCAGGGATCTTTTCATACCTGCATGATGTTGGGATCAGCACTTGCATGACTGATCCTTCATTACTTCATTTTTGTTGGCTTGATATCATCACATTTATAAATAGAAATGGTACCACAGATAGGAAAATGTTATAGAAAAAGATGTGTTAAGAAATTAATATTACCTTTGTACATTGTAGTGTCTTCAGTGAGAAATAGCTTTCTATGTATAACACCTGAGGGAAGTTTCAGATCAGTTTTGGGTGTTGGATTTATACACGTTTAGATGCAACTGATTGCTGAAAAGTGAATGTGCAAATGTTTGTTTTAAATGAGCATTTTTATCTTGAAATCAAGCTCAGACTTCCAGAAGGATTGAATTTTACTGCCAACTAATTTTCAAATAGTCTATATTGAATAACACTAAAGGCAAAAAGAAGAACTAAGTCCTGGAGAGTCAATGAGAAACTGATTTTTCAGGTCTTCTCTTCTGCTGATTCATCCAATAGCTATTGAGATTTATATGTTATTGGAGAGAGACAGGAAAGAACATTGATCCATTTGTACATGCATTAGACACCCCTGCCAACTGCAGTTAACTCCTTCACCCTATTTTTAAAGCCTTAACCTCATTCATGGCAGTTCTCACCTGGTTAAATGCACCCACCTCTATGGATTTCAATCAAACTGAGCAGCAGGCAGAGTTCCAGTTGTATTCCTCCAGCCAACTAATACCACATTCCATTATCTCTTCTGGAACTGATGCTTTTCACTGAAGGTACTCTGCTCCCTAAGTCCATTCCTGCTACTGTCAGGAAGCAATATCTCCTCTGTTATCCAAAATCTACATTGAACTCTGGGTTTTTATAATCCAACGTATCACCAGCACATGTGCATTGCAATTAACATTATACATCTGCAAAGCATGGTTGGGTTATCTCATGTATTTAATTTCTTCTCTTTGTCTCCATCTCCTTGTCGTGCCTTTTTTAAGTTGTGCATTAAAATGAATCAATATCCTGTTTCACAGGAACTATCACAAAATGCAAATAAACTGCAGGAAAAGGATTCAGGAGGAGAATTACGATGAGATAAACCCTCAGGTTATAACAACATCTTATTTTTATCACAGTCTCTTTATAAAAAGAAAAAAAAAAGAAAAATCATGAACATTCCTGTGGTTGTGGGGAAACTTGCACTTGACTTGTCTGTGAGAATTTCCCTGAGATTGTTCCTATCAGGCACATAAATTTCTACTAAGAAAGTTGTGTGGCTTCTGTTCTTTGCCACCAGCTTCTCAACCACTTCCTAATTTTCATGTGATACCTCAGTTGTTTTTAAAACCATCCTTGATGCTGGAAAAACTGGCTACTTTGCCCTGCCCAAGGAACAATTTGCATGTGCTCCTCCTTTGTGCCGACCACTGAAATGAAATGCTAACTGGGCACAGAATGATCTTGGGCAGAGGTTTTATTTCTGGCTTGCTCCAATATTAGACTTCTGTAAACTGAGAGTCTTCTCCACACAGAAGACTTTATGGCAAAGGGATGCTGGTAAGCTCAGAGGGTTTAATTTCTGAGTAACTCAGAGGCGATGGGCCTTGCTGGGATGGGTTCCTCTGTGTCCCCTGGAGGGGTGGCACGCCCAGCAGTGCCACTGCTCACACCCAGGGGTCACAGGTACCTGCCCAGGTACCTGCCTCGAGCCCTCAGTGTCTGCTGATCACAGCATTGTGAGCACAGGAAAGTGTTACACCATTCTGATGTGCTCTCACCATAAAGCTTGGTGATCCACGCCTCCACCTTCCCTAGGTTTTCCTCAAGGAAAAGGAGCTGAATGAAGACGTAGGAAACATGGCAGTGCCATTTCAGGTGAAGCCAAGCATGTGCTTTCTGTGCCTGTGGCAATTGCAGCTGTCTCTGGCAGTATGAAAGGCAGAAGTATTTAAATTAATATTTATGAAGAAGTCTTCATTAAGTCTTGGCTTTCTTTTTTGATGCTTTATTATTACATACAGCTAAAGCACTGTATATAAAGATACATTGAGAGGAATTATCAAAACATGGATTCTTAAGAATCATTTAAAAAAAATCTTTAAAGAAAATGTCAAGATACAGAAGCTGAAGTATGGTGACAGTTGGAAACTAAAGTTTTAGACTGTGCTTAAAAGGAAAGCCAAGAAATCAATCACAATTGCTAAAAGTTGCTGCAAGAAAGCACTGCATATGACAAAAGAAAGGGCACACTCAGAATACATCAAAGGAAAAAAAAAAACATTATCAAGACATCTTAGAGAGGATGTGATGCCCTCCAATTCTTATTCTACTGCAGAGCAGAAATAAAGAAACGACAAATGGGAAACATTTAGTTTGCCTCAAACATGTACAAAAAATTTAAAAAGAGAAAATTAAAAAAAAATTAAATATGATCCATATAACAATTAGACCTGAACAAACAACAAAATTAAGTTACACATCATAGTAGTAAAATGACTTTTGCGATGGCATGACCCTTGGGGAGAAAATTGAAATGCTCTGGATATTTCACTGTTTTCTGACCAGCCAGTAATCATGAAGAAAATCACTCCCATGAGAAAAAATAAGGAAAAAATAAATGGGAAAGAGAAAAGAGAATGGGGAAATTAAATTTCATCTCTCTCATGAAAGGCTTTTTATGTTTAGATGTGGCCACAGTTAAAATTTCCTCTCTGTAGCTCGGAGTGCTTTTCTGCCAGATGGAGCACCGTGCTCCCTCAGCTGGGTTTCTGCAGAGAAGAAATGACATCCAGTGACTTTCCATGAGTTTGATCTGTGTAGGCAGCTCACCTGTTGCTGCTTTTCAGGAGCAGTCCCTTTCCTCACAGCCGAGTTTCCTCACCCCAGACAAATGCTCATAAATACATTGATGTATCCCTGGCTTTGATACATCTGTCTCCTGAGTCTCCCATAGACTCAGTCCCTTCTGCAATAGTTTAGCTCCTTTGAATTCCTTCTGTTCAAATGCAAGCCATTGTCCACATGCCTTTCCAGGACTTTGTGCATTAAGTATTCAAGATTAAATGGCTACTTAGAATGACATAATTGCTGCCATGTGCTGCAAGGGTGAGAGTGGCAGAGTCATCTCCCAGTCATACATATTGATTTGCTTTATGAATGCCAAGAAGAATTTTAAGGAATTCAAGGGGGATCTCATAGAGCTAAGGTGATTAGAGGAGATGATGGTGCAGACGTCAATTGGGAAGAATAAAAATGCAACACAAAGAGTAAAGAAATGAGTAATGTGCAGGAAGCCCTGTCACAATGAGTGACTCAGCAAAGGTGTCAGCTCTGTGCACCGAGGGGAATGGAGCAGAACTATCATGATTATTGACAATGTATGCTTGTCTGTTCCAGTGAAGGATGCTCCTGTGAACAAAACAAATTCAGCTCTAATGTTCTCCCCACAGAAAACCATATGGCAGCAGAGCTAGAAAGCCTTGAGGAATGATTACTGGATCAGTACAGGAACTTGCAGAGACAAATTCATTTGACGTTGTCTCTAAAATGTCTCGGAACAAGTTCTGTTTGCTTTAGAACTAAATATGAAGTGTTTTAGCAAACAATTGTGTATGTTGGTAAACATGGATTTATTACTATTGAAAATATGATGCATATTTGGACAGCTGGATGAGTGTTCTCGTTTAAGCTTCTGCATTTAAATCTTAATGTCTTTATCAAGAACGCTTTTGGGGGAAAAATACTAATAGAAGCTGCTCACAGCCTACAAAACAGAGGGTATTCATGCTCATGATCTTTAAATTAAGATTACATATATTTCTTTCAATTTCAGGCAAATATTACTGAACTACGAAATTTCAGCCAGAAGTTTTTGCATATAAGTTGACTGTGACAGCTGTAAAGTTTTGACATTTACAAGAGGTACTGACTAATAATAAGAAACTGATTTAATATAGATGCTGGAGTATGCAGCTGTATGTATGGGGATTTTCACTCTAATGCAGTACTGATATGGACATTCAAACAAATCAACAAATTAAACTCAACCCATCCTAATGCATTATATTCCTTGCCTGAAGACATTAATAAGGCAAGCAGTGAAGTTATTTAAAAAACTCTAGATATGTATCTGAATAAGAAAAAAGAGCAACCTGGGTCTGTTGTGCTCAAATGATATTAAGTTTTTTAACTTTTGAGAAACTTACACAGTAATGAATGCCTTGATTCAAGTCAAGTTGAAACCAATGATAAAGTCAATGAAATCAGTGCAACTCCAGTGTAAATTCAGTCAGTCCAAAATTTTGGCAGGTTTTTGCTCCTTTGCAAACTGCTGGATTATGTCATCCATATACTGATTTATTTCATCAGAATCAAGCCACACACACTGAAATGCACCTAGAGGGCTGTAGTTTTGAGTCAATCTAAACTACTTGGACTGAAAGGGGGAAAGACTTTTCAAAGCTCATGCTTCCCTTGAGCTCCTGTGTTTTACCACACAGTCACCAGAACAATCTTTCTCAGAGTCATATTGACTCACTCATTTACAAGCAATCTGTCCATCTTCCAAGAGTGTATGCTCATGTAAAAACCAGCTAGCATGGAACAAAATACATTTTCAGAAGATTACTTATACTTCATGAATTTTGACCCAGGGTTTTGTGCTCCAACCCACATGAAAGATTACTCTATCTGGGTAAATAAGACTTCTTTCAGGTTGAAAGCATTGCAGATTTACTTTTGGAAATTTTGTACGATTTATTTAAAGTAGCACATGCCTAAGAAATTAAAGGTCACAGTGCATAGTGCATAGTTTAGAGCACTTCTTTGTGCAGCAGTAGGATACAAGACAAGATCTCCCTGTTCTTTTAAATGAAGCTACAGCAGTATCTCTGAAAGGAAAACAAAGAAAACAAAACAAAAAGAGGGAAGAAAGATTAGAATCATAACACTGTACTTGTACAATTTCTTGTTCCTTCAAAATTAGCAGAAGCCAGAGTAGAAGATAAATGATCATGTTACAATTATATCTCTGAACTGTTACAACCCACTAGGATAATGAATGAAAGCAGTTTAGTCAGGAAGATATTCCCACAATGGCTTTGTAGATTGAAAGTGATTTTTTTGCTGTTGTTTATGACATTACCAGGGACATAATAGATTAAGTCAGATTTTCAGTAGAGATTCTGAAGAAGGAACCTCAAAGTTCACAGGAGAGTGGTTACACTATGCCAGCACAAATTCAGTTTCAGAGTGGGTTGTTTGGCCAAAACAACTCATGCAGAGTTGCAATCTACTGATATTTTGCATTTCTTGGGGGGTTACACCAGATGAGAGATAATCTGGTCCTAAAGCATAAATGCCTCTAGGGTTTGTGGTTTGAAGCTGTGTGCAAGAAAGAAGCATTAGGGGTGTGCTGAGAGAGGTGACAGGGCCTCCTGGGCTGTGTGGTTTGTGGCCTGGAGCCACCTCATCCCTTCCTTCTGGAAGGAATCTGCCCTGGGAGTATCAGGGCACTCCAAGAACCAAACCAAAGGCCTGTCAGGGGTTTCACTTCACAGCTGCCCCACTGATTTTCAGCAAACCACTTGTTTAAAAGCTGCCAGACATCCCCCATTCTGTCTTCAGACACTATGGGGATTTGTAATTTTCCATAGATAATGGCATAATAAGGCATTTTGATGCAAATTAGTTTTGAGCATCTCTGCAGAACAATGATAAAAGGGAAGAAAAATAAGGCAACTGAGTGGAAAATAACAGGGAATCTGTCTAGAAATGTCACTGAGAGGTTTCACATTATTAAATAGAACTGGAGTTACCAGTGAGGCAACACAGAAAGAGCCAGCCCTAAAATTTCCTGCATGTCACACCTCAAAGAAATGCAAACAGTAATGCTCACAGTAGCTCTGTGTTCCAGTTCTTGATTTTTATCTCATTTATCCCAATGGAGCAGCACGGGGCTGAGTTGTAGGAATCCTTATTTCCACCAGCATTAGTAAGATCAAGACCTTGTTTGCAAATGAGGGAACACTGACATTTGGAGCTCTGCAAAGAGCAGTCAGTTGGCTTGTGCTTTCTGTCAGCTTTTATATACGCACCTAATGAACGGTGGAAAATGATTACAGTGGGGGCATGGAAGTAAGCATGGGTGCTATAGCAATAAATATGAGCTGATATAAATCAGTGGCATCTTATTGACTTCAGTTCTGCTGGTCTGATTTAAATCAGGAGTGAATTTGGCCCTAGGGCCTTGCAGAGAAATCTCTGGGACTGAATCCTGCTGTCTTGGCTCGGATAATTTTTTTCCTAAATTTCAGTGAGAGCCATGGTTGAACAAGGATCTCGGTATTCTGCTGTCATATAACACAAAAAACAGCTGTCATCAGCAGCTCATTTAGATTTGAATTGTATCTAAATGTTTTATGGAAATTATAAGCTTTAAAATCATTCCCATTTTGTTCTTAATGCTGAGGCATTTCTACTCTTCACGAGTTCAGAAATATAAGTCACATTCTCTGAGTTAAAAAAAATCAGAAACATTTATAAAAACAACTCAAACAAAATAAATTACTTTCTTTTTGGTGTGTTATCTAAAATGTAGAAATTGCATATTGAATAGAAACAAGTAAAATACTGGTGGATTGACAGGGACACAGCACTGTAGGTGGGGAAGCCAAATAATACGGAGTTCCTTCATTTTCCTTTTTTGTTGCTTTTCTTTTTGGTGTTTTCAGTGCACACCCATCAACTTTATAGGAGTGTCAGACTCTGAACAGATCCACATGTTAAGATAATTACTAATTATGGGAGAAGGAAAAAGGCATGAAAACAATATGAATTTTTTAAGAGACATGGTCGTCTCCAGGTTTTCTACTTCCCAAGGAAAGGTAATTGCATTGCTTTTGAAATCACAACTAAGGCCTGAGTATAATTCCATGTTGCTCTAAGTGCTAAAGCAGATCAACATTCTTATTATCTTCTGCCTCATTTTCAGGAAGCCACCCCTGTCTCTGTGTACGAGAAGGCTCAAAACTTGCTCTGAGGGGGCAACATCCATAGCCTGGTACCCAACGTGGGTGTGAGCCTTAATTAGGCTCAGCTGCAGAGCACCAATCAACCCTAACGAGGTAACAGGTGCGAGGGCAGGAGGCACATCAATGTCTGAGTAGCCAGAAACTCTGGTTTGCTGTGCTGGGATTCCTTCTCTTTGTTGCCAAGAAGTTATTTCTCCCTAGAGTGAGCCAGAAAAGGTACTGTCTTGTTTGGTTTGTGGAAAATAAGGCTGTAAATAGGCATTTCAGGGTGGTGGGGTTGGGTTGTTTTTGTCAGAGTTTGCTCAGGATAGATGCGTAGTTCAGGCTAAATAGGAATGAAATTTGTCTTTGTTCTGTATTTTGGGGGGATGGAGACAAAGGAGAAAGGAAACTACTGTAAGTAACTAGCCAATTTAATATAATCCCCAAATAAGCATTTTACTTTCTGTGGGGAGCAGGAGATTGTGTTTAAAAAAAAAAAAAAACTTGTATGAATTCCATAACAAAAAACGGATTTTCCCTTAAGAGAAAAGGAGATGCTTTATTTTTAAGTTATTGTCTTGATTGTTTTTGTTTCCTTGCCATTTTGATCTGTTGAAATTGCTTGACCAGTTATTGTAGAGTCACATAGTAATTCAGGCAAATGTGTGTGAGAGGTCTTTTTAATGCAAAGAAAGTAGTCTCCTGTAATATTTTCCAGTTTCTTCTTCAAAGCACGTATAAAAAAATTCTCAGTTTGATCTTTGACTGGGTAAAGGGCTCTGAAGAGGTCTGGGTGTCCAGCTTCCATTGAAGCTCAATATTCTGAGAGCGTGTGGCGATGCTCATGAAGTGTTATGTTAGCAGCTCCTGCTGAAACCCCTGTATGTGTTTTAGCTGCTCCCATTACTGCATGGCTCTGAAATGTCTGTTCCACTCAAGAGTATGCTGCTTCCATCTGTGTGAGCAAACTGCCTTTATATTGCAATATCTGTAGGCAGTGGGGTTTTTTTTCTAGTAGGTAGCTTTGTAGTTGGGGTTAGGGTTGAGTAGCTCAAGGGAAATGGTGAAAATAATTTTAAAAATATTTATGCTTCATTTCTTAAAGGTGCTGTGAAGGGGTATCTCTCAGTCAGAAATCTGGCCTTTTGTGAGTGGTTATGTGCTGTCCTCACCCAAGCTTTTCCTGAGAAAATTTGTGTATCTTTTAAGATGTGGTTATTCAGACTGCTAGAAAAAAAAACCTCCTGTTTAACTTACTTTAAATGTGATGGAAAACCATGAAGACAATCATGCAATTCCCCCTAGGGCTAAGCAGTAGCTCAGCCATCCCCATGTCCCTCAGACTCCTTGTTTCCAGAGCAGCCCTTTCTGCTCCTTTCCCTCACCTGTGGAGCTGTTGCTCATATTCCCTGGTCTGGCTCAGCACCAAGGCTGCAGCCAGCAAAGCCAGGTTTACTCTGCTGCTTAACCTTTCTGGGAAAGCGCAGTAAGAAGCCTGAAGTGACTCACTTTAAAGCAGTGGTTTGCATATCCTGGTGGTAAATCCAGGCTGCACTGCTCATTACTGTGCCCTTTCTGCCCAGGCATTGCCCAATGCAAACTGCAGAGGGGTCAGGGCAATGCCGAGGGGTCGGAGCTGCCTGGGAGCACTGCGAGGAAAGGCAGCGATGCTGAGGATGGAGGCAGCTCTTGGCTGTCAGGCCTTGCTCTCTGGCAGGTTCCAAAACCTGTGCCTTGTGTCACATTCACTGCCTGCACGTGCCAGCTCTGGAGAGCACTAACTTCGCCCAGGGAGTGTCTAGATGGTTTGTTGCAGTGCTTAGAAAGACGAGCTGCATTATTTTTCTTGATAAGGTTGTAAAAATAAGAAATAATTAATGGAGAATTGCAAGTAACTACTGAAGTTAGAGATAAATATATGGTAACTGGTTTGCTTTCTTTGACTCCATTGAAACTTTTGTGTAATACTCTTGGAGTTACAGAGTGCCCTTTATCTGCCAGATAAAGCTATCCTTGGCTATTACTATTTGCTTAGCCCTCAAGTAAAAACATGTTGAAGAGGTGAGCAAAAGTCAATGACGTTTATCAGAGTGGAATGATTAATCCTGAATTATGTGGCTTAGGCATGGATAGACATGATTAATGTTGCAACTGAGTGAGAGGAGAGTCTAAGAGGAGAATCTAAGCTAGTCTAAACTGCCCAGGAGAAGCAGTAGGTTGTACAGCGAGGGGGTATTTTGGCCAAGTGGGCTAAAGCAGCTTGGGAACGAACATGAGAGAGGAAGAGAGTGCTGCAAAACCAGCTGGTAAAACAAAGAGCTTACACATGGAAACACCATGTGATGGTGGTCTTCCCTTTTCCTTTCAACTTTGAAACAAGTGTATTTAGTTCCTGCACTGTCTGGATGAAGGAGGCATGTTGTGTGTGTGATCTCAGCCCAGTTTTTGCAGATGAGGTAGGAGCACGTCTCTGTGTGTGGATGATTGGCCGAGCTGTAGCAAACTTCAGACTCTGCTGAGGCCGATGTGTGTGCTAAGCCTGGGAGACCCCAAGATGTTAATTTCTGTGACATTTCACTTCAGAACCAGAAATTACACATTGCTCCTGATTTATAGGCACATACCTCCATTGTGAGGTTATATAATATTCATCAATAATAAAGAGTTAGAACACTTATCTAAAACCCCAGCTGTGAGCTGGGAAGAAGCTTCTAATGTCAGTGTGGGAAGTTAGGAAAATCCTGGGGATTTGGGTATTTTAAGCCTTAGCACACAACTGCACTTTAGTGTTCTTTGAACCACTCCTTGTGTCCTCCAAGGGAAAACATACAATGGTTCATGGACAGCATATCATTCTCTGAAAAATATTTAAATGTTTTTAGTGACAGAAATAGTGAGGAACTGTTCTTGCTGAAAAATTTGTCCATGCTTTGAGGCAGAGCCTTTCTGAGACCCTCCAGCTCCCTGGGATGAATGGTGGGGTAATGCCTTAGGGCACAGCTGGGTTGTGAGAAACGTGTGAGAGTCCCACCTAAGGCAGGGGATGTTCTGGATTGCAGTGGGATGGGACATATCTAGATGCAGGCAAGCACAGAGGATACTGAGAAAATGTGGAGGTCAGCATGGGACACCAGATCAATGTCCCTTACCTGGGTGGATTAAATATCCTAAAGACAGTGTCTAACATTAAAGTGACAGTGAGGAAGAAGACATCCTTCCCTTGGTATGCAGAATTGAGTTCAGAGTTACAGCCATGTTCAGAGTGTGCTCCAAGCACAGGATCATGTCAGTTCTGGTGGCAGCAGCCACCTGGCTGCAGCAAGGTGACACAGGGACACCAGCTTGCCAGTGCTTTCGATTTGTATCATCTTGAGTCTTTTTGATAGGTCAGGCCAGCTTTTTGTGAGGGCCATAATCTTCTGTTAGGGTAGAAAAGATTCTTTACTATTTTCCTTCAGTGGGACTGTTGCCAGATGTGTGTGGCACTTTACTCTTAGAGCTGTAAAGTTTTAATGTCACTGCCGTGGGTTTGTTAATCTATGTGCACATGAGATAACCCATCTTAGCTTAGGCAAATTTCATTCAGCAACTGAACTGTGTTATATTGGCATCAGTGTTCTGAAGAGCTCACTGATGGACTTTGAATGACCTTGTATTTATCAATCTCAGCCACAATTTATTCTATAAACTTTCCTGTTAATGTCTGTTTTCTGGGATGTGTGAGTGCTGAAAAATAAAGAGTTAAAAAAGCTGCATTTATCACTTAGCATTTTTGACAGTTTATAAAGCTCTAAAATATCTAAAAATTCTGCTCACTTTCAGTTCCAAGCAGCCCTAGAAGACTTCAGAAAATAGAGTTTAATGAAAACACCTGGAAATTTAATAATTCCCTCTGTTTTATGCTGAAACCACTAACACATAGAATATTTAAACTATTCTTACTGTAGGTTTAACCACCAATGAGGAAGCAGTTGAAGCAATGTCCCTGAAAGAGCAGTCTGAGTATTTCTCTTTTTAGCAAGCCACAGTTCGAGTGTTTACCAGGTTGCCTCCAGCTGTAAGTGTGATGTGCCACTGTTGTTGTACAGGGGATGCAATACAGGAAAAAAGACCCACAACAAGAAATCCCATGATTTAACAATATTTACATATGCAGAGTTTTCACTTTCTTTTCAGCATAGTTGGTTTGTTAGTTTGTAAATGGATGGGAGTTTGCAAGTTGTGTTAGTTTTGTCTTGTTGGAATAATGCTCCTTCTATTTTTTTTTAATTCCAGCTGAAGTGAAAAACTCAAAGCAAGTTAAGACTTAAAGAAAATACAACTTAAAAATTGTATTTAGAGATTAGTATTAAGAAAGATAATTGTGGAAATTACAAGGAGATACTGATGCTAATGTTTGAGCATTTGTTCAACATGCCTCAAGAGACTAAATTTTCTGCTTAAATTGATATCAGAAGAGATACAGTAATTAAATAATAGTATTTAGAAATTAGGCTGAAGATATTTCATGGATTTAGTTGGTTTAAAGTTAATGCTATTTAAATATAATTATTAATTAAATGTAACTTTTACTACCGAGTAAGCTAGAATGTCTGAATACATCTTTTTGCATCACAACTGTTTTTTAAACCCTTGTCCTTATCCTTCATAAGATTTAAACAGTGGGAGTTTAATCTGTGTTTCTGCTTTTGCACCAGCTGAAAGGCACAGATCAGTGTTACAAAGCCTCTTGGAAAATCCCATCAGTCCTCCCTACAGACTTTGTATTCTCTGCAGAGCCTCATGGCGTGAGAAGAGGCAAGGATTAATCGTATCTAGCAGCTGGTGGGAACTTCCCCTGAGCTGGGCAGGGACAGGTTCTCCAAAGGTGATTGTTTTCCCAGCAGGGTGCTGGGCTGCTCCCAGATTTACCAGGTTAAGTGATGTCTGGGGTGGGTGTTAGCACCTGTGTTATCCCTGGTGTCCAGCTGGCCTTCCAGGAGCCAGATGGGAGGCTGGGATGTCCCACAGTGTGCACCTGCCAAGGCCTTGCAGCTTCCTACAGCACAGCCCAGGGGCTTTCAGCCCACCCTTGTTCCTCCCAGCAGCCCCCCATCCACCCCCCATCTGCCTCCGTGCAGCAGATGAATTCCATGACTTGAATCAGAGATTTTCTCCCAGATGTGAGGAATCCCAAAGGCAAGATGTGACCCTTAATGTTCCATCTTCCCTGTTTTTATTTCTTTGGATGTGTTGTTAAAATACTAGCCTATTCTAGGGAGTTGTAAGAAATGTCTAAAGGTAATTTTGGTAATGTATTTGATGTTTTCACTGCCTCATGAGTTGGTTATGGTGAGAGTGGAAGCAGATTGTTAGCACAGAGAGTGACTTCAGCTATTCCAGAGCTAAGTCAGCTCTTTCATGTAGCCAGTGGGAGGTTACATTTAAAACTCATGAAGATAACCCTGAAAAGACTAGATTAGTTCTGATGTGTTATTCCAGCCTTTACCCATTATACAAGCAGCAGATGGTTCATCATGTTATATTTTATTGACCTACAGGAAGTGAGAGAAGAGGTGTTTTTGTCACTCCTACTTGCTACAAAGCCTAGAAAAGTTGCTTTTAGCTGTAACCAGTGACTTCAAATTGGGTATCTGTCTTGTTTAATGAGGAGAGGAAAAGAATAAAAAAAATCAATGAAAGTAGGGTTTGTAAATATATTATCTGAATCCCCTGGGCTTATTAGGTAGGATAGTCTTGTAGACAGCAAGATCCATATGGAAATCCTTGAGGTAATTTCATGCAGTGTTGTTCCATACTTGTAATTCTTTGGCTGTGCAGATGATTTCCTATCTGACCAGACTAAGTAAGTCGGGTGAGTCACCCATTAAGAGGATTAAGTGCTTCTGGCTAGAAGAAAGCAGAGACCAAGCTTTCATGTGTGGCGTGGAATCGAGCTGGTGTGATAAAAGGAATGCAAAAAACAATCTAATTTTCATTTCTGACATGCTTAGATAACAGAAGAATTTGTAGCTGCTCTATTTTAAATGGGAAACATAAATGGCTTACAAAGGACCATTCAGGGGTAAATCAAGTTCAGAATATAAACTAGATTCCTAAAAGCAACCTTTGTAACTTTTCTGAGAGTTATTCTCCTGAAACAAATGGCAGTCTGGACCTGTCAGTCTCTTGAATGTTTTATAGCCTTAAAAAGTTACATCAAAAATCTGCTTTGACAAAATTCTGACCTTAGGGCATAGGAACTCCACTTTTTTTAGCCTGTACAGAGAAACAGTTCTGTCCAAGCCAAATTTGGACAAATGGAGACTGGGAAACATGGCTGCAGTTCCTGGAAGTGTAAACAAAACCCATCAGATGTGCAAGTGGCATACCTCAGTAAAGTCTACAGATGAGCCATAAAGCTGGAAGGAATTTATGGACTTACTCATTTCAATCAGCAGGGCACAGGTGGCATTTATATGTCAAGGACTGAAGCCACAGGGATGAAGAGACATAAAAATGGACTAGTAACAATCCTGATTCATATCCAGCTTTGATCTGTTTGGATGCCTGGAACCTTCAATGGGAAGTTGCATATATTTAATGTAAATAATTTCTGAGTTATGAAGACTCTGCAAATTGCTTGACAGGTTATATCCCCAAGGAAAATTTTGCAAAGTGAAGAGCTCTGAGGTATCAAATTTCCTTGGGGTGGATTTTGAGAGCCTGTGTTGCAGCCAGTGGCTGTCCAACTTTACTGTTCCTTGATACGTACCTTGAATGGGTCACCTTTGTGTGCATCCTCTTCAGATCTCACAATTTACAGGAGGATTGCTGGTGCTTTTTTCCTCTAGTAGACAAGCCAGGTGCTGTCATTTCACACAGAAAAAAACAAAGAGAGCACATTTTAACAACCCAGAAAAGGCAGTTTATTTGAAAATCCTCTAGAATTACGCTTGGTACTTAGGGCAAGATGCCTTAAAAGCAGGCAAATATAGTTTGAGGCCAAGGTAAATGTTGGAGACCTCATGCCTCAGTCTATCATCTCTACTGTGACGAGGCACAGCAGCTTCCTGATGAAATGAGCTTGCTCAGTGAATTTCAGCTGGCACTCAGTGTGTTTTTCAACTGGGAAATTTCTTGTCAGCTCTGTAACAGCTTTCATTGACTGAGCACAGGAGTCCAACCCAGTCAAAGACAACGAAGCAAAAAATAATTGACTTAGAGTAATGCCTGTGTCTTGTGAAAGCCTGCTGCAGTAAAGAGTAAAGCAAATCTTCTTAAACATTTTTCCTACTTAAGTGCATTTTGAGCTGCTGAAGAAACGTAAACAAACAGCAGTAAATCAGGGACTGAATGAAATGTGCATTTGAGCCAATTTTCCTGTGCATCCCAGCAGCTTTACTAAAACAGTATGTCATCTATCTCTTTCATCCGAGAAAGTTTTACCTTCTGGGGTTTTTTTTTTTTTTTGTTGGTTGGTTTTTTTGGGGTTTTTTTTTGTCTTTTTTTTTTTGTTTTTTTGTTTTTTTGTTTTTGTTTTTTTTGCAAACTGAGCAAATCCCTCGACTTCAAGATTTTTCTGTAGCAAATCCAGTTGGTCTGTTAAAAAAGCATCTTATTATGCATCCATGAACCTTGATGCAGACTTGGGTAGGAAACAGAGTTAAGCCCTCCTCTGCTGTTGTGGCACCTTTGTGTTACCCTTTGCCCACAGAAGCTGTGGATGCCCCATCCCTGGAAGTGTTCAGGGCCAGGTTGGATGGGACTTTGAGCACAGATCAAGTGAGTGGCAAATGACAGAAAAGGGACAAAAATTTGGTGGTCAGAGACCAAATTGCAGTTTCTTGGAGAGGGTACTTATTCGTGTTAGGAAATCCAGCCTGCTTGGACTGTATTTCTTCTCATACACTGCAGCCACATCCCAGAGTCCTTGAAGGGGATCCCCTTGCATCTAATGTCCTGCTCCATCTGCCTTGCCTGTAGGAATGGGGGTGATGCCCAGTGCACTGGGGTCTGGGCCCTAATGTGTTGTGAATTATTCACAGTCTCACTGGATTCAATACAGGAATGGAGGGATTCCAGCACAGAAAGTGTCCATAAATGTGCTAGCTCTGTAGCATGCCTGGACTTGAAATGCAATAGTGGGGAGAAAAATAACTCTAATTTACTCAACGAAGGTCAGAAAGAGGGAGCAAATAGTGAAAAATAGCAGAGCGGTGGCTCTAGGAGGTACTTTATCTGATATTCTTAGAGAAAAGCCCTGCAGAGCTGTGGTTATGTTGAGTTCAAGCCAGTAATTTTTTGATTTTTTTTTTAGCTGTGAGGTTAACTGCAAAGCTGTGTGAAGTCACCCTGCACTCATGAGCAGTGGCTTGAGGCCTGAGAGCTCAGGGCTGGGCTGGCTGGTGTCAGGTTCCCTCCAAACTGTCCTGCTTAATTTCCCCTTCTCAGCAGGCAGGTCTTGGCCACCTTTTTCACTGAATGGCAGCTTGGGACAAACCAGGAAATCTTCTATATGAGCTTTGCTTTGAGCAGCCTGTGCATGTCACCAAAATTGCCTGCACTGCCCAAGTGATTTTCCTAAATTGCAAGCATGCAGTCATACTGAGAGCATATTTCCTATTTAAGAGCTGGATATGCACATGAGTGGTTTGGCAAATGTGTTCTGAATAATGAACAAACAGTTGAAAGACCCAGTGTACACTGACCATTCGCAGAGTACAGGCATCATATGTGAGCTGTTATTTTTTACAGATTTTTCAACTGGATCTAATATACTTTCTTTCCTTGTCTTGAGGAGAGACCAGGGAATATGCTTGATTTGTTTCTCTCACTGAATGGAGTTTACACTTGAAAATTACCTGCTGCAGATAAAACTTTGAAAATGGCCCATTCCCTGCCATTTTTTTTCTCTCTCCTTATGGTATCTCATCAAACCTTCAAAGAGTAGAGTATTATTTCCAAATTCCCAAGCTACCACACATTACCCTAGGAGCATCTTGCAGCCACAGCTCTGCAAGGTGAGGCATGGAGGGGAATTCCCACTGCTGTTGGACACAACATAGAGGAAAGCTGCTGTGCTCTTATTTTAAACAGCTGTGTCTGCTCTTTACTAAAGTTAATAGACCGGTGCAGGATCAACTTCAGTGAAAAGGTGGTTTCTTCACTCTACTATTGCTAGAAAAAGTTATTCTTTTCTCTTTTTGAATTAATGGTGCTAAATCCTTTCCTCTCTGAGCAGTGAGAGCTGGGGAAGTAGAGAGCAGTGCACCTGGCAGGTTGTCAGAACTAGGGTTTGCTCACCTCTCAGTGGCAGAGGGCTGTGTTTCCAGGCAGCTGTTGGCAGAGCCCCCCAGAGCCCATGCAGGGTGCAGTCCAGAGCTCAGATGATTCAGTCTCATTTGCTCTTTCTGGCAGCTCTGCACTCAACAGCAAGAGCTAAACCTCAAAATGAGCTGCTGTCATAAAGGTGGCTCTAAGGGTAGTTCTTGTTCTGTGCTTGTTCCCTCTGGGCATCCTGGGGGGAGTCTCCTCCTCCTCTGCTGCTGTTTAAGGCAGGATCTGTGGAGTGTTCAGCATTGCCTGTGTCGTGGCTGCTTCCCTGTGCTCCCAGTGAGGACAGCTTGGGCTGGCAGTGCCTGGCACGAGCTGTGCCTGTGTGTGTGACATGACCTGACAGCCTGACCCCTCAGCCTGTACCTGCCCTGGGGCTGCCAGGCCCCCTCTGCAAAGCTGTGCTTGCACAGCCCTTGACTGCAAGCCACAGGGCTCCTGGGACTGATGTTTGGTTGTTTGCCAGGTGGCACATGTGATGCCTTAAGTTTCATCTTTTATATTTTTAGATTCTGTGCTGGTTTAGTGTGTAGCTCTGGGTTTCATATTAAGGGCTACTAAGCTCACTTCACAGAGTAGGCAGACAAAACAATTCCTTTTCAAGCTGGGCACCGAGGACAACCAATACAACTTTCAGGCTCAAGAACAAAAACAATGGTGAAGTGAAAAGAAAAACTGAGGATGGAGCTCCATAACCTGAAGCTATAATTGGACAATTAACTCCAATATGCTGATGGACCAGAACTTATCGAAGTGTGGCACCTCGATGATTGGTCATCCATTCTGTGACCCTTTTTGGGTTCACCTTGGGTGTGGCCCAGCTGGGCTCTTGTGCTGCCCAGGTGTGCCCATTGAGGCCTTTTCATAAATCCCTGCTTTATCCTTTAGCACTGTCTAGCCTCTGTTCCAGGCCAGCCTCCAGAAGGCATCTCATGAAGCAGAGTGTGTGGGAGTGCTGGAATGGATTTGGGCACCAGCAGGGCTGTGCCCATGGCCTGCCCTGGCTTTGGAGGAGAAGGCAAACCTGGGCTTGGCAGCAGGAAGCAGACACACTCCAACTTCCTTTCAGAAATGATAACACTTCTCTGCCCCCCTCACCTTCCTCCCAGGTGCTTGAGGCTGTTACCATTTTGATGTATTTGAATTAGATGATTCTTGTGTTTATTCTTTCAGGTGCTTTCTCCCCCTTTTTTTTTTTTTTTTTTTTTTTTTTTTTTTTTTTTTTTTTTTGTGTGTGTGTGGTTTTCTCAACATGATATTTGAAATTATACCTTGAGGTGCTTCAAAAGTGAATGCTTTCCCTGCAGCAAACCTTGGCAAGGCATAGGCACAAATATACACATTTTCTATTTTGATGTTGTGTGCAGTAAGTGATATCTAAGCTTCCTCATTGCTTATTTTTATCCACTTTACCCATTTTCATCCTCTGTTGCTACATTGCAGCTTTCCTAACCCTTCTCCCTTCCTGTAGCAAAAAAGGACATTCAGATGAAGAGATATTTTTCAGCTTTTGGAAAGTTTACATTTTTTGGTTGTCCTTTTCAAAAGTGAGATTACTAAAGGTAAAAAATAAAAGAAAAAAGCATGAATGATTATATTACACGCAGTGAAAGCTTTAAAGTGTAGGTTTTTAAGCTCCCTGCTGTGAGATTTTCTGGTGGGGGAGTGGGAGGGGAATGTATTAAAAAAACTATTGAAGAAATGAGCATTTGCTGTTAAAGACATAACTGAGAACTCAGTGTTCCCCAGCACCAGGATTTGGATGATTAGCAAGGAAACAGTTGAGTATTCTGGTGAATACCATAAAGGTGATCAGGCAGAATTTGGTTTCTAGCTGCTTCTGGAAGTTATTAAACTCTATTCCTATTCCATAGATTACACTCCCAGATGAGTGTAGTTTGAGGTCAAAGGTTACCAAGAATCAGGAACAATCAGCAGACTGGGATTGTTGCTTTCCAGAGCTGCCTTTTTACCTTGGGCAGGCATTAATTTCTCATGCTGTTGGATAAGAGGCATTTTATTGTTTGCCAAGTCATTCAGTAGCTGAAGGTCTGAGCCAAATGTGTCCACCACACATTACCCATGGAGAAAAGAGGATTTCACCCTCCCAAGAACCCTGTGACAAGGAAGGCTTATGTTCCTGGTGAAACTGGTGATGTTTGGCTTTGGAGGAACTGGTGATGTTGCCAAGGAATGCTTTGCTCCTCCACAGGCAAGGCAGTTTTATGGGATGGAGTCATAACACCATAGGATTTTTGCATCCCAGCAAACAGGTTTGTACCTGTGTCTCCATCTGCTCCCCCCTACAGGCTGAGCCAGCTAGGTGAAACAATGCAGCATTTTCATTTCTTGCTGTAGGGCTTGAGAAATTCATGACCAGTTACTGATGCTTATTTATATTTGGGTGTAAAAACTATATCAAATGTGCTTTTATTACCATTTGTTCCAATAAAAAGGTAAAAATACATAATCTAAATGTAAATTTGTCAGTGAATAAAAGCAGGCAGCAAAAAATAGCTAGAAAGTTATCAGTCTTGTTGAACATGAAATAGTATGGAAAAAATATCGTAAATGCATACAGAAGGAGAAATGGAAGAAAATACATTTATTTTGAAAAAAATTTGCAAAGAAGCAGACAATTGTACTCCATTCTGTCAGAACATATAATAAGCTCTCCTGATTCTTCAGGGAAGACTCTCAAGGTAATTTTCTGTAGCTTTTAAAACAGTAAACAATAAAATCTAAGAATGAAACATGGATTACTCCTCTCAGGAGCAGCTGCTACTTTAGGCTTTCTCAAAACCCATGTCAGTAGAACTTCTTGGCCACTATGTTAGGAACAAGAAACGTGTATTTGCCATTAAGATCATCTCCAGAAGAGCAAAGCAAGGCACTAAGAAGATACTTGAAATGACAGGTAGCTTTTTAGCAGCACAGAGCATTCTGGCATGCTGCTTCTAAAAGTCTGCATGGCTGGCGTGCAGACCAGAACTCATGTAAATGTAACTTCATTCACGATTTTAAAAAGGAGCCCATAAAGTCTTTGTGTGAAAGCTGTGTCCTTTGCTGTGCTTATACGTGCTGGGTGGTGCTGCAGGGTAATGTTCTGTTTACCTCCATGTGCTGCAGATCCTGGCTAATTCCAGAAAAACACGTCTCCCCTGGTGCCAGAGGGAACTCCTGAGGAAGCTCAACTAATGAAACTGCTTTCTTCTTGACTTGGGTCAATTCCTTTTAAAACTCAGCTACAGATGGAGTGTTTTGCTGATTCCGCACACACCAAAGTGATTTCTCTGCTTTTCCCCCTTGAAGCCTTTCCCCTTTTCCCCATACCAAGTATTTGTTAGGATTCACCTGCAGAAGACAGCTGCAGCGACCATCATCTGGGTTCTGTAAAGTGCCAACCTTTGTTCTGTTACTCCCCGTTTCTGTAAAACTCCCAGGAAATTCCTGACCTTTGGGAGGCAGGAGATATGGGCATGGTTCATGTTGCATTATTGAGTGGCTCCTGTACCAGCAAAGTCCCTTGCCTTTTTCCTGCTCCTGCCTGGCCAGCGAGTGGGCTCAGCAGCAATCTGGGTTTGCAGTTTGGGTGAATCAGAGTGTGCTGTGTGCCAGGTGAGCAGCATCTCAGAAATGAACCCAGGGAACTTGTGCAGAGCCCCTGTACCTTGTCAGCCCCTGGCCAGCACTTTGCAAAAGCACATCCCTTTGTCTCTTATGGCCCTTAAAAAGGCTATTTTTCAGCTTTGAAATACTGCTTGAAGTCATCAATAACTGGGAGTTATAGGGTGCTTCAAGAGCTGCTTTCTAGAAGGTTTCATGACACCTGGAGATACACCTTTATGTTTAACCCCTGTGTAAGGGAACAAACCAGACTCAATTTAGGGGCTTTTCTATGCAGTAGTAATATTTTGGACAGTTAAAATTCTCACAATCTAATCTGAGGATAAAAAAGTATTTATCCTATCTGATTGCATTTCAGAGTGGGTTTTGGTCCTTTTTTTAGTATGTGGTGGTAGTTGTCTTGTTTCAATGTGAGTTAGGAGATAGTGCTCAGATTAAAAAGTTCTTTGAACTTGTTTGAAGATGCACATTATAAGAAAGACAAATTATTTTTATTCTAGATTGGAAGAGTAGATTAGAGCAATATTTTAATAGTAATTTATAACAAAAATATTGGCTTTTATTACTTGTAAAAATATTCGGAGGATGCACCAAGGACTTTAAACCAGGATAAATATCAAAGCAAAAAGGGAGCTCTAGTTACTAGTTAGTGTTACATTAGAGTAAAAATCCTTTGGTTCATATTCTTGGTTTTACATTGCAAGTCTTGTATTTGGATAGTGGCCTTTCCTTCCTCCATAAAACTTGTATTTTTTTTTTTTTTTTTTAATAATTCTCCTTTGTCCAAATGCAGAGCAATGTGACTTAAGGTCCTGCCATGTCAGAGGCAAAGGTTTTAAGGATTTAGTCACTGTTGAAATGGCTGTTGCACTCCCAGGCCCCTCAGCCTCTGGGGAACCAAACATTTGCATGGAATTCGAGGGTGGCAATGAGACAGTCAGGCAGGGTCAGACCAGGAGTGCTGGAACTTGTCCCTTTCATGTTGGCTGCTGGCCCTTCTTTTTCTGGGAAGATACTTAGTGTCTTTCCTTCAAGGAGTGCGTTTGATTTTGATTCATATGAAACAGCATGGAAATGGGATTGAAGGGATCAGTTACTAAATTGTGTGTCCTTTACCTTTTATTAGAGGTGTTAGTTCACATCTTGATGAAGGATGCATGATGTGATCACAGAAATAGAATAGATCTAACTCTTTTAAAATGCCTTTTACCGATTTCCTTTTGCCATAAAGTGTGAATTATTGACGAGCCCCAGGCCTTGTGTCACACCTACTCCTCTGGTTTAACAGCCCTCTCCTACATGCCCTTGTTGCTATGGCGCTCCATTTCACAGCTACAGTGCCTTATATATTGTAATAAGTGACATATGCTCAAGGCAGCCCAAAAAAGTCAGCTCACTGCCAATTGTTGCCTTTGAATTCTTTACTTAAGCAAAAAAATTATAGGGTGCAAGGCAACGAGAAGATTGACTACTGGCAAAGCATAGATCTACTGGCAAAAGTGCTCAGGAGATAATTATTCCTGTGCTACCTTCCTCTTGAAAAATGCATTATGGGATCAGGGATTTGCCTAGAAGTGAGTAAAACCACAGTTTTCTCAGATAGAGATTATCATATTTTGTTGGGGGTTTTTTTTGTTCGTTTTAGTTACAAGCAAATAAACAAACCTATTTCCTATGCTGGTTTCCTTCTGTTTTCTGAGTAAATAATGGCAGGAAGAGTGATTATGTCTTTAATGTGTGTGAGATCTCAGATGTTTTTGTGCAACAATTGAAATTAAAAAATATGGATTTTTAAAATCAGAAAAAAAAACAAGAAACTTTCTGTTACCTCTTTTCTTACAATAGCTTGTATTCTGCACGTTATTTTGCAGAGAACTGCCAGGATTATTTTTAAAAAATGAAAAAGAAAAAAAGAAAACAAAACTTCTGTCTTGAGAATTGGATCTTTAGTGTTCTGGGTAAATTTTTGGGATGGTGCTATCCTTGTTTCAGAAGCATAGGCTGCTGTCTATTAAGACAGCTGCCCATCTAAAGAACATTTTCAATTGCAGTTATAGGAACATGCACATTCATTCTAGTGCTAATGAAAAATTTAATAAAGCTACATTTATTCACTGAATACTAAGGGTGTTAATAACAAAACATACATTATTAATGCCGAATCAAGAGAAATAATAGAAACATATAAAGTAGTATTTGACAGGAGCTGCTGGAAGATGTCAGAGCAATGGGTCCAGGTGTAAATCAATTCTTGGTATGTTAAAACACAGCTGTGAGGGGTCTTTCTAGATGTGTATTAATGCTAACACCATGCTGAAGCAAAGTATGCCCAAATATTTTTTTTTTTTTTTTTTTTTTTTTACTCAAAATATGGACTATAAAATTGGGAAATACACCTGATCTTAAAGTTCCTGTTCTCACCAATTAATGGAATTGAAGCAGAGGCCAGCAGTTCTCCTGATGCTCAGGTGGGCATGCTCTGTGATGGGCTGCCCACCCTGCTGGCAGCCTGAGTGGGAGCACTGAGCCTAGAGCTGCCCCAGACACGCTTTAGAGGAAGGGTTAAGTGTCCAGTCTTGGTGGACATTGAATTTTCCAGCAGTGGTGACTCCTCCAGAGGGCGTAACTTAGCATATCCTCCCATGGGAGGGCTGGTGCCTGGTTTTGTCACACTTGCTGACCCTCTCCTCACTGTTGTTGGAGGTTTAATGGCCCAGTCCTTGCCTGGCTGCTTGGAGCTCTGTGCTCAGCTCTGTGCCCAGCTGGCTCTCCCCTGTGAAGCCCTGCTGCCAGGCAGCTGCAGCTGTGCCTGGTGCTGGCCCCTCAGCTCCCCACGGTGACAGTGCTGCTGCTCCCCTGCCTGGCCACGAGCCAGCCCTGCTGCCAGCACAGAGCCAAGCACACCTCTGTGTCTCCTGTGCTTTTCCCCTGGGTCAGCCTGTGATGTTTATCTGGTGAGCAGGAGTAACCTTAAAAATAACTCTCAGGAAGAAGTCTAACTCTGGCTTTGTTCTGTCTTTAACCTCAGGCAGACTGTGTCAGCAAGAGACTTGGAAATTATTTTTTTTTCCCTCATACCAGCTTTTTTTTAACAGATAGCACTGTACTGAGACCCAAAGACATAGGCTGTATTCCCAGCTCTGATGTTTTTGGTAGCTCTCTTTATCCCTTTCCAAACCTTCCACCATGTATCTGGCTTGTCATACACCACCCCTCTTGGGCATCAATTCTCTGCTCTTTGCCGCACAATTTTCCACAACCTACCAAGTCTCTGCTGGGATCTTCTGGTTGCATACGAAAGATAAACAACAAAACTAAAAAAGAAATTGATAATAGGACCAATCTCAATATTTTTTTTTCAAAATATCCTACCAAAAAGCCTTAATAAAACACAAGAGGGGTAGACAGTGAGAAGCACAGGCCTTATTTTAGCAAGAGTCAAAATTATGTGTGTGCATGCAAAGCAGCTGCCAGGCAGAACCTAACTCCATGGAAATTTCTGATCTTCTAAAATGTGTTTTCAACCCAAAATGGACAAAGGCTGCATTTTGACAACCTTATGGCTGAAATGTTTCTAGTTTTTGTTATGTCAGATCATTTTTCAGAGTACACAAGATAATTCCTTGCAGGGAAACAAAATAGCAATCTTTTTTTGGAATAGGGTCAAGGCTCTATGATCTAAACATCAAATAACATCCATTATTAAGCAGGCTGTATAAATAACAATTGCCACTAAGTTCTTTCACTCATTACATCCTTGAATAATTTAGGTTAGAAGGGGCCACTGGGAGGGTTGAACAGTAGGGTAGATGAGGGGCTCACACAGCCCTGCCCTGCCCACCTTTATCATGGAGACTCCACAAACAAACATTTTGGACAGCCTCTGTAGTGCTTAACCTTTTTGTGCTGCTCTGTTTGGCTTTTTTCCCCTCTCACCTTATACTCAGCTGTGATTTATGAGCATTTCTTCAATCTTTCGCTGACCGCTGCTGGGAAAGATCAGGCTCCATCTTCTCTGGGTCGCTCTCCAGGTGCTTGAATCTGGCAGATGCCCCGTTCTCCTTGCCTGGAGGCTGAGCAAGCCCAGCTCCCTGGGCCCTCCACAGCTGTGTGCTCCATCCTCCTCCTAGGGAGGGGTAGGATCTGGGCACTGCACCTGTGATTGAACCTTCCCAATGCTCTGTGGTAGGTAGGAATTAATTAATTTCCAGCCTGCTGGCTGCTCCCTTGCTAAAGCTGCCCAGGATGATGGAGCAGGGCTTGCATTTGCCTTTGCTGGGCTCCTTGAGGCTCCCCTGAGGTTTTCTCCCATTATTTGGTCCCTGGTGGAGGTGGGCCTGTATTGATTCCTAAGGATGCTGCTGGTTTGAACCACTGTCCACCCAAACACTGGAGTCCCATTCAGATGTTTACTCATGCTCAAAGATAATTAATCATTACAGTGATTATAAGAATTATTCTTTCTAATTTAATTAAAAGTGAAGTCAAAGAGAATGGAAATGGAAACACTGGCATATTTTCTAGAATTGAAATGGTATTTCGGTGTACTTTAAACCTGGTGTAAGTTATTTTTATGTAGTTATCTTTCCTTTCTCTGCTTTTCATTTAAAATTCAGAGGTTGCTAGAATCAACTTCTGAATTATTGGATTTTTAAACAAAATTAAGTAGGCACTGTCTTGGCTGTTCTGAAAGTAAAATTAAGACATAGGAATAATCCTTTAAATTTTTGAAGGAGAATTTTAAGATACACATTTTTTTTTTTTTTTTTTTAAGGAAAAAGATATGGTTGCCAGCCTGGATCTGAAATTATGAACACCAAGGAATAGTAATAATACACTGTTGCTCAGTTTCCTGCTTTTTATTGGCTTGCTTGAGTGTTATGGCTGCTGTAGAGTATCAGTTCTGCTGAGAATGTGTTTGACAGCAGCCAGACAGGTTCCCTCTGCAGAACCGGCAAGAGGCCGGCATCAGAGCTGCTACGGCTTGGAATTTGACAAGGCATTTCTCCAAAGCTGGTCCAAAGGTTGTGATGTCCAAGATTTATCTTGGTAATTTTAGTGCCGGCCCATTGGAAGTGTTTTATAGCCTTCAGGCATGCTGCTGGTCAGAGCTTTCCAAAGGGATGTGAGCCACAGACTTTCTCAGTCGTCATAGCTGAGTTATTTTGCTACTCAGCTATGCAGAAGCAGCAGGCCTTTAGGCTAATTAATAAATCATCAACGCATTTGTGGTGTGAAAAATGAAATATTTATGCTTGCCAGAGTAATGTTTCTGTCTTGCAGCCCCATGCTCTGTTGATGCCTGATGGAGGATGAAGTAAATACCAGCTGGTGTAGAATGAGCAGAATATAATTACTTTCTACCAAGTTAACTGAATATTAAAAATAGAATTCAGAGAAGTTGGCAAAAAGGGAAAAAATATATAGATACATGCCTGCAAGGCAGGACTCAGCCAATACATGAAGGGAACACTTGCCTAACTGGTAACATGGGGTTGGGAACCCTGCAGGATCCATATTGTGTACAAATGTGTCACACAGAGACCTTTTCAGAGAGCAGTTACTGGCCAGCTGGAGTAGTTAAAAGGCCTGAAGGGAAGCCAAGGATGCTCTACTTTTCTGGTTGGTCATCATTAGGGGACCAGTGAAGGACTTAAAGCATCAGCCGTTGTTGCTTTTTCAAAAATGTGTCCACTAATAAAAGAAAGAAAATATTACTTCTAGGTTTTAAGGCAACCAGGAGCTAGTTTTGCTCTTTGTGTTCTGACACAATAGTAGATTTACTGGGGCTGTGCTGGGTGTCATTTTTGCAATCACTGCCCTAGTCCCTCTCCACAGAGTGAATGTGTGAGCACCAGGCCAATCAAACCCCTTGAAGAAAAACATTATCATGTAACAGAAAGAGGATTTAACCCCTTATTTGAAGTGGAGCCTCTTTAAAATAATCAGCTAAGAGTGATTTACACAAGTGGCTGATTTTTATGTGCTGGAAGTTGCAATCAGAGGAATTGAAAGGGTGAGCCATCAAAAAGGCTTTTCAGGTGGAGGGGAGGCATTGTGCTGGTCAGGCATCAGCCTTCCACTATCCCCCGGTTCTGATTTCAGGGTTTTGGGGTGTTTTCCCCAGGAAATTTAGTCTGACTTTTTCCCCTTTGTTTTGTGTGTGCAGTCTGAGGTTGTGATAAAATCCTAGTGTTCAAAATCCAGGAAGAACATTCATTCCTGTGATTGTTTTCATTTGCTTATTTTCTTTCACAGCCTTGGCAGAGTACTTTAATCAGGGGTTCAAGTCGTGTTGTGCAAAGGAACTTCTGAGCCTGTCCAGGCCAAACCCTTTGGACTGGTAACACCACCTCTTGTATAATTTCGAGTCTGATGATTTGTGGCTGAATCGGTATGGAAGGATGGACTGCTAACAGGGATTATTGGTCCAGTTAGTGAGTCATTTCTTTTTAACTAGCAAAGGAACATACTTTTCCACACAAGACAGTGGACAGCTCATCAAGCCGTTCCTCTAAAGGAGAGTGATTGGCATTAAGAGGAAGAAAAAAGGTTTGTGATTTGTGGGGTTTGGTCTGGTGCTTGGTTTTTTTCTCCTGTTAAAGATTTGTGATAGAATGCCTTTACAGCATCACTGGTGCTGTTTAACAGTACAGTTGCCCCGATGTCTCCTCAGGCTGAGTTATGATCAACTCCCATGGGATAAAGCTGTCCCAAGGTGCTGCTCCCTGCCCTTGAGCACCTTGCTGGAGGAGTGGAGGAAGCTGGAGGTTTTGTCCCTTTCCTGCCCATCACTGTGGGTGTGTGAGCACCAAGGCAGTCATGCAGATAGGGAAAGTGACACACGAGAAGCTGGAAGCCCTATTCCCACGTGGCAGCAACAGAGAGGATGCAGCCGGGTCCCCTCCATCACCGTCAAACTGCCTGCTAATTAGGATTTGAAGGAGCCGGTGGTATAGGAACAGAGAGGGATAAATGCACCCTTTTGCACTTGTCTGACAGAATAAAATCAACTGCATTCAAGGAATTTGAGAAATAGATATAAATATTTCAGGAAGAAGTAAATTTAAGATCTTCAAATGCTGCTTTAAAAGGATGCTGGACCATTTGAGAATACTCGTTTTAATAGAAGAATTACAGAAGCAGCAAATTATTGCTCTTCTCTGTTTGCAACAGGGATTAGAACTAAATGTCATATTTTAGGTCCGTGCTTCGTGTTTGCTTCTACAAGAACAGACAATTTAAATGTCAGTTATTATAGCTTGTCAATAAATTTCAGAATCTAAGCAAATCTGGAAAACATGACTGACAGCTACAAATTAATTTATCTTTGTTAAATAACCAGCCAGCACTTCACTGCTATTGCTGACATGCATCAGAGTATAACACTACTAATTCAGAGTGTGAGCTGTTGTTTTGTCATGAAATACAAATTATGCAGATTCTACGCATCTCCTAGGAAGAGAAGTCTCTGAAGATGTGATGCCCTTTAGGAGAAGTAATCAGTTATCCCAAAAGTTCTATGGTTTTATATTCACAGTGGTATGGTTTAAAACAAAGCAGGCTCTCATCAATGCATAAAATTATAACTACTAGTGTGGATGGTAAAAAAATAGTATTTGCTGCTTAGAAAGAAAAGAAATAGTGTGGAAGTAAAGGCTTTCACAAAGTTAGATGTGAGTTAAAAGCCAGCATGAGCTACTGCTAGGTAATCAGAACTTCTGAATATGAAGCCATTAATTTAAGCACTTAAAAAAAGATGCAGCAGACTAAATACAGGGAGGGGGGGTGTGTGAAACAAGCTCTAATCGCACTGGGGTGTCGTACCTGAAAATTATACCAAGGGTAATACCCATTGTTGGGACTAGAATTGCCAGATGCTTTTGTTGCAGACTATACAATAAAGAGTTTCCTTGACAGCAGTCTTATAAAAAAGAGGAGACGCTGTGTAGGAAGGTGTTTTTTCAGAGCAGGTGGCCAAACAGATGATCTAGAAATCCCCAAGTTGCTTCAGAGAGTCTTAGAATGGTTGGGGTTGGAAGAGACCTTAAAGACCATCTAAATCCAAAGCCCCTACCATGGGCTGGGACAACCCTTCTCTAGGCTGGGATGCTCAGATCTCCATCCAGCCTGGCCTTGAGCACTTCCAGGGATGTGGCATCCATGACTTCTCTGTGGCTGGACCATGTTCTGGTGAAGACTGAGGCAAAGAACTCATGGAGTACCTCAGCTCTCTCCATGTGCCGTTGTATGTGTGTTGCTCAAATTCTCTACAAATAGTTGACTTTTTTTGGTTTCCTTGAACTTCTTCCTATGTTTAGTTGGGTGGTCTCTTTTTCATAACTTTTCACTGTTTAGCAAAACATATTATGAAGAAGGAAAAGAAATTCTGGTTGTGTTTGTTGTGAGGCTGCTTCTCCACCTGCAGAGGGATTCAGCCTGATGGGTCCTCCCCTATATAAAGTCTAAATCATAGATCTACAGAAATTACAAAAATGCTTAGTTATCTCAGCTGGCTGTTAATCCTGAGGTTTAATGATGATGGTGCAAATTTCAGCACTATTAATTATTTCATAGATATGTCTAAAAATGTTTCTGTGGTTTGAAGCCTTTAAGAGGCCAGTCAACAAAAGTTAATTTTGGGGTTATAAAGGATAAATTATTATTCAAATAATAATCCAGTTAAAGATTTTTGTACATCAGTAGAAAGTCTGAGAGGAAAGCAAAGAGAGGTGTGATTTGTAGAGCTCAGAGGGAAATAAAGATATTCTAGGAGACTGGATAATTTTAATGGTCAATTTTATTTAAAACGATTCCACCACACAGCATGACTGCTATATTCTATAATTTATTTGGACTTTAAGAGGTGTAAGACCAGGTTTGAAAGCCCTTGAGCAATATTCTGAGGTGAGAACATGGTAAAGTGGATACAGTTCCTCTCCCTGCTCTAGCAGCCACCATGTAATTTAGCAGTCATCATGTAATTTAAAGCAAGCCTTTCTCGTTATTTGCCTTTTATCTGGCTCAGCATCCCTCTGATTACCATGGGACTCTGGTGCCCTTTGGATCTACCTGGTGCTGAGCATTTTGAAACTCCAGCTGTTTCTTGAGAGCCCAAAATAAGAGGTGGTCTTTGTTTTGATGAAGACTGCCATGTGCCACTCCCAGGTGGCAGCCTAGGCTGTGATATCCTTGCAAGTCAGGAAGTGTTGTGAACGTTTCAGTGCTTGCTTAGGACATTTTCCTTGGCTGTAGTATTATAAACTAAAGTTTCCTGTTAATGTCAGTCTTTTCAAGCTGCAAGCATCCCTGTGATGTCTTTGCTTTTGACCAGTGGGTCCTTATCTCCTCATGCATTAATGAATGTATTGTGGCAAATAAGACAATATTTAACACTGTTAATCTGTTGGGTTGGGAGGTTCAGAGCTTTGCCTCCTCTGTCCAAAGTCCCAGAGTCACTGTTCATTTGATATTCACTGTAGTTAGCTACAGTGTAATTTGACAAGTTAGCTGGTCAAATTTTCATGCCATGACCATGTCAGGTTTGGGTGGCATTATTTTGGTGTGTTATTTTTTTCTCTCCTGTCAGTGGGGGGGGGGGGGGGGGAAATATAAAAGGTGATATAAATAGAACATGTAATGAAATCAATCTGAGTAGGAAACTCATTAATCTAGAACTCATAGGTGCTGCAAACCCAACAGGTAATAGATAAAAGGTCATCCTATTTCATGGACATTGCTTTAGATAAAATACCTGTTAGAGTTAATAATTCTCACAATAAATCTTGCTAACATGAAGAGCTCAGTAATACAGCTGTAGTTATTTTTACATCAGTGAATGTAATATGAATTAATTAATATGAAGTGTTCACTGTACCAGATTTTGCTCTGTGAGTGTGGAGGTCCCCAAAATGACCATTAGGGAAAGGAGTCTGTATTATTGCAGTATTTAATTTGTTTCTAGTGCCTTAAAATCTGAGTGTTCCTTTAATTTACAGTGGAACCATATCAAATGGATCAATAATTAGGTTCAGCATCAAACACAACATTGGCAAGGAGCCATATAAAGACTATCAGTTTGGAGTCACAGTCTGGTTTGGACTTCAACTTACCTCAGAGGTTTTGGACATGAAAAAGGACCTCTGCAGATTTTTCTGTTCTGTCAGATGATGTGGGTTGACCTAATGAGAGCTGCCACCTCCCACTATCAACCTGGCTTCCTTATATCATGCCCATAAAATTTAATTTCCTTAATTCAGCATAAAATTAGGCTTGAGCACATCTCTGGTCAACCCTTCATAAGGGGTCACGTTTATTCTGCCTGCACTACCAGAGTTTTCAGGTCAAACATGAACTTCTCTCTCTCCCTGAAGCCATAGAGCCAGACTATAAGGAAGAGAGTAGCAAAGAGATGAGGAGGTCAAGGTTTTGTTTGAATTTAAGTGGCTATGGTACTGTGTTGTTTGTCAGCATAATGTGCAAATCCAGAACCTTTTTCTGATCCATAGAAAGCTTACTTTATTTCTACAGTGTCTTGTGAAAGAGATGAAAGTATTCTGCTTACATGGAGGAAGACCAAGAACCACACTGTGGGATCTCAGGGCCTGAGTATTGGTGTTTTGTCTTAGCATGCCTCCAAAAGGAGCTTGCTGGAACTAATCACAAATATAAAGCATGTCTCCTGCAAAAATTACCCATCTCTTCTTTTCCTGAAAGCAAAAATCAGGGAATTACAGGGAAGATTTCAGGTACTCTCCAGGTTATTGCCTTGCTAGCTGTGTGCTCGCTCTGGTATTTCCCTTGTGTTCTCTGTTCAGAGATAAACCTTCCTTCCCTCTTCCCTCACCAGTCTTCATGGCATCAGGCAGATCCTGCCCTGGGTGTCACAGCAGGCAGTTGTTCCAGGGCTGGCAAACACTTCTGCTGCTGTGTTCATGAGAGAGAGGCAGATTTGGAATTAGTTTTTAAGGCTCCAGGACTTAGATTAATTGGTCAAGAGGTCTGATTCAAACTGCTGTAATTGTGCAGCCAGCAAGTGCCCACTGCATGTGTTTATTCTTTCCTACTTTCAGCCAGAGGGCTGAGATCAAGTTTCTTAATTAGTTTCTGAAAGTAGGAAGAAACTGCTGTTCCACCACTTCCTACAGAAATGAGGCACACTGCATATGAAACAGGGCAGTGTTCACAAATGTTGCTGATAGCTGAAGAACAAAGTGTGTGCTCCCTTAGGTATCCGCTGATAGGTGTGCTGCCAGCCATAGCTTATGGGTGTGAAGAAGTAAATCAAGTTCTATTTTTGGGGCCCTATAATTTCTGGGTTTTTTCTTTTAAACGAGACAATTCTTGCTTTCTGTGTAAAAACCGACTTGAAAAAAAGGATTACAGTACATTACAGTAGGGTACTTATTATGTGCAAAGTACCTAAGAAAACTTTGTAGTGAAAAGAGATGGAAGATATCTTATAAAACATTCTTCAGTAGCACATGAGATTTTGTGGTGTTTAGTTAAAGGCAGAACTATGTGAATGGTTATGCTTTATTAAGTGAACTAGTAGAAAAGGAACTATGGGAAGTACAAGCAAAAAGGTTGTAAGAAGCTAATAGTTACTTGCAGATTTAACATGGAACATTTCAGGTTTTCTGAAGTAGAGATAATCAGACCTTGCTAATCTGTTTTACAAATTCTCATCACATCAGGATGATTATATTAAGATTACTTCTTGGTATAAAGCAGGATTCACTACCCATACTAAAATGATAGATCTCTCAAACCGTTTGCTTCAATGAATGTTCCTTTAGTATGGTTCAAGGCATTCCAAGAGCTTGCAGTGAATTGACAAAGGTGCCTTTGAGTACTTTAATCATGCATAGCCATCTTTACCCTCTTTAGACTGAGACTTATCTAGATTACATGATTGGTTAGCCTCTCAGAATAAGTTGACCCTTAAATTAAAATGTTGCCTCTTTGAAGATTACCAACCAAATTAAAACAACCAGTCACACTTTAACCTCTAAAATAAATTGAGGGTTTTTAAAGTGTTCTCTTTAAATGATCAGTTCCTATAAAATAATTTATAATTGTCAGCGCTCCACACTACAGAAATTCAAGCTCATTTGGAGAGTAGAACTGCGATGGGCCCTTTATCAAGTACTTTCTCATCTTTAGAGCTATGGTTTTGGTAATATCAGAGAACAAATTAGAATAACACCACTCTCTATATTAGATTCATGCTTGAAATAAACTAAAATAGAATTCCTGAAAACCAGTTCTCTTCTGACCACCATGTGAAGAATTCTAACTGCAGAGTCAAGAGCTCTTCTTCCAGCACATTTGGAGGACTTTCCAGCAGACACCTAGTCCAAAACCTTTTCAAAAGTTTCTGCATTTCCACCATGCCTCTGAAGCTGGCTTTGTAATCCCAATGCTGGCAAGCTCCTGTCCTCCTTTTAAGAGTTTTTCGGGTGGTATCACCCCCAATGGAGGAGGCTCCCTGAGCCCTGGTGTGTTCCATGACTCCAGACCAATGTTTCTTCCTCCTGCTCTTTGCCAATTTGTTCATCAAGAGACAACAGATAAAATGAGGAGGATGTATTCTCTTATTTTTATTTTTTTCCTTTTTTTTTTTTTTTTATTTTTGTCTTTTTATAAAATCCCTTAAAGTGTTCTGCGAAGTACTCTTACACTACAGCTAGAGCTAACTGACAACAGGTAGTTTGTAATATTTTTAGTATTTCACTTGCACTTCTCAAAAATACTTAACTGTAAGAGGAGTTCATGTCTATATTGACAAAACCTGTAATTAAGAGCTGATGAAATATTCTTGCACAAAACTTCCCCATCGCTCCTTCAGTGTTATGATAATAATGATTATTACTCATATTGATTTAAGCCTCAACATTGACAATCTGAGTTTGCATCCAAAAGAAGTGATGTTTGATTTAAAGTAGTGTTTTTCAAGTATGCCTGAAGAAGTTGTTAACTTGGGGGATATGCTTGGTGCTCCTACAAAATATCTAATTCAACTTTTTTTTTACACAGTGATCAGTGTTTTTAAAATAATGCAATATTTCAAAATACTTTTAAACTGAAAATGGTTTTACACAATAAAATATCTCTGTGTGTTATGATGTCATATGTGAATGGGGGGAAGGGGGGTGGATCTTCATTCTGGTCTCTTTTCTCTTTTTCCTGAAAGAAAACTATCACTTTCTGTCACTTTTCAAGGTATTTTATTGCACACATTGTGCACATGACCTTATGCCCACTCTAGTCAGTGTAATCTGTATTATTCCCTTAATGGCTAAAAAATTACAAAGTAGTATTATATAATATATAAATAACTATTTCAATATTTCCATCATACAGAGACATGACTCTGTTCCTGGGTATAGCAATTATTTTAACTCAGAGTTAAGTTATGTCTTGGACTTGAGCATAATAAGCAGAGACCTCAGGAACAAGCCTTCATGCAAAAGCTGAAAGCACAAGTATGCCCTGGTGGTGTGGCTCAATTTAACAATTTCAAATGAGCTCTGCTGAAGCTCTATTTCAGATGTTCAGAAAAACTAATCAGGGTGTGTATTTCTTCCTAGAGAAAGCAGTAAACGAGAGAACAGAGCATCAGTATATATAGAAACAAACAAACAAACAAAAAAATAAATAATTATAAATAATAGAAGTTAGTGTAGCGATTAAATAGTCTTTAATGACAGTTCTCTATCCACTTCTACAAACCTCTGAGAAGGATTTTTGACTGCTGCTTCCTTCTTTGCCATCTCCCACACCACATGTGGGGTAATACACATTTATTAATGGACCCAAAAAGCCAGTCCTGACTACAGAAGTGTAGTCAGAAAGTCTTTTCCTTCCCACTGACAGAGAGATTCAGAGGCTCTGCTGCCTAGCCAAGTGTATTGATCTCTGCTTCTCACACGTTAAGTAGGAAATTCTCTGCTGAGTTTATTTGTACTGGCTCTTTGTTGCTTTGAGGTTTCAGTAGATAGCAGCATTTTGCCAAGAAGTTTCTTCTTTGCAAAAATATTCCTTTTGAAGAAAGCAAATAAACAGCAAACAGGTGAAAAGGTGCCTATTGCTTTGCAGTTTTATGTTTTCATGGATCTTCACACTTATTTTTTATTTTTTTAATAGACTTTAGACTTGGAGCTCTGGAGGCAATTCAGAGTAAGACTGAATAGAAAGTTTATGTAAATGAATAAGTATTTTCATCTCTTTCCTAGTGCACCTTGCCACAATATTCTTCCCCTGTTTCTCCCTGGTCATCAAAAGAAAGTCAGAACTGTGTCCTCTTCTAAAGGTCCCATGTGCTCTGGGATTTTGTGGACTCTGCAAGTTTTATTGGTGTAAACTGAAATTGCTTTCAAATTTTTTTTAAAATGGTTTGTCCTGGCTTAACATATGATTTGTAGTATATTTCCAGGTTTTGTTTGTTTGTTTGCCCAATCCTCCCATAACCCTCTGGTTAATCTAGGACACTTTAGATTAGGCGTTGCAAAAATGACATTGTGACATTCTGTGCCTCTTTCTTTGAGCTAAAACCCTTCTGTCTGGAGTGTCCAGGGACCACAACCCAGCCACTTCAAAGAAAAGATCTTGTCGTGATTTAATCTCTGGGTTCTACTTAGAGTCTGTAGATAGATGTGTGTCTTCTCTGGCTCATGGTAAATAATTTGGTAAATAACATTGAGGAGAAAAATATATGAATATGCATAAACACACAAAAAATCCCCAACAGTATTACAGGTGCTTTGATTTTTCTACCATTTTTCTTGACTGGATATACAAGCAAATTAAAAATTAACATGCCATTAGATGACATTAAAGCTGACCACAAAGCAGCTGCTTTCAGAACACCATTCTTCTGGGCAATAGTCTCACATAACTATTTGCAAAATGGTTTGATTTTGTTACAACCTTTTATCTTTTATTGATTGAGGCTTACTTAAATGTATATAATTTTTTTTTTCTTTCTGCTGTAAGGTGTTGGGGAACTTCTCCAGAGACCTATAACCCTTGCCTGCACTATGTTTTTTTTTTTTTTTTTTTTTTTTTTTTGCAACCAATGGCCATTGCAGTTTGGAACCTCTGGACAGGGAAATTCAAATGTGAATTAAAAGTATTTGACCTGGTCAGAAGAAAGTTTTGACTGGCTGTACAGCAAATTCCTCATACACTTTTCTGTGCATAAGGATGATTATTGCTGTTGGTTCCAATGCACATGGAAACCTTCTTCAGAAACAGCAGTTTCAGGGACACCCTTGAAGTGTTGTTTCCTGCTGGTATGCTCTCCGGCCATATGTTTCGGGAAAATGGGAATGCTACCTGGGAAGATTAATCCTTGGCACACAACCCTGAAAGCAGACAAATCTGGGAGAGATGATGACTGAAATTTTTCTTGATTCAAGTTTCTCTGAAGAACTAACCTCGATAATGCAAGGAGAACATAGAGGGGAGCTCTACAATTCAGTGAGTAATTCCCCTATCAGGAACAGTTTAGCAGTTTCTGTGTTCATTCAGTTTTAATTCAATGGCCTTTTAAAAAAAGAGAAAAAGTTTTAAACCCCCTCCCAATCCATGTCAGAGCAGAGCAAAAGAGAAAATAGATTTCAAGTGTGTTTTTTGCATGGTTTAAAAAAAGGTCTCTTAGGAAAGCACATTCACAAATACATTTGAAGGAGTTGGACATCTTTTCCCATTCTTCAGTAAGGTCACATGCACTGCAGGGAATCTCAAAAATTATGCTTGGGGGATTTTTTCACTTCATGCTGGAGAAGCCAACATTAGGATATGGTTAATTTTGTAGGTACTTGGGAAAAAATCTTCTAATTATGTGTAAAGACTTTGTTGAATGCAAGGTTAAGAACGTTTGTCATTATCCCTTAGGGAGAAGTTGTTAGAGCTGAGGTTCTAACCTGTTGCCTGGTTTCTCTCTATATCAGGTTGAATTTTATCCACAACAGAAGCTGAAAAGTAGCAAAGTATAATTTTCTCCATCTACTGCAGAAAATTGCTCATAATTTTTTTAGCTGTTTAGTCTTGAAAAGATCACATCTTCTATCTAAACTAGGCTTAGACATACTTATTTGTATTTAAGGCTGATAGCAAACAATATTTTAATTTTAACAAGTGTTTATAGTCCAGGGTCTGCACTGCAGTTGCCACCAGGGCTGTGGCTGATTCCTGGAAGATGTGAGCTCACCTGCATTAAAGAATGGACTGCAGGATGAGTGCTCTTTGTCAAGGGATCCCCGGAAATGGGTCCATGTTCTCAGCTTAGAGAGAAAACAGTTTATTAGCAGTTACTTGGATGTAAACAGAAGAGTTTGGTGGCTTGAGGTCCTATACAAAATGGAATTGAAAACACAAACACCTACTGAGAAACACAAACTCCAGTCAGTAATAGTCAATGGTTTATATTTGCCATCTTTGGAGGGCAAAAAAGAACAGTATATTACAGAATTATTTTATTGAAAGGCATAATAGAGTTCACATTTCAGAAGCTTCCAAGCAGTTTACCAGTTTGCAATTCATCAAGAAATGCATTTGATGTTCCTCCAAAAAGCATTTTCATCACTTGTTCTTTCTCTGAGAACTTAACTGAATGTGAAATAAAATATCCAATTGCTAATAAGTTGATAGGACAAAGGGTTATTTCCTAGGGGGAAGAGGACAAAAATAATTCTTGAGGCAGCTTTGCCAAGTGTCTGGACACAGAACTGCTGCTTGGGGCGCAGCATTCACGAGCTGTCCATAGCAGCAGGGAAATAAGCACTCTCCTTCCCCCTTCCATTGACTTGTAGTCTGCACTTTTCCAGGAGCAGGAAATGAGATTGCACTGGCTGGAACAGAGAGCACGGGGCCCACAGCCTTCCCTGGCAGGGAAACTGCCAGGCTTGGTGGCACCTGAGGAACGGGGAGTCCCAGAGAGACCCCCGGGAATCCCGGCAGCGTTACACCAAGGTGAGAAATGTAAGAACCTGCATAGATGCTGGAGGTCTATTTCTCTAATCAAATAGATGAAAAGGAAGGAAACGAGATTGGGACTGCCAGCAACACTATTTTGACTATTGAAAGTTATTATGTTTAGCATATAAAAAATCAAGTTTATGCAAGATTAGTGTAGGATTTTTATCCAAAATGCGGTATTTCTTTATGCATTAGTTAACTTAGCTTTGGGGATCAGAGCTTTGCCTCTCTGTTACACTTTTGTTGTGATGTTTGATCCAAAAGCCAATATTTCTAATGAGGGCACAAGAGCTTTCCTTCAGGCCTGCAGGTAGCAAAAGTGACAGCTCTGTGTCCATGTCCAAGCATCACACCAGAGGTTCAAAATTCTGTGCAGCCAATGTAACCTGGGGTGTTTTACTTCACAAAAGCTGAGGGATCACGCTCCTAAATATTATTTACCCACTTGATAATAAAAATTTAACAAATAATAATTAGGCATATTGAAATGGTTAACATGTATAAGTAGTTTGTCAATGTAATACTTTTAAACTGACATCAACAATCTTCATATCAAACCTGTTGTTGACTGTTAATTATTTGAGTCTGAGTGTATTTTTGTGCGTGTAGGTGTGGGGAGAAGTGACTTTAGCTAACCCCACTGCATGTGCTCCTGTAGTGAATGTGCACAGTGATGTCAGACAGAACGAAACCCTTCTGGTATCGTGGGCTTGTCTCAGTGTCCCTTTGAATTTAATTATTTAAATTACCTGCTATTGTTCCTAAATTAAACATTTAAGCTTTCTAAATGGCTGCCACCGTGGTTTAGTTGTCAAGGTGATTGGTACTGACAGAAGAACTGGTGTTGGGGGTTCTCAACTCCTCACGATTTTCTTAGCACTGCCACCACTGTGAGGACCAGTCCAGCCCCCCATTACTGCACAGGCAAAAGGAATTTCCATGGAGATTTGTTTGCAGTGTCCTGGCTGGGCAGAGGAGTTTCTGGAGCCAGCTACCACCTCTGGAAGCACCAAAAAAATGAATATGCTTCCTACATTACCTGAGATTTCTCAGACTCTGCCTTTCACTTCTCTAATGTTTAATGAGATAATGAAGGGAAATCACTGGGGGAAGAGAGTCAACCTGGTGATGCAGCCTTTCTTTGATTTGCATGGAGCTAGGTGTGAATTTTATGGATCTATCTGTTCTAATTATAGGGGGAGGTTGTGTAGGTAATTTCAAAGTCCTAAGGCACTAAGGACTTCTCGCACGCAAGAATTTAGATTTTAAATGAAAAACTAATAAAATGAAGTACCAGTTTATTGCCACCATGGTGCTGAACAGAAAGGGCTGGGAATGTCAGATTCATCTTCGTTGCAAGCCTCTAGATTTTTGAAAGGCAGTTGTTTAAGTCCTAGGTACAGGTTTTCTGATTTTGTTTTTTTGGGTTGTTTCTTGCATGTATTAAATTAAAATTTAATTAATCTTAAAATTTTTGAGAGCATGTAGAAAAGAGCAATTATTTCTAAAATACTTTCTTAAAAATGAAGACTGGGGAACAGTCCATTTTCTTGGCTATAATGTGAGAGATTCTAATAATTTAAATTATTCATAAATCCTAAATAATTAGTCACTGTAGTTTGCAAGCAGACAGAGAAGTAATACATACTGCATAACTAAGCTTAGAATTCTGGTTTAGGTGTTAAGTAGCATGAACAAATTTATAAAAGGTTTTTCTTAAGTCCGCCTTGTGCTTTTAACAGCACAGACATCACATATTTCTTCTCAAATCTTGTATCATCAAGTACAGATGCCATGCTAGGAAACTTGAATAGCTAGAACAACCTGAATATTTTGAAGCCCTTTCATTTGCTGCCCAGGCTGTATTAGCCCATGTCCCTCGTCAGATCTCCAGTAGACACCTGAGTATGAGCTTTAGGAACAAAGCAAGGGCAGACTGATGTCTGCCCCAGAGTACTCTACCATCCATAAAGGATTTTTGGCAGCTAATTTCTGAGCCACACGTGCCATCTCTTTGCTCCTATGTCCTCCGTGGTTTTTGTTTTTCTCCGTGGCTGTGTCTTGTTTGCTTTGGATTCTCTGTAGCCTTTCAACTGCAACCATTCAAAAGCAGAGCTTTTTCTCAGTGTAAATTCACCAAACCAAAAGAAGAAATACTTGCTTTTGTTTGTTTTGAAACTTGCAACCATTTGCTTACATCCTATTGTTCCTAATCACTGCTTTAGGGATAGCAATGATTGATCCTGACACACATCTTTGCCCAAGGCCCAGATTTTATCATCCTCTTCCAAGTCCTGCTCAGCCACAAGAGTGGTCTTGTTAACTTAGTCCATCATGGAGAAGCTGGTTGATACCTGATCATCCTTTGAGCCACCTTTTGTTTCTCTACACCCTTTTATGAGATGGTAAAGAAGGAGGAAAGCAGCAATCTTGATGTAAGTGAAGCAGAGATTTACATATTGCCTAATGATGGCTTATCTTTGTGCTCTGTGCCCGGCCTAGGATTGCTCATATCAGTTTTCCTTTATTGTGGTGTTGTTTGATTGCTAGCACTGTGCTGAAGCTGCCCTAAAGCTGGTTTGGAGGTATGGCTTTCCTTGGTCATTAGGTTACAGAGGCAGTCTTTTCATATAAAAAGCTGTCTGGGGGCTGGGGGTAAAGGTTTCCCCATGTTAATGTCTGTCACAGAATTTCCTCAGACTTTTTTTTATATCTTAAAAATAATTGTATTTTAATCATTTAGGAGTCACCAGGTCCGTGGCTCTTTCTGTGGCCCTGAACATGTGCTCCTCTCCTTTGAGAACAGCATTTACTGTCATGAGCAGTTGTAATCCCCTCCCTGTTAAACCTCTTTGAGCCTGTTCTTCCAGATCTGGCCTGGAACTGGTAAAAATGCAGTCTGACACGGAGCCAGGCATTTTCCAGTTTCTATTTCCTGGGCAGTGTTAGAGCTGTGGATTGCACATGGCAGCCAGGTGTGCAGACACCCCACCCAGGGGTGGGTGAGAGCCCCTGAGCCCCCTGCTCTGTGCCCAGGGCAGCACAGGGTGGGTGAGAGCCCCTGAGCCCCCTGCTTTGTGCCCAGGGCAGCACAGGGTGGGTGGAGAGCCCCTGAGCCCCCTGCTCTGTCCCTGCTGCTGCCTGGCACAGGGCAGGGTTTGGGGTGGCTGCTGGGGCCCTTTCCTGCTGGGAGCTGAGCCTTTGCTGTCCAGCTGCTCCCCACGGTGGCTTCTACCACTAACAGCTGTGACAGTGTCTTTGTCATTTCCCTAATCCCCACTCCAGGTTAAGTGTTTCCAGCACAGGACCTCATTAGCATTCTCTCACATCATCAGAGATACCAAGTAAAGATCTATTTTTCTGGTGGGAAGTCAAATATGCACTAAAAAGAAATGAGAACCAAGTGTGAGTATTTTAAATAAAAAACCTGCTAGAAATGGCATGGCAGTATCCTGTTGCCCACTTTTATGGGAATTAAATATGACTCCTGACTTGTAGTTACTGAGTATTTCCCTGTGCAATATGCTTGGTAATGTAACAAAGACTGGAACTCAAATACATTTTCACAGGTAGAGATTGCAAGGGAATTTTCTCTGGGAAGAAAAAAAGAAATGAGGCACTGGAGAGCAGAGCAGCCTATAAACCATGAAGAAACACAGCTCAAAAGTGACCAGTTTTGAGATAAAGGACTTGCTTATTTTCATGAAACTGAATTGTATTTTTTTTCGAGTCTAAGAAATGCACACACATATGTGACAAAGGAATGTCTTAGTAGTTTTGGACAGGAAAACTGACAAAGTCCTATCTTTTTTGCATCTAAGTCCTAAAATCTGGAGAATTTAATCAAACCAGAAGTGCTCACTGAACTTTATAATTATGGCAAAATAATACCTTCTTTTTTTTTTTTCCTTAATAAACCTGACATCTATCAGCATTGTTAACACTTGGCCTTTGATTTATTCGAATTTTTTTTAAATGTCACATACTCTCAGTACAGAAGGAATGATTTCTAGTAAGACACCAGAATTGAATCACTCTGTAATTATAATAATTGTATTTACAGAAGAGGAACAAGCTTTTCTCATAGGGAGAATATTAGAATATTTTAATTTGATCCGCTGTTTGTGATGTCTCTTTTTTTTTTTCGTTTCTCTTTGTTTCTTCTTTTTTCTTTTTCATTCTTAGTGAGTAGGTTAAAAAGTAAAAAGACAGAATTTTCCCCAGGAGACTGATTCTCCCCAGGCAGAATCCATATTTTAAGATGACTACCACCAATGTAATGTAGTAATAGACCTTCATCCCTAATGCAAGCACTGGCAACAACTGAGGCATCCGAGGCATCATTTACTAGAATATATCTGTGGATGACTTTTTGTGGCTTTTTGTAGCAATCTGACTTCAATTCAAACCATAATCAGCTAATCACTGGCAATTTTCAGATATGAGTCAAGCTAATTTCAAGACAATCTGCCTTAGTTTCATTGAACAGCCCTGGAGATGATGTTTATGTTGATGTCCATTAGTATCCCAACTGACAGTAATGTAAGCTCTGCAAAAAAGAAAAACAAACAAACAGAACCCACAAATAAACTCCCTGAAAAAAACCCCACCAAAAAAAAAAAAAAAAAAAAGTCTCTCTGAAATGAACAATAACAAGAAAGTCTGCCAACCTGAAGTGCAGAAAATGGAAGTTAATTTTTTGCCACCTGTGTTCTCCTAGCAGGTGATTCTCCCCAGGCAGAATCCATATTTTAATTTGACTGCCCAGCAGGTGACCTGAACCTGGGATGGAGCTGTAAAAAAGCAATGGTCATTTAGAATACTTACCCTGACTGGAATGGGTACCTTAGCTTCCTTCAGCACTGAATATCCAAACATTTGCTGTGCCTAAAATCATGGAAACTAAGAAAGGGGTTGGAATCAGGCCTTACAATGTGCCTGTGGCCTTTTGAAAGATCTCTTAGCTTCAAACCACAGACAACTTCCCTGCTCTGCCTCACTGAGGTATGTAAATGAGTCTGGAATTTCCTTGATTGATTGAGCTTGGGTTTTTCCTTTTAACCATTACTTGATTCTTTTCTCTCTTTGCAGCATATAGATTTAGATACAAACCAAACCCCATTTGCAGGGAAATAACCCCAGAAGTCAGAGGGATGAGTCTTTGAGTTATGCAGCCAAAGTGAGGTGCTTTGAGACTCAAGTGGGCAACTTAACCACACGAGCAGATTTCTTTCATGAAAACACTCTGTAAGTCCATTAGTTTATGAGCAGGATGGGTAAAGCCTGTCCCTGACACTGCTAAACACAGAGGGGGGTGTCTTTAGCATCTGTTGCAGGGGAGATAAACACTGAAACAAGACAATATTGCTACTGAAGCACTAACCTCACTAAGCAGCATTGGTTTCATTTTGCTATTGTGGTTAGCAAATGCAGCTTTGGAGCTTTTGCCATTGCTTCCTTTGCCCTCGGTGTGCCAGTAAAAGGAAATTCAAGTGCTGTCTGGTCTCTTGGTCTCTGCTTGGGAGCTGGTGAGAGACAGCTCTCAGTGCCTCTGTCCCAGAGACATGCAGGGTCTGTCCTTCCCACCTCAGGGGCCTTAGTGTCTTGGCACCTCACTGTAGGAGAGGAACAAGATGGAATTTTCATCTAAACCCTGATGGGGAATCCACAGAGAGAGGGACTGGAGTATCGTATTGATGCTAATGGTATTTGATCAAGTTTGGAAATAGCATACCCCACAAAAACACATGAAATATGAAGCACTAAAAAGAAAAAAAAAAATCAATCTTTATTTCAAATCAATTGCCATTTAAGCAGGCTGAAATGAACAGTAAAAAATACAACCCCAGTGTGTTGGGCAATCAGATATTCAGTGCTTCCTCCTGAGCAACACCAGCCAGGAAACACTTCTGTGGCCATCTCTTGTTTGTACCTCAATTAACTGTGATCACTGAGGAAGTGGACCTGGAGTCATAAACAATTTTACTCAGTGCACTAGGGTAGTGGGATGGCAACCAGAGCAATAACACAGCTAAAAAGGGAATACAGATTAATAGAAAAAGTTCAGAATGTCATTTCAAAAATCATTGGTCCTTCACCCTCGATAGTGTGTTCTGCTGGCTGCATCTCAAAAATAGGAAGAGCTGAAACAAGTCCACAGAAATAAAATTATTGGTTCTGTAGGAAAACTTTCATAAGGAGAGAATGTGAAATGATTATACCTGTTTATCATGGATGAGACAGATCAGACAGAACAAGCTCCTGTTAGACAAAATAATTAATGGCATACTTGTTCTCACAAAGGTCGTCTTTAACGAGAATTTAAAAAATAAAACATGATTTAATTATGGTAGTTAACAGCAGCTGTGAAGCTTGCACTGCTCATACATGATAAACATATTACCATGTTACAGGTCACATGTTACACACATAGCATAACACAACTTACAGAATTCTACCTTCTCATATGTGTTTTGTGGCACATGGCATAGAAAATTTGGCTGTAAGATATTGGACCACATTAACTTATTGCCATATTACATTGTGATACATTGAACATGTATATATATCCACATTACAGTACATTATGTATGATATGTACAAGGTATGCACACATAATGCTATAGGTATGTGTATGCATAAACCAAAATTTTAAATGTAATCAAATGCAGACAATATATTAACAACAAATTTCTTTCTGGTCACAGGTAACAAAGATATAGGAGAGAAATGAAGGAAAGGAATTTGAGGTGAATGAGAAGAAACTCCATAGGTATATTAGATACAAGTATGTAATCTCTATATGATTTTAGATTACATTAGTAATATATTTTTATAGAGTGCAGGTGTTGAACTATATGTCTAAAATGCATATTTCAAAAAATATGTACACAAAGGCATGTTATTATTTTTGTATTTATAAAATAAACAAATCCTACACAAACACAGAAATTTATGTATATGACATATGTAGAAGAAGAGATGCCATCATGCTCTACAGATATCCAAGCTGGTATAAAAATCAGTTTTTCCACACAGGTCATTCCATAATTGCCCATTAGGAAGGAGGTTTCCTGAATAACAAGGACTGAGTAGCAGCAAGAAAATAATTACTGTGGATTATTGAACACAACTTTTTCCATGTGTCAGTCTGAGACACAGTTGAGATAGTTTTACATTGTCACTGTCTTAAAGCAGTTACAGAAGAAAGCTTCTAGTGCCCTCTTTGAGGCAGCTCCCAACACTCCCAACCCCAGCTCCCAAGACATGTCTGACTGCAATGGTTCTGAACGTCACCCCGTTGTCATGGCATGTTGATGCTGTAGCCAGAAGGGCAGACTTGGTGCTGTCTGCCTGGGCACGTGGAGGTGCTAAGAACACTTATGGGCATTTGACAAGACCCTTCTGCTGCCCAAGGAGGCTCCCAGCTCCCCAGTGAGCTGTGGTGCTCCCACCAGGCATCCCCTTTGGCTGATGGGGAGCGTGGGACAGTGTGACTGGCCCAGAGAGTGATTTAAAATACCGTCCATGCAGATTTTGCTCAGTAGCAATGCCAGCTCCATAAATATTCATGGGAAGCAAATACAAGAGGAATTTGTACAAAATGAATACATTTTAAAAGGGTTATATAAAATATTCAGTGGAAATATGTCCAGCATGAACTAGAGGCTCAAGTCTGGGAGTTACTGACACATTCCCTCAGCACTAAGCACCTGATGGCAGCTCCTGGGATTCCTGAGACAGGCCTAGGTCTTCAGCAGAACAAGTACCCATAGTTCAGTACTTTGTGGATTACAGCCCCACCAGATTGCTTGGACCAGAGATATTCTACTTAAAGCACTCTCTGACTTCTGGTACTGCCATAGGCCAAAGTCAGATACTCAATGAGACAAACGTGGAACTCCCCTGATTAGATAGAACAAATGGAAGAATATGAATACAGTTTTGTTATTAAAATGAGAATTTTGCTCCACATTTAAGTAATTTTTCATTAAGAGCACAGCCCAAGTCATAGATCCAATGGTAAAGGAGAAAGGTAATGTCATGTTTGGTTGCAGGAATGCTAAGCTGTATTTATCTGGTCTCCTCTCAGAACTATCTTTTAGCAGGATTTAGATTTATTGAGCCTTGTTTGTTTCAGATGAACAATGGCTTCCCTTTCATAGCTTTTTTCCGGGGGGGGAAGGTATTCATTCCAAAGGTGAGGAAATGAATCAATATCCCTTCCATTTGATGTAGATTTATCTCTATTTTTAACTCTTCCTTCCTTGAAAAATGATGAAATATTTTCATCATTTGTGTGTGTGTGGAATACACCCAGTTAAGCCTCCAACAGGATTAGCATTATTAACAGATGGTTTCCAGCCATGGCACACACACAGGTCACAGAGCTCACCTTAGACAGGCTGCTGTGTGGAGTATCTCAGGTGTGCAATACCTGGGCACTGCCTGGAAGGCTCTGAGGAACAGGAACAGGACTCTGCCTCAGCACAGTCCCCCGTGATGGTGTGGGCACAGCCACTAAGAGATTGAAATGGGAAATTAACAGCCAAGGCCAGTGCTGGCAGTGCCAGCCCAGCTGTTGCTGTGCTGCAGGGAGGGATGGGGACAGTGTCCCAGCCCTTCCCATGCTCAGCTGGCCTGGCAGGGTGCAGTTCCAGCCAGCAGCCCAGTGCCATGGCTGTGTGACCTGAGCAGGGGTGAGGGCTGGGTGCAGGCAGACCGTGTCACCTGCAGTGACAGACCCAGATCCAAAGCCTCCCGGTGCTCTGGAGTACCACAAAGCATCCTGGTGATGCCTCTTCCTGAAAAGCACAGGATGGGAATAATCCTAATGTTCATTAATTTATTAATGTGTCAGATGTCCATGCAAACACCTGAGTTGAAACCAGGGAAAGTCTTGAGCAAACTTCAGCTGCCTCCAGGCAAGTCTCAACTCGGAGTGCTCCTGGGATGGCTGGGAAGGGGGTGCACAGAGACACAGTTGTCTCACATGTGCTCTTATTATCACCCACTCCTCTACTGCCATATGGCACCTTATGTTGAGATATGCTGTAAACAAAATTGCAGAAGTCTAAATAATATTTATGTAAAAGCAGCATAGGCCCAAGTGTTTCTCAGCACAGCTGAGAGTTGTAATCATTCCTTTTCATCGTTACAACTAAGTCTGCTCAGCTGCCCTAACAGTGAGTTTCATCTCTGTCTAATTCTTTTCTGAAGTTAGAAGTGAAAGTTCATTTGATAATAATCAATGAATCACACACTATTGGCACTGGGTTAGTTGAGTGCTGCTGTGGATGGCAGCTCAGCTGGCCTTCTATTGTAGTAAAGAAATTGAATTTTCAGTAAAACTGGCATCCTTGTAGGGCTTGTGGTGAATTATGGTGCCTGTGGGAAGTCAGCCTTTCCTGGCAAGGAAAAATGAAGTGAAAAGCAATTTGCAGTTAAGAATTTCCTTTCTTCAATACCTGATGAATTCTTCAAGTTTCTTTGTGTCATGCACCCACAAACACGGGGCTGCACAGCTGCACCCTTCCTGGAGTAATAGGTCAGTGCAGCAGTACAGGGAGAGAGAAACGATGAAAGCAGCAGTGGTTACAAACATTATTCACAGAATCACAGAATATTCTGAGCTGCAAGGGACCTATAAGGATCTTCAAGTCCAGCTCTGAAGTGAATGGTCCATAGAGGGATTGAATCCATGACCTTGGCATTATTAGCACCAGGCTCGAGCCTACTGAGCTAATCTCAGGGTCAATTCAAACCACATTTCAAGGAGACTTGTTTTGGTTGTATGGAGACTTACTTGTCTTGTGCAGCAGGACACATAAGTAGCACTTCTAGACAAATACTAACCAGCTTCAACATTTGTTTAACACTGGCAAATCACCAGCTGCTGTGGATTCCATCAGACACCTCTATTGATTCCTGTCACACTCACACTGAGCCCACCATTTTTCTGCCTCCTTTCAGTAACTCTTTCCACTCATAGCATTAACCACAATAAATGACTATACTGTAATCACTATAACTGTGTGTTACACCTGCATTTAACCCGGCAGAAGAAAATAAAAGAAAATCTAGCTCTAGGTTGGGACATACATTTTTCTAAAAAAAATGGGTCTTAAACTCTGTGAGAAGTTAATTGCCAGTAATACCTTTTTTGTCCCACTTCATCCCGGTAAGGATGCTTTTTTACTTTTTCCTGCAACTGACCTAAGCCTTGTCCTCTGCAAGTCACGGTTATACAGTGTACGTGTCAATCAGCTGCACTGACATACATTTAGTTGCAAGTAATTACGTTTGGCCAGATAAAATTGTACAGTTAAACTTAATTATCACCAGATGTGTTTCAATGTAGCCTTTCAACCTCTGAATTACCCAATATGCTCTCACTCACACTTTTACTTTATCTCAATAATTGACTCAGTAAGTAATCCCAGACAAGTCTCTGTAGTGTAACCATAAGGAGGGAGGTACTAAGATGTGGGGCTATGGGCTGGGCTGTGGCTTTGCCTGACAGCTTCAGACGCCTGAAAGCCTGGCTTTTGAAAGGGCAGGCTTATGGTCCCGAGTCACTCCAGTGCCTTAGGTATTTGTTACCTGTTCCCTCCCAGGCACAGCTCCACTGGCACGTGGGGGTGGCTTTGTTTGCATTCCCATTTCGGAGTCAGAGGAAGCTGAGGACAAGAAACAAGAGCTGACTGCATCAATGTTCCCATTCACGTGGGTGAAGAGAAGGCAGAGGAAGAGCTTTGCCTCACAGCTTGACTTTTGCTTCCGGGACAGTCCCAAGGACACCTGTCTGTGGGGAGGTCATGGTCAATGATGGTCTTCAGGCTTTTGTCCCAGAAGAGCCCCTCAGGTGTGAGCAGGAAGATCCTTTGAAAAGAGAGAAAGAGGCCACTGAGACCTTGTCTCTCTCAATGCAAATAAGTTCTTTCCTTTTTTTTTTTTTTTTTTTTTTCTTTCTATGTCTTCTAACCACTTCTTTTCTAAACTTGCACTTCTTCTAGTAATGATGTATCCCACTGGGGTGAAAAAAAGGAAAATTTTTACGGTTTAGCTTGGAATCTTTGCTGAATTGATTAAATGTATGATAAAATACTTTACCCAAGGACCTATTGTCATGATTTATTTAACATGGCTGTATAAAAATAGATATTCCAACACCAGATTCTATGCAGAAGGGATAATTTAGAAGGTATATGTTTTGTTTATTAAAAAGATAACAAAATGAAGGCAACAAATCTTCATAATTCCAGGTATACTAATGGCCAGATTCTATGGTCAATAGTGAGCTCTCTCTTCATTTTGTGTGCCAAAGAAATTATTACTAGATAGCATTAGTACAGTAAATTCATATTGGGCATTTCTTTCACCTCCTTAACCAAGAACTATGTAAAAATGAAGTCATGAAAATTCCCTGCCTTAGAGAAAACTTAAAATGATGAAGGTAACACATTTTTGAAGAGTGTTGGCCCAAAAGGCCTGGGAGAACAAGGTTTAAACTGAAGAGGTGGAAGAAGGGTGGGAGGAGGGGTGTGGAATGATATTGTCAATTAAACCCTGGGTGAGGGAATGAAAAATGACATCACCTGCCTATTTCTGACACCCACACCAACACACAGGGCTGATAAACACTGCAAATTCCAGTCTGGTGAAGTGGGACACTTAAGAGTAGATTTAAAGGGACAGTTTCTCAAACATTTAGAGGCGGGGGAAAGAGAACAACAAAACATCTTGGCTGTGTTGTATGTTTGATGCTCATCCAAAATGATTTTGCCTGGCTCCTGAAATTTTAAGCTGCTTGCCTTAGAAGTGATAATTCTCCCCATCTTCTGCTTATTGCTTTCTTTCCCTCCTATAATATGAAGCTCCTTGAAGAAAAAAGCAAATAACAAAACCCACCACTTTGAGTTACCTCATCTTCAAGAGACTTTTATAAATTAAAGGATTAGAGGTACACAAAGAAATTAAGGACAGGAAGGAGAAGACGACAGGCATTCATTTTATTCTGTATGTGCCATGTCATATAAACCATCAGGTGACCCACACCTGTGCTGTACTCATGTTTCTCACTACACACCAATGATCTTCCTTGAGAAGGTGAGGAGAAATCTCCCTTTGAAGTCCACAGGATTTTAGAAAGTAACAACTGAGCCAACAAGTCAGGAGCTCCTGGTTTGCCTTTGCATCCTAACCAACAGAAGCATTTAGAAACCTTAGACAATCTAAGCCTCTAATATGGGGGCTACCCACATCTGGCTTTTACTGAGTGTGCACAGGCAGACCATCAGGGTCAGAAGGTGGGCACAGGGTAGCAATTGTAAATTTCTACCTTACAATTGGGGCAACTAACCTTGGACTCTCAAGAATTGTGCTGAACACAAGACACCTGGGTGGGTGCCTGGATGGTCAGAGCTTTCCCCAGCTCTGTGGTCCCTGCCAGTGAGGGACAGCAGGCAGGGCCCAGTGCAATGCACAGGCTCTTGAAAGTCTCAGTCATCAGTTTTAGAGAAAAGGAAAACCACCTTATAATAATTACAGATAAAATGTAGTCCAGGAAGTGCTGGTTTCCAAAATTAGAATAAGCTCCTTCTACCCCAGCAAAAGCCCACTAAAATAATAAAACTTCAAAAATTCGCTGTCTGCTGCTCAGAGGAGAGCATGAGTGAAGCGTGGTGCAGTTTGTGCCCTGCCCAGCTCTGAAGCCCCTGGCTCAGGGCTCTGTCCTGCTCCTGGCTGGTGGCAGTGCCCAGGGGCAGCCCCTCGCCCCAGTGCTCACACAGCCCAGCCCAAGGCCCACCACACCTGCCGGGGTTTCCCCAGCAGTTTCCCACTGCTGCCCACTCTCACCAGCCCCCTTGTGATAAGATCCAACACAAAGTGCATTTTCAGTGCCATATCTGTGGTTATAGCCAAAGAAAAGCAATTTTCCCCTCAGGAGGTGAGTCCACTGAGCTCCTGTGCACAGTAACCTCATTGAGCAGCTCCAGAAGCACAAGGTTACTGCACTTACTTAATATGCAACCAAGCACTGTGTATTTTCATACTTAATATGCAGATCTAATTGCTTGCCTGCATTTTGATTACCTTCTCTTCCTGGAATTTGCTCTTGTGTGGCTAATCCTAGTGAACTTCAAAGCATGAACTCGGTGGCTTTTATTTTTTTATTTCTGTAGTCTGTGTCTGAGGCCAATGTCAAAACTCTTTGTAAGGACCGTAAGTGTTTTTTTAGTTTAGGAAAAAAATAAAAATAAAGTCCCCTAGAAGTCAGTTGTCCTTTTTTTTTAACCTCAGGACCTTTCCTATTACTGACCTGGAAGGTTACCCATTTGGTATGTCCTTAATTAGCACTTCCACATTAAGTCTCCTGCCAGCAGCATCCTCAGTCCTGCCTACTTAATACCAGCTTCAAGAATGGCTCATATGTAATTCCTTTTAAGAGAAAGGCTATTCTTCATTTCTGAGTGTAAATGCAGAGCAATTTGTCTAAGTACTTCTCTGTCTCAAACTGCTAAACCCAACCCACACAAATGTATTTCCCTGTAAGTGCCCTCACTTCCCACACTCTCCCTCACTTTTCACATCTTTTCCCATTATCCACCTCACCAGCAATAAAATGCAATAAATTTGTTTGCCTCTTTTGATGTGAGTGTCTACTTTAAATGCCACCTTATTTAAAGATTAAAAAAAAAAAAAAAAAAAGAAAAGAAAAATAGCCACAGAACAAACTAATCTCCCTTTCCAAATATAAACTAAAAGCTGTCTTATTTTTAGGCTTTGCAGCAGCTCGTGTCATTTTCATAATTTCTTTCTCTCTCGATGACTGAGAAGCAGTGAGAGGAGGCGAGAAAAACTTTTTCATTTTGTTCCCCCTGGAAAATACATATTCAGAGCTTTCCCTAACCTGATTTTCTTCTGTATTAAATCATCCATAGCCAAAGCTAAAATGAACCTCAATAATCTGACATATTTGTCAACTTTCTGTAAAATGTGTATCGGTGATTAGACTAATATAAGAGCACCAGCAACGTGAGTCATGGAGGCTGTAATTTTTAGTGTTGCAAATCATTAGATTTGCAGCACATGGCAGCAAACTAAGGAAAGCAGGGCTTCCAGAGATGGCTGAGAGCAGGCTGTGAAGTAGGGCAATTTTGTCAGAAATGAACTGTCCCTTTACCCCAAGAGCAAAGGGAAGCAGTAGTGCAAGAATCAATTTTAGGCAATACTGGGCCTGTTCATTATCTTGCATGAGTCACACAGGACCTGACTCCTGCTCAGTGGGACAACAATGAGCTGTTCTAGCAGTTCCAAGGACAGCAGATCCAGCCATTAACTCTTTCAATTTCTTGGATACCTCATGAATAAGAGAAGATTTTTTTTTTCCCCTTTTAATTTTTTTTCAATACCCTTCAACAGGGAGATATCAACACCAGAGGAGCTTTGAGCTCCTGCCCTTGAGACTTAATTTCCCAAAAATGACAACTAATACCTTTACAGACAGCAGGTATCAGCTGGCAGGTATCAGCTCAATGAACACAGGTGGAAATTCATTCTGATATCTGGATGTCTCTTCACATGAGGTTTTGGTAGACAGTATACTATGCTTGTAAGAAACATCCAGCTGGGCTGCACAATTACAAGTACAACATTCTATGCCTTAAATATTTGACTTTTAGCTTAAACTTCCAGGAAAAAAAGGTGAATATTTAGTTCATACGACCACAGCTGTTTTGCATCAAAAAGCCTTTCCCGGTGTGTAAATACTGATTTTTTCTAAATGTATTGACTACCCTAGGAGAAGAAAGCATGAGTACATCCAATAAACACCCTTGAAATCCATTTTTCTGTCTTCTCAGCTGTGGTGAAGAAGGTTATTTGGGGAATCTGCCAGCTGATGTACTTTACAGTGATGTTATTTGTCTTCTGGACCTTTGGCTGTTGATTAGGAGTTCCAAGCGTAACGAGTGAGGGCAGCTGCAGAAGGGCTGCCTGTGCTGTGCCCTGGGTTTGTCCCTGTGCTCCTGAACAGCAGCTCAAGCTCTGGCACCACGCTGCTGTGAAGGGGTGCTGCTGCTCTGCCCTGAGCTCTGTGTGCATCCCCCCCTTTCTGTCCCAGCATCAAGCCTACCTGCTTGCCCTGGTAGTTAGCCTGGCTATTTGCTGCCCAATCCACAACACCAGCTCCTGCTTCTGCCTTAGTCTTACTTCCTAAAATGCAGCCTGAGCTGTCCCCAGGCTTCTTGCTTGAACCTTTGTCCCAGCTTGCCACAGCCACAGCCCTGGTCCCTCTGTGTTGGACATGCACCACCTTCCATCACAATCCTAGCCTTAAAAATAGAACTCTTCTTTTTTCTCTCAAAGACTGCCAATGTCTCCAGTGGAGGAGCTGGTATAAATACTTACTCTTTCAGCACACAGCTATCAATTAGAACTGGTACTTCATCTGAATGTTTCAAAGTGTGATAGATCTATTTATAGTAAAGAGGCAAGGCACCTAATTTCTGGGTACTCTAAAATTCAATTTCAAGTCTGTTTGACTGTCCTGTATTTCTATGAAAAATTATCATGCATAAGTGTCTGCTAAACTGTGTTTCTTTATCCTGATGTTATCAAGTTTGGCACTTACTTGTTGAGCAGATAATCTGGGTTCTGCAGCAGACTGTCCTCATGACTGATGCAAGATGCAAAAGGATTGAGGAAAATGTCACTCCACCAAAACACAACCACCACACCCCACAACAATCTCCTGTCATCAAAAAAGCAGAAGAGAGAGTCAAAAGTGAAAGAAGTCTTGAAGGATCTTTTGCAGCACTCCAGTACTGAACACTTGAGAGTCACAATTTTCCTTTAAGGACTGCAATTAACCTCCAACCTTGTCAGCTGTTGTAGGGGTTTTACCCTACCCTGGTCATCAGCCACAGCTGGCTGAGGCCCTGAAGCACAGGGCAGCACAGAAGCTGCATTTAGCTGGGTTTAACTCACAGCAAGAGCATTAGGAGAGGAGCAGGTGCCCTAGAGGTCTTTTCTTCATATATTGAAGGAAGTAGTTTACTTTCATTTGAGAAAAAGAGAATATGTGGCTGGATAAATGATGATGTCTAATAACATGCCCAATTATAATAGCAACCAGTCCCTTTAGGAGACTTCAGGTGAAATGTAACATTGCCTCAGTTGTATTTCCCTTTAATATTCACTATTTATCTATCCTCTTAAGAAAGTCTCATCACAATTAGAAATTTCAGTTCTTGTTCATTAGCACTTAAAAGAGTGTAATGGTGATGGTAATTGGCCAGAGCAAACAGACATCCAGCTTTTAGAATGATAACTCCTTCTGTATGCATTACCATTCTTCTCATAAGTACAGTATGGATATTGGACATCACGTCTTGTAAAAAAAAAAAAAAGATAAAAAATAGAGAAAAAACTGTTTCTGAAAGCTAGAATAAAGATTTAACATAGTATCTTTAAAAATATAGCATTAAAAATGAGAAATGCTGAGAGTCATTTGCTGAACAAATGATTTTGCATATTTTTGCATCTGTGCATGATGAAATTCACTCACTGACCACAGACTGGATTTGTTCCTTTGTTGTGCACTGTTCTGGACATAATGCTACAGAAACTGATAAAGATAAATGGTGATAAAGAAGCAGGAGCAAAGAGAGAAAAATTATGAAAGATGAGGTTTTTATATCCAGAATGACTTTTAAAGATAACAACACCAAATACAGATCAATAAAGGAGCAAATTAAACTTGAATTAGGTCCTGCAATGAATCTGTGGGACTTGGGTCTTATTTAGCTAACTCCAGCCAGCCTGAGGAAGCCAGACCAGGGGTCTGTGTGAACAAGGATCTCCAAGTCAAACCAAGGGCTCCAGCTGCTCCCTGTTTCTTCCCCACAAAACCAGTACACAGGAAAAAGTGTTCATTGGATCCTCTGGAAAAGCAGAAATCCAGATGAAGCATGGGGACTGTGGGACCAGGACCAGCTGGAAGAGATGCTGAGGTGTGGAATGATCTCCCCAAGGACAAGAACTTTCCAAGCCAGCAGCCAGGGCTGTGTCAGGACCCAAATGCCTGCTCAAAGGTTATGGAGGAGTCAGCCCTTTGCTGTAACTGTGAAAATCCAAATGGCTCTGTTTTATTGTAAAAACTCTTTTTTTTTTTTTTTTTTTTCATTCAGGTATTACTCAGGAACTATACACCCCTGAAATAGATGAGTGTATTTCATTCATCCTGAAACTTCTCTACACTCAGCTCTCCCTTACAAATAATAGCTCGTTCCTCTGATCAAACAGTACCACTTGGAGCACATCCAGAACCGTGGATCAAAATCCACACCTCCAGAGCAGTAACTCGTGCCTTGGGAAGTCTCCTGCCCATGCTAAGGAACCGTTCAGAAGCACAGCTGTCTAAACAAACGGGCTAAATAGAATTTATTGGTTTTTAGTACAGTTTAATGCTCTTATATTTAGCCATTTTTCAAGTAAAATCTCTCTCTCTACAATAATTAAATAACAATAATTCCAGGTGTATATGAGGAACAGTGCAAAGTTCGGTGTCCAGAATGCTTTTGATTTATGATTAATGTGAAAAATATCATATATTTACTGTAGAGAGTTTCAAAGAATATCATATATATAGGTGTCACGTATATTAAAAAGAAAAGAAAAAAAGGGAAGACTAAGGAGAGGTGGAATTCTGAGCTTGTTCAAAAATAGAATTTTGAAATTGGATAATTTTAAAGCTTTTCTCTTTTTAAAGACAAAAATCCATGATAATATTCTCCAGCTAAGGTGCTTATTTAAATACTTTCTCTCTATCATAATTTTCACAAACATAAAAAATAGTAACACAAAAGGCATTATTCTTCAGAAAAGACACTGCTATAAATTTTATATACTTTCCACCCTGGACTTCCATTTCTGTCATGCAGTCCACATTCTATTGATGTGGAAAGATGGAAGGAAAACCAAGGTTTCTTAAAAATACTTTCTTTGTTACAGTTTCAAATCAAATTTGGTTTGGAGTTAGACAAGACTTTCAACAAGAAGGTTCAAAAGCAGATATTAGTCACAAAATACCCCAGAGGACTGCTGTACTTTTAGTATCTACACAGGCATCCCCAGGGCAGGAGCTCTTCCTTCTTTCTCTCTGTTTCCTGACCTCTTGACTGGAAGAGTAATTTCTACCCATCAGGATGTTTTTAATGAGAAACATTAAAAACATCATTACTGTGAGAAAAGTTGGGGGTTTTGGAAAAACACTGTGATATTGTATTTAAAACTACATCTTTATAAAGACTCTGTTCTTCCAATTCATTAGACATCTCTATTCACAAGACCAAAAAATTATAATTACCCTTGACATACAATTTGAGTTGAAAATTGAAAATATAAGCTTTAAATTAAGACTAGAGTACAGGAGAGGTTCAGTAATAGAGAGTTTATATAAAAAAAAAAAAAAAAAAAAAAAAGTCTTTACACTTAAAGTTATAGAAGAAATAAAAAAAAAATAAAATATTTCAGCAGGATTTTCAATAGTATTTTTCATAGTTTTCTGTAAAGAATCTGCACCAGATTTTATCTCCAAAGACCAGTAGTGTTAACTACTGATTGAGTCTTTATATCAATTATATCCAAATATCCCAGATTGCCTAAAAATATCAGTCATTAAACTCGATGTCAGCTAATCTAATTACATCCACAGAAACACGGTTTTCTGTTTATTTCTTTGGCCTTTTTTATCTCCATTTTTATCCCTCTTAACCAGCAGTTTGGATCCAGAAATGGTAAGGACTCTCTCTAAAAACTGTGCATGTAATTTCTCTGCTCTAAACACGAAAATATACTCCAGAACACATAACTGCATGTTTTCTCTGCTGTGTGGAGAGTTTGGACCCCATTTGCAACACTTTGTCTCCAAAACCCTCCTACCCTTTCCTCCTGGTAGGCATTAACAAATAGGCTTTGATGCCATTGTTTCACAGGGACTGAAGTGTGCAGTTCATTGACCTAAGTTGCTTAATTTTTAATTTTTGAGGGCAAATTGCACACCGAAGCCCCTGGCTTTCCATGAGGGTGAGACTACTTCTTTTTTTAAAATTTTTTTTAAACCTGTCAAAATATTATTTCTATTTTTTAATGACCTTATAATGGGTTCAGCATACTCTGTTTCACATATTGAAAAGCAATGGCAAAATTACTCCACCGTTTCCCAGCATGTCTGGTGCCAGAGCAGTTAAATTAACATTTTTGGAAGTATTTAATACACCCATGGGTACAGTTGTACACATTCATACAAGTTATTAACATAAATAAGAAAGAAATTCTTGTAACAGTTGAGCTAACCTATGATCAAATTATCTGCTAGCAAGTCCCACCATATATCAAAAAACTTGCTTTCATTCTTTAGCAAAAGTGATGCTTGACAGAGGAGCAGTACATAAAATATTGGAAGAGAAGTAACCAAAAATTCTCTGGCTTTACAAGTAAAAATTGTGCTATTTTAAAAAAACAGATTAAGAAAATATATAGCCTGGGAGAAAAAGACCCCAAACCACTATGATCTTGATATATGCCAGTTAAAATTCATCTGATTCCCCCCACTTTCACTCATAAATCAAAACTGAATACACAGATCCCAAAGATGGGAGCAGGTGGTAAAACAGCATAAAAATCTCTTTTCTATACTTCAAGAAAGAAGTAATTTCATGTCAAAAAGAATGAGTCATTTTTACTGCTAGTTTAGCCACATGGCTCCCAGGTACCAATTTTGTGAAGTATTATCCATTTTTACCGTGGGTCATTTGTTTCCTCTGCAGATCTCCTTGAGACCGATGGAACCAATACGCACAGATTTTTCCAGTTATGCTTTTGAGCATATAATGATGATTGGGCAGCTTATCTTTCCTTTAATCTGCACAAGACATGACAGAAAATGCAGGAATTTTATCCTCCGTAACATAAAAGGCTTCTCCAATCCCAGCACCTGAAAGAGACACAGGCACTGATACCCTGTATATTGCCCACATTCCTCTAGGCCAGCTGTAACTGCTAACACCAAACCTACCAGGCACTGGTAGCTCAGAAATAGATGTACACAGTTGGAGATTTGCTACAGAAAAGCTTGGATTCACTTGAGAATAAGGGCCTCGTGCTCGAACAGAAAACCTCATTCCTTTATTAGCTTCCATGCTTCTCCAGCTTCTGCCCCAATTACATAAAACCATCTGATTTTCTTAAATTTTTAGTATCTGCTCTAAACCTTGAGGCACGTGTCCCAGGTCAAAACATAATGACATCAAGACTAGCAAGTCTTATACCCCTGAGAGCCAAGAGGTGGAACTGGGTGTCACTGAGACCCTGGGCTAGGAGCAGCACCAGGACCCTCATGCCACTGCCACAGAAGGCCCCTGGAGACAGCCCAAAACAGAAATCTCAGCTGCATTAAGACTTCCAGCTTTTCTGCATTTCTATTTATGTGTGTAAAGAGAGCATGGGATGGCTGCTGAGACATTTGCTGAGCTATTGCCAAGGCAGGGCTGTGCAATCCCGGGACCAAGGGCAGGTGTCAGAGTTAATTCTTCTTGCTCATGGAAGGTAATGTTCAACCCTCAGACATGGGGAGGGAGAAACATCACAACAAAACACCCCAAGAGAGAGCAAAGCAAAGCAGCACAAGGCTGAGCAAGCATTCTGGTTCCATGATCAGTGTGTTCAATCACACAGCACTGGAGAATTAAGTAGTATTCAGGAGGCTGAGTGCACCGAATAGAAATTCATATCAAGTTCATTCTACGGTATCAGACATGGTTTGTCACCACGCAAGGAAATGTATTTGAGCTACAGGAAGGCTGATGCCTTATGTTTTTTAATAAAGTTGAGGACAGATTACAAACCTTTGCCTTCAGTCCCAGCAGTGGATGGAAGCTGTTTCCTTTGACGTAATGAATAACTTGCCTTTTTTGAAGTTACAATAAGATAATGTAAAAACCTTTGAATACGACAGAATGTGAAGTGGTAAAGTGTTAAACTACAGTTTCTGAAAGAAAATACCATTGGGTGTAAAAGAGATAGGACACTAGAGCAAAACAGACCAGCAGAATTAAATCCAAAATGACCATGTGGTACCAGTCCAAGTAGAAGAGTAGACTGATGTTTGCTCCTTTAATTATGGCTTCTTGGAAAGTTCTAACATTTTAATACAGTTCTACAGGTTCCTGTCTATGTGCTAGGAAAAGAAAAAACAGCAAAAGCAAACCCTTCCAGAGCTGCTAAACCAAGACCTGCTTTCTCCTGGCCATGCTCCTGAGCCACCAGTCCTCTTCCCTTCACCGATGGCCCAGCCCAAGGCCAGGCTGGCCCAGGCACAGGACAGGGACACCTTTCCCTCCCTTCTCAAGTGCAGGCAGTAGCCAGGAGGGATGCTGCAGGGGCTCAGCTGCAAGGGCAGCACCCTTCAGGGAACCCACTCTGGAGCACCCTCCCTCTAAACAGTAGACACGAAGTGAGGATAGGCATCAGGAACCCAGCTACTGACCCAGCGAAGGGGGTGAAAGATTTTTGCCTCCAGGAATTTCAGGAGTTCACGTCATTGTGGGGATAAAAGCAGGAAGGTTGTAGGTGTCACAGGAATTATATGACATAGTTACTGACAAAAGTCTACTAATCCCTTGAGGGACCAAGTGTTTTGAGACCTTTGGTATGAGTTATATCCAGTCTGTCTAAAACTCACAAAGCTTAGAGGCACAGTTCCCTTAGAGGGTGTCTGTTTTGTTTTGGAGTTTTCCTTTTTTAATATTGCGCAAGCTTTAATTTAATTTCATAATTTCAGCCAGCATTGATGCTCTCTTAAGAAAGCTTTTGAATACTGCAAGGAAAGACTTTGCAGCAGCAGCTTTCAGAAAGCTTTTTAAAGGCTTTTATCTATCTCAGCAGAGCTGGCATCCTCCCACCACAAAGCTTTCCAAACACAAACAGGTGCATTTTTACGGTGTCTCAGAAGAGGCATGTCAGCCTTCAGGGCTGGCTCCTCACAGCACCGAGGAGGCTGTACAGCAGATGTAGGGAGCTAAATCAGCCAGTTGATTCCTGTGCGGTGTCATGGCTGTAAAATCCTCCACGAGGAACAATGTGGAAAGCAGTTGTATTTGTGCATTCATCATGCATGCCATGACAAATGACAGTTTTATGGTTAAGTGCACTCGAATGGAAGGTTAAGGTTCATCTCTCTCCTCTGCCCTCTAGACTTCATATATCACCTCCGGTAAAGCTAGGAGTCAAATAACACCTTAACCAGCAGATTTACTTTCCCCTGCCTTGTATTATCAAGTGTGTAGTAGCAATTCTCCCCAGCCTGGTCTCTTTAGATTAGGCACGTATGCCTGCAGGTTTGCCTGGGGCTTGGAGCAAGGGGAAGCCTCAGGTCAGGCAGGGACCCCAGCAGCTGGAGAGAAAGCAAAGGCAGCAGCACATAAAGCAGGGAGTGCCTGAGCTGAGGCCAGCTGCAATGAGCACAGCGTTGTGCTGTCCCTTTCTGGGGCTCTGCACTTCCCTGGGTCAGCTCTCAGCTGCAGAGAGCTCCTTCGAGAAAACACACTATTTCAGAGTTGTATCAGAACTAAGATTTAATTAAGGCACGACAGTTCTAGACAGATTTTATTTTCTTGTTTAAATGTGTGTTTTAAAATACTCATAAATCTGTGAGAAGTAAGTACACATATTCTGTGCATGCAGTGAGGAATGCAGTGACCAATAAGTTTGTTAAGGCTAAAATAAATGAAACAGAAAAATCATTAAACCAAAATGTTTCTGTCATTCTTGAAATAAACCCAAAAGTAAGATTCTTCTATGAAGCCTATGAACCTTTATGAAACTTAATATGAACTTTAAGTAAACCAGAAGACATTGAAAAGATGGAGATTTTTGCCATCTGACCGTTTAACACTTTGAGTAGTTGTTTGTGTCTCCTCTCCACTATCTTTGCATTTTATGAACAAATCCATTTCTTAGATGCATAGGTTCATCAGTTCTTTATTCAGTCATGCCTATGTAGCCCTCAAAAAACAGAACTGTGCATGTTAAATACATGAAGATTTCTAGGAAGAGTGACATTTCATGGAGCTGCTCATTCATCTATGGATAAAATAAATTCTGAATTTAATTTTTTTCCAGCATGGTGAAGATAAGGTGGGTGCTGGATAATGATTACACAGAGGATGGACTTCAATGGCTTTGTGGGCATGATGGAAGCTCTAGATTGCAGATACTGCACATGATTTCTAGGTTGTGAAAAGAGTTTTGTGGAATTTTGTACATTTTGCCCTGTGTACTAAAATAAAGGATTTATTTAATAGGCTGGTGGGTATTCTTTAAATGGATAGCATTGTACCTTGAAAGTGTTATCTACTTAAATAGATTGAAATCATGCTCTGTCCTTTGTAGCTCCCATCCCAGAGAGATGTTTTAGAGGTCTTGTGTGTTCATTCTGCAGGCACAACTGTCAGGCAGATTTTTGCTGCTTTACTTCCAACAGTTAACCAAAAGCCACATTTCTCCACCAGTAATAGCAGCTGCAGTTTGGCATATTGAATAGGAATCAGAGGGAGACAAAAATTACATTCCAGGAAAGCACAGCACTATCTTCAACTAACAGTACTTATCACAAGAATAATAATAGAAGGTAGGTTAAATGGCGGTATAATTCAGGCAAAAGAAAAATATATTTGCTAGAAAAGATTGTAAGAAACAATTTAGGCATTGATTAACCATGTCATAAAGAGCTTAGGGGAGGAGAGAGTCCTGAATCAGTATTTTCCATGTTTTTTTTCCTCTGCTGAATTCCTTTAGTAGTGTAATAAAAAAATCCTGGGTGGCTTATACCCCTCCTCAGCATGTGTTCCCATTTATTTTTTTTTCTTCCTTTTGTTTTCTTTTTCTTGTTTTCCTTTTTTCTTCCGCTAATTTTTTTTTATTTATATCTATTTTTCATCTTCTCTTTTTATTTCCCTTTCTCCCTTATACATTTATTTTCTTGTTAACAGTTCTCTGACTCCTTTTCCCAATGTATTTATTTTTCCAGGTATTTTTCCCTCTCCTGGGTTTTTTCAGAGCTGCTGGAGATGTAGACAGCACTGCTAAAGCTCTGTGCTGAGCTGCTCCTTGCTAGGAACAGGGTGAAAAAAAGGCTGAAGAGACCAAGAGCAGCTGCCTGAATTCTGAGCCTCTCAGATGTTTCTGCAGGAGAGTGCCCTGGGGTGGGGAGGAGTGGAGAGGGCACTGGGGGAAGGATGTGAGAAGCCCACACGGAAGCCCAGATCCCAAAGCTTTTCACAGACATAAACTGTGAACTATCCAGGAGTGGTCTCCTGGTAAAAGGAGGCAGTAGTTGCCAGGCTGGGGAATTTGGAGCTTTTGGAACATTTTTGCAGACATGCTGCTCTTCAGGCTAATTATTTCACATTTTTCATCCAGAGATGAAGGTCACTTGATGCATTCAGCTATCATCCAGGGGCCTGGGGCTTTGGAGTGACAAGTGCCCATTATGAACGTCAGCTGTGGTTCTTCCCAATTATGCTAAGAGTTGATAAGCCTCAAGAGAGACATAAAGAAACAAAACTTGCCAGATTGTAGGGGACTGTATCGTTCAGAGGCTCTGACAGGCACCAGTTGGATCAGCCATTATGCAGTGAAGCTCCCATGATCCAGGATTAATCAGCCAGAGCTCAGCCCCTACAAAACCCCTGCAAAGCAGAAATTGCCAACCAACTTCTCCTTCAGCCCTTCAGCCCACCAATATCTCGGAGGCTTTAAGAGTTATCCTGCTTTAATAAAAATGCAAAGCTATTAACAGAAATCTCCACATGGAAATTCTTTGTGCTGGTTCCATTTCCTAATCCAATAGCTTTACAGAGTCTTGAGAAAAGCAGGTATATCTTGATCAAAATCTTGCATTTTTCAGAATGGAAAAGATGCAAAATGTAGGAAGACATTTGTCCATTGAGGCTAATAAAAGAGCTGGAAAAAAATTAGCATTTCATTGGCCTTCAAGGCTTTTGGAAAAGCCATTCCTGTGGCCAGGAACAAGCAGTACAAATGTGACTGTGTATTTACGTAGGTTCTGCTGTTAAAAAACACCAGTGTGCTCAAGGCAGCCCTCAGACCAGCAGATCCCTGTATCTCCATCCACTGGCTGCTGACAACTCTTTGGTGACTGGCTGTTGCAGCAATGGGTGAAGAAAAATATTCAGTATATGGTTTACTGATCTGCAGTGAAACGGTTAATTTTTGTGAGTTTCACTGCACATTCATTACAAGGCAATTTGACTGGAAATTTAATGGGATTATTTTTTACTGCTGAGGTTAATGGTATTACCTGTTTAGCTTATAAAATCTCCACAATTTAGCAATATTTATCTAAGTCACCATAAAAGTATAGAAATTGATAGTAAAATTACAGACAGCTAGGTACAGGAGGAAATGAAACAAATTAAACCAAACCCGTGCTCTTAGGAAAACACAAATGCCAAATAAAGTATGTTAGGCTAACAGTTTAAATAATCCAATTTAACACTAATAAAGGTTCTTTAGACCCAAGTTCTGCTTGATTTTCTATATGAATGTGCAGAGGAAAATATCAGTGGAGAGGCAGAGAGCCTGGGCCTGACAGGGATTCCAAGGGAACGGGCAGCTTGGACACCTGTAACTTTCCATACCCATTTCACGTATTCCTAATAGTTTTTCACTAAAGTATAGAGGCACAGTTTTGTCCTGGAGAATTGCCAAGGGACAGAACTTACAATGGAAAAGTATATAGAGCAACAAATGGTTTTGGTGTTTTTCAAGGCTTTGTTTGATTATTGTAGTATTTCTATTGGTTTCTAGTTTACAGAGAGAGTTGGAGGCTATTTAACGCCAAGGTTTGCACCCCTGCCTCATGGCCACATCTCTGTTTGAAAGTGATGATTCAGAAAATTCTTTCTCAGACAAAGTCATTGTTTAGATGGAGGTTGCAGCCAATTTTTTCCTTTTATTCGTTCCTTCATTTTCTTCAGATATGGGCAAGCTAATTGAATATAATACTTGCAGATTTTATATAGTGCTGGCACTTGGTGAATTTTATTCAATGGCTGTTCAGACAATGTGCAATACATATAAATATTCCATTCCCACAAGCAGAATTGAAAGAAAATGAAATTTCTTTTCAAGGTTTGAGAGCTTTGTTTCCTAGTACAGTACACATATACAGTATGTGGCCAGGAAACAAAAGCCAAAATGTAAGAGAATAGAAAAGAAATATAAAAGAGAATTGTTATATGGCATACATCAAAAGACATCAACAGCTGTTCCAAAAAGCAAAGTAACAGAATATGACTATCACCCACAAAGGATGATGATGCTGTAACTTTCACATAAGATGCAATTCCCGAAGATCCTTTACTCTTCTTGTTGCATGTAAATGTTTTATGTTTTTTTCTGTATTTTCATGTAGTTATGACACTCTTCGTCTCTTGTTGTTTACATCTCAAATGGGTACCTGAGATTTTATAAGTGTAAAGATCTATTTGGATTGGTGCTAGAAGAATGTGCTCACAGGAAGGGCTGCAAGAAAAGGAAGCTAATAGAAAAAGGTGCTTCATAAAGAGCAATGATTGTCAGTGTGTGAAACCATTCCAATATTCCCCTTTGTACACGTAATTTCACAGACATCAGGAGAACAGGTTGCTCAAGTTATGTTCATGAAGAAGCTTTTACTGTAAACCCCTTTGACTCAGAGCCTCGTGAGTCCAGGTATCCTGAGGATTTTTGCCAGATTTACAACTGAGAAAAGTTGTACGTGTTGACTTGGTGGGGAAAAAAACCCACACAAACCCATGTATTTATATTGCTGCAAAAATTTTAATAAAAATATATTCAGCTCTAGAGCTATGACTTGGAGAATTCCTAGGGTGCAATAGCACAAGGAAAAGAGTAGTGATACTTAATTGTAGGGACATTTGTTATTTCCTACCACAAGATTGTACATCCAGGGCTCATTCTATGGCTGAACTCCTAGAGAAAAACATGAACTTTCCCTTATTTAGGCTAAATTTAAAAAAATATTTTAAAATCAGGCTAAATTTAAGATAAAGGAAAGAAATTTATTAATTTAACTGGATTTTTTTAAGAACTCCTTTATCAAGAGACTTGATACACTTCATGATTTTGAAGAAGGAATAGCAATACATTCCTGTGCCTAGATTTGTGCCTGGGAAAATATTTGCTGTCAAGTGCTCCAGAGCTGGGTCTATAGGATTTTCCTGGCTAGTGCCAAGCTGGGAGAGCACCTTCTCTTCTTTTCTCTTCCTGCGAGAATTTGAGCAGTGAGAAGAAGGAAGGGTAAGACAGGAAAGTTCATGTTTGGAAGGGAGACACTCATTAAGTTCAAATGGGTCCTGGGAGATAGAGAAAGTGTTCTTTGACCAGACAAAGGGATAATGGAAAGTACAGAGAGTGAAATGCAAAGCCAGGAAAGAAGAAACCTGTATTAACTTTCCAGTTGATACTGCCCTTGTACCCCTGCAAATCCCTGTGTTTTGGCTTCCGGCAGCAAGCAGGACATGCAAATCGAGCCCCTTCCAGATGAAGTTAAACTGAGAGGTGTGCTCTGCTTGCTCCCCACAAGACCAGGCTAGAAGCTGCCCAAAGCAAAATGTCCTAAAATGTGCACAGGGTGGATTTCAACCACCAGCTGCATGCCAGCTCCTAACATCTTCAGACCTGCCCCTTTGGGCTGCACTCATTTGCTAACATCAGCACAGTCCCAGAGACCAGGACTCCTTGGGACACAGGAATGGGAGGATGCTCAAGGTCGACAGTCTGGGACTTTGCTGACTAAGAAACCTGGAAGGGTAATGTCTGGTGAAGCATCAAAATAACAACACAAAGGCTTCATCCCTCTTCAGCAAGTGGAAAAGAATAAAATGTAGTAGAGGAACTGGAGTGAAAGAAATGAGCTGGTGACCTGGCACAAAAGGCAAAGAGGGAGAGGGAGGGGAAGGCTGAAACAAAGAACTCAGACATTGCAGCTTGAAACTGTGCTTGTATTTTACATCACAGTAAGTGTTTTATCAAACATATCCTTTTATGCAAAAGCAAAATATCATTTCTCTCCAAAAGCTCTTGCCCTATAATGGTGTCTGTTTAAACTGTTTTTGAAATAATTCTGAAAATGCTTGAGGTTTCCCTGTGACCAAATTAAAGCATAGGGAGTTAGACTCATGGTCTATTAGAATTCTGGTTAGCATGCACATTTTATCACAGATGTTTTAATAAAAGGAGTTCCTGTGTCATTATCTAATTACTTGCTTTTTCAATCATGATAGGTCCCAGGTTTGTGATATGCTCCTGAGAGTTAAACAGAAAATAAATATTCCAGTTCTTACCTACTGCCCTTCCAATTTGAGTTGGAAGCAGTAAATGGTCTCATGGATGTATCTGATTTGATTTGCATTGCTGAGGAAGCAAATCCTGCGAGAGAGAAAACTAAGCAAAAAAGATATGCTACTTTCTCTTCTTTCAGTCAATGCTATTCCATGTTGGATGAGAATAAACTGTGCCATATCTTCAATTTAACTGCCTTCCTCAGTTTCTCTGCTCCCAGATATTTTCATCCAAAAAGTGTTAAAAGTGGTTACAAGTCTGCAATGTCATGCCTGAATATTACTTGACTGAGCAACAGGATAATGGGATACTTCCCCCATGTCTTGGAATGAACATGGAAACCAATTACCTTACAAGCATCAGTTGAGAAAAAAACAGAGCAAGGTGGACAGCACCCAAGCAGAGATGCCCAGGAGGAGAAGCAGCACCAAGTATATCAAGAGGACAGCAGTGTTTGAGAGGTTTAGTTCAAGCAGCTAACAGGGTAAAGTTTTCAGGACACTGAATGGAGACAAACTGAGACTGAAGAGCAGCTTCTTCTGTGTTCAGCATCCAGTAATGCATTCCAGACACTGGAGAGATGCTGCTTTGGTCACTGGTGATTCCAGGAGAGCCCTATCTCAGGCCACAGCCTCCTGAAAGGGCAGAGCTCAGCCTGCCTGGCCCCAGCAGGCTGTGGCTGATCCCAGACTGCAGATCCAAGACTGCTGCTGCTGCTGGGAGCTGGGGGAGGAGCAGTGGGATGGGGCACATCAAGACCCCAAGGAGCAACACCCCCACGGTTTACTGTCTGATGACAGCTCCATCCATCACATCCCATCAGCCTGTTATTGCCTAGAGGTCTTGGTTCAATAAAGGCAGTAAAGAGGAAAGCCATGATTCCTTAGTCTCTGCATTATTGCTGGTAGTGGTGCAAATGGATAGGATTTCTTTACATAATTAGGGTATTTTATGAAAAGTTCCCAAAAATCAAGAGTTCTGCATACAAGAGCAACTGAACTCACATACTGCTCCCAAGGCCAATCTCTACACACTCCTAGATAGGCAGATTTCTAACAAGGACTGGATAAGAATTTGCATATCCAGATTTCAAGCCTTTCTATAAGTACTTTGATGCCTGGTTTCCACTCCCTCCCCTTTTCCCTCAGAAATATGGCTTTGCACCTCACAGTCCCAGCTATTGTGCTCGAGACCCTGCACTCTGCTCATCTGCCTGCCTGGTGCAGGGTCAGGAATGAGAGGCACTGCTTGGCTGGACAGCAGTGAGGAAAGCTCTCCTCCCAGGAGGATTCCTGATGGGACACCCTCACTGCAGGACACCTGAATACACCTGTACCCCAGTCAAAACCCAGGCTTAGTTACTGTTATGTTGCAATATTGTGACATGTGAAAAGAAATAGCATATAAAATATTATACAAGAAAAACAAAGAAAAAGAGACACTTACCAAAAATATGGAGGCAATATTTATGCGACTCATCATCCCAAAACTGTATGAATGCTGTGCCGACCAGAAGCCTAGAAAAATCAAAAAAGATAATATAATTTGTACTTGTTTACCAAGCAGTTCAGATTTATCCAGTTACAGGGATTTTTTCCTTTTCATAAAGAGCATATTAAGGGAGGAACACATTCACAGTGTGCTGTTGCAACATTCACCCTAATAGGGCAAAGGAAGCTACAATAAATTGATTAGGGAATTCACCATTCAGTGCTTCCCTCAAGTGTTGCATCCATTTTTTACTGATTAATAATAAAGCATTAATGAAAATGTTTCTGTGTCTCCATGCTTCCACCAATTAAATTCGGTGCAGAAAAAAAACAAACATACAGCCTTTGGAAATTTTTATTTGTCTCACTTGCCAGACAAGCAGCAGAGTAATTCTTTACTGGGAATATTGGTAAAACAAGATCTGCATTTAGGGGTTTCAGACTGGTAAAGATGGATTCTTAAGCTGACATTTAAGAATCACTGACTCTCAAATACCACATTAGCAATCAAGAAATCAACAATGTTTAGAAGAAATATAATTAGCTCAGCATGCTCTGCTTGAAACCAACACTGTAGCTATCAGCTGCACCCAGTGCCAGGAGAAAAGAAACAGGGAATTTGTTTTCCATTGAAATACATTATATTTTACTTTATTAAGGCCATGAGAGCTTGAGACATTAATATTTCTGAGAAACTGCTGGAGCCAGCTTAGATCAGGGTGAATTTTTCTCCATTAACTGAGCGAATTCTGGGAAAGCAATCTGTCTTTCTCTTGCTGGTCTGTACTAAATGCATTGCCATGACACTGGGCGAGACAGGCAGGCAGGATGTATGCCAGGTTATTAATGTGTTTTCATTTCATTTATGTACAGAAGTTACTGAGATTGTGTTTGAGTCGTAATTGCATTAGGCTTTATCTAAATTGACCTTCTTTTTTCTAGACTTAAGTGAAGAGGATGTCAAGCAAACAGGCCACAAAAGCCAGTACTTCTGGCTACAGAAGGCAAAGCTTACAGGCAGAGAGAGAGGAGTAATTGGAGTCAAAGTAGTAAATATTTACTCAAAGCCAGTCAACATTGGTAGGGCTTTAATGTGACCACTGCTTTGGAACTTGTTTGAGGGTATGGTGGTCTCAGATCACTGCAGGTTTGAAAGCTGCCACCCTTCCTGGATTTCTTAGCAAAGAAGGTGTGGATTAAATCCTAAATGTGTTTGGGAATTGAACTGTACACACAAAACTGACCACCCCAGGATATAATGTAGCATGACCATTAGCTCCTACTGTACCTCTTCTCCAAGCAAAAAGGGGCCTTAAGTTCCTCACTGTCTATCACTTTAGCACTTCTCACAAGTATCTTTAGTGCATTTGGAATTGGAGAGAGAGCTGAAGCATGAAATCACACTTCCTTAACTTGCTCAGTGCCAGCACCACACTTTTCTCAGTAGGGAATAAGAAGGAAGTAACACCCTACATGCCCTTGGACCTCCCCAGCACTAAAGGCTCTGTCCCTGCAAAAAGCCTTGGGATGCAGCTCCCCAGGGGAAACAGGTCACCCATCACTTGCTGACAAAGCTCCACTTCAGCCAACAGGTACAGAGAGAGTGAGAAGTCTGTTGATAAAAATTTCATGGGACCAGAGACTGACAAAGAGTTTTCTAAAACAGCCAAGAAATGTGAAAATCACTGGGTTGGAGAAGAGTGACAGAAACAGGAAATGTGCATTTTTAGGAGGAGGGCAGGGACAGAAGTTCCAGTGAGCATTGTGATGCTCTTAGACTAGAGCCAATGTTCCTAGGTGCCCTGGTCAGACAAATAGCAATGCATTAGTTTTAAAACTCTGCTCTGAAATGTCACCTTCATCTCCATTGATCTCTATTACCAAACAGGTCCTTCACTGTCTCTTGTGACAAAAAGCATTAGTCAATGAAAAGCTCTAAATAACTTGAGGAAGACAAGAAATCTCTTGTCTCTTAGCCACACAAAATAACATTAGAAAAAAAAGGCTAAGAAAGTAGGGCACTGAAAAAAAAATCTTGTACTGAAACTAAAAATTGAAATACCCTATTCTAATCCTGCCACATTTATCAAAAATATTTAGTTGTAGGGTTATTTTTTCCTCCTATAGAAAGGATGTTTCTGTCAATGAGGAAATAGCCTAGTGAAATGTTCTTAATATTTAATGCCTACACTATACCAACTGCTACACCAACCAGTACAGCTAGTACCACAAATCTACTGCAAGACTGAAAGTTATCCAAGATGTCCCAAGGCTGAAACTGCACTTGAACCACTGAACCATCTCCACTGAGGAAGAACTGGTGGCTGGCAGAGGGCTATGTCAGCAGTCCCTTCACACTGTGTGTCCTCTATGCCCTCTTACTGACACACAAGTCCCACAGCATCTCTGCTGCTGCAGGACAAGATATTCCCCCAGCTTGTAACCTGCAGGATGTGCTGTTCTTGTGTGTGCCTATGAGCACACCCTGGATTTTAGGATAAGCAGCTCTCTGGCTTGTGCCTCAAGCTGTATGTGCTTCCCCACTTCAAACCCAAGCATGAATCCAAACATGAATTCCTCATAGAAGAGACAAAAATTGTATTTTGGGTGAGACCAGGTCAAAGGCCTGCTCACAAATCACACCCTGGAGCTCTGAGCTTGGGAAATGTATTAGTGGTGCTTAAGCATATCTGCTTACATTGGGGCAGAGGGCACTCTTTAAAATTTATCCAAAGTGTAAGGTTAGTGCTCCGTTTTCCCACCCTAATAGTCTGTTGCAATATTTGTTCTCTGAGCAACAGACTTCTTGCTCAAGACAGGCAGTTTTGTGCTTGGTGTTCAGTCCAACAAACACTGTCAGCAGAACCAGGCTGAGTCTGTTGTGATGTTCAGGCACTTTTGTCCATCTGCCTGCAGTCAGCCTCACCCAGGCTGTGCTCCTCCTGCCACCTTAGCTGTGGACTACCTGTCTGCCATTGTGCAGACCATGCAACCATCTGGGAGGGCATGTAAAGTGAAAACTTGGTTTTAGCAGAGCAGTTGTCCATGAGGACAGGTAGGTGAGTTTAGGCAATGATTTCAAAAGCTGGTTACAGCAATTCCTGTAATCATTTTAGACAGGCACATCTACATTGGGGAAAAAAAAAACCAAAAAACCCCTCCCCAAAAAAACCCAAAAAAACCCAAAAAACAAAAACAAAACAACAACTAAACAAGCAAACAAAAATCCCACAACCAGTTTTGGAGATATTTTTGTTATTGCTTTAGGTCTGTGTGATGAGCTGAGAGCAATGGCCCTGCTGTAGCCACTAATATATCCATGAACTGCCATTGCATCCACCTGTCAGAGCTGGGTGTTTCAGATGCTGTCACCAGAGAGGAGTTTCCAGGAAAACGATGTTTCTCTGTTCTTCCCTTAAATCTTAAACCTAAGGCAGACAAAGGTGGCTGTAAATCTCCCTGGTGCTGCCCAGTCAGAGGGACATCTCCCCCGAGCTGAAGGCTGAGGCACAGTTCAGAGCAGTCCCTTCTGTGACACAGCCCCGAGACTGATTTGCTCTGCTGACACATCCTTCAGAGCAAAGAAGAGAAATGGAAGCAAGAAGATGTTATGGGGGAGGGGTGTGCATGTGCTGGCTCCATATCACCCAGTGGGACGCAGAGGGAAAGTCTGGGCTCCCTGAGGTCTCCCCAGAGTCACCACTCTGCCCTACAGCTTTTCTTAGATCATTCCTGTGCCCCTATACTCTGCAACATAAGTGTTGAACTACAGCTTTTGTTCCTTGTTTTCCATAAATATTGCAGTAATTAGCTGAATTTAATTACAGTTATCATGAAATAACAAGCATTAATCAGATTCTAGTAGCAGCTGTATTTTGCTCTTTTGAAAGCAAGAAACTATTTTAAAACTATTTCATTAAAAGCATAAAATTATTTTAAAATCAAAGGAAAAAGCATTCTATATATAGAGTGGCATTATTCCAGTGCACACAAACACCTCAAAATAAAAATAAAAATGCCATCTTGCTGGGATGAAGAACTTTTTGCAGCGACAAAATCTAAAGAAACTTTTAGCTTGACAGTGTGCTGGACCTAAAAGGGACACAGAGAGAACATAAAATACAACAGCTTTCTCATCTCTTCTATTTATGATGCTGACATGTACTTTCTGTAGAGATGCCCATCTAATTACAGCATCATAAAGTTCTTTAAATGTGCATAAATTGCTCTAATTCACACATCAGCTCCTCCTTTGCATTGCAAGAAACATGTCAGAGCAATGTGGATCAAGCCCTTTATAGATAAAAAGCAGTTTTGCTTTCGAGATCCTCTGCTCATTAGCTTTCCATTTTCCCTCCTCCTCGTGTAATGTGGGATCCATCTGGGATCAGAAATAAAAGCAGAAAAGTGCTGTGGGAGGTTCCCCCCTGCAGACCCCTGAGGATGGTGGGCAGGACAAGGTGTCTCCAGGGAGCTCTGGGGAAGTGCCTGCACATGATCACACTCAGCATGCTTTGCTGCTCATCTCCTGCAGGGCTTCGGGCTTCTGCACCCGTGGGATTCTCCTGGGAGGTTTTTGTAGGCATGAAATTACAGATGTGTGAATGAGTCCTGATTTAAGCCCAAAATTAAGACACTGCAAACTGCACAGCACATGGAGCATCAGCTATTCACTGTTATTCACAAGAACTAGGATTTCGGTCCCATTTTTGCCTTCTAAAACTGGTTATCTCATCTTAAACGAGCACCCCTTCCAGGCTGAAGGTACTGGTGTTATGATACCACTATTGCTGATTATGCTTAGAGAACGTACCAGAGAGTGCAGCAGTTCCAGAGAGATGTGTAAAGCCGTGCAGTGACCTGGGCAGCTCCACCACAGGCAGTGGGAACACAGGGTTACTGTCCCCACACACCACCATGGGTGCCCCTCACTCACGGTACGAGCCCAGTGAGCACAGCCCACCCTCTGCTTGTGCACAGGCAGAGGGACGGGCCACGGGACTGCAGGAGCATTTTAACACCCAGCTGATCCCCCTGCAAGCTGAAGTGCCCTATAAAATGTGCCAAGGCAGGGCTGCAGTGCTTTATGGACAGGCAGTCAGGGCAAGAGGCCAAGGGAAGTTATGGCTTTGCATAATTCTGAAGCTGTAAAGCAGCTTACACAGATTGCTATTTTAACACTGGTACTTTTGACTCTCGTCCTGCCTTTGAAACCAATCCTCCTGCTTTCTAGAGCTTCTCAGGAGAAGCATCCCAAGTTGTAACATATTTCATAAGTGCAGAGATATTAAAATGTGAAGTAACAAGTCCCTTCTTATGCCAGGTGAAGAAACTTCCTGTGATTCTTCACTGCAATGACACAGAAAGAGAAATACTTACCATTATCAGACGAATACCTTGAAGCAACATAAGCAATATAAACTCCATTCTCCCCCTTCCAAGTTAGAAGTTAAAGTTTAAATCATACTTTAGGAGCTCATATAATATATTTATTCCTCCAGGCCACACACTTGCATTAACAGTTTTCCATTTCTAACTCCTGACACACTGTGGAGAGCACTTTGCACCGGTTATTTCCTCCTTTTCTTGATAAATGAGCCCACCCCTTAAAGATAAGTTTGAGACACAGTCCTGTCTTCCCCAAATCCAGTTATTAACTTCTATAAATACATCCTTAAATACTTAAGTACTTGCTGGGTGCACAGGTGGCTTTGGCAAGTAACAGAAAGTATATGCAACAAAACCTACACAGATCTGGGGGCTGGAACTAGATGAACTTTAAGGTGCCTTCCAACCCTAGTCATTCTGTGATTCCACCAGGATGCCAGGAAACCTGCCTGCATTGAATCACATTTACATAGGGAAAGGAAAGGGGACATTAAACATCTCTGACTTCAAAGGTAAGAAGGAAAGGGTGTATACATGTCCTTACACACACACACACACATATATAGCTCCATCCTATATATATACACCAACAGCCTCCTCCACACTGTGTTCCCCTCTTTCTTTGCCACAAACAGACCCCTGCCTTCCTTCATTTCCATCACAGAAGGCTTGATCTAGGGCCCAGTCCAAAGTCTTCAGAGCCTGAAAATTTAGACAAGTGTAATGGTGAGGGCGAGATGCTAAAGGAGAGCTACCCAAAAATACACCTGCCTTCTGATGCAAGTCCCACTGCCTCCTGTTTTTCTTGGATGACTCCCCATGCAAATTCGCACGAGCAAAGTCTTATTTAGCAATTAGATAAATCCCAATTGTCACTGCAGGAAAACAAAACGGTTGATTGAAGTAACTCCTCTGAATTCTAAAAATAGTGCCTGGGAGTTTGATTTTAAAATGTCCTGTGGTGGGTAAACAGAGAGATGGAATAGGTCCTTGGATGAATGAGTGCTGACAGCCATAAAAAAAATAAAAATTCAAAATCAAGCTTTGGTTTTGGAGTCTGCTGTGCATGGGAACATTAACCTACTTTGAGCAAAGTTTGCTAAGCAAGCAGCAGAGAGAGCAAACAGGGCAAGCTAAAGGGAGCTGCATGTAACTCCTTTCACATGCCTGCAGAGCTGCAAGGCCTGAACATGTTGTCCCTGAAAATCAGCCTTCTGATTTGTTTTAGTATAGTGGAGTCAGTTCTCATGAATTGTAAGATAAACAAGGATCATGTTTGCATTCCTTTGTAAAAGATCTCACCTGATGAACTTCTCAAGTGACCAGTGGAGATGGAGAGGTGGTAACCTCTCTGTCCAATCTCTGGTCACTGTCCAGAAACTTATATATACGAAGTCAACAATAAACTAGAGAGTTCTTTTCTTCTTCTCTGCCTGAACACCTGTTGTGTGTTGCTGCGTTCCCTCTCTGCGTCAAAGTGACATGAACACAAGGAGAAAAGCCCAACTGAAAATCTGGCTGCCATCCAAAAGTTTAAAGCCTTTGAAAGAACCCTGTAGTGAAAATTAAGGTACTTAACATTTTGGTATTTCCCCATCTGTTTGGAAAAAGGAAAAGGCTGACTTTAATTACATTTAGTGGTCAAAAATTGAGATGTTTTATGTGTATGTGAATTTTGGTACTGGTGACTGTAAAAATCTCCCCCAGGTTATTTGTAGGGGCTCATATACCAGTTTGTCTTTATGATGAAGTAGCAAAAATTATTACTTATTCAAATATGTAGTCACTGCTGAGAATGGCACTGCTGACATTTCATTTCCTTCTGAGTACTACTGACATTTTCTAGCTATTGGAAAGGATAAATAAGCATGGACCCCAAAAGATGCTGCACATTTTTATCATGACAAAACAAAAGCATTGTACTGTTAAGTGGGAAACAGGTTTTAAGACATAATTTTCCTGGAAAAAATTGCTTTCTTTTATGGATTATTTTTTACAACTCTGTAATAAGCAATTCAAAAAAGGACTTTCCAACTGCATCTGAAAAAACCTTATATGCCCCTTTAACACAACTCCATTGACTTTTCATTTGTAGCTTGCCTCTTCATGCTAATTATCATGTGCCCTTTAATTATGGGAACAAATTCTTGCAGGGGATGCAATTAAAGATGTAAAAGATATTTCCACCTAGGTTTCCTTTTTCCCTCGTGGAGTTTCTAAGTTTCTGGCATTTGACTTTTAAGAAAGCTTTTAAGTCTGACTCTGTGGCATCATAATTTACAGAGCAGGAGTCTCTCTCATACCCCAAATAGCAGCTGATGAATTTCAAAGGCTTCTTTCTGAATAAACATCTAAAACTGGATGGTATTGAGCTCACACAGCCTCCTTGTCTCTGGAAAGCAGACACAAATTGTGCCACTGTCTGTCCAGCAGCTGAATCTCAGGCTGCTGATTTCAGACAGGTGAGAATTCATGTAAGGAATTTCGATATTTCTGTTTCATAAAACTTAGATGTGTGCAGAATCAGAGAACACAGAACACCTCTTGGTGTTACCTTGGCTTTTACCTAACAACTGAAGCCCCTGAAAGGCTTGCTTTTGGTTAGGAGCAGTAGTCAGATATAGATGCTGATTGCTTTTTATTTAGCCCACTCAACTAAAAGCAAGCCCCAATATTCTGTACTAAGCTTTTTCTCTGCTTGAAGACTAGTAGATGACATTTCTGTTTAGTGCATACACAATATAAAGAAGTGCAGTGATGAAAAGGAACAAAACAAAACTCAGAACTGCAGTGTTCTTTGAAAAAACTCTGTCCTTATAATTTTAAACTAAGCTTTAAGAAGGAATACATTAAGGGTTGAGGAGGAATGATAGACCATAAATTATTCTGAAGTTTGAGGGGAGGAAAACAGCATCATTGCCTGGACAGAGTTTGAAATAAATGAAAAGGGAGCTTTCTGGATCCATGTACAAAGCCCTGTGCAGATGCTGAGTTCTGCATCCTGCCCCCTGCTTGGCTGTGTGGGAACACAGGCACTGAATTAGTGCTGTCACAACGTCCTTGCCAGGATCTCACCAGCTACACGAGAGAGATTTTCTTTTCTTTTTTTTTGCTTCCCTCTGCCATCTGTGGACATTAAATCTCAAACACCTTGGGCTTCTTTGGGAGCCCAACGAACACATTGGGTGTGCAGGATGCCTTTGCCTTGCAGTGTGCAGTGCCCGACATTTGATGGCACACTTGGTGGGAGGATGCAAGAGAAAAAGCTGCTTGGTACTCAGTTGCTACCTGGGGTTAAACCACAACAATAGTGGACTCTTCTCTTTATAAAGAAACTGAGATACCAGAAGTGTTTTCAGATCATCTGCTGGAAAGATGCTTTTTGGAGATGGGTTTCCATCCTCTTTGCACAGGACTCAGTAAAATGTTCCCCAACACCCTCACTGGAACAACTGGATGTTTGACAGAGAGAAGTGATTCTTAGAAGGAAAAAAAAATAAACATCCTAATGAATGTTGAATGATCCAACACTGTGGTGAGTTTAGCAAAAAGTCATACAATCACTGTGTGAAAAACAATCCAGAATAATGGTGTTTGTGATATCACTTGTCCAATAGCATGGGGAATTACTCAAAGAGAGTCAGACTTTCCCTGGAAACTAAGTTTGATTCCACTTAAGGTTTGCATCTTTAATTGCTACCTCAGGGGTAAATGTTGCCCTGACTTGGGAGAGAACTGCAGGCACCAAAAGCAGATCGGAACAGAAATTTCAAGCACTAGAGGATTTCTTTTTTCCTTTTTTTCAGAATGGACCTCTCATTTTGAATCTGATTATCTTTCTGAGGGTAAAAAAGGAAAAAAAAAAAAAAACACATTAATTTGTGGTGATTTTCATAAAGTAATGTTTAACAAAAAAAGGCTAAAAATTAGGGGAGAAGAGGGGAGGTTTTTGAAATGTTTCAAGGAAGACCATTTTTCAAACAAGACTGAATAGGAAGAGAAACAACACGGAGGCAGGAAGAGATAAGGACAAAAGCTCCGGTCTGTTCAATTTCTGTGCGAGGCTGTAATTATTCTGTTGTACGTGGGAAGAACAATGGGACACGGAGTAACCACAGAGATAAATCCTGCAGCTTTCCTCTGTGCAGGGAGAAGCTGCTGCAGCCAGGCTGGGCTGCAGGGGAGCACATTCGCAGGGTGCACAAGTCTATCCCCCCAGTTTTCCTAGAACCTATCACCAAGGGGTGAAGCAGAAGTTGCTCCCTGCTGGAACTTCCCTGAGGAAGGCTGTTCAGGGCTTGCAGTCCAGGTGGGGAGCTCGAGGCCAGGAGGAGATGTGCTGCAGCACAGGTGCTCTCCTCAGAGCCCAGGGGCTGAGGATGGAGGTGGGCTCTAACCCATCATTCCCATTTCCATGTGATCTCTGACATTCTAAAAGGAAATTACTTCTGGGCTCACCAAGAGAGAACTCAAATTCAAATCACACAGAGATGAGTTCATCCATCAAGGGCATACAGATCTGAAATATTTCCTTCCTTGACCCTGAAAATTAATCTGACTCTGCTCTCTGCTCAGCCTCCTGAAAATACCTTGGTCACACCATGCTATGCACAGAGGCTTCATGCAAGACAAGGATTGAAGCCAGCAACTTCTCTCTAAGTAGCACTTTACCAGGCTTTGCAAATCACTTCCAGAGGATGTTTTCCTGTCTCAATCCCAGGGCTCAGAGCAGCAGTAACAATTAAGTTGCTGCTGTGCTCACCAAGGACTCACTGTGCAGAACACAGTGATCATCACCCTTGGGCTGCTGCTAAACACATTTTGGTTTTTTAACATGTGTGTCCATCCTTCCTGCTGAGCTACAAGTTGAAGGTCCAAAGCACAGCTTGTGTGAAGATGCCAGGAATGGGATTCCTTCCCCATGCACTTCCCCAGGGCTTGGGGAGAGACTGAGCTCAGTGCTGGCTCACTCCCACCTCACCAAGTTATTTGGGGAAGACAGAGGACACTCTCATTGAGGGAATCAAGGGGGTTACTTTTATTCTTTATGTTCTTTATTTTATGATTTAACTTCAGAGTAATGAAAGATGGCTTGGGAAAGTAAATTGTGGCTCACAAAGACATAGGAAAGGAAGCAAACATGCTGTAGGTATCAAAAATCCCTGAATTAATTAGACCAATAAATGCATGGTACAAGCCAGTTTAGACTTAATGAAATGGGAAATCAGAAAGAAAAACCAACCAAACAAAAAATCAAAGTTGATTGAATTCAATGCATTCCCCTCATCAAATTTTTTTTTGAAAAAATATTGACAGAAAACCATTTAAATAGAAATAGATAGAAAATTACCATCTTGAGCAGTTCTGAAAAAGTGTACAAGTTATGCAAATTCTGGTTAATTCATTGCTTTAAAATACCTTTCTAAACTGCAAAAAGTGATTCAGATTCATTCCAGTGTAACCTTTACTGCTAGGGTTCATCTAGAAATACATGCTTTAGTGTTTCCAGTTAAATGAAAACCTGTATGGGGGAAATTTGGGAGGTGAAGGAGGAGTTTTTGTAAATAATTCTGGGGTAAACACTGGTAGGTGTTACAGCTCTCCCATGTGTTTTATATGCTATTTTCTGGATCAGAAGCAACAGTCAAAAAAAACATTAGCACAGTAGATTTTAATTATATCTGAAAAAATATAATTCTTCTCCTTTTGTAAGCAGCATATTGGGTTCCTTTCCACCATTTAATTTTATCTAAGAAGACAGCATAAAACAGAAGCACCGTATTTTCAGATGTCTACACACACATATCAACATTTCAAAAATTCTTTTGATTTCTGATCAAGTGGATAGATTTTTTTTTTCAAATAGCACTGTTCCAATAACAATGTTTTGGTTTTTGTTTTTTTGTTTTTTTTTTTTTATTTAAGCAGTGTTTCTAAAAGGCTCAATTGTGCTTTCACAGCAGGAATGAACAAAGATGATCTCTACAAGTTGAAGGGAACATGTCAAGTTTCAGGCTGAGGATGTAACCTTTCTCGTTTCTCCTCTCTCCCCACTGAGAGGAAGTCCCACCCTACAAAGCGTGGTGAAGTGTGTTTAACCCTGGTAAACAGAGGATGCAGGGGAGTAAAACACAAATGGGGGGTGGGCCTGTGGCTTCTGGAGTCATGAAAAGCTAATGACAGCCTGTGATTGATTTCTGGGGTCCTTTTACCACAGGGGACAGCAATTGCAGCTCACATCGCACCTGTGCTCATGACAACAATGGTAATAAATAGTATTTATTTTACATACCCTGGCACCACTAGATAATGGTTGGCTGTTCAATTGCACAGCCACATTAAGCAAATGCTTTAGCATGAAGTACACAACAAAACCACCCAGGGGTGATTTTGCAATGCAATGCAATGAACCTGGTAAATTCATAACCTGAAGCTGTTTGAAAGCTGACATGGTTGAAACAGCACATTTTTTTTACTAGAAGGTTGAATTTACTTTCAGTTTGGGAAAGGGGGCATTTGTGGGCTTTTTCCCCAAAAAAATTTCTCAAAAGTAGGAAGGCAGGAAATGACCAGTGAAGCTGTCAAGCCCTGTTGCAGCACCTTTATTGATCACCCTGCTGCACACACGTTGTTTTGATTCTGCCAGTGATGGGTGTACAGTGTTACTCACTCCCCTACAAGTTCCTGAAAGGACTGTGGGGCTTGATGGGCCAAATCAACAGTTCCTGCTGGTTTCAGTGGCACTGGCCCAGCCTCTCCAGTGTCTCCACAAGCAGTGGAGTTCAAAGCTTACCTTCAATTCCACTGGCAAAGCTCCCAGAGCATTTCCCATTCCCGTCCACCTCAGCTTCACGCACCAACATCGCAGCAGGAGTTGTCTCTGTTGCTTTTTGAGTTTTAGCAACAAATCATAAGCTGCTGTAGGTATGACTATTAGTGCATGAATAGAATGGAAACATTTGATTTTGTCATTAATCACCCTGTTTATATGTTGATGTAGGGGAACGAAACAACATACTTATTGCTCAGTAATAAGCATCACTGAATCATAATGTTACTGATACCTAATGTTTAATTTGCTCCTTTCAAAGGCTGTTTGTTTAAGGCTTTGTGCATCAATGACTGTTTATGCTTAAGGATATGAGAGTGACAAATTATGGCAGAATGAGTGCTAGAAATCCACTGGGATAATAATGAATGATCTATTACTACGTGGTTGTGAGGAATTTGTTGAATTCTTCAACTACTCCGAGGCATGCACCATGATGTAGATCTCAATTTACATTCACCTAAGTACAATGACTATTAAATTTTCCTGTGCAGAATCTCCCTCTCTTTCCTTTTCAGGATGTAAATGAATGTGTGCTCCTCTCTGAGTAGATGTTCTTACCTAAAATAGTTTCCACAGTAGTGACCAAGCTGAGCTACAAGTTAATGTACAAGCTACTATTCTTAACAATCCAGATCTTTCTCTGAATTTAAAAGCAATTTTGCTTAATAAATTACATGAAAGATAACATTTTTACAGTGTAACATATCACAAAAGTAGATTTAATGCAGTGCTCAAGAAAGTTACAGCATTGGCTATACAGGTCTGAGCACTGGAGCACAGGAGTTTGATGAGGCAGAGAATACTCAGTTCTAACAAGGTCTGCCTGGATGTGGTTTTTGCAGCTGGGAAGCAGGAAGAGTGACAAAACATCATAGAATAGGTTACATTGGAAGAGGCCTCTAAAGCTCAGCAGCTGCTGATAGATTACAGGCCAGGATCTGCTGCATCAGGATGTCAGAGGGTGCTGTGTCCTAACAGCAGGGAAACCCTTAAGATGGTCAAGGACGCGTAATCAGAAGATATGAAATACCCATATTGTGCTAAATAAATTAATTGTGATGGGAATTATTACAGCAAATAGCAAATTAATTAATAACAGAGATGCCTGAAATGCAGCAAAGTGTTACTGATCTAGAGAGCCTTTCACTGGAGGGAGCCGTTAATGGAAAAGCCATGTAATGGTAGAAAGAACTTAGTTACAGTCTACAGACATGGCTGGTCTCTGATGACAATAATAAGATTAAGTGTCAGAATTCTACAATTAAGATTGATCTTATTTTCCCCCCCAACAGAAAGAAGGTGGAAAAGTGTTGTTTCTCATCACTTTTCCAGGCTAGTCCATTACACCAAGAGGAAACCAAGCTTGCATGTCAAGGGGAAGGGTCAGCTCTTTTCTGTGCTTGAGCCAGCAAGCAGGAGCAGCAGCAAGCAGCAGTGGCAGTGCCCTCACCACGCCTGACTCATGCAGTAATGAATGTGGTGTGTCACTTTTGGGGACTGCACAGTTGACAACCCTGCCTGCAGCTCTGGCTGCTCCTCCAAGCACAGCGAAGGTCACAGGCAGAGACTTCCCGATTCCAGGGTACCGTTGTGCAGAAAGCTCCCCTCCAGCAGTATATGCATTTCACACCTAGCTGCTCCTTTTGTCAAGCTGTCATATTTAATTAAAATGCTGACAGCCTTTAAGGATCTCTACAATGTGCAAAAAATACATAAGATCAACACTTCACACTTCTACCAGCGACTATTCTTTTTCACCAGAAATTTAATTTGCTACCTCAAGAACTAGAGGTTTTTAAATTATTTTTTCCTTTTGCTGTTCTTCATGAAAGGCAGAGGAAGAGCCTTCTAATTGGTGCCTTGAACTCGTTTGCACTGGTATGCTCTCAGCCAGGACATTCTCCACCCAAAGAAGCTCTCCTGCTGTGCAGAGCTTGGGGCGCTGAGAATTCTCAGTGTGTACTCCCTCTCCAGTTCCCTGATCAGAGAAGGATTCTTTTTTAAACCCACAAGTTCTTTATTTGGTATTAAATCCATAGGTGGTTAAGGCATCTGACTCCTTTTGAGATCTCCAAAAGCCTGAACACCACTTCCATTGTATTAATTCAAGTGCTCAGTTTTCTGACATTGTTCTTTGAGCTGAGCCATGAGGTGATGACTTCACCACTGTGTGTAATCACAGACAAACCCTTTCACATATCTTTCCTCCAGGCACCATAAAACCTCAAATTTATAAGATATTATGTGACATCATATAGCAACTAATTATCATCTCTTTTTTTTTTTTTTTCTTTACATACAGCAATAAGATGCTATTGTAATTACAAATAATTCACTAGAGCTAGAATTTCTCTCTGCTTCCAAGGAGTTCTATGAGATATCAATCTCTACCAGCACAGGGCTATCAGCACTATAATTCTATGTGTGTCCCTGTATTAACTCATGCTTTGTTTTGGACATTCATGCATAGCTGTGGGGACTAATGACACCTTGTGATGTTGGGTCTCAGTTGCACCCGATGCTCTCTCTCAGTGATTGCTATTACAGTGCTCCTCTGTGGTCCTCAGTGACCATGCAGATGGACAGACAGACATACAAGGCAGGCTGAGAGGAGGAAAGCTCTCCCCAGCGTGCCTGGTGTAACACAAGAAACCAGAGACAGCCCCTGAAACTGGTCTGATCCTGTGAGCTCCAGTAACTACAAGTCCATCTACCCTCTGATTTCTGCATCTTCTCATCCATCTGCAAACCTGTTCAAGTTTAGCTTGCTCAGGCCATCAGCTCATCTGCTCAGGGTAAACTTACCTCCAAAATTATGACAGAAAGCCTCTAAACAATTCAGGCAGAAAGCACTGATGACACAGGATTATTCAGTCCCAGCATCCCCCTCCGTGAGGAAGTCAGTAGGAAATCTCTCACCACGCTGTGTTCCCACTTACAGAAGAATAAACATTACTACATCAACAGCCTTCCCCACACAATTTGGGAGCCCCTGTGGAGCAGGTCAGTGCCCAGGCTGTAGGAGGAGGTGGGGTGGGGCAGGTGGGCCCCCTTCTCCCACTGATCACCTTCCATTCCTTCAGCATAGACAAGCAGCACCTATGCCCAGCCCCAGCTCCTTTGTTCCAGTGGAAATCAAGTCCAAATAATTTCTAAAGCTGTTCAAGGGAGACACCTAAAAATGGCCAACATACTCAAAAATAGGATCTTGCACCAATTCACCTCTATAAAATATTCTCAAGGGAGCATTATGGTAGAAAATGGATTTTGCTTTGCAGATACAATGATTCATAGCATGATTATCTGTGCATTCATCCAGTCACAGCAGAAGAACAATGTCATATTACACATCTGACCAAACACAACTAATCAGTATAGATTGAATAAAAATTGATACTCAGAGAGGGGTTTTGTAGTTCTTTTCCTTTCTTCTTCAAACTCAATCTGTAGAGTTACATCAAAGCAGTATAAGACACTGACCTGGTAAAGAAAATTATGATTTTCTAATGAAGTCTAAAGTAGAAAATCTGTATAAATTACTCAGGTGTAAGAACTACTTATTCTATAAATACATCAAATATCTACATATATTTCTATAGAGTGAGACAGTAAAAACTGGCTAAAAGGTCTAAAACTCAGAAGAACATACTCCAAAAACTATATCTATTAATTTAGAATATAAAATATTATTCAAAAACTTAAATTGAATGGAAATTCTTTAGCATACATGACGATTGTTTAAAACTACAATTGCTGATTTTAATGGCCATGATTTTGTGGAGATGCATGGGTAAAACTTGGTACAAATACATTCACATTCATGAAAGACAAGTTAGCAGGAGGTCATTTAAAAGGTCTATGTGGGACCTGAATGAACAAGCTTAAAAAGGGGAAAAACGATGAAGGGGACAAAGGAATGTTCTTCAGTCCAGTCTGCTTGGAAATACTTCCCTATGCAAAATGTTCCAGAGGGCTTGTGCCTGCACAGTTTTGGCTCCTGATGTTCCCAGATGCACTTAGAGTCATGAGAATGTGGGGTACGGCACCCAGCCACAGGCCAGCTTAAAGCTGGCTGAGGAGGCACACCCAGAGGCACCCTTGCAGCCTCTGCTCAGACACAGCAGGACACGCTGCATTCCTAAAACACAGAATTCCATTCAGCTCTGCAAAGGCCCAGATTCAACTCTCACTAATGGATTAAACTGATGGTGTCATAGCTGAAGTTCTACATATGTTAGGAATTAGGAAACACCAGGCTGGCAAGCCCTTTGGTGGCTTGTCAAGCTCCAGGATGCTTGGAGCACAGGCACTGAGACAGGCAGGTGTTCCAGATGGTACCTGGGCACCCTCCTCACAGCTGCTCAGTGAGCCCATGCACAGAGACTGCTCCCTGCTGGGGACCTGCAGGCTCACATCCTGACACCTAGGCACAGGCTCAGTGACGTGCTTTGTTTCCTAGAAAGGACATTTTTTTTCCACACCTCCTGTTTTAGACAGCTTCAGAGCTGGTGCCTGTTCTCAGCTGATTAGAGCTGGAAAGCCTGGCTGCACCTCCTGCCAGCTGCAGGGTGGAGGAGCCTAGTGTCCTGTGTTGTGCTTGTCACATCTGCTTCCTCATTTACCCAGGAGTGGACAGGTAACGAAGAGCAGGCTGTTCTCACTCCTCACAGATTTCTGTCTGGCATCACAGGACTTTGCTGCCTGGCAGAGGGCCTGGCATTGCTGTGAGTCAGCTGGCAAGTGGCACTGACCCACAGCGTCCCTGCTCCCAGGGGCTGCACATCACCCTCCCCACACCTGCCAGCTGGGCTGCCAAGCCCCCAGCCAGAGATGTCCAACCCTTCCTGTTCCAAGCAGAAACCTTGGCAGTGACAGCTCTGCCTGTAGCATCATTTCCTCAACGTGGGCTGGTCACAGGGATACTGCTCCAGAAAATGCCCTAAAAGTCTCATGGGAATCTCTTTGGCCTGTACCCCTGCATGGGGGCTGCTGGCCAAAAATAATTAAAACAAAGAATGTTCAAGATCTTGGAAAGGGGAGGAAAGGAGACCTCCAAGTTATTTTATACACTGTCAGAAATTGGATTTCTGGATGACTCCATTGTTTTCTCAGGTGTTTCTTTTCATTTGTTTTGGGTCTTTTTGATTATTAAAGAGTGTGATAACATAGTCAAGAACCTCATAAAACACAGAACTATATTTTGGCATGATTTTAGCATGTACTCTTAATTATGATTACAGAAAAATACACATCAAAAAGAACAACTTTCATGAATCTGCCCTTCTTTGTTTTCCTCTTTTCCCTTGAATATACTAATGTCTGTTCTCAGAATTATTCAAAGTCATTGAGAATCCCAGTGATGTGACAGAAGAAATTGAAAGCTATTCCCACCCAGCACGTGTCAGGTCATTGTCAGCTACCTGGTCTTCAGCTGAGCACGTGTTACTCCAATTTCCCTGTCAAGCCTGCTTTTTTATCTGTACATCTCAGCTAAAGCCTCTCTTTCCCCTTCTCTCCCACACTGTAGTTCCATCATAAATCTCAGCGTACAATGAAGTGTCACTGTGTTTATCCAGAACGAGTAAAGCAGGAATATATCACAGCATGCAGAACAGGCTCTTAACTCCTCACTTGTTTATTAAACTGCTTGAAATGCATAGGGAGAACACGTCAATACTGCTAAGGTTAATGACATTGATTCATAGCAAGAGGGAACCAGCGTTTACAGTCAAATGATCCTTAGTAATTGTTGTAATAAAGTCTGCAGATGAGCTCTCATGGTACATGGTTATGTACAGCATCTCCCTCAGCTCTGAGGAGGGCTATCACTCGGGTCCTCCTAGAGAATGGCAGGGGCTGGAGGGAATAGAGGAGATGTCCAGCATTTTCACCAGCCTGAGCCATCCTCTCTCCTCTGATACCAGGCAGGGGAAAACTCACTACTCTTCCCAGCAACCCTCTGATAAAGAGATTAGTTCTTGTACCTCCCACACTACAAGAGATGAAGCTGAACACCAGTGCATCCTCCATTTTCTGTGTGGTTTATAATAGAGATATATGGTGAGGCAAAGAAAGGTTGGCTCCACAGAAACAACCATTCTTTAGAACAGATTCGTGTCATCAAGCAGCATGTGGGAATTAACAGCACTGGCTGTCACTGTTCGGATAATAATGCTGTCCCTTTCTGTAAATGAATATTCTAGCTATGTAGTTTATGTCAAAAGGATGAGACTTGCTGGAGAAATGATTTTTAACCTTCAGCTTCAAATTCAATGCAGACAAAATTATCACAATTCCCACCAGTGAATGAATGAAATCACAGGAGTTGTGTGAGGACAGGTCAGGTACAGGTGAAAGAAGCAGAAGCAGCTTCTTATCTGATGGTTTAAAGTCAACAGGAGACTACATTCAACAGGGGGACTGTTTTAAAATAACAACATCTAAAAATTGGAGCTTTTAGTGTCCCTAGCTTTCCTCTGCAGAAATACTCATGGAATCACATGCTGCTTCTACCACAAACTAAGCACACCACCTGAACTCTTCCTGTCAAAGATCATTGCCTTATTTTAGCTGAAATAACAGCTCTGAGTCAGAGATGAGATGAGATTCAAATCTCCTTTGCAGATTCCTTTAAGCTCTGGACTATTAAGTGAAAGGAGAGCAGCTCAGGGCTGCTCTGTGTGACGAGAGCCTGCTGTGCTGGCCTGTCCCAGAAAATGCCACGTTCACTGCTGAGACAGCTCTGCCATGGCATACAAGGGTGCAGCTCAGTACTCGGGTAATTGTGTGTGTGATGAAACAAAGATTGAGGCACTTGCTTTTCTGCCAGCAAACTTCCTAAGTGCCTGTAGAGCAGATGTGTTTCCAACGTGAGGCATGGGAGAGCATCGTGCTGCCAGCAAGTGTGTGCCAGCCTCAGTGAAGGGGCTCACTGCCACAGCAAATGGCAGTAACTTTGGGTGGGGAAAAAATTCTCCAGCTCTGACTGCTCTTTGTCTCCTGAAAATCCTGTGGTTTGCTAGGGGTTTTTTTTGTACTTCCCAGTCCATCTCCAGATGAGAGTGGCAGTGGTAATACGAGGCTGCAGCGTACCCTCTCTGTTGGTTACAGCCACACGTTTAGGCAAGGTTGACTTTTCATTTAGTTGGCCTTACTACTTCAACATCAGCTATCCCAGAGTCACTTTATATAAATAATATCCATCTTTTAAATTTTGAAAGTTATATTTTTCAACTGTTTCCACACAGACTGCATAGAAAATATCATAATTTTGCATAGGACACATGGAGCATTATCATGACCCTCATTGACATCAAGTCAGATGCACTGTTCTCCTCAGAAACAGAATCTCCGTCAGAATATGTATTTGGAAGAGAGCAGTGTCACCCTGATCTGCTCAAAGCCCTAGAAGAAACAGTGAACCTGGGATTAAAAAAAGCCTTAGTCTCATTTTAGGCTTTAAAATGGGATTTTTTTAATAGGCATCCTCTCTGCCTCTGAAAACATGAGGAACATCCTTCCTGTGCATTCCACCATGAGCCACTCTGGTTGTGAAGAACAAGCAGGAATTGCTGCTTAATTTCAAGGACAGAAAAGGGAATGGGATTTGGACTTCATTTAACCTGCATCCACACACTGTGCTAAAAGAAGATTTGAGCTCTGGCTGAAAGGGAATAATTAGCAGTAATTAATTTCTGCTGCAGATCATTAGCAATTTACAACTCCTACGAGCAATGAAAGGAAAACCATGGTTCATCAAACTCCTAAAATTAGCCCTAACCAAGTCTCTAACACCAAGGATGGCAGCTCTTCCTAAAGGGCTGGAAGGCACAAGAGCCCTCCTGTCCAGCAGCTGCTGGCTGGCTGCAGTCCAGCACACGGAGAGGGCTGTGCTTGGATTCCAGAACACTCCTGACACTGGCAGCTGGGAGTCAGGGAGGCTTGGAGGCCTTCAGATGCTCAGTTTTCAACAACTGTAACTTTAAACAACTTTAATTGCATTCCTGGTGGTTCCCCTTTTTTTCATTAACAATTTTTCAAAGTTAGAAACCAACTCACTACTCCAATGGATTATGTTAAAGCCCTCCAGATTTAGAGCTTTATTTGGGAAAATTAGCTGAAACAAGAGTTTCTGTTCAGCAGGTCTGCAGGAGATATGACCTCATCTATTTTCTACTTGGTTTAAGGGACTTGAGAGTTTTCTTTCAGACCATAGGAATGTGATAATTGATACAATTTATTTCCCTGCATATTCTAACTTCTCTTGGCAGATACCTCAATTGCAATAATAATTTCCTTCATATGTTTCTTGGGGAAAAGCCCAAAGTAAAAAGATAACTACTGTATAGGCATGAAATAGGTTGTATTATTTGAAATTAGGGACTGCCAGGATGCTAGAAACTTCAGCAGAGGGCTTTACTGCAACTCCCATTTTGCATCATGCCAAGATTTTCTCCAATTAGGAATTCATTAACTGAAACCTGGAGCACATCTTTAACAGCCTTGCCCTGACAACAAAATAAACAGTCTGCATCTGAAATCCCTTGAAGAAAACTTTTAAGCCAGAAGTTCACTTGCCTGTTCCCACAGAAGCATGCACATCTCCACCTGAGTCATACCTGGAATTTATTACTCATACTGATTTCACTGAAACTCTTACTGAGGATCTAATAAAATGCACAGGCATTGTTTAATCAGCTCAGCTATGAGCAAGACACTGACTTGTGATGTACAAAACAGACTGAGATCCAAGTTTTCTACAGTGCTGGCTGTCTCCAGTCTTCATTAGAGATGTTGCTCTGATTAGGCTGAAACCCAGGGCTTTAGGCTTTCCTGTGGCTGCTGGAAGTAGGTAGGAAAAGCATTATTTGTCTTTAACTAAAATCCTCAGGTAAGCAGAGCTTCCCATCTCTGTCCTGTGCAGCCTTCTAGACCAGCCATGACCCAAGAGGAGCAGGGATGCCACAGCTCGAAGCCTGCTGGAAGCAGAGAACAATGCCCTGAATGGGGTGAAACGCACAGGACAGGGACTCCCCTGCTTCCCTGCAGCCCTCACCACAACAGGGTGCTCTCCTGAAGCCAGGATCAACAATGCATTTGAAGATAATTAGCAAAAACGACAGCAGATCTCAAAACAAAATTTTCCGTATAACCAGCTGTTACCTTTGCAAACTCATTCAGGATAGTGTATGTACTATGCATATATCTCAAGAGTTTGAAAGACTGCTAAATGAAGAAATGTAATCTATTTCTGCAGGGCTCAGGTTTTAGCTTCAGGTAGGACATATTCATGAGTATAGATCTCCACCCAGGAAAGATAACTTGAACTTTTAGCTTGAATTTTAATAACTGAAATGCCAGAAAGCACATTTTAGATTCTAGACTTGCAGATTAAAACACTGTAATCTCTTTACTCCAGCTACTGGACTGTTTTATTGCTACTTAGGTATATATTTACAGATACTCAGTATCAATACTTATGTGGACTGTTAAAATAACTGATTGTTTATGGATATGGTCTGCAATCTGAGGTATTTTTGGCTGACTTCCCAGTCTCCTGTATGAAATTCTTTGAGACCCATGGAAGAAAAATAATTATTCTATTTCAGGTTTCCCATCTGAAACAAGAGAAAGTAATGGAGATAATGCCTCTTTAGACATTCTTCGCCTTAGAGAATTACATATAATAAGAGTAACCTCTTTGAGAATGAAGCCCTTCATACAGTCTAAGTTTGTGCAGAACTAGCAGCCTTGGGGGATCAAGGATAATATTACAATATAAATGATAATTAATTTATATTTTACTGGGAAATTTTTACTATAAATATATCCAGAGCAGAGTCAATGGAAGATCATGCTAAGAATCCCCAAACCAGATGCAGATCAGCTAATGTAAGTAGAAGTACATGCATTTCTAAATACAAGAAAGCAGCACATCTGCATTGCCTATGGTTTGGATTAGTCGACACCGACCTGCATCTCCAGAACATCAAGCTCTGTGTGCAGAGCTCCCTGCAGTGGGAATGGGGCTTGTGCAGGACAGGGCTCCCAGCTCTCTGGGATCCCACAGCCTCGCCCCCAGCCACCAGTGCCAGCAGCCCTGCTCCCTGCTCTGCTAACATGGCCTGAAATCACATGTTCCACCTGCATCTGCACAGGCCACAGGTTCCCAAAAGTGGTTTGAGAATCACAGAATCAGCTGAGGTGGCAGGAACCCACAGGGATCATGGAGTCCAACTGCTGGCCCTACACGGAACAACCCCAAGAGTCACACCAAGGGAATTTGTCCAAAAGCTTCTTGAACTCAGCCAGCCTTGGGGCTGTGATCACTGCCCTGGGGAGCTGTTCCAGTGCCCAAACACCCTCTGGATAAAGAACGTTTTTCTAATACCCACCCTCAGCCTGCCCTGTCCCACCTTCAGGCCATTCCCTCAGCTCCTGCCCTGTCCCCATGAGCAGAGCTCAGTGCCTGCCCCTCCACTTGCCCTCAGGAGGAAGCTGTGACTGCAGGGAGGTCTCCCCTCAGCCTCCTCCTCTCCAGGCTGAACAGACCAAGGGACCTCAGCTGCTCCTCACACAGCTTCACCTCCAGACCCTGCACCACCCCCATGGCCTCCTTTGGACACTCCATAACAGCTTTATATCCTTCTCAAATTGTGGCAGCCAAAACTGCCCCCAGCCCTCGAGGTGAGGCTGCTCCAGTGCAGAGCAGACCAGGACAAACCCTCCCTTGCCCAGCTGGACATGCTGTGCCTGATGCACCTCAGGACACGTTGCACTAAAATTCTGCTTTTAAGTCCAGTCCTTTGGCAAGAGCAGTTCTGACCTACCCATTGTGTCAGCTTCTCTCATTTGGGGAGATTTTTATTCCTTTCTCCTTTCACCTGGCTCTCCAGCTGATCTCTTCCCCATACCCTCCCTAAGAGCTAGAGAAAGGAGGCTGAGCCCACAGTGGTGTCCGAGGATTTTCCATGGGCTGTGAGAACACAAGGCCACATCTGTGATCACATCTAAACAGCCTTTGGAGCGTGCTCCATGCTTTCAGCGGCAGATACGCTTTACAATCTTTTCTTTTTCTTTCTCTCTAGGGGAAATAAAAGACTGAAGGATACTTAGAAGGACAGGAGCTCCTGGGTACCCCCAATCAGCTGCAAGGCAGGGAGCACAGGCTTACTGACACCGTGCAAAATGCTTAGAAAACCAACATGAATGTGACTGCTGTGGGAGAAGTCAGCAGCCCTGTGCCACCCCAGCCTCTGCTGCTCAGCGCCAGCCGTGGCACCTGCAGCGCTCAGCCAGGACACACACACTGCCTGCCAACGGCCCTGACCTCTGCTGAGCTTTTTGGGATGTGTTTCCACATGCACTACACAGCCTCAGGCACGGTAGTGCTCTCCTTTCAGCATTTTCCATGGAGAATTTCTTTTTCCATTTTCACGAGTACTTATTGCTATTATATTGGTTCCTAGAGCAACAAAAGTAATTTGGCAGAGTCTGTAGGCATCTACAAAATCTGAAACCAACTCTACCACAGTGAAAGAAAATAATCTTGGAATCCATGACAAATTTATCATTGCAAAAAATAAAACATTATATAGTACTAAATTTTTTCTATTGTATTATTCTTTTACTTCATATATTTTGAAATGTTATTGAAAAAGATTTCTAATTTAAGGTCATATAAACAATCTAAGTCAATACATTCTTTCAAATGCTGAGACTGGAGTTTTGAATCTTTCAAAAATAGAAAAACAAGATTACTGATGCCAGAAAGTACTAGCAAAACATTATATTGTTGTCAAGGTTGCATATTTTGTGGAAAAGTTTCATGTAAAAAGCTTTACTCAGCCCTCTGCTTCCATGAATTTTCCCTTTACAGTCTGTTAGATGTATATCCTTCATGTTACCCTCCCACAGAAAGTGTCTCTTAATGGGTCACTGCTACAGCTGAGAAAGACAAAATTAGATCTGTCTCAAAATTAAATATTTAATTCTTTTTGTTTACCTCCATCAGCCTTATGTAAGCATTTCCATTCTGCATCTACAAACTCTTTTGAGTCCCTTTTCCTGACCTGTATCCATTTCACTCTCCTACGGCAAGGATACTGTCTTTTCTCAAATATTACCTCTGCTAACACATCCTAAAGAAACTATTTGAACAGTGTCTAGCTTGTATAGAAATAAGAAATTACGAGCTAAGTCTCCAAGGAGGGCCTGGAGCCACAGAGCCCATGGCAGAGGCTGTTGGGGAAGATGTGCTCCTGGAGGGGAATAGAAGCAATGAAGTTCACTTGGATCACCACCCTCATTTTTGCTATATCCTTTCTTTGGCCTCACCAGTAGCTAAAACACCACCTCTTGTGCTACCTCACCTGGCAGCTGAGCTCAGGCCACCAGAGGCTCATTGGTGTTTTTAAGGTTAATGATGCACTGGCTCATGTGACTTTTGAAGTCGCATAATTTGTCTCAATTGTCTTATGAAACAACATGAGCCAAAAGTGATTTTAGAGTTTTGAAATCAGATTCTTTATAATAATTGTTTGATGAACAACATGAAACAAAATCGATTTTCCAGTGTCAGAGACTGATTTATTTAGCAGTGCATAAGTCACCACCCAGTGCTGTAGCCTGCAGTTAACTGGCACTTTTGAATGTCCTTTCCAAACCCTTCTTGCATCCACTTGAATATGATTACAAGTGCTACGTATAAATCAATTCGCTTAATTATGATTAAAGGTTTCGAAAGAAACCCTTCTGAAGTGACTAAATCCCTCTAAGTGGGAGGAGAAAGACGAGCAGAAGAAAGAGTTAAAGTAGCAGCAAAAAAGTTCACATCAGGGCAGCTACTGCTCTGTAATTAATTGGGGGAATCAAGGACTTCCTGATGGAGCCTGACAAAGCAGATGTTTTCTCCATTCACATCTGCTTTTGCACAACTTGATTTTCAGAGCAGGACCCTTGGCCTGGAGACACAGGGCACATTTTGGATCCCCATCTAAGCCCCGTGGCACTCATAAATTTTCTTGCCATTAATTACAAAGGTTGTCAACATGGAACAGCTTCTTCTGTGCAACATGTTGGAAACAGATACAGACTGACACTGGATCAAACCTCTTTTCTGTCCAAGCCAATGCAACTTAAGAGACAATCTTCATTATAGCAAAAGTGTTAAAAGAACTAATTTAAACGGCTGCTACTCTGCTTTTTCATACTGGTTTAAATTAAGTGACTTTTATCAAGTTGTATCAGATTTGCAACGCGCTAATTATTAGTAACAAGTAATTAGTAATATCATAACGTTTTGGTAAGTCCTAAATAACCCCTTTGTTTTCTGCATATACTAATTTTAAAATTCTGATTTAAATATATAAATAACACCAGAAAGCAATCAAGATTTCTTCACTGCATGCTTCTCACAGGATAATTTTCTCATGCATATGCATCAAGACCAAAAGATGTGTTCTGCATACTGACAGTAGTTACACAGCTCAGTGTTCTTGGAGGCTGTGATAGGTCAACATTTCTTCATATTGAAATACCGAGTGATTTTTTTTTTTTTTTAAATAATAAAATATTATTTGCTTTGGTAAGTTCACTTTCCTATCAAAATTACAAACAGCAAAGTAATTCCATGTTAAAAAAATCACTATACTTCATACAAAATGAATGTGTCTTTCCCTCCTTTCTCTTCTTTATCTGCCATTAAATTACATTCACATTTCTAGCACCACACTCCACTAAGTCCCATCACAGGAGAAAAATCATGATGTGTTATTGAATATAGAATCTGAGGATGGCACAGACAAACACAAGGTACTTAAATCTTCTCCCCAGAGGAAACACAGTGGCAATTCAGAATTAATTTTTTTTTCATTTGCTACTAGAATATATCAGGTTTTGATTTTCAGCTGAAAAAATATTTTCAGCTGAAGTTTTTACAGAAAGTTCCACATTTTCCAGTAGTCACTTCTGTCGATGATATAAACACCAGCTGAGAAGTATTTGTAACAGCTGAAGGATATGCACAAAGTTGCAGTGTTTCTGTAAGAGAAAACATGAATTCATAATTCATGGTAAGCAGACTAAAGCCAAGCAAAACCATGTAGGTAAGGAGAAAGGACAGTCCTCTTCACAGATGTGACTGCTAATAAATAAACATGATTTATATCAAACACTGAAAGAACTGGTCTCCTTGCACCACTGAAGTATTCTTAAGTTACTGAGAGTGACAATCAAAGTGATCTTATTTTTCCCAGTATCTTAAAGTTCAACTCAGGGCATTTCTTTCATGAAGTTGTGTTTTAAAAGCGAGTACTCCTTGTCAGCAATGACTTAGTGAGCTAGGCCGGATTTTCAGAAAGAACCAGGTATTCTTTAGTGAATGGGGACATTTAAAAAAAAAAAAAAAAATTAGTACTACCAAGTTTCACTGAACATTAGTGTTTGTGGCTGTGGAAATGTCCTACCCTGTATTTCCTGTCAGCAGATGAACTGCTCACTGCCTGCACTCCCCCAGCACGCAATACATGCTGCCAAAACACAGAACAGCTTCAGCAGACAAACCTGGGCAGGGCTCAGTGCAGAATTTTACAGAGCTGGTCAGTAGGAGAGTTCACCCAGGGGCAGCAGCCCAGATTGCCCCTGACAGAGGAGGGAGAGCTCTCCACGGGGGTCTCTCACTGCACAGATGTCCCTCATTTCATACAGGATCTGACCCTATAATCACAACTTGGGACTTCTCAGAGTAGGAGCTGAAGGAATAGAAAGGACTTTTGTGGGGTTTATAAGTCCTGATAGTCCTCAGGCTCCAGCTACCTAGCCTATAGGGGTGTTTTAGGTGTACTTTGAAGAAAAACTGTATATAATAAGGTAATTTTGCTAAGAGAACCACAATCAGTAACACATTTAAAAGTAGTCCATGGTTCCTTTATTTCTTGGGCTCTGTCATATAGAAAGCTGTTAGAGATGAGACGTTCTCTCCCTGTGGATCTAATCTTTGCATTATTTAGAGAAGTGTTTTGTTGCCAATAAGGAGGCAAAATCAGTGAAAAATAAAGGATGATGTTTCCTTGGAGGTAAACCTGTGTATGATCTCTGCCCAGGATACCAGCAGCAGAAGAGTCCAGAAAAACTCACCTCCCCCATCCTTCATTCCCAGGGAGCTACAAATTACAAAGCTATCATTCAAATTAAATTTTTTTCCAACCATTTATATAAAAAAATAAATATTCAGAGGAGCAAATAAAAAAAAAAACCAAAACAAAAAAACCCAACCCCCCCCCCAAAAAAAAAAAAAAAAAAAAAAAAAACACTAAACTAACAGGACGGCCACTTTGCTGCTGCAAGCAGTACCCTCATTACTGACCTTCAGGGAAGGTGGGGAAGAAAGGCAGGGAGGTGAAAATGAATGACCTTTCTTGCAGACAGCAGAGAGCTGTCACAAGTTATGCAACCCAGGAATTTTTATCCACTCCCCCCCATCTTCCACACAGACATAATTAATTTACAGTCATTTTAACCAGAAAATGACACTTGTACAGTTGGAAGACTGACAATCAACTTCCCAGGCTGGCAGCAGGGTGCAGAAGTCTAAGTGTTGCAGCATTCATGTGGATGCACTGAAAAATATAATTGATGGGACCTCCTACCTTGTTAAGTGCAGTAGCTATAACTCCACACAAGGCATGAGGGATACACACATTTCCTCAGCAGAGAGTATAAAAAGAAAATAAATTAAACAGCCTTTTAAAACACTGCCTTAAGGAGGATTTAACATAATAATTGCATCTCTCTGCTTTTACTCACAGGATGTGGTGGTGTGGACATATACAAACTGTCTGGTGCACAATTTTATCTGCTTCAGATTACAGTAAAATTGGGACATGATGTACATAGTTTCTGCTAGAACCACTGTAAATTACAAAGGTTAATGATAATTCTGTGAGGGAAAAAAAAAAAAAAAAAAAGATTAGGAACAGTAGATGTGCATGCATATTTGTATAATACTTCAAGGAACCACAGGCAACGAGGTCTCTTTTGCTGAAAAATTGTTCGAATAAAATGAGCCCACTTTAACAAGATTGTAAATACCAGACACCATTTTGACACCCAGAATACCCAGAAACAGCCTGAAACTTAGAAACCTCTCCAACTCTCTTCACAAGTGCACTCACGGCTCTATGGACAACACTTAGGAATTGGAACTGCCAGTCTGAAGAGTGGGAGAGCCTAAAATAGGCTTAGGCTTCTGCTTTATTGAGCCAGGCGTTTTTGGGGACCCTCCTGGGTTTTCTGAAGTAGCATTAAAGCATTTTAGTTAACAAATATCCTTAGTGGTTTTGTTAATAATGGTGGGAATAGTCACCACAAGGCTTATGTTTAATCAAAATCTGCAGCCTTGTCAGGTGACCCCTCATAATAACCAGGAATTCTGTGAAATCCTTATGGCTGCACATTTCCATCCCCTTACCCCTCTCCTTTTTATCTCCTCTACAGCCTGGCCGTGCAGCCAGCATTCCAGGATGGTGAGTACCAGGCACACCAAGAGAACAGCCTCGAGGTCAGGTTTTGCTCAATAGCAAATAAGAAGAGGCAGTGCCACTCAGCTCCTCAAGAAAAAATCCTCATCCCTTCACCTAGGCTGAAAAATGTCCTTGATTTACTGGGCAAGGAAGACCTTTTGTACTTTGCAAAAGTACATGTGCAACCAGCCCTCTTTCTGCCAGTTCTGCCAAAGGGTCCTCTCCTCTTTGCACCCTTTCTCAGTTTCATGTATGGAGTCAGCAGTACCAAGGTGCTAAAGGATTAATATTCTCTTTACAAATGCACCTGGTGTGTGATTGTCCTCTCCATGGGAAAGGGAAGAGCCTCTGCCTAAGAAATGTCTAGGAGTGGCAGGCAGGAGAGACACCCACCCTGCTCTAGGTTTGAGAATAATGCACAGGACATGGTTTTTCAAAAAAAGGTCAGAGAACCAAGCTTTAGCTTGATAAATACCTGGTTTAAAGTGGCAGAGAAATGAAATAAATGGTAATCAATTTGTTACTTCCAAGCTCAGGTACTTAAAAAGTTTTCCTGGTTGTAAAATATAAGGTTAGTCAGGAGTTCATTTTATTTCTTGAGGATAGCAAATGTGAGCCTGCCTTCTGGGGTGGGAGCCCTCCTCTTTTGAGGGAGCAGCAGATGCCCTCAGGGCACTTTGTCATGTGATACTGTACCACAGAGCTAAAAATAGGGAATTGTGTCAAACCAAATTTATAAGAGATCATTTTCTCTGCGTGCTGACAGTCAGATTTTGAATTTATTTAGCTGCTGCAACTGCATAGAAGTGTTTTCTCCTAAACACCTTCAGAGGCCATAAAAAAGCCCAGTGTAATACAACTGTAGTGATAGAATTGTCCCACTGCCAGCCACTAGGATTTATAAAAAACCAAAAACACCTAACAAACAAAAAACCCAAAACAACATCCTAAATACAAAACCTAAAGGGAGAATGAGGGCACATCTGCAAGAATATGCAGCAAATGTCACGAGCATCACTTTCTGATCCAAAACTACACATAACCCCAGACATTTCAAAAAGCAATGTCACTTGTATCAGGTCAAAAACAGAACACACTTGCTTTGGTCTTGGTGTTCTTTATCAGCTCCTCTTCAGTTAATCATTTTTCTTTTAATCACATTTATTTTTTAGTCTCTATTTTAATTCTTGCCTTAGAGTATCTACAAAGTGTTTTCTGCTATGCCCCTGTTTATCTCTCCACTCCAAGAGCAGAAGACATGACAGTGTGGTATAAAAGTTTTATTGGCCTGTATTTTGGCTGACCAAATTACTCATGAGCAGTGAACTCATGAATAAGTTATGAAAGTCATTACTACAAGTGCCAATAAAACCTTTTTTATATGGGATTGCCGTATATTCTACATATGCAACTTATTTTACAGGACAGGCAAAACTCTGTATAAGACACTTTTTAGAGAGTCTTAAAAAATTTTATGGGGACCATTTCTTCTATCCTTGCAACTGCAAACCAGGCTTTAATTAAAGTAAGTCATGCTGTACTGTGCTCAGAGGTACAGAAAATTTAAAACATATCTCCAAGTTACTGCTGTCAGCTTTTACTTTCTCAGAACTCACAACCCACCAGAATCTGACATAAGCACTGTCACCCTGGAAAATCATAGTTTTTCTATGTTTTTTTTTTTTTTTTTCCAGAAAAACTTCTGGATACAATTCTGGATGGTCATGTAGTTAGAAACTTTGTTTATCAAAAATCCAGAATCAAATATGGTCTATTCTGAACATTAATCATTACAGTTTTATAATGGAGGAGAAATTCCAAAAGGAAGAGACATGTTAGGTTCAAGTAGTTTTATGAGAAAAATAACAACTTTCTGATGACACTTAAAAATGAAAATAATCAAATCCTAAAACAACTAGTCAGGAGAGTGTTAATGAGGATATCTATCCTGCTCCATTTTCATTTACCCCACAACTACAGGACAACAAGAGGGGAAGTAGAATGAGTGTGTACACTTTTTTTATTTATTTTTACACTTCATGTATTTATATTTTACTATTTTTTTATTTTTTTTTTTTTACAAACCAGTCTATTTTAGTCAACAAAGTCACAATAGAAAAGATGCTTCTTGATACATGAAGCTGTTCAGCATTCTTTTTAGAGTTAAATGCTTGCAGGTATTTTTTTTTTCCTTGCTGAAATGTCACACAAAGGCTCAAATCCCCAGGAGTTGGTAATTGGCATTGTTTTCAGGGAAGCTGCAGGCACACAGGGTGCAATTAAATATAAATATAGACAAATATAGGTTTTGCCATCTGAATGGGTTATCTACATTTCCTTTTTTCAATAAGTAAGGAATAAAACTAAGAATTTATCAACACCCAAGACAGACTAGTGTGAAGTAAACAATTTGAGCTCTGAAAGTGCTTTCTTCCCCTCAGCAGCAGAGGCTCTCTCCACAGTGCTCCACCACCTTTCTGGCATTTGCAGGCAGCCAGAGGTGAATCCAGCCCACAGACTCTAATCCTGGCTGCCAACTTCACAAGTTTTCTCCACACACAGCCATTTACACACATGCAAAATTAGGCATCAAAGACCTCTTAAACTCAGTAACATCATTAATTCATGTCCTGCCAGGTCTGTGACTGCAGAGGCACAGCAGCAGTTAATTTGTCTGTGGTTTTCTTTCTAGCAAGAGTAGCACTCAGTGACCAGGCTTCTGCTGATGCTGGATCTGCAGAGTGGGGCACATTTTGACATATTTGCTAGCTCTGTAAAGATATTTCCTGGTGACTTTTTTTTCAGTTATCAGTTGCAATACTGTAATACCCTTTGCTCGCCTATGTTGATTTCTGAAGTGATTTGCCACTGCTGTCAAAATACCAACATATCAAAGAGCAAGAGTGTAGACATCAGCAGTCCTTGTTGATTGCTAGTTCTGCATCCCCAGTGTAATTCTTTCCCAAGAAGTTTACAGGCACAGTTTACTTAAGCTACTAGTACTCATGTTTTGTCTTACTCCCTTTCAAACTCTGAGATGTCAGCTGGACTCTTGTGCTCTTGCCCAGGGACTTCCAAGATGTATTATACACAGCCAGTGGGGCAGAGAAATGCCAGACATGTGCCATGCTCCTGCTGTTCTCCTGACTGCTGCACAGAGCAAACCCTCTGTCCTCCTGCCAGATCCCAGGGTCCTGCTGCAGAAGGGGGCTGCTCAGGAAATGAGACAGGAAAGATGTGACAGGAAATAAAGGAAAGGCACAATGAACCCAACAACTAAATGAAAAAAAGCCCTGGTAAAGCACTCCCTGTACTCTGGCAGCCAAGGCAATACAACCCTAGAAAACCTGGGCTGTTGCCTAAAGAGCCAGCAGTGACATCCTCCCTCAAACCGATAGGAAACTCTCAGTACACAGCACGGGACAGCAGGGACATGTGGGGAGGGGACATTTTACAGCAGGATTCAGTCTGCTACAAAGAACTAACAGGGCTGTACTCTGTGTCTTCCTGGAACAGAATGAAACCGGCTGGACAGTCATGTGTACACGTTGATGGATCTTGTCCGACCCTCATGTAAATTCAGTGTGTTTCCTTTATGTTTAATAGGAGGCTGTTTGGGATTCACAGGCCAGGGCAACACAGCATCCAAGCTGTGGGCACATGGAGCAGTTTAAATAATTTTCATAGTAGCTGTTCCCACCAGACTCTTCTGGAAATGTGACCTTTAATCCTGGATTTTTTCTTCCAACCTGCCGTCTTCTAGCCCGTGCTTTACCTCTTGATCTCCAGCGTGTGTCAGCGGAGATGGCCTCACTTCACCCCACAAGCAAGCAGGTTGACTGCTTTAGGAATTTCCTTTTATTTCCAGTTAAAGTGAAATGACAGGGAACTGCACAACAAGGGAACAGAGCAGAGCACTGATGGTGCTGAACTGCGAAAGCTGGAAGCACTTGGGAAGAGGGCTCCTTCAAGCATCTGTCACAGCAAGCTCTTATCATCTACAACTTAGATACTTACATCTAAATTTGGCAAAGGAGGGCAAGGAAAGCAACATGAAACATCTGAGTTACACAGCTTCAGCAGAAGTTAAAGGAGGAGGTACAAAAATTGTTAGTGGGAAGGGAAGAACAGTAAGGAATTGGAGAACTGTGGAAAAGAACACATGAGCTGGAAAACAAATCAAAAAGGCTAGTTCTAAAAAATGTAAAAAAAGTAAAAGTTGTAAAAATTAAAAAGAAAACTACAAACAAACCAAAAACAATAGCAACAAAAAACCCAAAACAAGGTAACCCCAAAAAAACTACAAAACAACAAGCTATGCTTGAAAAAATAACATTCACACTATGTCATGTGAATTAAGAATATCTGGACATCCTAAATATTAGGCATTTTCTCCAAAACCTGACATATTTGGGGTGCTGTCTTGCTCTCTAAGTCCTGAGCCCACATTTCAATATCACAATAAAACAAACATGCAAGACAGACAAACTTATTCTTTTTTGTGCTTTGTTCTGCAGCCTCATCCATGCTTTCTATTGGTTTTGTTCTGTTCAGGTGTGGTCATACCTGCAGCACAGTTTAGCAAAGCCCAGCCTGGCACAGCAGATCCAGTGCAAAAGCCAGCAGTAATCTAGACACCAAAGCAGGAAGCTCAGCAGCAATTAACTCACCCTGGCCACAAAGTCGAAAGCCAAGCTACCCTGCAACCTACATCCCACACAGCGCCATTGTGCTTTGCAGTCCTAAAATGCTGTTTTCTGTTTTTCCCTCCCAGCTTTAATTGCACTGTTCTGACATGCACCCATAAAGATGGAAAATGAGTTGGAGGACACAGAACAAATGTTAACATTTTACTTATACCATTTTATTTATACCACGGTGACCCAAAATAACTTCTGCATATAGATGCGGCTGTAAATACTGGCTATTTTATGCCAATTATTCTGACTGACTCATTGATTTTTAAAGGTAATTATTCATAGGTTTAGAGCTTTCCTAAACTTTTCTAAAGTCTAAGAAAGTCCCACTTGTCAGCAGGGGCAGCCACTACTTTGCTTGAAATGAAAAGATACTGAGGGATCAGGACTTAAGTAACAAAAGTAAAAGTTATGACAATAAAGGAGAATCAATATCAGACAGATGAACCTGATCCAGCTTGTGATCACAATCTGTGGTCAGTATTCAGCAATGTGTTTAGGGAACAGTCCTTCAGAGATTTCAGTGTTCCTTGTGAAAACAAGCAACTCGGGGAAACACAAATCATTCTCCCAGGAGACTGGAAGGAGACAGTACTGAAAATACCCGTGATACACTCCCTGTGTAGGGCAGCAGTTTTTGACTCCATAAAGGTTTTTCCAGCCCCTGGGGTTGTGACAGGCATGGTAGGCAGCAGCTCTGCCTGATGTTTCTTCAGACAAGCTACCAGCCTCTGCTTGCTTCTGCTCTAAATCTGGGGCACTTTATTTATTCCTCCCAACTGAATGCAAATCTCTCCCCAGAAAACCAGACTGAGCCACACTCAGCCACAGCCCCCAAGGCAGTTCATTTGTGACAGAGCACATACACATGCACACAGCAGAATCTAATCTCAGTTAAGTCAAGGGTTTGCCTCAAGTCTGGAAAGGCCAACGAGTTATTCCAGATAAGGCACGTTATCTCTGATAGCTTATGGAAAGAAGACACAGGCCTGCTGCATCCGAAGCTGCATCCATTGATCCCTCACCCCCAGCTCTGCACCCACCCTGACAGTCCTGCTAAAGGCAGCGCTCCCGAGCTCAGCACCAGGCTGGCACTCAGACCCCTGGATCCCAACCTCCATATCTTAATCCATATGTGCTCAAGCAGCATCCCAGACTGAGCAGCAGATGGCTGAGAACAGCTGTCTGTGAAACGCTCTGAGAAGCGCAAGAGCACCAGAAGGAAAAGAGAGATTCCCAGGGACTTCTTCCTCAGCAAAGGGGTGAGTTACTTGATCTTCCAAGAACCAGAGAGCAGGCAAGCTCTTCTGCTCTCCCACAGAAACTCCTTGAAAAGTGGTCAGTGTTACGAAGCTACACAAACAGTGAACAGGATTTGCAAAGTGTGTTCAAGAGAAAATGTGGACAACAAAAAAAAGGTAATTTAAAACCACCAATTTTATTCCACTCAGAATATGATTTCAATTCAAAACTGCCTTGAAGTCCAGCACAAGGTGACCAGATTCTTGAAAGATATGCATGAAACATCACCCTGAAGAATATTTTCACTGACTTCCTGCGCAGAAATATCTTTTATCAAACATAGTATCAACAAAACTAGATACACTTAAAAGATTAAACTCAAAGGAGAACTATTGATTTTGAATCACCTTCTCAAAACACAAAAAAAAAAAAAAAAAAAAAAAAAGATGAAAGGAGAAGAGAAAAAGCCAAAATATGCCTGTGATAGAAGTACAAGGGTCTTTTTACAATGTCATGTTTCTGTACGCCAAAGAAAAATATGAAGTTAAACCAATGCTTAAGATAAGCAGATGCTTGCCTAGGCCAGCCTGGCTGAGTCATTTCACACCTTTGGTAACATGCAGGGAATGGCAGCTCCTGAAAACCCAAAGGGTCGAGTCCCTTGCTCAGAAGGGACTCTGGAAGCAGCTCCAAAGAACCGAGCAGAAGCAACAGACTCCGTATCCAGGAGCACCCTCTGTGTGCAGAGGGGATTTCAGGGGATTCCTAACCCCACTGAGGCACAGCAGCAGGCAGGGCTGGGGCAGGAACTGGCAGCAATGCACTGGCAAAGGCGCTGGCTCCTGGGTCCGACGAGAGGTGGGTGGGTGGACAGGGTCTGCAGCTCCGGAGCAGGGCCAGGGGGGTGACTGCACAAGGCTGCCACGGGGCAGAGCTGAGGCAAGAACGCTTTCACAAACCTTGCTGCAGCTCTCAGAATTTCAGCAGGGGTGAATTCAGCTGGGGTAGGGTGGAAGCAATGCTGGAAACAGTGGCCTGCTTAGAGCAGGAGAGGAGCCTGCACGGCAGTGGGGCTCTCCCAGCCCCAGGAGATAAGCACATTTAGCAAGGTCCTTAGGCAGGCACAGCTGTGGGAAGAACCTCAGGCCAAAGTCCCAGGCTAGTGTGGCTTGGGTGGATGAAATCCTCTCAGCTAATATAGAATCATTAAGGCTGGAAAAGAACTCTCAGGTCTCCTAGTCTAAACCCCACACAGACCTGTTCACCATTAAACCATGTCCCCAGGTGCCACATCCACCTGCCTTATGAACAGGGGATGTGATGCCACCACTTCCCTGAGTAGTCTGTTCCAAAGCTTGACCACCTTTTCAGAGAAGAAATTTTCCCTAATTTCCTGTCTAAATATCCTCTGGTACAACTTGAGTCCATTTCCTCTCCTCTTGTCACTTGTTACTGACACCGACCTCAACCCTCTGGTAGTTCTAGAGAGCTACAAGACCCCACTAAAGTCTCCTCCAGGCAGGAGAAAAGGAGGCACAAAAAGAGCAAATAGAGGCAGATTTTCTGGATTTTAGTGCATTTCTTTCTTTGCCACTCTGCTTTTCTTCCTCTAACCTTTCAATTAACAAACGTGGAGCAGAGAAGTCCCGTATGTTGCTACCTCACTTGTATTTATGACTTGAACTAACTTGCAGTTGTGTTGACTGTTCTCAACAGAAATCCTTAGAAATGGAATATCACTCACACTACAGCCAGTAAGCTCCCAGCTAGCTGACAGACAATGAATGCTTCCTCATCTGTTAAAAAAATATTAATTTAGCCAGCTAGCACACATGATTTCCTAAACACAGCAGCCAGTACATTGAGTACCCCTCACATCTGTGAAAAGATTTGCTGATAAAGAGCGATGCACTAAGAGCTTCTGTTGTGGGCTTTTCAATACAATTGTAAGCAACAATCTGGGATGTTTTGTTCCTAAACAAGACTTGTATACCTCTCCAAAGCTGAGAGACTACAGCAAGCTGAGAAAGCAAAGGGTCAGGCTGTTTAGCTTCCAATAAGCTCCTTGAAAGCTCTTGAAATTTCATTTGCTTTCAAGGAAACATTCAGTGGAAGAGATTGACTTTTCTGACCAGCTCGTATTGCCAGCTCTGCTGCAGACCCTGCTGTGGGACCTTTGCAAGGCTTTGTTTCCCTATGTCCCCTCTGACGCTTCACAAGTTTTTCTTATTTAGAAAGAAGTTCTTGAGGAGACTTTCTTTCACCACATACTTTTGCAAGTTTTGGCAGAACTCATCTTTAATCTCTAGATAATGTCAAATAATGCAACTGTGACACTGCAGTGCTGAGAGCAAGACCCAGGCAAGGTTGCATCCACTAGGAACTCTCCCCAGCAGCCCCCTCCACTGCTCAGGCCATGGCCAGGTCCCAGCACAACCCCTTTCCCATGCCTGAAGAGCCCACGTTTTGCAGACACACTCTTGGGTGGTGTCAGCATTTAACCACACAGCAGAAGAGAGGGAATGGCTGCCAGCCAAAGTCTTCCAAGCTTGCAAAGCACCTCAGAGACAAGTCCTTCCCTTCAGCTTCCCATGGTTGCACTTGTTAATTATCACATTTATTTCTGTGGAGGGTACACCTGTAACCTGTGCACCTTCTGCTATTACAAGAATGTGGCTGGTTAATACCAACAGCTCTTTTCCAGAAACTTGAACATGGCTGACAAAAAAAAACCCCACAACAAACCAACAAAGTGAAAACTATCGATCTGAGTCACATCCAAAATAGGATGCAGAAAAGCACAGTGTACCTAATTTGGCTTCATTTCGTGCATGATCAGACTGCCTTAATTTTGGCAGAAATTAGCCCAATGCCGGGATTGCTGGAGCCTGTCACTGTGCATAAACAACCCTGGGAGAGGCTGAGACCTACATTGCACTTCTGCACTTGACAAAGGAGAGCACACTTCACTTCCTTGCAAAAGGCACACACAAAAAGACATAGCCCTATTTAAAGGAAAATTAATGGGACCTTTCATCCCCACCACCAGTTCTGTGGTTACTTGAAGAGCAGATGGCAGTGCTGTGTGCAGCAGCTCTGCTCCTAGCCAAGGCCTCTGGAAGCACGTGGAAAGGGATGTCTGCAAGGGTAGGCAGCTGTCCTTTAGTGCAATAGGACTCCTACTCTGCCAGAGCAGCCTTTCCCTCATACTCCTACTTGACATAAAAGCAGTGAGGTCTTATGTAAGCACAGTTAAGCAACTTTTTCACTTTTTTGTTAATGTGACTTTTAGAAGAACCATTCATTCAGAAAAAGTGGTACTTCAGTACTAGGGACACACGAACAATATTTCTTTAACCATCCTTATTTCTACCAAGAACACTGGTGCAAGATTGCTCTCCCTTCAAACAGCCCTTCCTGAACCAGAGGGAAATAAAATAAATTAATTTCCATTTCTATTTTTTTTAAACTCAAAATTCAACCTAAATAGTTCATGCAGTTCTTCTGAGAAAGTAAACATGCACTGAGAAAGTAAAGAGTCACCTTTGCAACATGCTTTGTCACAAAGGTGACTAAGGCAGGATGTTGGAAAACTTACTTGTAATCCAACAAGATACATCTTCTACTGTAAAAATGGCTTATTGCAGTCCCTGTAGATAGTCCCTGTATTCTCTGAAATCTGAAAAAGCCAAAAGCAGCAAATGCTCTCTACAACTCTCATGGCCTCCTTTTCTCCATTCTCTGAGCAAACTTTAGGAAATTTCGCCTGAGCATTTTTTCCCCCTCATAACTTTTATGACCCAGTAAGCATCTTCCAGAATTCATGGAATTAAAGTAAAGCCTGACTAGACAAGTTTCAAACTATTTGAACATGTCTCAGACAGAGATGCAAAAAAGACAAAAAATTATGGAAGCTTAATATTTGCTCTTGCAGCATTTCTCTAGGCAATTCTTTCTTTGTCCCTGGTTGCACTCACATCTATAATCAAATATTTTCATTGTGCGATCAACAATCTATGAATGAGGTGACTTTCTGCCTGCTTGCCCTCCTGCTGTATTTTAACAAAAGCAAAGATTTACAAAGGCAACCTGCAATGCTAAATGCCTGTACCTCTTTCAGCTTTCCATCAGGCAAAGGATCTAACCCAGACATCATGGAAATGTATATTACCATCTGTCCTATATGCCAGTTCTGAGATGCACTTGCTTGCCAAGATCACTGGATTATTTGTCATTTTCTGATTGCTGCTTATCTGCTGTCTTTGACCACTCATTGTACTGAAGCCCTTCCAGAGATTTCTGCAAGGCTGCTTTATTAGTCTCTTTACAGGAATACTTTGTGTTCTGGATGCTTTCTTGTGAGTTCTTAACTATACACATTCCATATTCTACTAATTTATGACTGAAATCCAGGAGGAAATGTATATAATTTAGCAAAGCCCCAACATCCTTGATTTTTGGGAGGTCCTTTACACCAACACCATTCAACATCTCTGACATTGGCTAGAAGCTCAGCATAGCTACTCTGTGTGGTGGTAAATGTTCTCTTATCACTAAATTAAACTTACTGAAGGGGTTTGTGCTTTGATCATAAGAAACAAATGAGCTTGAACTCAGTTGGGGACCAAGCAGGTGACCTGCAAGATGAACAAGTAGCATGGCAACCTCTTTTCCAATGTATTCCAACTACAGAACACCTACAGGGCTGAAATGGCAATCTGAAGCCTGTTTTGGGGTTTTTTTCCCCATCACTGCAAATTTCCTCATGAATTCTTTTAGATACATTCCTTACTATAGCAACAATTATTTTTTTTTATGCTTTTCACAGTAACTGAGAAAAATCATTGCCATTCATTCCCTTTGTGGGAGCTGCACAAGTGGGAAATATTGATTTCTTCACATATTGTTCTGCTTGGTATTACTGCTTGGCATGTTTCTGCTTTCATCTCTCATCCCCACTGTACTCTACATTTCTAGTAGTCGAGCACTACTGAGCATTGTCATAGCTACATAATCACATTTAGCTCCAAATAAACTTTTTGGGCATCTGGAAAGAGCAACTGCTTTTAGTAATGCATGTGCTTACCACAACCTGAGTTGGCTGAAAATATTAAATATATAGGATCATAAACATCTTTTGTTAAACTTCGCAAAAAAAAAAAAAAAAGAAAAGCTAAAATTATTAATTTCTGACACACTCAGATCATAGAAGAGAGGAAAAAAAAACCTACTAAAACCTTGACCAGCTGTCCTCCCACCTGCTTTGTCTTTTCAGGCAGATTAATTACATGTTTTTATTTGCTCAATAACATTCTGAATCACAAGACATAGTGCAGTGCACTTTGGACCCTAATAAAGCTCTGCTGTCACTTCTAAAGCAAAGTCCTGGCTGCCCTCTCCTGCTCTCTGAAATGATCCCCAGTAAAAGTTAAACCATCCAGCTCTGCACCATGTTCCTCACATCCCCATGGACTTTTGTCCTTCCATGCAGGTGTAGAAGATTCCTAGATGCCTATGGTGAGCAGGAGCCCCTCATGCCACAGTCACCGTGACGCTTGTGCAAGGGATGATGGCAGAGCAGGATGAATAAAACAATTCCAACCTTGGTGAGAATGTATTTATCACAAGGAATATCATAGCCTCAGGCTCCTTGTCAAGAAAAAGGAAATACAGCCCACAATGGGTTTGAAAACCTTATAAAAATTAAATGCAATCAGGAAATAACAGCCTGTTCAAACAAGAAAGAAATAAATTTCCTTTTACACCTATGCACAGGCCACCCTGCCTGTGCTTTGCCATCTGCACAATAATGAAGAAAAGTTTTGTTCCTCTGCTGCAGGTGCCCCCCAGCATTATGGTGTCTAAGAAATACTCATCTGTTAGCCAAGACATGAGTAACATCCACAAGATGTAGCCTAAGAGGCTGAGAAGCTTTATTGTTGATATTACCTGTCAGTGAGAGGCCTTGCTTCCCAAAAATAGATCGAGGAACATCAAAGCTCCTTCCAGTGCAGACAACATCTGGAGCCATTTGCACCTATTAATTTTGGAGCAGAGTCAGGAAGAAGGAGCAGGTTTTTCAGCTCTCAAGGCAAATATTTATTTATTTGCCTAGATCCTGAATGAGTGGTAGCTTCAACAAATACCACCTTGGTCAAGGGTGGAAGAATTGGGTCACACCCATGCAAGCAGCTCCCTGGGTCAATTGATGGATTTTACACACATCTCACAATCACAAAATTCTATCTACCCCAAGATGAAACATGCCAGCTGCCATTCTCACAGATATACTCCTGCTCATCATTTAGGTAATTTTTAAGTTATTGAGCCATGCCTGTGCTGGATGCAGCCCATGCAGAGGGACTCTGCTTTGCCCTGGCACCACTGCCCAGCCCTGAGTTACCATCCCCTGCACTGGTCAGTGCCAGGGTGCAGGTTCATCAGGATCTCTGCCATGGCATCACATGTCACCAGAAAAATTACTAACAGGCCCTTTGACAAGTTCAGAAAATGTAATTGTCCTTGTATTGCCTTGTACTTGACTGTATATTGATTTCCTCCCCTTTATTTTAGCAGTTCCAGCTAAGCTTTGACTTCCCCAGATTTTTGCTGTCTTTGAACTACTCTGCTTCAATTATTGCTACAGTCAGTGATGCTTTAGTGTTTATTTTGTATCCTTTTATGAGCATGTCTTGAGTATACAGTGGTGTTCTTGACATAAAAGACTCAGCCTTTAATTTGAGAAATATTTGTTGTTTAGTTTTTATCTTTGGATTTTACTGGTTTTGCTACATCTGTTAAAGTAGTTGAAGAAATGTATTAACATTTTTATACTTTTATTTAGATTTGAGGTATTTCTATACAAACTGTGTAACTGCTGTTGGGTTTTTGCCTTCATTTTTCCTTAACCCAACCCCCTAAAACTTCCATTTGCAGTTGAAAACACTGTTTAAACACTTTCCTTATCTCCTCAGCCTTCTCCATAATTTTTAAGATCAGTGAAAGACTTACAAGTCAAACAAAATCCACAACAGCACCGTTAAAAGAGAAACAAAAAAAACCAAAAACAAAAAACCAGAAAAAGAGAGTCAGAGTGGGAGGTTCACCTCCTGAGTGGGAGGTTCACCAAACCAATGCAATCCATGCTCTCTCCCCAGACACTACAATTGTTTGCTTCTCCAGTTAGCAACAGCTGAGATACAAAGCAGCACATGAGCCATCATTAATAAGAGGAAATAACCACAACTCCACTCTACCTGACTGTGAAAACAGGACCATATTAGAAAAGAGTGTGACCAAAATCAGTCCATCATATATCACACCAATAGTGCTAAAGCGTAGCTCATGGTTTCTTCACTCTGTCAGAGCCAACATCCATTGCCTAATTTCACAAGCAAGTACCTAAATTTCCTGTGTAGCCAGCGGGTATGTAGGAAACACAGAGACTATTCAGGGCACCACAGTTCAACACTGACAAGATAAACCCACACATTTTTTGATGCCATCTAAAGTTGTCATGTCAGTGTCTGCACTCTAAAAAGCCCACAAGAGAATGCTCTTCACTTCCATGGGACATGTTACTGCAAAGCAATGGAATATACCTCCTGCTTCTAATGCAGCTGGCCCTGCCAGAAACACCATGGAGTAAGATACTGCTCTTTACTAAAACAAGGAAGTTCCCAGATGTCATGCCTTGTGTTAAAACTTCTTATGTACAGAATTCTCCTACACTGTTCCATGACTGAGCAAATCCTTCTGTACAATACCACTGTGAGATAGAACACTGTTGGCCCTGGGTCAGAGATGGGAGGGAGAGGAAGCTGTGCCTTGCCTAGCACAGACTGTAGCACGAGGACTTGGCAGCTTCTGTGTGCCTTCTGCAGGGCACCTTTCCCCCCCATTTTATTTTACATCTGCACCTGTGCCAAGGAGCTTTTTCAATTCTGCACTGGTCCTAAGCTCTGGTTCAGCAACTCTCTAAGCTGAAATAATTTATTTATCTAGAGAGCAGCTCTTTCTGCCCTGTTGAAAACATTCAGTACCTACCTGGCCTTATCCTGTAACAGGAAGGCAAGGACAATTCAACTCCTGATTCATTATTCATCAATCTCTAATGAGACTCCAGCTGAAACAGCCAATCTACATCAGGTGAGACAGTGACTGCTGCCAGGAGAGGACCCTTGCGAGACCAGGGGTTCATTTCACAGTGCTCAGCTTGTGGCTACAGGAACACTAGAAGCTGAATTCACACTGAAGATGCTGGAAGTTAATTCAGCTCTGGGGGCTTCTAAAGAAGAAAGAGGAAAAAGCTGAAACCAAAAGAGCCTGAAATTAATTTTCTAAATATATCTGGGAGCTGTGCAGAGAATGATAATTCCCAGAGAGCTAGGGAGCGTTAGTATTTTGGTTTTTTCCAGTTTGGAAATATTTGGAACCTTCAATGCTTCAGGGCCCCAGAGCACCAGACATGCTTTTTCAGAGTTTTTGGATTTTTGTCTACCCTCAACACACTGAAAGAGTGAGAGGACCCACACAGCTGATCTGGAGCTGCTGCCTTCAAGGAGATCATAATCTTTGGCTTTTACATGGCAAAGTAAACTGGTAAGGGGATTCCTTAAGTTTTAGCTTTCATATTTTCCAGATTGTGTACTGCATTAGTATATTACTCCATATAAAGTGTTAGCAAGTTCTCCTCACACTTCAGTCAGACGAAACAATCCTTTTCCAGCCTGAGAACCAAGGACACCATTGCAGCTTCAGGCCCAAAAAGTATAAATTGGAAATTGAGGAAAAGAATCTGGGAGGATGGGACTATCACATGAAGGTGTAATTGGACAATTGACCCCAATATGGAAATGGACCAAAATTTGTAAAAGTGCAAACACTCGTGACCAGTCATCCACCTTGGGTGTAGCCACAGCTGGGCTCTTGTCCTGCCCAAGGTGTGTCCTTTGAAGGCCTTTTAATAAATACCAACTTTACTCCTTTAACACTGTCTAGCCTCAGTTCCAGGGAGCCTCCCAAAGCATCAGAGGTGCCAGAGAGGTCTCAGAAAGTCTCTCAACAATCAAAATAGTCCCTAGGGACAATTATATCCCAAAGAATTCGTATGCACTGACAAACCTCTGCTGCACAGGGGGATTTTGTACTGGGTCTAATGACACTCAGGTATCAAAAGCATTGACCCACTTCTGTGGAAGCTGCTACCTCCAGAGTGCTTCTTCAAACAGAAAAACATCAAGGAAGTATTTCCAGTCCCTGCTTAGGCATTCAGAAACCTTCCTTCCAGTACCAATGATGCTGCTTGGGTTAGGTTTCACTATCAGGATTACTTTAGACAGAGAAACAAAACTTAGAACACAAAGCTCTCACTAATTATCTTACGAGGTCAGAGTGGAGCACCTCTGGAGCACCTCCACTGGAGTCTCGTTTCTCCATGCCCAAGGCAGACCCCTTTGAAGGGGTCACTCACTGCTGTTCCATTTGGCAACCACTGACCATCAGTGCCACGAGTACCTCAGAAACTCCAAGTCATTCTTGACAAAACCCAACAGCACCATCAAATGGGACTTATGAAAGCTTTTCCAACAAACAAAGCCATTTGTCACTACTCTCTCTCCAAGTAGCCAACAGACAAAGCAGCAGGAATTTTGCTTTTGTTTCCTTTCAAAGACGAGTTGCAAGCAAAAGTAAAAGTGTGATGCTTCACTGGGTTAATCAGGTCAAGAAAGGCAGGAACAACCACGACAGAGCAGAAATGGCACGTTTATTTGCCATGGCCAAAGAGTAAAAGCGAGGCTCAGTGACCCTCCCTAAGGCAGAAGGGGGACAGGGAAGGGTAACACTGAGCTCAGACCCTGCCCTCAGGTAGAGGTGAGGCACCTGTGGTGAGCTTGGTCTGATTTGCCTCCCTGGCCAGGTTTAAAACCTGGCAGAACTGATGACAGCCTCTGGTGAGCACTTGGCTCCTGTGCACCCAAAGGAAGAAATATAGTCAGTGCCCACTTCCATTTAATTCCCCATCATCTGCTGTGCCCAGGAACTGGCTCTGAGAAGGGTCAGGCCAAGGCAGGTCAAACAGAGCCCAGAGCCCTTCTCTGGATTTACAGTGAAATCTTTCACACTCATGAAAACCACTATACACTCACTTTTCAACATGTTTTTTTTCCTTCAGAAATTTCTTTTATTCTTTTTCCCTCAGAAATTAGCATGCACAAAGTGACTAAGTCTATTAGAGAAAATTGACCTTGGAGTCATTTAGCTAAGGATTTGCCAAAGCCCAAAGGTATTTTTTTATTCTTATAAGCAATGAGGCATATGGTTGACTTTTCCAAAGGCCATTTCAGAAAGAAAAGTAAATGGCCATTCCTCAAAATGGAAACAAGAGATATTTAAGAACCTTTAGTCCAGATCTGGGCAGGAAGATTTCATCATAAGGCTATGCAAAAATGCACAAAATATGAAAATTAACACTTGAGAGATCCTGTGCTGCAGTTCTCAGAGGATGCTACCACTCCACCCATACTGCTGAAGTACTGAAAGGTCAGTGTCAACAGATGGGCAAGTGTTTGTTGTCAAGTGGCTTTCATAACTCTGCTCCAAAAGTTCAACAGTCTAGCAGAGAAAGTTCTTTATATAAGAGGGGCCCAAAGCCTAACACAGAAGCCTGGAGAAATTTCAGTTTCAATGTAGTGAAGTTTGTAACTCAGATTTGAATCCATCGAGGTTGGATTAGATAGTGGGTTCTGAATTTCCACTTTTTATTTTACTTTACCAGAGATCAAATGCTGTCTATAAAACGCTAAGACAGTGCTTTGGCAAAAGCACAACCCAAAAAAATACAATTGACAGAAATTTAACCAAAACTAAACATTTTTTACCAAATAGCAGAAGAGTTAACAAAGAAAGATAAAAGGTTCCATAGCCTCAAACCTAAGCAATACCTCTATATTTGACAATCTAGTCTTAGTCGAGAATGTCAGAGCTTCTGTGCACAAGTACAACATAACTAAGCCAAGTTTAAGGGGAAAAAAAAACCAAAAAAACACAAAAAAAACAAAGAAAAACCCTTTTGTTTCTTCAGCACTATTTTGATGACTTATCTCTGCTTTGGAAGTCAAGGAAGGCCAAACTTACCTCAAAGAGAGAGTTCAATAGACTTAAATAGTAAAATGCAGAATCTGTGCTTGAAAATAAAACTCAGTATATTTAATGGGCAAACTCATTTAACAATTTCATGAGCATGACCACCAGTGAATTTATTTTGTTAGTAGAATAAGTCCTTGGTCTCAAAAAATCCAGTGCTATTTTTTTTACATGGACATAGAATAATTATCTGTTCTTCAGATATACTACACTGAGCTGATTGCCTGTGGCAGGAGTTGGTGCTGCCAAATGTAAGGGCAACTTTCCCAGAATTCAAACAGCCCTGGTTAAATAAAGAGGGGCAATAATACCCAGACTAGAGAAGTGCACAGAAGAACAAAGCAGGAAACCACACAAAGAATCCCTCTGCTCAGGGGAAATCAAGCCCCATTTCTCCACATAAAGATGTTCCATGTATGACATCTCATGTTTCATGGGGACAGTAAGAGCACATTTGTCTTTTTTTGCCATATACAAAGACTTCTATAACCAGGCTTTGCAACCTGCTTGTCCAGTCAGTAGTCCTTAAGCTCAGAGCCTAGCTGCTGATGTCTTGTCTAACAAATAAACTGTGCTGCTCTTTCAGTGCTACACCCAGTCACCATCGGCAAACAGATAATCTTCACAGCTTCAGACTGCGACATTGACCCACCTTGGAAGGCAGAAAAACCTCCACTTCTGAGCATCAAGCTACAAATAACTACATTTTCTCATGTACTCATGAGAGAGAGTGCCAAAGCACGTTAAAATACTACAAGAAGAAAAATCCAAGTATTATGGCTCTCCACAACTGAAACATTCACATGACATGGAATGTTCCAGGCATGACTGGTTCAACAAACATTTTGCTAAACATTACCAAAAGTATTAAAAATGCACTGGGATAACAAAAAAAAAGCACACCAGTTCCTATGGAACATCATTTTCTGCTTTTACAGACATTTCTTCACCAGAAAATAACACTGTGTTAAAGCTCAGTTACCTGTGGAAATAGAGTCAGCCACAGCAAGTTTTATTTGCTAGGGTTTTTTAAATATTTAATTTGAAAGAATGGAATATTATGACCCTGCTAAACACAGCACCTTTTGATGAAGGAGAACTTTTTTTTTCCCGGAAGATAAGTAAATTTGGAGTTAAAGAAGCTAAAAACTAAGTGCTGTAAATGAATTTGATTTGCATATCTGTTGGGTAATCTTGAACTCCCGAAAGTTTCCAAGACATGCTGTTCATCTGAAAACTAAAACCTTCTCATTTAAAACATTATTTTTTATTACAGATTCATTTCAGCAACCAATTTCTGTTGAAAACAGAACCAGGCCTGTTTGTTGACCTGAGGAGCAATTCTCATGCACAAGATTCAGCGTGGCAAACTTAACTCATTTCATCCCATTTCCACTGGAAAAATTACTTGGGTTTTTCAGGAGTCACTTCCCCTGCTCTGTGTTCATGATGCAGTCACTTGTAAGCAACTCGGGATTAACTTTCTTTGACTCAAGAAGCTCGTTAGGTGCTGGCATTACAGTTTTCTTTGAGTTGCTAATCTGGTGATGCTAATTAAGGTTTCCAAAGACTGTTGCAATATTCTAATTACAGCAGCTACACGTCCTTTAAATCCATTTACTGTAGAACAAAGTGGGGTTTGCGATCTGTGTTTCTTGGCACTACACTCACAGCAGTATGCTACCTCTTTCCCGTGTCAGGATTACTTTAAAATTCCAACCATTAGACAGACAAAAGAGGATGAATTGAAGAGGCCAGTGGATATTGAATATCAGGGTTATTTTAACTAACCCTGCCCCTGGAAAAAGCATTCCTGCAATTATGCATCAAGTTACTGTACCCATTACAGGCACCCCCTGAACCCCAAATGCTCCTGTGATGACAGAATAATTTCCTCCCACCTACATCCTCCTCCTCTAGACCCAGTCCCAGAATGCCTCCTGGTCCTTGGGTCATTACTCATGGCAAAAATAAATTGGCCTTTCCTGGACCTCTCCAGCAGTTCAAAGTCACATATCTCAATCACAAAAATTTGCAATGCAGAGTCAGTGTTCTGCTCAGACAGCTGGGTGCATGTACATTGCCTAGGAGATACAGCTTTGAGGAACAAAGCATTCTTTCTTTTCTGAGATTTTATTAAAACATTTCATTTTGCAATTTCTAGCTAAACATAATGCTCCTGATCTAATATATTCCAAAGCCTCTGGTTTTCTTGCCCACAGTGCTGAAAAGTAGCAGGTTCTTAGTTAATGGTATGTGATTTGGTTTCAGCTCATGGACTTTTAACCATCTCCTTCATATCTTTTGCAATCATTTCTAATCAGGCAGAATTCATATGGCTTCATGTTCACTTTACCTATTTTTGCCAAATATGCCTTGTTCTCAGCACAGGGAGCAACAAGGGAGCAGCAGAGCACAGACAGGACAGGGAACTTCACTCCCTTTTTTCCATCACTGTAAGTCTGCATGACCCACTTCAACTCACAGACCTACAGAACAATTCTGCAGCTCTTGCCACTACAAACTGGGTTAAAAAAGAAAACTCTCAGGGGAGCCAGCTGAAAACCTGAAGAAAACACCCCACACATCCAGTGTGTTCAAAACAATTTGTTTTCATTTTAGCTACCCAATCACAAATTCACTTATATTTTAAAGTGGAAAGCTCTCTTGAGGTCCAAAAGCTTCCTTTCCATATGTGTTAGAACTAAAATAAAATCCACTACAGTGTGAAAAGGAAAATGAAATGCAGTGCAAAGTGTATGGCTGGTGACACACCAAAGGGCTGGAAACTAGCATTTGAAAAGTTTATTTAGCAGTGCTGAAAAGTGGAGGCAAGATAAGTTTGCAGAGCATCAAAGCTTCATTTACTACCAAATAAAATTATTACCTGGCACAGAGCTGTGAGTAAAGGATCAGGTGAAGTTGTAGCAAGGTATTCCTTTTTACAGGGCAATAAACTCATCTCATTAATTAATGGCAGAACAAAAGGTAAATTGTTCCTAATCCTCTAATGAAGAGCTGTCAGAGGGGAAAAAAGGTGTAAAACTCAATTGCAGTATTGTGGCCCCCCCCACACTCCTCAGCACAGAACAAGGGACTCACAGAGAGCACTCCTAAATGTCAAAGCTATTCAAATACCATATAAAGCTAAGTATAAACAAAGCCAGGTTAGTCAGGTGGCTACTCTGTGAATCTACTGACACTTGTCTTTTAATGCTTCTCTTAATTCCCTCATTTACAGTATTTTCAACCATGCTGTTTGGAGAAAGATGAAAAAGAATAAAGAAAGGGGGAAACCATGCAAAACAAGAAAGTCCTCAGCATTATTTCTACCCCACAATTAATATTGATTGCTTTCTGATTTTCACAGGAATTTGTCAGAATCCTGGCAGTGCAAGATTGATTTCTGTACTTCTGGGAATGGTAGGTTATCAATATAATTGCTACCATCAGTGCATTTTTTACAATCCTTCCCAACATTTCTGCTCCAGGGGCAAATCAGTGCCACACTGACTACTTCCTCACCTGAAACAGCTACCAAGGTATGGGCATTTTATTTTTACCCACCCCCCCACACCCCCCCAACAGCAAAGGCAACATCTACTCCAGCCCCAAAGTACCATTTTTCTGTTATTACCAGACACTAAGGAAGTATTAGCCACAAGCCTAAAATTCAAAGTATCTTTCTGGCACTTATTTCTGCAGGTGCTTTTTTTTCCAGATAGCAATTCTGTATGCAGAAAAATGGAACCTTTACAATTGTTGTACCTCCTTTGGGAGCACAGGGAATTTAGGGAGCCTTAAAGCTTATGCTGCATTACTGCACTTCACAGGTAAATAATAAAGTAGCAGAGTCAGACTGGTGCTGATCACGCAGACAAACCAAGCATGCTTTGCAATCAAACCCTGGAGGTGCTAAGCAGCTCCAGGCCAAGAGGAGATCATCACCTTTCTGCATCAGCCTACCAACATGTGCTCAATCCCCCTTCAACTCAGGCCTCTGAGCAGGGATCAGATCTTCATCACCACCCTTACATACACGTGGCACCCAGATTTTCAACATCCTCAGTGCATTGTGAGAGGAGAAAGCATTCTGCAGGAGCAAGAGCAGTCATCCACACATGAGCCAAATCCAAAGCAGCTTCCTAAGGCCAAGCCAAGTTATTTATGACCTTTTCTCCAACTCCCCACCAAGAGAAAAGCATGCCATGAGGGCTAATCAGGGACCTATTGAAGTCACTGGGCTTTGGAGAAGGCTTTTAGCTCCAACCATCACAGCTTACATGTGGCTTCCCTATACCCAGAGAGGTGCCTTGGAAGCATCATGCCCCACAGTAACAAAAGCCTCAAACTCCCACTTCAATTGAGCTTTGATTCACCTCTCAAGTGTTAAAGGATTTAGGATCTCCATTGAGAAGTAATAGCAGGAGCTTTACTTCTGTGGTATCCAAGCCTTCATAGTAGTACAACCTCAGAAAAACAGCAGGTCAAAAACTTTCCCCCAAAAATAAATAAAAAAGAGTTGCTGTTCTTTCCCTTTTCAATCTGAGGACTAAAGCAGAAGCATTCTGTGAGAAAATATCAGTTGGAGAACAAAGTATTCCCCAAGCCAGAATTCTAAATGGAGACCAGTGCTTACCCACCTCTAAAAATGTCAGGACATACAGCTGAGTAGAACATGACTTAAACCCCAGCCTTTGCCAAAAAGGCACTTGCCAGTAATGTGGCATCTTTATCCCTGGGATGCTCTAAACTCCAGCACGGTTTCTGGAGTCCACCCTCAGAACTTTGAAAGTTCACGTGCTTAATCTCAATTTCAGAGAATTCAAACAAACGAGGGTGAAAAGTCCATATATTTCTTTTGGTTTCGTGGGAGTTTGCTTTCAAGCCAAGCCCAGCTCTATAATTCTGACATTTCTCTGCTTTCCTCAGAGGCTTTCAGGCTCCTCCAGCAGCCCCATCCATGCATAGCTACAGCCTGGGGAACAGCAGGTTAGGAATTCTTTGGGTGATAATGGGACTGGCAGCAACAACTCCCTTACTGTGGTGAGCAGGAACTCACAAAGCCTCTGATAAAACCCTGCTTCATTCTGTGAGGAACAGGCTTGCTGTACATCTCTGCAACATGTACAAAGGTCGCCTGAGCCAACTCAGATAATACAGTTTGCTGGCAGCCTTGGAGACAGGCTGAGCTGAGGCTGGACAAAACACCAAGGCACTGTCCCAAGGTGCACATCAGCCCCTAAGCTTTCCTGTCGACATGTAACCACAAATAATTCACCAAGAGTCCAGCAGAGATGCCATTTGCAAGGAGGAAGCTCCTTTGGGTGTTGGAGGCTGGAGAACAGAACTCCCAGCAGCATTTCAGCCCGCAGAGACCTCTGCACCCAAAAACTGATTTGGCAGCAGCTGTGGTATTACAAGGTCAGGCACAAATTCTGTTTTACTGAACCCCTGGCCCATCAAACATCCATTTACAATGGATAAATACGTGCAGCACAAACAAGTCAGAGGGATTACCAGGATTAGCCACAGCCTCCTCTGCTGCTGCCAATGTTTCAGGCAATCCCTCGTATACAGCAAGGGCAGCACATCACAAATGCACAGTACCTATAAACTAAATCCACTTGATGAACCAATGCACTCATTGTGAAATGTCAAAGACATTTGTAAAAAAGGTTTTGATATCTGCTCCTTCCTGCCCCTTGCCAAAAGGACAATATTGGAAACAGTGCATGCCTATGAACAGCATCTTAAGATCAGCCACTGCCAGGTCCAGCTCCATGCTGGAGCTGACAAACCAATTCCAGCATGTGAATATCTTCCAAGTGAAGCCTTGAATATGTTAAGTTACTCCTGTTGGCTCTCCAAAACACCAGAGGCCAAATCACTTTGGAAAAGCTTACAGGACCATCTAGTTATTACATCTAGTTTCTGCTGTCTGGAGGACACTGAGGGTTGGAGAGCCCTGTGCTACCCTTTGGCAGTTGATGTTTCACACCACAAACCACAGGAGCATCCCTCTCTAGGATGGAGAGGAAACACCAGAGGCTGCTACCAGCACTGGAGGTTACCTTCAAACCAAACAGATTTTGGGGGTTGAATTTTTTTGTTTTGTTTGGAATTTTTCACCTTGTTGTTTTTTGGGTTTGTGCGTGTTTCTTTGTTTGGGGTTTTTTGACTTGGAGAACTTGCCAAGTTTTGCTCCAATCCATTACAATGTGAACACATAACTCAGGTAAGCATCTCATAATATTTGGGGTGACTTTGGGTATTTCTGTAACAAGTGACTGTGATCAATTAGAAAGAGGTGCCTGTTCCTGAAAACTAGAGGGGTTTATCTTCCATAAAATAAAATAAATGCTCTTCTATAATATATAGACATGGACACACATATCCACACGCACCCACCATGTATTTAACAAATAATGCCTCATTTATTAACACTCCACAGTAGTTAGGCTTGTCTAGTGAAGCATTAATATAACATTTCTCAAACAAAGTTCCTGTTCTGCTTGATTTATTTGGTAAATGTTTGGTAATCTATCTTGATACACTCCTGTCTGTCAGGGGCTGCTGCCTCACTCATGGTTTTGCTAGCAAGGCAGGCAGCAGCACTTCTTCCTTAACTATATATGAGAACAGTTGCACTGATTTCAAAACTGAAGTGAAATATGAATAATTAGAACTACAATGAAGTATTTATGGCCAGCATTTAACAGTACATAAAGAAATAGCAATGCTTCACATGAACTAGAAATATTGTCAGTCTGTCTCCTACACTAAGGATGAGTACAAGGTTTTCACCAAGGATTTAATACTGCAAAAATCGCAGAATAACTTGCATGGCAACATATAGCTTAATGTTTAAATTTCATTTCTGCTGTAGGTACCTCTTGGGGTCAATTTTTTGAGTATTTTTTTTCTGCTAATAATTTTAGATTTTACATTCTAAGTTAATTTTGTGTCTTCATCCATTTTACTGTAAATGAATAATAACTAATTTGATAGATGTGTAAAATGACTTGCCAAGGATATTTTCAAAGGAAAGACTTCATTAGATTCCCTTGGTGGGGTTAGCTGTACATTTTCCACATGTCTATATATGGTTTGTTTTCTCAAGGAAATTATAAAAAAACTATTGCCTTCTTTTTTCCTGTGAAAACCACAAAAAGGCTCTACATTCCTCTAAATTAACAAACCTCTACCACATTTCACCATTGCAAGATCAGAGTCAAAAACAATCCACAAGGACTACCTGTGTAGTCACATACACAAAGGTCCTGACACAGGACCCCATTCAAAACCTGCCAGTGACACAATATTCATGGTGTTTCAGGAAGCTTCTGGAGTAGATACTCTTTTTAACGGTCATTTCTAGTACCCCAGGTGTGCAACTGGTGCCACCCAGTCCGATATCAAAGCCTTTGTTCCTGACCAGACAAAACCGCCTTCAATTAAAGGAGCAATGCCCAAGGCAAACCATAATACCTAGAGAAAGAGAGCAGCCCCCGTGCTGCTAGGGTTGGCCAATGGACAGGGCACAGACAGAGCTCTCACAGTGACACTTGTCACTGAACACTTCTTAACAACAGGCAAAAGCTCCCCAAAAGCAGCCAAGTCCCCCTGAGCAAACCTGAGATACAAATCCAGGCATTTCAGCACACTGGGGTTTTGGGTGGATTAACAAAGCCAGATGCAGAAAGAGAAGTTCTTTCACTTGTTTTTTTTTTCATGCTGTAACTTCAAACAAGACCAAATATTAGAGAACAAGAACTACTGAGACAAGTTCTGGACAAGCACAGATGCCACTGCACAGGGAGGGGTGGCAGGACAGTGCACAGTTATGAGCACCACAGCTGCCACACTGGCACAGGGCTGCACAGCTCCAGCCAGGACCACCAGGTGTTCCCCCAAAGACCATCTGCACGAGGAGGACACACCTCTGAACAGCTATGAGAACGTGGCAAAGGTAAAACAAAGGTACCTGCAACAGTGTGAATGAAGGGAGGGAGCTGGGTGGAGAGGTGAAATTAGCTTTGACACTAATGCAAGCTGCTGTTCTTCCCCAGCACGAGTCCTCTCTCCAAAGAGCAAGGCATTGCTTAGCTACTACACCTGGACTTTGCACATCTCCTAATACTCCACTGCCATCTGCTACTAGAATTTCAGTGTAAGAGTTCCTAATTGGCCTCCAAGTGCTGCAAATGGTAGTTTTCGACACATAACTTACTAGCACAATCTCTTAACAACCAAACTGCAGTTGCTATTTAAGTTTGCATGTGTTGGGAGCAAATTGAAGCTAAGATATGAAGCCAGGGCTTGTGGATTTAAGAAACAGGATTTGTGGTACTCAAAAGCTAGGACTGTGCATGGCATGCTGCTGAGCATAGGCTGTGTGGAGCACATTCTCAGGGTTTTTACCCCTGTCCAGGCGGGGCACAGTCCTTGAGCCCCTGCTTTTTGAGAAGAATAGTACAGTTTCCTCTGGATTCTCAAACAGCTTGCCCTTCAGAGATACAAGTGCTCTGATGCAAAAAAAAAAAAAAAAAAAAAAAAAAAAAAATAGGGATGATTTTTTCAGAGGAGTTTTAGAGCTCTAGACAATTTGCCTTTCTTTTAGAGGAAAGACAAGTCTCCTGGCTGGAAGCCAAGGTCATTGCTAATCAAAGAACAAGACATAGAACATTTGGAGAGGGGCTTACTTTTCAGAGTCAACACCTCTTGGCATGTGGAAATAAACAAATAGGGATTTCATTTGACATCTGCACATTTTAGTGAGGAGAAAAAAGAGACCCTTTTTCTCTAAGGGGCAATAGATGCCCAATACCTTTTTCATCTGTGCAAGACAGCTCCAGATGAGGTGTCTTGCTGCACAGGGATGCAGATGGGGATGTATTCTGGAGATCACACTTCCCCAGCACATTTCCACACAGAAATGTAACTGCTGGTTAGCCCCAGGCCATGGGGGAAGCACCCCCTGCCCAGCACTTACACTGTGTTCCCCCACGTTTTAAATAAACTGTGAGCATGTGCACACAGGCAGTCACAAGCACAGGGGAAAGACAAACCCTGCTTGCTGACCACTTTTGGGAAAGAGGTTCCCCATGAACTCAGTATGAAACAGTCCCGTATTTTCCATCCAGAGACATCCACATAATATTAGTAAGCACTGGAAAAGTAGAGCAGAAGAGGTGAATAGACATTAAGATTTTGGGAAAGTTTGAAGTGTAGGCTTTTTTCTCAGTGAAATAAGGTCAGTGTTTGGAAGGGACAGATCTCAGGGCTGGGCACCTTGAAACAAGAGTGGTTCTTCTCATTTCCGCTTAACCTTGAGATCATAATTGCTAAAGCAGCATCACCGTGTTTCTGTTGGTAATTGGCAGTCACTGAGCTGAAGATTAAGCTAGCATGAAGACTGAATTACTGCTCAAGTCTTATAATAAATTGGAAAAAACAGCTAACTGGCCTATATTACTGCATAAGAACTAAAGGTTAAAAATGGCAGCTTCCGCTCTGGGTTCGTAAGTTACCTGATGCACTGAAAATAGGATGAGTGTTAGGTTTAGCACGACAGCCTACAGCAAAGACAAAGACCTTTCCCAACTACACTAAAACAGGAGCTCTGACTTTTTTTTTTTTTTCTGTATTTTAAGCGTTGCATAAAAGATGCAGTGCATAATGAAAGGGTGGTAGGACATTTTGCATGGACTTCCTTGCTAGTTTTGCAGTTTTCTCAGGACTATTTCATGGCAGTGGAAACTGAAGTTTTTGTAGTTACATAACTCCAGGAGTAGAAGGACTAGGCCAAGACAATGGGATATATTTTGTGGAATTGAGAGCACCTCAGACAGTTTTCCTCACATGGAGTTAAGCCAGCAGTCACCACACTAAAACCAAGAAAGCTGCTTGAGTAAGACTAAAAGGCTTCATCAGCTCCCTACTCAAACGTGCTTGTAGTTGCAAGCTGTAATCTACCACAAATAGCCACATTTAGAGAATGCAATTACATGGAACAAAGCTGATGACTCTTTCAGTGCACAGAGATCATTAGAAAATGGTAACCAGTTGCAACCTATTATTTCTTCACACCAGAGAAATAAATTGATTGTGCGTCAGCTGATTTTCCGTCACGTGTTAGTGGAGGTGCACTTATAAAAACTACTCAAGCCTGCCAGCTCTAGCCCTGATGTTCACAGAGCAGGCATTCAAAGGGAAGATAAGTTGGTTTGAGGATGCCAAGGAGGCCACAAGGACTCAATTTGCTACTGCAGACAGCAATACCCAGCTCAGGTGAATACAAATTACAGCATCGTTGGAGCTGCACCAGCTTGCCCCAGAAAGCAGATTACTGTCCAGAGAAAGGGCTGACAAATGTTTTAACGTCCTATTTGTGCATTAAGGCCTAATAAGACAGTTTCTAAATGAGACTATGCTTGGTACACGTTCACTTTTTGTTTTCCTTTTTCAGCAAAAAAAATATGGTTAACACTGAAGGACCTCCTGGCCATTTTTTGGGCAGTCAGTCTCTCACTGCAAAGTGAAGTCAGAGCTCACAACAAATGCTGTGTCAGGTGACTCTCTAGCTCTTTTCCTTTTTAATAATTAACCTGAGATGTTCATTATGCATTCATCTCACCCAACAGAGGAGAGCCTAAAGAAGCTTGGACTCATTGAGAAGGCTTTCTGTGCAAAGGTTGATGGTGACATCACTGTGGGTTTCCAGGGTAACCAGAAAAAGTTCAGGCTCCAAGTTTTACAGCATCCCAAAAGAGTGTGCTTAGGTAAATTCCCAAACCATAAGCTGTAGTAACTAAAATCTGAGTTATTTACTGCTATTATTCAGTCATCTGCTCCATTTCCTAAGAAGCAGCTATTGAATCTATTGCAGTCCAAAACGACTCCACTGTCTTTTGCCACGTAGTTTAGCTGCCCTCAGTGATGAAGAGCTTTTGTCATTCGGAAGGAAGATTCATTGAAAGCAAAGATTTTGCTGCAGAAAGCATTCCAGCAAAAGTTGCTTTTATTTCAGTTCTATTGTTAACTCTAAGTACGGGAAAAAACTAATATCCTTTGTAAAATTTTCCCAAAAATTTTCATTCTAAGAAAACTGGATTTGCTCCCCATTTTAACTGAGGATCAGGAGGAAAGTCTTCCAGTAGTGATAGAACTCACTCACTCACCTTATCCCCAGACAAACTCCACAGAGACACCATTTATTTTAAAAATTCTTCACTGAACTCGTAAAAGTTTAGAAAAATTTTTAACCACGAATTGAAATATCAAGGTGTTCACATAGAATAGAAACAAACCAAGTCAAGGAAACCAAACCGCCCTCAGTATTTCACTTTAAAATTAAAACACCAAAAAAACCTCCCAAGCTCACAACGAAAAAAAGCCAAAATTTTGCCTTTAAATTACGATAAATGTTACCCCTGAAAATCAGCCTTCTGATTTGTTTTAGTATAGTGGAGGTTAGTTCTCATGAATTGTAAGATAAACAAGAATCATTTTACATTCCTTTGTAAAAAATATCACCTGATGAACTTCTCAAGTGACCAGTGAAGATGGAGAGGTGGTAACCTCTCTGTCCAATCTCTGATCACTGTCCAGAAACTTATATATACGAGGTCAACAATAAACTAGAATCTTCTTCCTTTCTTCTTCTCTGCCTGAACACCTGTTGTGTGTGTTACTGTGTGTTTCTATCTGGCTCACAGTAACAGATAAATCCTGTGCTACCCCATGCAGCTCAAATGGGCAAAGCCCCAGGGCTGAAGTGCTCCCAGACAGCATTTGAGTGACCCAATCCCCCCAGAGCCTCCAGCCCAGCCTGCAGGTCCCAGCCCCGTGGCTGCTGAGGGTGCTGCTCTCCCAGCATGTAATGGGCACCACTCCCCCTGTCAGGCAGGTGCTGCTTATCTCTGGTGCAAGGCTCTGCCCAGAGCCATGGCCTTGGAAAGCAATTTTGCTGATCCCTATCTGTCAGGGCTCAGAGTAAGGGAGGGTCTGTGCTGGTGGGGAGGCTCCAGAAATCACGATGGGCATTTCAGAGCTACCAAGGACACCTACTGTTTGCATCACCCACTCATGGAGAGGGGACTGTATCCAGGAATCTGCAGCTGATTCATCTCAAAGATCAGTTCTCTTTCCTTTAACCTGCCTTCTTAGTTGCAATAAATGGTTAAACAGTCTCTTTTGGAGCAAACACTAAATTCCCCTTTGCATTCACAGAAAGGCTTATTTCAACTAAGCAATTTCAAGCTTTTCAGACAAAGGAGTTATAACCAGAGGAAATTTTGCAGCAAGTAAAACCTTGGGAAAAATAAAAAAGCATTACATTCTAAAAATATTTAAATAAATACTTTTTATAAAGTTTTCAAAGAACGAAACCAAATAAAGCAACACCAGAGAAATTTATTTTCCAGATATCATGGTGGCATGGTCACAGCTTCATTACTGTCAAAAACAAAGCTTAATTGCTATAGACTTGTCTCAGCTCCATCTATCTCTCACTTCTCATACAGACAGCAGTACTAAACATAAAATAGAATGGCTTCTCTTCAGGAACTGTAATTAAATAAAATTGGGAATATAACTAAGGAAATGAGCCCTTTAAGATTCATTTAAGGAACAGCACACTGGTGCTGGGAACCTAGCAAGGACTGTAAATCCTGTCTGAAGAACAGGCACAGGGACTTCCAAAGAGATTGTTGGGAGCCTTCCAGAGGCAATAAGTGATTGATAAATGCAGACAGAAAGTGTTACACCAACAGAGACTCAAATCCAAATTCGTTCCAGGAATTATAACCCAAAAGATGCCAGGTGAACTCACACAGTGGCAGCAGGTGGATGTTCAGAGAAGGGAGGCCCTAATGTCCCAACTGGTCACCAGAAGCTTAAGGAAACTTTCCAGGAATGTGGCCATTCCTGGGAGTCCCTGGCAGCCACTCCCAGCTCCAGCAGTCTCACTGCTGGGGCTGAAACCCCTTCACACAGGGCAGCTCCAGTGACCTGCTGGGTCCTGCTCGACTCCTGCACATCCCACACTCACAGGCAGAACAGCTTTCCTCACCAGCTCAACCCCAACTCTCTTAATCCCAAATTGTTTAGGTAATATTGTAATAATAATAATAGTATCCAGGAATATAGGCAGAGTATTAGGTATTAATTGCTCCTTTCTCCAGGAAAAAAAGTTTCTTGCAAAGATGTAGTGCCTTCCAGAGATACCATGCTGAATTAGAGAGGTTGGTGCCTAAGCTTTCCCTGCTCTTAAAAGACCTCAGATTCAATTGACCATTTGCCTTACTACAGATTGAAGAGTAAGTGAATCCGTGCCACATGCAAACAGAAGGTGCCTCTGGTATATTTTCACTCTTTCACCTTCTGAGGCAGGAGCTGAAACCTCTATTTATGTAATCCCCCAGGGCATCTTCCCTCATTCTAAACAGAAATTGTTGGTTTCTTTTAATGTTTAAGAACCAGGATAACACCTTAGACTGTTTCTCTGTATGCTAGGAATGGCCGTATTTTCTTACCATTCCTAGCCTGTAGAAGTACCCTGACTGAGGCTGTGAATCCTATAAAAGCTCAGATTTCATAGGCAGCATGGAAATCTTTTCAGCAAGATCAGTCTGAAAATATATCTATATTAATATACATCTCTCTCTTCATTGACAATCAGTTCCCACAGTGACCTAGCAGTGACCAGGAGGGTCACCTTGGCCATACTCTAATTGTGACACTTTTAATTTGGATTGCAAAAAACAGTGATACTAACTGATCTCTCATCTCAAATAGCGAAAGGTTTTCCTGCTTGGAGAAGCATCCAAGTGGTTTGTACCCATGAGTGCTCAGCACACACACAGACAGGCTCAGCATTTAGAAAGCTGCCCTGGGATAAAGAAGGCAACAGCCATAAACTGCTCTAGCTGAAGGAAACCTGAGCCAAATCAAATGACAGATGAGGCAATGATTCTTTATCCTGGCCAGAATAGGCAGATTACAGCAGTTAAAGATCTACAAAAATGGCATTTTGGTTTTTCATCCTGAGCAGTAGGTGGTCCCCAGGCCCAGCTCCTCCATAATTAACCTTTACAGCAGGGTGGCCTTTTAGACATGCCTCAGACTGAAACAATCTGGTGACTCTGGTAGGCAGGAAAGGCAATGCTGCAGGGGATAAACTGATATTCTACAATGGATTTGTCATTACGTTGGACTAAAAATATTGCAACTTCCATCCATCAGAATCACTGTTTCTCAGACAGTGAGTCTTCAGCAATAGGTTCATTAGAGAGGCTTAATTCACCTAATTAGCTGCTGGTACAAATAAAAAAAAATGCCTAGGAACGGGAAAGAGGGTTTACACTAAACACACAAGTCATAAGATTTCAGTTTACCAAAGAAAGCATTGAAAGTATGTGGACGTATAGTTGGTGACAGTAGCTAAAAAGACAGCAAGGTATAAAAGGTGGGGAGGGAAAAAAGCTTTGAACCCAAGCAGATTAAAAGGGCAACAAAACCACTTTCTGGCTTACTGAGATTTTTAACAGCATCTGACACAGAAGCTTTCCACAAGATGACCAGCAAGGGACAGGTAAGCTTCCAGGCATTTTCCCTGCCTCAGTACCCTTGGTCACTCTTGGAGCACAAAGTGAGCTGTGGGTCAGATTCCAGCTGGAAACACAAGATCATTACCCTGCACACTCCTGAAGGGAACCTCCACCTAGCAGCAAGACAGCGAGTTCCTAACCACTGCACCCCACTTTATTTTTGAAAGCAAAGAGATAACCATCAACATAACAGGCACTGAAGTCAGGTGAAACAAATTCCAGTTTCTCCACAGCTGTATAGGCTGATCATAGCTGAAAATTGTGCAACCCAAGCTTTCAGGCTTTGGGCTTAAAATAGAGCACTGGGGAGACCACACCACTCCGGTGATCCCTTGGGCTTTACTCTTAGCACACATTATTCCCCTGGGGAGACCTTCCTGTAGAGGTTATAGCTATTCTGGCACTTTTACATGGGTGGGTGTTTGAAATAAAAAACAGCAACACCACCACAAACCCATCTGATTCTGGCTGGACAAATAACAGTTACTGGAAGTCAATGTCTGCTTAAAACAGTTTCAGCTTTATTGTGAACTATATTCAAAAAAATAATATTCAGTGTATCACTCAAGAAGTGTGGTGAAATATCATTACTCTCTCCAAAATACGAGCAGCTCTGAGTGACAGGGAATTATTACATCCTTCCAGACAAGAACACAAAGACAGGCAGCTTCTTTATGAAACCTCTTCTCACAGAGGCACTGGCTCAGCTCTGAGCCAAGTAGTATTTTGGACCAGAAATCTCCAAAGGAAACACTAACAAGGTTCAGAGGATGGGAACTCTCAGTGGGCAGAAGCTTTATGGGGTGGGAGATGTCTACAGCCAAGAAAAGTAGAAGCTAAAGTGATTAAAAGCTGGATCAAGTAATGAGGATTCCATCCTGCACTGACTGCTGCACATTTATCCCTCACCTGAAAATTCCTGCATCAACTTCAGGCCCACCAATGGTGTTTTACTGACCCAGACAGAGACAGTCAGCCCAGGGAGCACAACACCATGGCAGAGGGCAATGGGAGCTGGGCAGGAGCCCCAGCACACCCTCAGCCCCGGAGCTCAGCGGGGTCCCAGGGGCAGCCCCAGCCGGAGTAGCCATGGAAACCATCAGGGAGCAGGGAAACACGGGGGCCTGGCTCTCTTCTAATCCCAGCCTCTCGAATTTCCAGCACAGCCCAGGCAGCAGGGTCTGGGCAGGAACGTGTGCGAGGTAGCACAAAACCCCACCCCATGCAGCTTTTCAGGAGGCAAAAGCCACACTTCTGACACCTTGTGTCCTTTTGAAAGGGTCACAAAGGATGGGCCAGCTGACACAAAGGTGCATTCTCAAAAAAAGCATTTGAAACTGTTTCTTGAAAGTGCTTCTTAGTGTAAAACTCGGTTAGGAGATAGCAAGAGATCTTTTCTTGGATTAAGAATGGATTCATCTTTTAGTTATTTATCTCCTCACACAACTTAAAAAAAAAAAAGAAATAAGGATAAGCAAGTGGTCAGTTTTCAAAGGAAGCACATTCCAAGAAAAGATATTTCCTAGGTTTCTCACAAAAAATAGTCCTCATTCCAGCTTCATACTTGAAAAACATGAATATCAATTCTGAAGGTCTAGAGAAAAACAATAGCTTTCTTTGTACATAAAAAAGGCTCAAAGATACATCTCAAATGTATCAAAGATACATCTCAGGCAGTAAAATATTAATCCATTTTTGGCAAAGGGAGATACTTTTTTAATATAAGACAAAATAATTTTTTTTCTTTTTTATTTAACATGGAAACAAGTAAGGCCTATACTGCTGTATACGAGTAAATATTTCAATTAAACTCCATTGGGATATGTCGGAACAATTCCAAACACATCTATATTTTACTAATGTATCAGTGAGATATCAATTATTATATACCAATAATCCAATTAAAAATGCACTCTGAATAAACAGTCTGGCCCAAATCCAAATCCCCAGACTATTTAAACAAGCTAATGGAAACATTAGGTGTCAGGCTGCATATTTTGTTTTCTAATTAAGGTAGTATTTGGCTGACACAGAACCAATTTACATGTAAAAGCCAAACAATTAAAAAGGTCACACAACTAAAACTCCGGCATTTCACACATGCAAATTGAACTACCCAGCAGAAAACAAATCCACACGGGCAAACGGGAATGAGTTACACTGCATATGTAAGTTCAGAAAAAAACCAGAGAGACACACACCCAGCCTATGATTTCACCGATGTCTGATAATTGTCTACAACAAAGTCAAAAAAGAAAAAAAAAAAAATCCTCCGACAAGACTAGGGTTATGAATGGCAGATGAAGCTCCCAGTCAGCCTCTCTCCCCAGAAGCCGATTGCCTGTCCTCTGGATCGCTCTGACCACTGAAGCATTCCCAGCTGGGATCAACCCTGGGTGCCCCAACCCAGGTGTGAGCCCTCTGGCTCTGCCGGCACACTGACAGCTTCCTAGAGATGCTCCAAGGAACAGGAGCATGAAGGCTGGGTAGAAATCTGAGCCCAGATGCTTCTGCCCCAGGGTGGGGAGGAGAGCTGCGGTCTGGAGCAGTGCGGGACCAGCACCCAGCTGGCCCTGCAGAGCTCCAGGAGGGCAGAGCCCTGCCCAGGCAGCCCAGCTTGCCAGCCAGTGGTGATGCTCACAACAAACGAGGGGACTGCGTGATGGCCGAGAAGGCAACTCGCTGAGAGGGGAAGAAAGAAGAACAAAGAAAAGAAAGCAGCAATTACCATGTCGCAGGGCACGATAACTTTCTTAGTTTACCACTTCACCCAGCACTGACCACCATGAGTGACCTGCTCTCCTCAGGGTGGAGCCATGCTCTGGAGCTGCAGCAGCTCTGGGGCAGCTGCTTTGTACAAAACAAAGCTCAAGGAGAAGCACAGGCCAGGCTGAGAAGTCCTCTTGGTTACAATAACAAATATTTTAATGCAAAACTGCTAATATACCATACTAAGGGAAAAAGTTGCAAATCTTGACTGGCTGAACAGAATCATCTCCAGACTGAAATTTAGATTTTGAATTTTGCTATTCATTTTCTCCTGAATTGCCCCAGACACATCTCTCATTTTTCCACTCAGTCAGCTGCACAAGTATATAGGCCAACAAGAATATAGGTATACCTAAACTCCAAAATTATTCTGTGAAAAAAATAAGTGACTCCAGTGGAAGAAATATTATTTGTAGGAGCCATGTCAAATGTACAGCAGATCACTCCTTCAGAAAGGAAAAGGGTTTTCATGCAGGAAATCCCAAAAAGAGAAGCAGGGAGCAGCTGGAAAGCTCTCCTGAATAACCCTAGTTGGGATTGTTGAAGTACGCAGGAAGGACAAAAGAAATAGCCCAGTTAGAAATCTCATCTTCCTGGGGCAACAAGGCAGACCTCCAGCTCCAGCAAACCTTGCTGACAAATAAGTCACTGTCCACCTGCAGCCCCAGCAAGGCACCACACCTGACATGCAGGCACACAGGACAGCAGCAGCACTGGGAGGAATGGAATGCTTCTCTTTCCCAATGCTTGGCTTTTCTTCCCTTATAACCGGGTGGGGTTTATTCCAGTTGGAACACTTGAGGAAATTGCCAGCTGTGCCTGTGACAGGACAGAGGGTCAAGCCTGAAGGTGACATAATTAGGCACTGCATGACAGATCACAATGCACAGAACATTATCCTCATTTACAGCAGCCTCAGCAATACATCAAAGCTTTTAGTACTATGGGAAGTTGTGTAAAAACTGATTATGACTGAGTCAGAGAGAGGACAGATCCTGCTAGACAGAAAATAACTCCCTGCTCTTAAGGCTGAGACCTGGTGGCCATTTTCTTCACAACAACAGGAACACTTAAAAGACCAACAAACAAACGACAAAAATCCCAACCTTATAATCCCCCAATTCTTCATATGCCACATGTATCGTCACAACCTTAAAAATAAACATGCAAAGGAAAGCCAGAGAAACACATTTTGTCTTTTCCCATCCAAGACAAAAAGAACAACAAAATTTCAAACACTTGACAGGGAAATGAAAAATTTACCTAAATAACATATTTTAATTTCAAGGCTTTCCAAAAGGCAGAAAGACCCTATGATGTGCCCCATTACTCAAAAGTGCTTTCACTTTTTCAACCAGAGTGATTCAGTTACATAAGACAATTCTTTGTGCTCTTAAAATTAGTGCACTTTGAACAATAGCCACAATAGAGCAAACAGATAAAAAAAATAATTCCTTTCTTATCCCATTGAAAGAGGTAACATCACCTTTGTGTTTATGCACTAATATAGTATTTTAAAATGTATTCCATCAGAAGCTGCAGAAATTATTGAACTAAATTTACGAAAGAGAACTGAAATCTACAAATGACATTAGCATTAATAGAATATAAGCAATATTTACTGCAGTTTATTTAATGGCCTTTGCATTAATAGTCCTTGAAATGCACTCTCTCTCTATACACAGCATTAGGAGCAAAGTAATAGCTGTTTACAGTGCTGAAGGGCTTCTGTACTGCTTTCAGTTTAGAACAGTTGGGTTTTTCCACGGGATCTAAGGTCTCTATGGCCTACAAAGGCAGGCTATATAGGATAGCCAAGAGAAGACATAAGCAAACACTAAGCATTTGAAGATTCAATCAATCTGAAATATTTTATATTATCAGAATTGACAAACGAACATTTTTTTCCTATATTGTGTATTGTACCACAACAGAGACCAAAGGCCCCATGGTATGAGCCTCTGCACAGAGACAAAACAAGGCTGAAAGTACTTACAGTGTTTTGGGTAATAATTGTGATTTAAAGCCCTCTTTTCAGTATTCTCTCCTTGCAGGTGGATGCAAAACTCACCTGAAGTTTTTCAATTAAGACAAAACCAAATTCAAAATAATGAAACTTATCAAAGTAAAAAACCGAAAATCCACAAAAACCCAAAACAAAATTAAAATCCCCACCTTCCAAATATTAGGATGGGTGTTTGAACTATTCATCCAAAATAGTGAAACAGCTTGGAAATCTCAATCCATGCATCTGACATGACAAGCACAAGATAATGTGGAAGGACTTCTGCTTTGATCAGGGACTATCAAAGGGGCTCTGTAGAGTTAAGCTTATAAATCCCATTGAAATTTAATAGTTGGGAAATTTTAAATGTCTTTGACTCCATCATAGCACTAACTTTTACCCTTTTTTCCCTTGGCTGTCAGAAGACTTGAGCTATTTCTTTCTAGTGCTTGAAAAAAAAAGGCAAGTGACATCTAAACATAATCAACATGTGCCAGCATTCAGTCTCTCAATAACAACTTAATAAACCCATCATAACTAAAGCCAGGTGAGCAATTTAATGATAATTATTTCCAATTGCCTGCTTCTTTTAAAAAGAAAGTGAAACTTTAACATCTCTTTAGCAACTACAAATACTTCTAATTTTCAACTCAGAGTAATCACTTCAGCTTCCACTGGTGTTTATATACTGTTGACCAGCTAATTTAAAACCAAAATCCTATACAATTCCCAGTTGAACGAGTTACAGACCCTCAGTTCCATTGTAAGCTTTCATCAAATGTCAACTTTAGAAAACTTCAAATAATCTACCCCAATGAAAAACAAAAACCCAGAAGCACAGGAGCTGCAGAGGAGGATTTTCTTGTCTCTTTTTTGTTTTCTGGTTTTTTTTCTAATACATTGTTATCTTTTCATCAAATGCCACATACACAGAGACTTTTGTCTTTGAGAAAATAAGCACATCATTGGTGAGAAAAATAATTCTCCTTTAAACTTTTTTTTTTTTTTAAATCTGTCTAGTGCTTGTTCTTGTAACAGTTTGAGGTCAAGCAAAAAAACCCAAAATCTAAAGTCCCAGCCACTGAAGTGAACACACTGCCAGTCCCGAGTGCCTAGCCTCGAGTCTGCTCCTGACAGGCACTGCTGACTCAGAGTGTTAGAGCAGAACCAACTCCTATTCCCCACCTCAGCCCCAAGGTCCCAGCCCATGAGAGGTGCAATTCCCAGCTGCTGGCACTGTGCCTTGCACCTTGGTCCCCCACCATGGGAAGGGAAAGCCAGGCTCGCTGCTGGCCAGGTTTGTCTGCTCCACCCCAGCCAAATCTCTGAGCACCTGCTCATGCATTAGTCTGCTATGTCTCCCTCCATGCCTGTGTGACAGCATTCCCCCACTTCCCTCCTTCCCTCTCTCCCACAGGACCTCTGCAATTCTTCCCTGTAAAGCAGAGAAGGCTTTGCCTTTAACAATCCACACAGGTAAAGGGATTACATGATGAAGAGTAATTAAATTGACAGTCTAATTTAACATTTTCCATTTTGCATGCTTTCGCCGTGTGCTGTTTGAGTTCTTAATAAGAGGTTTAATACACATTTCATGGCACTTAATACTGTGGAACTAAGCTTTATAACTAAAGGTCTGGGACTTGCCCAACTCTTTAATATCCAGGCCAGCACTTTAGGATGCTTCTTTTGTAAGCTCATGGATTTCCATGGTAAAATACCTGTGCCCTGGTGGAAGTTCTGCTCTGGGGCCAAGCAAGCTGTTCACGAGTCCCACACTGGTACTGGCATCATTCCCTAGTTGTGAGATCTTTCTCCTATCCTGCCTCCTCCCACCATTTTCTCAATGGGACGTTCCAGCCCTTAGAGGTGTACCTCAACGTCCAAATCTCACCAGGCAGGACACAGGGGAGCCTTCACCCTCTGTGCTCCTACAGAACATGGCCAGACACTCCCTCCAATGCAAACCCACATGGTTTCCTCTCTGAAACCCTGGAAGCTATTCAGGTATTATCTCACGATAACTGAAGTTACTGACTACACCAGCATTCAGAGCAGCCCAGGGATGATCAGCAGCTGCATTGAGCTGTCAAGAGCCAAAAATGACATGTCTGTGGATGAATGGCCCCGCCTGTCAGGATGGCATGTATTTGCAGTGTGCAGAAGATGAAACATTACTTTCCAAAAAGCAGGATTTGCTTTACAATAGACCTCTGCATTGCCCAGAGCAGCGATATTTTTCTGTCTCTGAACATCAACAAGCTACAGTCCAGAGTAAAATATGGCTTACTAAGCCACAGAATTGACAGAGCCTCATATTCCTCTGGCAGATGTTACAAATATGCAGACAGACACTCCTTATTGATCCAAATGGTTTGCAGAAACACCATTTGAAAGCATATGTTTCTTCACTTGACATCTTGACATAAATGACAAGACAAAGCTAGGAATGCACAAGGAGAAACTGTTCTAGTGCTGTAAAAGCACATTCCCCCTGCTAAAGAGTTGGTAAATGTTGCACAACTAATCACAGCCCAGAAAGATGTGTGAGCTGACCTACAGACACAGAACAGGAGGGGAAATCTGACAGCACGGACTTAAAACAGCCTGCTAGGAGCTGCACAGCCCAACATAACCACTACTTGTTCTCTCCCTGTGCCAGGATCAGTCTAGCAGCAAGTTCCACCATGTAGAATCCCATGAATTTCAGGAAACCTTTATGTAAACAATGACAGCATCATCCAGCAACTCAAGTGCTGGATAGGCCATTAAGTCCATAAGCCAGGGTACCTTCACGATCCAAAATACAGCCTTTTCACCATTTTCTTTCCAAGCCTCAGCAACACTTGTTGATGGCCTGCTCCCTCAGCACTCCTTTAGAGACCTGCAGCCCCCAGCTGCTCCCCCTGCTCTCCAGGGCTGCCTCCAGTTCCCCTTCCCCAGCAGCTCTCCATCCCAGTGCTGCTGTGGGGCTCCCTGCCCTCCCCTGCTCCCACAGCAGAAGCTCTCTGGGGAGCCTGCAGCCAACACTGCCTTTAAATGCCACCTCACTCCCTATGAGTAGAGCTGGGAGCTCCATTGATATATTAGTGTCTGCTAGACTGGGAGCTGAAAGCTTTCATGACCCTCCAAAAAAATTCACATCATCATCCAAGCTGGCTTTAGAATCAGGTGAAACATTGCAATAAGTTTTCCTGGCCAGCTCTTAAATGGCAGCTGAAATGCAGGCACTACTAAATTTCAACAGCTTGTAAATGTTCTACCTGTCCACCCCCAGAACTTGTCAGGGGTTTCTCCTGTCCCATGACTTGCCCAGCAGCAGCTACAGAGCCAACACTGCAAAGCAGTATCCTTATGCACAGGCAAAACCCAGAGCACACACGGACACGTTCCACTGCCTCAGCCCAGCAGGACACCTCTGTCCCTTCTTCTGGGGGCAGTGGACAGCAGCCAGGACCAAGTCCACTGGAATCCCCAGTAAAGCCCCGAGATGAAAAAGGGTCTGCAACCCGTAACTATAGCCACTACAGCAGACTGAACACAGAAACATCCCAGTGTCTGCTTACATTAACTTGCAATTATGTATTTCAGCACTTGGGTGGGCTAACATATTTTGCTTCTGGAAAGTATTTAATTTGAAAAAATTGCTTCAATATAAATCATATAAAACCACATGAAACAAAAGTCAATTCCTCTTCTGCTGATATATGGAAAAAGCAATATACATCTGGGATCTCTCTTCTTCACAGGTGTCATGGTGTGTAAACTTGTAGATCCGCACAGACCCCTGTGGAGCAGAGCACTCAAAACTTAAGGTTAACTTGAAGCAGCTGAGTAGTCCCAGGGAGTTTAAGGAGCTCACTCACCTGCTTAAAATTAGGCACATATTTAATTTGAAACATGTGTTTTAACTCCACCATCAATCCCTTTTGTTCTTTTAGCTGCAATTCTCACCTACAACATAGGGCTCTGTTGTGTTCTACTCAACCACTTTGGAAACAATCCCATCAGAACACAAATACACATATTTCACACAATGAAAAGAATTTTAGAAAAATACTAAAATACAGAAAAATTTCCAGGAAGCTTCCTTTCATGACTAAGTGACTTTTTAGAATGAGAGTGTAAAAGCAGACAGATAATTACATACAGTTGTAGGTAATAAACCCTCAGATTCCATCTTCCCTCTCATACAGTTTCTGTTATGGCACAACAAAAGTTAAAAATTTAAGCAAAACTCTTTACCTTGAGCACAAATTGGGGGTACAATGAGCTTTGTTTATGATATTCACCTAGAAATGTTTCAGATGGTATCTATCTACACTACAGTCGCACATAGCATATTTCTCAGAAATCAAATTCTGTCCTAACCACTCATCCAAACATTTGAAACTTGGATAGTATGGACAGAAATTTTTTTTTTTTCTAAATACTTTCTTCAAGCTTTTTGCTTACCTGGCTGTGTGTACTTGTGATTCTGAGGACTTCTCCTCATGTCGTATAGAGGCCAAACAGACCTCAAAATTAGAGCTTTATAGCTGCAACAACAGAACTAACTCCTAAAAGATAAGACATCTTTTAGAGAAACCTATAAAAAGACAAAGCAACTCTCTCATAATTGTGTTCTACTACAATACAATGTGAAGCTTCTACCAGCACAATTTCAAAGAAAGCTATCAGCTTCAGTAGTGCCAAGAAAAAATAATTTGTATAGCCCACCTACAAGCGAATAAAAGAACAAACCAAAAACACACACACCAAAAACCCCAAATCAATACAAAAAAATCGCTACAAAGGCTGACAGTAAATCTGGAAGAAAACAAAACTCCGTGAAAAGCTAAAGCTTTATGCATTACCTCCTTCTCTTATTGGTTACCTTGGAGAAAACACATTTCTGTTCTGCTTCCCTCCAACACCAAAAAGGCACCCTCCATCTGCAGGAATCCAGAGACATGTACAGACTAGAACACAAAACCCACTCCCTTCCCCACAGCCGGGGAAGGGAGAGCTTTCTAGGGAGCAGACTGGAGCTGATTGAGGCTGATTTGTCCCAGCTGCAGACCTAAACAGCCCTTGGGAGTGTCTCCCAGCAAACAGCCCACAGCTGCTTTGGGTGAAATCACTGATTAAAGCTGATTCTCCCCAGCTGAGCAACAATCAAGCCAAAATACAGGCCCCGCCAAACAAATCATTTCAACTCTTAAATAACATAACAACTGTTTCTGGTAGAACAAATGCTGTTTTTATTTGTTTCCTAAAAATTAAGAAAAATAATAATTAGCTGAGGCAACTGCTTGTATGATGGAATTGAGGCTTCTCATACAAGTAATACAGCTGTACTAAACATGAGTTGCAACCAGCCTTTTCTCCCTCCCCCTTCATCACTTGTCAGTTTTTACCTTTAATTATGCCCTTCTTCAGAGTTTTCTTCTGACTTTCTCCTTGCCTTTGTAAGGATGATGCCAAAGGATGTGGTTTCTCCAGGAAATTTCCAACAGGGTCCCCCAAATTTGTTGTGTTTAGATTTAAATCACTCTTTACCTGCTCACAATGTAAGTTCAAACCAGTAAAGCATAATAAAAGAAAATAATAAGGCTTGAACACTGTGGTTGCTGTACCACCCCACTAAAATGATTTCCTCTGATTGCTCGCTCCACTTGTCATCAACCCAACAGCTTTAAACCTATCAACCTAAGCTTTAAACCTCTCTCAGAAGAGAGTTATTCTGAAATTTAAAAAAATTTAGGAAGAATTTTCTTTTTTTAAACAATCCCAGCAAAAAGTTTATACTGTAATTCAGTTACATGTAAAATGTTACATGCTCAAAAATTTCAATAAAGTTCCTCTTTTAGATTAATTTTTGAGAAATTTTCCTTTCCAGAGCTACCCCTGAATACCAGTTTATGGAAAGCAGTGCTCTTGGGCCTAATATTAAGAGCTAAACCTTCACCTGCTGAAACTCAGTATGCTTGACCCATTCCCTGGAGGGAAGCTGATTTACACAGGTGAGAACCCAGGTTCAAGTGGTTTATTCTATCAGCAGACTAAGAAAAAGTGGGCTGTTTTGCTGAGACTTCACCTACAATGCAGCAATGGTTATCAAAGCAAGGCAGATATTGGGAACTTCACTTTGCAAGACAAGTATTGCACACATGTAGTTGTAACTCAGCATAAAAAACATTCTATCAAGTTTCAACTCTGAAATTATAAAGCACAATTACTTTTCTTTTTTTTTCCATTGCAATAGGAAAACATGACACTAAGAAATAAGAGCGATGCATTCTTCAGATTGAAAACAGATTGCCCATGGATTGCAAGCAAATAGAAGAAACCGAGACACAGTTTTGTAAGAAAATAATTTCTAAACTAATGGGTTGATAGAACAAGACTAGCTAGTGCTGTGCCACAGATGTCACTTTTGTGAAAGCTCATCATCAAACAGCACAATAAAAGGAAGGTATATTTCATGTACAATCACCTTTGCAATATAAACATTCCAGAGGAGTTGGAATATTTGGGATAATATTTGGGATCATATGTTATTCCCTATTTTAAGTATACTCAGGGAAGTTCCAGTTCAAAAACCAGAGTACAGTTTGGTCTTCAAAGTTTTCAGAAACTTCTGCGTTTTTCTATTTCAACTTGCCAGATATTAAAGGTGAAGGGTCAAATCTGCAGGTGGTGTAAATAAGCACAGCTCTGTGAGAGCTTTCACCTTATGCTCATTTACATCACATGGAAATTATATTTCTCACTTCTTCTGTGAGTAATTGCACATGTATATATATATGCACGTGTGCGATGAATACATATTATATAGAAAGTGAATGCTTTGATCTGTCAAAAGGAAGATACAAATATAAAACAGGAGACAGGATATGAAAATCATACATTCAGCATTTACTTTGAAAACTGGAAGTTATGGGGAAAGAAACTTGTTTATGTCCAAGGAGAACCTGGTGATTTGCTTAAATAATCTAAAACCAAACCACTAGCACATGAAGGATTAAACAGCTTTCTGTCAGGGCCAACATGCTCAAGCTATGACTTGTTAACTTTTATATAAACAAATAATTACTAGACAGTGAGAGATTCCTAGTTTTGCAGTGTAGACCCTGGTGCAGCAAAGCACTCAAAACTTAAGGTTAACTTAAAGCAGCTGAGTAGTCCCAGGGAGTTAAGCCAGCTCACTCACCTGCTTAAAATTAGGCACATATTTAATCTGAGACATGTGTTTCAACTCCACCATCAGTCAGCAATGCACTTCACCTGTGTGTAAAGCAGGTGCTCCCTATAGAGCTCACACATACTTAAATACTTTTCTGAAAGAGGGCTGCTTGGTTTGAGTCTTCAAGGTCCTGCTCATCTTAGATGTAGTCCTGAAAAGCATTTAAACAGGTGAGTCACATTCTGTGCATGAGAATAAAGGAGCTCTACGTTGCTTGTAAATTAAGCCACAGTTCCAAACTTTACAGAACATATCAACAGTAAGCCAGGAGGAGAACACTGAATATGAAGAATGCTAAAGATAATCCCCAAAATATGTTGTATTCACAATTTATTCCACAAACGCAGGTCAGTTGAAATTACAGTGTTTTAGTCTATAATATGAAAAAGATCTAACGTGAAAGCAAAGAGCCTCAGTAAAAGAGGGTTTCGAGCCCCTGCTCTGGGCTTTGCTGCAGCAACTCAGCAGCAGGTTTTGTGACTAACAGCAAGGCAGCAGCTCGGGAAACCTCCAGCAGGTTCGTGTGCCACAACACATTGCACCCTCGCAGCCACTCGAGCACCTCCCTGCACCTCTCTGCAGCACGCTCCTCTGCTCCTGCTAAATCTTAAATTGGTCATGAAATGAGAGATTTTTTCCAATGCAAATCCTTGCACTCTTTCTCCAAAGCATCATTACAGATTGCTCTGTGTGCATAGTATTTTAGTGCAGCTATTTCTGCCATAACTAATTAGTGTATTTATGGAAGATTTTTTTTATCCTGTGGCCATAGGTTTGTTAAGACAACAAAAGAAAAAAATATGACAAAAGAAGAAAAAAAGTCCAAAGTTTTTGTGGAACAAACCTCTAAATACTATAAATCTAGTCAGATTTTTTATTAATTTTTAGGTAGTGTGAAGCAAATAGTGCAATTTGTGCTAAGATACAAAATTGCATCATCTTCATGAGGTACCAACTTGATAACAGAGACAAATTAATGCCTCTAAGAGCACTCCTTCTCTAAGATCACTGTCAATATTCCTCATTTATACAGTGGTAGGCTGAGTACCATCTTCCATAAGGCTTGTTTTATGTCACAGTTTGACTCTTCCTCCCTACTGCTTAAAGTAGGAATGTAAAAATGTGGGGACTTTAATCACCCCATAAATATATGTGTTGTGTAATTATGCAAATCAAATTAGGAGCAGTGAATGGAATGTTTATCCAAAAACCTGACCCAGATTGCCTGCTGACTTTCCTGGGATGTGAATGCATTTTTACCTCTGTTCAAACAGAATATTTTACTCTAATGCAGACAGTGGTTTTGCTGCACCAGGATCTACAGCCTTTTCCAAATAGCACTGTTCTAATAAAGTGAAGAAATCCAGCTACAAAGGGAAATTACAACCTAGTATAGGGATACATTTGAGAAGACACCAAATTATCCTAATTTTGAAAGAGAGTGATGGTCTTTGAAGAGTAGGAGGGGGGACAGAGATCCATTATGTTTGGCATTCAAACTTCTGTTTGGGAAGGAAACAATGTGTTAGATTTTGGTTTGGTTTTTTCCTTGTCATACGACATTGCACTGATAATATTTGCATACAAGATATTAAATAAGCTATATGTGTTGCTCTATCTTTGTCCTCTGTGTTTCAGAGACAAAAAAAAAAAAAAAAAAAAAAAAAAGATTTTGTACAGCCATTTCTACCACGATTATAGACATGGCCATTAAAATGTTTCTCTTTACAAAAGGAATGGAAAAAAAAGCAGAGCTGTGCTTATAGTCTTGTTTTTCAGGGATATGACTTCAACAGGGAGCATTGCATCCATTATGCAACAAATTCAGCGAAATCTTGAAGAAGAGGGCACAGTCACTGCAGTGCCGTTATCTCCTGTCTTTACTATTCCTCCTTGCTCACTCCATTGGTTCCTCCCCATTTTCCGTCATGTACACAAGAAACAAAAAAGAGCTGAGCAGTTTTTCTTAGAAGCTTTCCCCTTAACCTAAAACCTGTTGTTCATCAAAGCATTTATATATATAATATATACGTCATAATATATATAATATATATTATATATATATGTATAACAAAACACAGAAAGTTAAATAAAAAAAGAGCCACATGGCACAGTAGACATGTAAAAACACAACCCAATAATCCTGTGCTTAAATTTAGAAACTGTGTGGAAGTTTAAATCCTTGTTAGAAGGAAAATTTTCTTTGTTTATTGTTTGTTGGATTTGAGTTATAATTCACCTTTAAGACATTTTTTTACTGCTATGCTAATACCAGCTGCTAAGTTCTCTGAGTGAATTGTCATCTTGGCTATAAAACAGGGTTCTGGGGAAAGGAGAGATCTGAGCATGGTGAATTTTTCTAGCAAGAAACATATAAATTTTTTGCTCTTAAAAAAACCATACCTGTAAGGGAATAAGTGTTGAAATCCATGGAAAAAAAAGAAAAGTATGGCCCTCAGTCCCAGCAACAGGTCTTCTTTGGCACTTGAGAACGACCACAAGTAGTTTGCCTTTTTATTCATATAGAACAAAATTTACAAAGTCATTCATACATTTTTGTTTGTTTTTTGTTTTGTTTTTTACTTACTTCGAAAATTGGGAATATTCAAAATACACTTTTACCCCACTCCATTCTTTCATTATTTACAAGTATATACAAGAAAAATGTCAGTTTGTTTTCTTTTTCTTTTTTTTTTTTTTTTTTTTTTTTTTTTTTTTTTGTTTCTTTTATATTTTGTATTAAAAATCTCTGCTGGTTGTTTGTACTGTTTGTTTTCATCATATGGATGTTCCATGCGAGGGCTCCATCGCTTCTGGAATGACTCCCCCTGGCACGGACTGGAATGACATTGGGATGGGGGTTTTCACGGGGCTCTGCCGGAATAGTCCTCCATTGGGTGACCTGTGTTTGCACTGTATGGAGGGCATGGTGGCCGAGCTGCTCAGGGGCAGTGGCAGGTTGCTGCCCGAGGCAGCTGTGAGTGTCCTGCTGGCACCATGCGTTGTCTGTTCTGGTAAAAAGGTGGTGACAGAAAGTTGCGTGTTCTGGTACTCGCGCACCGGCTCCAGGGTCTGAGCTGGCTGCATGCCACCGATCTCCAGCGCTGAGATCTCGATGGACGCTGGCGAGATCTGCTTGTGGGCTATGTCTTCATCAATTAAACTGTTCATGCGCCTGTGGACCTGCTCCAGATTCACTTCTTTGTCCTAGTGAGGAAGAAACCAGAACAATCAGTCCAAACACAATCTCCAACCCCATCCAGCCCCCCTTCCTTTCCTCTGTGTGATCAGAGTGCCAAAATCAAATCACTTGGATTTCAACTGTGCCTGTGCAAAAACCCAAGGTCCGGTGACATCTCCAGATGAAAAACCTGCTGAAGAAAACACTGAAGAAAACATCAGCTCATCTCAGCCTGCTGCAGCTCCTGATGCTGTCAATCCAATCCTGAGAGGTAAACTGATGGCTTTGCTTCAGCTAACAGGGTCTGGCACCAGAGACCAGCACATCCATCCCTCACACCCCTGGTTCACCTTGCACAAGCTCAGAAAAATCCTATAGCAGGCAAACAAATGACCTGGGACTCCAAATTCCAGTGGGCAGCTCAGCTCCTTGTCACCACATGAGAGCTCACCACTACTCACTATCTGCAGAGCATTTTCTAAAGAACACATGAGTAAAAAGCCGACTTCAGGGTAGTTGCTTCATGTGTCAAAGTCTACTGGCCAGGGGTTGTGGTGGTGATGAATCTTTGCCTTCCCATCAGGAAGGCCTGGGGCACCTGTGTGGCACAGAATATAAACTCACTGGAACAGCACTGAGAGGCCTACTCTGGGAGCCCTGGGGAGGGGACCACACATTTGTGTTTGGAAGAATTGCATGACAGACCATAACCTGTGACCTTGACACATCATCTGGAGAAAGTTGTATGTGGACAGAGCTCAGGAAAACAGTGTTGGTCTTTAGAAAACGCATCATCATCTTCTGAGAATTCATTTCTTAAAGTTCCCAGAGTGGTCTCTTCAACTGACTGTCAGAACCACTCACTCGACACATTTTAGCTTCCATGAGGAAATACAGCAAATGGAGTTGTCCTTAAATCCTGAAGTAGCAGACCTACAGTGGGTTGTTTATCACCTCAGCACAGCATTCAAGATGCTGAGATTGGGAAGCAACAAAACAGGCAGGGTGAAGTCAACCACCTGGGATGCTGTCTGAATTCTAACAGCTTGCATTATATTGCCAATAAAAAGGTATTACATTATATAACTTCTCTACATTTCATAAAGCACAGCCATGAACTAGTTATTTATGTAATGTAACACACAGCAGAATAGCAGCAAAGCATAACAGCCCAACAACCCTGGAACTAGAGAAATTCCCAGAAACCTGTAATTACATTACTCCGACAGCAAGACTCCAACCTAGAGAGCAGGACTACCCAAAACTTTTGTGTTCCAGTAATCCCTGACGGCCCAAAGGTCAGCCTGTGCTTAAATGTTGGTTTAACCCAACACCAGCAGCCTTACTGATTCATACCTAGATCTAGGCTCGGGGAATGAAGTACAAAGTGTCACTGCCACTCAACTCCTCTTAATCTTTCATCACTGGGGTTCAGGTGGAGCACAGAGAATTACAATCTCATTCCAGGGGTATCCTCTGCTATGCAACTTTGCTTTCCCCTGTAAATTGACAAGCCAACTCCAAAGTCCTTGATTCCAGTCAATGTCAACTACAGATTCAATTCTAACCTTGTGATTTAACACCCCTTCTACATTACTCAAGAACCGTTGAATTTGCTGATCCCTTCACAGGTTTGGAAATGAATTAATGTTACATGAAGTACAGTCCAAACCTGTGTCCTTAGCTTAGGCTAAATCCATATTGATTTCAACTGGAATACAACTGCTCCACAATTACAGGGCTGAGCTGCATGTTGCAAATTCTTTGCTAATCAGTGGAAGATGAATTCCTATTTAATTCATATCATAAATCACCAAAATCCCAATGAAGCTCCCAGAAACCTAGGGGATATAACTGTCCTCACAAAAGAAACAAATAACTTTTTAAAAATCCTGCTTTTTCAGCCAAATCCTCTAATCAGATAATTTTGAGTTAGAGAAAAATCAATGAATAATAAAATAAAAATATATTTTTTTGACATGAGGGATCACACAACACTTGATCAGATAACCCCTCCAGCTATATTAAGTCCTTCCTGACATCAAACACACCTGACCTATCAGGCCCTTCATTTAATACATTAGACAATGCTGATGATAACTCAGAGGCTCTTTCCTAAATTCTGTAGCTAAGAAACTTAAGGATTTATGGTACACTGGCCAGAGGATTACATGGATTTAATTCATAATTTCCTCAATTCATTTGTCTTGAAGTAAAATTATAGACCTGGAACAAATGTGAGAAAAGTTCTTAAATTATTCCCTGATGGGAGCAAGAGCTCTCTGGGTGGGTTCCCTTGGAACAGATGTCCAGCCACTCACTGCTGCATTTTCCTCACCTGTTTGCCAACAAAAGCTTGCTGCAAAGTTCTGCTTGTCCACAAACTTCAGCTAGCACCATGCATGATTATACTGTGTCTAAGGAGCTAATTCCCAGAAGCCCACTATGCAATACCTCTTTAGGTACCCTGTACTATTTCTTTTCTAAATGATGCTGCCAGCTGGGATGAAGACTCCTAGCTGGGATTCTGGGTATCTGAGACTTGTATTCTTGTCAAGCCTCCACTACAAAATAAGAAAACAAAAGAGAACTCGGGTTAGAGCTGAGCAAATATTAGAGCAAATATTCCTAAATGAGGCTTTGGTAAAATGCTCATGACTCATTTACATTTTTCTGAGCTTTTGCCAAATACTAATGCCTTCTTCAGACCATTTCAAGAGAAAATATACCCCAAAATTTTTTTTTTTTTTTTGATTGCAAATACATCCTAAGTGTATTCATCCTGCTTTGCTTGTGGAACAAGTAAAATGTGACTTGGATAAAACCAAGCCAGAGGGAAAGGTAAGGTTTCAATAACTGCAACAAGCAGTCATTAATTGTTTGCAGAGCAAAAATAAATTTGTGAATGAAGCAGGATCTTCATTTGGAGCATCTGGGCACAGAGGGTCATAAAATTCAAAGCATGAATTATTCCTGGTTACATATTTAGCTGTGCCCTTTTCAAGATGTAAACATGAAGAGCCACAGCTGGGATGCTCTTAATACACATCTCTGGGTCCAGAGCACAGGGACTATTAAGGGCCACTCCTCTGGAGTGTTCCCCTCTCCTGGCCTAAGAGGCCTTCCGCTATGCACAGTCCACCCCAGGACAGCATTCCTCAGGAAACGGTGGATTTGCACTTGCTTATGTTTCACAATACAAACTCAAATTTTCATTCTCGATAAAGATTAAAACCAGATCCTGCACACAGACATCACATTCTATCTACATCAGAACACTTTATTAAGTACATAGAGAAGTAAACACTTGGGATCTCTTTAAGACGTAAGGGTGATGATTTCATTCGCCTACTTCTCTTTCTTCAGCATTAAGGACAACTTGCTGGTCTTATTAAGATCTGAGAAACTTTTTAAAAGGCTTTCAACAGACCAGGAATTCACATTATTCCTTCTTTTCCTTGTCAAAATAAAATGTTTGCAAAGGTTATGGAAAACAACTTGCCTCTGAGGAAATATAAAACCACATTTTTAAAGGTTCTTCCCTTTTTCTTTGTCTTATAAGACAAAGAGCAGCTAAATAACTAAATGTCAAGGTTTGTATGAGACTATCTTAATGGTGAATGAATGATTCTTCAAATACTTAAAAAAACCCTAAGATAAAATTCAGAAATCCTTGAAAAGATTAGTTTGTCATTGCAAACCATAAAATGGCTTTGAATCCCAAGATTTCCAGAAGCGGAGGTTTTGGGATACCTTTATGTGACAAGTCAACCTTTCAGAATCTGAAATTCTGTAAACCTAATCTTGTTTTTTCCCCTTTATTGTTCCTCTGGGAAATTCTGTAACAGCATATGTTACTGAAAACTAACAAGCTAAATGGAGAAAGTTTTAAATGGCAATAAAGCCAGAAAAAGAAATCTTAAGTTATGATGTTTTGTTCCATTGTTGGCTCCATATTCTTCTTTATTTTTAGTTCTGTGGTTCTCATTAAATATCAGTAATTTGTTAGAATTTCTATTTTGCACTTAATATATAAAATTTAGTTAATATTATAAATATGTCACATCTCAGACATTTCATGCCAATCCAACTTCACTTCTCATCTGTGGCTGTACTGGACACAAGTATATGCTTGTGTTGCCAGAAGAAGATAAAATATTTTTCCTTTGCTGGCTTCATAATTCTATTTTCAATATTAATGTTGTACTCCAAATAGATCAGTTGAAGAAATTAATCAGTGAAGGAAAGAAATGTCTAAGGAAAATTGATTATATACCCAGGCTTATCCTCTGCAGGCTCAAGGAGAACAGCTAACCAAACATTGCTCCTGGTCAGGAAATTCTCTTATTCATAAATACCAAGTGAAATGTCAGTGTTCCCCAGTGAGTTTGAGTTCTGGAAAGGTGTTTGAAAGGCAGGTTTCTGATATGTCCCAAGCACTTGATCATGAGCAACAGGTTCAATGGCCTATGACTGAGAGCAGGGGCACACCCTGGCTTGGAGTGGATCTGGAGGATGCTCACCAGAATTATCAGGGAACGACTAAACCTGCATAGCCATACCTGCAAGAAACTAGGACTCCCTTCCAGGACTAATCAAGTCTGGCCTTTTCACACAGCGTGAAATTATGGCAAGATATAAATACAGACACCACAATTTACAGAGTAATGAATATTTTTTTTCTACCTTATTTTCTGTGACTCTTGACAGTGGGTTGCAATAAAAGCCTGTGGGCAGTCATATTGAAAGAATATGCTACTGATTGGGAGGTTTGGAGTCAGTTAACATGATCAAATTCAAGGGTGTTCAAAAGGAGCTACTGCCTGATGATTTTAAGAAATTGCCTGCATCACTCTAAGCACAATTAATAAAAAGGTAATACTGCTCAGCTGACTGGCTTGCAACAGTTGGGATTTTCCAAGGGAAACATTTTTTGAGAACAATATTTTAATTAAGGACACCATTGTAGTATCTGTTTTTTTACTTGTGATTTCTGTGAGCTTATCATAGAGTTTAAGAACAGCCACTTCAAGACATAAAAATGCTGCAAGATGATGAAGCAGTTTCAGTAAGGCAAAAAAAAAAAGGAAGAAAAATGCCCAAACAGTAAAGTCTAATATCTGCAGAAATGTGATTTTAAAACGATGCCAAAACTGTGATAACTTACATCAGCATCCAACACATGCAAATAAAAGCACAGTAGACTGGAGAAGAAAAAGATTGATTGCCCTGACCCCAGAAGGACTAAAATTTCAGAAAAGTAGCCAATATGGGCAGACAGACTCATACAGGGAGGGAATACCCCTCAAACAGGGAGCATATGTCAATACCTCCCAGTCAGGTGCTGGTAATTGCCAAGAATTAAAAGCTTGTTAAAGTAGTTAATAAGACTCAGGAGATATGCAGAAAACAATGCTTTTAAGGTAATATAGCTTTAATCATCAATCAGAGCACAATTCTGGTTTGGTTTTTTTTTTTTTTTTTGTTTCCTGTCGTGGGTGACAACATGAAGCATTTATCTCTTGGTGAGAGAAAGAAACCAAGACACAAATGCTAATAATAAGTTTTCATTCTGTACAAGGTCTATTTAAAAAAAAAAAAATTAGAAATTTTGTGATTAGGAATGGGTTTCAAAATTTGAGACAAACCCCAGTGCCAGACAGACACTTCCTTTTCTGCTCTTGACCAGGAAATATGCTGATCTCTCTCCCACCCATAGAGAAATCCTCTTGATACATGTGTGCTCATAATGACAGGTGTCAGAGCTCATGAGACAGAGGGGCTGGAAGGCACACCTGTACCCAGTTAGAAAGGAACAATCTGAGGCACTTCCAGGCACAGACAGCCACACTGCAAAACTGAAAAAGGAGGCAGGAGAAAAAAATTGAAACAGCAAAGTTTCCATGCTCAGTTACCCACAAACTATTCTCTTCTCAGCATCAAACCCCACAGCTCCACCCAGCAATCAACTTCAGTCTCTGGGATTTCAGACATTGTGGACTCAAATATTTAGCTTGTTAAAGAGAAATAAAGCAGCAGCAGCTCTGCATATGCACAATCATTTTGGATTATTTTGAAATCCTGTATTCACCCAGGGTCATTATCATTACTTTCAGTTATAGCTCCTGCATATGCAAAGCTGTAATTTTAATTTATTCCAGGAGGCTTTGACAGACTGGCAAAACCAGGTATAATTGGCTCGCTCAAGAAGAAAAAGCAGTGATGATATATGTAATAGATGTGCTGCAAAACAATGGCAATACAGTATGGTGTTACATTAATATAAATAACCCCTTTTTAATATGACTCACTGTGTGACACTCCTTACTCTGGAGGTTCCGCAGCCGACAATGTGGTGAAATGCAGAGAAACGTGTAAACAGATGCAGTGGTGATGTATGTCTGCTAGCATTAATTTAACAAAGGCAACTGACCCAGTCAAATAGCACTTAATGTTACATAAAATTTGCTGAGTGGTTTCTGAGTGTGCTCTGCTCAAAGCTGGTTTGACCATAACAGAGTCTTATTAGAAATACTCAGGGATGCACCTCAAGAGCCTACTTGAAAACCTGCTTTTAGAAACAGGCCCAATCCTGCAATCAAGCTTCTGCCCTTACAAGTGGAAGCTCTACCATGTATTTTAAATTAGCAATTAGCTAAATTATCATCCATAAACCAGCTGTTAGAAGAAGGCACTGAGACTGACATCAGGTGAGGTCCAGTTGGCTGTTACCTAATTGAAAGAATAAAAGAAAGTTTTGCAGTACGTTAATTTCATTCAATGTGGAATCATCTGCAAAGAAACAAAACTTCATTAAAATTATGTACAAGAGGCCACCTTATTCACTAGGTGATGTCCTCCCTCACCAGAGAGCAGAAATTCCTTTATGAAGAGACAGTAATACTCTTTTTCCTTCTAAGTAAACCTGAAAAAAGTGAGATATTACAGAATACTGCGAAATTGATGTTAATGTGATCGAAAGTTGTTTCAAATCCAGCTACCCTCAGCCAGAAACTAGGTGTAAGCAATTACCAAAAGCCTAGATATCAAACAAGTAACAGTGCTACAGAACTGGTGCGAGTAGCAAGAACCTTCATGAAGCAGTTCACATCTTCCCACACTCCTGTTGCACACCTTACCCAGGCTGGATTTATCTAACCTGAAATCATATCTAACCATGGGTCTAATTTTGACATGTCCCACAGGTCCTGCCTGTGAGCCTTTCCAGGACTACTCCAGACAGTGATGTCCCCAGCAGGCCAGTGGAGCTGACAATGCACACCACTTTAAACCAGCTAAACTATTCTGTATTATTTATCCCCTTCGACTGCATCCCTGTCTCTGTGAATAAATACACAGGACACAGTCCTGATGGGGGAATTGCAGGTTGCCCCACAGTGTCTTTCACCATATTCACCACCATCCATTAACTAAGTGCAATCACTGAGAGCACAGTCCAGACCTCACAACTCACAACAAACCCCAGCCTGCCAGGGAAGAGGCTGTGGCTGTATTTTCATTTGTTACTCAATATGAAAGGGGACATTCAGCCACATGCTGAGATATTCAAGCTTTAAAATCCTTACCAACCTTGGTTCGCCAGCTGGTAACCCAATGACAAAGAGAATGAGTGAGTGGTTCACATGGTACAGATGTTTCCACAGTTTTCATGATGTTAAAAATAAACAGGACAATAAGAGAATGCAAAGAAACATTTCTCAACACAAGCAGCAAAATGCAGTACAGAATGAGTGCTGGTTGATGAGCATGCCAACGTCTCTGCAAAGGAACTCGGGAGAAAGGAGCACTGGCAACTGGAGAAGCCTCTACTGTGTACACACTACAGAGTGCAGTTACAGGCATTTCCAACACAGGGCAGGTCCAGAGGAGTTCCAGGGGAAGGTAAAGATGGGGAGGAAACTAACAGGGATTCATCTGTGCAGGCATTTTTGACAAGGAACCAATCATCTGTGTTTTTATTATAAATTCTCACCATGCTTCTGAGGCCCAGCCTCACATCATTGGCCATCTCCAGATGGAAAGGGAAAGGAAGATGTGTGGAGAAAAAAAAAAAAAAAAAGAATGATCAAGATAGTGAGGCTAATAACATAATATTTCACCCTTTTCAGCAAACATATACTCATTATTTCTTATACTTCTGGTCTGAAATAGCACTGCAACAAAAGAGGATGGCCCTCAAGAAGGTGGTGTTTTCAGAATTTGACATCATCTAAAATTACACTCTGAGGTGACAGATTACTCTTTCATGAAGGAAAAATTAAATTAATGAAGCTTCTATTCCAAAACTCACTAAAACTTAATAGTTTATTTACATTGCTTTACACATTTTTTAAAATCCTAAATTATAATCTAGTCCATAAGGGATGGAATTTCTCACTCTAGTGAACCCAAATCAAAACAATGTTATCCTTTAACAGTCTGAATTACTCTGCTGGAGCATTAGGCATAACAGATTGCTCCACAAGCTCCTTCTTCACCATTCCTGTCTAGTCACATCCAAATCTCAAAAGTTCACTTTTTTTTTTTATGTCAGGAGTAGAAAAGAGTTGGCACAGGAGACAAAGAACTGCTTCTACAACCTGCCCAGTCTTAGCTCACTCACAAAGCCTCTTGTCTCCACTCCAGCTATATGAAAGCCCTACAAAATCCTTACTCCTGACTATTAGCCACAATTTTTGCAATTAAAAACCGAATTTTGAAAAGGTTTCTGTGTCCCCATTCAGGGCTGTATTTTGGAAACTGCTCAAGCTCCTATTCTGACATAAGACACGACCAGCCAAATCATTAAAATAGCTCAGCATAATAAAAATTTGGCCACCAGTTTCCAAAAAGATAGCTCTTGCATACTGAATAATTCTGAAGAAATAGTACTTGTTATGTTTAGTGAGTTTGTGTAGCTCTTTTTTATATATGTGCCTATAAATATGGGTCTGGTCTTATCATAACCAAGCCATTGATTAATTAAAAAAAAAAAAGAAAATATTTTCCACAGTACTGGTATCTGTGATACCTTAATATTTCAGTAATATTGACCACAGGTTATATCAGGTACTATAAAATTATTTAAATTCAACTGAGAAACAGGTTTATAAATTACATGCTAATTTCTTTTCATGGTAAGGTCAATCTTCACCAAATAACTTTAATGCACATGTAACTCCCAGTTTCTGCTTTATACACGGTGGTTTCAAAGCAACTGAAGTTTGATCCTATGCCACTAAAAGGAATGGAAATGTTTTGGTGCTCTGGTTAAAATACATGTCTTATTTAATTTTATGTACATGCTTAAATGCTTAGTCAGATCAACACCTAAGGCATTTTACAAACAACAAAAAAGCAAAACAAATTTGAGAAAAAGTCACATTTTATGCTTTTTTATTTTAAACTTTTACTGATTTTGTTATTTTACACCCCCTTCAAAAAGTCAACTTTAAAATACCACCATAGGCTGAGATAAGACATACAAAAATTAGCTGTGTAAACATTGTGTGAAGAATCTAAAAGAATCTGACACATTAAGGCTCCAATTCAGTAAAATACATAAGCTCATGCCAAGCTCATGAGTAGCCACAGAGGTTCTCTGGGATAGGCAATGTAAAGCAAATCAAGCAAGTACTTACACTCATCACCAAACTAAAACTTTAAACAGGTTATTTCTTTTTGATTTCCCTGCATGGCAACACTCATTTTTTAAGCTTATTTCTGTTGAATAATTTTCTTTCCCCCCTAAGGTTCATGCCACGTAAATTCAGATTATATCCCTAAGGATCCCATTAACAGGGTTTTCTTACATGACAGAGAAAAATTAAACCAAACACAAAAATCCCTTCCTTGCAGTTAGGAATGTATGCTGGTACAAAACTCAATTGCTTCACCACTGCTTTGGGTAGCAGAAGCCTGGGCCCAGTGCCATAAATCATGGGGATGACATGTCACTGTTAAATCCATTACAGCCTTGACCAAAATCTGTGGTGATCAATAGCAGGAGCTGAGTGATTTCACTGGATTCTGGAGTGCACCCTGCCGGGGACCAGGAATTACAGAATATCTGCTTCACTATAGGCACCTCCAAAGAGAAAATCTTGTTTCTTCACTCACATAAAAGCCAGCATGGAGTTAGTTAAGATGCCCTTCCAGCTATTACCAGCTTCTGTACAAGGGGATTTATATATTATATAGGCCTTCTCTTTTTTTTTTTTTTTTTTCCTTTTTTCTTACTGGTTCTTCCAGCTTATACTTTATCATCAAACAACAGTAAACTTTGCATTCTGGGTTGACTGATTCCTAACAGTGCTTTGCTGATTTAAAAATGCTAGTTAAATGAAGTTCCTCAGCTTATTACATTCAAAGCTGGTTTGAAACTGAATTTCTAGATGGCATTAAAATGCATTATTTTGCCAATGTTTGCATGATTTATTTTCCCCAAACAAACCTTTATTTATTCTTAGAAAAGTAGAATACAATACAGTAGTACAAACAAATGATAATTTATATGCAACTGAGCAAAAAATTTACAAAGATTTCAGACATGTCATTAAAATACAGAAAAAAATAATTTAAAATAAAAACAAGATAAAATATAGAGAACATGCAATGAAGGGAAAATAAAATATCGGTTTGATGATCTCGTGTTTCCTTTCACTCTTAAAAGGAACCATCGTGGGGCAAATCAAATAATCACATAAAAAGATAACACCACAAAGGAGACAAGGTAAATGAAGTGACAAGGAAAAAGACAAGGAAAGTGGAAATAATGGTGAAAGCAAGAGACTCTTTAATAATCAAATCCAACACTGCTGACAGCATGCTGAAGATACAGAAGCCTCGATTGCCATGGAGCAGTATCTGGCTGGAGAACTAAGGTGAGATGAACACAGTACACAGTTCTCAGCAGTGACAAATCTGGACCCCCTGGACTCGTGCCTGCCAGCTCCTCTTCCCATTGGTAAGGTACATGGGGATTCCTGCTCTGCTAATACCAGAAGAGAGTCTTACCAGGTAACTCATGACTGCTAAAGCTGGAAGCATGGATTTCTGAGGTAGGCTGGGATTTGTACATCATTAGACACAGAAACAAGGCGGTTCAAGGCAGGTCACAAGAGCCTGCCCTGCCCAGAGATACAGGGGTATTTTTCTTTCACCCTGTGTACTGCCAAAAGACTTGTGACAATTTTTAGAATAATTTTGCTACCTCCCACTACCTCATAGAGCTCACAGAGTCTAGACTTTTTGAGATTCAAGACATAATTAAGCTTGGAGTAGCAGGAAATAGGAATTATAAGGTGCTGTTACTAGTACACAAGATCATTCCCACTCTGAACAGTACCTGAAATGCTGCCCCCTTTTAATAATTTAAAAATAAAAAGGACAGAAAAGTGAAAAGAGTCTATTGAATAAAATGGCTTTGCAGAAGTGTGAGAAAGGAAATCACAAACTAAGCTGTGAAGACTGTGATTGTTAATGAATTATAAATTTGACACAAGTTATGAGGCAATGACTAGAAGCAACTCAAGAGGTGGAAAACTATGCTATGCCTTAACCAATAAAACCCCCAAATCTGCTTGCACTATGGATTCCCAAACATACCGGGTCCAGTTTCTGAGACACTCACATTGCTAGGAATAGCATAGCTGGTTTGGAAAAACAGATTTTTGATTATTCACATATATTATCTGTGCAAAGAAAAAAATTCAAACCAAGAATTTCTTGGGGTCATTCTAACATTGTCTTTCAAGAGCTATATTAAGTATAAGTGGATCAATATCACCTCTTATGAGAGATGCAAGTATCAGATCCCAGAAAACAAAAAATCATTCTTCACAAGTGACTAATTTTATTTAACATGGGGTCGCCTGTTAATTTTTTTAGTGAATAATCTCATGCACAGTGAAAAATAAGAGAACTTAACTTTCTTTCCCTGAAGAGTAGGATATTTTTTCTTTGCATATAAGTTTCCATTGTTTTATAGTATATGGATGAACTAGGAATGCTTTCTTCATAGTTCTGACAAGATCTCAGAAGTAATAATCTTCAGAGGAATAGCACATCACACAAAGACACAGCTGATAAAGCACAGAGGATGCTGGGGAGCCCATTGCAGGAAGCAGCCACAGTGCATCATAATGACAACAAAGATGTGAAAACTGCCTTTCATTCCTTCCAAGGGGATAAAAGATACCAACAATCTGATGATGTGGCAAAGCCCCTGGCTGTTAAATGATCCAAATTACATTATGGCTTACTGATATTGTGAAATAAATGCATAGGACTCGCACAAAAAGTTAAAGAAATCCAGAGGCAATTGTTGAAATTTCGACATTTATATGGTACCAGGTTTTAATAACTTTATCTGATGGCTCAGTCATTTAAAAGGGACATAAAGTGACTGAACAAAGACTCCAGAATAAATATTAATTTTTTCACAAGTCTAATTTTCTGAAGCTTATCAAAGTCACAAGATTAGGTATCAGTATTTCAGTCTGAGTAGCAGCTGTGTAAATTTAAGGTTTTAATACACAGAGATAGATGTATGAGCTGGCTAAATTTCACTGTGGGTATTGGATGGCTGGGTACTAACAATGAGTAGAGGGTGATTATAAATTTCAGAATATCTTTTTGGAAAAAGATGACCTAGTACAAGTTTTTCTGAGTTAGACAGCAGTAAGGCAATTTTAACATGACCAGATACTTTACAGCTTGAAGAGATTGCAAACTTGAGCCTTAATAGAAGAATGTGGGATGATGTTGCAGCAGTACATTTTTCCTGATGCTGGAGCTAATCTTTCTTTTGTTAATCTGATCTGATAAGGATTAAATGGGGATAACATTAAGATATGTACAGCAGAACTCATTAGAAACATTTTTACAAATCTCCTTCAAATAGAGTAAAAATATCTTGTATCAATATCCTGAAGAAGATCAACCCAGCCTTCACTCTTCTAGCAAGAAATTTCTCTATTCCTTGAAAGATACAATGTAAACCAATGGCACCACAGAAAAATAAAGGGAATTCATCTTTCCTGGAGGTATGTCTTAATGAATTGACTGAGTGCATAGGAAAAATATTATTTTTTTCTTTAATTTTTGTGGGGTTGAGTTTCTTCATATGCAAAAAAATGTAAAAAATATTCTAATTGGAAGCAGTGTTCCCCCAACACAACTCTTCCTATGAAATCTACAAATGTAGATGAGGTTAATATCAACGTCCAAGTTATGTTGTCTGGTTTCAAAAGACAGGCTTCTGTTCATCTCACAGTCAATATTACATTCTTCACACTCAGTGTAATTAAGAGCTAAGATTTATACCATGCAGACACCTGAGTCCTTGGACATCAATGTATTGGCTCAGCCAAACCTCCACAAAAGCCTAAGGAATACAAAGTGGAAAAGAAAAGACAAGAAGCTGGCAAAAAACATTACCTTAATGTCAGCTGAAAACACTTCTCCAATGCCAATGAAGGCAATGCACATTTTTCTAGCCACAGACTTCAAAGACCCTCAACATAAAAAAAAAGTCTCTAAAAAATGCTTTTTCTCTCTCTCCAGCAAGCTGTCCACCACCCAGTTCTGTCATAAATCTGCCATAGTTGTACATTCATCGTCCCAACATTTCCCTTTTTTTGAGTTGGCAATTGTTGGTGTGATAAAACCAACCAAGTGGGTCACACCAAAGTGAGAATGCTGCACAAGGACTTCACAAGTCAGGACAACTCCATTCAATTCTGGTTTCACTATAATTTTTTCCAAGGGAATTATAAAGCTCCTAACAGGGTGAGGGTCACAGAAGCCAAATGTTGCCACCTTCTCTTTGCCTCATGGGCAGCATCAAAGTCTAGCCTCAGACTGCATGAAAATCTGCCTTTTCTGAGACCCTCCACAAGCTCTGCTTCACAGAAGAAAGTGGCTGGGAGACATCTCAGTTCCCACAATTTTTAGGAGTTATCACAACTCTTGTGTTGTGCCAAAGCCTTCCCAAAAGCAGTAGAAGATCAGCAGCATGACCTGAGCTTGCAACTCTTACTGAAAGTAATGAGTACCAGATGCAGCTAAGGTGCAGATTTTGAAGGCCTGTGTATGCTACTCGTGCTGTAGCTGTCATTATAGCTCTTGCTGCAGAAATGCTGCTTAACACACAGTGCTAGAAATGAGCTATCCTGAACACACTCCTCCTGGAGATCAAACTCTCCTTTTGCTTTTGGTCCCCTCTGCCAGATTCAGTCACTGCTCCTGGCTCAAGCAGAGGACTTCACACCCTCCTCAGCCCTGGATCCTGTCCTTAACGCAGTTTTGAAGATTGCTTCTTCTAAACACATAAAAAAACTTTCAACCTATATTCACCATCTCTTTCCAAACTTGTTTTCCTACCTTAATTGCAGTAGCCATCAGATGTCCCAATTCAATCCCTCCTCACTGGTAGTAGATAAATAAAATATGTCACTAATCTGCCAGGAAATATGGCTACATTCATTTCCTAATTTAGCTGAGTGGATGTTGTGGCCGCTGTGACAAAAGCCCCCAACCCCTGGTGTGCAGCAGGGCTGGAGCAATGTGGCCATGTGGCACGTGTGGCCTCTGGCCTAGGCAGAGGGATCCTGAGGATCCTGCCTGTCCCTGGCTCTGGGCAGCTGTCACCCTTCCCTCCAGCTGCTCTGATTAAAGCCAAGGTGCCTCTAGCTGTCTGCCTGCCCTTGCACCCAGCTGTGGCTTTCATGGGAGCCCACACTCCATCCCTTCCTGCCTGGCATGCCCTCTGTACACCTTCCTCCAGCCTCCAGCCCTGTGCCCTCTCACTGGGAACGTGCACCTCCTCATTCAGCCTTCACACCTGCCGTGCCAGGGCTCCTGCTGACTCTGTTCCCCCTCTCCTGGCAGCAACCCCAGCACTGATCTTCCTGAAACCTGTCCGTGCTCTGTTTAGGTTTAACTTGCCTCTAACCCATCCTAGTTGTGCTCCAAGGACAGGCCCATCCCCACAGACAGAGATCTCCCCAAGCACAGCTCTACCATGGGAGTAACTTCAGTTTACGTTGAAACACAGAGGGTTAAAAGTATTCTATGCTTGACAAAGAAACTGCCAAAGAGCACTATAGATGTACAAGAGCAACCTTAATCAAGAACACACTGGAGGGAAAGGGGGGGAAAGGGATGGGAAAAGGAGAAAAGATGGGATGGGGTAGGCACAGATATGCAATAATACTTCTTAAGAGTTATTAAAAAAAAGGAAGAAAGGGGATGGGTGAAAAAGTATCTAAACTTGGGAAGACAGATCCTTTTTCAGCAATGAAATCTGAATATTCAAAACTCCTTGCAATAAAAAAGTGAATTATTTCACCACAGCTCTATGAAACTGCCTTTAGGTCATATTCTCATCTCACTCTAAAAAGACAGATGAAGGCAAGACCCTGAGTGTAGAGAGGGGAACACACCACATAGTATGGCCAGGTAAGTGCTTGCGCACACAGCATGAGGACACTTTGGAAAGCATCCCTGCCCTTGCCCTGTAGGATTTCACAGCACTGCTGGGCTTTAGGCTTTCGCTGGCATGGGGGGACCTTTGGAGTTACAGCAGGAGCAACTTCTACAAGGCAGCAGGGCAAAATCATAGCATATGGAACTGTTTGGCCATCCACTAGACCAGGTTGCCAATTCGTCAAAATTGCTTACAGGTGACAGGTATGTAAATTAGTCTACTGCTCCTGCAACTTGAGAAAGAAAGATTAGAATTGATAGGCTATGTCCTATTTTCCAGCTGTAGTGTAATAGCATAGCTCACTGTTATTATTTGCTTCTAACAAACATTTGTTCCAAGATGAAAGCACCTACAAATGCCTCAAAGTCTCCAAAATTACAAGAGGTTAGTTTGTTAAACATTTAATCTATGTAAACAAATACAGGCTTCATGCAAGACAGATCTGAGAAGAGACTGATTATTCTATTTTAGCATTGCTAACTACTACTGACTGCTGTGCATGGAAACTTCAAACCCAAGAACTTCTCAGATATAATTTCCTAGATAAAACATGTTATATGAAGGTCAGCTTCCTCAGAGGCTTCTACTTTTAGAAAATAAAACTGACTTCAAAAGAAAGGAAGCATTTAAACAGTGTCATGGCAATATGGCTTATTCAATTATTAACTAGCTGATTTATTTTTAATTGCTCGTGTACCTCTTCAAACTCAGCCTAGGTCAGCCATGAAGGAGAGCAGCTACCAGATGCCTGGCAGCTGCAGAGCCTGCACAGGATGGACAGGGCTCTCCCAGCCAACGGAGGGGGCTCAGATCACAGAAAACATCACCACAGATGGCACGGCCGGGTGCCCGTGACCGGCCTCCCGCCACTCTCAGCAGAGTGGCCGGGGGCGTGTTTCTGAACCACTCTCTTACCCCTAAAGGTGGTCTCTCCAGGTCAGGGCTGAGGCACATTGGTGGGGCAATGAGGGGAAGTTTGCACTGCTGCTGCCCATGCTGTATCTGCTCTACAAATAAATAGAGGACTTTAGTCTCCAGGGCTGTCAGTTTGGCACCTTCCATGTGCACAAAAGACACCATTTGTTTGTTTGCTTTTATTTTCTTAGAAACAACCACCCAAAAAGTTATATGCAAAGCTTAGTATGGCAAATCAAAATAAATCAAATTTATTGCATGAGAGCACCTAAAATCCCACAACTTCCACTTTCTCTCTCTTTCTTTTGTGTTCTCTACTTTTAATTGTGATAAGAATAAAAGTTATGGACCTCTTTCGGTGTTTCTTGATGACAACGGTTGCTGTTCCACCACAACTCCAATGCTGCCACCAAGCAAGCAAGAAGAAGGCCTATTGCTAAAATGCAGAAAACGCCTGCAAAACTGTGCAGCTTGAGTGCCTTCCCATCTGTCTGTGCATTGGTATGGCTGTTCAGGTCACAACGTCCCATCCGTGGCCACCACTTCTGTTTAAGAACATCCAAATCTCCACTTTCTTGCAACTCTAGGATCCTGCAGAAATTTCAAAAGACAAGTATTATTTGCAATTATACTTTTTCATGGGTTTTTTTGTCTTTTACTTATGCTTCACAGCTCTTAAATCTACCATCCCACAATTCAAAACTCCACCCCCTCCTCCACCAGTGTTGTATTCTTCATCTGAAATTCAGTTATACCAAGATTTCTTTCTACTCACAGCAGCAGGTAAACTCCACCAGGTAACTTCAGGAAAAAAAGAGACTGTCAAAAACTCCACCGCAATGCAAAGAGCATTTCCAAGGGAAATCACCACATTCCAGTTAGTTATGCCTGGTCTGGCTACATTCAGCTACAGCAGCTGGTCCCACTAGTGAAATGCTCAACCCACTCCACTGCTGCTCTCCTACAATAATTCCAAAAATATGTGAGGCTAAACATGCTACTGTTTGTGCACCACTTAATATGAATCTCTTTAAGCAGAGACCAACTCATTTACTTCAGCAAATGTAGTTTATTCCAAAGGATTTTACTTCAATGCTGTTACTTAATGCCTGAATTACTGTGTTAACAGTTGCTAATTAATCATTGTTTTGTCTCTTGTGAAGTGTCCCTTCTCTGCATGAATGATTCATTTTGGATTTGGTTTGATAACTGTTTTAGCTGTTTACTAACAATTTTTCTCTTGAGGCATCTTTGTCTCTAGTTATGCAGCTGGAAATTTGCTCCTCTTTAGAAAGGAGGAGCAAGATGAGGCAATCTAGCTTCAGTTCCCTGCCCGGAGCAGAGCACCCGCTCACCTTCTGCTAAGGCCACACATGCCTGCACAGCTGTGTGTCTTCATTTCAGGGCACACATGGACAAGAGATACCCAGCTCAGAGATCACTAAACAGCATAGTTTTATAGTCTCCTGGTCTCGTCAGTCCCATGCAACTCTCTGCCATTCTTGTTCCCTGCACCACTGTGAGTCTTCGACCTATCCCTGCACCCTAAGGGATAACACAAGGCATTGCTGCTTGCTTGCTGCAGGGAGCAACGCCCTGCTTTCAGAGCCTCCAGAATGTGGCACCAACTCACCATGTCTCTACAATCCACCTCTGCCTCACACCGAGCTCTGAGCACATCAGTCCTCTCTGCCAGAGGCAGAGCTGTCTCAAGGTGTGAGGCCACAGTCACCTCCAGTCCCTCCTCCCAAAACAGATGCACGTGGAGCAGGAGGAGCAGCAGCTTTGTTGGAGCCTGAACTCCTAACCTCTCTGCTGTCAGTACCTGTTGCTCTTTATTAATTAAATGCCAAAAGTAACGTGAATGGTTGCTGGCCATAGAGAGAAATCCTGTAAAACCAGCTTTGTTTCAGTTTACCTCTGGGAGAAAAGATCTCTGTAGGGACTTCCATGCTGGAGTGCTATCCCATATCCTTTGCTGCTGATGCTGTTTCCAATGACTGTCACAGAGCATTCATCATCTGTCAGTGCAGCATATTCCACCACTGTCACATCCCACAGGAAAGCATAATTTCCTTTCTTTGCCTGTAAATACAGTATGAACATAGCACAGACTAAACTAAACTGCATTTCTAGGTAGGAGAAAACCTAAGCCAGCAAACAAATCCAGATCTTGCCACTATTCCTTGGTGCTATTTCATTAGGTCACAGTTTATATGTACACCTTCAACATCTTAATACATTTCTAACAGTCTTCTCTCCCAGCAGGACCTAACCAACTTCAAACCTTGCTAAAATATCTTCCTTTTTTTAGTATGCACTAAACATAATACAGCCAGCTATGGTGAGGTGAGGCTTATGTAATAGGTAATTAATTATAAATGAAAGCTATTGCTTTAGATGATGAAATTCGATGCATGTTTTGTAGGAGAGATGGAATGTGACTGGGTCCATGCATTTATGTGACAAGACTGGCATAGTATGAGCATTAAGTGATGAGCATCACAGGCACCAAAATTGCAATTTTGCAGTTTTGCTCATATAAACATGCAAATTTCCCTTGCAAGCAAACACAGCACTTCTGAGAGTTATGTTATTCCTGCAACAAAAGGCACACACTGAGCTGAAAGTGTTCCCTCTTTTAAGGTAAGAAGATTTACAAGCATCTACTACTATCTCAGTTTTGGGATAAATATTGTTTTATTTCAGCACACATCCATGCAGAGATCCTTAAATATCAGCTTTAATTGGGACTGAAACCAAGGCCTACGCAGAATATATATAATGAATATAAATTACCTAACACAAGATGTAAGAAATATATCTGTATAGAGATTCAGTAAAGTAAAATAAAATATTGTTTTGTTGGTTAAAGTAACCATTGGTTGCCTAATAGATTGAAGTATCTGGAGTCCTGTATGTATTTCTTTATGGGAACTGATTCACAAAGCCCCCCTAGCAAAAGGCTACAGCTCTGGCACAGAATTAATTCATCCTTCTGCATACCTTCAATTCTTTCCTAAACTCAGTTTTGAATTCACCTGTAAGTTTGTAAGACTCCATCAGTTATTTCATTACACTGGACTCCTCAGTTGAGCAAATAAGATAATTTACTGCACCATAGTTTGACATAAACCATACCTTTCTGAAGTCCCTTACAGTTGCCTACACATGACAGTAAATCAAACGGGGGAGGTATCTTCTAGGAGGCAGAATTCAGGAAAACAAAGATTAAATTATGTTGCCTAGACTTCTGTAAGGTACTTGCTGCAATCCACCTCTTCTCCCTGTTTCCCTTTTATCTGCATCAAGGCAATCAAAGATCAACAAATTCATCTGCTTCTGGGTAAAAACAGAGTAGGAATGTTTATCCTTTCTCTTTGGTAAGATGTGAAAGAGTCTGTACACTGAACCCTTGGAAAACATAATTTTTATTATTCAACCACATTGTGTTCCATGGTAAATAATAATACATAGGATTTTGCTATCTCTGATAGGAAACTTTCAGCATTAAAAATATGTCCTCAGAGGATCAAAACCAGCAGCACTTGTTACTGCACACAGAATTTATTCAAAATCCATTATATTAGAGAACAAAAAAGTCCTGCCTGATGGATATACAGAAATTGGACACCCCAGAAAGATTTGGCCTAAGTCACTATGGTAAAATATGTTTTGCATTTCTCTGGGTATTTTTATGTTGGTTGGTTGGATTTTTTGTCTTCTTTTCTCTTTTTTTTCTTTTTTTTTTTCAGTTGGTTGGTTGTTTGTTTTTTTTTTGTTTTGATTTTGGGTTTTGGAATTGGGTTGGTTTTTTTGTGGTTTGTTCAGTTTAAAGAGCTGTATTTATCTTCTGTTCTTTCAGAACTTGTCAGTATCTCATCTTCTCAAATTTACAATTTAGAAAAGAACACTGACAACACAATACATTCCTTATCTAGCTCTTAGTAATACTTGGGGAACACAATGTTCCTCAAATATTCAACTCCTATTACAATGCACTGACTAAAGAAAAAAAACCACATTATTGATTTTACTTTTCAATCCTCAGTTTTCTGTATGTTATCATATATACAAGAGCTTTGTACACTGGATTTCAATGCTGGACAGTAGATGTTTTGTAAAGGTCTACTTTTCTTGTGTTTGTAGTGCTGCTATACTAAATCACATCCTGCATCTGTAAATGGTCAATAAACCAAGTCTGCCAGATCTCTTCACATCTATTTTACTTATTTTTAATGACATAAATTAGTCTATCCAATGTCATCACATCTGTAGAATGTTATTTCTCTGACAGCCTGATCATTTTAGCATAATCAGGAATCTGACTTTTAAACTCTTAGTTGGGCATATGTTCCAATTGCCAGAAATCGTGGGGGCAAGGCTGTGTCCCCTCCTTCTCTGACTGCCAAAATCAGAACTTCCAAAGATCCCTTTTTCCTAAGGGAAGACTTAGTTCTTTCCAAACTTATTGCACTTGTGAAATTTTCTTCCCTGAAGAGTAAAGACCTCATACTATTAATGTGTTCGTTGTGTGGAAAGTTTTCTTGTAACAAAATGTTTAGTTGCAGTCTAAATTCAGCATCCTTCACTTCCCTGTTAATATCTGTTGTGACAGCTAAGCAGTATCATTTGTTCAATTTAAGGAAAAGCTGTCAAACTTTGAAAAACATATGTACAAGATACATAAATGCACACATACATGTGTGTTTGAAGTAGGCTGACTTTTTATATACCATCAGTAGGCAAGCAGTAGAAGCCAAATAAAATCAAACTGACTTTTATTTTCAATGAAACATCAACCTCAAATTTTAAATGTAATTTAAACTTACTTTTTTTTTTTTTTTTTTTTTTTTTTTTAAATGAAAGACTCCATGTGTGCACATGTGCCTACCCCTTAACTTCCAGGCCATGAATGTAGGAGGACTGGCAAAAGGGCCTGTGGCAAAGGCCAGCTGAGAATAGGTAAGAATAGGTGAGATAGCTTGGAAAAAAAAAGACTGAAATAAACACAGAAAAATGAGCTCAAACTTATACTTCAGTCTTCAAATTGGACTTCATATTTTGCTCCTTTGCTATGGCCTTACTGTGACTCTCAGCATGCTGCACAACAAAACAAAAATCACTTGGTTAAACTTGGTTAAACGTTCAAAAATGTCTATCAGAAAGTCAGCCAAAGCAGCACTCATTTATTCCACCAAGATAGAACAACTGCTTTGGCTTACACCAAGGACACCAGATTTATCCTTGGTTTAAGGGATTAAGAAAACAGATTTAAGAAAAAGAACCCCCTGGGCAATACTTATATTAAAAAATTACTTCTTCTTCACAATCCTCAAAAAAATTAAAAGGCCAAAGAAGATTGCATCCTAGACCACACAAGAACCACAAAAAAAAAAAAAAATACTCCAGGAAAGCAGTAAACAACCCCATAATGTCACTCTTCTCTCATCCACTCGTGGATGGAGATAGAAGAATATTGTTCAAAGGGTCCTGGCTTACTGATGGTTAAACAATGTTGCTTCAAAGAAAGCATGATAAGAAATAACAATAACATGAAAAAAGTTTGACTCCAGATTAATCACTGATATAGCTGTGATTTTTCTGAAAGTTATGAAGAAGCTATCATACTTAAGACAGAAGTGCCAGAATAATGCAAAATTAATCATTAATTTACTGCTGGAACAGAGTGTCAGTGTAGCTGATCCCATTATATGGCTGGTACCACAGAAATATCAAAAAGTGACCTTTACATTGGCATTAGTGGAGTAGTTCAAAAACACGTTTGGATAACATTTATTATCTATAAAAAAGTGCTTTAAGAGAAGCAACAGTTCTAATAAAAAGAAAAACATGCCATTCAATCCTGTTGAAATGTTTCAAACATTAAAATAATTAGGAACCTCTAAAGGATGCAATAGATTCCGGTTTAAGGAAGCATTTGCTTTTGCTTCAAAGGCTGATGGGTCAAGAAATGGAGAAATTTATGAAGCTCTATGAGAGCAATCACAATTCACAATATAAAATACATTGTGGACAAAGTAGTTTTTAAAAAATCATATTAAATGAACTTTTAAATTACTTCTACTCTCAAAATTAGAATGAAGAGAGAAGATCACTCTAATTTAATGCTCAGTGATCATTAAGGAAGCAAAGAAGAGAAGGAATAAATTCTTACTGTGCCATTGCCTAAATCAATGATGCGTTCTCATTTTGTGCTCTACTTGGTTTTGATCGCTTTTGATCAAATGTGATACATAGGAAGAAAAGAAACAATTCAGAGAAATTTTGGCACCAAATTGATTGGACAGGGGCGCAAACAATCTCAACCAAAGCAGGCTATTATAAAATGCAACGATGAGTTTAATTCTCCTATCTGTATGAATAGCAGATGCAGGATCACAAGGGGGTCTTATTGCTTCATTCTTTCAAAGCAAAAAGGGGTGCTCCCAAAGACAATAAAAACCACAGGTTATTACATATGTTGGTGCAATCAATAATTACCCTGATTGTCTGTGGATGTGAAGCAAACAGTTCACTGAGATCCTGGCTGCAGAAACTTCCCAGTGACAGCATTAGTCAAGCCTCATCTGTGATAGTCCCAGACAGCTCAAAGTGGCAAAACAGCATTTTGTATGGACTGGTGGTTTGTGTGGTTTGTGCCCCTGTGCTGGGCACAGGTGCTGCTGAATAGGAGGAGGTTTTCTATCTTCAGTGACCACTTTCAACTATCTTGGGAATTCAGCAAAAGCAACCTTCCCCCCACCCCCCTCGGCTCTCAGGAGTCCTCCTGTCACTTATGTGACATTGAAGTGCATCCCTGCCTTTTCTGTGGCTCTCCGAGTCCTGCAAAAGCTGTGCCTTGCCCCTGGGAGATAGTCACTGTGGCTGCAGGGACATCTCTGCCATGGCAACCAAACACCATGAAAGCTTGCATGACTTTACCACTGCCATCCCTTTGTTTTCAGACAGTCAAAAGGAGTAGGAAAACCTCTGCGAAACGGAGAAAGATAAATAGAATAGGGACAAACACCTGAAATACCTGTCTGTGGCACAAATAGCCAGCACTCCTTGTTTTGCACTGAAGTGGAATTGCTTTGTTTGTAACTGCAGCTGAACTGCGATACTGTCTGAAGAAAATGGAAAGGAGAAGGAGGGAAGAATAGTAGTGATTTTTTTCTTTTTTTGCATTGTGTCAGGCAAGTCCTCATTCAGAAAAATGTTTTATGAATCTTTTTATGCTAGAGAGATTTAGAGTTCCCATTTCTTATGAAACACATTTTTAAGGCAAATTTACATCTCTTTCATGCAGCAATATGTGTGTATGGATGGAAACTCTCATTTCCTTGGCTGACATCAATTTTCCTTTAGGAAAAAACCCCAGAATTTCAAGCCATAATACTTGATACAGAAAATTTGTCTGTTTATTCAGGGAGTTCAATGAGCTAGGAAGAGTGACACAAACTATAAACACAATAGTTCAGTTGACAATGTTATTAAATATTAATGCCAATTTATGTAGGCGTCTAATCAAATAGCGGCCTTGGTCATCTTTGGGGACTGAAGTAAAATTTAGTTGTTGTTGACATTAATTGAATGAGCTGATCTAGTTATATAAAAATCACCCTACCACACTGAAATCAAACTTAGTATGAAAAGTTATTATCACATAGATAGGATGGAGCTGCCAGTTCCATACAGACAATATAATTGGTATTCTCAACTGCCTGCCAATCTCCAGTTACATTTCTGGCTTAGTGAATGTAGCTATCATAAATGGCAGCATGCACTAAGCTTACAGAATAAGAGTATTTACAATTTCATGGATAAAGAGCATCCACTGCCATAAGAATGTTAGAAAAAAAGAAAAGTAAAATCCTGTACATTTTTCTAAGGTAAACTGCTGTATTATTGGCTTAAATGCTAGGGTACATAGAAAAGTATTTAATGTCTCCGTTTCTCCGCTAAATGCTACCAAAATATCTGAAGAGGCCTCATTTTCATAAAATGCTGAGCAGATTAAGAAAAAAACCCAACCCAACAACCACTGCAGACTTCGTTATTGCCAGAGCTCTACCTTGTCCCCAGGGAAGAGAGGATTTTGGAGCTGAGAGCAGAGGGCTTTGGGGAAGCTCATCTGAGGGATGGGCAGGGTAAACCCAAACTTTTGACTGAGCACTCAGACGCTAAGACATGAGACTGCCCGCATAAAGGTTTTGTCCAAAAGTCAAGCGAAGAGTTGGGAGTCTTTCGCTAAAGGAATTTGATTTGGGAAATGGGATGGCTTGAGTTACTTGTGCTCACCCTCTTCATGGCACTGTAAAAACAGTAGATTTTGGATCCTGTCCCTCTCACTGTTCAGGAAAGATTTCAAAAATTCAAAATAGAAAAATGAAATGCAAGCCAAAACCATTTCATTATGTCCCACGTACAAAAGCATAAAGAACTAGTAAATATGTGTTTCACTGACAAGAGTACTTCTGATCAAACATTCACTATGGTAATAAAAACTGTTAACTTGTTTTAGGAAAAAAATCAATTGACAGATGAAGAGGACACTTTTCACTAAAGGAGCAGCACATCAAGGCTTTCAGCATGTCTGCATCCCTTCTGTGTAATGTACTCTTGGACATGTGTTTGATGTCAGCTACTGCCTGCTTTTGTTGAGATTCAAGATGGGGAGCAGAGGGGAGAGGCAGGCTGTGAGAGGGAGGGAGAGAGAGTGGGCACTTGTAATGGCCAATTCTCTTTATCACAGGACTCAGAACAAAGATCCAGCATCCTAAGCTGTTATACATCAGTCCTTGAATCCCACATTAATTCTCTGTTCCACAAAAAAATGTGTAGTTTTATCTGAGAGAAATAACATTTTAGTAAAACACAGGTCATGCAAATGCATTTTTCAAAATCTGGAATAAACAAAGAAAAATCTTGCATAAATTTCAGTTTTAAGGGAAATGAGTATGCGTTCTGTGGATCCCTTAATCCTTACTCATGTTTCCAATCATGAACTCAGAAAAAAGAAAACAAACTCAAATGAGGAAAGGGATACAGAGGTACAGGAGTCAGTACTGGATAATGTAAAGAATTACATCCAAAAAAAACATTATCAAAGCTCCCATGAAACTGAGAAACCTTATGACCAGATCCAAAGGACTTACACACTGAAGTCTTAAACAGAGCTAAAGTACTTAAATTCAGAACAATGACACCAAAATATGATTTTCATCTGCCATCGAGGTACTAAAAGGAACTTTATATAGTAATTTAGGGGGGGTTAAATGACTGTAATTTCTTTCCTGTGACTTAACATTAGCTCCATAGAAACAATACTGATACAGAAATTAAATGAAAACCCCTGTAATCCAGTCTTACCTTCCTGATGCCTTCAGAAGGGTTTGATACGCAATTATCTGCCCCATTATTCTTACTGATAGTCCTCCACAGTTCAGCAAATGTGTTATCCTGCTCCAAAGGGTTGGTCCCTTTTGCTTTAAAGTATTCATACACTGCTGAGTCCCTGACTGTACCATAAGAAATATCCATTTGTTTGGACAGATCCTGAAATGTTCTGAAATTCAAGCGATATTGAGAAATTAGTATTATGTAGTACATTAGCAAGATTTCATTAATTAAATTATTTCTTTCTGTCTGTCATTCATCAGAAAGCACTTACCCTCATCAAGTAACATTTCCATATTTCATTCCTCATCGTAAAGAAAAGCCAAGTAGTTATTTAATTGTACTGAGATCACATGACTTTAACTACACACCCAAGCTCTCTTTCAACCCAGTGAAGATTTTTTTTGAAAGATAAAATTAATGTTAAATATGCCACCAAGATTGCACAAGAAAATATTGTGATAAAAACTTACCTGAATACAGGAAAAACTTGGATTATAAATATAAACTTATAGCCCCATCAACTACACCAGAAACACCTCGCAGAATTCAGTGGAATTAGTTTGTAGTTATACCAATGCTCCATCTGACTCCAAATCAATATGACTGTTTTAAACAAACAAATAAAATCTTGCTTCCAATTTCCACTAAGTCTCTCTTGCTCTCTCTTTTCACAGCCTCTGGTAAAACAGGCATTTTTCATTCACACAGAGGCCTAACTTTCATTTACTCATCATACACCACTCTGGAAGTGTAAATGGGGCTCACCCTGAGTGGCTGTGAATGCACAATTTATTTTCAAATTGTACAGAATGTAATTCACTCCTGTTTTACAGCCTTTTCTGCACTGAAAGGTGTAAATCACTGCCTGCATCAATGAAAACTAGCCCAAGCTACAAAACACTTAAGGTGGCATCACTGCCATCAGAAGCAGCAGCCTGCCTGTTTTCCTTCTCTCAGAGGTTCATTCCCATTCCTGTGCCTTCTTCCTTTGCCCTCAACTATCACCTCTGTGCGGTGCCACCATTTGTCCATCTGAGCATACAAATATACAACACACATTCGACCACTGACGACCACTGCAGCAGGGACCAAACTGAATCTCATAAATAATGGCTTATTTTCTTTAAAATGCTTATAAATGTCTGGCTTCATATATTAACAACATGCTTCTGATATAAATAACTGACACTGCTTGACATCAGTTAAACTAAAGCACCCTCCCTGCCTCGCCCCATTTCTTTTTCCCAAAAACAATATTTCAGAAACAAAAACTTCCTGATCAATAGATCTGAAAGGCCAACTCTTGCCACCTCCCCCACACATCCAGCTCCTGGAGCCACAAAAGCAGAACACTTTGGCTTGCAGCTTGTGCAGATTTCTTCACAATGCTCCTGAGGAGCCTTCCCTCAGCCCATGAGCCAAAGCTGTTTTCCACAGCTGAAGACTTGTCATCGACAATATTTTTCTGCCACCCTCTTCCCTGTTTTACTGGGGAGATGCCACTGCTGACACCTCACATGCCTGTAAGATTCCCTGCTACACTATTTAAAGCAAAGCAATCTGGGCACATGCACAATGCCACATAAAAATACATAGAAAGCTCTTCCCTCTTCTCCCCCCATCACCCCCAGGCCCCCAAGTTTAGCTGCAAAAAGTGCTCGTGGCATGGGAGCCCTGTCCCCAGGCTGCAGCTCCAAGGGCTGCCTCTCAGCACACCCCCCCGCCTCAAACTCCTCGAACTCACAAGCTGCTTCAAACAGTTTAAGTGGTTTAAGTTCTTAAATTGTGTTAAGGACTTTTTATCATTTTTAAGCTGTTAAGCAGCTTTAAGACTGTGTGAACAGCTTCTCTCTATATACATTGCACACTTGTGGATTTGGGCTAACTCTAGGAGTTCCACCAAACCCCAAATCTCCTGTTATCTCCCTAGCTCTGTATACGGCAATTGATAAAGTACAAAACAAACATCCTGGAGGTTGTTGGAAATTCAAAATGCTAATGAAAAATGAGAGAATTTGTTCAGAATTTAATTCTTTCTTTAACAATCTTAAAAGGTCAATTCTGCTCCCCTAAATGTTTCCTGTTTGTTCTATGGAACCATTTTTCCTCCAGTCTTGATCTACATGATTATATGCTGCATTTAGTTCCATCTTTAAAGTAGGGAATTTCTTGAACCCAGGAATGGATTATTTAGCTGTTAAAGATGCATTTCTGCCTTACAGGGCAAAGAAAAGTACTCAATATACATAGGAGGGTTAACCCTATACCCTGTGGCAACCCTTTCCCACCTGTTTTAGTGTAGAGGTTTTGGGCTGTGTAAGAAAACATGTTTGGTAGAAGCACAGTAGCAGAAATATGTTTAACTAATATGAGCACAGGTTTCAGCTGGTAACAACCTAAAAATGCCTACTGCTGTTACCACTATTCTGTTTGAAAGTCTGAACATGAGGGTTTGGATAATTAAAAAAAAAAAAATAATTAAACTTGCAATTTTAATATTATCAGTATTTTCTGGTTTTCTTTATTGCTATGGAAGTTTTACTCACAAATGTGCATTTTGTCTTAGCTAAATTGCACTTTATTGACAATCAGTATTTTTACTTTAGCTAAATTACATTTTATTGACAATCAGTACTGCACAAAAGCACAGTACATGTTGCTTTACGAGCAGCACAGTTTGTTCAATTCTCTAAGCATCACAGGGCAGAGAGAGCAAATCTGGGGTTTAAATCAAGTGCTTGCAATAAACAGACAAGCATACAGGTGGCAGGGAGGGAAGCATAGTGTTGGCCTGGGTGTGGGAGTAAGCTTTTAGCTGGCGGCATTTCCTTGGAACAGAAAATATGGAGTATTGTGTGTCCTAAGGATTTCTTGCAGTGCACCGTTTGATGTTTTGGACCACTTAGACAAAAATCTATCCTAGAAATTATTCTGACAGGAAGTGGTCTCAGCCACAGTTCTTACGTTGTATAAAAAATATCTCTGTTGTACACCTGTAATGAAAGTGGAGGTGATGATCAGCACCTCCATGGCTAGAGAAGTGGTCAAAACATTTGGATATGGTGGGCATGGGCACATACATAAGCAATATTGATGGAGGTGAATTATCTCCTACTTTTCACAGGGTGAAATAAGACAATAACAAGTGTAGGTTTTGAAAGCCATTATTTTAACTTCCTCGAATTTGCCTTTGCCAGACAAAATCACTCACTGCTACATTTCAGATACTGGCTGTATCTTACAGTTGTGTCATTCTCTAAAGGTGGCTGCTGTCATTGTTCTTAAGCTTTATTTGTGCTATCAGCTGTTAGCTGGACCCATCTCCTTTAGCCACTCAAATTTGTCTCACTTTCCTATGGCAAAGATTTCATGCATTTAATATACAAAAATATTTGCAACAAAAATGTGCAGCATAACAAGATGCCCCATTAACCTTACCACCTCAGTTATTGGATCTCACAAGCCATTAAAGGCTCTTTGTAGGTGTGATTAAAGATAAAGCCAGTAAAGCAGAAAAAGCCAATGTCCCTCACTTACAGTTACAGGAGCACAACTTCAATTTGTAGATAAATACATCCAGAGTGTGATTGCTATAATTGACAAGCGCAGGTAAAGCAATTGATTTAAGCAAATGTATCTGCGGTCAATCTAAAGAAAAATGTTGTCTTTTAAACCTGTATTACCAGCCAAAATATTTAATGACCATATTTATGGCCTGCCTAGCTGAAGACTGGGCTCTCTGCTTGTTTTGTTTGTTAGAAACTTATCGACATTAAAAAAACGCTGCAGAAGACACAGACAGGTGATAGCAGTATTAGCATTTATAATTAGACCACCAGAAGTAATTGTCAGAATAAAAATACTGGATAAGTTTTACTTTTTGGAGATATTTTTACTTGTAAAAGCCTCATGTAGCTGTAGATATATAGACTAAAAATATGCTGCCAGTATGGGTTTATTTTACTCTGTTGCTGCTATATGCCCAAGAGTGCTGGATGAATAATAAGTGACAGACTAAACTTGACACCAGGTGCTTTGAGGTAACTGCTGATCAATTAACTTAGCTGGAGGCACCTGGATCATCAGATGTGATCAAAGTATTTTTCGAAAGAAAAACATGTTCCTGTCATTTAAAAAAAAAACAAGAAAAAAAGTGGATTTTCTTTTTGTAGTGACCCTGAGATTTTTGCTCAATGCAGCACAATATTCTAGGTGATGGCTGCCATAAAGATAAAGTGTCCCAGAGATGATGAGACTTTTTAAGCTGCTTTGCCTAAATGAAGTCTTAAAAATGCATACATAAAATGCATAGTACAAGTTCTAAATTTCTATCTTTAAATGCTTGAGGCTAATTTTATTTTAATTTTTTTTTTCCTCCAAAACTAAGGAATTCATTACACCTACAGAATTAAATATAAGTGCAGTTCCTAACAAGAACTGGTTTTCTCCACACAATTATGTGAGAGGGAAATATGTGTTTTATGCACTGGGAGAACCGTAAACCCAGTAAACTTCAAAATAAAAATAGAAATATCTGAACTGATTTGACAAGCTTGTACCATCACTGTAAGCCTAAGAAACACCTATGAGCTGAAACTTAGAACATAAAATCCTATCTGAAAGGAGGTTTATTGGATAAAGTTATACCCAGTGGAAAGCAATGAGTTGAAAGAGAATCTGCCTACTGTGAACTGTGGAAAAATGCAGAATTTTGAGACCTAAAGCTGCTGAGAACTCCTCCCTCCAAGGGAGAATTCCCCATGACAATGAGGACAAAAAAGAAAAAGGTGTTGTTGAGCACATCAATTCACCCACTGAGAGATGAACTGGGAAGCCAAGGAAGCATTGCCAGATCAGATTCTCATTGGTAGATGTCCCCCAAGAGAAAAGAGTCTGCAAAGCTGAGTCAAGGCTGAAGTGGTACCTTGGTGGTACGGACAATGTCTACATGAGCAGATCTTACCATTCAGAACCTCAGTCCTGATCTGAGTCCTGATTCATTGTTATATCCATTTGTGAGTCTGCAAAGCAAAGGATTTGAGCCTCAGTCCAGTGTTCATGAATTAACAATGTTTGGAACTCCAGTTTTAAGTAAAATTTATGAGTGGGTAGGGGAACGCTTGTCTTCAGACATCCAGAACTGACCAAATTATCACAAAAGGACATTCCCTAGAGCTGGTCTATGCAAGTTGAACAGTTTACCTGGCTGAAGAGCTGAAAAAAAAAAAAAAAATTCTCTCTGTTATGGCCATAAAGTACCACTAGGGGATGATAGTCTCATTGACTCAGAGATGCATGAAGAGTTTTACTGCGTTGCTAAATGCAAGTCAAAAAAGCACAGCCCGCTTAAAAATGGAAGAGAATTATCAGTTAGTGTCTCTAAACATTAGTGAAACTGATATTTCATGAGCCTTCAGCTGTACAAGAAAGGGGGATATATTGGCTGAACAATGAGGTAACAATAGAATTGACCTATCTTTAGCACCTACAAGTCTAAAAAGTAAATATACTGTAAAAAGAAATAATGTGACAAATTGACAATTTTGATAGATTTTCAGTGTTTGTTCCAGGTACACATAGGAATGTTATTAGTGTGTGTTAAACTGGACAAACAAAAACTAAAAGATGGGCTAATTTAAAGATCATTCTTAATGGGGCCAATACAACTGTTCAAGGTATTATTAGAATAGCAGTACCCTTAATACAGAGAATTAAAATGAAAACAAGTTTATCTCCACTTCTTATAACCTTAGACTTCAAAAGAACTGGGTCCATGATTTTAATTTGGGCATCTCGGACTTTCTTTGAAATTATGAATGATTTAACTGAGCTCTTAAATCAACCCTTAAATTGTCAACTTCTCTATAGTGACGTGATCAAGTTCTGCATTGTTCCATTTCATTGCAAGTCACTTTAAATGCCCTTAATTCTGTCACAGTGCAGTGATGTGCAGAGCAACAGGTTTCTTCATCAAATACTCTAAGCAAGATTTTAACTTAAGCAACAGAGGTAGTCAAGTAGAGATAAGCAGCAGTATTTGCATGCTTAGGATACATTTTCTGGGTCAAGTCCTTCACCAGCAAATATATACTGCTTTATAATTCATATAAAACTCATTTTATCTGATCTCTATGAAAAATACCATCCACTTTAAACAAAAGCCTTAACAGAAAAAGCCTTATGGATGTTTCTACAAGGGAAGCCGTAAGTATTGACAGATTAAACTCCACTGAATCAGAGGAGTTGCAGCCCTTCACACCAGGACTGAACCTTTCCAAATCACAGCAGGAGACAAAGAGTGCAGACAGTCAGGGCTGTGTCTGCTCTTGTCCTCACCAGTGGGGCAGGAACAGCTGCTACCCAGGATTTCAAAGAAGCAGGGACTTTTCTCGGGTGGCAAAACCAATCAATTGACATGTGTCACAGAACACGTTGCCATGTCAACCACCTACTCTTCCTAGAGTTAAAACAAATAGTGATTGAACTCCTCAGCAGGTAACGGCACTGCAGCAGCTTTTTTCATGATTATAATGGTCACTGCTGCCAGTGTGGTGGCATCTCTGAGACTCTGATTGGACTGGGACTCACTACCCTAAATTAGGTGCAACCAAAAGCAAAATGTAACGTTCAATTCTAGGGAGAGGACACTAAAGCTAGCTTTATTTGTGCCCCAGGAGGAAGGGGTTTGCTACACATCCTATATGCCATGTTGTGATGGCAACAGTTCTGCCACCCACCCAGGGAAGCATGAGGACCCTCTCTCTTCTACTGCCCCCAAAGAAACTTCTGTAGGCTACCTAGCAGACTCAATAGATAGAGCAGTACTACTGAGATCAGTGAAACTAGTCATGCACACAAAAACACATGCTCAAGGCTCCCAGGATTGGAGAGAAAAATACAAACTGTAAGAAAAATTAAAAACAAAATAGCCAAATAATACAAACACAAACACTAGAGGCACTGAACTTGTACAGCCTCCAAACTGATTTAATTTCTTTCAAATGATTTCCAGTAGCCTCTGTTCCTATATGTGAAGGGAAAGACAGGTAAACTAAACTAAACTAAGTTGTTTTCTTAACTCCTGATATAGCACTGGTTTCCCTGCAGACTGATGTTTTCAGCGGGGTTCTGCTCCTGCAGAGCTACTGCATGATTAAGTTTTAAAAGAAGGGAACAAAGAGAATGTAAAGCCACTGAAATGCAAAGACAGTCAAGCCACTAATAAATGATACACTGTCATGTTTATGATTTTAGTAGTAATTAATTACTAGCTACACACAGTCAAAGTGTGGAGGAAGTAGGACAAAACCCCTACAAGAAGGCTGTGTCCCACTGCTCACAAAGTTCTTAGCATCTTCCAGCAGTTTATTTATGAAATATGTATATTTTCAAATAAAGGACTTAACATTATTTCTGTCTACAAGACTCAAATTTAGATCCAAAAATCAAACTGGATTCTCATCATAATCAGTAAAACAGGTTCTTCTGTAAACAAAATTAAACCTCTGGGTATTCCTATCCATTGCTATTTCTAAATTATGCCCTCAGGACCACCTCAGCAACTCCAATCATCTGCAGTGATCTGCATGAGTGTGACTTGACTTGTCACTGGATCCTAAAAGTTCACTTTGCCTAGAGCTGACACTGGCTCTGCTCCAGCACTGCACATAAAGAAATCTGTTAAACTGCTAGAAATAAGCTAAACATCTCCTGATTGTCAGTCCAGTGTTTCTAACAATACTTCCAACCCTTCTCCTCTCCAATCCTCCTCCAGGCAATAAAAGCGTAAGTCTCTTAGATTACTGCTTTTTTTTTTTTCATTAACTTATTTGTAATTTATTCTTTCTTTCTGGATGTCCCATGTTTTCTGAATTGTTAACACATTGTAAAGAAACGGTGATGGTCCTTATGGTAGAATTTATGATTGTTGTACTTGAAATGTTTTCAAAATCAAAAAATAGCAAAATAAACTATTCCACTAATAGTGATAGCAATGGACACTAGTTTCTGAGCTGGATCCACTGGGGCCCCCTTAGTTTGTGATCCTTGGATGAAGTTTCTCTCATGTCTGAGGATTTATGATTACATATGAATTCATCTGATGTCTAACTAAGGGAGTGAAGTCAGAGGGCAGTCTTTCCTTTGCATTTACAAGGGCTGTTTACAGAACCCCTCTTTACCACCCCATTTTTCCGTATTTTTAAAAACTTAATAACCTTGAGATATTACCCGGTTTTCCCACCACATTTACAATTTAACAATGAAAAGTATCAGACTGGCAAAGAGAGAGAGCATCTATCACATAAGAGTCTCTTTTAAGATGCAGGCCCAGGTTTTCACAGTCTAGAGCTTTAATTTGTACACTTAGGTCCACATTTAAACTGCTACATGACTGGGCAGATTTTCAGAACAGATCAAGGAAAGATTTGGCACAACAACACATCTGTACAACAGTGGCAGATTTAGTTAAAAGTCTGGAAAGAGACTCAGCAGCTACGAGCAGTTGCTGTTCACCCTGTGAATCCAGCATAATAGGTTCTGCTAAAAAATCTGGGTAACCCTGAATCCTTTATCCATACTCCATATTCCATTCGATAGCGAGAAGGAAATTAAAATGCAAACAAAAAGGTGAAAACATCTCAAGAATATGTTTGGAGGAAAACATACTCCTGGTTTGGACTTCCTTTGAATATTTTCTTGCTTTACTTTTAAAACCACTTTGCCATTGTGGCCTTTCTCTGAGTAGCTCAAAGGGTTAACATGTTAATTAAAGCAAGGTATTCTACTCCTTAAATTATTAATTAAAATAAAAACTGCATCTGGTGTTTAACAGCACCTCGGTCCCAACAGCAGGTTTTAGTCACTTCGCCTAAATCAAACATATCATAAAGTTGGCATGAAAATCATATTGTCTGAATCAAACACATCTGGCAACTGACACATGCTTTTACCTATAATGAAAATAACAAACTACCTATTATATATGCAGAAGCACTTTAAATTGTTTGCTACGCTGATGTCTTCTACCACTCACATTCAGAAGCTAAAAATCCTAATGAAGATTAATGATTAAAATCGAGAGGGAAGAAATCGCTTTCTTCCTTTTCCACTGCTGTTCCAAGTACTGATAACGCTGCCATTCTGTTTCGCACTCGGATGACAAAGAGGAGGTTTTAATTAAATAGAGTGGGCAACAGATAAGCCTGGCTTCTTGGTGCTGACTTATAAAGCCTTTACTCGGGGTTAGTGGTACTTTATACAATGACTCTTAGGATATCATTAAAGTCCATAAAATCCCAGTGTGGAGTAAGGTCCTACACAACTCTTTATTAAGTTTTGATTTATCAGGAGTCCTACACGTCAGGAGTCTCACAGCTGGGTGGAGGGGCTGGATGAATTCAGATCTGTCAAAAGTACAAGGTGATGCTGAAAACAGCTTCACACCCTTCCCTTACACCACAGGGAGCAAAGCAGAAGCTATCACTGTCGACAGAAAGAAGAGAAGAAAACAGAAGGGCTCTGAAGAGGCACCTTGATTGCTAGAGCATGTGCTGCATACTCCTGGGAAATCATAGGGCTCTTCATTAATACTGAAGGCACATATAGCATTCATCAGTTATTATTGATGTCTAAAGTGCATGCATTACATATGCATGTTCCAAAGTCTGGAGGCCCACATGCCTGTTTCTCAGAGGACCCAGAGTGAGCACACGGTCTATGGTGCACTTCCCATCTCATCCTGATGTACAGGAAGGCAACCAGGAAGAGACCTTACCCTTTGTCCTCTCTTTCCCCTCACCCTGAACACAAGTCTCTCTGAATCCTGAACCTCATACTAGAAAGCACCAAAAAAGCACATAAAAAACAGCTGGCTGCTCATTATATTGAGATTAATTAGTTCATTGGGTAGCCTAATTATATACCTTTAAATATGAGCTTGGAAATTGCATTATTGCCATATGTAAGAAACACAGTTTTAACATCCACCCCATTCTACTGATGTTTTTCTATTCTTTTCTAGGTAGGCATGACTACTTCATAAATCAATTAAATTAAATCAGTGGCACATTCTCTCAGGTTGGTTTTAATGGTTTAGGAGGCAAACAACTTCAATGTCTGTGATTACATTTCTTGTAATGCAAAAAAAATTTGTCAGCTGTATCAAACTAGCTTTTCTGAGGCACCACTGTTCTCTCCCTCATCTCCAGATGAGTCTGGAAACACTCCTGTATTATATTATAAAAAGGGCACACGTGCAGAAGGAGAGAACATTGTTCAGTAAGGCAGATGAGCCCAGGAAATTGAAAGAACACATGCAATCCTTCTCTTAGCAGCACAGCACTATTCCAGAAAAGTTTTCTTTCTCTCCAGAAAATACTTCGCAATGTAAGAACTGAGAGGATAGCACTCATGGTAATAAACAATAGTATCTTAGTTCTCAAGGAAAATAAGTCCCTTTCTCCCCTAAACATCCATAACCTGCATTGATTAAAAATGTTTTTCCTGGGCGTTTTTTTTTGTTTGGTTTGTAGGTTTGTTTGTTTTGGGGTTGTTTTTATATCATCAGGAATAGTTTATAAATCTCTTTTTATAAAGATATTAATTTTTTTAAGCCTTTCTTTAAAGGCTAAGTTCACAGATTTCCACTTTGTGGCAAGATGGCTGATAAATATTTTAGAATGTATTGGAACAACTTTTTCTTCAGCAGATGAAATATCATCCTATATATCAGTTAAGGTGTTAAGACTGTCTGTTGTGAGAATGAATGCTCTTCTATCATGGAGACACTTATAAGGGGAGTGGCTATTTTAGATCTGGCAGATTTAAAGGGAAATGTCAAAGAGAAAAGTATCCAGATTAAAAGTGTTTGCAAGATGTTGGAGTTTAATATCCTAAGGCGGAAGAAAAACCCAAACAAGATTAACAACATAAAAATAATACATTTCAAAAGACCAGACTCAACAAACATCAAGAACTAGAGAAGAAAGTCTCTCGTGGCGTTGCTTTAAAGGATAAAGGATACAGAAGGGCTGGCAATTCCTGAAAGATACCATATCAAAGACACAGACGCAAACTATCTTAACATAAGGAACTTTTAAAATAAATTATAAGAAGCTGCAAGAGCTTCTGCAAGAGCTCTTTCAGGATCTAGAAAACCAAAATCATTCTCTTTAAATTTTAGAGTAGTGCAGCCATTGGACTAGCTAACCACACATAATATAAATGTATGGTAATTGTGCAGATGAATAGAAATGAAAATGAAAAGAATGAAAAGAATAAAAAAGCAAACATAAATCCTCCTCACAACACCAATAAGTTTAGTCTGCATGATCTGTCAGTGCAGAAAGTGATTTGTGCCATCCCTTGATTGAGTGGCCAGAGCAGAAGATGGGAAAATTACCTTTGCTCTTCGGTGGGTGAGAAAATCTAATGCTGAACAATCATGGTACAAAAATGATGGAACCACTGCTCCTGTAGGAATGTTGGTGAGGAATTGTGCAAAGTGAGAAGAGGGGTTTTTCACATGAAAAAAAGAAGCAGTTCCCAAAATATTTCAAGAGATTAGCAGAGTTGGAAGCCTATGTATGCCCTGTCGAAGAGACAGTAATTTAAAAAAAAAAACCCAACAGGTACAACTTCTCCTTCTTATAAGTGAGAACAGTGACTTTCAATTTCATCTCATGGTTTTACAGGAATGAACTTACTGTGATTAAGTGTTTACTAAGTATTGGTAGTTTTGTGAAGAGAATTTACTTGTTCTGGCTTCAGGAAAGCTCTCAGAGAGACCTTTGAGCAATTTGGAAACCTATGCAGTAATACTCACTATACTACCCTGTAACAGAACCTGCATGGCTTTTATAACAGGGCCCACTGTAACACTAACAACTGACCAGTTCAGATAAATTATATAAAATACACATTTATTTTACAGGGGTTTGGTTTGGTTTACAGGCATCTGCTTCTCTTCACAATGTCATTAAGATGAAAACGTGGAAAAGCCCCCCCAGTGGACAACCTCTTAAATGGTACAGACACAGAATTATTTCCAAAAGAGAATTCTCTATGGAGTTTTTCTTCTTCCTCCTGTATTTGTCTTTAGAGATGATGGATTGAGCTGTTAGGAGATGTCTGAAGCTTTAAGGCTCTTTCTATTTGATTTGCTACAGTAATAATTATTTTGCTTTTTTAATATCCTGCTATATTAGATGGTATTATCAGTTCGTATAAGACATTAAATCAGCTTCTTCAGAGAAAAAAAATAATGGAAATCTAAGTATCCTATTGAGCAAAACTCTCCTGTTTCTCTGTTATGTTATGTTTTGTTTATCCCTTCGGAGTCAAACAGAAAATGTAACCTGACAAAATAAGTCATAGGTGCTATCCAAGTAGTAAAAAGAAATCTCATCCTACAACAAGGAATGTGTAAGTCAGGGGCCAATGGGATTTAATGCATGCAGAAAGCATACAGCTGCTCTGTGGACAGCTGGGGGATGTAACCTATATTAATATGAGACAATCTGACCCAAAAGGTGACTCCCTCCAAGCCAAGGAGAGTCTGTGTATCAAATATCAGATTTAAACCAATCCTTGTACATTTCGAAGGGCTGTCCTGAGGGCTGATAATCTTGCTAGATTTTTGTCCTATCAAAGCAAAAGAAAAAAATAATAAAGATTTTATTACCTGCACAGATGGTAGATTTTGCTATTGTTATATCCAAATCATTTTCTTCTCTAAACTGTGAAGGTATATGAATTTTAATGCCTCAACACACCTCAGTCACAGAACTTCCTGGTAACCAGAACAAATTAAGAGATGCTAGGGTATAGGTCTCTCAAAAGTCAAGTTGGAGAGGTGTGGAATCACAAATCTCTTGGTTTGTCATTGATCTCCAATCTATGCCACATTTTTTAACAGCAACTGGAGAGATGGAGTGTAAGCTTGATTTTCAGCTGTGCATTCTCATTTTTCTCAGAAAAATGTCCCTGGGAAATATTTGCACTTAGATGCTTGCCTGCTTGTTCTATCAGAGGAGTAATTAGGATCCATTTTAAACCGTGCTTGAACGGCATATGCCAACATTCAGAAAGCTTTTCAAAAGGCTCCAGACTCTGTGGCTTTCCCGGCAGCACCCACTGGGCAGCACCATCAATAGGAGTGAAATGAAAAGACAAACAATGGGAGTTGGAGCACTGGCAGCAGCCCAGTGCCTTGTCCTGAACAGAGCCTGAAGGCAAATGCTGGCAAGCTCTGCCCCTGAGCACTGCAGCCCTGCTGCACCCAGAATTCCCCAGGAAATTTCACCCCTGTGCATCAGAGAGGGAATGTTCTGGAAAGGAAAAAAAGTTCTGAGTTCTTGCATCTTTCTTCCACTCTTTTTTAGCCTTTGTTTTTATGGAGGAATTTAATCTAGTTATTTAATGATTGAAGCTTTTGCTCACAGGCCTTTAATAATAATCACAATAATTATTTTTTATCATGCTCATTCATATATGCCTCCTGCCAACATGCCTGAGGTGCTGCACAGACACTGCAAAACACAGTACAAATTAAACATAACAAAAGAAAATCCAATGAAATATTTAAAAAGACACATCTGATATTAACACAAGAAAGGCTGTTTCCAAACATGAGGAATTTCAAGACAAAACTGCTGTGAATGCAGAGGGATTCCGGTGAGGTTCTTGCCACCAACCCTATCAAATCCACCTAACTACAGCAGATGAATTGTTCCTTCATTTCCCTCTGGCTGGCACCTTCCAAGTACTTTTCTAATTTTATTTTAAAATATTTTGAGATTACTTCTGTTTTGTATGCAACCCAGAAAATCTAACTTTTTTCGATACCTTCAGTGCTACTATAATATGGTTATTCATGGCCATCATCTTTATAACAGCTAAACTGACATATAAGAAAATATTATTACTGTGTTATACAGATAAAGAACCAGGACACAGAGGAGGCTAAGCTTGCCAATATCAAACAAAGCCTGTGGTAGAAAAAGATTTTGCACCCAAGTCTTCCAAGTGCCAGCCTATCATCCCAACTAAGCTGCTCTAAATCTTCAGCTGTCACCAAAACACAAGAATTTGAGGGATTCAAATACAAATAAGGAAATCCAGAATCATTTAACAACAGCTTTGATCTTAAAGCAGATATATGATGCATTTGTATGCAGTCCATGAATGTATATAATATAGATGCCTCTCAAGGCATCCATAGCATCTGCAAATGTTAAGGATCAATTTGATAAAATCTTAAATTTAAACTCTTTTGAATTTGCAAATAGAATACCTCTTTTATATCCTATTTTTCTTGCATGATTCTTAACCTCTTTTCAGATAAGCTCTCCTAAACCTGAGTTTCAGAATATCTATGCAGCTACTGAACTGCGTGTAGTCTGCTTGTTAACAAGAAATGAAGCTGGAATGTAAGTCACTGCTAATTAAACTCATAATTACAAATGGAAGGTCAGACAGCAGATCCAAGAGCTGTTTGAAAATGTAATAAGACAAAAGAAAGAACAAACTTGCATGTAATAATTCTGCCTTACTTGGCAGACTGACCCATTAGAAGACTCCTCAGCTGCACACAGTACTGAGGGCAAATATTAGAATAGTAAATGCAAATCATTTGGGTTTAAACGAGTTTGTTGAGGATTAGCACAGGCTCTAAACATTATCTAATTTCTTATTAAAAACAAAAATTGAGAATTGATCATTTACAAACCTAGAACATGGACCACAGTTTCCTAACCTAAGTTCCAAAGTAGTTGCCATCAGTAGTTGCCTTCTGTTTGTCATACTGAACTGGATAACATGTGTCTCCTCTGCCCATAAGGGGCCAGGAAACCTGCTTGATGTGTCACTGCCCTGCCTGTGGATCTCCACAAATGCAGAAATCCTGAGATAACCACGACATTGCATTTGTTCCCTGGCTGGGAGGTAGGACACAGAGAAGATGACAAGTGCAGGAGGTAATTGGACAAAGGGATTAAGAAGCAGCATTAAATAGATCAATGGGGAGCAAAAGCACCAACCACTAGCAAGTGAAAAATTGAGTGTAGCCAAGGAAGATACACCATATTTCCTGTGAGCTTTGATCTCCTGAGGGGAGAGAGGTTTTCATGTGGGTCTCAAGCTCCACGTTTGGACCCATCCCACTACCATGTGACACCAGGATCAATGATGGGCACACAGGACACAGGAGGAGCAAGGAAGCACATGCTGTCACGTGAGACCAGAATGCCAGTGCCTCCTCTTGTTAACACACTTGAGATGAAGCTCTTGATGTTCTGAGAAAATCCAAGGAGAAGAACAGTTTTTCTTTCCAAGCATGTTTCTTACTCAGGATCTAGGCACCTGGACAAAAAATCCTGTTTGGGATTTACAAAGTATCTGTCAGGAAACAAATATAGGTGCCAGATGAAAGCTGCTTTCTGCCATTCCTCCTACTCCAGATATTTCACCCCTCCGTGAGCCACAGGAAGCCTCTGAAACTCACAGCAGGGTGGAATAGCCTTGTGAGACTTGTCAATGCAGATTTAAAAACCAAGAAAAAGTATACCCTTATCAGAAGGCTTTTATCTGACACAATAATTCTAAAAATCTGCCTTCCAACAGTTCAACTTCGCTTCAGTGAATGTCTCACCAAGCCCCTTCTAATAAATATTGTTTATGATTTCTATGACACACTTACTTTGCAGTGAAATTTCGGAGGCAGTGATCACTGGGTTGATTGACACCTAGTTATTCAATCAAACATTCTTCTATTCCACTAGTCACAGACCACACATGCCAAATTTGATACTGAAACAACTTCTATTAGGCATTTTGGAGACAGCTTGGGAAGAAAATCAGTCTTGTAATGAAAATCTTAACTATGCTGCAGCTACTGCAGCACCATAATACTTATTTCTCTCCTGCTGGCAATTTGGAGGCAGCAGCACTGAACACCAGAGGACTTCTCTCTATGGAGGGAGAGAGAACAGCAGACATTTACTGAAAGGATGGGGGTTGTTTTCTCTTAACAATGGAAGTGTACACAGATGGATTTGGTAGTTCTCAGCTGGTGAGCAAATATTCAGCTCTAGCTCACTGGGGCTCTTTGGGTGAGAAAAATGGATTTCATGTAAGTATTCCTTTCTGGGTTCATGAAAGACAGAATGCAGACAAGCTGAGTGGCAGAGTCAGACAAAAACAGCCAGTGCACATCATATGATGTGAAGCCAGTTAGAACGTGGAGCTGAGGCACAAGGCCACGATTAACTCATGAAAGGCAGTAATTTACTTTCTTAGAAAAAAAACAAAACTTGTTCTAAATCTAACCAATCGTTTTATAAGCTGTTTCACCTAAAGAATGGGGACAAAAAAATCATAGCTCAGAGATGGATGAAAGTTCAACAAGAGTTTCGAGAGAAACTATTTCTTTATCCCACCCCCCTTCTCCAAGGCACCTCGGGAATGATTTGGGAGCCTAAACCACAGCACCCAGGACCACTTTGGACATTTCAGGCAAAGTGAACAATCCACATTGTGGCTGACAACACCCACTAGAAATCCCTGCCCTTACAGCCAAGTAGATGGAACATAGGCAGTGAAACTTCTGGTAACTTAAATTTCTTTTGGCATTTATGTTCTGGCACATGAATTACTCTGCTGATGTTTTCTTACTTCTACACCTTTATCTTGTATAAGAGGACATGATAAAGGAACCTTGGAAGTGGCAGCTACCATTATGTATAGAAAGGCATTTAATTACTATTCACCAGCCACCATCTCTAGCAGTAGAAGGGTGACTGAGTTCCATACTTGTGAAACAATTCTGAGCAGTTCCCTTACCCTAATAACTTCTCTCCTCCTCAAGATTCTTAGCAATGTCCTTTCATTTCAATAAGAAGGGGATTTAAAATCCCTTGTAAATGTTGTAACAGCTCAGACTCAAAGGCCTCCTCTAAAAATCCATAGTTCTGCTCTTAAACCTCGTTTTTTGGAGATTACTCTCATAATTACACTCCAACTTTTGTCCTCCTCTGAACTTTGCTGAGTTTTGGAAAGTGCTGATTAGACCAAACAGAAAATTTCTTCGTCAGTGAAAGAAACAGAACCTTCAGAAATTTTAAGAATATCATTAGTCAAGCTTTCTGGATAGCTATTTGTGTCTTGCTTTTCAAGAACAATTTATTCACTGAGCTTAACCTTATTCCCATTACATCCAGGCATCACACATAGATAGTTTTATTCTATACAGCTTCTCATGTTATTTCCAGAAATTACTTTGAGTACTTATTTCTGTTACCATTAAGACTCATTTATTATGGGCCAAACTAACAAAAACTGAATTTAAAACCAAAGTCTGGTATGGTTTTGGCCTGGTTTAATGATGATGATGACAATGATGATGATATATCCACACAAAGAATTACATCATCTGCAAGTACACATTGGAAAGCTAGACATTGGAAATTCTGTTGAACTCAGAAGAAACGGATGTATGTCCTTCTGTGCAGAAATGACTGAGTAGGGAAAAGCAGCTTTTTAAGCGCCAGCCTCATCTCAGTGACAATTCTTCTGTTTCAGGAAGTGAACACAAACACTCAGTGCCAGTCTTACCAATGCAATACCAGATGAGAGCAGCAGCTTAACTGTGTCACCCTCAAACACCTGAAATCCTTGGCTTGGCACTTTCTAGAAGAGCCTGTGCTGCACTGCTACTGCTTCACTCCTTCACTACCGCATCAAACATGAGATACCAGGCTCTAAGCTTGTCAGCATTAAGTGTGAAAGTTCAGTGGGCCTCCCAGTACTCCACACCAGTGCAAAGGCAGAAATTCTGTCCACATTTTGTGAGAAAAAAAAAAATAAAACCTTTAGCCTTTAAATTTCCAGAAAAAAAAAAGATTACACACACACACACATTGCAACCAAACAACCAGCAGGACATGAAAGACCTCTCTTCTGAAAAAATACAGAATTAAAGTGTCATTGTCCCCTCCATCAGAACTACTTGAGGCTGTTGGAGTGAAGGTGAAGAGGGGGAGAGGAGAGAAAAACAGCCACTGCAAATAAGCAGAGTATTTTATTAGAGAGTTATCTCCTTCTTGCAAGAATGAGTGCTCAAATGGATAATACCTTCCTGTGAAATCCAGGTTTCCAGCTTCATGTTAAGAAGAGGCTCTTACCTTATGGGATTATCCATCCTTGATACTGTGAGAAATGCTGCTAAATTCGCTGTGTAGGAAGAGCACACAATAAGGGTGAAGAGCCACCAGCTTCCCATTACAATGCGCATCGCCACAGAATTGACAGTGGATTCACCCCCTACAAATAAACAGAGAAATGTAGGGTCTCTCAGGAGCTTCCATTTACAATCACCTTCTGTGTGCCCTGGTATGTTAAACTTTGCTGGAGTTCCTCTCTGCTTCCCTTCCAGTCTGCCCTTTCACTGTTGCAAAAACACTGCTCCTGTTAAGGCTGATAATTCACAAGTATTTTCTCCAGTCAACCTCTTGCCCTAGACAGTGTTCTAGAAAATTATTTTCAAAATATTTCCCTTGAGAATTATTGAGGATCAAATCCAAAGAACATGAAAAATGTTCTAAATAAAGTTGAATGGAGAAGCACAACTAATATGCAGGAATTAAATCATTACAGTGTTCAGAACATAGTAATATTGTGTTTTCAATCACCCTTTCAGAATTTGAAAAAAAGCCCCACAGAACTGCCTAATGGTTTGTGTGCTATCTTTCCTGTATTTAAATCTGCAAAGACTGAAGCATTAGTGTCATTACTTGTTACCCTTTACAAGACTTCAAATCATGTGAAGATTTCTTTCCAGCAGTCTTCAAGCACATTTATGCTTGAGCATCATTGGAGACTAAACCTTACCATAGAGCTGGTTCTACTTCCTTCAGCATATGTTTGTGCTGATTATATTTTACTGCACTTAAACCCATCAAGGCTGCCACCTTAATGAGATAAGGGACCAAGTTTCATAGCAATAGAATGGATTTTCCAGCTGAAGCTTCAGAAGCTTGAAATCACAATGAAAAAAAATGCAGAAAAAGTTAACAATTTTACCCATATGTCAGCATTCAATAAAACCTGCCTTCCAAGAATACAATTAATATTATAGATATGGCACAAAAAACTGTGTGGGCAAATTTTGTTAACAATTAGTTACAAAAATAACTTTGTTAATGGCATCAGTCCTACTGAATTCAGTAGGATTAGCCCCATACCTAGAGATTCCTGAGTGTAAAGTTAGTTACATACTTAGTTCAAACAACCAGGAGATGAACTACCTCACAAGAGTGCAAAAACATATATATTTCTATTTTTATTTATACATTAAACAATTAAAGGATGTTAGTTTCAGAGCTGGAGAAGTGTTGCAATTCTGTACCAAGCAACTCTGTAACAATTTTCCCAAAGAAGAAAAGCCTGCTCCTGCTTTTTCAGGACTTCCTGAGAGACAGAAAAGGCATAAAAAGAAAGACATAAAGCCCCAAACTTGCCAACCTTCCCCACTTTTGCTTAGCTGAGCTAATAAAACATAGTATTTCCCCATACAGGCCTTCTCTTCCACCTTCGGTGCATTCCGGGAAGGGCGAGCTCTCCTGCCCCTGCCCTGGGGCAGAGCTGCCCGCGGCTTCACGGGCTGGCAGCGGGTGAGCTGCAGAGCCCGTTCCCCCGGGCAGAGCTGCCCGCGGCTCTCACAGGGGCTGGGCAGCGGGGTGAGCTGCAGAGCCCGTTCCCCCGGGCAGAGCTGCCCGCGGGCTCTCACAGGGGCTGGGCAGCGGGTGAGCTGCAGAGCCCGTTCCCCGGCAGAGCTGCCCGCGGGCTCTCACAGGGCTGGGCAGCCCATGTCGGGCAGGTGAGCTGCAGGCCCGTTCCCCGGCAGAGCTGCCCGCGGGCTCTCACAGGGGCTGGGCAGCGGGGTGAGCTGCAGGCCCGTTCCCCCGGGCAGAGCTGCCCGCGGGCTCTCACAGGGGCTGGGCAGCCCATGCGGGCAGGGTGAGCTGCAGTGCCCGTTCCCCCGGGCAGACTGCCCGCGGGCTCTCACAGCTGGGCAGCGGGTGAGCTGCAGTGCCCCGTCCCCGGGCAGAGCTGCCCGCGGCTCTCGGGCTCGACTGAGTGCCCGCCCGGCAACTGCTCCAGGGCTGGGTCGGCAGGGTGAGCTGCAGTGCCCGTTCCCCCTCTCGCAGGCTGTCACGTACCTTGCTGCACGAAGGCTCCGTACACCCCAGATGGCGCTTGCAGGTGAGGACACGAGGGCTGGCTGAGCCGCGCTCTGCGCCCGCACGGCCTGGATGCGGTTCAGCACGAAGATCAGCACCCCGACGATCGGGATGGCCGCGGCAATGCAGGCCCACACCGCAAAGTCGAAAGGAGCGAAGAGCGAGAAGATGTTGATTTTCTCCTCGGGCTTTTTGATTAAGATCCCCACGGAATAGTCCATGTAGCGCTTGCTGAAGTCCACGACGCTCTCCCGCTCGGGTGTTATGGTGATGGCTGAGATGGCCAGGTCTGCTCTCTGCAAGACAAACGCAGCGCATCACATCGCTGCCTGCCGCCAGGAGTTGGGCCAGCCTGAGCCTTGAGGAGAAGCTTTGCAAGAATCGAGTGACTCCATGCCTTCCCTTCTTTAACTTAAGACATATAGATGCATTTATATAAAGTTTCTAAAAATAAAACTAGAGTCACTTTCACCATTTAAACATTAGTTAATTGCACTGCTCTAAAGAAGAGGAATGAAAGATAACCTGTCAAGGTACTCTTGGACAGAAAGCATGACCCTGACTCCTCTCTGAAAGAAGGGAAGCTTATTTAACCTTTATCCCTCTCTTGTTTTCCAAAGGAGGCCTAAAACTCCAAACCATATTAACCCAGTGCACTGTAAGCAATAAAGAAACACCGTTTATTTAGCTTTGTATTTGATAGCAGGGTGGGAAGAGCTAATGTTTGTTTTTCTCCCTGCAGAATTGCCAACTTTCCATATTCATGAAGAGGCGTCATAGGGAGATTTTGTTTGTTTTTTAAAATGAATAAAGTGATGGGAAAAGCTTGTAGCAGGAAAAATGCACAAAGGCAACTTTGTTCCTGCAACTTCTTTGACTTCAATATTTAAAACAAGTAGGGTTTGCATGTAGATAATCCTTACAAAGAATGCACACTTGATGAAGGGTAAGATAGGAGTTAATAAATAAGATTCCCCAAGCTTTTGAAGAGCTTCAATTAGATTTTCAATATTTTCTATCTTAATAAAAAGAGTTCTCTTAAAAAAAAAACCCAGAATATCATTCTGTTTCCTATCTCTTAACTGTGTTGGGAATGCAAAGCAAATATTAGACAAGGGAGGTTTGCTTTGAAGCCCTTTGGAGTCTGTGGAACAAATGGTAGCAGAAATAGCATTTAAAAAATACCATAATAGATATTTTATTGCTTCAAAGAAAGCAATTTAAAAAAAAAAATAACAGGAGTTCTTACCTTATTTTTAAATCCATGAAATTCAAACAGTTTCCCTAGCACCAATCAAGAACATCCCATTATCACACACATGTTTGCTATTGCTTTAATTGCTTCTATTTCTTCCTAAACATCTCCTTACAGATACTGAGCCACCTATTTACAAGATAATGAGAAAGTTTTCACTTTCAGTAATAACCTCCATTGCAGAAGAGTAACCTTTTGTACAAAAAGCAGCAACATGGAATATTAACTGCTTTGATTCTTCTTGATTAACGCTTGTCCCACTTCAGGTTGCAAGAACATGAACAAAATACATTCATTTCATTCTCTGGGAGATTCTAACCTACAAACTCTAGCCACTTACTTAAATGGAGTTCAATTAACTTACTCCTGGATTTGCAATACTGTAATTAAGAAATTTGGTCCTCTCAGTTTTAAATGAATGAATAATCTTCAGACCAGTTTAAATTCTGATCCCCTGTTACTGGGGCTATTTTCCTGTTTGGGAGTCAAACTCATTGTGATTACCCATTGGTCTTTATTAAACACATTATCACAGAATGAGAGAAATAAAGTCCCATCTGCAAGCAACTTTCAAAAACAAAATGACAAAAACTAAAATACTAGAAGTTAATATTTAAAGAAGAATACCTTATTTTTTCTCTATTATCTATAGTTATCTCCTCACACACATAAACATGACCTATATTCATATGGCAATGTAAACACACTGATTTACACCAATATAATTTATGTTGAGAGCAGCTGGAAGCAAATAAAGCAAGCTCTCTAGTTTCTATCCTTTATACAGAGACCTAAATTGCAGTTTATATCACACTCATACCATCTATAGCTCAGAAGCATTCTGCACTGGTGTCTTCATCCTAATTCATTCTCCTGTAATTTTTTTAAATGCGGCTTTTTCTCTGTGTACCTTGTTAATGAGTTCTCCAATCATGCCATTCCAGGAGCTGTTTTGGAGCTGGTGTCCATATTTGCCATCAGGAGCTTGATATATCTCATACTTGAAGCCCAGATTCTTGGCCAGCGCATCCAGGACATCAATGGAAAATCCTTTATATCGTTTTGGCTGCCCAAGGATGTTCTCTGCCACCATCACAAAAGGTTCTTCCTGAGAACAAAACAGTCTCTTAACTGACACTTGAAATGAGATTTTTAGCTTGTTTCTCTGAGCAAAAGGGTGTTTTCTCAGTTAATTCTGGACAACCTGGCACAGATTTTGAGATACCCGTAACCTTCTGAGGCAAAAATTGTAGGTCATGTGGGATACTGTGAAGATTCCCAACCAGACACAACTGTTTCAGCACTTGAGTTCTATCCATAGCCTTGGTTTTTCCACAGTTCTTGAGAAGCAGAGACTCCAGAAGAAATTCAACCCCAGATTTAGAAAGCCATCTTTTACATACAAGGCCTCATCTCATCATACAATGACACATAATAAAACACAAGCTAAAATCACTGCAATTTTGTGAACATTTAAAATTTTGAAAATTCAAAGAATAACCTTCATGGGTACTGGTTTCTGGAGTATTTTAAGAAGTCTGTTTTGGGACCAAGGAAAGGGACCAAGGAAATGCAGCATTTTGTGGTATGTTTTCTGCTGGGGATGGGTGTCCTGCTCTCCTGAAGGGCAATCCCAGGGATGTTGGTGGCACGGCCACTGCAGTTGGCTGCCTTTGTAGCCTGGAACTGTCACAGAAGAGATCTGCTCACCTCTCACACCAGCTACAGCAAAAATTGAGGAAAGAAAATTTGGGGCTGGAAGGAATGACTTCATGTACTCTTAGGTACTGCCTATTTGTACCATGATTCAGAAAAAGAGAACTGAAAACAAATGAAAAAAAGACATCATATTCTGCAATCTGCAGACTACAATATCTTACCCAGGAATGCATGCAAGCCCTAATTTGCCCCTAATGTAGCACTTGGCTGACTGGAGCTCTTTACCGCTCCAGAGTTTAACAGACAATAGTCCCAAAGCGTAATGATTTTTTTGGAAAGATGACACCTTTCTAAAAGATATAGTTTATCTCAATGGGAATTTATGAGCCTGATGCAGGAAACACTTGATTAAATTTTACAGCCTGCAGTGTACAAGAGCCAAGATTAGATTATCATAATTGGCCCATCTGATATTAAAATCCATGAAATGCTGAAAACTGCCTATCCAAGCTAGAGGACAGTATTTGGAATGCACCCCGGTGCAGTCAGGCCCTGTGCTGGTTCTATGCCTGGCAAGAATTACAATGCAGAAAAACAGCATAAGCAAACAAACAAATGCTCACTATCACTGACAGTGCACAGCTTCAAAAAAATAATAAAGGGCCATCATCTATCTTCCTTGCTTATGTAACTGATCATCCAAAAATACAGAACTGAAAATGATAGGGGAAAACACTGCGGGAAGTGCCCCAAATATTCAGTCAGATCCATTTTATTTTGAGCATTTTGTTTCCTGGACTCAGAAAGAATCATACCAAGACAGTCACCACTTTGAGTGTCACTCCTTGCAAGTCGTTGCCCAGCCGCCGCTCTTGGAGGCTGCCGTTCAGCCCCTTCTCAGAGTCCCACGTCGCCAGCTGGAACAGAAAGTACCCAGAGTCTGAAGCACTGCCAGGCAGGAATCTTTCAGCATTTGCAAAATGTTTAACAGCAGCTTGACCGAATGCAGAACTGATAGACAGAGCTTGAGAGGTGTGTGGCTTTTTTTAATGCAGAATCAGAATTAGTGCTATTCAGAGAACAGACATAAACAAGTACCTTGCCTGAATGTGTGTTCATTGATGTGTGCAATATAAATGCTCGACTATCTGTAGTATTTATCATTTCATTTCACTCAGTTCACTCTGACATTACATTTCTCCTCAGTAAGTTTATATTGCCTGAGAGTCCTCAGGACTACCTGGAGCTGCACTATCACAGATTTCCCTCTCTGCTCAGATCCCTATTTGCAAACACCCTATGTTTATCAAAGACCAACCTTTTTTCCACAGTATTTAAGCTCACCTAAATAACAAATTCTTGAGACAGGTTCTATGGTGTCAAACTGCCTCAACCCACCTTTTCTTCAGCTCCTATCCCAAGTCCTGTTTTCTCTGTTCTTGCCTTACCTCTACCTGATCTCTAAAACAATTAGAGCCTCTTGAGCTCCCAGGCTCCTGATGAACAAGTATCTCATATCTACCAGATGTACCACATGCATGTTTTCAGGCTATCTCCCTGGTACTTTACATCTAAATATTTTATTTTTCAATTGAATGTATTATTTTAAAAATAATTTTACTCTATTTTCTAAAGAGAAATACAGTTCCATTCAATAGAACCAGTTCAAGAGAAAAGTCAATCTTAAGTGACCTGAATTATTCAAACTAAAAATATGCTCCTGAGCAGCAGCAGCAGTCAGACACTCCTTTTGCCTTCAAACAGAATCCACAGTGTCATTTTGTCCAAAAGAAACATAAATATTATCAAGTAGAAACTGTTTTCTTCTTTTTTTTCAGCTGTACTCTTAAACACCAATACTATGCTCACATATTTGGAAGCAGTGTTGTTAGCTGAAGGCATGTCCTGTAGAAATTAAACACAGTTCAAGATCTGTGAAATATGGATTCCTCCTGCCAGAAGCTAATTTTCATGTAACAAGTCAAAATCTTCTTGGAAAGAACTTATTTCACTGAAAATGCCTATGGCTAGATGTCTTACATGATTTATTTCTATGACTTCAGTTTTATCCTTAAGCCTCACAAATCATATCAACAAATAAAATGTGATGGAAGAGATCTGTATAGTTTTATTTCTGTTTTGTTGAATTCAACTGATAAACAGGGAACTAGAAAAGAACAAGACATTCAGTGAATATTCAGCAACTCTCACAACTGATGAAAATTATTCCACAGTCACTAAATCCTAAAAGCTGAGACACAGGAGAGGAAATACTTAAGGTACACCTCCTTTTATCCAGATGACCTGGAGGATGGAGGAGGAGAATGTATGAATACTTTTCAGCTTTCTAATGACACTCCTGAAGCTAAAATATTGCAGATTGAACACTCTTCTCCTGTGATGGCAGTCTGGAGTGACAGAGGAATGTCTGCACATCAAGTGTCTGCAGCAACACAGGCAGATAAATACCTGTAGCCATGGTACCTTTTGAATTTGAATTTAGATGCTTGCTCTGAAGTATTTCCAGATATTCCTCAGCCCTTGCTACTGCCAAACCAAATGGACAGATCTTTCCTTTGACATAAATCAACATGGTTCAACAGATTTCAAGGATCAGTGTAGGTGTGTATAGCACCTATTGTATCTCAAATCTGTAAAGAAAGCTTACTGTTTAAACCTTCTTTGCTTGTCCTAGGCATGTGATCAAGATTTTTGCCAAAATGGCTTGCAAAATCTACAGGTGATGATTAAATAGTCATTAAAATGGGAAATGTAATGTGTTCAAGTTATTACTCCATTACTGGTGGACTGACACATCATTTTTTCTTCTACACATGAACCTTTCAAAATCTGATATCATATAAGGGCCTTAGACTTCTTGAATACTCTATGTTTCATATTCTGCACTACCTCAAAGAGTTCAAAAAAATACTGGAGACAAGACAGTGTAAACCCATGAATTTATTCTTCTTTTTCAAAGGAGCTGACAAAGATTCTTATTCTATGCAGCAGGGGCAAGTGCAAGGAGAAGGAGCATATTTTGCTTCAGAACAGTACTCCAGAGTACAAACTTTTCAGTCTCTTAAAAGCAAACTAAAAAGCAAATAGAGATAAAAATCATAAATGGAACATAAGGAAAGCTATTTCCAGAAGGGATTTTCCCTGTGCATCCTTGTGCTTTGGAACACTTCTTTTGTTAAGAACTGTGCCAATTTTATCTTCTACTTATTGCAGAGAGAATATTGTTTATAGGACTGATGTATTTACAGATATGTATATCAATTTGTAACAGCTGACCTGTCAAGACAGTGCCTAAGAAACTAATTTCCAGCATGGTTACACACCATGAGTGCTGCTGTTAAGGCCATTAGAGTTTCATTCTTTGTAGAAATATGTACAAATTTCCTACCAGAAGTCTGGAGCCAAAGGTTAGAGTATAGCCATCAGCTGATAGGATATAAAGGGCTTTTAGCTCTGATTATGAGAAACAACTGCTTGCAGAATCAGCACTTGCAGGATATGTTCTAAAACAAAAAAAATCAATGGTCTCTGGAACATGCGTTTAATGGCAATCTGGGTGGGATTTTTTGATTCTCAAGTTACGTGGTTATGTGAGTTCAAATTTTGAAATCAGCTACTTTATGAAAGATTTTCAACTTAAAGCTCCCTAGCTTTTCTTTCTGAAACAGCCCTGTTACTGGGAATCCTCTAGTTCTAGCCATACAGCAGAAGCTAAACCATCCAGTAAAGACTACCCAGAGGAAAACAATGTGGAATTCAGACAAAAAGGTAATTTGTTAGAAAATTCTGACTCAAAACATGCTTCCAATTTTAGTCAATATTTACTGCATTTTCAACTAGAGCTGCAAAGAAAGGTTTGGAGAGAGTAAATAACAATTTTAACATTGTTTTCACCCTCTACAAGCAAGGCAGGATGAAACAAAGACACTTGCTTCAAAACACAAGCAAAACAAATGTCTGTCACAGGCCCAACCAAATGGAGATGCAAATTATCCCAAACTACTAGTAAATTAAGTTGAAAACAGACATTAGCAAATAAAGTGTTCAGTGTTTCTATCACAGTACTGAATGTGATTATCTACTCTATTTTAGTTTATTGTGCAGTAGTTACTGTCCAAATAATGCACGTCACTGCTATCTAACACATTTTAAGTATGACACCATCCTAAACACGATCTACTTTTCAGGAAAAGCATGATTCACATAAGAAATAAAAAAGATAATTCTTAGCAGATGCATATTAATGTTTGAGATGGTTACAATTTATCCAGAGTATACATCTTCTATTTTACCAAAACCCAAAAACTTTGATTGGGCACTTCGTTGGAGCTAAGGTTACACTATGCAAAGAAAGTAAATTTGGGAACCCCTTACTTGAAATCTGAGACATTTTACAGACGTACTGAAAAACTGAGACAGGAAAGTGAAAAGAAGGCATTGCAGACTGTTCTCACACATGAGACAGACATCCATATCAACCAGAGCACATTTTCAGTGAATACAAAAGCTGTTCTGTCCATGGAGTTAAATAAATTAATCTATAGCACTCAAGTCGAAAAATGCTTTTAGATTAGACTCAAACATATTTAATTTCAAGCAACAACTTGTTTCTTAACCTTGAAGTCAACAGTTTATATCAAGTAGGATGTCCTTGTACCATATAAGTGTAATTTACACATTGGTGCCTCATTCCCTTTGCAAGCCTTGAAATACAGCTAAAAGCAGATTTTAAGTAAAACTGATAATAAAACAACACATAAACAAGAATACTAATGTTTACAGGTGACAAATATGAAACAAGGGAGGGGGGCATTAAATAAATGGAATAAATTGGAACTCTGTTGCAGTTCTAAGGAATAAAAGGAATTTAATTTCAATACTAAAACAAATTTAAGGCCACTTAAAACATTTAAGTCCACCATTCCTTTACAAATGCAGTATAACAGTAATCCACAGAATTTTCTGCCATTCACAAGGTAGTAGTAGGACTCACAGTTCGAATTAGTAGTAGCAGTAGTAGTAGTTAAAAACTCTTTTGTATTTGTGTAATCCACAATAATATAAAACAGGATTCAGAAAATGAAAAGGTATCAAATCTCTTGCTTGCAAGTAAATCCAAACACTGATACAATTTGTTTTCAACAGAGCTACATAATTATTAGGAATATTCTAACATTTCTACTCTAAAACATAAACTTATAGTCAGTAAAGGGTTAAGATCACCAGATGAACTGATTTAAGATATCTTCTATGGTCCACCATAACTCAACCCTGTTTGCAGTGAAATACCAGCAAGTCACCTACATCCAGACATTCTAGTCTGATACTTTGAATTTGTTTGTATTAAAAAAAAAACGTATCTTGCTTCCAAACCTTTGCAGTGTGACTGGAATACCTGCGCAGCCATAGAGAACTCCAGAACAAAGTTAAAACTGCGAAGCAGAGGACTGAGAACCAAGTTTCACACAGTACATAAACTCCCAGTCTTTGGGTGAAAATTTTATGTCATCCTGCTCAATGCTCAAGAGGCTCAGTTTGCCATTAAGGGGCACCATGAGGATTGCATCTACTTAATAAAAGGTCAGAGAAGGGCAGGGAGACCACAGAAAGCTGCATAAAGTTAGAAAAAAGGCACAGAGGGAAAAACTGCCAGCTCTGGGGTTGTTTCGTCACTGCTGCTTTGTCCTGGGTTGATGCTGAATTGTATCCCCATTCATCTGTTTAGCTCAGAAATAAGTTTTGCACCTTTAAAACTGGATCTGGGAGTGAAGGATAAGCGGTGCAATGTCTGAGGGGTTGTTTTCAGACCATAAATGATCAGAGTTTTCAGCTTTCCCTCACACACAGCCTGTGCTGTCTGTGGTGTGGATGGCAGGAGAGAGCTCTCCTTTGCCTTTTGAGAGTACTTGGTGAGCTGAAGCACAGAAGTTCTCTGGACTGTGAGGTTTTTCCCTTTTCCTTGGCACTGTTTGACCCTGCTCTGGACTAACCCCAGCAGAGCCCCGGGAGCTCAGCCCTGTGTCCCCCAGGCCTGGCCTGTGCCCGGCATTGCCCAGTGCCAGGGACTGGCACAGCCTGAGGGAGCTGAGCTGCACCCACGGGAGAGACTGAATTGGTCATCTCCTGGGAGCGGCCAGAGGCTTGGTTCTTTAGTGCTGTTCATTTGCTGTGCTGGGGAGTGCTTTGCCTATTAAATAAACATTTTTTTTCCCCACTTTCCTCCAAGGAAATATTTTTTCCAAACCAGTTGGGGGAGGGGCAGCTTGGATTTGCTTTCTAGAGAGACCCCATTCAGAGGGTTCTTCCCAAATTTGTCCTAAACAAAGACCTGCTTCTACAAGGGGACCCTGGTTTTATGCCCAGGACACCAAAGGACATAGATGTGGCTGTTGATGCTTTAATGGGTCTTTAAGAATGCAAGATCTTCAGGGAGAAGATCACTTGTTCTCATTTTAGTGCAAATTTATTTTGCAAATTTATGGTGCTATATTGATACTAATAAAATTTCTCCAGAGAATCACAGGAAGATGAACATGAGGCAGTAAGACCTAAAAATTACCAAGTCATTCTGAAAAACTTGACTGCTTTTTCAATAGTACTGCAGAATTAATAGGTAGCTGAAATGAAGAGAATATGCTTGTATCTGAATTTTAGCCTTATTTCATACAAGGTCTTATGAATCCTCACCTAGGGCAATTTGTTTCCTGAAAAAAGACACTACCACATGATTTACAGTTTAGCTTGTAGGGAACAATGAAGAATGATGTCTCAAGACGAGAAGAAAAGTTCTGAATAGCTCAGAGCAAGTCAATATTAAGATCTTCTTGACACAATAGCTTTTTTACTGTTTTGGAACAGGAAATAGGAAATTATTAATATTAAAATGTCTAAAATGCAAAGACAACTGAAAACTGGGGAGAGCTGAAAATATATCAAACTAGTACAGTGAAAAAATAAATAGGAGTGGTAAGAACTCCAACATGAAACAATAATATGCATCTTGCATAAGTAGAAGTGAACACTTATGGAACAGAAAATATGGGAAATAGGCATACTTCAACTGAAGAAACGAACAGAGGAATTTATGAAATAGTTGTGCGGGCTGACAATGAGATGCAAATGGTGATGAGCTCCTAAAACAGTACTGGTCTACAAGTACCAGTGTGGTCCTGGACTCCACATCTGATGGCACGGGCTGAACAGAGCAGCCACAACACAGCTGAGAAGAATGTACAGTCAATGCTGCAGTTCGCATCTGTCTGAACAAGAGTCGAGACATGCTGGAAGAATGTCAAGGGACAACAGAACAACTGCTACTGTGATGGAAGATTCACTTCATACCAAAAGGATGAAAGAAGCAACTATGAATATTTAAAATAATGATAACTAAGAAATGGGAAAATTAGAAATGAAACTAGATATAAGGCAACAGAACTACCACTGCAAACTTCTTGTAATCTACAGAGACCCTTTCACAGGAAATACAAACTGTTTCCTGGAAACATTTATTAATTCTCAGTGTAGACTGTTAAATGAGAAATAAATAAAAGGGCAGGGATTTTTTCAGTATTTCTAAGCAAAACAATTTTTCACGGGAAAGGCTTGGCATATCCAGGATATGAGGAAGTATGCAGATAAAGCAAACCAAAGAACTGTCCAGTGGTTTTTGAATTCACCAGAGATACCAGATCCAAACAATTGTTTCACATAGTGCTGGATCCCAGCCAAAGGTGATTAGGATGGTTTTGCCCCATATGGAATAATTCCATTAAGTCCCAGAGTGCAAGGTTTAACCTGTGATCTCGTCAGTTTGCCATTTCCCAGGTGAGTGGATTGATGCTGTCTTTAAGGCTGGTATAGGACGTATTATCCACAAAGTTAAAAGGTACTGCCATAGTTTTTTCAAATGTCATCATAACAGAATACTTGAAAACCTCAGCTACTTTCATCTCTAAAAGAAAAAAAACATTCCCTACTGCTGAAACAAAGCCATTCCTAGAACACTGCCAGGGAGAAATTCTGTCAAAAGTGCACAGGAGCAATTTGAGGTTCCAGCCTACAACCGCTAACTTCACTAGCCTACGTAACAGCACTGAGTCCCGAGAGCCACACTTATATAAAGTTAATTGAGCATAGCCCTAAAATAGAAAATTGAGAAAGTTCAAGAATGCTGAAGGAGGGATTTGAGTAGGAAAGAGCAATTGACCTGAACTGACATATCTAAGGAAAGAGATATACACCACTGCTCGCCTGAGCAGCCAGTGAGACAAATGGCCAATGTCTAGGACTGAGATGCCACATGAAGTCTGCCCTTGAAGCAGCACAAGGCCCTTCAAAAACATGAGGGAACGGGCTCACAATTAACAGAGAAAAGTGGCACTAATGGAGTCACCACCACAAACATAGTCCCATGAAACTCTGATTTAGATTTTAAGAAAAATCTTCAACTGTGCCAACAAAATGTACTTTGGCAAGAAGCTGCATAGTAACAAGCGGAGCATTTACACAAATTGGAATAAAAATTTCAAATTAATTCAAACAGCTCAAAACCAATGCAAAACGCTACAAATTACATTGCATTGAAACAAAGTGCAAATTAATATCTGAAGCATATTTTTCCCGTGTAAGATCAATGACAGTACTTAACTTCTATTATCTAGACAGTAACTAGATAGGATATGGATTTGGAGTGTCTCTCTCTCTCTCTCTCTCTCCATGTCATTTACAATAACTCCTACATAATAAACAGGGAAAACCTAGGGGTTTTTTTATAATAAACTATAATAGTTAACCAAAAACTGTGGGGATAGTTTAGGACAGAGTACTACTAGCTGAGGCTTTGGTAATGGTATTTCAGAATTAATATTCTTATTCTCTAGAAGCCTGTGTATTTATTCAGGTCTTGCTCTTCAAATTCTGCCATTCACTGCAGCTAACAATTTCGACCCTACCTATCATAACTCAGCAGTACCTTGCTCCACTATTTTTATGGTCCTGCATTGCAGAGAATATCAAATATTTTGACGTGAGACAAAATGTTTTCCCTTATGTTTTTCATTAGCCAAAGATCAATTCAATTAAATGTAATGACCATACTACTAAAAGTCAACTACTTTACATATAATAGAGCTATACAACATAAATGAAGATTAGACACATTATGCCTTATACTACTAATATTAAGGAAGCCAAGGTATTCTCATGTACTGCTTTCTAGAGAATCATGACTGAGGAGTTTCATGCAGAATTGAAGCAACAGTTTCTTTCTAACTCTATAGGTTTTATTAACAGAGTGTCAGACTTCTTATACCCCTTGGGAATAGATCAGCACCATATACTTTTTACTGCATATACATCACATTTAATATTATGTGGAAGGGCATCAATTATGACAATTATCTTTTTTGCTGAAATAAGGTACTGCTCCATTACGTGGCAGAACGTGACTTTATTTTGCTAGCAGGTAATGAAGCAGCATTGATACCAATTCAGGGTTGCTCCTCTTTCCATATTATGCTAGCTGGTGAACATCTCTGACCCCTTACGCAACACAGAAAAACACCTGTGTTCTACTGCGCCGAGCCTGGGCAATGCTTGTCTGGGGCAGCAAATCCACACTTGGCAGAAAAAGGAGCTGAAAGGACATGACAAGATAGATGTATTCTGTAATTCATTATATAAAAGTATAAATAAGCCATCTTCAGCTCTGCTAGAATAAATTGCTTCAATTAATACTAGTCTTTGAAGGAGCAGTGACTGCAACATGCTGATGTTATTAGTGCAGCAACACAGGCACTGAGAAAGATGTAGAACTAAATGAAGCAATCATGAAAGTGATGAAAACAATATGAACAAGAATCTTATCCTCTGATGGCTTCTTTATGAAGTGCAGGGAAGTATTACTCTATTCCAAAATTTTTGTCTTTCATTCCCCTGACATAAAATCAAAATGTGGTGAAGGTGTTGAAAATAAATTGTATGTATTTTCTACAAGACTCTCACAGGCTTCTCTCTTAGAAAAGCAGGCAAGAAACTTCCACCCCTGTCCTCATGCAGTTTTGCCACTTTCCAAGGCTTTAAGATACAAACAATGTGCCATAGTGTAGAAACGCTGTTGTTGAATCAGATGGCAGCACTGCCACAGCAAAGATATGTGTGCAGCACCACAACTCTTTCAAGGGTCAAATGAATTAACTGTGAGTACCCAAGATACTGCTGAATCAGGCACTTCCCAGGGGCATTGTAACTTACCCTTTGATATGAAAAACCGTGTCTCTAAGCATAAAATTAAAACTGATAAGAAATCATAAAAGTTAGACCAATCCAGGTATAAAGTCCTCAACAGCTGTCACAAGTAACTGGCTAAAAACACATTGCCACTGGGTCACCTATTTGAAAGGCAAACAAGCCCTTCTTCTTTTTCCTGCAGTTTAAAAGACAAAGTCATTGTCCATTGAAATCCAACATGTCCTGGACTCCAAGGATACTCTGAATGCTACAGCCAATTACTGACAAACAGGTAGCTCAGGAATAGGTGCTTGTGAACAACACTGAACCAATTCCTTTTACCACTACTCATTATGCGTTGGTGAAGTGGGAAAAAAATCCATTTCACACAGAGAACAAATTGTTTTCAAAGCTTCCAAATGCTGTTTGGTAGCAAATTATTAGCTTTTGAGAGCAGAACTATCCTTGTTATTTATGCAATAGTGACCTCAGCAGTCTGTTTGTAAACAAAAAATAAACCTCATAATTGAAAAGATGGATCTAACAACAAATACAAATTTATGTTGATTTCCTATAGGCTCTTGTCCTGCTCTACGGCGTGTAGTAACCAAATAATTTCCTTTCGTGTTATTCAAGAACTTTACTGGGGAGGGAGAGCAAGAGAGGCTTGTGCAGCTGTCAGGTCCTATGTTTTCCAGTCCTTCTACAGGAGAGCTCTGCATGTAGGAATTAACCGGCATGCTACAACACGCTGTGTCAAAACTGCCCTTTTTTTTTGCAATTCCTTACAGGGTTTCTTAGACATTATCTGAGCTGAATGCTTTTGATGCCTCACATTCAAGAAACCCATCCGTATTTCTGCAGTTTTAACAACAGAACTTTTCCTAACCTGGCTGGCCCCTGAGGTACAGTCCCCTGTGTGATTTCACCAGCTGTGATTTTCACCTTCTGACGCCTGGCCAGCATGAATTCATTCTGATTCTGGTTAAAGGCACTGAGTCATCTCAGAATGAAAGCAAAGTTCAGTCCACACTCTGGTATCACCTATAAAGCCAGTTCTCAATTCTGTATTGAAAGCTGCTCTTCTCTCAAACTCCAAACACTTATGAAAACCTCCACAACATGGAGAGTAATTGTTGAAACCTATTTAAAAAATAATTATTGGCACTATCTAATTACCTCACGATATTTTAGTGGCCTTGATAGAACAAGGACAAGGTTCTAGAGAAAAAGCCACTTTGCATTTTAGTTCAAAAGGTGTGGATTCATAAATATAATTTGTAAACCAAATTGAAAACTTAAAGAGGTCAAAGTCTCAGATGAAATGTTGATACTTAAAAATTAATATTAAAAAACTCCAATAATATTTTATCAGAATTGCTGTAAAGACAATTTAGCACTCTCTCTTGACATCAGTAAAAGCCCTAAGTGTGAAAGCTTCTTCCCTGCTAAAGATTTTAAGTGAATTTTGACCACCTCTGGTTATCAGCACTGGAATCCTTATCCACATGGATAGAACACAATATGACTTCATCTTTATCCTCTTTCTCACAGAAAGTGACACAAAATGGCTTAAACAATTTGCAGATAGTTTTTCCCTCTACAACAGAAGTCACTGAGTGAAAAACGCCCAAAATTTGGTATTTGGTAATGGATAATTGCCTCTCCAAGAAACAGAACAACTGCAGATAGTATTAAGGAAAACATAAATTTTCTTCTCTGTAACAATAGGCATTTAATGGTTTTAATTAACAACAGGCTATATTGAGATGACTTTCAAAAATATATTTATCCCTTGGGCTTTGTTACATACATAGGACAGGTTTTGTAAGGCAAATAAAATCAGCTTGCTCGCAAAGCCAATTAGCAGAGAATATACAAACACCAGATCCACAGTTATTATCGTTTATATAAACTATGTACCAGTTGCTAAGTATTCACAAGGCACATAACAATTACACTTAAGTAATCTTTGCATAGTCTTCATGCAGGAACTGCATGTGGAAAGCATGTGGTAAGCATGAAAAATACTTTTCCATGTTGCTGTTTACAAACCTTTTGCTTAGGGCCTATTGTTCTGCTTCATTTTTCCCTGCTTCAAATCAACATTCAGGAGAATTTTTAGCTTTTAAAAAAATACTGGACAATGAGAACTTCCGAGCAATTTTACACAGTGACAGTGCACACAGGGTATAAGAAAGATTACAGTAATAAATACTTTCTCCCAGCTCCACAAACTGCCACGTACCATGAAAACTCCATCACTAGAAAGGATGTGGTAATTTCAGCAAAGTAGTCAAAGGTAAGAAATAAAAGCAGGTGAGAAATACAGCTTGTACTATGTGTAATGCTTAAAGGCTGTCCTTTGAAATTCCTTACTGCAGCTTTAAAAATAAACACTGATCTCCAGGAAGCTTTATTAGAGTGCCCTACATCATTTGTTTAGGAGGATTCAATAATTTAGTAGGTTTATGTAATTACTACAGAGCTTATTTAATATTGCACCTGATGCGTTGTTTTCCAAGTCTAGAGAAAAGCTTCTAGAAAGGTCAAAGCTGATCAAATTAGAAAACAAGACATGATTTATGCGTGGTCCAAACTTCTCAGTGGAGGGAGAGAAAGACATTGAGCCCATGGAGTGCCACAGAGAAGCAGCAGAACCTCTGCTGAGGGAAAGGCAGCAGCTCTCTGGGAATGACCCAGAGGTCAGACCTCATTTGAAGATCACCCTGCCTTAAAACATTACAAGATTTATTTCTACACTCTAAATGGCTCTTGGTCACTGCAGGGCTGGTGGTTTTTCAACAATGAACAGCAGAGCATTTGTAGACAGAATTAGGGCTAAAGTGGGCAATGCCCTCAGAGAAAAATGGATGCAGAAATTCGGCAAAGAATTACCATGTACATATCTGAGGAGGAACAAACCACACACGTTACATTCATTAAATCCCTTTCTTACTGCCTTAACCTGATATTCTTTCTGTTGCTATGGTGATTGTTATCCAGCCATTTATATATTTAAAGAAAAAAATCAGTATTCCCTCTCATGAAATTCAAAGTGTGAGAAATATCTCCTTAATGCAATATAAAGACTATTTCCTCAGTGGACCCATCAGACATTCATTTTCCTAAGGTCTTCCGAGTCCATTTAAACTTCTCTCTTCCACACATTGCGTGGCAATGAATTTCAAAATATAAGCAGGCAGTCTCTGAAAATGTACTTCCTCTTATAGGTTGTGAGCTGCCTACCAGTTCATTTTATTAAGTATCATCTAGATTTCTATTACAAGAAAAAATGAATAATTCCTACCATTTCATATTTTAATCTCTTTATTTCCTAAGCACCTGGACACACTCCCTCCTTTTGTATGCTTAGTGAGCCGAAAAATTGTGGCCTGCACATCTCTTCATATAGAAGCAATCTGATATCTCTAGTCACCTTTCTCTCTTTTACATCTTTTCTAGTTCCTCCATATATGTTTTGAAAGGGGAAAAGAAATAAAATGCATCAAAAAAATTAACTCAATTCAAATTACAGAGAATGGAAAAAAATCAGTCTATGGAAACCTGGAAAACTGACTTAGGAATGCCAACTTTTGAGTGTATTATTAAGCCTGTATTTTAAAATTATCTTAGAAAACTACAACGCTGCATTTCAGTATTAAAATGCAGAACAGCTGAACAAGGAAAGTAGAAAGCAAATGTCACCACTACAAATTGTATATATTTAGATAATATATACTTAGGAAATGGAAAATAAATTCTCACTTACTAAATGCACAGTAAAATGTAGAATTATTTAATGTTTCCTTGGAAAAAAAAAAAAGCACTTGCATTTATTGGAAAAAATACTAACACTCTCCATTGTATTTGTTGTGAACTCTTCCTAAATCCCTTCCCCTGCATAAGCAGAAGGTGGTACATACAAAATAGAAAGCTATGAGACTGCAGTAATCCCCCTCCTCTCACTAGGGCTACAGTAAAATAATTTGTTGGTAATCACCGCCCACAACTTTTCATAAAGTTAATGGGAATTTTCAGCAACTGCTGAATTTCTCTGAATTTCTAGTATTTCTTTTCCATAAAGTACATCAGGCCGCTACAAGTGGTCCAGCCAACATGGATTCTTTGTAACTCACAGAATTTCCTTATAGATCCCAGAATGTCTGAAGGCTGTAGACTTTGCTCACAAATCCAATTAATTAAAGGAAACAAAATTAACAGTGTGTTAATAATTATGTGGGTTTGTCCACATCTCCATGGCAAAATATTCCCAGCTGCTTTGGAGCAGGCTTGGGACAAGCCCTGATGGCTGAAAGGCCCTACAATCTTCTGGCTGCCCATCAACCTAGTAGCTTGTGATACTTGAGTGAAAACTTGGCCATTACTGAACTCTCAGGGCCTGCATTAGAGACTGACAATGAGCTTCACTGCAGACTTCAAACTGAGCAGCTGCAGGGAGGGATGAATGAATGGGTGACAAATGCAATCATCACATCAGCCCAGGAGATGCTACTAAAATGCTGCTTATTAGCACTGCCAAGGTGACAGTTGAGAGTCTGTGCTCTGATGGACCTACAAAATTGACACAGTCCAGGATTGGGAAGAAACTCCAATAGCTGAGGTCCTTCCAGAACTGGCAGCTCAGACCATACAAAACTACATCTGTTCATTGCTCAGAAGCAGAAGAAGGCCTCCTACACTGAGGGCTGTCAGGCTGGTACCAGCACAAGTACACAATCATTTTTAGAATTCCAGGAAGGGAAAAAGATTTGACTGCCTCTCATCCAAAGTATATTGAAAAGCCTGAAGGCCAGAAAGATGGGTACCCAGGCAACAGACCCTGCAAACCAAGACTGACAAGATGCAACTCTTCAGGAAGTCCTTCAAAAGGCAGATTAGACACAGCTCCCCCCGTGGGTGGCTTTTCCTTCACCCTGCTGACTAACATGGGCTGTATCTAAGATTATAAATGAATTAGCTAAAATGTACTCCTGTAAAAATATACCCCTTCCCACATTCACCTAGGGCTGTCATAAAAATGGCATTTCTTCATCTCTCTTTTAGGAAACACACACAGCTGTCATTAAATATATATATATATGATATACATGATATATGGAGACAGATATATACGTATATATGTATGCATAAAGAAGCCTGTGCAGTTTTCCCTCATAAGAATCCGGCTGAGTTTAAATTGCCTTTCAGTAGTAAATGTCACAATCACTACAGAGAGCTACAATTTAAAAAAAACTTATAGGACTGAAAATATTTTTCTCAATACTCCTAGCTAGTTTTCATAGTATTTTTAACCTAGTAACTCATCCTTTTGGGATGCTTCTATCTCCTTATGCCAAATCTCCTGGTCTTGAATTGGTACCACATCAGTTAGGAGAAAGAATATCAGATCTCTCAAAAGCAGGACTTGGCTGTTAATGTGAATAAATCACATGTTAATGACTTTCATCAGGACTTTGGTCTGTGTTAGTCTGGCAATATTACAGAAGTTGCATGTGCACACAGGAAATCAAAGGGAACTGAAGCTTAATTGTATAATGGGCTTCACAGCACTATGTCAGAACCTTTTGCTTAAGGAGTCTCACAAGATTAAGGGACCAGCAATCACATCAAACAATGACAGCCACCAGCACATCACCCCTATCCCCCAAACAGCCCACCACATCAACACAGATTTCTTCACAGGCATGTTAAAGGTCACCTCGTGGATGCTGGACAAAGTGCTGGCACTATAGCTCACGCAAGATTTCACATTCAATATTCTTCAATAAAATAAAACTGACACTCTTCCCAACTCTGGCAGATACAGCTTAGGATCTGATAATGATTTCAATGATGGTGTAGATTTCCACAGCAGACTTGCTATTAACATGTTCCAGGCTATCACACTAAGCCAAATAGATGCAAAAAGACTAACATCGGACTCATATTTTGACCAGATTTCCTATGTAACAAAGCAGTTGCATATGAAAGAAATAAGGTAAAAAGGAAATTGGCTTTCTTGCTCTTCATAGATTTTCTATTTTTAACTTCTTCCACTCAAGTGCAAAACTAAATCAAAGCCTGCTGTGAATACATTCAGGAACTTCAACAGATCAGCACTCATTTTGTTTGTGCTGACCTGTGGTCCTAACCCTTTTTGTTGCTTTATAATAAACACCTTTTATGCTGCAACACAAACCAAAGTCATCTACCTCTCACTGCCACCATTCCAGTGCCATAATTCCTGATATCCATGCTCTAGATTTTGTTATCTTTCTCCCAGGATACTTGCTCTAATATAAAATGAGCAGGAAACTTCTCAGACTTACTGCACACCATGCCAATTCCAAGCTATGGAACCACTCCCCAAGCATTGGCACTCATTTAATTTGTTTATGTATGACTTAGACAACTTTTGTCATGGCCAGGAAAAGATTCTGGCTAAGCATCTTAACATCACTAAATTTGGACCAGTTCTCTTAAGGCTGGGGTCCAGGTGGCTCCCTCAGTTTAGGGAGCGCCTTAGGCTCCAACCTGCCACCAGGGTGCAATTGGAAACAGGAGCAGCGCTTAATTTTACAGGTCATAGGGCAATGATATTTCATAACCAGTCCAAATCCAACACGAAGATGGACGCAAAAGTGACCAGAGGAATGGGGAAGTAGGAGCCTTAGGTCTTCATGAGAGGATTATTATGAAATATCATCAGTGTATGATATATTGATATGTGCAATTCCTACAGCTGAAATATCAGAATGAGCAACAGTTGTTCTTCCACTACTATAACAATTTGATTTCTCCTGGTTTCAACACGACAGTGATACTGGAATTGATTTAAGCACATTAATGTCACTGGAAGTCATAAGGGTTTTTGGCAGAACCTATAAAATGGGAAGAGTTCATATGTTCCATTATGCTGATGATATTGAAAAGCAAAGTGTGCCAGCCAGAACCCACCCCACACAACCCCAAACCTTTAATTAAGAAAGCCTGATATTAAGTTGTACTCAATTACAACATCTGTAATTTGCCACTGTGCTCCCAGAGCTAGTCCATATGCTTGTGAGGCACCTTTTCAAACCCTCTTTTGGGCACACTATGACTATCATACAATGCACTTGTATTATAATTAAATTTAGTATAATTACTTTACAGAGTGATCAGTGACAGTCTATTGTTCAGGAAGAATTAATCCTTTGAGCCTTCCAACATCATTTTAGTTCCTGGTTCTAAATGAGATTTCAAAGAATGTAATTTATAATAACCAAAATCCCCAATGCATACTTTAATATAGCCTTCCCCTGTTACAGCAGCTCACTAGTAAAATGCTTCTGAGTTAGAGCACTCCTGGTGTACTGATTTACTTATGCTGCACAGGACCACTCTAATGGAGAGGAAAGCAAGCAGGAATGCTTAACTCATCACCTTGATGCCTTCTTTTCCTTCCTCCTTCCCAAAACATGGAAGCTCTAGAACCCTTTCAGAATCAATTCCACTATTAAAATAGAATCCTTCCCCTAGGAGAATGTTTGCCTTTCCAGAAGCAGCCCAAGAAATCCTCCCATCTGAAACATCACACTAATTCATTAATACAGTTAAAGGAGGTGTGATGATTGGATTTCAGAAAAAGCTGGAACTGCTACCATAGGAGAAACCAGGAAGCTGGATTTCCTCCTGAAATGAGATGCTTTTCCATGGAGAGGAATCTAAGTTGGACAGTGTCAAAACATTTTGTTTAGATTTTTTTAATTCAAGTAAAATGTTTTGACAAAGTGGAATCCTTGGTAAAATCCTCTGCAGATCTTTTTCATTCCAGTCTTGAAACCCATTTCCCTGTTTTGTATCCACTGCAATCCTAGTTTTCAATTTCTTTTTCTGGACCAGTTGTTAGGCATATTGCATATCTCACTGAATTCCTCCAGTTTCACTCCAGTCCCTCAGGACCACCATGTACAGGAAATATATGATAGAATCTGACCTACAATACAAGGCAGAAGATATTAAAACAGGTCAATATTGTGGTGGTTTTTAATTATCTTGTCAAAATTAAACCCTTCGGGCCAGTTAAAAAATTCTAAATTTCAATTTAATATCTTTTTACCAAAATAAAAGCTTTTCTTGTGCTACTTTATCCACCAGAACATCATATCAATGAAAAATCGCCAACCGCCAACTGTAGCTGTCACTACAGCTGAATTTCTTGATACGATTTTTTCTAAATACCATGTTAAAAAGCTCTCTTTCAGTCTACTTGACTAATTAAGATTTCTCAGCTATCAAGGCTCAGTCCTTTTTACTGTCAGCAAGGTTTGTTTGTGCAAAGATGCTGGCCACAGATCTTCTGGAGGTGACTTTCCAGGAAAATGTCACTGTTAGGATGATCAGCACTCAATAATATGAGGTTTTGAAATTGCATCAAAAGACGTGGCAGAACACATTTTAGGCAAAGTCTGAGAAAATCTGCGTATTTCACACTTCTGCCACCTAACAGATAGAACAAAAATTTTCTCAGAAAGCATATAAATTCTTTTTTTATTGGCTGCAGTAATTAAGCAAAATTAGCGAGAATGACTGGCAGTCGTGCATGAGGTTAGCTGGTTTATGAGTTGGTTTGTGAACCCCAACTGCACTGTCACCAGCAAGTGACAGTAAAAGCTTTGGAGTCTCTGGAGTAAAAGTTTTGGATGCCAGAATAATATGATTACAAGGCCATCATATCGCTAGTTTTAAAGAGACAAATCAAAAATCTCTTATAATTATCTTCCTGTCTTTCTTTCTGTATGAGGCTACAAAGGGAAATATTTGTTGGAAAACATGAGGTATCAAATGCATTTTCTGGGAGAAATTGAAGGTTTTAGGTACTGACACTCAAAACATGATTGTTCAGAGTTCAGTTTACCCTCTTCACTATGGCAAAGTATTTGATAATGAAGAGAGGGACATAAGCAAGGCTAGAGGAAGAAGTGTAAGTGCCAGTGGTAGCTGACTTAGTGGCAACATCTGCGGGTCCTATCTGACTTCTTCCTGAACCTAAATAACAATACAATAGTGTTTAACAACTTTCCCCTCCATAAAGACCTGGCCACTGCTATCCATACATCAGAAAAAGCTCTAATACACAAGAATAAATGCAGAGAATGAAAAAATGTGGAGCCTTCAGCTGGAACAAAAGCCTAACTCTGCAGGTTAAATCTCAGCTGCACATTATGTGCCTTCCTCCTGCAGATTTCCTGTCAACTCTCCATGATAATTTTAAAGTTTCATACTAAAATATTAATTCAAAATATTATTCACAATCAAATTGTTCACTGTGTAAAATTTAAACTATATTTTCTTCTATGAAATAACACCAGAGGCATTCTTCTATGACAGTGCAGTTCACTAGACTTGGGTCATGTCTCAGAGTGGGAATCAAGCATTCTTCATCAAGAAAATTGAGCTGTAAGACAAGTTTCCCAGGTGAGGAGTAAAATAAAGTAAATGCATATTTTTAAAAATCCCAAACAAAACCATAAACAAACAAATAAACAAACAAACACAAACGTAATACTAATTTATATAGAAACAACACTGAGAATGGCACAGCTTTTAAAAGAAAAGTGGCTAGAAAAGAAAAGGTGTCAGGAGTTTTGTGGGGACCTGATACACCTGATGATACTAGGTAGTGGATGGACATAAAAGAGAAAACATGAATGTTTGTAAGGACACAGTTTAAATCCCACAGAGCAGTGGCACAGAGGATTGAGAAGAAGAGGAGGGCATGTCCAGGAAAAACTAAGAAAGAAGGCCAGGAGGTGGAAGGAAGATGCACAGAGGGAGACAAAAGGAGAGGCACTAAGGGCCGAATAGATAGAATATCACAGCACAGGAGAGATGGCAGGCAAGCAGGGACATGCAGCTTATTTTCCTTGATGGCAGGCAGCAGAAGCATCATCTACTGCTGCTATATCTGACAGGCTGACCAGCTTAGTAACCAAAGAGAATCCTTTAGAAAGAGAGGATTATTTGTTTGTTCCTCCCTAAACACTCTCCGGATGTCATGGCAAAATATTATTAGATGAGTCTCTGATGAGATGTCTAATAAAAACATCTTCAAGGTTCTTCCTTCCACCATTATGTTTACAAACTTCAAATTACTTGGTAAAGATGCTGTATTTTAACAATGGAGTTTCTCTACAGCAGAGTAACTCTAAAATATATCAAGCATTAACATCTGCAAGTATGTCTCTGATTTGTATTAGACAGTATCAGTTTACTATTGTGGAATAAATATTCAAAGGAAAACCACAGACATGTCACAATTATACTACTTCTGTTCATTTTCTCCTTTTTTTTTTCTTAGAAATTGGAGATGTTAGAAACTTTTGAAAATGTCTAACTTACAAACTATAACAGTAGCACTGACATTATAATTTCATCCATGGTACAATAAACAAGTTCAGTAAATTCTCCCACGTTCATAAACCAACAGTATTATCTTTTGATATCAAGAAATGCTAATACATGGTAAAGAGAGCTTGTGAGGTAATTACATTATAGACTGACACAATCATCACAATCACTCCAGATTTTCTCTGTGGGCTGGAATTTAGTCATTACCAGCCATCTGCCCTAGGAGACAAGCATGAGGCTCTCACTGGAGTCAGCAAGAGCTGAGGAGGTTAACAATGGCAAAGTTTCAGTCCCAACTCAACAAAGAAATTAAACATTCCAACAGTCACTCGAATTTTTAGGTTAGACTCAGGTTAAAGGCCTTGCTGAATCAGGACCCCTCCCTTCAAGTGTTCAACATCATAACAAATAAATATAATTATTAGTATTTTCCATAAGTTGCCTAGATAAGTCCTCTGATGTTCAGAGAAATCTGACAAGAACAAAACCCAAAAAATAAACCTTGGTTTGGGTAGTCAGAATCTTATGAGCAATATAAAATCAGTTGGATAAGAGAACCCAGTCCTCACTTTGATATGCTACTGCTTTCTAAGCTTACTAACTGTGAGCACGACTGAGGTAAAACGTGAATACAAGAGGCCTAAAATAAAGCCAGATCAGAATTCTAGTCTTCAAACCCCCCACAGTCTTGAGTTCACCACAAGAGGTGTAAGACAGACAAGTCCCACAGCTCCTGGTTTTTCAGAGGGAACATAATGTGCTTAAGACAATGAATATTTTAGTAGAACACTGATATTCTCCTACTTAACCCCCATTTATTAGCATAATGCCAAAAAGAACATAAAATTTCATGAATGCAAGCAGTTAATATAGCAGTCCTGTTTACAATAATTGCATTGTATTTACTGCGTCCACATAACTGTACTTGCTAGGTTTTTAGCAGGAACATAAGTGGGGTTTGCAGTCTTTGTATGAATTTCATGGTGGTGTGGAAATAAAACTAGCAATGCCTAAGCTAATTTAAAGCTAGATTAGATATGGTTAGGTGAACTGTTATTACACAGCCTGCAGAGCGAATAGAAGCTCTAATTCTACTGGGAATATATTCCAGGCAAGATCTTTAATTGGCAAAATCTGATCAATATCCCCTGACTTGACTGCTCTTCCATGACTGTATGAAAACTGAGGTTCCAGCTCACTCTTTACCAGTGATATCTTTGCTAAGTGCTCCTAGTGAATTTCTTGTATGTGTTAACATGAACATTACAGGAACTGGCTCTTAAATTATTGCTACAATATTCTGGACACCCATGTCATAGATTACATTACTGAAGTATCATAGTGAAATCTCTGTGAAACCGGTGTCTTAGAGATTAATTATCTTATTTGCAGCTTTCTTTTTCTGATTGTATTTTATTGGCCTCATTTGGATTGGCCTCATTTGGTCATTCTAAAATTACCACTAATACAAGTGAACCGCAAACCAATCTCTCTGCACCTCCTAAAGCACAGTAGGAGCCTTCAATTGTTTTAATGTAATGAAAGTTGTCAACATGACATTCCATTTATAGGAAAAGGACAGTTTGGAACTATAGCACAAATTAAAACTGCATTTAACTTAAGAAATCTAGAGACTTTCCCCAAGGTTTCTATATGTTTACCCAGTTCAGTATATTGCTCAAGGCATACCATGGGCTCATAGGAAAATAATAATATTAGCGGTCTTTTTTCTTTTCTTTCTACACTGATCTCAATTCTCCCCTCAATTCATTAACAGATGTGGAATATAGAAAAAGCATCCAAGCACCTGACAGTGTTACCCACTACACCAACAGAAATATGACAAGGTTAATCATCTGGTTTAAAGGAGTCTGACTTCCCCTTGCAGGAGATTGCTGCTATCAGTTTTCATGTGGAAGAACAGTCAATAATGCCTTCTAATCTCTAATAACAGACACAGGACAAACATTCTATTACTACCTAAATAAATAAGACAAACTTTAATTTTAGACCTGTCTGTCAAAGGGCTATTCCAATAATTATTACCACTATGGTTGGCATCATTTTTTTTTTCTTTTCCAGATTAATGTTTTTAGATACTGCTTCAATTAACTGTCATTATCATTACAAACAATGAGATTAAATTATATTTTGGTTAAAAATACAACTATTTGCCACTTATTCTCTCTTTTCTAACTTTAATTTTTTCCAGCTCTGTTCTCCCCTTTCCAGTCACTTCTGTATATTCCCCACATTGCTCTACTTATTCCCCAAGTCAATTTATGGGGACCTTGTTCTCACCAACACAGAGGGGCTGGTGGTGCTTGTGAAGCTCCAGGGCAACCTTGGCTGGAGTGACCATCAGGTGGTGGAATGTTGACATGTTGGGACAGTGAAAAGGGTGCACAGCCAAGTCACTACCCCCGGCTTGAGGGGAGCAGACTTTGGTCTCTTCAGGGATCTGCTTGGTACAGAGCTGTGAGATAGGGTCCTGGAGGGAAGAGGGACCCAGGAAAAATGGTCAATATTCAAGGATCACCTTCTCCAGGCTCAGGAGTGATGCATCCAAAAAGAGGCAAAACCACCAGCAGGCCTGCATGGATGAGCTCCTGGAGAAACTCAAACACTAAACTGGAGCCCACAGAGGGGTAGAAGCAAGGACAGGAAGCCTGGGAGGGATACAGAGGGATACAGACTAGAATTCTGAGCAGCCAAGATCAGTGGGAAAGCTGCAGCTCTGAAAGAATTAAGTCTCATCAGGGACATCAAATTCTGTTATACTGCTGTAGTGAAATAAGTTGTTTCTGACTTTCTGAACAGTCACACATGAATATATCACCACCTGACTTTCACATTTCAAAGCAAGATATTCAGGGCAGATACAACACACAGAAAAAATAACTGTAGCTCAAAATACATGAAGCAATCAAAATTTTTGAAGAGGATATAAAACACCACCAAGGTAATGCACCTTTGCTTTTTGCTTCCTGTATTTTGATATTAAATATATGTTCTGCAACATGACATTAAGACACAATAGATCAAATCTGAGGGAAGAAGTTAGCAAGCCCGTATTTTGTTTCCACTATTTATGTACAGATATTAGGCACTGTCACTATTGTGTTTCAGATTTTTCAGTCACAATGCAATGGAAAAAAGCGAACTAAATAGATTCTAAAATTCAGAATTAAAACCAAAAATGTATAAAAGTTTCTATTAAAAGCAAGCTCCAAGTGTTTCCAATCTCACACTAGGACAAAGAATACCTATTTTTGAAACAAATTTTTCTATTTAGTAAGGCAAAAATATCAGAAAAATAAATACATTTGGATATTAAGGGGTACTTCTGTCTACTTCTAGGTTTGAACCTGATTCTGAGCTGAAAAATAGAAACCCCAAACAAGGTGAATCAGAGGCAGCTGAAACCCAAATCATTGGGCTTTTTCTCCATGATGGAGAGCAGCTGTGAAAGAGAGTTCCATTACCAGACCTTGGAGATGTTAAACCTGATTTTAGGACCAGAAAAGATCACTATAATGACTCCATTTTGGATTCCTCTACTTCAATAATACTGTAGTATTATTGAAGATAAACACTTAGGCCTGCAGTCTCTATAAAAATAATAGCATGTCTCTGAGACATTTAAATTTGACCTGATAAATGAACTCATGGAAATTTCATGTCTGTAAATAGGTTATTCAACCTTTTTTTCCTTATGTAGAAAAAGTGAAGAGGAAATTAATGCACTTTTCTCCATATTAAACATAGAGAAAAACACACACACAAATTTGGAAGTACCAGTGCTTTGCAGTCTTTGTCTAATATGAATTCTAGAATACAGAATAATTATGATGACTCTGGTGTTGATAACACTGATCAAACTACCCTGAAAACTAACAAAACACTGCATTTTCTGGTTATGAAACTGAAGACATCTTTTCACCGCCATTGAAGTAAAGGGTGACAAAGCACAGGGCGAGAGAACACAGATCCTTTGATTTTAACCATAAATCTCCCAATAGCACAAATGGCACCTATTGTTGTGTAATGAAAAAAACTCTCTTATTAATAATTTCACTCTTTTCATCTTCAACCTACTAATTTTCAACATGTTTCCTAAGAATTTATTTTGCCTTTATTACGGTTCTTGATTCAATCCAAAGTTAGTATCTTGTTTCAAAGATGCTGGTTCATTCCACCTCATACTGGCAGAAAGCTTTTAAACAATTGTGAATTCAGTACTACATCTACTGTGCTATTAGCATTGAAAAATCTTACTGTTCAAGAATATTTCCTCTGGGTTATAATTATAATAAGGATAGATTCCTGAGGGCATAATCTAACAAAGTACTAAAGTTGAAAGATTGTTTTAAACCTTATTGGGGTAGAGGTCTACCATTTTCTTTCAAAAAACAACATCAGAGGTTTATAACACATCCAAAAGTTTTAATGTTCTTAATTTTTTCTTGGTTTGAACAAAAAAGAACCACATGCAGTTGAGAGTTTCATCAGTCGGCATAATCACTGTAGTATAGAGATTTTTATCCTAAAGGGCTCTTCATCTTTTTGCACATGTATTCAGTAATTTTTGTAGTGGAAAATCACAATGTCAACAGTTTGAAACATGACAGGTAAATCATTTCAAAGTACACAGTAGCTGGAGAAGGGGAAAGTCAAGGGAGTTTTCAGGAGGATGGGAACTAGCAGTTTACATTTATCTCAACAGAAATCAATTTGCATCACAAATTAACTAATACAGCTAAGAATCTGCTTCAAACTCAGAGAAACAACACAACTGAGAATAAACTTCAAGAAAAAACTAGCTAGGCACAAATGGGCTAATTTGCACTGTAATACAGGCAAGAAAATTAAACAAGAGATTATGGCCAATATTATACACCTACAGGAAACACAAGCTAGGCTGGGAAAGGGACAGAGCCAGACTGTGACCAGATCCAAATCAATGTGCTGGACTGAATTCATTACTGGATTTTGGCCACCTTAAAGGCACCTGATTTTCACAAGAAGCCAGGCAGCTGCACTTCCTGGGTGTCCTTTCTCCCCCACCCCATATTTAAGGGATTCAGATAAATCCCTTAAAACATTCATAAAAACCAACCTATAATAATGATGTAGTTCAAAGAATTTTTGTAAATACAGTGGTTTCTATATACGTGTATCCTGCTCCCCTATATTTAATTAATCATTTAGATTATGTAAGTGGGTCCCTTGCAACTCGAGATAATCTATGACTCAATATTAATCACTATCTTCCAAACACATCTATTAAAAGAATTAGAAATTATCTAGCTGGAAGATGTCCAGGTAGTGCACGTTATGTATCATTGCAAATAAACATGTCTGGGTTCTTTTAGGCAGATTACTACAAAACAGTAAGAGAAAATATTTATAAAAAGCTGTTAAACGATACAGAGTGAAGCAATATCCAAAACCGTTTTCTGAGGCAGCCTCATTTTCTCCTAAGGAAAAACAAAGATCTGCAGATGTACAAAGGTCTTTATATGAAGGTAACATTAGGAAGACCATATTTCTATGAAGACAAAAGGCAGCAGTAGGAAGAAAAACATCAAAGTTCAGCTAGCTGAAATTCCAGCTAGCAAGAATTCAATGTTTTAGTCTTTGCAAAAGAAAATTAAAAGGAAAAAAAAGTTTGTGCATTTTTCTCTCAGATAATTAAAAGAAATGCCAAGTGAGAGTAAGCTTTAATAAGAGACTTTAGAAATTAGAATCAGAGACACATTCATGAATAGAAAATACCTGGTTTTAATAAACTCTCAGCTGAGGTATATAGATACCTGGTAATGATACACAGCCAATCAAAGGTGTCTGGAATGGCTGCAAAGAGAAGCAACAGGCAGCGAAAAACAAGCGAAAGGACTGTTGTATGCTTGGTGTGTTTTTCTGGACGACCTTGCATGTGCTGCCTTTGTGAAAACAGAACCCCCACTTGCACTGGTTGTACTCACTGCCTGCCAGTTACAGTGGAAGGAATTATTGCTTGTTATTGGTGGAACAGGGGTAAAATTTAGTTAGGTTTTTTACATAAAAGCCTTATCTTTATGTGAAAGAAGCTAGTGTATATATGTATATGTACACATAGGAAAAAATTCCCTGTATGGAATTCCTGAAATTGAAAATCACATAGATAAAAATGATGGCCAAAACATTTATTAGCTTTCCGAAAATGAAGAAAAAAGGTGACCTAGAAGATGAACTATTTATTAAGTCTGCAGAAAAATGTATTATTTTAAAAAATGCCATCTGATTTGAGTAAATATTTGCACATGTGCTAAGCTAGCCCGCATTTTCTTCATACTCCAATTTGCCCTTGGTTTGTTTTGTTTTGTTTTTTTTTTCCTAAGCTATTATTAGAAAACCTGTTGCCATTTTTGGGAGAATTGTCCAAAAATATCTATCAAATGCTCATCAGCTGACAGGTGATACAGGAACATAAAAATTTCCTGTACTGGAGGCAACTGAAGAATCCCAAATACCCCCATCTTCACAATGTTCTGCTCTCCCTGAGCTGCAACCAGCCCAGAGTGCCCCAGGTGTGTTATCCTGGCATGAGCTCAGGTCCTCTGCTGAGGGGAGGGTGAGAGCTGAGCCAGCTCCAGCCAGGCAGCTGGGCCAGCCCAGAGAACTGATGGACACTGCAGGACTGTCTGCAAAACACTATGCAGAGCTAAAAGAGAAAAACTCTTCCTCACACAATATTCAATTCTATAATATAATGTACAGAATGGAAAGCACAGCTGTATTTCTAGCTTGCAATTAGCTAAAGGAAGCACTGATATTGTCTGTCAGGTTTATTGATGACTAGTATCCATAAATTCTTTCTGGTTTTCTCATATCCTTGCATTTCCAATGGGCATGTCTTGTTTCTCAACATTGAATTTTTGACAGCGTTAGTCAGCACACCAAAGTAAAATAATGAATCCTACTGCTGTGCTTTTTTCATCCTAAAAATATGTCCATATGAGGCTTCAAAATGCTCCCAGAAGAACTGTTTTTTGTTGATTTGTATTTTTTAAGCAACTGACACAAAAATCAGATTCTAATATGCCACAGAGAAAATTAAGAGACAGTGAAATCTATACATGCAGTATACATCTATAAGAGTTTGCATGCTTTATAGTCTTGCCCAAAATTTAAAGGTTCAGCATGTCTATGCAAATGGTTAACAGCAACAAAAATAGGGAGACCATTTGGAATTACAATCGAGCACATTGTGACATAAAAAAGTCTGAGACAGCCAAGATCAGACATCCTTCAGTACAAATACATCAGAAAGGCAACAGAACTAGTCCTGAAGTGGATTTCAGCAGAGATGCTGTCAATCAAACCAGTATTTAAATCAACAGACTTTGGCAGCTTGCTTAAGTTGTAGGCCAGCTGGAGGTCCCTTCCTCATGAATCACTGCATCCCCAGGTTTCTGGGATTGCTCAAATTAACAGCCTGTGCTCCTGGTGCACTCCCCCACAGAGCACTGTGCTGCTGCCCAGCTGACCTCCGTGGTGACAGAGACAGGAGCTGAGGGAATGGCCTGAAGGCTCAGGTTGGATACTAGGAAAAGGCTCTTCACCCAGAGCGTGGCTGGGCACTGAACAGGCTCCCCAGGGCAGCGGCCACAGCCCCAAGAAGTGCTTGGACAACACTTCTCAGTGTCGGCTCTCAGGCCCATGGTGTGATCTTGGAGCTGGTCCTGTGCAGGGCCAGGAGATGGACTTCATGATCCTTCCTAACTCACCTCTTCCTGTGATTCTGTGATTTTGAGATGCCAACAGAAAAGTAAAGAAATTCTGGAACTAAGATAGATCAAACTAACCGCCATCCCAATTTCTATGCTGGAAGACATTGTTAATGCTTATTTTTGGTGACAGGAGGCATGGGGAACAGGGAAGGATTTGAAGCAATGACAGGGCAGGATCATGACTGTACACAGATGACTTTGGGTTTAAGGTGTGTTTACTTCTAATGGAAAATGAGGAGAAAAATCCCTTCCTTTGCTCATTGATCTGGAGCAGTATTAATCCACACATGGTGAATTTCTGGACTGGACAATGAAATATCTACTGAAGAAAGCCAGAGCTACAGAAGAGAGATTTTCTAGAGTAGTGTTTCAAAATCAAAATTAAAACAGCTCACTTCATCTAGAAATTCAGGCTCTACAGAGCCTTTCTGCTAGTCTGATCCTAAACTTTTAAGTCAGAAAATACCCACAGTTATTATGAATTCAGAAGAGACAGCATTTCTGAAATAATTAAAGCTAGAGAGGCAGTACATTGATGTACCTATTTTATACCACCTACATGTAGAAAGTTAATTCAGCTACAGGAGAGGATATTTAATCTTTGCTACAGCCTGACTAACTGCCATGGAGCAATGGAAATTATTAATGTGGGCAGGCTGAGTTGGGAGACACAGGAGGGAAGGAAGCTGAAGAGATCCTTGCTGCTTCAATTCTTCTCATCCTTCCAGGGGATCTTGCTAACTCTATTTCTTTGCCAAAAAAAGGGCAGCTTATCTCCAAAATCCAGTATCAATACTCAAAAGACCTACCACAAATCCTCCTGTACAGAGACACAAGCAAAATGAGCACAAGTTCTTAAAGAATATTTTGCTCAAAATCTGTGAGAATAGAGAAAGATAAACTGGCAGGCAGCAGGAGCAGCAGGCAGGTGAAGATCCTCTCTGAAGTGTTGTATATTATGAAGAAACAGGCTGTACTGTACCTGTTTTTGACAACTGATGTATTTTAAGCATGAAAATTTGTTTTCTAATAATATTAGGATCCAGCTCTGGGATCTCCAACTGAAAACAAGGATGTGGACCTGCTGCTGCAAGTCCAGAGGAGGCCAAGAAGATGATCAGAGGGCTGCAGCACCTCTCCTAAGAAGACAGGCAGAGAGAGCTGAGGTTATCCAGCCTGGACAAGAGAAGACTCCAGGCAGACCTTATAGCACCTTCCACTACCTAAAGGTGGCTACAAGAAAGCTGAAGAGGGACGTTTTTCCCTCATGGAGTGACAGGACAAAGAGGAATGGTCCCTTCCAATTGAAGCTAATTATGTGTTTTGCCTGCAGTGTGCTTGCTAAAACAGTCATAACTCTCTCTTGTGAACTTGGAAAATCAAAATAAATTATTCTAAAAAACTAATGTAATTGCAATAATTTCCAAAGCCAAAATTACTTACTGCCTTAAAATTTTGATTAGTTCTGAAAAATGCCCTTCTAGTGTAATCTGAGCTCTTTTCCCTATGAAATCTGACCCTCACCAAAAAAGAAAAGGATATAAGAACAAAAGGCCATCCAATCCATATTTCCCATTTGGTCTTTACTGGTTACAATAAACAACTGTTTTGGACTGCAACTTGGGAGTGGAGAAATAGAAATAGGAGCATAATACGTGGATAATTAAAAAGATTCAACACTTTATCACGGACAAAGTGTTATGATGGTGTTAAGTCCTGTCCAACACAGTAGAATTGATAATAAAGTCTTGTAATACCACTGATAGGAAAAATATACAGAAACACACTACATAAAAAATAAAAACATATACGAAAATTTCTCCTTTCCTTCTTCTGAGATTTAACACTAGGCATTTTACATTTTTTCCTTACTTTTCTAATAAATCAAACCTTAGTTAGCTATAGCTCTTTGAACAATTATCTGTCATTCAAAATAGAAACAGGAGGGAAATAAATATAGATTTAGAGAATGGATGGAGTCTATTTAATCTCTCAGTTCAACTATGTTGAGTTCTATAAAAAATTTGTAGTTGGGCAGCAGAGGAAGGTACCAGTCTTTCAGAGCCAGTCTGCACACAGAGTCACCCTGGATTTCTTGCCAAAATGGGAGGTATTGTGGCTTCTCTCCTCCAAAGAGAGACGTTTATGGGGCACAGAACACAGCACACAAGTGAGAGCCATCAGCTGAGTCTGAAACTGGGGGATGTATGAGAAGAGAAGCAAACCCAAAGAGCCTCTGACATAAGAGACTCTTCTTGAGATCCCGACAAGACTAGATATTTTGTTGTAATTAAGAAAGGAACCGAAATGTGCTGTAATAAGAGCCACACTAGAGGAGCAGAGTCTGTGGGCTGCACCCTAGATTCAGATTCGTTTTTTTCATTTTAAGCCAGCTCAGCCAGCAAATCTGTGGTTTTCACTTCACTGGTTACTGTGTTCCTATTTGTGTTCAAAAAAAAAAGAAATGCTGAATGGTCTTTCAGTGAGTCTATCGAGGAACAGTCCTCCCCTGAACACTCAGAAACCAATCAGAGTTAATGAAAAATAACAACAAAATCTCAGTGCACTTCCCTCATGCTCATAAAGTAAATGTTTTGTCTTCTCCTGCCCTAGAAAGAAAACCCAAAAGCCATGGAGTAATAACACTTGTTTCTTTAGTGCAATTACCTTGTACTATTACTGAGAAAGTCTGGAAAGCCTGCTAAGAAATACTTCACTCCCTATTATTTTAAAATTTGTGAGAAAAGAAAGAAAAAAGCAGACACAGTTTCAGATTCTATTCCAGAAGGGAGCTGCTTTCTCTACAAGTCTGAGCTGTGAGCAGCACTGTTTGCTATACCTACCTGAAAGTCACATCTTACACCTGATCCAGAGAAATACTCATCCAAACCTTGGCAAACACCATGCAGAAGTCCCAATACTGAATGTTCTCCAAACTTAGATTATTGGCAGCATTCTCCTGTCAGAATGGTGAAACAGCAGTAGCAGATTTCTGAACACACGACCACATGGTTTACATATTACACAATAATCATACATTTAATTAGCTGGTCATCTCAGTATACCACAGCCTCCAGGTGCTACTGAAATGTAAACAGCTAAAGTGGCCTTGTAATTTGGTATTGAATACATCTTGAGAGCACGAGCTCAGTTTAGATTCAATACAGCTCAGACAGCAATCTTGCAAAGCAAACTTACTGTATTATTAATCTTATGGCAGAATAAACTGCTCAAAAAGCTTTAAGAAAATTATAGAAGGTGCCAGAAGTACTCAAACTGAAATGTTCTCATACAATTAAATATCACCCATGCTCCTGGTTACTAAATATTAGCTTTTTTTCTCCCATGTAAGCAATTGCTGATTGTTGTACTTGTCTAGGACTACTGTCTGGTAAGGCCCCAGGAACTAAAGGTATCAATACCTTTAGTCACCTCCCTGGCCAACCACAGTATTTGGAAAGCTTTAGATTACTTTGTGAAATACACTTGTTTTTGAATTTGGCCAACCTTATGTATATTTAGATAACAATCCTTCCTTAAAAACAACCCAGACAAATGCCCAATAACTGGCATCAGCCAGATACCATCCCTAGATTCTGTTATTTCACCTACTTTAAAACATACCCACTTCTCCTGGAGCATTGTAACAAAATATTACAGATGTAAAAAACTTGAAAAATGCAAGACTTTACAATGAACAGTGCAGGGAGATATTGGTCAACCTGTTGAAACCAGCGCTTCCCTCAACAGGCTGGTGGAATCACCAGTCCCTTAGCCATCTAACACAAAATGTCACTGCCACTTTCATTGCTGACACAGTATCCCAGAACACAGGACATCTAGGAGAAAGAATCTGACTCCCTATTTTTTTATTTTTTTTTCACAAAGTCCTGTGGTGGTGGGAGAAAGGGGGGCAGGACCAGAAGACAGCACAAGAATTTCAGAGAAAGTGAGAACGAGTGCAAGTGTTGTCCTCAGTAAAGCGCATCCTTTGGGACCTTTTGGTGGTATTACAATTGAGAGGAATGTACTGCCACAGGCAAGCAAGCTCTCTTTCTTCTCACTCTGCTCATATTCAGGGCAAGTGATCTTGGCAAGTAAATTAAAAGCAAATAAATGGTGTCAGATTTAACTATTTTTATGCTGTTTCTGTTCCTAAAAGAAAACCTGTATCTGGCTACCTGCTTTGGCCAATATTGAAGGGCAGGATATTTCCCTAACTCCTTCACTATAACAGATAATCCCTGGGTTATTTGATGTTTTTCCTTTACTCCTCATTTCATCTGCTTTCCAACAAAGCCAAATATTTTCAAGTTCTTCAGGCTTCATCAATAATGTCTCTGGGAATCTGCAATTTACTTTGTCATAGGAAAGATACTGTTGTGAGTTAACTACATGTTTGTGCATCACACTCATTAACATACTAAAAATACAGACATACTATGGCATGTTCAGAAAGAATATTCCATTTTAGTTGTTATGTAAGCCTGTCTTCATTCCAATAAAATGATGTTGTCTCAAAATGAAGAACAAGTTTTATTACATGTCACCTGCATACTTTATGCAAATACATAAACTCATCCACTCCCACTGCAGCACATATTGTGGTACTGGACCAGGTATAGTTTGGAATTCTTTCCTTGACACAGGCTCACACTGATTCTAGATTGTGACTGTTTTAAGGTAAGACTCAGTGTTTCCTGGGGAGTTTGAAACCAGGAAGTCCTCAGTTTAAAGGCAATTCTGTGAGGAACTAGAGCAGCAGCAATCTCTGCCAAGTATTGCAATTGCAGTGAATTAGCCAATAAAGACAAAGAAGTTTATTCAGATGAAAAAAGTATCTTCCCGAAAAGGTAAATTCAGGAATTACAATTATTCTTTTTTTTAAGCACAATGAAATTAAGGAACCATGTCACAGCAAGCCAGCTAGTTCTTGCCACTTAGTGACACAGAAGTTCCTCATGTCCCACATTTGGGCTAAACACAAAAAAATCTTGTTAAATCTTGTTATTAAATCTGTCTTTTGAAAACCTGCATGTGTAAGTATTTACTCATGTACAGTAATGCAATCTGGCATGAAATGGCAGAAATAAAAATACAAATAGAAGGGGAAGTTTAGATAGCTTCTATTTATGTTGTTTATTTTAATATGACTAAAGAGAAACCATAAAGTTCTCTCATTTTTCTGAAGTACGATGGAAGCATGACCAAATAGATTAACTACCTATATTTAAAGACCCACTTTTGGACATATTGAATATATCAGAGCAATATACACTGGCAGGCACCAGAGTTACCCTGGATTTTAATATTACTGCTGAAATAAATTACTTCATAAATTGTGCTTGGCCTACATGTATTTGCAGTTTATCAAATGATACAAGGCAGCAACCATTAGAGGAATTAAATACATTTTTCAAATACTGCAGAGAAGACACTGTGCATGGTCTCCCTCAACATGCAGTCTTTGCAACTGTCCCTGACACTGAGATCACGCTGTAAATGAAGAGATGTTAGATCTCCTTAGTTTATGTCCTTATAATAGCCAAGATGACATCTATTCCATCTGACAGTTAAGATAACAGTATTTTGGCATTGTTGTTATTATTATTATTATTATTGTTTTCTTTCAAAGCAGTTTTGTTAAACAGACATTATACTAAAAAAAAGTTATTCTGACATTCAACAGAAAGTTCTGGAGTAGGTGTGAATTTTAAACAACAATCATGGATCAAAGATACTTCTCAGGGCAGGAAATTAAAAAAGACAGACTGTTTCTCTATTCTGGAGCAGTGAGACTATTGCCTTTGTTCAAGATTAATACTGTGAAAAAGAAAATTGTAAATAATCTCCATTTTTGGAGTTCCAAAAGGATAAAAAGAATTTATGTAGTTTTTCTCAAAGACTTCTTTTCCTTTTCTTTGTTAAGCTCAGTAAATTTTGACCTGTTGCTGTATGGAAATACTTTTTTTTTTTTTCATAGTGTCTACACTTTAGCACAGATTCTTCATGAGCTGAGCTACAGAAAGGGGCTTTTCTCATCATCCCACTCTGAATACCCTCCTAGGATTCATCAATAAATTACAGGAGCTTTGGTGAAAACTCCACAATTAAAGATGCAACTGTTTTTACGAGGCTGATTTTAGCACTTCTATTATCCCAATTTTATGCACTACTGCATATGTGTGCAAAAAGGAGAATGTTATACCCACGATTCATTATAACCTGGCAGGTATGATATGTGACTTAGCAATTAAACAGAATTTCTAAACATACAGGCAGTGGTGCATGTGGCTGTGGAAACTTCTGAGCACCCTAATTGTCCTGGCCCAACTCTTACCTCAGATATGGCTGCTTTTTAAAATCTACCCTCAAGCTTCACACTGTGAAAATGTCATATAACAGCCTTCCAAAGGGGAAGACCAGCACGATCTTCTGCTTGGAGAAATTCCAACTCAAATTTGTAAGACATCCCTTTTACTTGGTGTTGACATTGGCACAATTTGCAAATACAAGTAACAGTTTATACACAAGCATAGGTCCCATTGGCAGTGCTTTCCAAAAATACAATTTAGAATTTAAAAAACTTTAAAAGAACTATGTATCACATATCTGCAACAGAAAATACATTTTTAAAATTTCTTACCCACTCTTTAGTGAAATAATTCAGCTAGAATTTTACAGTGAATGCATATACAACATTAAGTATCTTTCAATTAGGAAAAAAAAGCCGAATTTGCAGAACTTGGGCAAGCAGTGACCCCACTTTATTTCAGGGGTCAAACCAAAATGCTCAAGGTTATTATGTTTCTTCTTTAGTTTTCTTCTATGATTTAAAAATTGATCATGGCTATTTCCTATATATTAAGATGTATTTTTCACCATGAATAATTGAACTTATAGAATATGCAAGGAATGCATTTACTTTTAGTCTTCATATACATCATGCACAGAAAATCAAAAATAAAAATTTAAGGGGGTTTATTATTTTGAGTAAAATATTTCAGTTGTTTTTTTCAGTTTGACACAATGTAGTTATAGGATGACTCACAACGCTCTTTTTCCAAATTATTCCACCATGACAATCAACTCGAGGAGAAAGTTTAGCCAAACGTAAATATGTGGAAATTGCATTCTACCAAGAGGGAGAGGACTATTTGCCTTTCCCTTTTCAAAGTAACAGAGGGATTTTAGTGATCAAAAGTAGCTGCAAGTTCAGTCTTACATTTCTGCTCAAAGATACCTTGGCCAAACAGGTAAAACTGAAATAGTACACCTACCTAAGTGCTTGTTTATGAAGTGCTCAAACAGGAGGCAGCAATCTGTTTTACAGCTAAACCCAGGGAATTAAATTATGTATTTTTCCATGTAAGTAAAACAGATTCAATTACAGCAGGAACCACATAATTCTTTTGGTGTAAATATAACTTTTAGCAGCATATTATGGGATTTGGCAATATTCTTGGAGGTGAAAGTACTTGATACTGCAGATGTCTAAAATTACCATTCATTTTTGCAATGAATAAGAAGCATAGGATTTGTCATCATGATAATAATGAGATTTTGTCTAAAAGTAACAATTCCAACTAAACCATGGTATCAGAATTAAAAAATGTGGCTTCAATAACTGTGAAACATATTGCATAAACTACTTACAAGGACTTCTGCAGTCTGCCTCAGAAGTGCTGTAAGAAACAACTATAACTGTTTACAAAGCTGATGATATTTCAATAAAATCTAAATTGAAAAAAATAAAGCATACCAACTGACAGAAATGAATAACCAATCATAAACATTATAATTTCTAACAGAATGCTTCTTATGAAATACAAAATGTGTGCAAGCCATTAACTCTGCCTTCATTACAGCCAGCTTGGGAAAGAAATGCAGACTGCTTTAGAAAAAATATGTTCCCTGTCATAAAGTAAACGGAATACCCACAATGTTTCACACTTACACAAGATCCTCCTGCCAAAGATGAAGATGAAGATTATCAAAAAGCTCCTTAGAGGCATCATCTCAGCTTAATCACATCCCTGCAAGGCATGTCAGCTCTTATGGTGTTCTCTGCACACATGGTCAAACACAAATAAATAGTTTTACCCCTCAGGAGCTCAGGGTGATGTAGTGACTTCCTAGGAAAGCCACCCTGGAGTTCCAGCTCCCTTAGTTTTGCCTTCACAGCTGGATCATCCAGCTCTTATATTGTGTACAATACACCCAAGTGCAGGAACATAAGAAGTACGAAGCAGCCCAGATGTTCTGAAGGCTCCATCAAGGCTTTCATTAATAAGAGCTAATAAAATAGATAGTCACTAAGGAGGGAATTAATTAGTCCTGCCTTCCTTTCCCCTTCTGTGACCATTGGACTGTCAAAGTAGGACATCAGCTTTATTTTTGCTTTTTCTTTTTTTATCTATTCTGTTCCCTTATCACTTTACATCCACTTATGTTCCTTATTTTTAAAAAATATACGGGTACTCTGGTTGCTATTTCTGAAGGTGTTCATAGACACTAGGCACATAAATCATAGTGGTAATCATCAAGCTGTAGACATTTAAGTCTTTTCAGTTTCTCTAGAAATCTTCATCTCTCAAATGCCCCAATAAGCAACCACATAAATCTCTAGTTTTTTAGCATGAATACACAACATCTTCTAAACTTCCACATGTACACAGTGAACAGAAGGCACCTGAGCCTTTTGTAAAACAAAGTGATATATCTTAAGGGACATACTCTTTTCTTTTATGTTTAAACCAAAGAAATTTGAGCATTTCCTGAGGCTTTCCTTTCGCTAAAGTACACCCAAAGGAAAAACAAATGGTAACACACAAAATACACAAAAGCCTATGTGATCCTTTACCAAAACCACATGGTGTTACACTTGAGTGAGAAAGGAGAAGATAAAGTGATTTGCAGAATAACACTGAGCAATTAAATACTTATATTTGGGTTTAATCATAACTAAATCACAGCTAGCAGAATGGTCTGTAGAAAGACTAGATCTCAGAACAACTGGGAGAGCCAAGATGCCTCTGTAAAATAGCTCTGAAAACTTCTGCAGATTTGAGTTACTGACTTGGACATCCTCCCAGGAATCTTTCTGGTGGAAATGATCCCCAAGAAACTTTGAAAGGGATGCTGAGTGTTAAAAGTCCAATTAAAAGCTTTTGACTGCATTCCCTCCAAGGTTCAACACTCAACATTACAGTCTTTTGCCCTACCCTGTCACTGATCCTAAGTGCAAAGATTTCTTGTAGGGTCTGGACAGGCATGAATAACTACAGTTGCTCTCCATACATAAATAAAACCATGCAGAAAGAACACGATCTTTTCTACCTAAAATACATGCCTCCACAGCAAAATCTGACCGAAGGCTGAAATGGAAGCAACTGACAATAAATCAGAACTGGTCTCTCACTCAAGTAATATAAATAAGACAAGCATGACTTTCTGAGCCTTTAGAAGTACTTCTAAGCTTTAACATATTTTTGCTGCAATAATAAAAAAGTCAGGCTGCCTAAATAATTGAATTCCATTACCTCCATGGTAATTTTGCTCTAGAGGTATCATCTCTTCCAAGTTCTTCTCCAAACTTCTGTAGCATATTGCTGACTTTTTACTCTCTTTATATATTAGACTGAAAGGATAATTTCCAGAACTTCATTTTAGCTCAGAGCAGTATTCTACAGCCATTAGCCTTTTACCCATTTAGAATTATACTCTCTTTCAATTTTTGGGAATTCTATAGTGTTCTGCATTTAACACCCAAAGAGTTAAGCCTTCCTATATTAACCACCTAGCAGCACAACCTCAAAGTAGCACACTAGGGATCAAAAGTAATCAGTAGTACACCAATTTTAGTCATTTTCCCATTTAGCTATATTACCTATTTCTTTCCCTTGTGATCACTTTTGAGTGATATTTTAGTTATCTCCACCTCACACCTCTGAATTATGTGTCAATTTTGGTCAGTGTGCTGCACATACCATAGTGAGAGCATTTGTATCTGTGGTACCATATTTGAAATGCACATTAGAAAATGCCTAATAACGTGTACTCACACATCCCAGTTTGCCTGAAAGGCTCAAACCTGTGCTCTGTGGTGTTCATGCCAATTTTACTGGAAGGTAAATATTGACGCATCAAGCAATTATGTGATTTAAGGAAAGTCACTTGGGGATTCTGTAGCAAAATGGGACCTAACTTAAGTGCCCATTGCATCCATGTGCCAGGGATAACACAGCACTGACAGGATACTCAGGCTTTTTTGGACTGGCACCTGGAAACAGTGGGGTAGTCCACAGCACCTCATATGGCACCAGATACTTCTATTTTGCATACTTGTGCAAAAAGTGAGGAGCATACTTCTGTCTGAGAACCAGGATAGATTCCTAAACTAATCTTGTTTTATTAAATAGGCAACACTTTTTTTCCAAAATTAAGACAATAAAATAATCTTTTATAATTCACATAGTGTTTGAAACTTAAGACTTCCTCATTTTCGATCTTCTAGAAATGAAAGTAGACTGAAAAATAGCTTTTTCTGGTCACCACAAAGTAAGAGCCAAACTGAAGTGTTCAGAGGCATATTTTTGGCAAGAGAAAATTTTCAATTATATCTCATGGAACTTTATGCATTTCAAATACTTGTCTCCCTTCTGTTGCATTTCTAATAGATATTGCACAACTTTGGCTCCATGTCCAGAATCCTCATGCCAAATTAGACTCTGAAAGAATCTCATGTTTAGCTGATAAAGATGATTATGTAAACACAAGTTCTTTGCTTGTTTTTCCACTTAAACTTCTGTAATTCAGACAAATCAAAGCAAATCACAGAAACCAATGGCCAAATGAAAATAAGAAATCACTTATATATTAATTATTTGTGAAATCCTCTTTGGTCAGCTCTGTTTAATGTAGGACCCATTGCTCATACCATGGTAATGTCTGTATTTCAACCATCTGAGCAGTTTAGAAGCTATTTACAGCATGGGTTCCAATCAGAACCTCATTGTACAACTGAGAGTTTCATGTATTTTTGGAACATTCCCTCTGCCTGAGCATGTTCAAGACTATTTATGTCAATAATCACATGGAACCTTTAACTTTCTAATCCTTGGCAATCCTTGTTCCACTGGCTACTACTGATAGGTCAATCTTTACTTTTCATGGCAGAGTATCTTTCATTTTGGAAATTATCTCTTTATCTCAAATTCTTGCAGCAGCTATACTTAAAACATCCTAGTGTGTTCCTGTAATTTATAATCTCAGCCAGCTTCCTTAGTAAGACAAGTGCCAATTGTGATGTATCTTCCATATTTATATTACAGCAATCCTATCTTAATTAACAATAAAATACATAAACTAAATTGTGCAGTCTTCACTATTATATTCAGGGGATGCTTATGGCATTGCATCATTACTGCACATAAGAAATAACTTGCAGGATTCCTGCCTACAAATATAAAACCAGTTTTCAAGATTTAAGTGTGTAATAAATTAGAAAATATTTCTTACAGAGTAAATGTCTTCTGCAGCATAGCACTAATTCATTCTTGAAGAATAACATTTTCTCCTGTGAGGCAGGATGTATATTATTTAGAGCAAAACAAAAGAGAGAAGAAAGCAGCATATCTTTACCCTCCGCACGTCTTTGCCGAATGTTTCGCTGTAGCTGGTGCCCAGTATTTCAAATTGGACATAGGGGTTGGCTCCATCTTCTCTGAACTCCATAACACCAGTTAGACCAGTTATATGGCCCTAAGGAAGTAAGTTTGATTAATTTCAAAGCAGAAGACATTTGCCTTCATAAACACTCCTCTGCATAAAACGTGTGCCAAATATGCTTTAATCATGTTTGCAGTGAACTTAAATGTGGCCACTGCATGTTCTTCAATAGCTCAAACGCAGCACTAGACAAAAGACTTCAGATTTTTAAGTTTTTCTCAGAAAACTACTTTAGCAGTAACACACCCAGTGTTTATGGCCGTCAAGTCATTACTGTCCACATAAACAGACCCCAGCAAAAACGAGAAGGGCCTTAGTGGACTGTAAGATGAGTCCTCTCAGTGTAACAGGGCAGGGGCTCAGTTCTTGGCTTGAGTACCAAGGCAGAAACTCCCAGCCCAAAACAAAGGGCATGCCTGCTGAGCTCCCAAGAGAGGCATGAAGGAAAGATAAAACTGCATCTCTTTGAAACTATCACAGAGTTTGATTCTGGCTTTTTAGCAAAGAAGCTTGAAGTGATACCAAAGTTTGAATTAATTTAGCAACAAAAGATGCCATCATTCCATCATTAGGACTTGTCAGAATGAATCAAATTGCATCATTTTACTAGAGGAAAATGATTTCATCAATATATATTTGGGAACAGGGGGCTTCTTCTGAACAATTGCAAAAGTTAGTATAGTAAAAAAAGAGGGTTTTTTCTACATTACTTCTGATCTAGTATTTTTTATACAAGAAGTTGCCATGTGTCTGTAAAACCACAGTTCTGTCCAAATTTGAGTATTTCAGCACAGTGCAAGACAGTGTAACTGTTAGTGACAGCTTAGCCAAATCAGATCCTTTTTGCTCTGCTCTGGACTACAGTACACAAATAGATCCTTACTAATGCTCAGCTACCTTGCAAAGCTATCTGAGCTGTAGAAAATGGAACATAAATCTTAAACCTCATTACTGGTTTCCCCTCCTGCTCCACCAAGCTCCTTAAGTTATCCTCTTGCAAAAATGTATGGATCAATTCTCATGACTACACCTGATCCTACTTCCTCCACAGAAGGCAGCCATGAGAACAACAGAAGTAGAACACCCACACCACTGGACCCACACTGCACTGTGAGTAACTTGTTTATCATAAATCATTTCCTTGTTTAATAGCTGTAGACTGTCCTTGGTTGCTGTAGATCACTTGCTCGTAATACACCAAAGAAAAATTGAATAGAAGTTAGAACCTTATCCAAATGCTCAAGTAGACATGAAGCAACTCTTCCAATTGCTCACACAATGGTGGTCTGTCTTTTCTCACCTTCTTAATAGTCTCTAGCATGGATCTTCCCCCGTTCCAAGGTTTGGTGGATTTCCTCATGCAGTTCAGACTTGCCATGCTGTGCCATTTCCTGTCCTCCAGTTTTCTGTGGAAAGCATTGGCCAGCATGAGCACACTGTCATACAGGTACAGGTTGGAAACCTGCAAACAATAATAAGAATAAGCCTCTTTTTTTTATGTGAGCACCTTCCAAAGAAACGATAAAAACCAGCAAAGAAAACAAAAGAAGGCATAAGTAAGAACTAAAAGCTGGATATGTTTGACATGTTCAACAGTCAAAGCATTTGAGACAAAAGCCTGTGCTCCTGGGTCCCTCTGTCCAAGGGATTCTGGCACACTGGCACTGCCAGAGTATTACTGCAATGCAGTGCTGTAAAGAGAGATCACACTCCACATATAAACTCAAACTACAGAGGGAGTACAGCTATCTATCAGTGAAAGACCAGGATTGCTACTTTATCAGTGCTTTCAGCAAGGAGGGAAAGACAGAATGGAATTAACTTGTTGGGGGCTTTACTCATTTGAGCAACTGGCAATCTCTGGCACAGCAAAAACCAATACACAGGCAACTCTTTAGAACAGAAGGAGGAGAAGAAATGACAATATTATCTCTTTCCACCAAATGTATATGAGACTAGTTACATGCTGCTCTCTCTGGAGCTACTGAATTCAGCCTCCTTATTCTTCAACTTACATGAGAGATACAGAAATAAACAATTGATGACAAAGACTCCAGTAAGAACAGAACACCACACTAGTAATGCTGAGCTATGTATTTAATTTTTCAAATCAAGACACATCTAGCAATACATGATTAGATCTTTGACAGGCAGTGGTATCCACCTCAAATGGTAAAACTTTAGCAATGGAAGTTGGCTGAGACAAATGATTTAAAAAATATAATTAGATACTCTTCCCCTGTTCCCAGACTCTGACATGCACTCTTCTTCAAATGCATACACAGGGGGTTAGATTTAGTCTTTACTAAACTCAAATCTTCACTTTACATAATTGGCCAGATACAGCTTTTTCTATTAATACAACAACTATAACAATAACATTAATAATAATAAATAATAAATAATAATAAATAATACTAACATTACAACAACTATTACTACTAATAATAATATTTCTTCTAGCTGCAGATTTAGTAATGGTCATCCCTGACTCTGCTGTTTATCACCCGGATTTTTCCAGTTCACCTTAGGAAGTAATGCCTAGAGATCAGGAAAGGGCTGCAGGTGGAAGTTAATTCAGCTGTATACTTCCTATAAATGTGACTCGCTAGGTGTCCCAATAAAAGTGTCACTCTGTGAAAGCTTAAACATATATTACTGTTGAATTACTGGCTGCAAGTAACCTTCTGATGGCTGTAAGATGCTAATCTTCAGAAATAAAATGTATCATGTTCCATAATCTGTAGTTTGATGTAAATTGAAAACCTAGGCACTTTGAAATATCTTCTAGTGTAAGTAAATCAACAAAAGATACATAAGCAGAAGTTAATTTTGAAAAAATCAAAGTACAAAGAAGAAAAGAGGTTGCAAATACACGATTATTTAAGTGACTAAGCATAAAAAGGGATCTTAACATGAAAACAATGCAAAACCTATGAGATACTATCAGGGAGAATCTCTCTCATCTGGCATTGTCATATTTTTTCTCTTCTTTTTTTTCCAGCCTTGCTGAAAAAATCCTCCACATTGCCTGTATTTGCTTTTCTTTTTAGAATATTTTCTGAAGTGGCTATATGTCATACTTCCTCGGGTTTTAAGAATAGTAGTTAAAGAGTTAATAAGAGTCCCAGCAACCAAGTTTCTTCTGCTCAATTGCATTTGTTTCCCTGTTCTGCAGATATTTCCAAACAACTTTATTTGAAAGTAACCCCGTGGGTCTGTGCTATTCAAGAGGGTACTTTTCTTCTGGGTTAAACTCTTTACAGAAAAAAATCAAAACAAACCCCAGATCCCACAAGATACACCACCCCAAACCACACAACACAAAATCCACTTTCTCAGAAATAGGTTTTATATACATAAGGAAAAATGCCATTTCTTATAAGCTGTCATGATCCTCTTTGTCTCCAATTGATTTTGGTTTTACACACTCACTTTTGACTGATAACTAATTGTCTGCTGCCCTGGAACTCCCGCAGATCAGAAATGTTTTGTGTTTTCTCTGTTCGGCACTGTTCTTTTGCAGTTCTGGAAAACTGCAGCCTAATTCCCCAAAACAATGCTTGGTTTGCTAGCAGAGAGCTCTAGGACAAAATATCAGATGCAGTTGGGTGCAGTGTTTTCTGCTTTTCATGTGCTTGGGGAAGACACCACAGTTCTGCACATGTGACTGACAGAGTTTGGGAGAATTGCACTGAGCATCTCGGCCTCCACAACCTTGCACCAAGCTCAAATTACCTCCTGCTGCAGAGCAAAACAAAACAATCCTGTGTTTACCAACCTAATCCTTCTAGTTCAGCCAGACCTTTAATGGACTTGGCATCACTACTGAAAGAATGCTATACACTGAGAGTAAGACAGAGTCTGCATAAGAGGAGTCTCCCACTACCTTTGTCATTACTCTACATCTGGAGATCTGTACCAAGGCAGAAGAAAATGTTACAGAAAATACACCAAGGTACCTTTAGCCATGGAAAGAAAATTCTGTAGGTTTTGTTGTATTATCCACTGGTATTTTGCCACTCTGGTTCTCTTCTGCTAAAAGCCTCGTCCCAAACATGAGTAAATGGTGCTTTTCAATCAGCAAAATTCCTTCCTTCATATAATCATACTCTATTTACTCCAGTAAAAATGACATGCATGCATAACTACATTTTACTCATTACTCACTGAAGAGTCAATATCCTGTGGAAGAGTAAGTTGCATCTTACTCACAGAATCAACACTTCTATTTTAGAACAGAAAATATGCAAGCTAGGAAAAAAACAGCATCAAAATTTCCACAACCAAGGCTGGATCTGTAATCATAAGAAAAAGCAAAAAAAAAGACACAAACATTCTGGCCTGATCTCACAGTACATTCAGGCCTATAATAATCTTTTTTATTACATTTAAATACAGCAAGATCTCTGCATATGTCCTAAATCATATTTGCAACGTGAGTTTGCTGTAACCTCCAGAATACTGATCCTGTGAAAAGAAAAAGGATTCAGCAGACATGGCCTGTATGCCCATGTTACTGCACCTGCACACATATTTTAATTTTCAGTAAACTATCAAATTCCCTATGAGTATGGGCATGATGACTGAAAGAGAATTTTTGAGATACCCAAGGGTTCACCTGTACTCTGATTCCACCAGTACTGTCAGAGGCATGAGAAAATAGTTAATTTTAAAAATTCATCTTCAGGTAACATTTAGAATTGGTAGTAAAGCAAGAGAGAAGTGAAATAAAGCAACATACTTGGCTACTTTGGGTTTTCAAAGCTCTGGAGCATTTTTTAACTCCCCTATTTGGATATTCACAGGGGAACAGAGGAGGAAAGGACATATATCTGTCTGAAGAGATTCCCCTTAATAGAATAAAAATTCCTGGACTAGAACAAAGTATTTCATTTTGGTCATATTTGAGGAAGTGACAGTAATTTTTAGTTCCTCTTTCTCTCCATTGCTGGCAGTGTAAGAGCTGGAGGTACAGATATGGGTTTTGATCTGCTATAAGAATGATGGTGACTGCTTCACCAATATGTTATAGAATATACCCTGTACATGAATAATTTTAGGCATGTTCTGGTTCATCTTCTGGAAATTATTCCAGACTTTCTGAAGCTCTTTTTTGCACTGAAGGAATAAATCTACCATACACTAGTAGAGCACAGCAGAAATTTTCAAGAATGGAAATCTATCACAGTATTAAATGTCATTTCATAGAAGTTTCTATGTGAACTTCATGAGGTTTTCCAGAATTATTTTACTTTTAAGGTTATGTATGAAGAAATCTCTCAGCTCCTTCAGAGGAACTAATCACAGACAAGTGCTCTTCTGAGAAGGCCAGCAAGCCACAAAGACTGACCCCAACTCCTGAGTGGCCAGCAGAGCCAGGAGTCCAGCCAGAGAATGCTGAAGAGATTAGCTGGAAGGCAAGCTGACACTGAGATGCCACTGCTTCAAAAACTCATTCCCAAGCTGGGCATCTGTACCCTGCTGCTGCCAAAACTGCTCTATGAGTGGCCACAGCAGTCAGCTCCAAGGATGAAGCAGATGGAAGAAGAGTTCAGAGCAAGTGCAGCCTGCCAGAAATGCCTGCTGCCTGAGGAGAGGGATCATGGTGACTGCTATGCACACCCCAGCATGACCTAAACCTGTGTGTCAGCCTTCAGAGTTCAGCTACTGCACCGTGCAGTTGCACATTTGTGTTTCTAATGACAGCGTACATCTTACCACGAGCAGCAAGGATTGATGGTTTATTTATGGTATAGTGGTGTGCTAACAAGGATATTGTTAGAGCAGAGGGAATGAAAATTTGACCTGCTTCATTTTCTTAAATACATTTCAAAGAACGGCAGAATTTCTTGGGTTGGAAGGGACCTTTAAGATCACCTAATTCCAGCCCCCTGCTGTGGGCAGGAATGCCATTCACTAGACTGCTCAAAGCCCTGTCCATCCTGGCCTTGGTCACTGTCAGGGATGGGGCATTCACAACTTGTGACTGGAGCACTTGCAAGTGAGGACTGAGGCAAATAAATCATTGAGCGCCTCAGCCTTCTCCTTATCCAAAGAGGAACCAAGTCTCCTATTTCCATTCAGAGAGGGTTCATACTTCCCTTCATTCTCCTTTTATCACCAACTGTACATATAGATTTTGGGTTTTCCCTTGGCATTTGTGACCAAACTTTAACTCTATCAGGGCTTTAGTTTTCCAAACCTGATCCCTGACTGCCCAATTTCTCTGTATTTCTCACCAGCTTCCTGTCCCAAATTCCTGTCTCTGTAGACTTCTTTTTAGTGTTTTGGGTTTGTCCAGGAACTACTTATTCATCCATACAGGCCTCCTGGCATTTTTGACTGACTTCCTCTTCCTTCTAATCCTCCTCAGCCCACTCCTGGCTGCATCACGGTGGCCACATGGACCAAGAGCAGCAGATAATGGGCAGTGGACTGTTCAAGGCCTGGCAGTCTCTCAGCCACATCCCTGCTACAATGTCAACCAGGTGTCCCCGTGACTCAGGGAAAGTCACCTGGACTCTCACCTGCTGCCTTGTCTCGGTTGAGCCTCATACACAACATGAGGCTGCCTTACTCGGCTCCAGCCTCTCCCCTGATGTGAAGGGTCTTTTCGGGCTGCAGAGTGGTGAAGGGGCCCGGCATTCCAGGAGACGGGCCCGGCATTGCTGGAGAGGGCCTGCCCTGCAGCCTGTCCCTCCAGCAGCCCCAGCCCGGTGGAGGGAGGCACACAGAGAGCCACACCACATCCCTGTCCTGGTCCCTGCTGTCCCCAGGGCTGCCTCGGCAGGCTGGGGGCTGGCTGCTGTTTGCCCTGCCCCTGCCCACAGCCATCAGCCTCCTCTGGGGCAGAGCGCCCGTGAGACTGACCAGTGCCTGGAACAAACACACACAGACACTGCACCAGTGCCTGGAACAAACACACACAGACACTGCACCAGTGCCTGGAACAAACACACACAGACACTGCACCAGGGCATGGAACAAACACACACAGACACTGCACCAGTGCCTGGAACAAACACACACAGACACTGCACCAGTGCCTGGAACAAACACACACAGACACTGCACCAGTGCCTGGAACAAACACACACAGACACTGCACCAGTGCCTGGAACAAACACACACAGACACTGCACCAGTGCCTGGGAACAAACACACACAGACACTGCACCAGTGCCTGGAACAAACACAACAGACACTGCACCAGGGCATGGAACAAACACACACAGACACTGCACCAGTGCTGGAACAAACACACACAGACACTGCACCAGGGCCGGGTACAAACACACACAGACACTGCACCAGGGCATGGAACAAACACACACAGACACTGCACCAGTGCCTGGAACAAACACACACAGACACTGCACCAGGGCATGGAACAAACACACACAGACACTGCACCAGGCATGGAACAAACACACACAGACACTGCACCAGTGCCTGGAACAAACACACACAGACACTGCACCAGTGCCTGGAACAAACACACACAGACACTGCACCAGGGCATGGAACAAACACACACAGACACTGCACCAGGGCCTGGAACAAACACACACAGACACTGCACCAGTGCCTGGAACAAACACACACAGACACTGCACCAGGGCCGGTACAAACACACACAGACACTGCACCAGTGCCTGGAACAAACACACACAGACACTGCACCAGGGCATGGAACAAACACACACAGACACTGCACCAGTGCCTGGAACAAAACACACAGACACTGCACCAGTGCTGGAACAAACACACCACGACACTGCACCAGTGCCTGGAAAAAACCACACAGACACTGCACCAGTGCTGGAACAACACACACACAGACACTGCCCAGTGCCTGGAACAAAACACACAAGACCCTGCACCAGGGCCGGGTACAAACACAGACACTGCACCAGGGCATGGAACAAACACACACAGACACTGCACCAGGGCATGGAACAAACACACACAGACACTGCACCGGGGCCTGGAACAAACACACACAGACACTGCACCAGGGCATGGAACAAACACACACAGACACTGCACCAGTGCCTGGAACAAACACACACAGACACTGCACCAGGGCCGGGTACAAACACAGACACTGCACCGGGGCCTGGAACAAACACACACAGACACTGCACCAGGGCCGGGTACAAACACAGACACTGCACCAGGGCATGGAACAAACACACACAGACACTGCACCAGGGCATGGAAAAAAACACACACCTGCTGCTCAGGGAAAGCGAAACCACAGCCAGGTGTCTGGTATTCATGGGAAACAGTCAAGAAATAAACGTTCACTAAAGAATCAAATATCAGCTTCAAACATCCAAAGGGCTATTCATTTATTATCCTTAAGGCAAATGAAATAATATTACTAAAGTTCTCCTGCAACCACCAAAAAAGAGGCCTCAACTGTGTACTTATTCAAGCCTTCTGACATTAAGGAATCTAACTACTGTATTATTTAGTGGTTTTGCCCATTCTAGTTTTAAGTATCTCAATCAGCTTTCCAAAGAGTTCCTTGTAAGACTGCACTCTCAGAATCTCTTTTTAATTGATAAGCAGCTCTTCTTTCCTTTTTAATTTTCTCCTGTTTTTACATAGTTGCACATATCACAGAACTCTTTCCTTCCTACAGGTTCTATTTTCTGAATGCTCACTGTCCTTCAGCTATTTATTATGGGCATTTAACATCATTATGAGTGTTTTCTTTGCCAGTATGTTTTGTAACAACATGTCAACAATAATACAAGGCCTGGATTAGCCTGCAATGCTCAAGCTTGTTAGCTGGAGGCATTGGCTTCACTCACTAAACATCTCAGGAATTTGGCACAGCTAACACTAGCTATGCAAGGAAAGTCTAGTAGGAGTGCCTTGATAAAGAAAGCTCAACACATCCAAGAGTCAAACAGAAGGACAAGAGATAAATGCTGGAATTGCAAAACAGCATACATGATTATAATTTTATCCTACCTCATTTATAAATAAATACAGGTACATATTAGGTTTCAGAGGCCATGACAAATAAAAAATGGAGGTACTGATCCTTTCTTTGAGCCATTATTGTCTGCTTCCTGATTGAGCAGTGAACAAAAATTCAATGAAATAATTATGCAAATAGAGAAATCCAGCAGTCAAAAGAGGCAGAGAGGAAAAGACCATTGCAGAGCCTACCTGGCATTTTAGCCTCCAGCATGATCACAAAATCCCCCATGGCCACGGGACACCCGCAGTGCTTTGGGGTTTTTAATGAATTCTTCTGCTAACACACCTTGTAGAAAACACACGTCATTGGGCTTCAGGGAGACATTTGTGCTGTGCAATGGGCAGTAAAGTCAGTTCACGGATACTTTACATTCACATTGTACTCAGAAACAATTTCACTGTGGCTGAACATCTGGCCAAAAATACAAATTAAACTTTGCAAAAGAGACTAAGCAAATGTAGGTTTGCATTGAAAGAAAAGGAAAAATGTGGCTCATCAATCCTTTATGGGAGAAAGTGAATGTTTAATAGGGTTTCATCAATATTTACTGCCCCTCAGTAGCACTCCACAGTTGTGTAATAACAGCAGTGTTAACAAGCCAAATGAGAATCAGGCCGTATAATTGGACAAAACTGCAGGATCAGGCCCTTAAGTTTAGGCATTCAAACACATCTTAAAAAAATTAACTTCTCTTACAGTGGTTAAATTGCAGTGTTTCCTGAACAGAAAATAGATCAAAAATAAAAACCCAGCTTGGTAGAAGCAACTGCCAAGAAATGCCTACATGGATATCTGACGGACACATCATTAAAGAATGGAATTTTTACTCAAGAAGAAGATCAGCTCTTTCTATGAATACCCTTCCACACTTCTCAATGTCTCCTCAAATATGTCCGAGCAATGCCTGGAACAGTTCTTCAGTAGAGAGGCTGAACTCTCAATCAGGAATAACCTCATTAATTTTGTGACACAGTATGCTGGGGTTTTCTTTTTGCCTTTTCAATCCTACCATGTATTTTGTGTCACACTAAAAGATTCCAGATACACTGTGTCCCTGTAATATATTTTAATATCTTTTGAATCTTACATGGATTAAACTCATCAACTACATAAATGGTACAGGCATTTATGCAAGAGCAAAAACAAACTAATGGGAATTACATTACTAAAGATAAATCTTTCTTAAAAAAAAAATAAAAAAAAAATCTGATTTTGAATTTATGAATGCATTGTGACTAACCAGATGAAAGAAAAAAATACCTTCATCAAAAATCAAATTTGCAGAGTGCCATCAAAACTAACATTTAAAGGGAAATATTTTGGAAGGAAGAAAATAATACAGAAGTTTTTCAAACTGAGTCTGTAAGAAAAATTCTGAAATAATCTAACAAGTTTAATAGCAATTATACCACCATATACCATTCAAATGCCATGTGAGGATACATATTAGGTCTGGCTAGGACTAACTAGATTTAACTATAAATCCTGAAGTGCTTCAGTGCTTTCTCTCCAGATGAGGCAACACTGACAACACTGATGGCCCAAACTGCAGAACACCAACAGCCAATGGAAGAAAGAAAGTTCTAAACTGTGTCTTTTCCATTTAGCACAAGTAAATGAGATGGACACAAAAAAAATCCTACCTGAAGAGTAAGACAGAGAGAAATGCAGTCCTCTGAAGTCAAATAAAATTATCAAGACAGGAAACTTTATAAAGCTTTTTCTCCACTTGAAGCAGAAACACAGCTGAGTATATTATACGTGCAAGAAATAAGGGCATGAGCAAAATTTTGACAAGTGGGTTGATGGAGTAAGATTGGATTTCCACAAAGCATTCAGAACAGATGAGTTTTTGGATGAGCTTGCAGAACAGCCTGATCTTTAAAAGGCTTGTCAGAATGCCAAACTGGGATGATCACCCACTGAAAAACAACCTTCCAGGATATGGTACTAAAGACACAGAGAACAAAATTGTTCCAAAAAGATTTTCTTTAATTTAGCCAGAACAAAGTTAATAATCCATGATGTAAATGTTTCTTTCTTCACTTGCTTGTTAAAAGTGCTAAATTCTCCCCTAGAAAAATACTACAGCTAGAGGTTGACAGAGATTAGCTTATTCTTCTTCAAAGTCATTAAATAAATAATTAACCAACAATAGCTGGTAAGTTACCTTGACAACAAATAATTATTAATATGAGACTGCCCAAGGGAGAATGAGGCAGGGATTTCCAAACTGTGGTGTTAATCAAAGTACTTCAAAGCAACACAAAGACTCAGTGCTGGCAGGCGGTCACTGCCTCTGGTGGATTCATGCAGCCTGACATGGAGCTTGGAGCTCCTGCGGCCTCTGGCAACGGGATAATTCAGTGAGGTACTTCTGTACAGCAAAAGGTCACCACTATTTTTATTAAGCAGGAAAAAGGAAACAGAAAATTGCAAGTACCTGAATTACAGGACCATTAATAACATGTCAGTCACACTCAAATTAATATGAGCCGGATGTCCACAGTGTGTTACGTAAGAGATTTTTGGCAAAACTTTTGGAAAATAAATGCAGCTATGGAACACTTCAGGTATAACTGCACATGATAAAAGCTTCCTGTATTCAATCTATAGACATTTAAAACTATACTGGGGACAGCTAATTTGGAGACCTCTCACATGTGCTCTCTGTCTAAGCCAATGCAATTTGCCATGAGAGTTATGGAATCAGCTGCCAAAAACATTTTACCTCTGCACTTCTTCATCTCTCTTGTTTTTAAGTTCACAGAGAAGGAACTAATGGGCAAAGCATAACACTACCATACCATTCTCGCAAAGACAGTTTCTAAAGTGACATAATACTTCTGGAAGAGAGAAACTGAGAATGCTTTGTTTCCCAAAATCTGCATCTGGAAATCAGCAGGAAGAGGGTCCTTATCTAAAGGTTATCCTTATCAATGAAATATAGCAATAAGACATGAGGCTGCTGGTGCTAGCAAACCAGTTACCAGTTTGCAAATTTGCAAATTAGGACTTGCTCACAGGCCTGTCAGAGCCCTTCAGATGAGTCTCTGAATTACATTATGCATAAACCAGCATAGGCAGCAATACTCAAAATCCTGCTGTAATGGAAGATTATTCCCCAATGAGTGATTTGTTGGTGCAGCAGAGATAATTTTTCATCATACTGAAAATTGCTTTGATCCTCTGAAATGGGCAGCCTTTGTTCTCATTACAACATACCTCAGAGTTACTAACAAAGATCAAAAGTGTCTTTTCTTTCTGAGCCAAGGCAGATGTAGACTCCCCTGTGCAGAAAGAATACAGCCACACTCAGAACTACAGGGGGTGTGTTGTTTGGCTTTCCCAAAATTTGCCATGGCTAGGACAGAACCTGAGCCAGCAAAGCTCCTCTTCAAGGAGGAACTGTTCATATCTGTCCCTTTAAGGATTTCAGTCTCTGCAGCTACAACTCTTTAGTAGGGTGGAAATAAGTAAAATTAACACCCCTATCCCTTGGGAAATCTTAACCCACTTCCCTTCCTGACAATCTCCCCATCTCTCCTGGCTGGAAACTCTTCCAAGCCAGGACAGGAGTTCCACCTTTCAGGAGCTCTGAGCCCACACCACCCTCCAGACCAGGCTGCAGCACCCCAGGCTGGTGGCAGCCCCTCCCCAAGCCCAGCCAAGCCCCTTCTCTGTCACTCCACCATGCACACCCACACTGGACAGCCCACGGGCTCTACCACTGCGTCCTCACTCAACCCATCTCAGTTTAAGACTAAGTTTGCAATTAAATGGTTTTAAGCGAGTTTATTTCTAAGTTCCACTGAAGTTTACAGCTATATCCAACACCTTCAACAGTGATACAAATGAGATTTTTAACTGTGTCTAAGGTAAATCAGAATACGTAAGTCCCACTGAAAGTCCAAGGCCTTTGTTTCTGAATTATTGCACTATCATTGGAAATGGCAACTATTAAATAATATTTAAATTAGTGCAAGAAAAATTCTGATATCTGGGACAAATTGCCAAGAAATGTCAAGATGTTGCTAACACCAGAGTCAAATGTGTTATGAAAATGTGAAACTTGAACTAGCAGTGCATATTTTACACACTCAGACAATTATCAGCTGCTGGAGACTTCTGAGACTATTGAAAAGGGACAGATTGAATACATCAGCTTGATTCAGTCCATTTCCTAAATATGAAATGCTCCACGGCCCAGTACCTATCAGAGTTCTATTATCCTCCCAGAATAACTCTTTCACTACAGATGTCTAATAAGCATAAATACACTAAGCAAGCAGTAATACCTCAGGATCATGATGGCACAACATTTTTCAAATATAAGAAGATTCTTAAGAGAATGAAATATGCAAAATCAGCTCTGAGTTAGTGCAACCACTTGCTGATACTTCATGGACATAACATCACACTAAAGCACGCAGCACTGGGAAATAAAATAAATTCATAAAGTCAAGAAGAGTTGACCAAAGGTTACATCCTCAGATTCATCTGTACTCATTTCCTTCCTCCTCTGAGTTAACACAGCCACAGCCACTGTCCCATGGCAAATTCCTAAAATGGACTTTTCTCTGCTGTGCACAGCTACTGACCTGCAGCATCTGAAGGTAACCTTCCTGTGGATCACACAGCAGGGATGATATCCGGTGGTTGTTCCTCATGCACCTCTGGTTGTTGTCCCTTGACAGTGGGAAAATTTGCCGGATAACTGTCATCCTCCCCAGAGCACTATGCACCAACTCTAATATTTCATTATCAGTGATTTCCTGTAAACAGAGACACAGTCATTTAAATACATATATTTCTCCAGACATTTTATGTATTTCTGTCATTACTGGTTAAATGTTTTTTAAAAGACAATAGGAGAAAAATGTTATATATAGGAGACATGCTTAGTCTAGGCCAAATATTATTTTGTGTTTAATAACAAGAATGTTATTTTTTATACATCACCTGAAACAAAAGAAAACAGCCTAACACAGTACCATCTACCTTGGCAATACTACAGTCTTGCAGATCCTCAAAGGAAAGTACCAAAATGGTCTCAATAGAGTTCTTAAAAAAAAAATATATATATATATATATAAAAGCAGCACCTTGAAATGAAATTTATATAGAAAGACCTTTTGTTTGACAGACTAGAACCTCACTATATCCTCAGGACAAAATAACAATTGAAAAACATAACAGTCCTCAGGAAATATGTCTCTTTCACCTGTGAACAACATTACAAGCACTTTTCCCATAAGTACAGTAGATCATTTCTGATAATAACTCAGGGAAGTCTTTTGAGGCTGTCTGTATTAGGTAATAAAAAATAGGAGAAACGTTATGGAGGGGTCTGACACATTTAGGAACATCAGTTTGTGCACACAGAATAATTTGGGAGAAGATATAAGGAGATCTCAAGGACGGGCTGCTTTTCTTTCCAGGCTTCACAACTTCTAAAGCTTCTCTGCAGACCTTCACATGGCCCAGCCTCCTAACCCATCCTGGGACAGAGCCTGCATCTACTGCTCTTACAGGGACACTGAAACCAGCTGAACCCCATGCTTTACACTTTTTGCGTTTAAAGAAAGTCACAAACCCAAAACCTATTTATTTTCACCCCAGTTTGAAAATCACAGGCCTAGCTGATCCTGAAATCATAACAAAGGTGCAGCTTGTGATGTTTTCATCCCAGCAGGAGTTCACTGTGCCTGCCTGCACTCACCCCCCAGGCACTTGCTGTACATCCCAGCATCTGTGAGTCACATCAGCCCGTGCCCAGCACAGCTGGGCTGCCCTGGCTGCTCAGCTGGGCCAGCCCAGTGCCCAGCCTGCACAGGGCTCAGGGGCTGCAAACACTCATGCAGGCAGCCACAGGTACTTGGTCGACAGGGACCACACCTTGTGATGCATCAGCAGCAGAAGTGAACCTGGCCCTGGACATTTAACATTCAACAAAAAAAGAATATTTTGATTTTTTGCCATTTTCTCTATCAAGCTGTGAGTGAAATGACCATGGGGTTATAATAATTACTTGTTATGGTTGACTAGTACTGTACCTTGGCTCATTTTAGTTCTTCTTAGCCAATTTCCTGGGGTTTTTTAAGGAACATGAATTTTTAACTTTGCAGAAGGTGAAATCCATTGCATTAATGACAGACCAACTGGTGTGGCATGAAAACAGTAAATCAGAAAACAAATATATTCTTATGGAAGACAAAGATTTTGAGGCTTAATAGAAAATGCTGGGCAGCATTTTCTAGCCTTGCAAGACAAGAGTGTAGCAGACCCACAAGCTCTACAGAGCCCTCCAGATTTCCCCTCTGTGGATCTGAGGGATGTAAAACCACACACCATGTCTAAGCTGAATTCTGAGGGAGAGACAATTTTATGGCATAGCTCTAACTCATAACCTGCTAGGTTGCATCCCTTGGTAGGCACACTCTGACCAAATGGCTGAAAACCGGAAAAAAAAAAAATCAAAATCATTCCAACCTTCAGTTCAGCTCTCACCACAAACATTTTGTGTCCCCTCTAAGTAATACAGAAAGATGTCTCAGAAACACAAATATTGGTCATTTGTGGAATTGGTTTATCTGTTTATTTATCTGCACACACAGAACTTCAGCTAGGTTGCAATACCACGTCATATTGCTCAGGGGAATACTTAAATCCGCTTTAGTTGTGCTCAGCTATCATAACACAAATCACAAAATGAGACAATTATGTTTCACATTATAATCTTAATTTTCCTAGAGGTAATGACAGAAAATTATAAATTTTAATGACATTAATAATTTAAAGAACCGAAACATATTTCCAGAAAATATATCCCTGAGAAAACTGGAGGATTAAACAGAACAGCAGTGAGAAAAAGGATGCTCATGGAGACAAGCTAAAGATTTATTTGGATTTTTTCAGCTGTATCAATACTGTTTGGTGGGTTATTCTATCTCCCCTCAGTGCACTATTTACATCTATTAATGAACACTCGTTGAAAATCCAGAAAACATCATTCAGTTAGCTATTTTTCTAGAAGGTTCACCACAGCTTATCCTGTAGATAGATTTATTCAACATTTACATATTGCTGGCTTCTCTGCATCCCACATGAACAGACACACACACACATATATACATACACATACATGTAAATAAAAAGATTAATCCTTTAAAGAGAGGTCACCATCCACTTTTCTTACCACAGAAAACGTTCTAATACAAGTGTGCACATAGCTGCCCAACTCCCATCCTTACTGTCCTCCCACACACTCAGTACTACACCTCATTTCTTTTTACCCAATGCTCCTAAAAGCCTCTACAGGGATGTAGTCATAATTAGATTTAATTAGCTCTATTTCTAGATATAAGGACTCTGCACTGAGTGTCCAGATGCCTTTCTCAGATCATAGTGAGTGCCTATACAGTAAAAATACTATTCTGGGCTAAAAATTCTCTGGGGGTGGAGGGGGGAGGAAGCACACAAAATGATAGTTAGTAAGAGCTGGATGAAACAAACAAAAACCCCACCATTGATAGTACTGCAGAAATAATAAATTTGATAAAACAACACATCAAAGCTCATCTATGACCTTGCTCCTAGCTGACTGTGACTCTTTCTGTAATTCCACAGCATTAGAATCAGGCCAGTCCTAAACCCTACAAATTTACTTGGGCAGGATGCAGGTACATATCCAGTACTGTTTCAAGTCTTTGTAGAACTTTTGAGCAGTTATTGGAAAAAAAAACCCACAGATTTTTATGGGAATAAATAAATAAATATAAATGCTGCAGCATTAAAGATCGCAGCCAAAAGGAGAGAAGAGAGATTTCCTTAGGCAAGTAATAAATATAGAGTACCTGGAATACAATTAGAATAAATTGTAATTGTAAATTGCTGCACTTTGCATTGAAATATGCCATTTCTTAAATCTTATGAAATTTCCACACTGTATTCCTTATATTCCTATTCAATTTTTACCCTTTTTTACTCCGTATTTTTGTATAATTTGAGAATATCTTAGAATGCTTGCCCCACTTGCATTCATAAATGATCGTTAAAAAGTCTGAATTTTTCTAAGAAAAAGAAAGATGTAGGGAAGTGTTAAAGATTTAATAATTTCTGGTTATCAAAGTAAACACAAGTATCATTACACAGATTGGTGCTTTAAAATGAAACAAAGTAAATAATCATAGGCACTTCCATATGAAGAGAAAAAATTAGCAGAACTCTAGTCCTGGCTCTACCCAAGCAAAAATTAGTCCACAACAATTTCCATGGCGAAATATCTGTTCATCACTCAAAATGCATCTAACTTAGGTATTTCTGGAAAAATATTCTCAAAAAAAGTGAAGTTAAACCACTCATTCATAGGGGTTTCTTTCTCCCAATGTGAGTTTTCCCAATATTGCTCTACAGCCATGTTCCAAGAAAATTCTGCTAATCATTCATTATCTTACACCTTCCTACATGCTGCCTTTGGGGAAAAAAGTATCTTGCTGAGATAGACGCTATCTGATAATTACTATTCTCTTTTCTGCTCATTTTTCTCAACTTTCAAAAAATATTTTATAAAGGAAAACAATAAAGAAGTGCCCAGATGACAGCTGAGAAGCAATGTGATTCTCAAATCAAGAGGACCAATACCTACAGACATTCTGGGTACGTCTGATGTGGTGAAAGGAAAGAAAAACAAATATTGGCAGAAGCAATGGAAGGGCAGGATGGAGACGGAAAGTAAGAAATACGTCACACCAGGGGGTTGAGGAGACACTTTCTTGTCCCTCAGATAGAAAACTGCCTCCTATAGATGATGAAAGAGCAGTGAAGAGTGACCTATGAAAACAGGAGAAAAAAGAAATGAGCTTGAGTCCAGAGAAGGGTCAGCAGGAAGACGCTCTGAGTGATGTTCTGAGAGGGGAAAGGAAAAGCATCAATAGCCATTTTTCTGCACTACGCTCTGACTGATCACCTGGGCTGAGCTCGGGAAAGTTTTATCTGTCCACTGAAGATCTATAAATTAATCTGCTGGCAGCACCAGCAGCATCATTTGGAAAGCATCATCTGTCCAAAAAGGAAGAATAAGGTCAACTGCTGTCTAAAATTTTTGACTGGTATTCAAGTGATGAGGACAATGTCATCTCCACATGGCCCAGAGTTCCCCAACTCCCTTAGCACTCTAACTTCCTGTCTAAGGCTTCTCTGATGAATTGTCTACTCTTGCTATATTTCCAAATGTTTTATTACTTTTCCTGCAAAAAAAATTTCAAGAACTCTTCTTCCCACTTCACTTTTCTCTTCTCTTTCTCAGCTAAGAGGGCTTTTTGGACAATCATCATATTTGGGAAGAATTCAACCAAATACATTAGAGCTGCATTTGTTTGAGTAGTTTCTCTGTACTTACTGACTCCAATTCTTTCAAATCAGGATCTTTATTAAGGATTGAAAAGAGAAAATATTCAAGAGCAACTTTTTATGGGCATTAATCAGAGTTTAGCTTTATTTTTTAATTAAAGCTTACAAGAATTTCAGTTGGTTTTTTTTACTACTGAATACATTGCTTTCCTATGGATTTGGAATTTGTATGATACTCTATTTCTACAGCTATTTGTTTCAGACTTCTTATTGAAAACAGATTTTCACCAATAACAAACTGGTCCCTCACCTTTTTTTTTTTTTAAGCATGATTTTGCTTAGCACTGTAAAAGCTATTGATGATTTTTTAAAAGCCACAGTTATTAAGCTCATCTTAGTACATGAGGATCAACTGGTTTTCCACATTCTATCTACAAAAAAAAAAAAAAAAAAAGGCTCTTTTTGCACAGCCATTACAAATACAACTTACCTTTCTGCTATCCACCCCACAATGTTGCAGTGTAAGCTGTTTGATTTTTGTTTGTTTGCTTTTAAATGGGACAAATAACAGCACAACTTTTTTTAAGAGATAAAGAAAAGAGCCTATTTTCAGTCTTAGATTCAAGTTGCTCTGTATAGCATTAAACTGTATGCTGAAATACAGGAATACAGAAATTCATTCACCCACTGAGCAGTCCCTGTGAATACCTCCTCACTTCTTAAAGCATGGTGCCATGAGAAATACCCACAGGTGTTGGCACTTAACCTGCACAGACTTCTATACCCCACAGTGCATTCCTTTCTAGCTACCACCTGATCTTTTAGACAGTAAAAAACTAACATAATAAAATTACTAGTTCTCCCCACTATTGCTGTGGTTGCGGTTTGAGAATTTAGAAGCGAATATTGAATGTCAGCATTTGTTAGTCTATGTGGCACAGAATGTGGTGATTCTAAAACTAAAAAAGAAGTTGTGTTATGACAAATGCTCTTTTGTATCTGCTCCAATGTGGATCGATCTGAATCAATGAGAATCAATGTAATGTAAAAGCAACAAATGAAAACTGTAGTCAAGAGGGAGCTCTGATCTTTAGGTTTCAGACTTATTTTTTACACCTTACAATTAAATCTATTTTTAAAACACTAAAAGTGCAAGTAATTCATTACTAGGCATTCTTCTATCCAAATCACACACGATTACAACATAATCCTCCATTACAAATGACTGATATCAGGAAGCACAATGCTCAGTTCATCCCTGGCTAAGTCAAATCACTAGGGTGGCCCCAAGGGTGGATTTGGCTGACAGAATCTAATCAAACACAGTCATTCCAGCTTATTCACCAGACAGAGAAGGATGGAGTTCCGTGATGGCTGGAAATCAGCCATGAGTCACAGATCCCACACATCCATGTTTACCACCAGAAGTACTGAATAAATGGTTTGGTAAGAAGTATACGCAGTGATCTTTCCATAAACTGTCACTGTCATAACCATATTGAAAAAAGATATATGGACAGACCTAGAGCAGAAGGTGCAGATAAGAAAATACCCAGTGGCATTCAAAAGGGAGTTGTATTTATCTTTCTATACTGACACTGAAATTATTTAGCTGACTTATATAATGTGAGTAGGATGCTGAAAAATGCAGAACAAAAAACAAGAGCAGAACCAGGTGTGAAGAGACACATGATGGGATGGAAGAAGGTAACCAAGGAAGTTGTTCCTATACACTCTCATACATAGATCATAAACTATTTTCCTATACTAGATCTGATTTCCACTGCAGAAGACTAAATTGTATTTCCCTTATATTTCCAGACTGAAGATGTGCTCATATTCTTGCTTTATTTGTACCCAAGCTTTTCAGCCTTTACACACGGGTCGCGTTTTACCACGCTTGCATCACACTGGGTGCTTTCCTCTACATTTTCAACATTTTTCTGCATGTCTTGTTCTGTTTTAAATTGCTTTGCCCAAAATTTGCAATACTGTTCCAACAAAGCCAAGCTGATGTCAAACAGATTGAAATAATTGCCTCCCTGATCTTACAATTGATGTTTCTGGTATTGTATCTGAGGACTACATTTGCTAACTCAGCAGGACCATCACAGAACTGATTCTCATTCTGGCTTTTATCCACAAGGACTCTAAGCTGCTCCTGCAGCTCACACCTATACCTCATTTTGTAGCCTCAAACGAAAACACTTCTCTTTGTATTGAATCTGACCTGGTGGAGTGCTTCAAATGCACCTAAAACAACTGGAATTACAACAATATATTTTAAACAGTCTGGTCGTAATTAATAGTTTCTATAAATTCAGAATCAGGGAACTAAATAAATACTTTAGAATTCTTTGTTTTCTTTAGGATTCAACTCTGATTTCAAGTTCTGTGAAAATAACCCACTGACACCATAAGGATACCTTGTTATGCCTTCAGAGAATTCCACAGTCCTTTTGCCACCTTTTACTTACTGTGTTATCTTTCCAAAAACATTGCTAGTTTCCCAAAGCTGTGAAGTTGGACAATCTTTTGTTGTCTGTTATCCCCATGGTCCTTTTCCCACCTCTCCTCTTCTCCAAAATGTGCATGTTACCATTGCATGATCACTTTCATACCAACTATCTTCTGGCTTCCCTAGCCCATTCTTCTTTGGCCATAATGAAATCTGAACTGATGGCTGCCTTAACATTTTAAACATGTACAGATAATGTCAATCAAAGGAAATTTGGGAAGCTCTGCCTGTATCCCAACCCTACTTTCTCCACTGCCAGGGAAATTAAAATCTTCCTTTATTTTAATTTCTTGTCTTTGGAGCACTTCTGTCCCCAAAAAAAAAAGCACTTTCAAAAACAGTCTTCCTCAATGTCTTCTGCATATTTCCAGGCAAAAGTTTGTCCCTCACTTCTCCTCAGCTTCAGAGAGGGTACAGATGGTTTTGACATGTAGCACTACACTGCCTCTTTTTCATCCCTACCTGCCTTTCACAAAAAGTGTTCCCCTATATCAATCAATGAGTAGTCTTGTGCTGTGCCTGACCATGTCTTACAGCTTTTGATTAAATTACTGGATAAAAAAAAAAAGTTAAAAAAGACATTAAAGAAATGATGTCTTAATAGTGAAACAACTAATTTGAATTACTGCTGAATTCTGTACCATTCCACTTCCAGGAAGAGTAGTTCATTGCTTTTTGTACTGACTTACATGTAAAAATAGTGAATGTTTAGAAACATGGAATTAGATTTAAATATATTGACATGAGGGAGTAAAATAATGTGTTTAATTTGATTATATTTTTGTTCCATATTCCAGTTTTCCAGAATAATTTATCTTTTCTTTACCCTTGGAATGGAGACAATTTTAAAACCATGAAATGTTGCACAAAAAGGGAAATAAGGTTTCTAATTCTTTTTATACCCCCAGACCTACTGCTGGTGCTAATAAAGAAGCAGACACAGGCTCCTGGAGCACTGCTCCTGGTACAACCACATCCAAATTCAGTTTCAAGTATTGCTCTTGTACCGCTCCCACAGACACATGCCCTGGGCAAGGCACAGTATTTTCTCAGAAAAGGCAGAAAAAGAGAAGGGGAGAATGAAAAATGCCACGAGGAGCCAACAGAGATACTTAACTCCAGGTATGAATGAGAAAGAAAAGTAAGAGAAAAATAAAAATAATAAAGAAAACTAGGGAGAAAACCCAGGAAATAAACATCCAAAAACCAGGGGCTATCTGTAACTGTGCCAGTCTGGTCAAAAGAAGCAGCAGCACACATCTATCGAAGCTGGTGGGTCACTTCAACCAGCAAAGGTGTAAACAGCAAAGGTTCACTCAGAACACCAGATATGTTCTAACAGATCTTCCAAAACTGAAAGTCATTGAGAACTCACCACACAGTCAATGATAATAAAGTGTTTTGGACTATTCTGGAGACACAGCTAAGCCTGTAGCAGTCATTGTTTGGAAGAGTTTACTTTTACACAGATTTATAAAGGAATCACAAGTGTTCTTGCTTTTGAAAAGCTACCTGGCATGTTTAACCCAGAATTTACATAAAATCACTACCGAAATGAAAGCAAGGAATGATTTAGCATTTCTAGATGAATATAAGCAAAAAGTGCAGATGATGAAATATAAATCAAAAAGGGGGTGGGTAGTTAGAAATACTTTTCTTTTTTTTTTCCCTTCTAATCTCCACTCCTTTTGACAGCTATTGCAATATTGAAACATAACCTGTTTGAAACTAGAAGAATGGACACACAGATATATATATTTTAAGCAGTAAGTTTTTTATGACTTTGGCTACAAAGAGAACATGTGAGGGCATGATACTGCCTGCAAAGACCCATCCCTGTGTATTCTCTTACCCTAGAAAACCTGCTGGGTAATGTTTTAGCCTTCCAACCCCACACAATAAATTTAACTCCCAATTAACCACCCTTTTTCTAAAGATGACCAAGTCCTTTGTCACCAGCAATGGCATCCAAACTGAAGAGGTACTTCAGCACAGACCTGGGTTATTGAAAACTAGCAGACAGTATTTTGTCAGTACAGCTGTTTGTTCATTTGCTGTGTAATTACCAGCCATATATACTTAAAGTTATCTCATCCAAAGCTTGGTGGTGGTGGTCTTGCTTACCTAACAAAATTTAAGTGATAAAATTTGTTCTACCTCTAAAACTTAACTCCTATTCTACCTCATGGGAAGGAGCACAAGAGAAAAATAATAACCAAACACAATATTTTATTGGATTGTCAGTGCAGAAAGAGTAAAGTAGATTTGATTAAAGTAAGAAGATAATAAAATCACTTATTGAAATAATACCATGCTATATGGTCATCCTTACTACAGCAAGGTAAGTCCAAGTTTCAGAACCTCTTTGGCTCGATGAGAGCTGGGAGATGGAGCACACTGTAAGTTGCTCTGGGATCAGCAGATCTCAGTAGCCTAAGCTGTCCAAAGCCCTCCAATAGTTCCCTGAAGTGCAAAAAGGCCTGAAAAGCCTGTTTACAATCCAGTGCTCTTCATACAAGGAACCTCCAGGAAAAATAAATTGTCCCTGTGTTCTCTTCCTGCTACAACCCCTTCAGTCAGTCAGCCCTACATCTCTCTGTCTTTGCCATGGGATCATTGGGTGAACAGGGAAGGCTGGGGTCCTCAATCTGCCCAGGACAAAAAAAGGACTGGCTAAGGTTTTGGTCCATTTGCATAATGGACTTCTACTCTTGTGGAAACACATCAAAAAGATATTATTTGACTGCTGGGAATTAAAAGATAATTCCATTCCGCAAATCACAGTAAAAATCAGCATCATCTTTTCCATCAAATATTCATGCAGTTCCCACTACCACTAATTGGAAACATGTACATGGAAAGTTCAGTCAGTCTGTCCTCTTGCTAGAATGGAGGGGATGCACACTTAAACAAGAAGCAAGCCCTAAGGAACCTCCATCTTTCTATAAATGCATCCATGGAGATGCTCAATGCACCTTCTTCTCACAGTAGCTTTCAGCACAGACACAAACTCCAACACTTCTGTTAAAGGAAGGACAGCCAAGATATTTCCACCACCTTTGGCCTGCAAAGACTTCTACAAAGTTTTGTAGTCTGAAAAGCTTCTCTAATTGTCTGTATGGACTTAATTGCATTTTGAGATATTTACAAATTATGTGCGCTGATATTCTTCACTAGAAATTTATACTCTAAATTCACATACTACTCTCATAGCTTCCTTACCCAGTCTTTAGCCACAAAGGAGAAAAGAAAACAAAAGCTTTCAAAAGAGAAGCAGAACTGACACCCTGTGTGATTTGTTTATGTGTGTACGAGTGTGCACACATTAGTGCATGAGTGCTGAAGGTTTTATCATGATGTTACAGTTTCAGGCTTCATGAAGTGAATTTTAACATGTGAACAATAACAGCAGCAGTAAAAAATTCACAAACACTCCCTCTCTATAAATGTTTAGGGAAATATGTGCTGTATTTCTTTATGTGAATATAAACACTGACTCTCTGGGCATCTTGCTGATGTTTTGTAGTGGGTCATTACAGCAGCTGACAAACCAGGAGGTACTTAAATGTAACAAGGACTAGAAAGAATTTATAAAGCCTTTACAAGCAGGGTTTTCACTCGCTTTCCCTAACCCTATTTAATTACAGAGTCTGTCTAATGCCACACAATACAATTTGTTGTTACTATTAAAAGTTGCCTATCCCAAATTCTAAGCTAGGTGCAAAGAAAGGAGTGAGAAATTAATAAAGGATTTGGCTATTAAATTAGAGGTTATGAATTTACAATATAAAAATAAGACAGCAAACACTGTTCTTTTTAAATTAGATATTTTGCTATCTTTAAATAAATCATTATTAAAACAAGGAATTTATAAAATACTGCCATTTATCAGTGATTTATAAGTTACTATATATGGTACAACATTAAATCGTTTTTAAAATAAGAATCTAAACAGATTTCCATTAGGGCATCATGGCACTAAGGTAAATTAAATAAGCATTGTAGCAGGACAGGATCCCATTTGCTGCAGAGGGGAAACATTACACTTTGAATTTAAGCTGTTCTGGATCTTGGCCAATACACCAACAGTTCTGCACTAGAGAAAGCCTGTGTTTCATGTAAATCCATATTTGAATGGACCACGCTCATGAGCACTCTTTCCTCTCCTGGCATCTGTGTGCAGGCTTTCACAGAAGAGGAGGGTGAGCTTCTGCCAGAGAGATGCCTGTATTGTGATTTCTTTTGAGATATTCTCTGCTTCCTAAATAGCTAATGAAATAGTGTCAGCAGAAGGTAAAAATAAGTCTCCCAGCTGCTCTGAGGTATATTGGAAGCTTTATCTTGACCTCTGGTGTTTAATCTATGCCAATTCAACTAAGACAGAAAAGCAATGACACAACAGAGTTTGAACCTTGTGCCATTCAAAAAGCAAAAATGCTACACGTATGCTCAGTTTGGTGTGTCAAAACACATGAAACAAAAGATGATGATGAGTGAATGTAGCAAGCTGTGTTTTCTCTTTTGACTTTCTTACCTCATTTACATAGACCCAGTGACTATCCTTTGATGCAAGGTTGGTTTCCACAGCCTACAAAAATAAAAAGAAACATAATAATAAAAATAAATAAAACATGGAAAATATATTCCAGAAAGAACTTATATAAAATGTACTATAAAGCTCATTGTGATTGTTTTCATTGCTACTGACGTTGTTTCAGTATAGTTCTTTTCATCTCTTCCTCTGTTGCTTCATGGAACAGTAACTAACTGGTGGTAGCCACCTTTCTCTGACCTCAGTTCCTTAACCAAAGTACTCTAACCCTGTCCATGTACCACAAAAGCACACTGGGGCAGGGTGGTGCATCAGCATAAGGGATCCTGTGATGAATAACCGCACAGAACATGCAGTTCAGGAGATTAACTTCTCCATGATATATCTAATGCATCCTACTCAGCTGGGTTTCATTTCAATATGCCTCTCAAAATGAATTGTCTCTGGATCATTACTCCTCTGATAGTTTATCTGTTAACTAACCTAGTTAATTAAAAACATGATGGTGAGATGCTCAAGTGAAATTCACACATTTATATGAGTACATCCTCTCTTCATATTTCCATAAGGTGCAAGACAAAGTTATGATTTGCATGATCACATTTTTGTCTTCCTGGTATGAACTTGGATAATCACTACATATTATAAAGAAACATCCCATCTCAGCAGTTTGCTTATCTATCCATACATGTAAAACACACTGGGAAGCTAAAAGTGGAGAAGATTGCACTACCAATACTGAGAGAACCTCAGCTGAAGGATCTTGCAATATACATAGAAGTTCCTAAGTGTCCCCTTTGTATGACATAGATAAGCTCAATTCAAGACGCTTAATAGTCTAATAAAGTGATAGCAAGCATGGAGAGATGCACACTACACTGCCAGTGATATTGTTAATGTCCTGCTTAATACATGGTTAAACAATTACTACAGTACTATAGTGTGTTCCTCTCTCCTAATAAAACAGTGCACACATGTATTTCAGGAGGCAGTTCACTACACGGTTTTGAATGTTCCTGCCTTCAACCACTTCTTTCCTCTGTGCCAGTATGACCCCATTTATTGAACAGATATTCTTATCTCTCTGTTATAAATGGCCCTATGAATCACTGAAATGAACCCAGTTGAAAAAAAAAAAAAAAATCAACAAAAAGCCCCACAAACTGCAAACTAATACAAATGAACAAAATACTTCCAGTTACTGGATTTTAACCTGGATAATTTCCACAGTATTTCAAAAATTACTGCAGTGGTACTGAGAGGCTCTGTAGACTGTAGCACTGGGCTGAGCAGGAACATCATCAACCACCTTCCTCTTCAGAACATATTTGCATAATAAGCCTCTCAGATATTTAGTGTCAGATGGGATGAATCACCTTCTGCTATGACACTGACTACAGATGACTGGCTTAGAATAAACACCCACGACTTCTAAGGCTGCAGTGGAGTGACAAGAGATCCATCCTTAATATAGGCTAAAGGATATCTGATTCCTTTAAACATATGAAGTAAAACTTCATGAAGGATCCAACACCAGCATCTCTAACAGTAATCTTAACTTACACTGTGTCCTTAAAAAAGGTATAAATTACTTGCCTAAGTAACTGTGTTTTAGAACTTTGCTCATTTGTGTAGCCCACACAACCACAAGAGAAAACTGTGGGCAACACACATACCTCCATCTATTTCTCATGTCCACAAGCTGAAATACTCCTTTAAAGAGACAAAAATCCCAAGAGAAACTGCAAACTCATTGCAAGAGGAAAATCAACACAGACAGAACATAGTAATTCTCTTCATCATGAAGAGCATTACAGGAAAGTAAGGAAACCACCAGTCAAAGCAGATGAGAACCACTAGAAATAACACTTCTAACATCATAATCCTCTCCTAAACATACAATAAAAATTTGTTCCCTTGGCAATTGCCTCCCTTACATTTCTTTTAAGCTGGGAGGAACATTAAGCTGACCACCTGAGGAACTGGAGCACTTAGGAAAGATAGCAATGATGAACAGGAGGGCAAAAATGTGTACATTTTCTCCCTATTCACCTCCCAAATATATCCAGACAAAGCCAAATTAGCCAAGTGCTGTAACACATGAAGACCGAAGTGCTGCAAGCATTAGCAAAGCAGAATTAAATAATGCTCAGGTGCAGAGTTATTGCACTGGCTACATTTAGTGATTCATCTGCAACAGCGAGCAATTTGTATGAATAAATGCTCAGTCTGAGGAGACGCAAGAGCCAGGGAATTTGAAATGAATTATCACATCTCATTCTTCTGGGTTCACATATCTGGGCCAAAGTTTTTTAAATGAGGTGCCTAAATTTAGGCTGCTAAGAGTTTATCTTTAGTCATCAGAGTGCCAGACCATTCAGCGCTCCTCCTACAGAGCCAATGGCTCTGCATTCTAATAGCTTGAAACGTATCTAGAAACATCACTGTAGGTAGTCAAGTCTAAATGGCTCTAAATATCTTCTGTTCAGAACTGCAATACATAGCATGAACCACTACTCGAAACGAAAACATGCTGGGAGGGAGCTGAAACTTCTTGCATTTTGTGCCTCAGATTTTCTAGTGTATTTACAGACTTGCAATCCAAAACAATCTTTAAAACAACCCTATTGAAAAGCAGCTCTCAGGTTTCAACCTTCTGATATCACCAGTCTATTTCCAGAGGCTCATGAAAGGTAAGCATGAAAAGCAAGGTCCTGGAGACCTCTGGGAATTGAGAATTCTCAAAGTAAGAAAGAACGCACTGTTCATAACTTAGCGAGGTTTTTTACTTTAAAGAGGAAAAAGGTATCAGCACTTGGGAGATTATGGTCACTCATTTTTAATAATTCAAGCTGTTCAGAATCTTGCCAATTGCTTTACATTGTGTCCATCCATTCAAAAAGAAAACACATTGTCTATGAAACATCCTTGAAGGACCTATTCCATCCTATTTGATAAATGAACCCTATACAAAGAAAGTAGGCTATGAATTTGTGAGATCATTGTGCCTGAGTAAAAGCATTGCCATCTATTGGGGAAGGATTAATGGGTTAAAATAAGCTATAGTTTTGTATGGAAAAAATATTACTATAGTAAAATGTCCTAGCTCTTTTTATTCTTTCTGTATAGATGGGGTCTAAGTGACACTTGGCAGTAATGCTTCAGAATATTTCTATCAAATAGAAAATCTGTTTTTGAGATAAACAGCACACTGGAAATTAAAGAGCATCCATCTCATATTTGTTTTATCTCAGAGCAGCAAGTAAATTCTACAAATTTTGGGAAAAAAAGAGGTTTATTTGAGATTTTTCTTCCTCCCCAACTACTTTTCAAGAGCCAAATGTAAAATGCAGAACCCAAACAAGAGAACTGTAATTCACTCAGTGGACCACTACAAGAGACATGATACAATCAGAATTGGGCCAGAACTGGAAGATGGGAAGGAGAGCAGTGAATACAGGAAACTGTTTAATTTCTCAGTAGAAAACATTTGCAATAGAAATGAAAAAGGAAGAAACTGAAAATCAAAATATGAACATTAAGATTTCAGATCTCATAGCAACACTGATAAAAGGAAGAGAGTAAGAAGCTCCATGAAAAATAATCAGATAGTTTCACATATATAGTTTTGTTTACTTTTAAATGTTTAACTTAAAATAATATACTGCCAATAATCCATGACAACATTATTTTATTGGAATACAGTGGAAAACAAATATTTACACTGCCTTTATAAATAAGTAACTTGGTTCATTATTTTATCTAATGGCAGTTGCAGGATTAAAAGAAGTTAGGAAAGTAAGCAGTAAATACTGCTATGTTCAGAAATAATTCCACAGAGGGGAAAAAAAAATAGAAACAATCCTGTCTTGACCTTCTCAAAAAATTTGAAACTGAAAACCTCTCCAAGCATATAATGGGAAGGCTCTTTTCCACAATACCAGCCTGCTTTTCCAGGGTCAGCACCTTGCTGTTAACAGCAAAAAGCAGGCTGCATAAAAAGGGGTGCAGGGATGAGTGGCCAGACATGACTGGAGGTGCTGTGGGTGTTCACACAGACCTCGGCAGGCTGTGTTCCAGTGACAGCAGGATGTCCTGAAGAGTTCAGAATTACACGCAGCAGTGTTATAGTTACAAATCTATTGTCTCCTCCCTGTGCACCCAGGGGAACAGGCAGTAGGAATGTCTGAAAGCCCTGTAACCAACCCTGGGACTCTAGAAGGAAATGTCTTGAAGGTGGCAAACACAGATGTTCCTGTTGTGTCTCAACTTTTGGAAACAAATGTTGCCACCCTGAAATCTATGATATAAAAGAACCACCAGACTGTTTTGCTATGAGGGATACCAAAAGAGCAAAATTATTACTTGCACATCCTTTAACTTAGTGGTGAGGATAAAGCGCATCATAGCTTTCCACAATGAAAAAAATCAAAGCAGAGGGCAAGCTGGGGAATTCATAGAAAATAATTTGAAAAGGGCATCCTAAGGAACACTGGAAGAACTCAAAACCAAATCTCTTGCCAACTGCAATGGTTTAACCCTAGTCACAACTAAGTACCATGCAGCAACTTGCTCATCTCCCTCATAGGGAGTAGAATCAGGAAAAAAAAAAAGGTAAAACTTGTGGGTTGAGATAAGAATAGCTCAATAACAACAACAACAACAAAAAATCTTTGAAAAATAACTGTAACGGAAAAGGACAGAACCAAAAGACACAGGAAAATAAAGCCCAGAACAACAATGATGCCCAATACAGCTGCTCCCCACCTGCTGACCAATGCCCAGCCCTTTCCCAAGCAGCCACCAGTGCTACCAGCCAGCTCTCCACAGTTTATACACTGGGCAGGAGTCTCTGTGCTGTGGAATGTGCCTTTGGCTACTTTGGGTCTGTGTCCTGGCCATGCTCCCTGCAGCTCCTTGTGCACCTCCTCACGGGCACGTGAAACTGAAAAGTCCTTGCTTTGGAGTGAGCACCCCTTAACAACTACATCACCAGGGTGTAACCAGTGTGTAACCAGCCCTGAGCAGGTACTAGGAGGAAAAGCTAACTGTATCCCAGCTGAGAGCAGGGCCTGGAGGGTGAGTGATTACAGCTGCCATCAGGGAGCAGAGGCACCTGCCCTGCAGCGAGTGCTCCGCAGCACCCGTGGTCCCCAGACCACAGCTCGGGACTCAGTCTCTGTTACAAAGCTGCTCCTCCACAGCTGCGTTCCCCTTGCGAGACACCCTGCATGCAGCCAGAGGGATCGTGGCCAGCCCAGGGTGCCTGTGTTCAGGACCCTTCCCCATCCCAGGACACGGCGCTGTCACACTGGCAGCTCCTGAGTGACCGGCTGAGGGACAGAGCCCTGCACACCTGCACCCCCGGGCTCACACAGACCAGCTTTCCCTACTGCCTCAATCCCAGGCTTCCCGTGGCACTGTCTCCAACATCCCAAACCTTAAAATAATTTAATCTTGATACAATAACAACATACCAAGCTTGCGCTTGTGCATTTGAGGAAAGACCACAAACGAAGGAACCCCGGAGTTCCATCCCCTCACAGCGTAAAGAAGGGGAAGGCTGGGGCTCATTAGCCTCTGCCACGTACCCTGAGCATCCCTCAGCTGGCCAGGACCCAAGTTCCGGGGCCCTTGTCACACCAAGGGTTGTCAGTGCAGGGCCTCTGGCCTCAGGCTCCCACACCCAGTGTCCCTCTCAGCACTGAGAGCAAACGCAGGCACTGAACTGCTGGCCATGGAGCACCCGAGGAAAGAGCCTGCAGAACAGCTGAATTCAGCCTAGAGAACAGCATGACAATGATGGATAAACCCATTCTTGGTGTTTTTTAACTTATTTTTAATTATTATTCATAAAGAAGGTGTGAGCAAGGCTTTGAGAAGTAGTCATGTCTAAATCTCAGCTCTCTACAAATCTTTCATAAGGGATCAGTCTCATTAATTCGTTACCTGCTCAATTTACATTTGCCCTCAAATAGGTTTCAAAAGAAAATTGTTTCCAGCTCTTGTCCTAAGTAAGTTTGCTTCAAAAGGAGCTGTTTTTTTTTTTTTTTTTCTTTCCCTTTTCCCTTCACATCTTTGAAGAAATTATTTGCTTACTGTGTTTTCTTTCCCCCCTCAACCAAGAATAAGAAAAATTTTTTAGAACCATTTGGAAATCTTCCTTAGTAGAACTGAAGTAGGGGAGGAAGAAAAGTCACTATCTTCTGTATATAATTTTGTAACCTGAGTGAAACTTAGGTCCAGCTGCCAGGTTTTATTGCAGGAGAGAGATTTGGATTTTTAAAAATAACTTTGTTCTTGATTTAAATGTCCAGGAAAACATCCTAAGAATCAGGAAAACAGCTTTTGATCCTAAAGAAGAGCTACAGACTAAGTTTCCACTGCAGTACAACTGACAGTAATTAATTGGATAATAACAAAGTGCACCTGTTTATCTGAGAAGCTTTGTGTATGTCTTGGATACAAATAAGTTAAGAGAGCAGATATGAAAAAGTCAATTTTGGTAGAAGAGATGGGTTCATTCTTTATCCCCTAGATACCCAACTTATATTTAGAGATCTCTTCAATTTAAATAGTGCAGTTCTTGTCCAGGTGTGATCTGTGTAGATAATAGCAGTTCACAGAAAAAGTTTCTCTGTACCAGTAACTGATATTTTTGTACTTCCCTAGAACCTTCTTTCCTTTGTATTTTAAATAAATACCTCTTGGCTTAGTATCTCCAGAGGAGGATTATAAGATTAAAAAATAAATTAAGCATTACTAACCACAATAAATAAATTATTTATATAAATATTATAATACAGCATACTAACGACCACTCCAAACTGATACTATTTCTGAAGTTTAATTGTTAATGCTACCATTAGAACAGAAGTTAAAACAAAAATTTCCAGCACAACTTCCCAACTCAAGGAAAAACTTCATAAAACTACAATAATTCAGACTAAATCTCAAAGACAAAAAACCCATTGCAGTAAACTGGATTAAACCCGTAGATTTCTTTTCATTATTTAATATAGGCTAACTTAAATTTCTAAATATAATTTCAAAGTGAAATATGAAAATGTTTCTTCATTAAATGGTAAAATGGGGATTTTTTGACATATTTTTGCAGATAGAAAAATCATGGAAACTGTCCCTTTCTAACTGAACCTCATTTTCCAACAATTTGAACGTTTACTAAAGAAGTGTTGCCAGAAATTTCGTATTCTCCCTTCTTTCTGAACTTAATCCCAGAACTGTGTATGTACAATGTTTTTCCCAAAGCACCTGGCAGGCTCACCTGTGTTTTGCTGATCACCACACCTCATGTCAATGATGACATTAATGATTTTACTACACTTACACCAGAAGCTGTCAGTTCTGAATCCTGCTACATAGGACCTTCCTACAAGCCATTTATGAACCACAAGCGTGGCTTGCCTGTAGCATCCACATTTTTTGATATTTCTCTATTCGTATGACTTCATTATTGGTCTACATTCTGTGAACACATTACTGATGGCCCTCTCTCAGCAGGGACCTTTTTTCAAATTATGCACTGTTACATTAAAACATAAAGCCTGATACTCTCTGCAGAACTGCACTGCTGAGAAAAGCTGTTCTTCCCTCCGTGGTCCTGATGAAGCACAAGTAATAACTGAAAGGCTATCACAAGATCTGATGGCATTTTAACCATTCCAGGCTCCTCCATTAATACAAGCCTATAAACCTGGCATGTTCAGCCTGAACCTCCCACAAAAGAGAGGCCAAATCAGTCATGGAGATTTCTATACTCTCATTAGTCTGAGTCAGCTCTCCAGGATTCTTGCTCCCCATAAACTCTGTAATATTTCATTTATGTTCTGTCCAAACAATATGCGATAGTCCTGTCCTGACCTCTGTCTCAGCTCCTTCACAAGATAAACAACTCAGCCTAATGGGATGGGGAAGAAAAATAAAAAAGAAGAGTGGGAAGAAGAAAAAAAAGGAAAAAAAAAAAAAAAAAAAAAAAAAAAAGGAAAAAAATAAAATACATCCCTGAGCAAATTCCCAAATACCATCCACAACTGAATCCCATTTTAGGGTGCTAACAAGGGACTTCACACAAAGAGGAACAAATATGACCCGAACCTTCACCCACTTTTAGCACAGACCGCTGGAGTTGATGAATTCTAATCAAAAGAAATACCTGACACTCTGCATTTATCAATATAATTTGCTAACAATTCAAACCACAATATACAATTTGAAGTTTGCATTGCACTAGTTGCCTGTTACTTAGGTCATAGTTGATCAGGAAAAAAAAATACACTGAAGGAAACCGACATAAAAGGTAAATGTTAATCATGAGAAATATTGAAGATGAAGAAAACTATAGGAAGATTGTGAGAAGATGGCTGAAACTTTCTCTAGCTGCACAGCTGTATTGTTCTTGAGTAACTACTGTAATATATATGGCACTGCCAATCGTTTTAGCCTTAATCATTTTGATGTAATGCACTGGGATTTCTGTTTAATCTGATTCCCATTTCATACGTAATGCTTATTACAGTCAATCCGCTGCCATTCCATTTAGTGCACATTCCTCTGAACGATGCACGAAAATGCCGTATATGGAACTCTTCCAAAACATTCAGTAAGAATGTACCCTTCAAAGCTCAAATGTCACACAGTGTTTATAAACATGGTAACTGCTGACCATTTAACTGCATGGCACAGTAGTGACACCAGATAATTGCACAGCTGTCAGAAAGCAACACTGCCGTAAAGACATGAATCTAATATTAACTAAAGAACAAAACCTCCCAGAAATATGGGACTTAAAATTTTACCACAGCCACATGCCAAGTTGAACTTGAAGACCCAGATGAATCCTTTTAAAAGAATAACTAAATTTGCTCGCTTTGACACCACTTTTTTTTTCTAAATAACAGGTTTGTACATCTATGTTTGATTAAAAAGCTTCTGCTTTTTAGATACATTGACAAAGAATTTTGTAATGTTTTGCTAAGAACTTTACACCTGAGTCACACTTCAAAGAAGAAACCAAAATTCACCAGAACAGCCCAGCACACGGAGGATGGCTTTTTTTTTTGTTTTGTTTTGTTCTGTTTTGTTTGATTCTCCACCTATCTACCAGTAAGAGAAGAAATTTCCATTGAAGTAATATAGCAGTTTAAGTCTTCTGTTTGGAATGCCTACAGGGGATTGACTGGACATTGGTCTCAAGGTTGAAAATGCTTTTTCAGGCACAGACCCTCAGGCAAAGAAACCTATTTTCAGCATGGAGGATTTTTCTCTGTCCTTGTAATGAGTGCCATCCCACAGTCAGTGTTCAGCACTTTCAGTGCATACCACCAGTCCCATTCAGTGTGCTTTCTCAGCTCTGCTCAGAACAGCAGCTTAAACTCCATCTGCAGCTTGCACTGCAAACTCAACTATGCAGAGTTCACACAGAGGTTTCCAGAATTAAATCTTTTTGCAGGTATAAACAGCAGATAGTAGCTCTTCTATTAAAGATTCACACTTCTTACCTCTCTGACATGCACCCAAACAGTGAAAACACAACTCACATTCCTAATTCCCCCCTTCAAAAGGCTCATACTTTGTCCTGATAACATGATAGCTGAAGCTCTGAGAGTCATGTACCACAAACTTTGAAATGAAAGAACCAGCTACAGCGTGCAGAGACCACATTGATTTTCTGGAACTTAGAGTTTAATACTGATTTACTGCCTCTAGCACAAAGTTGCCAATCACACTGCAAAGCTGTTATTTAACGTAGGTTATGGGGTTTTAAACTCTATGAACTTGGAAAGGCATATCAATATCAAAGGTTACCCTGTCCAATATCCGTATTTTCAGCTGTTCACATACGTTCTACCTCTTAAATTTTTTAAAAAATCATGTCTGGTTTTAAAGGAAAGATGGCAATAGTCAGCCTGAAACATAATCCCTTCCAAAACAGTCCTTTTCTGCCTACAGCACTCTTGTGCTTTAAATTGCAAAGTAAATACATAAATAAAGCAAAGTCCTTACAGGTCTGAGGACCATCTTGTCAGTCACAGGGTACTTTACATGCACAAACAGTGCCACAGGCTGTGTGAGCACTAAAGAACACCTTAAAGATCATCTTAACCACATCTAACCACAAGGCTTTTGCTGACCAGCCCTGCCAAGAGGAATGAATATTTGCTGTTGTTTACACGGAGGATAAGGCTTGCTGTGCACTTACAGAGTGAGAACTCTCAGGATGCTGGAGGAGGAGGGAAACCCTTGGGGAGCAGCAATGGTGGTGTGCAAGGGCTCCCTTTCCCCCAGTATGTCCACAGCCTTAAAGACTTGATGCAAATCCTTATGAGCTTATGAAGGGCACACAAAGGCAGCAGTCATCCAGCATGATGTGCATGTACAGCTCATGCCAACAGAAGCAGACACAAATAAATTCATTTTTTGTTAGCAGATTTTTCTTTCAAGCCAATGTTCAAATATTCACCACTTGGGTCCAACCCCCTTTATTTTTGCACCTATACTTCCTCAAAGCTTGCAGAGACACACTGGAAGCCCCACAGTGATCTCATTACTGCCAGTCTGCATCTGCTTTATCTTTGGCAGCAAAATTGGTATTAAAAATATACATTACAGTAATGGGGCATGAGCAGATTTGACTGGAAAACATAATTACTTTTCCTAAAGGCTTGCACATAGTTATTTAGAAGCGCATGGCAAAGTTACTAATTTAAAAAAAAAAACCAACCATATTTCATCCTTGGAAAAAAATTCTGCTTCATCTCACTGACACAAGCTCACAGTGTTTGCAAAGTTATAGACAAATGGAGTTTTGAGATGGAACCTTCCACACTGTCTGGAGCAACAGCTTATCTTCTGACTCAAGGGACACCCGCATACATTACACACTATGCCTTGATTCTGCTCTTAAAATACTTAGCATTTTAAGCAGTGCAATGTTCCCCCCATTGTTTCTGAGGCAGAATTTAGACAAAACATAGATTTTTGTTATAATTTTCATGCACCTGATTTTCCCTACAAATCCTGAGGTGGAAAAAAGGGAAAATATTAAGTTTCCAATTTTAAAATATGAGCTTGTTTGACTTGTGATATACTACCCTTAGCACTGATTTCTATAATTCCATCCATGCAGGTATGAAAGGATGCCCAAGGGAAATTTTTATTATGTTTAATTAAAGTAGCAGACACCTCACTGTAGGTGTATGTTATAAACGTAATATAATAAATAAAGCCCACTGTATGTGACATCATTTATGCAGGATAATTTATGTACAGGACTATCAGTCTGTTTTAAACCTTTAATCATCTCCTTAGAGAGAAGAAAACCAGTCTCCAAATATTATGGAGTGTACAGAGTTTTAATTTAACAATTATGTTTGTGACAAGTTATGACTAGAAAATACAAAATCGTTTCAGTTTATATCCCATTAAAATGGATTCAAATTTCAGGCTAATGTATGGAAGCTTCCATCAAGTGTTAATTTCTTTTTCTGAAGATGAAGTGACAGCAACCTGTTGTGTAACAATACAACAAACAGTGCTGAACAAGGAATTCGGCATGAAATCTATCCTCCTTGAGGGAAAATCTGTGGGAGGTGGAAAGAACCAAGGCTGTTAGTTGATGATAGCTCTATTCATAAACTTTGTGCTGTGGTCCATTTTCTCTGTTTGCAAAATCTACTTAGGCATATCAAACTTTAGAGCAAGGCCATGCATTTGACCACGTATTAGAGGTACCTTTGGCTGTGACTGATGTTATTCTCTGCAAACAGAAACAGAGATGCTGCTTGGAGCAGTCAAGCAAATAAAGAAACCAGAAGAACTCAGCAAACACAGGATGATAAAATCCATAGGCTGAGACCTATGGGTGGTGAGGACAACACACAGAAGATCAAAAAAACATAAATGAAGATGAAGGAAAAGAGGACAGGGGAGGTAGGGAGTAATCACAAACCACATGAAGGAAAAAGAAAGTTGAGAAGATTGGAGATTCACACAATCCCAGGAACTGCTGAATTACATGAGGGACAAATTGACTGGCCTGCCATCAGAGAGCATAGAGGGAAAGGTCAGCTAGCTAGGACAAGAAATATGGCCTTGAGACAGAAAAGAAATAATAAAGAAAGAGAAAAAAAAAGCCTTTCTTCACTAAGGTCAGGTGTCATTGTAAAGCTACTTCTGGATAAAGTAAGAGTGATACATAGGTGAGACAGACGTACAGTGCAAATTGAAGCAGGATGCAGCAGCTAATAAAGACGAACAGATGGATAAGACTTGTGATCAAAAGAAATGGTCAGCAAATGCAACTACTGAAAAGTATTTTCATTAAGAGAACATTTCTTAGCTGATTCTTTTAGATAACACTTCAGTGTTGGGCTTGAGGGACCAGGTCTGAAACTAATAGAAGAAAATTAAATATTAAAAAGCATACAGAGCTTGTAGTCTCTAAAACTATTTTTAATTTGTAACACTATAAATATTTTTAATGAGAATATACTAAGAGCCATTTCCAAAGAGGGCAGTGCAAGACGTAAAAACAGCAACAAGAAGAATATGAGTGTGGTGACATTTTACTCAGAAAGGGAATGATACTTACATAGTACAATAACAGACAACAAAATATAAACAGGGATATCATGAAATCTATGTGAGGGAAGTAAAGAAAGATGTCTTGGGATAGCAGCCCTACAGTCAAAGCTGAACATAGAAGAATAATCCTTGCCTATTAAAATGTTCTTCAGGGGAGTTGTGCATTTAATAAAACAAATTCTTGAAGTCAGAGCAAAATAATAATAATAATAGTAGTAATAACGCTTATAAGAAAATGCAATCATTAGTTAAATTAAGCTAAGTACAGTCAAGGTTGCTAGATTCACAACAGAGACCTTAAGGAATTCCAAATTTCTTCTGCCATTCTTAGTTTTTGAAGTTTTCACCTATCCAATTTGCTCAGCGGGTAGCCCTTTGGAACCTGAGAGCTTTAGTTACTTATTTAATATTATCAGCAATGAATCTGGCAAACACTGTCAAAGGAATTAATTACAACAGGAAACTAGGAAGTATGACAAATACACAGATATTTAGAGAGCATTTAAAACACAATGATTTCTGAAGCCAGATAATATAATTACACTGAAAATCACTACTACAAAAAAGGTCATGCACTCAGATAACAAAGAAAGGTCTATTACTTGAAACTTCATCAGTTTGGAAAACAACAGGGGTGCTACTACAGGTTCATTGCCTGTGCTCTAGCAATCTGTACACCCATGAACAAGTAGACCTTAATATATATATAGATAGATATAGCTGGATAGATAGGTATAGACAGATACATACGTATAACAGTATAATAGAGTAAGAAAGTATGAATACCAACACAGAGAGACTCCTGAAGTCACTGGCAGGTTGAGAGTAGAGTTTAAGTTTGGACAGTCAAGTAGCAGAATCATAACACGATATGTCTCTTGTATTTCAACATTAAGGACCCGAAGAGGATAAAAAGAAAGCATCCCACCTGCTGTACTCACATGGCAGTGCTAGCAGAAAGATAAATTGATGCACGTATTATCATAGATACAGCCTGGTCAAGAATATAAAGGTTTCTTCTAAGTCTTATGTGGAGATTCTACATTCACCTCACAACAGCAGTGGCAGACCAAAACACAGAGTTTCATTTCAGGAGCATGATCAGTTTATGAAAGTGATTATGGAATACATATTTATATATTTATGGCCTGTCTTCTCATGAGATAGACACATGCAAGCCAGGGGTTTACTTCTTATCTTGTAACACTGAGACAAGTGCTGGAAAACCAGTAGCAGCCTCCTGGGTTTTATGAGAAATACACAAAAATCTGCACTTTTATGTTATAGGCTGCAGCAGAGCTGAGAGAGTTAATACTGAGGCCCTGTTTCTATTCGGAACTCAGGCATTCAAGGTTTAATATCTCAGATGTTGTAAATTGCATCTCCTGGAACTTGGCAAGCATCTTGTCAGCTTCAATATAATTTGTTTTTCCAAACCCAAATTGTTTTTAAAAGATTAAGGTGTTCTAATTTTTTAAAGCATTAAGCACAAAACAGTAATCCTTTACCATTGTGATAAGGATTGTCTACCATAATGTTTATTATTTACTAAAGCTTGACTGCCAAAGAAAAGGAACTCATTTTTCAAAGTCATTTTTTTTTAATGTAGCAGAATTGCTATATTCTGAATTTGCAGCTGAGAAAAGATGACTGATTATTTCAGCTCTGAAGAACTTGCACAAAAATAAATATGATTCAAGAATTAATTAAATAATATGGGATGAATATTAGCTGCATTTGAGTCAAAGGGGACAAGATTTCATCCTCAGGCATCTTTTGTCCTTCAAATATTGCTTCCAATCCTAGAGAACTGATGGATTTAGAAGATTATTAAGACCCAGTTTGCCCAGATGGGTTAGTAAAGTAAATCAGTTAATATGTCCTTATAAAAGACTATCTATTACAAAAACCAACCCAACAAAAAAAAAAAAAAAAAAAAAAAAACAACAACAAAAAAAAAAAAAACCAAACCAAAACCAAACAAAAAAAAATCAACCCTACAAAACCCCACCAAAGCCCAGTAAAGAAATCTGGGACTCTGCTTTCTTGATGAAAGTAGGTATGGCAGAGTTCTGGGGAGGGGGAAAACCCATCCACCATAATGCTCAAATCAGGCTGATACCACTCCCACCAGAGAAAACCAAGATGATACAGAAAGAGTTTTCAATAGAAAAGAGTAAGAAAAAAAACATAAGTACAGTCTGATGAGACCTTTTCTTGCAGCTGGAAATCAGGGCAGAGAGATAAAAATGCATGATAAACATCCTCGATATGTGACAGAACAAGGAGCTCAAGCCACTCATCCTTGTTCAAGACCTTCAACTGTATCCTTTCTTTAAAAATCTGGAATCTTTCTCGCCTTCATAGAAGGGTTTGTCACAGCAGAGGATGTGCTGAACCTGCTGCTTTCTGCCCCAGAAGAAGCAAAAGAGAACACACTCAGGTGTGTCCCAGAGGCCCTGACCAGAAACACATCCTTTACTGTTGGCTCCTTTGGTATCTCTGCTCAAAAAGTGTTTTAGAGATGTGTTCTCCTGGCTATGCACATTTATCTGTGCCTTTTACCACTATCTCCACTACATCATTCAAACTTAAAACTAAAGCTTAGCTTATAAGAGTATCACTGCAAGTTTGTACTTGCAAATTCTGCCCTTCTGCTTCACTCCTGCAGCTTCTCCTGAGTCTGGGGCTTGGTTGTTAACTGAACACTGGAAGGTAGCAGAAGGATTGTTCCTTCATGAATCTGAATCTCATAGCCAGAACTGTCAATCCATAATCCATATCTGCCCCTTCCCTGAGTAAATATACACATTTGTATATACACTTTCTGGGGACAGGCACATAAAACAAAGAAAATCAAAGGAAGAAATTTGGGTCAGCAGTGACATCCAAAGCATAAAGGGTATTTTAAACAAAGTTGTGTTCTCACCACACTGAATGGAAACTCAAAGATTTACTGCTGGATTTATCATACAATTCCTGGGAAAGGATGAGAAAATTTTCTCAAGTTTGATGTAACTAGATAGTATACATGTGCATTTTGATAGATACATACACACATACTCATGTATAAAATGTTGCAAATCTAGGACTGACAGGAATAGGAAAACCACTGTTGCAACTTTTCAGGGATCATACAGAAGAGCATGATTGTATTAAATAGGTATGCTAACAAATAAAAAGTCTTTGCACATGTCTTGGCCACTGAATTTAAGTTTGGCTATATCTAAATAGGATTTATTTGCACTTACCTGGAAATCCAACGTAATTAGGGCACAGAGTTTGTTTCTGTTCTCCTTATGTGTCATGGATTCAGTCCCTTGTGTGGCTTTAGGAAAACAGAGGAGGGCAGTTCTTTTGAAATGGTATGAATAAGTACATTTCTGTGTCACCATTTGTTGGCTTCTGGGAGAGAGGAGCCTCTCCCATCCAGGGCGACACTTCTGGGACAAGTGGCAAGGAGCCACTTCCCTGCTGGAGCCCCTCGTGCCTTGCCTTTGAGAGCACATGTCAGCACTTCAGTTGGCTGTGTCAGATGAGATAGCACATGCCCGAGCTCTGTGCAAATTGCCTCTCACAGCAGCTTCGTTCCATGCTCAAACATCACCCTCCCTCACCTCCCATTGTTCCCTGTTTCTTTTCATTAAGTCTATTCAGTAATGCTCTCTAAAACCTGTGTCTTGGCTGTCTCTCTGTCAGCTGATTCCTTCCTGTCCCTCTCAACTAGCACAAGACATTACTCACCTGTCTGTGCTACGCAGCTGAAACAGAAAAACTATCAGTCAAGTGAGAAGACTGCCTCACACTCCTACACCATTATTTTGCTTTCCCTTAGCTACTCTGTACTCCTATTCCACAGGAAGATTTATTTCCCATATTAATTAAAAGTATACAGCCTGTCTTCATTGTGAAAGTCTCACCAACTATTTACTCTGTTCCAAACCCAGAGACAGATGGAGCTGTTTGCCCCCAGCTGTAGATAAACCTCTGCAAACATAAAACTCTTCCTCCCCCTCTGGCCCCATGTGTCCCCAGACAGATTGAAGAGTCTACTGCAGCTGTGTGAAAACTCCAGACCATTGGCTCTCCTGCTCTTTTTAAAATGATAGGCCACCTGGAATTTTGAGCCACGTGTCTCTTGTTTTCTGGGTCTCATCTAAATAAGGTATACTAGGCTCAGTAAGGTGTACCCAAAGAGATGGATTTGTAACAAACTTTCATTTACTCAGTTTTGGTTACTCCAACACCTGTTCTCCTTGTACTCCAGCCTTCTTGCCTAAGACTTCTGTCTCTGTTCTTGGGACGGAATCAATGACAGGATTCACCAGTTCTCACACTCTTTTTTTCAGAGATGTCACCTTACACCACCTAAAACTGCACTGTGAGAAATGAACAAGCAGAACAAATCTTCACCAGCTTCCAAAAACCAAACAAAATTATTTTCCACTCCACCTACCTACTTAGTTAAAAATGGGGAGGACGTTTCTTTCCTTGGGCTCTGCAGCTACTGCAGTTTGCAATTCTCATTTAGCATAACTACAGAGACTTAGATTTAGCTGAGGAAAAGGTATGCCAATATGGGTACATACTCTGCCAATTACCATCTACAACAGGGTCCACCTTTCAGCCATGCCAAGAGCCAGAAATCTGCCAGAAAAACACTACTTGTTCAAAAAACCCCGAAACAGTAACAACAACCAAAACTACTCCATGGCACTGTTACACAAAACTAATTTGAAATTCCACTGCTAGAACCTGTGGTAGACTAAGAGCAACCAAAAAACATAATCTCAGGATAGATTTTTAACTGTTTTATTCCTCTAATTTATAAACAACTAGGATATCACACAGCTTTCACAACCTTCACGTGGGCCTGAATCCTTCTCTCTGATTACTGAGCATTATTAACAAAACTTGGACTTTCACTTAGTAACTGATTATGAATTGCTCAATATACTGATGCTTCTCAAGTTCTGCTTTTGAACTCCATGCCTGTGCAGCTTAGGAAACCACTACATGAAATCTGGAGCTTTCCTATTCCATCCTATTTGCCAAGGAAGGCTCAAAACCTGTCTCAGATGAATAATTGTAATAATAACTGAAATAAACTGAAATGTCTTGTTTTTATCACTGCTTCAATTACTATCACAGAAAATGAGGAGCCTTGGGAAAAAAAAATATGTTAGAAGCATCTGTCTGATGCAAAAATCAAAGTTCCTTCGACGTTTTAAGTAAAGAGACAGCAACTCAAAAATGGCTATAAATTTTCAGTACCATACTTTTAAAATCAATAGGATTTAAAATGCATGACTAATTGGGCTGATACAAATTCCCCTTTTGAATTTACATATGTAAATGTTTGCAGAATTACCCAAGTAATTATGCCACCCTTAGCTACGTGATATACATCATATACGGTCTGGATAAGATAGAAACATTGATAAATTAGTGATCAATCTTTACAACGAGCTTTTCTTCTCAAGTAATCCTACGACAAGCATGGGGACAAGGAGAGAATCAGAACAAAGCACCACCACTCCTTCCATCTGAGTGTTGCAAAGGCACAGAGTGAATAAATACCATGTAGTATTTTCAGAGCAAGGCAAGACCTGTCAGCTTTTCCTCAACCTCCGCCCTCTGACAGAGCTGACAATGTGTTGCCACCACCAAAGTGCTTTCAGAAGACCCATCATCTTCCCTCTCTCTCCCAGACAGGACTGCAACAGTGAAAGCCTTTGTGCCACACACAACTCCAGGCTGAGGAGACAGACTCGATATCAGGAGCTGTATTTGATGCAGAAAGAGCAATAATTGAAATTTTCACCCTTGTTTAAACAGAGAGCAGTGGGGATGGCTGAGAAGAGAGCAGCAGGAATTTCCTTCCAGGCCCTATGTAAGGTTTCAGAGGAAATGCTGCAGGAATATCCACTATAATTCCAACAGCTCTGGGGGCCTGCTAACTTATTTGCACCTCCCTGCAGCTGCTGTACCCTAAATTCAGCCTCTCTGACCACATAGTTTCCAGGTTGCTCCTCAAGGGGCAATTTCACAGCCCTTTCTGAAACACCTGCACTGAGGATGCTTTTCAATGCATCCTTGTTCCTGCTATTCAGTATAAGGGGAGTTAGATACTGGAAAAATTACTCCACTCAGCTTTCTTCAGATATCAGTGTTTTCATCAGAAATCTACTGAAATTAGTGGGTCTCTCTCTTCAGTTGTTTTCAACAAACATGGGGGCAGACTTGGAAAAAACAATATGCAAAGAAAAAAAGAGTTTGTTTTTTTGTTTTTTTTTTATTAGACCCTATCAAAATCATTTTGGCAGAAGAAATAATCCTTTACATGAGAGGACAAATTAATACCTAAATAATAAACTCTCCATGATCTGGAGTCATCTCTTCACAACTGAGCCCTCTATGCATAATGTAAGATTGCTGAGTCGATGACTTTGAATAATCACAAGTGACCTGAAATAACAAAGTAACACAGAGAGCTGAATCTTTACCATCATCTCCCACAGGGACTAGAATCCATTGTTCCACACTGTAAAATGCTGTTTGTGTAGGTAATAATTTTATCTTGTCTAACTTTAAAGTTCACATTCATAGGCTTTTTTGATTAATCAAATGGCTCTGACAGCCAGAAGCTTCTTTCCAATATTAGAGAGAAAGTGGTGGGTGCCAATTTATGATTGTTCAAACCAGTAATCTCCTTTGTCTCTGGCTGTTATTATTCCCTTGCCTGTGACCCAGCCACTTAATGAAGTGAAATTAATTTACAGTAATAGGAAATTCTCAGAACTACATGAAAGCACAAGCTTTAATATGAGAAGAACAAATGGCTATTTCATGCAAGGCTGACCACAAGCATTGTAAAGAAATTTGAAAGGACTTTATACCTTTTTAAATAGGTATGGTATTAGCTGGAACAATATACTGCAGTAAATATGATAAATCAAATGCCTCTTCAAATCAGAAAGCACCAACACAAATTTCTCCTTTTGTCACACAGCAGAATTTTCTCATTTGCATATAAATGTATGCTACACATATATTTTATTAAGGTAAAAGCAAGATCTTATGATCCTTCAAATTCCTTTTAACTCTTCTATCATAATACCAATGACAAACTCCCAACAGCAAAGAAGTAACAGGAAGGTTAACATTTCTTTTTCTTACTCGTCCTTTACAAATGCATGTATCGATGTGCATTAGCACTGAAATAAATATGGGTTTATCTTAAATGGCAAAACAAAGCTCCCATTTTTGTCCAAAGATATTTTTTATCTATAAAATTCTCCAAAAGTGTGAAACTATAACTCAAATCCCTCACATTCTTTTATTTCATGTTGAAAAGTATCACTTTTCTAAATTTTGCTTAAGCATTCTTTCCCCACCTCTGCCCTGAAAAAACAAGAGGGTGTGGAAGCAGAGAAGAGCTGTGCAAGAGCCACAGCAGCTGGCACTGTGTTATTCTCCTCAAAATAAATTTCCTTATTTGAGGCATTAAACATTTCGGATCATTTGCTTACTAGCGCTAATATTTGTTTTGTTCTCCCTCATATACTCTGTATTCTTACACTAATTTGTCAAGCCTTCTTAGGTCCCCTGGGGGACAGAACGGTTTTCAATGCAGCAGTTAACACAATGATCCTGCAGTGTGGCTGGGGCTGTGGGACAAAAGCCACCACTCGAGTGTTCATGTATTCACATGCTCTGGTTGCACACATGTGGTGGGGATGCTCAAGCAACACTTGAGAACATCCGTTGTCATTTCTCATCACCCTCTTCCCCAGACCCTCTGATTTCTGGTGTGCTGTCATAAGGTGCAGCTTCTCCCCTTTCTGTTTTGCTTTTCCCTCTTCCCAGAGCATGGAGAACAAGATAAATCTTTTCCCTTCAAAAAACCTAAAGTGACAACAAGATGCTGTTGTGACACTTCTGCTTCAAGTGGCGGCCCTTCTATTTCGCCTGAGTTTCAGATTAACTCCAGCTGAAATCAACTTATCACTGCACAAGCCTTGGCTTTACAGTTACCAAGGTTGGAAAACAAGCTGTTTTCCACTGTTAGCAAAAATCTGTGCCAATTTCTAACCCTGGACCGGCCTCTTTTTTCCCCAAGAGACTGTCAGTTTATAGAAATATCTCATGGAAACCAAACTTACTTCCTACCAGACCTGGAGGTCTTTATGTAAGGTGTGGGCTGCTACCCAAGGTGTTATCAGCAGATGTAACAGGTCCAAGCTACCTTGCTGCATTTTGGCCACAACAACCCCTGCAGTGCTACAGGCTGGGGGTGCTGTGGCTGGACAGTGCCCAGGGGAGAGGGCCCTGGGGGTGCTGGTGCACAGCCAGCTGAACAGGAGCCAGCAGTGTGTCCTGGGGCCAGGAAGGCCAATGGCCCCTGGCCTGGACCAGGAATGGAGTGGCCAGCAGGAGCAGGGAGGGCATTCTGCCCCTGCTGAGGCCACACTCTGAGTGCTGTGTCCAGGGCTGGGCCCTCAGTTTGGGAAGGACCTGGAGATGCTGGAGCACGTCCAGAGGAGGCACCGAGACTGGAGAGGGGCTGGGAACACAAACCCTGTGAGGAATGGCTGAGGGAGCTGGGATTGAGCAGCCTGGAGAAAAGGAGACTCAGGGGTGACCTTAGCACTGCCTACAGCTCCTGAAAGGGGCTGTAGCCAGGTGGGGCTTGGTCTCTTTCACCAGGCAGCAGCTGATGGAATGAGAGGACACAGTCTCAAGCTGTACCAAGGGAAAATTAGGTTGGATATTAGGAAGAACTTTTTTACTGAAAGAGTGATAAATTACTGGAATGCTTTGCTTGGGGAGGTTGTGGAGTCACCATCCCTGGATGTGGCATTGGACGCCATGGTCTGTTTGAGGTGTTAGGGCTAGGTTGGACTTGACAATCCTGGAGGTCTCTTCCAACCTTGTGATTCTGTGATTCTTCTGTATTTATCCTTATGAGCACACGGCTGTTAAGGGAAGTATCCAACCTACGCCGGTAAGTGGAAGGGCGATTGCACTCCTTGGCAAGCACGTGCAAACTCCAGCCTCTTTCAGGTCCTTAAACAAACTGAGTCTGACTGACAGCCAGCCACAGGGAGATACAGGAAGAAAAGGCTGTACAAGATAGAAAATGATTCATATCTAATGATAATTCAAAGATTTCTCTTTCTCCCTCTCTATTCATTTACTTGTTCAAATAAACTGAAAAGCTCCTCCGTCTCCTTGATATTACAAATTCATCCTTTCAAAAACTGCTTTTCAAAACTGCTATTTAATTTCTTTTCTGGCAGTGCATCTTAATCTTCTGTAACCCAAACACAGTATACACACATTACCTCACTAAAGCTGAATGGGAAGTGTTAGTTTGGCAATGTGTTCAAAGCAATTTTTCCTTAGGAATCCTAATAGATAAAAATGAAAAATCTTCAATTGCTAGACAATGGAAGCTCAGAAAATATATGCAATGAAAAATATTTCAGTAGGACAAATAAATAAAAAAAGACAGAATCTTAAAGGAGTTAACTGATGGGCAGCTTACAGCAGTAATTTCAATTTTTAGAAATTTTTTCAAGAACACCTGAAAAACTGTCTGGAAGTAGACTTTTACATATTTAAAGACAATCTGAACAAGTCTTCCTTTGCCAAAAGGAGTGCACAGATTCCCTGAGAATTTACTCATGGCAGGAAATGAAAACAGACCTTTTGTGTTCCCCTGCAGACTTGGCAGCAGACTCACAGCCAATTCACACTTGAATCACTTCAGAGCTGATCCAAAGCCCGCAGTCCCTCCAGCACTTCCAATGTGCTCTAAAGAAAAGCTGAGTATTCCATAATTAAGTAAATACACAAAGGTAATGTCTGATATCTAAAAGTGACACGATAGGCAGGACCTGTTGATATAGGATATAATGGCAGAACTTAGTAGGATCACTAACAGCTTAACTTTAGAAAAGATGTAAAAAAAAAACCCACCAAACCAACGGGCAGATTTTTTTTGTTTTGAAGAATCATCTGGAAATGGAAAAAAATTCATGACATTTTCTTGGATAAAGTAACCACACAGGCTTGTTGGCCTACAGCTTTTGAAGAGGTCTATGAATGTTGATACATTATGTGACAGTTAAGATTTAACACCTATATGCTTCCTACCCTGAAACTGATGCATTATAGCATTTGCAAGACCATGGAACATTTAGAGCTTGATTACTCAGAAGTGTAAGTGAATATAGAAACTATATATATGCATTATTGATTTTTATATAAAAATATTCCTCTAAGTGTGAGTTCTTGTCTTTCTCCAAACCTCTGTATTTATCATTAACTAAAAAATCATCTTTATTACTTCAATATTTTAACAAAACATGACTTCATTCCACTTGTGAACAGAAAAACAGCATTAACCTCTTCACATCTGACTGATCAAAATCAGTCTTGGTCAATACTGATCGCTGAGCCCGTGTCGAGTAATAACAAGATCTTTTCTGTCTGAAGTTATATCAAGTTGGTTGCTGTGAATAAATATCTACATTTTACCATATTTCAAAATCATATAAGGAGAAACTAAATTGAGTCTGGGTACGATGGTTTCTTGGTAGGACCTGTAGATTGTCTTATGCACAAAAACGAAATTTATTCAATAATCATCCTTGTACAGTATTTCCTGTGACCCCCTAGCACTGTATGTCGGTGCTCTGGTACTTGGGATATTTACAACACAATTAGAGCTGGAGCAAGCTCATTGATTCCAAAAGGCACATGGTATATTTAAAATCACTCTAACACTATCCCAGTTACTCCACCCTGTTCAGTTGTTGCTGAGGCTGTAAGAGACAATGTCCAAAACTGAGTAACCTTCTGGTTCCATTGCCATGGTGTTGCTGGATGCCCCCTCCTACTAATGCCACCATACTTGGGAGTACCAACCTCTACTGCTGCTGGCACAGGATTTCAGGAAACAAGTTAAGTCTTTGCGACAGGACAGACATTTCTGCTATTGGGTAGCACAGCTTCCTGTGCTGTCCCTTTATGAGGTAATGCCACCAGTTTCCTGGATATACAGAGTTTTGTGAGCATCCTGGAATGGTTCCACACTTCCACAGTGCATTGTGGAAATTCAATGTAGTAACGGTGGAGCCAAGGACATGAGCAAAGACAGGAAGATGAAGTGTTTTTCCCAGGTCAGAGATAGTCAGTGTTGGACGTATGAAGAATGATAGTTATATCTACTAACGGAGTGGTTTACGTTTTCTGTCATTTCTTTTCCATTTGTTTAGTTTTGATTTGGTTTTTTGTGTTATTTCCTTTTCTTTATGGTTTTACCAGTCCATCCAAGAAGCCCTAAAAATAGTTAAATTAAAGTGCCAATTTCTGACCCATAAGCATTGGTTTAAAATGACATTCAGTTTGAATGACACTGTAAATGCCTTTTGGTCTTAACCTCCCAGTTCTTTAGTTCACAGGAAAATAATATCCTTTCACTTGAAAAGGGGAAGTTTTGAAGGGGGAAGTTTTCAAAAGACTGCTCAGGAAAAGATCACTAATGACTCATAATATTAAACCTCCTTTAAAGCCAAGGATATTTCCTTGATGCACAATTATGTTTTTATATGTTTCATGCAGTCCTATTTAGTGTCTAAGATACTATAACTCCAATACTTGGCTTTTTGTAAGCAAATTTCATGAAATGATCATTACTGTAAGCCTGAATATCCCATGTCACTAGGTGTCTGTGCCCCAGTCCCTTACAGAGATCTGCACAGAACCCAGCACCACCCAAGGACTTTTCATTTAGGTGGGAAAACTAAACAATGTAATGAGCAACATTTATTTCCAGCAACAATTTTTCACAGCATTAGAAAACTTTCCCTCTTGTGCACTTCTAAGAGACTTATCTCAGCTAACTTCAGCTATGTAAAATTAGGTTCCTCACCCAAGCAGCTCCCTGAGTCAATAGCTCCAGATTGACTTGTCCTATATTAAAGACAAGCCTAATGAATCATTCTTTGAAGGTGTCTTTCTGTTGATTACAGAAGAAACCTCACAGAGAAGTTTAAAGAAGACCAGACTACTTTACATTTCCCTAGTCTGTCCATCCCTTGTTTTTTACAGCTCCAAAGAATACTGTCAAGTCGGCAGGGCATGGCCAGTTGAAACAACAAGTAAAGTCATCCCAAACTTTTTTCATCTATGGCTGTTCTCTTTTTCCACTTTTGATGACAGGACCTCTGGCTCTGCATTGCAGCCCCAAAGGTGCAGACCCAGTGAAGACCAAGGGAGCAGGGCTAACAGAAGGCAAGAAGAAACCAACCACCAGAGACTTCTAGAGGGACTCGTAATGCAGAGGCCAAAAGGTCTCTCAAAATTAGCACAAAATGTGAAAACCTTTTAGAACAGAAATTTGCATATTTATGCAATGCACAGTAGAGAAATCTGTGAGCAGTCTTCAAACACTGAGTTGCTTGTTGAAGTTAAAATACAATAAAAGAAGGAAAAAAAATAAACCAAAGGAAAAAAGCTGTCCAATTTGTGATTTCACAAAGTGGACAGCTTTTCATTACACAATGTTTGCATGGGTGTGAATCACGCTATTAATGATGAGTCATACAATGGAAACCTCACTCTAACTCATTTCTTGTGACCACCTGCTCTACAAGGGATACAGAAGAAATGTATTCCTGCCTAAACCACACCAGAACTGCCAGCCATGCCCTTGATCCAGAAATTAATCATGATTAATTCTGAGTTAGTTCAGTCATTCTCAATCCTCTTTCTAAAAATACCTCTCTGTTTTCAGCTAAATGCACACTTTGGTACTATCCTGCACAAGACTGCTTTTTAACTGAAATTCCTGGGTTTACATTTTTATGTGTAAGTACAGGAAAAAATGCAAAAATGCATATAATATGAAAATCTGAATCATAAACATTTTAAAAAATAAATTCCATATTAAATACTGATTTAAATTTACAAGTGCCATATTGTATAATTCAAAGGTTCTATATTTGCTAACTTAAAATATATCCACTTAAGAATGTAACATTAAATACATATTAAGAATGCAACAGTCTTGTAGAAAATAAATAAACATATTGTTGTAAGTCATGCAAAATATATACTAATCCAAACTAAGGAACAAAAGTTTTAGAGTTAAAAGACTAAAACTAAGAAGCCTTAAAAAAGGCTATACATTAAAATTCCACTAAAAAGGGCAATGCAAGAAGATTTATGAAGCTGTGAAACTATTTCTTTTTGTGTCCTTCAAGACATGTTCCTCCTTCCACACTTTGCAGCCTTTCTGCAGTTTTCCACCTTTTCTTGACCATCTCTGCAAGGGCAGAAGGATTTCCAAACAGATGCCTCCACAAAGCTCTACTCGGATTAGAGTGCTGTTTTTATAAATCCTATTACAGAACAAATAAAAGTGAATCATATACATAGATAATGGTGCTATTAACATTTAAAGTCTACCAGGTAATACAATATCATGTAAGCCTCAAAAGAAAATATCATCTTGCAAAACTGGATTTAAGATGCTTTCTGACAGCACAATTTCTCTAATACCATTAACAGCTTGTGCAGTATCTCTTCCTGCCAGCAAGAAAGCAAATATTTGAGGATTTCATAACATCTATGCTAAAATTTTGAGAGCAACTTGGACCACTTGACATATCTTTAATGCAAGAGTTTTCTCATGTAATAGGCCTACAAAATAATTCGCTAATACAGCAATGAAATATATTGATGTTTCCACTCCAAGAGACTTGTTACAGTAGAAATGTTAATGAGTAACGGAAACTCAGGTTTTGTTTCTCTGCATTCAGAACTTTTTTATTTTAAGAGGAATTGCAAAAGAAAGAAAAGCACCCCTATTTATCCCTAGTATAATTTAACAGTAGGATTCTCCCTTCATAGTAATTAAAGATCACTTTTCAGAAAAGATATTGTTGAGGAAGACAAGAGAGGAGGTTATGTTATATATGATTAGGGACATAAAATATTTCACTTATGTGACACTTAAAAATGCTTTGTTTCGTCATGAAAACTTCCATCACACTTTTTGCAAAATCTGGGTTTTATACTGATATATATGAACAGATATGCCTTATCTACAAGCAAAGTTACACACTTCTATAATTTCTATGTTGAAATACCTTTGCTTAGAGCTCAGTTAATAACAGTGAGGGTTTTGTTTGGCTTCCTGACAGAATATCTTAAAACATATATAACAATTTCAACTTAATTGAAATGGCATTTTCTTAGAAAAAGTATTTCTGAAAAAAAATTTTAAAAATAACAAGAAATTCAATTTTAGGTCAACTGACAAAAGTCATTCAAACCAAGAGATTTGTTTGTGTCCTAAAATGTTCCCACTTTTCTCCTTTTGATAAAGTGTTTCTTTTGAAATGAGAGAGAAGTCAAAACACTGCATTTAAAAAACATCAAAGCATTTTCTTTTCTCTGAAATACTCTTTTATTCTGGAATGACCAATAATGCCTGTATTTTATGCAGAGGGATTGACTGTAAAATGGTTGGAGGTGGTGCTTCAGTACAGTTCTTACTTTGACTTAGCTATAAAAAATGCATAAATTAAAATAACAATAAACGTCCACCAAGCAGCTTACAATAGGGCTTTGGAAAGTGAAATAAATCCCTTCTATTCCCTTCCTATCTGTATTTGTGCTGAGGTAGCCATAGCATAATACTGGTATTGGTACTGCATTAGACAAGAGGGGAGCCAGCAGAACAGTTATCAGAGGATCATGGAATAGCCTGAGCTGGAAGGGACCTGCAGGGATCACCTAAGCCCAGCTCCTGGCCCTACACAGAACAACCCCAAGAGTCACACCAGGAGCCCAAGGGCACTGTCCAAAAGCTTCTTGAACTCAGCCAGCCTTGGGGCTGTGATCACTGCCCTGGGGAGCTGTTCCAGGCCCAAACACCCTCTGGATAAAGAACGTTTTTCTAATACCCACCCTCAGCCTGCCCTGTCCCACCTTCAGGCCATTCCCTCGGCTCCTGCCCTGTCCCCATGAGCAGAGCTCAGTGCCTGCCCCTCCTCTTGCCCTCAGGAGGAAGCTGTGACTGCAGGGAGGTCTCCCCTCAGCCTCCTCCTCTCCAGGCTGAACAGACCAAGGGACCTCAGCTGCTCCTCACACAGCTTCACCTCCAGACCCTGCACCACCCCCATGGCCTCCTTTGGACACTCCATAACAGCTTTATATCTTTCTTACATTGTTGTGCCCAGAACTGCCCCTGGCCCTTGAGCTGAGGCTGCCCCAGCTCAGAGCAGAGCAGGACAATCCCTCCCTGCCCGCCTGGCAATCCTGATGCCCTCCAGGACAGGCTGGCCCTCCTGCCTGTAATAAAAATCAGGTATCTTTGAAAAGCATGACTTTTCCTATAGAGGTCACATAGGGCACCAGCAGGGATAGGAGAGGTACTCTTCAGCTTCAAGGTAACCTTTCCTACCTATGCTGGAAGTGCAAATTTACTGCTTTTACTACTCAAGAGTCTCTATTAGTAGTCAAGATATTTAGCAAATTCTTGCAAGCGAAGATTCCTACTGATATATAACCACCAGCAAAATTTTAGTACCCATATTTCCCACCAAATGTTCAAAAAGTTATATTTATCTAAAATTATCCTTCACATAGTTGAATGATAGGTCTTAATACTTTACTACTTTACTGCAGTAAATATGAAATAAGTCAAGGGACTCAACATTATTCATTGAGTAATTTTTAAGAGGGCTGTTACTGTGCATCACATGCATCAAACTGCATAGGCTTGAAATTGTAGTTTCTTTCTGTTTAACCACAAAATCAGAAAATGACCATTTTTTTAACTATAAAACAATAAATAAAACATTTCTGTTTGCAAAATACATACTCCAGACATTACTTCGAAATCACAAGGAATTAGCTCTTTTCCAAATCTATGAATGACATGTACAAATGAATAATAATTTTAGTTATGAGAGGGCTACTGAACGATTAAAATAATAAAGAGAAGTTACAGGTGTTGGGAGCAAAGCTTTTGTTGGGAGTACATATGTACTATTGTATTCCTACATAGCCTTATTTAAATTCCTTGGTGCTGTGCATATCCTAGAGTCTTGATTAAATTACTTATCTCACATGAAAACTGAATTTCCACTTTCCCCTCCCTCCTTTCTGAAGTTTGTAAAAATATTATTTTTCTAAAAATGTAACAGCTAACTTTAAATAAGAGGCTTGATTTAGCAAAAGTTAAAACTCCTTGTTTGATTGTTTTTCCAGCATGACACACTTCCAAAAAAAAGACCCTGACAAAGATTTTAAGCTTTAATTTAGAGACGCAGCTGGATGACCAAGTTAACATCAGAATATTGCCTGACATCTCAGTGCTGCACACAATGCTGTTAATCCCTAGTAGGTTGCTCCTGAAGGTTTTTTAAAGCCTTGCGAGGTTTTGTTGAAAGGCTCAGTGCAAGGGCCGAGTGTGTTATTTCGAAGGCAGCATGTGCTGGGCTCAGCAGTAACACAGACACAGCTGCCAGCCAGGGAGCCCCTGGCCATGGACACCTCCACCAGGAGAGCTCTGCCCCAGCACAGGATTCAGTCACATCCCTAAGGCCTCACCTGGGATAAGACACTCGGCTTGTCTGGCTCGCACCAAATCCTGTGCCAAGCACTGAAGTGAGTTCGCAGCAGCCAGAAGCCAATCCCCTGGTAAGAAAAGTCTTAAATACCAGACTTTGCATCGCACCACCTCTTCAGAACACTTTTATCTGCAGCCTTTCAAATGTTGGTCCAGTCACAGTCCAAATGATACTGTTAGATGGGCGGGGGTGATTTCACTGCACTGCTGTTCTCATTGGATATAATTCAACTTAACTACACAGTGAGGCCATGACTGCACTGATCCCAAAAGTCATAACTACCAATTTCCACAGGAGCAGAACAAATAACAAAAATAAAGGATATATATTCTTCTTAAATCTGGAGAGATTACAGCACTGCATTATCAGTAGTGATTATGTTTCTGATGAAGAGGCATTTCCTGTTCTGTCAGAGGAGCTTTCATTTCTTGCTCATCACTGTGAAATACTACTACACATCATCAAACCAAAAGATATCATCTCCTGAGCTTGCCCTAACAACCAATACAGTAACAATTCTGATTGCTGAAAACAAGAAAAAAATTAAAAGCAGGATTTTTTGAAAGGGGATTATTTGATCTGCACATCACTTATATGTGTACCTGTAGTCTGGGATATTTCTTGTTACACACACCTTCCTGGACTGCACGGGGAGTGAGGCAACAAATAAACATGTCATGTTTTCACTTGACTCTCAGGAACAATATTTGAAATGGAGAAATTTTGAAAATTTTTGAAATTGAGAAATCCATACTGTCAGGAGCAGCATCATGCAAAAAAAAAATGGCATGAATTGGATGTCCAGAGAATAAAAACCAACACCAACACCACCTATTAATCCTTTGCATACCCCAACCCACACTAATTTGATAGTCTTTTATGGTTAAACAACTCAGAGCAAGGCAAGGCAGGGATCTAGAATTTTAGGAGTAAATTGAAGAAGCTAGTTCTTGCCATTCTTCAATGCTATTTGCTAATATTGCAGCTACAGATAAAAAGAGATTACTAAAAGCTGCCTGGCTCATGCCCCTGTTAGCATAGCATCTGAAACATGAACAAACCTGTCAGCTTCACCACATCCCCACAGCCACCACAGTAAAACATCCTAATACAGTTAGAACACATTCAGGAAAGAAAATGGCTACAAATAGGAGGCAAATATGACCTTGATAAATGGAAATACAATGGACCTTTATTATGCAGAGGGGTAGACTGTGTTCTTTTTTTTTTTTTCAATGAGTTTATTGAAATGAAAAAAGGACAGTCATTCACTCAAATTCTGAAAAAAGTCTATTCTAGTGAGGAGCACAATCTTATAAATGTTTCTAAGAACTTTTGCAAAGGAAATGTTGAATAACATCTACTGTACTTTGGAGACTTGTGACTCATACTCCACCTCCAATGATCCTTGGTTTCTGTTATAATTAGGAAATACTATTTGTTTTCATGGTAGTGCCTAGAGATCCTATTCCCTGGCACAAGGCACCACAGGAATATGTAAGTGACCTTTTCAGTGTAAGCTCACCAAAAGTACTCTAAAAATAGAAACAGCAATATTTCTGTCTAGCACTTTGCAGAGGGAACATAAGTAGCACAAGAATCTCTGCACATATAAATGATTTTATAAACATCCTCAATGCTGAAGATGCTGAGCACTTCAGTGCAGGAAGACCTCCACAGCATATGGCAGTCTGTAAAAATCCTGTTTATAGTGACCACAAACCTCTTTGTGCTGGGAACAAATGCTGGCCTGGGATTGAGAAGCCAGCCTGAATCCATAAACTCCAGCTGTGCCCTACATGATTCATTTCGCCCATGTTCTGCTGTCTCTGTCCCCTGCTTCCCCACTGAAGAAATCTCTGTCAGGCAGTGAACTTCAGGACATTCAGGGTAACTTGGATCTTTGAGGGGATGTGGGGTGTGAGGAGTGTGTGCACGGAATTATCTTAATGGGCAGATGATTTGAGAAGAGAACACAGAATTCTTTAGCAGTTCTCCATTCTGTGCCGTTTGTTTCTAGGCCTCCTCCACTGTGCAAAATCTCCTGTTTTAAAGGGATAAATAACAGTTTCTCTGTGCTGTTTCAGCAACTTTGATTCCTGCAAAATACCAGCCCAGGACAGCTTTTGAGCCACCCAGAGGAATGGGAAGTTTGAGCTCACAAGGCAGCTGCCAGTCGGCCACAGGCAACGAGAGGGGATGGCAGCGGATCAGGGCGATGGAGAGCCATGGCAACAAGTGACCTTAGCTGGAACACTGAACCCCTGCAACTGCCAGCCTTAATTGTAACACTGCCAACACTTTAAAGAGGAAGACCTCTGACCTAAGCATTTGTTTATATCTCCTGCTTTAGAGTTCGCTGGGAAAAGCTTCTGAACACTTTTGTATTCTTACCAGTCGGATTTGCAAAGGGAAAAATGAGAAAGAGAAAAATGGAATACAATAATAAATATAATTTTTAAAAAAACAACAAAAACAACAACTCAAACTAAAAATCCTAGAGAACAACACTCTGGCTCAGTAAAACACTCTTATTGTTAATTTCTAACTAGTTGCAAGATTTTGTTTAAGTGAACAAAAGCAGCATATCCCCATCACTTCTTCTTAAGTCTTTTATAACTCTACATTATGTCCAAAGCCTAAGCAGGTGCTCACGTTATATAAATTTTATATAATTTTCTCAACTCCTGACAACAAGTTTCCTTAAAAAATATGCAAAGGCTTTCAGAGACTGCATAAACAGTTTGTACCCACTGACTTTACAGCCATTATGCAGAAACAGTTTCAAGGCAACCAGAAGATATCTGCCCATCAGCCACAACTGTCAGCGTTATACTGGAGTTTATCCTCACACTAATAGCCTGGTATAAAAAACATATGGCAGACAGAATTTAAAGATTCTTATGGACAATGCTAAAAAAGATGTAAATCACAATGGGACATAAAAAAGTTCAAACGTTTTCACATGTTCATTAGCCAGAGAATTTCCTTTTTTACATTTTTAAACTACAGAATTAAAACACAATGATGACTTGCAACCTTAGAAGCAATGGGAGGTATAAATATGCTCAGAACTCATATCAATTTTAATAAAAATAATTTTCTGTGGAAATTACATACTGAACAAATAAAGATAAGAATTAATGGGTTCTTTCTAATATTGCAAGAACTATTTTCTGAACATTCTGTTTTCTCATAAAGCGTGTTAATAAAAGAGAACAAATCTCCATGTTGTGAACACTCCTGAAGGGAGGTGAAAACTTTTTAGATGTGAGAGTACATTATTTCACCTATTCAGATTATTTACAAATCTCTTGGACATATATTTAGGTTTATTTTAAATGGAATGCTTTCTCCATAAGATTTCATCTCCTCCTGCTACTTGTCCTCTTGACATTTGTGCTTTTACTATAATGGGATTTAGCAGCACAAGTGGGTTAAATTCTTATGAAATAAAATCCCATTTCATGGAAATTTTCCTGGTAATTAAAGCAAGAACAAGGAAAAATACAGAAAATGCATTGTTTGCAGCATGCAACAAAAATGTGTCTGCCTGGAACATTACACAACCTCAACAGCTCTAATGTAATTCCGAGACTGAAGAATTGAGGGGAATAAGAGAATAAACAAGCCATAAATTCTCACAGCCTAATGCAAAAATAATAAAGAAAAAGCAAATTTGATTCTTTGATTTCAACTGAATTTAAAAGAATGGTGACATTTAGAAGTCACACTGTGAAGAAATAAATGCAATTCTATGAACTACTGTTAGTTTAACTTGTATCTTGTTCTCATATCTGGCAAAGAAAATGAATCATATTAGACATGTTTATGTTCTGTTTGGTTTTCTCTAATGCTGTGCTGGATGGCAAAAAATTCGGTGATATTGATTTGTTTTAAAACAAACTGTTCAATTTAAAATTAAAATCTAAAATAAAAAAAAAAAGAAAAAAAAAAAGAAAAAACAAAGCACAAAACTTTTCTATTCATCATGGGGTTTTTTCAAAAAGTTTGAGCTATCCAAATCATACACTGTCAGCCACATGTTGACACATTATTAGTTACTATGATTGTCTCCAGTTTTATTAGCCAAAAAGTACATCCTTCTTTTACAGAAAAACCACTGCCTGGAGAATAACATCACATTGAATGAAAAGAAGCCTGCTTATTCTTCAGCACTGCAATGACAGCAGGTCATAGCCTACCTTTGTGTCATTAAAAATAGTATCTTCAAACAACTGGCAACGTGCTTGGCTGAATATTTTGTGTAAATGTTGCATAATCGAAATCTCTGGACTTTGTCAATTTTGTGCTACACAGACTTAAATACTGAACAACTGTCTGCAGTATCAGAAAAGTGCCAGCACATCACCATTCCTGGCACAAATTAGGAGTGAAAAAGTCAGTATATGAAAGAGGAGATGTGATGCACACAGAACAAAACTACCTTAGGTAAAGCAATGTAACTATTTTTTTTTAGGTAAACAGCTAAGTTTAGGCACAAGGTTAAAAGAGGATCAATGTCAGAATGATAGACTTGAACACTATATTTTAGTCAACGGAAAATATTGATATTCCTCCAAGGAAAACAAACCAAAAATATCTAGATAAACAGCCGAACTTTAGTATGCTTAATAAGTTTAACTGTTACATCACCTTAAGTCCACTGTCATAAATTTACTATTTATTGTATGCTATTACTGTATCTCTCCAGTATCGAACTTCAGGGCAAAAGAGCTGTAATGTCTCATCAGTCCAGATATATATCAGAGAGATTCACTACCCCAGTACATTTGGGAGAAAAAACTCCACTCTAAAATCTCTGATTTGTGATTTTCATCTGTTGTTTGGCAGGGGACCTCTGTTCTATAAACTAACATTCATTCTCTTCAAAATACCATTTTTTAAGTTAGAGAAATCAAGAAACTCCCTTGTCCAAGGGATTCAATGCTTAACTGACAGCAAAGCCACTTTATCAAAATAGGAGAAAAAGAAAAACTAGGTTACATAAGCTCCTAAGTAGCCTTTAGTCCAAGTGTTTCAAATACAGCTGGTCCTTTTGATACCAGGGTTCTGGCATCTTTATAAAGCATTATTAACCATGTGCACTTAGTATTATTAGAATTTCAGCTTCCAAATGAACACCAGTAACAGCCATTCTTCATAGAAATCCTGTTTTACTAGACACTTAGGAGCTATGTGAGACCAGAGCATAAAAATTATTAACCAGAAACCATGTTCAATTTAGTGGTTTTCCAATTAGCAATATAGATTGTATAACAGTTGGTCATATTCTACATTGTAACAGAACTGTATTCATTTCAACTGAAGAGCAGCAGCAAATGACAACTTGGTCTCAGAGAATTAATCTTTTATCAGTAGAATCTGCACTTGGCACCCTGTGTCTACTGTAGGAAATGTAGGACTTCTCCCACATGGAATGCTGTGAAAATTCAGCTTCTAAAAAAAACCCAAAAGGTGATAATAAAGTGAATTCTTCCTTCTCTGCTCTTAGCCCAGACAGGAAAGCACTTGACACGGTATCTTACCACCATAAAAAACAACAAATTGCAGGAGGTGGAGAGTGGGGTGGTGGTCACAAAAGGACACACAAAATCCAAAATATATGGCAGCAGACATAGCAGGCTTGTCCCTCTGAAAGCTCCAAAGCCAGTTCTGCTAGAGAAACAAGGAATCCACTTCTGCAGGGGTTATCAGCTCTAACAGAGCATGGCAAAAGACATTGAGCAGTCCATTGTAACAGAAAAGGAGCATACAATTTTTTGGGTCTTTAGCTCAGGAAAAGCACTACAGCTGGGTTTCCCTTTCCTTATTTTATTATCAGAAGCAAATGCAGAAAACAGGAACTATGTGGCTACTTATGCCTTAAAAGTTGTCCAAAAATTCTCTCCAAGGGAAATAGTAAAAGCTATTTTTTATATATTATTTTAAAGAGCAGAAATTAACCTACCTGAAAGGTCATTGCTGAGAAAAGTCATAAAATAGATCCTGAGAGCACCTATAAGCTCGGATATACGACAACTGTGTTGCTGCTCTCAAGATTTAAACTAATGGTTCTGAGTTGTCCAAGTACTAAAATAAGAAGTATACATCAAAGTTTCAAAATAGTTAACAATTAAATCTAAAGTAGCTCATTGTGCACTGATATTTATAAATGCAATTCAAAACCCACAGACTGTAAAAACATCATTCAAGCAAGAAAAGACAACTTTCTTTTTTAAACATCAAAAGCAGGGGAAAAAAAGGCCAATACAACCCAAAGGACGGTTTATACACACACCAATGTGCCAGTGTAATGAGAAAGCTGATCCATCTCTCAAGTGCAGAGCAAGCTTCTAAGTCAAGCCTGTTCTGAGCCTGGGATTGGACCAGAATAGAATCACTAATACACCAATTATCATCTCATAACTAATGTTTTAGTGATAATTGATATTTTAGTGGTCCCCTTCTGGTAGATTATAGAAAACATTATCTTTGCTTCATCCATAAAAAACAGTATGAAACTGGGGGTTCTATTCTGCTTCAACCTGCAGCAAGAACTTCTGCTAAATGTCAGTAAGAGTTAGGTGAGTCTGTGAGAAGGAGCAGACCTGATAGAATAGATATCCTCACAGTGAATTACTGTACATAAGCCTTCTTTTTGAATTACTGTACATGGGGCTGTCTTTGGATTTGGGGATTTCTTGTGGGAGATGGGGAAAGCAGCAATTTTTGATTGTACACCATTTATGCAGCCTTTTTGTTTGTAGAGTACAATATTTTAAGTAATTTCAAATACAACATGATACTTTCTGAATTTCTAATGACCTAAAATAGTTCCACTATGATAACTTCTCAGTGAAGAAAGCTGAAGGAAGTCAGCTGTGGCAGTCAATTGACTCCTCCACATAAGAGGCTAAATAGAATGTAGCTTTTCAGCTGGAAAATATATGACTGAGGGGATGTAGGATAACCACTCTAAAATTTTAAACAGCCTGGAAAAGGTGATAGGAAATGATTATTCACGATTCAAGAACCAGATAGAGCCAAATGATGTTAACAGCCTGTAGTTTAAAAAAAAAAACCAAACCACTTCTCCACACAAAGCATGTTAAAGTGTGCAACTCACCTCCAAAGAATGAGCAGAGATCAGAATATCTGCCTGCAAGTCTGGAGGAGGCACCTTCACAACAGTGATACCTGCACCACCCAGAGAGCTTTTTACCCAGCAGAGTCGCCTGTCAAAGCCATGAGCAGCCAGTTTCTCCAGAAGAATGTTGCAGGAAACAGTTTCAATGATTTTACTGATGACCAGGTAGACAACATCCACAGCCTTTCCCTCATCAATAAAGCTCCATGGGAGGAGGACAGGTTGGCCAGGCAGGACCTGCCTCTCCTATGGGACCTCAGGGTCCCATCCCCTGGCTGTCCTGCTGTGACTGTAAGGAAACCTATCCTTCTGCTGCTTGAAATAAACTCATTATGAGGGTGAAGAGAGGAGCACCCATTCCAAGGCTCTGAATCAGACTCCCTGTGTGACAACTCCCATGTGCAGGGGAAGCAGAGCGAGCACACGCAGCACCAGCTCTCCACTCAGCGCCGAGCGCGCGGAGCGCCGGCTCCGTCAACAGATGGCTGCCCTCATTTGCATCTCGTCAAGATTCATGGCCACAATTTTCCATGATTAAACTATCAGAAAGATGTAACAAGCTCTTTAATTGGGAGAGAGGAAGGGGAAGAGAAATGATCATGCTTGGCCTCTGCCTTCTTGACAGCCAGAATGACATGCTTACGTGATAGTTATTTAACAGGATCGTTACTTCCAGGATGTGGCTGCTGGTGGCTGGAAGCTTGGGGAGGGATCCAAGAACAAGCCCTGAATACAGAGCACCCAGAGACAGAAGGGAGACCCCAGGGAGCCTGACTCTGGCCATGGGGCAGCCCACTCAGCAGCCACACTCGGCAGCCTTCACGCTTCTCGCTTAGAAATTTTGCATCTGCTCAGGACAATTTTGATGCACCATCCCTGCCCCAGCTAAATCCAGGTCCTGGAACCAGTTTGGCTGCATAAATCTGCCAGACCCTGCTCAAAAGAGCCTAAGAAGGAATCGCCATCCAGTGCCATGACTATACTTGACTGTGTTTCAATTCCTGGTCACATCATTCCTCTCCTCTTCCCTTGCACCTTTTCTCTGTAGGAGGCATTCAGGTGCTCACAAGAACTTCAGCATGAAAAACTCAGCACACTTAGCAATTGAAGTCTGTCTCTAAGTGTGTGTTTCTAATTCTATCCTTAATTCAAATTGCAGGATTCATTTGAGTTTTTCTCCTGTTTTTAAACATAAGCTTAAAGCAGAAGCAGAAATGTGATAAGAAAAGCTCTGAAAGTCTCTTAAGTATATCAGTCATGGGGGATATATGAAGATGAGAAATTTTAGGTTTCAAGACTGAGAAGAATTTTTAATTACTTGTATTTGAAAAGCTCACTTGTAAGGATCTCAGGTACTTGCAAAGTACATAAACCAACTTATATGATACACATGTATAGGAAACTATATACAGAAAATGAACACAAAAGACCTATGATATAATATACATCAGACATTTTATATTTATTATGATATAACAGTTGACTCCAAAAAATGTTATAAACTTACTATTTTTACACTTTCCAACTATCAATGATGTTCTGATACCACTTCATCACCTTAGGAAAGCTCCCTTAGAAATTAGGTTTGGTTACTCCAAAGTCTCCTGATGGATGCAGAGGGAAAGGACTAAGACAATAGGTATGGTAATTATCTCATATTCAAGAGATTTAACTTCACTACTTCTAACTGATAAACACTCACTTTTAGAAAAATTTCCTTTTCATTTCCATTTTGCCTTATTTTCCTCATTATAAAATACACATGACACATATTAACTATGCATAAAACAAATAATTGCATAGTAAGTTCTTTAATCTGTCATCTTAACTCACCTGACATTGTAACAATGCTTAGATAATTTCCATGATGTTATATTCTAATTGTGTATTTCTGCCTTTTCCTAGCTAACACCCACCTTGCATTTTAATACAGGCAAGTTTAGCTTAGTAAGTCTCATGCCATTTGTTAACTGCGTAGTAAGAGATGCAACTGTCTTTTATTTTAATGCAAGTAAAGCATACAAAAAAGAGTACATGCAAAGAGACTGAGTCCATGAGAAGCTTATGCCTACAAATAGTTACAGATGAGAGGAAAACTGCAGACATTTTCCAAGCCCAAGTCTCACATAGCTCAACTTCTTAAATAAGAAATATTTACTTTCATCAGGAAAGCTCCAGAATCCCAGGATATCTAGCACTTCTGGAGACTCAGGTTTGTGTGCCTGGTCACCAGCATCACTCCACATTTTCAACTTCTGAAAGCAGCAGAGGCCACTAGACCAGTTTCCCCGCCTGATATTCTAATGCTTCTTTGTCAGGGGAACTAAATGTTTATTGCAAAAGAGGATATAAACTGCCTACCCTCCCTGACATTTATTGAACCAATACTCAACATTAAATTTCCTCTCTGGCATCTTAGAGTAAGATAAATAGGGATTAAAATGGCAGCAGAGCAGCAGAGGAACAGTGGATTTTTATTTATGCATTCATTCTCCCAGAGCAAAGAATAAAGATGTACCAGAAAACAACACGCACAATGAAAAGTTAACATTGCCATCAAACTATGGGATTTCTAAAAGAAAAGGGATAAATCAGGCTCTGTCCTAATAGCTGAACCTTACTTGATAATCCCCAATACAAGTTGCCCAATACAGAGCTGCTAAGGGAATTTTATACAACAAATGATCTTGAACATGTGGATTTCTTTTCTCCACAGAAGACAAGTGGCCTCAGGAGTTTCTACCTCTTATAAGAGAAATGCACCCTAGATTTGTGTTTCCTATAGTCCCAGATGACATTTCCCTTCTTTTTACCATGCAATAATTAGATAGATTTTTTCCCCCTGCTGCATAATGGAGTTATGTTGAACTTAGCTATTTCCAGAAAATTCAAAATGTTATCAACGACTTGCTAAAATGGGTTTAAAGAGTAAGGAGAATCAATCAAGATGTCGAGGCAATATTCAATTAACAATAACACATACTGCACAATGGGGAAACACAGACCTAACTAAAGCATTTGTTGGAATATATCACTTGTTCTGAATCATTTACAACAAGAACTAACTGAGCAACTAAAAAGATATTTCCTTCTGATGAGTACTTGAATTCAAGACATAAATATTTTTAATCTGTCTGCCACACATACTGAAAGATTAACTCTCTGGTTTTGCATCCCTGGAAAACAAGGACTTCATAATTGTTTTTCATTTATAACTTTGCCAAAAGATACTTCTCTTTAAGCTTCTGACACATATATGTATGATAGGTATGTCTCTCCAATCAGCTGGTTGACTGCTAGAAAATATGCAGTAGGAAAAATAATGTGTTTTAAGAGTCACTGTTATCCTAAGACTATTCTGACTATCATCAGAATTTGTTATCTTATAGATTGTTTCTTAACCTTAAATCTTTAGGAAAAGACAAAGACATAGGAGGTTTTGATACTTTCATCCAGAAATCCCATGAGACTGCTCAAGGGATCTTGAAATGCTGCAATCAACTTCATCCACAGCCTTCAGCTCCACCATGTCTGGAGTAAATGGTCCACCAAGGACAACTCATAAGTCCACTGTGTCCAGAAGTGTTTTCCTAGAGAGTACCCAGATAAAGAGGATCCTTCCAATGGAATCGGTGTGTAGGTGGGAATTACATCTACAAAAGGTGTTACAGATGTGTGGGGGGATGGTGACACACCTCAAATGATTGTTTTCATTTGGGTTTTCTCATTTTGTTCAGGTCACTGTCCGCTGAACACAAGTACTGCGATCACAGCTTTACTGACCTGGAAGCACATGAGGCCATGAAAGGAAAGATTCTCCTTTCCCCAGTAATTTTTAAATCCAGTCAGTGAAGGACATCACACTCCCCATTCAGACCTCCTGTCTCAGACATCCCATTGCTGACAGGATTCCCCCTTTTCATTGACTTCAACATATCTGGTTCTGAACTTGCAGTTTTCTCACATGCAGCCTAACACAGATCTGAAATCAGAACAGTGATTTCACTTAAACATAACCATACTAATTCCACCGCATGCTTACTTCAATCTTCATTGCTTTAAAATGTCATTGCCTAATCAGATTTGAATTAAAAGGAAATAAAAGCACAAAATACCTTACTCTGTTTCAAGAAGCATTACTCGCCAGAATATGGTTGACTTCAAGTCAGACCTTCTAGAACAGCTAAGTTTTTCTGAGTTGCTGATTACCCATTAAACTAACAGGGGTCCCTGCTTACTTCAGCTGGTGGCTGTATAATTTTTTCCTTCAAATAACTTTAAAGAATTGCTGACACACACAATAAGTCTCATGCTCTGCACTCTTTTATAGATTATGCTCATTTAAAAAGTATTTCATAAAGTCATAAGCACTATACAGGTTCTTTTCTATGGATCCTGCCTTCCCCAGTGAAGAGCAGTGGTCAATAATCAACTCAGAACACTGCTCCTGTAAATTCTTTTTGACTGTAAAAAATTCATCCCATACAAAGAAGTTACCAAGTGCTCTTTTTAGCGAGCAATGCTTTTAACTCTCTGCTGGTGAATAACAGAGGAAAAATAGAGGGCAAAAGAAACACTGCAGAGATTTTGTTACTATTATTATGGTATTACTGGTCATTTAAAGATAAAATCTAATTTTAAACTCCAGTTCTAAGAGTAGCTCTGAGCAGCCCATATATTAATAGCCGTAAAGGGGCTGCTGTGCCTGCTGCAGGCTGGCGTGGAGCCACTGCCCTTCCCTGCACAGGGCCAGGAAAGGCTCCCACCACCGGGTCACAACCCAGCTCAGGAGCTTGCTATAATCAGGTGTTATGCTGGAGTTTCAGTATATTCTGTGCCTGGACTAAATCTCGTTAAAGCCAGCGGAAAAGTCCACAGTGTGGCCATTAATGAGTTTGTATCACGTGCTTTGAAACTTCTGCAGATACAGCCTATCACAACTGAAGCCAGATGATAATGTTTCTCAGGTGAAACTGAATCTGGATGGAAATTAAAGAAATAGCAACATTTGTCTAGATAAATGAGCCTTGCTCAGATTTTGACACAATATGTATTTTCAGTATGCTGCACTAATCAATAGCAGCTAATTAGTAAAACGAAAAGAGCCAAGTCTACCTAAGAAGAAACAGATCTCATGCTATCATTTATTTCAAAAGTCAGCCTGGAAAACAACAACTGCTTTGAGTTTTATAAATATTGAGGTGGAATTCAAAAAGCACAGATATTATTTTTATTCCACATATGATAATGAATGAAGCTATCAGAGATGTTTTTGTCTAAATACAAGCAGCTAACCAATGGCATTTGAACTTATTACTCATAACAGAAGGAAACAATTTCTATTTTCTACTACCCATAACAAACAGAATCCATATAACTTTTATTTATAATTATGGTTGTTACATTTCCAAATGCCTTTTGCATAAATGATTTGCCAAAACATTTCTGTGAAAGAAAAAACAAACCAAACAAGTACCAGAAACACAGCAAAACACTGTCCCTCAACTAAGACTAGGTGTCCAAATGAGTCTAAAAAAAGGAAGTGTTTTCTTCTAAATGACAAGGCAAAGACAAGTCTAACTAGTTTATTTCTGTGCTTCTCAGTATTTTTCACCAGAAAAGAAATAGTCTCATGGAAAAAAAAAAAAAAAAAGTAAAAAAAAGTAATACCCAAAACAATCAGCCAACCAACCTCAAACAATCCAAACTAAAAAATCCCCACACTTATCAATATGGGATCAGATTCAAAATTACAACATGGAAATAAGAAGCCTTACACACCTCTCTTAGTCAGCAAGTTCATAGAGCAGGGTAATTCTATTTTGAGATCAATTTCATATATTTATAATCTCCATAATGGAATAATAAGAGGCAGAATAGAGTGAAAAAGAGGCAACCTATTAAAAATGTGGAGCATGCGACAGGACTGTGACAGCCAGTGCTCAGAGAAAAGTGTGAGCAGAGAGGGGAATCAGCCACATTTTCTGCAGTGTGTTAAAAATAGCCACGTAGAACATGCTGGATTTTTAATTCATTCTCTCTTATCTGATGCATGTTCCCTCAGCAGTCACTGCAAGCCACCCTCCACTAGATATTTACAACAATGTTGATTTTCTCCAGGACTTTTCTGTTATTAATAATCCTCACTCCCCCAAAGAAACCCTAAACCAAACGAAGGGTACAAAATGAAGAGACAGGCAATCACAGCACTGCATTATGCTGCTCAGGCTCCCAATGAAAAGCCCAGGAAATTTACTATCAAAACTGTTTTTCCAGACTTCTAGTCATTTAAAAGCTTCATATATTACTCTGGAGTTACTCCCAACATTATTTTTATAATTTCCTTTATTTCCTTACAGCATAACTCTTTCTCTTTGTTTATCTCTTGCTGTATAAATCCAACTTTATTTACATACATATACTGCATCTATTACTGGCTGCCATGCTGCAGGCATTACTGTGCTGCACTTTAAAATTCAATCAAGGCAATCCATTTAGGTACACAATTGTGTTCTCTATAATTGGAATTAATCTATGGGAAAAGGTACTTCCCATAGATACACTGTGCTATCATGCATCAGCCAAATACCAGTAGATATCGCCTTTAAACATAAACAATTTTTATGCATTTATTTTTAGGCCCTACTATTTCTGTGATATAAATCTTCAGGTGTGAGTCAAATTTCCCCACATGTGAGACATTTTTGTAGATTTATAATAGAAACTATGTAAATATTGATTTCTTTAAAGTCTTTCTCAATAAATTCCTTCTACTTTAGTCTCCTGTCATGTACTTCTTCAGCTTTCAGCTTATTTCTACTCTAAGCTATTAGAATTCCTGCAGCAATTAAAATTATAAAATAAAAAAAACAAACAAACCAAACCATTGGCCACAAGATCCACACACATTTTGATATAGCCCAGGCATGCATCACTTTCCAAAATACTTGCACATAAATGACATTTTTGAAGATACAGTTTTATACATGGTAGTGGAATTTAAAATGTATCCTGCCCCTGTTAAGCCAAAATGGCATTTTCCCACCACTGCTGCAACTGCACCAGCCATTTAACAGTCTGCTAATTTTTAAAATCTCCATCACAGAATGTGCTTTCATTAAAATGCAGGAAATTAAAACAGTTTATTGGAGAAAGCAATTGTATATCCCAGTGGGAAGCTGCAGATTTTTCACATTTGTTTATTCTGCAGAAATTAAAACCTTAGTGCTGAAATCACAAAGGTGACTTGGAGACCTAAACATACCTTTAGCTACTGAGGTCTGATGTCTCATAAAACTGATGTTCACAAAGCTCTCACCAAAAAGCTCAAGAGACCTTCCTTGATTACAGAAGACGGAAATTTAAGCCTCTAGAGAAACTTCCAGCTAAGCACCACACTATTTTCACATTATTAGCCTTATTTGTTATTACAGAAAAATGGTTTGGGCCTGTTTCCCAACCATATAGGAACTACAGCAATTCAACACCACCAGCAGCAGATCTGTTCAAAGACAGGATTGCTGCTCAACAATCAAAGAGGTTAAACAAGCATAGGAGGCAGAAAGGCCCTGAGTAGGATTCTCTCCATCAGGAAATGAACAGATCGGCAAGAAAAGCAGGAGAAGGCGATGAGAAACAGAAAAACAACCCTGAAAAAGAGCATTAATTATTTCAGCAGAGTCCCAGGCCACTGAAAACAAAGAAAATATTTTACATCACTGAATTTATGCTATAGGAGAGACACAGAGCAGGATGCAGTTGGTACCTACAGCACATTCCAAATAAATAGTGTATTACTTGAGGAAATGCCACCCACCTTAGCTCACAAGATCTTTTAAATGTCTTGACCCATGTTAATAGCTGATAGCAAACAACTATCCCTGCCCTCTTTTTAAGCAGTTGCTGATTACAGATGGCACGTTTTAAACTGCTGCTTTCAGAAGCTGGGAAGAGATGCAGAGTGCTGCCAGTGCAGTATTAGTTCTGCTGTCCAAATCTACAAATATTCTAATTTTTATCAACAGGATTCTCATTCTCAAAAGTTATTGATATCTGAGAGGGCATTATGTAACTGAAGAAGTAAGTCTGAAAGAATTAAAATTTCACAAGTTTCATATCAACTACGTTATTCAGCAAGGTGCTTTAAGACAAATAGTGACAATAAACTACAAAGAAATCAAAAAGGTATCTCTTCGTTTCACTACTTTGGTAGTTTTAGCTTCTGTGGAACCGTATAAGGATTTTAACAGAAGAAAAATCTTACACTTTCAAAATCTTCTGGACAAATGTTCTGGGTGTGATTGAGGCAGGAGCAATATTTGAAACATTTGTATCTGACAGCCTAATGTTCAAAGCCATCAATTTTGCATTATAACTGTAAGATTTAGAGTCCCTGATGGTGAAATGATCAATATGAAATTACAAATTGTCACTACTTGAATAGTGACACCCCCCTCCATGAAATCCACTAATCTGACAACAGGAGCACAGCCCTTTCACAAATCATTTCCCATTAAACACGAGGCTCGCACGGCACAATTAGTTCAGCACAGAATTCAGGAAAGGAAATAATATTTTTAGACATATTCTTTTCTACCTGAATGCATGTACCAAATTACATGTTATAATTAGTCACTAATTGATGAGGTAATTCACAGTATTATGCAGTGACATTTGAGAAACAGTATCTACAAAGTATTGGTTTGGGAGAATGTTTTCCCTTGACAAGCACCCAAAAAGTACACAGAACGAGTGCTGTACAACACAATTCAGGACTCTGCTCCTGTACGCCCAGAATCACCTCGGACAAAACTTGAAAATTACCACAGAATATTAAGGAGAGATTTGAGCACACAAAAGTTGGTACAGGGGCAGCAAGAGCTCCCAGCCATTCATATGAAGCACAGGTATTGTAGTCCCAGGGAAGACCAAATAATAATTCAGTTACTGAAACACTGTTTTTTTCTTTCCACCATTGAAAATTATCAGCATTGAGGTTCTCTGGAAACTTTTGGCTGAACCTCTGGGTCTTGAGAATTTTTGTTTGTACAAATTACTGATCTTTTACAGTGAACTTCAAGTCCTCATTTAAATTCTATTAGCTAATAAAAAGTGAAAATTTTCCAAAGCGTGTTTGGGAGAGGGAAAACCACCTTGACCTAACAGACTATTCCTTGTTACATCCTTTTGGGAAGTTTTAACAAAGACAAGCTAACATGCCAAAGTAAGCTTTCTTCAAAACCTCTCCAGGTTTTGAAAAGTGTTCCCAAATATTAGATTCAATCCTGCCTCACTGCACAACCAAGCTGCATTCACATGCAATTTCCATAATCTTAAGCAGAAAATTTCCCAGCATCATGGGAGATTTCCACTGCCATGTAGGGATGCAAACCCAGACTTCAGCCCTGAATTAATTTCTAATCCAACAAATAAAATATGTCTGATTCTGAAAACATCTACCTTTCCAAGATGAAGTTGTATGTCTCAGAGTAACATTGGAAATTTACCCACCATCCATTCAGTTTTGATTCAACCAGCACCTACACCAGCTGAAATCCCACTGACTTTTAATTCAGAAGCACTTTCAGATTGCAAGTTTATTAAGTTATCTGAATATCAGCAGAATAAAATTATCTTGGGCTTTAGTACTATTTCTGGATTTTTAGTCTCAGAACTTGACCCCATATCTCAATCAGATAAAACCAAGTGCAGCAAAAGGAAGTTCTTCACAAGAAAAGTCTATAGGGATCAAAAGAAAATATAAGTAGAGCTAATAGGCAAATGAGTCCATTTTTAGTAATTTTTAACTTAAGGCAAAATTCCACAGCTTTTGTACTAAAATAGCACCCACACAAAAATGTTCAAAATTAGGTTTTCTTTAAAGACTAAAGCACAACTTATGAGAGCACCTTTTGGGACACTCATTTTAAAGGCTTTTAAACCAAATTATGTTTATATTACACATGCTGTTTGCCTCAAATGCCTTAACAGGATTTATATCACAAACCTTAGATTAAGGAAACTTCACAACTTCTGCAACTGCCTCCTAAAATTTTTGTGCAAATTTAGCAGCAAGCCTGTCAAATTCCTGCCGACAGCAATGACTTTTGATCGCTGCTGCAGTGGCTCTGGAGAGCTGAAACTGGGAGTTTCTGAGCAACCCCAATTTCTCCCTTTTTTGAAATAACCCAACCAAACAAAAAGCGAACACCTAACACCACAGAAATAATTTGATTAATTTTTAAAACTCACTTAGAAAAAAAATATCTTTTGTCAATAACTGGGGCTTTATTTTTTCTTGCAGATGAAACAAATATAGAAAATTCTGCTGGCCAAAGATTGCTAGGGAATATCGACAAGCTAATGGTGTAACTTGGAATTATAAGGAAAATACTACAAAAAATTGTTCTTCATTAAGACTGAGTCATTCCAGCGACCAAAAATGAACAGGTTTTCCTACTTGGACATAAAAGTAGAGTTCAAGAACGAGAATTACAAGAAGCAGTTTAATGGCACTGTAAAAAGTAAAAACCAACCAACCAAAAACCCCCACAATAAACCCCAGCAGTCTGTCAATACCAGGACTGTTTCAAGGATACTTTCATTAATGCACCTCCACATGTCGCAAATGGAGTAGGCTACCATGATCCAAACTATTTTTTTCAAGCCAGCTATTGAGGGAGAACAGGAAAAGCAAGTCAGATACGTAGTGTCTAAATGGGTCAATTTTCACATAGTGTTGATAATATGTGAAATCAGAAGGATATATACCACAGATGTAATTCATCTCACTACCCCAAAATCACTGAATTTTGAGATTGAAAAGCTCTATTTTCCCATTTCAGCTAGTGCTCTGCACTGCACAAGTTTCTCTCTACAAACCATTTTCTAGTGTTTTGTCAATTCCAGTTATAAAAGTCTCAGGTGAATTGGTTTATAATATTTCCCTAAGATGACTCTTTCCCAACCTAATATATCTCTGCCATAAAGCATTTTCTGACACAGAGTTAAATTTCTCCCTTGCTTGCTTTTGTCCTATGGGAATAGCTCTCTGACCTGAACATAGACGTGCATGTGCTTACATTTAAACATTACATTAAGATGATGGCAGCAAACACCTTCCTATACGCAACAAAATGAGGTAATGGAACAAAGCTGGCTGAGAGGGAGAATAAAAATGATTGTATTATTAAAGAGCAATTCACTAGCATGATAAAGTTCAAGTATATAAAGAGAAAAATGCTGGTCTATTTAGCCTTGAACAGAGAAATCCATTTTTTACATCTAACAACAGTAATGAATTTACTTAATTCCACCAGTACAAGCAAATTCATATAAAACATCAGGAAAAATGATTTAACCTCTGCTTCACTTTGCTTTATAAAAGAGAGACAATGCTTCCTGAACCAGAGATTGCTATCTGCTTAGATTTAATGGCTATCTATGAGAACAAAAATTACACAAAGAAATAATATATCTGCATTTCTTTGAGGAGTTGCATAGAATATTCTTATTCACACTTATTTATAAATGCATACAAAATACAAGTCTGTAATTTTGTAATTCTGTCCCACACCTATGCACAGATAAATAGTGTTCACACAAAACCATGCCATTAGCTATTTGATTATTCATTTATTCATTTTTATAAAAAACTGGTCTAGCTTTTTACTTTAATTATTTTTAATGCATTTTAGCAGGACTTGCTAAATAATTTGATTACAGCAAAGAGACTGTTGCCATTTAATCACTATTGAAAGTTGAGCAGCAGATGTGAACGAAGAAAAGATGACATTAGAGGAAGCCATAACAGTAAAAAACTTAATTTCAGACTTTCATGAGCACATTGCAGGGACAGAATCTGTACAACACTCAAATTGCATTTGCTCATGTGCTTAGATTCAACAGGCTGTTTAATTAACATTTTTAATATTTTTTTTCGATATGGATAATCATAAACAAGTTATTGTAAAAAAGGCTTCTACAAGCTTCTCTTCGTTTAGAACTTCTTTTTCTGTTTCTGGAAAAACAGAACAAATATTTGTCTGAAAACAAATTAGCCACAAATGTTCCAAAATTTGAACTGAATATTGGAGCTATGAGTAATGCTCTGGGTGTTGACCAGCCACTCTTCAGATAACATAACATTAATTAAGATTTCAAAGCCAAATCTTTCAACTTCAGAACAAGTGATTGACTGCAGCTATTTATTCTCAGCATCAGCTTCGCTTTGTGGAGTAAACAGGAACATTTTCTCCCGGAGCAGAAGCATGCAAATGGGTTTAACAGCTAAATGAGTTCCTGGGTGCAGAGAAACTAGTTGATATGGAGAGAGCTCTGGAGAACAGCTCAGTGCCATCCCTGGTACACACGGACCCGTGCACGTGCAAGTTACAAAATCTAAATTAACGTGCAGATACGTTAATGTACAAACATACAGGAACAAGCGAAGTGGAAGGTTCATATTCAGGGAGCTGAGCACAGATCATAAAAACACAAGCCTGGAATCACTTATGCTGCATTATTGTGATTAATGAGTTTGGCCCTTTGCTACAGCATTGCAGCAGCCCTAAGAAAGATGCAATTATCTCTTTTGAAGAATGAAGTTGAAAAGACTTGCTCCTAAAGGGCAGTGCACAGAGTCTGGTGCTTAATTAGACTCTTAGTGAACGTTTTCATTACCTTTCTAAACACCATTCTCAGTCACACTAATTTTCCAATGTTTCCATTGCTACATAGTAAATTAAAATTAATAAATTGACTAACCCACATTAATTAAACATTGTTGCCATGTAAAGTCTTTTAACCACCTCAAACCAACCCTCTGAATCTTCAAACACCCAAAACTTAAAAACATTATGAAAATTACATAGGAAGGACTGTGGAGGTTTCTTAATTCTCCCTTTGACAGTCATTACAGTTTTTTCCACTGTTCCTGGCAGGACCACCATAGTTTATTTTCCAGCCTAATAATCTTTACTCTTTATTTTACAGCCCCCTATCTCCCACTCTTCAAAGGCTTTCCCTATTACCTTTCCTCTATCTGCCAAACACAAAGCTGCAGAAAGTCTCAGGGCAAAAAACTAAATTGCATTTCAAATTTAACAGTCTGCAGTTTATGTAAGTAAGTACAAATAAATCTAGTAAGACCAGCATAATAAGGAAAAGAGATATCTTCCAAATTAGTTTAAAATCATCTCACATATAAAATATTTACTTATTTAATAACCAGAGGTGATCTATACAGACAGTCCCATTAACCATCAGCTTGTTACAGCTCAGCTTTGTGCCACCAAGAATTTATATAAGTAGTATATTAAACATTATTTATTTGCACCAAGCAGACCCTTTAGAAGGAAGGGTGGTTATTTGTACACCACAGCACTACATTCAACCACTGCCTCAGAGCCTTTCAGGACAGCACAGGGCTGGATGAAGGCACGACAGCAAAGTGTGTCTAGCACAGCACCTGAGCTCAGTGTGGGAGGAGCAGAGGAAAGCACTCAAACCTGGCAATACCACAGAGTCTTTCCTCCCTGTCTTTTTTTCAGAACTATCTCCACAGGACACCAGCCTTTTTACATTCTCTGAGTGGTGTTAAATGCACATGATAAAGCACCCGAATTTGTATTATTAACAAGCTAAATGATACTTTCCTTTTTTTTTTTTTTTTTCTGTAAGACTTAAGTATACATACAAACGTTTAAAAGCAGTAATATAGTAAAATGGAAATGTAGCAAAAGGCTACATTAAAGGTAAAAGCATTTAGTAACCATGTTAAAGGAAACATTTAACCCCAAACCGAGCTAAAATCTTATCATTTTACTGAACTCATCAAAGTTAATCAAAGCATTGGGCTAGCTCTTGGAAAGTAATTTTCATAAGTAAAAAAGCCTATGTCTTAAAACTTATTTTAGCATTGGAGTCCCCAGACAGAATTTATACTGTAATCTTTTTGCTTCGTTACTTAGGTTGTTTATAAGCAAAATTTTGTTTATAAGTGTGCAGAAAATCCATTCAGTCACAATCACCAAAGCATGTAAAATTTTTATTTTTACTTCAGATGAAAGGAGATTAGAGAAGGGAAGAAGAGGCACATTTTCTTCCATTTTTGTCAGAATGATTTATCATTAATTTAACAATAATGGGAGAGCAAAAAATGGAGAATCCCCCAAATACTCAAACCAAGCAATTCCTTAAAGATTCTAGGACAATGAGCAAGCCAGGTTGAAAGCCATCAGGGAGAGGGAGCACATCCCTAAGTGCACAGGCCAGCTGACATCAGTTTCATTACACTACACAAGTGTGATGGACTGGACACAGCTTTGGGGAATTTGGGGCAGATCAGAAGTTGTATCTTCCCTCTGACACTGCTGAAGTTGCATGTCCAACCTGGTGAGAGCTCATCAAGAGCTCAAAGAGAGAGGCAGATACTCCAGCTATCCCAAAGAAATACACATTAAGGTTGACAGCCGGGTGCCAATCCATCCCAAGAAAATTCCAACGATTAAGCTGATTTGATTTACTGCCCAATATCCTGGAAACCTCCTCCAAACGTTACCTAACTAGGAGGGACTACTCAAAGTGTGTATGCAAGACTTGAGTTCTAATTAAGAAAATTTATTCCAAACAATACAATTTAATATCCTTAGTTCAGATTTCTCTTCTTCTTCTGGAGCAGTAATGTAGATTTTTCTTCAACAATGTTTTCAACTGACAACATTTAATGATTGACAGAATATTTTGAAAAGATAGTTAAAAACATTTTAAAACCATGAAATTGTGCAATCCTTTCAATAAAACTTGAGTTTTATTTACTGCAGAAAGTATTAACTCACACAGGAAAATTTTAACATTGCACTGTGTTGGGTTATGCAAGCAATAACAGGTCAGTCCTCACTAAAAATATTTTCCATGAGAAGATGCTATTGTAATGAAATGTCCCAACTTTAGTGGTTAAAATAGTTAGAAGTTATTGGGTTCCCTTGGCCAGACTTTCTCATATAAGTTAGACTATCCACCTAAAAAGGAAGACATGCTTTTGGTATAACACTTTATTATAATACTTCAAATCAATGCACTTGATCAAATTTAATGTCAGTTTTACTCTCAAAGCCTGATTTTAGAAGAATATACTATTTTGAAATAAAAAGGTAGAAGACTGGAAGGCAAAGAGCAATTTTGATTTGATTATTGGTTGCTTTAGCTAATATTAATACTTCAAAATTACTGACTTAACCTCTTCCTGCTGGTTTAATAATCAAAATAATCTGTTGAAATTCCTCTTGACTGGCTGCAGGGATGCTGCAAGTGGAGCACTCAGATCAGGTGGATATCTGTTCTTAGTTTCAGTTTTAATGCACAGACCCACCACTGGCCAAGATGAGTCCACCAGCAATGGTGGTGGCACCACTGGGATAACTCTTTCAGGAAGGGAAGGAAAACTGCACAATTGCAGCCAAAGACAGGACTGGGAATATGTGAGAAAACAACTGTAGAAACCTGTGTTGGTGGGGAAGGAAGGGGAGGAGCAATCCATAAAAAACTAACAAATATCTGAAAACACACCTGCAGAGAAAAAGATGTACAGGTGGAGCCTTATCTACAGATGATATTGAATGATGCCATGAAGGAAATAGTGCTGTTTTAAAGAAGTCACAGGTTGGTTGCTTGGGATTTGGGCATCTGCTGTGGGCAGCACTGGGCACCAGAGAGGCATAGTACCAACAGTGGAATCCCATTGCCCACGGAAAGGAACCTTTCCTGACAAAACCAGCATTGATCCTGGTCTCTGGGCAGTATTGCCTAATCCAGCTTCCCAAGAAGGATGAACTTACATTGCCAAGCAGCCAGCAGTGCCTGGGGGGAGCAGGGGGCACTCTGTAACATTAAAAATGCCCACAGCTCTGGCCAGTGACTGTTCAGGAAGGACAGGCATTAGAGGAAACAATTAAAACAAGGAACCCTCATATTAGGGCAAATTGACTGTAATTGATTTTCTGTAGTAGCTGAAAATCACGACAGAGTTTCTGTGATGTGTTTCAACGCTGTGTAAATGATGTGTTTTAATACTGAGTCCTGCCTTGCAAACAGGGAATCCGGTCTGAGGCCGTGCTGCACAGTGCATGGCAGAGCAGGGAGGTCAAAGCTCATGCAGATAGAAACACAAGCTCAGTAACATGAGAATAATTCCACCTGGAGGGTGCCATTGCAATGTCCCTTGGGACCATCTACAGTGCTTTCCACTCCACAGCAGGAACACACCACGGCTTGCTCCCAGGTCAAGATGGAGAGACTATATCATGCGTTCAAAATGACTCATATACACTAGAGAAAAAGATTTCCCAGCAATGTAGGTGTGTCAGTATGAAAGAGAAGGCCAGTCTGCACTGGGATTTAATCTGAAAACAAAATATATAGAACTGATGAGGTCCACATGATCCAAACCCAAATCCACTCTATCTACCCTCCTCAGAAATTTCAAAGCCTCTGCTACTCCAAGGCCAAGCTCACTTTCTGGGAAGTGGGTACTCCCATTAGAAACACACCCATCCAGCAAAGCCCAAGAAGGTAACCCAACACAATACTGTCTCAAAGCCTTACTTATTCTTATCTGTTCTATATGTACTAGAACTCTTCTACCAATAGAAATTGTCATAAATTCTATGAGATTTTACCTGCTACTGCCGTAACTGTTTTCAGTTACACTAGCCTATGTCTGCTAAGGTCTTTTAAGAACCAGATTTTAACAGTGGTTTAGATATCATACAGTCTCAATTATTACTACAAAATAATACATGGCATTTTGTTTTTCACAGCTTGTATTCATGGAAAAAATACAGTCCCATAGCTTACCCACAGTAATTGCCATTACCCAGGGCAATAAACATGTATTCCCTACAGCCATGACACTGATTCTGCAACCATCCCTTACTGCAGTCATACAATTAAAACTAAATTTCATGGGGTTTTTTAACATTACATGTTGTTGATTTATCTGACCAATGTCTCCCTGACAAAGCTCTGAGGAGCTAATGAGCCGCAGAGAACACCTTAGCTTAGGCTGCTTTCAAATTTCATTAAGTGAGATAAAGCACAGGAGGAGTACATGTGTGCTGAGCCTTCCAAAGTCCTGATAAGGCATTAATAAACTTTATCAAATTCCGATTATGTCTCTCTCATTATGGATATTGTTACACTTTCTACAGATAGCACTGCTGGTAAATTAAATGCCAGAAGTGCAATGTTTGAGTCTTTTCACCTGAGTGAGCAATGATAAGTAACAAAAGGCAACAGACAGAATCTCCCTATTTTTCCAGTGTTCACTGGGCCAAAGCAAATTTGTTTGTAGACGTTTAAGTTCTTTGTTTCTAACAAGTACGTGTCACTTTTTAGGAGGCAAAAGTGCACAAAATACAGCATTTTATTATCTAAATTCTTCAAGTACTTCACCTGAAAGCCCAAGTGCCACCTCTAATCATAAAACAGCACACACTAAGCAAATCCTTTTGCCAAAATCTCTTACATTCTTTATTATTACATTGTATTAGGAAAGTGCTGATTCAACAGCACCTATTTTTCTGCAGAATGGATAAATTCTTAAGTAGGCACAGATGTGTCACGCAGAAAATATTAGCAATATACTTTACTATTACAATATACGTGCAAAGATAGAAGGAAATGCATTCTTACTAAGTAGTCTTGTTTATCGTAGGGAACACAAGCTGTGTCAAACATTAAGGTACCTGCCTGTACACAGACATTTTCATAAGCAGGCCAAGCCATGTGATTGCTTCCAGCGTTTTATTCTGCTGTTATTTCAGCTGTGTGACCCTGGGAAGTCAGTCTGTGTTCTCTGCACTGCTGTAATGACTCTGAGAGACAGAGATGGGAACTGTTAAATGACTCTAGATCTACAGATTAAAAAGTTCTACCAAAAAAAAAAAGGTATTTTTAGCTCTTTCTGCACATGAGTGGAATGCTGGTTGACAGCAGTGTGGCAGGGCCAAGGGAAGTGGATCTTCACTGATGAGTGAGAAGTGGCATTGCAGTGACTGACAGAGGTATGTGGGACATGCCAAAACTATTAGAGAAGTTAGCACAGATACCATGAAAAACAAATGCAGTGGTCTGTAAAGCAGCAAGGAAGAAAACAATGATAAATAAATGTAAGTAAACTTAGCTAGGTTCCGATTAAACAAAAGCCCTAAGGCTGCAGCAAAATAGGCTGGAGAGGAAAGAAAATATTCTATTTCCAACATCAGGTAACAGGTAAGCAAGAGAAACAGAGCCCAGACCTTATGGATCTAGAACAAGGGCCTACCACACTGGATTTCTCCTGTGCCCAAAAGCTTATTAGCTTTCACAGAGTCATTAAAAAGACACAAAATCAAAAGCCATGTATACATATATAAAACACATTTTCACTTTAAGAGGTAAAAAGTGTTTGATGAACCACCATGAACAAAGACAGGTAAAAAAGCCGTATTTTATTATAGCACATCTCTCTCAAAAACAAAACAACCAAAAAACAAACAAATAAAACACCCCCACCAAAAACACTACCAACAAAAAAACCTGAGCCAAAACCACCAAAAAACTTAAACCCTCCCTGGGTGCTTTTGTTTTCTTCCACAGAAATTCTGACATTTTCTAGTGAGAGAGTCCTTAGGTATGTCCAGTTACTGCTGCCACAATTTTAGCACCTCCAACACTTACTGGTAATACTTAGGTTTAATTAAAGTAGGAGGCTTAATGAATGTTTAGGGGGATGTAATACTTAAATAGTGTCATTCAAGGACAACTTTGTTTTCCAAGGTGGCAATCAGTCTTACTCCAATCAAAATAAAATCAATAAAGTGGAACTTAGCAAATCAGACACAGCATTAATAACTGCAACAGTAGTCGTCCTGTGTTAATAATGAAAAAGAGTCAACCAACAATGGTCAACTGTGTGAGTGAATCTATCCCTACATAGAAAATTATTGCTTGTTACACTTCTGGAACGTAAGGAACAAGTTCACTTATCCATTGTTCCAAAGAGTGCAAGAACACATCAACTCCCCACACTTTATCTCTTCTTGATTTGCAATGACAATTTCCTGTAAAAGGAGACACAGACCTGCCAGTACTTGGGGAGATGCTTGGGGGGCTGTGGGCATTTTTAAATTATTTCAGCAAACAGATGTTACCTCAGTCACCAGGCTCTCCATGCTGGTACTACTCGAGGCTGCTGCCTCTGTAGGTGATGTGATGGCTGCAGAATGTGGCAGAGGAATATGAACTGAATTCTAAGCAGGACAGGGCTGCTGCTAAAGCTTATGAACAATGTGGCTGCCGAGCAGAATATCAGTAGCACAAACACAGCTGTCCAGTAGACCACATGCCCCCACCCCCCTTTTTTTATGAGCACTGATTTTTGTTTTATTACTGTAGGAATATCAGGAGAATTACTCCACACAACCTAAGCTTCATACCATTGGCTTTCTATTCAACACACTTTTCTCCTCGACTTTATTCACGATGTTCTAGTCAAATCTTTGACATTTCTTGCAGAAGCTTTTTATTAAGGACTTATAACAATCATAAAAATCTGTTCTGGGCAGAAACTCAGCATATAAAGGCTCAGTGAGGGAATACTCACACCATTTAAAGTGAATTTAGTATTTGTAAAGGCACTGTAAATGAAAGAACCCTCAATACCTTCAGTAATTTTATAGTTTAAATGATAACAGTAATACAAAATGTCCCTTCTCACTTTTCCCTCTCCTCCTTCCCTTTTTACCTCCCTCTCAGTATTCTTGCAAAGTGGCAAAGCCCAGGCTCTTCCCAGAGGGTGAATTCAAGGTGACGGGCAGTCCATCACTCGGGCTCCCTGCTGAACCTCTCCCGGAGCAAGGATCCCTCCCCAGCCGAGGAGCACTCAGCCACAGGGAGCAGAGGGAGGAGCAGCAGCCCAGCTGAGGGAAGGCTCCCAGGGGCTGCACCGGCTGCTCTCGTGTGACAAGCAAGGGAGAGCCTTCTGCTGCTGGAACCAAAGGGACCAGAAAGAAAAAGAGTTCTCAAAGGCATGGTCAGGACCCCAAACAGGTTTGTGGGTTCCCTCTATGTCCTGTAATCCTATTAATTACTGCTTTCATGCTTTGGCTCCTCTCTACATCCTGTCACAAGCCTTTCTCAACTGTTTTATATTAAAAAAAAACCCTGAAAACACAAAAACATTAAAAGCCCCACACTCTGACAGTAATATCATACAAGTCAGACATTCCTGTGCCGTGAATCACATGCAGGCCATTAGAACATTATTTTCAAAGTTCTGCCAAAGATTTGCTTAATCCATTTGTTCAGTTTAAAAAAGAAACTCTTTGAAAGATGGCACTCAGAAAATATTTGGTATGCACACAACCAGGTATACAATTCCCAGGACTAAGAATTCCCAACAAAATTGTGAGAATACATAGAAAATTTATTATATATAAATGTATTGGCTTATAAGGAGATTAGATTAATTTGGCTGTTCTTTCAGAAGTCAAAGTCAGGACACTGTAATTTGCCAAGCAAATGGTCCTTAGGACCTTGTACCAGGTCTGCCTGCATGAAACAAACTGAAAAAAATTTCTTATAATACAGTCTTAAAACCCTGGTCGGGACTGAAGGATAGGTTTTGTTTAATATATAAGTTTTTATACGTCCTTACACAAAATATGTTTTAAAATTTCATCTTTTATAAGCTAAAACAATTATTAGAAAATCGAACTTTTTTTTCACTTATTCAGCTCCAGTTAATGGCATTTAATAATAATTGTATAAGCTTACTATATTTAGCCACACAGCACCCACAAGTGTGAGGAATAACTGATTTTAATAGTCTTAGAGTGTGACTATTATTAATTGATCACTTAAAGATTATTATTAGTGGTTCCTTTCTAAAGAGTCCAGTACTGCTTCATGGGGAAAATCTCTATTTTCATGGAGAGTATTAAATAAACTAAGAATACTACAATTTTTATAGTTAAATGAAAAGTGAAGAAATACAAATATTTTGGCTGCCATAACTTATTGCATTATTTTAATCTATTATATCCACTTCAGTGCATGAAAAATGGTGACTTTGAAGACTTAAGCATCTTTGTTGTTTTGCATCCCAACTTTATTATCCTCTCTTAGCCCTAAAAGAAGATAACCAGGATCAGACAACAGATTATACATAAACAGAGGTAAACAACACATGGGTATAAATCAGATTATTGGAATGCAAATCAAGGATGTGATTCATAGTCTAAACCTTAGAAATAAAAAAACCCTATTTTATGCCTTCAGGGAATTCTACATATTTCCATTATATTTTATAAGGAAAAGTTTTGATATATCTCTGTCAGCAAAATTACTGTAGGTCACATCCAGCATCACTCAATTTCCATTGTAATGTTACAACACTTATTCCTTTAGCTATCCCCTCATCAGGCCCAGAGAGGGAACTGGCAACACCACCAGGAAGGATTTCTACAGACTCTCCATGCTCACAGACATCTTCACACAACCCCAAACTTGTGTGCATGTGTTCAGAGCCCAGCACCTCACCTGCTAGTAGCTAACTCCTCCCGTTTGCTGCCTGAGCAGCTCTTCCTCGTAAGCCTCTGGTGACTCTGGTGTGCTCTAGCACAGCCTCTGTCGTGTCCTCACATGAGCCAGGACCCCTGTTCCCTCTGGTATTGCTACTGTACCTGACTACCAAACAGCTGCCTTCAGATGTTTTTATTCGGGTCAAAATACTGCATAGGAGAACGGCAGAACCTGAGACAGAAAACTCTTCAATTCTGCCATAAAAAGCTGTCAAATGAGGTACAAGAATGAAGGAAATGAAAAATGCAAAAGACAGAGAGGGCTATGAAGACCTATATAAATGCATTTATATAAATGCATCTCAATTTCCTTGCAAAGCACCTTTTTTTGCTGCCTGCAAACCGCAGCACAGGCAGTGGCTACTGCAGCAACTCCCCAGCCCAGCCTGTGTCCCTGGGCAGTCTGCAGCTCCCCCTGCCTGTCATGCCAACCCGTTGAAGCCCCTAGCAGCCTGGAAATGCACCAAAAAAGTTGGTAACATCTTGGCTCCTGACTTTATATCCAGAAATCAGAAGGGCAAATAGACACAATCATCACACTTTCCTGCTCCTGGAAAAGGTATCCTTAATGAGAGTGGGGGATATTCTGACTCCCTGCCCAGAGAGATTCTCAAACTATCATTGTAAGCTACAAAAAACACCCTTACAAGCCTCACAGTTTACAGCTGATACCAACAAACCCTTTCCTTGTACCCCATGACAGACACTCTCTAGTCCATGACAAACAGCAGTGCTGACAGCATGGACTGAGGCACACATTTATCCCAAAAGCTCTGAAAATGTATCACAGAAAGCTCTCAGGTCTCCAGGAGACAAAAGAGATTCCATTAAAATCAGGAAGGGAGAAGGATCGCTGCTGAGCACCATCTTTGGAGGATGTCTTTGTACAGAAAGACATGCCATGTGGGATGCTCAAGACAGCAAAGGAAAACTAAGGTTTTCCTTAGGAATGCCAAGCACAGTCAGCTCCTGACCTGAACCAGAAACACACAGTACTGTGAATCACCCAGGCCAGAACAGACTGCTGGGCCTGTCCCCCACGAGGGAAAACTGCCCGTGAGAGCAGCAGATGCTGACAGGAGAAAGGATGGATGCTGTCAAAAGGACAGAGAACATCACCTGATTCGGGATTGCAAGCGACTTCCTCTCATTTTTCTCCTGAGGGGTCGAACCCACAGCAGATGCCATTAGTACAATACTGTTATGTGCTTCATGTTTGAGTACATGCACTTTTAAATCTTTGAAGTTCTTCATCTTTCTTCAAAAATAAAAAGCAAACAATACCTTCTGATCAGCTGCTACAGACAAAATAATGAAGTGCACAGATTTGCACTGCTGAATACTTTGTTGAGATAATTTTTTTTTTTGTCAGAGCTCAAGAAAGAAAAATACAATCAATTTAATCACAGGATAATAGTGGGACTGGAGAAGGAAATACAAATTATGGGGAAAACCACTGTTAGGAGGGAAACAATAATCATAAATTAATGAATCAAGGGAGTATTTTGGACTCACAGCTATTTTTCTACTCATTTGTTAATATTATTCCAAAGATACAATATTGCATTTACAAAGTATCTGTTAATAGAAGCAGTCTTCTAGTTTTAGAGGATTCCTCCCTCACCCTAAGGGTATTTTGTGAGATCTGAAATAATAGAAGGAATACCCTTATAGTATGTTCCATGATGGACCAGAAAACCCTCCAAGTCTTGGTTTTAACCTGTTTCTCTGCAACTGAAAACCTCTAAGTGCGAGGCTGACAATACTGGGGGTTTTATAATACATACATAAGATACATTTGTGTTTCTCAGAGGGTGGAAAAGACTTCCAAATGCACAGAACCTTCCAATTGCCCTTGAAGCTCATCAGTGACCAGCAGAGTCAGGAAAGGGCAATCAGTAATGAACACTCCCAAGGTTTAACACACAGGGGAAAATCACTTCTATGTAGCACGCACAATGATGAGATGCCACACGTTTAGAATTAAAGCAGTGTTCTGAAACTGAAGCATTTTATCTGGGGCTCCTAGGTTTAGCACCTACAGGGCTCAGCTCCTGGATGTCGCACCGCACGGCACATGGCACAGAAACCTGGCAGGAACCCCTGCCAGCTGAGAGGTGCTGCTCTGCTGGACCACTTCCCTGCATTATACATTTTCTCTTATATTCACACAAATAGCAAATTTTAAAGTTCACCTCTGTTTTAATTCAGACTATTAAACAGACTTGGCCTTCAGTTCTAATGCAATACTATTGTGATGCAGCAGAACAAAGCAGAGTTGTAGATGAGCTTTACTTTTGCAGAGAACAGAAGAAAATAATCGAGAATGGAATTTTCTCACCATCTTTGAAGTTCAGATTATAGAATAATTTTTGCTGTCTCAGGCACAGGTAGCAAGTTTATAAATACATCAGAAAGAGGGTAAAAAGGAGGGTCAGTATGATTCAGTGACTGAATTACAAGCTCACTGAAAAGGCCAGTTGTATGGTTCAGTGCACAAGGTGCTCAGTAATTAGATAGCACGTATCTGAGGCCAAACAGAAAGAGGAAAAGAAGCGCAGCTGCCTCACCCACCTATGGTTTTTCACAGACACTATTTAACACCAACCTTCCAGGCCAGTCTCTGCTGTGCTGCCCTGTGATGGGTGTGCACAATTTACAAAAGGGCAGAAGAACAAGGGATCTTCTCGGGACAGGGACAAGTGAGCCACAAGCAGCCAAATGCTCAAGGTGAACCCTGCAGGACAGAGGAGTCATTGGAAAATACAGAGGGAGGCATAAAACAAGATAACAGAGGAAACACAACAAAGAAACAGGAAGCCACATGCTACATCACAGACCAGATCTGTCACACATCAGAGATCCCACACCACAGTCCCCTGCAACATCTGCCTGCCCTTTCCCTGGCAGGGATGCCCCTCCAACATCCTGTAGAGAGAATGTTCAGACTGTTATATGATCTCTAGTTCTCACTCTCCCTTTAATCACTGATTCTGCACTGATGCTTCACAGTTCCCACTGCTATCAACTCTCTCAAATTTCTTTAAACATCCCTGAGCAGGACCTACTGTGCCCCTTCCTCCCAATTGTACAGGATACTATGTGAGCTTGAGGTTCTCCCTCCTTAATCATCTAATGATGCTGAACTCTCCCTTCAAGGGGTTTTTACATATGTGCACATCTTTCTTGTGCCACCCCCTCCCTCTCAAACCTTGTCATTGAGAATCATATCTCAGTGTGCCCTGGCAGCCAGGAGGGCAACCCTGTCCTGGGGTGCATCAGGCCCAGCATCCCCAGCTGGGCAAGGGAGAGATTGTTCTGCTCTGCTCTGAGCTGGGGCAGCCTCACCTCAAGACCTTTTAGAGAGCATCCAAAGGAGGACAAGAAAATGATGAAGAGTCTAGAGGGAAGACTATATGAGGAGTGGCTGAGGTCATTTGTCTTCTTGAGCCTGGAGAGGAAGAGACTGGGGGCAGGGGGGACCTCACTGCAGTTACAGATTCTTTGTGAGGGCAAGAGGAGAGGCAGGCACTGAGCTCTGCTCATGGGGACAGGGCAGGAGCCGAGGGAATGGCCTGAAGGTGGGACAGGGCAGGCTGAGGGTGGGTATTAGAAAAACGTTCTTTATCCAGAGGGTGTTTGGGCCCTGGAACAGCTCCCCAGGGCACTGATCACAGCCCCAAGGCTGACAGCATGCAAGAAGTGTTTGACAATGCCCTCAGGTAGATGGAGTGAGCCTTGGTCCTGTGTGGGGTCAGAAGTTCGACTCAATGATCCTTGTGGGTCCCTTCCAACCCAGAATATTCTATGATCACTTCTCTTCCTTTCTCTTCTGTGTGCTCCCTTGCACACTTCAGTCACCCCACTGCACTATGGACCAGGCAGGAACTGTGCCCTTCCCCGTGCTGCCCCACCAAGGGCTCCATCCCCAGCCCAGACCTGCTCTGGACATTTGTTCCACATCTTCTGCCTTCCACTTATGGCACAAACTAAAGCAGAAGTAGTGAAGAACATTACTTGCTGCCACAAAAAAGCCCCAACAAATGTATGTTCAAACTCTGCTATAAGGTGGGATCCCTGTTTTCCCTGGGTTGATGTTCTGATGTTTTCCCAAAGCAAAATACTCTGTCAGAGGCACTAACATCCTCTGGTATTATAAAAGCGACCAGTGCAGCCTTCAAGGGTAGCAGTTATAGACAGATAAATTAGGCCCTGCAGTAGGTTTTCAGACTAGGGAAGCAAGCTCACAGATGAAATTATGAAAGAAAAGAATGCAGAGAAGGGCAGTGAACCCTTACCTCCATATTCATAACACTGAGGCAAGTGCATTGTAACCCTCAGTTTTTCTAAATGATGCTTTCCTGAGGGGGCAACATAAGCTAGATGGCACCATCCTTACTAGAATTGAAGCTTAGCTGACAAGTTGGGGGACAAATATTAGAATAAAAAATGTAATTTTCTAAAATTATTGAAGCTGATCTAAATTTTACTAAAAACTTACCAAAGTCTATCACTCCAATAAAGAGAAGGGTCTTAAACAAATCATGGCACAAGCATTTGATAAATAAGACTTGAAAAACTTCAATGAAATCCGAAAGGTAAACTACGTATCCTGTGAGTGTAGCAGAGCAACCACTGGGCAAAAATTTCAAAGTTTGGTCCCACACGGTGTAGAGAAGTCTTTAGAGCCTCCTGATTATTTGCTAAAAGCAGAATAATAGAAATTATGCTAAGTACCAGCAGTCTCTAGTGTGCGCCTCTACTACAAATGTTCTCCTGAAGTTCATTCCTCAGCTCAAGTTAAACAAAACTACAACTCTCTTATTCATCCTTTGCAGTATCTTCCCACTCACACAAAAGTTATTACCATTTATGTTACACAGAACTGATAAAGGCTCACCTCAATTAAAAAGTTCTTTTTCTGAAGAGTTGGCATTTCTTTTTTTCTTTAGTCTTCTATTGTTTTGGGGTTGACATAATAACATTTCCAGTCAGCAATTAGCAAAGAAAGCTTTTGCCAAAGAGCAGGCCTAAAACTTCACCAGAGCTAAAATTAAAACGTATATAATTACTCAGCTAAAGGTTTGAGATATGATTGTTTATATATTAAATTGTTCTTACAAAAGGCATAGTCTGTTAGGAAGCAACATAATTAAAATATCAACAATAAACTAAACAGGTAATAAACCATCAATTGGCTCTTCATTATAGAGCACCTACTTTTTACATGGTATGTTTTATATATTTTGTTCCAGTTATGTTTTTTTAATAATGCAAATTAATTTATTCCTTTAACAAGGGTTGAAAGAACATTATTTGCATCTTTATGGAGTATTGGTAGGGTAATTTTGTTGTGTTTTTAAAAGACTAACACCACCAAAAAAAAAAAAAAAATCTTTTCAAACCTTTTATAAAAGCAATCCATTTTCCATTTATAAATACAGCAGTCACCACTTCAAGGTCAGCTTCGGTTTTCTAAAACTTATGCAAAATGATCAGAGCTTACAAGGGAATCAAGAGTAAGTTGAAGCTCTATATTATAATGGAGAGGCAACAGGGGATAAATGTTGGCTTTTCAAAGAAAAATATATTTTGTCATTTTTCTTTAAATAAATCAATCAGACATCCAACAGAGTCATAGAATTTCTTGTTACCGAGGCTTCTGAATGAAAACGTACAGATAAAAAGATCCTGCAAAAGTATCTATACATGATAAATATGAGCCTTCAGCTGGACGAGTGTGGCGGTGGATGTGAAATTTGGGGTTCCCAAGTGGTCTGATCCTGTTATCCCCCAGAGCTTTGGTCAGTCTCTGGCGAGCCACTCCCTGTCCCATTTTATCTCCCCCCATGGGAACATCCCCGGACTGATTCAGTTTAAAAGCTTGGAAAGCGGGGTCCTGTGGGCTCTTTGGCACCGCTTTGAGAAGAATACACACCTCTGCAAAAGCGCTTTCTCGGAGCATTGCTTCAAACCTCGACTGGGGATGGTTTGGGAGCCTAGAGAGCAGAGCCCCTGTGCTTTCTGCCGTTCGAGGACTGAGAGCAGCTGCAGCTGGCAGTGCAGCCGGCGGACAGGGCCGGCCGGGCCAGCAGCCACAGATGAGCGCTTGGACAATCCCTCCAGAGGCGTGGTGGGCTCCGGGTGTGCCCCGGGAGGAGCAGCGTGCCGCGGAGGGAGCGCGGCTTGGGAGCCGCCGCTGTCAGCGGCAGGGCCAGGCGGGTCCCTGCCGTGGCTGAGCGCCCCGCTGCCCCCGCCGCTCCCCTCCTGCCTCCTGCCAGCCTTGCTGGGCTCTTTCCTGTCTGCTCTTAGCACGGACAAATGCCTGACACAAAACACGGCCAGGCTCGGGACCTGCTCCGTGCCACGATCCTTCTACTGCGCTGCTTGAGATCCCCCTTGTTAGAGCGGAAAGTTTCTCCCATGCACAGTCTCCTGAGCTTGTCCAGCACTGAGCAAGTTTTATAATGTTCTCACTGCCATCACGGCCAAGGTGCTGACACAGGTGACACAGAGAAAACAGAAGTCATTTCTTTTCCATTCCCTGCACAGTGTGTGTCCAATGCCGCCCTGCAAGGGCCCCGTGCCGTTAGCCATTCACACCCTCCCGCCTTCAACTTGCCCCATTGCCTGCTCCTCACCTGGGGCTGCCCTTCTGCAGCACGTCACAGTTCAGCTTCGGTGCGAATGAAAATAGCTCACGAATTAAAGCAAAATATAGATAAATATTAATTATAATAAAGAAGCTCTTGAGAAAGAAAGAGCTGCTATACCAAGCAGGAGTTCTTAAAATAAATAATGAGTCAGGAGAAACAAAATATGTTCAGTTACCAAAACTGTTTCTATATAGACTGCTGTAAAACTTCACATATGGGATAAACAGATGTTAGCATGTACTAGGCAACAACAGACACCCCTTGCCTGACATTTGCACATTATTTGATAGGATTATACTTTTATCAGATAAAAATAGTGCTTGCTAATATAATGGGAGGGAGGAGGGTCTACACAATCAAGGAACCAGCTTCTGATTTTTTTTTAAACTATTCAGAGCATACTATATCATCTTGGGCATTTCATATTTTTTGTGCTCACATGCATTTTTAGGCTCAGAATGGTCATTTTTCCCACACACCTTTCTTGGTAAGCATAAAAGAAACTCCAGTCCATTTTTATACCAACTCACGAGTGCCTCTAACATCCAAAGCCTCCACTCCAAAGTGCCCTGTAACCCATTTAATCCTGTATTTGAATCATTTCTTGCAATATACATTAAAAAAAAAAAATTAAAAATACCCAGAGCTAAGTCTCAGATGCTTTTGCAACAAACAGATGTTTAAATCAGATAGGAAGTTTGAACTGACAGCTACTCTTGCCCTCCTTAACCAACTGACAAGTAAAGAGAAAGCTGAATCAAAATCTAGTCAATATTCTCCATGAACACTTATTCCTAAGCTTCTCTGAACATATCAGAGGATGAAGAACATACTACACTTCTTAATTTTTGAACAGAGCAATGATTAAATTTCACTGTTGACCAGCAGCTTCATGATCCCCTCCTGGGAATACACTAAAAAATTAGGCTTAATTATTTTACTATACCATCGTTAATTTCTTTCTTCAATTTTCAGGTCTTCATCACATAGTCAAAGCACCAAATCAAGATGTGAAACAGGGACTGGTTTATGCCTTTTGACTGTGCTTGCCCTGGTGGGCCCTTGCTCCCTCATTGCTCCCTGCAGCATTAATCCAGCACATCGTGAGGAGCTCCCCCAGGAATGCCACGCCAGCCATTGCCCAAAACATTCTAACAGGAAAACTTCACTTCAGAGAGAGCCAGGGCGATGACAGCAGCTGTGATGGATTACAGTCAGACCTATATTGTGCCTGAAATACTCATGCTTCCACAGGAGGGGAGAGCAGAGGGAGAGTACATAAAGATATGTCAATCCTTTTCCCCTTATTCCCGAGTGATCCCAAATATTGGCTTCACTGGTAACATGCCAGAGCCCCTGCAGGGCTGTGTCCACACTGACCTGAAGGCACGTTCTGAACCATCACTTCAGTGACTGGGACACAGCACAGGAGAAAATGCAGGAAACCTCATTTGCTACATCAGAGCAAGGTGCAGTAAAACTGCTTTATTGTACTGATAGAATACAAAGGAGTTTGTGGCAGTAATTGGAAAGAGTATTTAAATGTCTGACTGACTGTCAGGCATTGTGGGAGAAACAATTAGCAACGTGGTTTTAAAATGCACCAGAGACTGTTTTGAGTGAACCTCAAAAGAAAAGAAATCCTTTTAAGTTTCAAAATATTTGGATCCCAGGTGAGTTCATCCCAGCTTTTCTTCTTTTGCAACAGCTTCATCCTTTTTTTTTTTTGGAAGTGGATTCTGTCCTCCTTCCCATCCTCATCCTACTAGAGTTAATTACAAAAATCATTCCAAAAAACTTTTGCTCTCTATTCCCAATTATAATTCTTCCCTGACTCATTTTTTTTTTCTCAACGATGACTGTCTGCACACCATCAAAAGAAGTTAAACCTAACATTATGTCTCATGACATCAGTAAGTGAGAATAACTTATCATCAGTATTATATTTAACAGGTTATATATAATATATATATAATATTGAACACCCTTCAAATACAACTGCATGCATCATTTTGCTCTAGTTGTTTTTTAATACTGCCACTTGATCTTAACAAATGGAAATTTGGAAAGCTACGGAAAACTGGAAACCTTGCTTCCAGAAATGGGTACCACATAATACAAAATACCTTCCATTATACTCTTATTTCTCAAAAATACACTTTTCTTCTCCAAAATGCTTCTATTCTTTGCAATTTCCAAAAGAATTGGTGCTGTACACCTCTGCACAAACACCATTTCTGTTGCACTTGTGTTCACATCTGCTACATCTGCTTCCTAAAACTCGCTCCATTGACTTTTGAGGATGGGTGAAAGTGAGAAATGGTGTATTTACCCTTTTTAATTAAAAAATATTTGGACTCAAGGATGTAAATATTCATTTTTATTCGAGATTCACATTTTCTCCTTGCAAAAGTATGTCCACACACACGCATTTGTTCCATTATTAGGGAAATCATGGGAAAATGCTACTGCTGTTTACAAGCAGAGCAGCAGCGGCATCCACAGTCAGGAACCCAACAAGGGCAAATTTGCTTTGGTTGAAAGGAATTGATTGGGATTCCACAGCATGTAATTATACACTGAGAAGCTTTACAGCATACCCATGTGAAAAGCCCAGCAAGATCTTAGGAACAGCAGCACCCTGCCAAAACAAGCATTCAGGGAAGCTGGACTGAGGCATGTGGCTCACACACAGGGACATGCACAGTGTACTTCATGAGTACATCAAAATAACCTTTTTCTATTTACATAATAACTTACATAAGAGGCAAATGTCAGGAAGTCACTTAAAACTCAAATATGTCTGTTTCTGAGCAGCTTAACTGACATGTTGTTGCTATTCCCAGAGTCTGAATTCCTGGAAACCAGGAGGCTGACACAAATGAACAATTTACATTTTTAAGCCAATGTAATTGGATTCATCCAAGATAAAGATTTTGATTAATTGTATTCATCTCTACTTACAGGAAGTACATTATGTTACTGTAGCCTCAGCCCTGGATTGATTTGTTCATTTATTCTAAAAGGCAAATACGGTCTGTTTAAGTGATACATTTTTTCTGGCTTTAACTTTGGAAGTGAAGGGTGGGGTCTAGAAACTGCTGTGGCCCTGCTCCCTCCCAGAAGACATGTCAGAAAGCAGCAACTCTGATATTGCTCCTTCTACCTCAAATCTGGCTAAAATAGGTCAAGAAGTTCAAATTTCTTGACTGACATGTCCCACAATGCTTTCATTACATAGTCTTGTTTCCTTCAGATTGTTTAGCATCTTAAAAACTGTTTGTGTGAGCGGGGAGGGGATACTGTTTAAAAGGACAAATAGAAGTGTGGAATTATGTTAGATGAAAACATTTTATTTTGGGCAACACAGTTATTTATTTGGGTTTTTTTTTCTTTTTAAGGAAATTTAAAAAAGATTCTTTGATTCAATTTGAAGTGATTCTGTATCTGACTTTCAGGCTACAGATTAAGAATTCCCCTGTCAGATGGTCAACTGTTTTGAACCTGAAATAAAGCTGTAAACAGCTGGGTTTTAGGTGAGGTTTGGCATTTTTAAAAATCTACTAATGAGCAATATTTCAGCAAGAATAAGAAAATAGAAGCCGTAAGCTTTAGCTGTGTGATCCTTTCCAACAGTTAAAAGCAGAGTCTTTTTAATGCTAAAAGGGTCTGAGCTTCCTTCTCCTTCAGTGTTTATTTCAATGGCATCTAGAGTTTTCACACCTGCCACTTTGGTTATTCAGTTTTGCTGTCTACTTCAGGATGGGTGGGGTTGGGTGAGGAAGAGCATAAGGGAATGCCAAGAAGAGAAGCAAAGGAAAACAGCAATGAGCAGTTGTCCTCCTCAATAGGTAACAGCTTTCTGACAAATAAGGTATCAGCCCATGCTCATACAGTTCATGTTGAGATTCATTTACCTGACAAATTACTCCCCCAAACTTTTAGCTTCATTATTTCCTTAGATAATTATGCCCACATTTTTTATTTCTGGAGTGATTTGTGATGGTAGCAAGCATCTGGCGCCGTGCTATACACAACTTTCTCTCCAATTAATGTGAGGAAAACAAATGTCATTTTAGGGATGTTTTGTTTTCCATAAAGGTTATGTTCTAGGTAAGCTTCAAGTATAAATACAAACACAAACACACACTTTTTCACACACTCAAATCCAGTCCAGTGAATGCAAAATCAGTTGCATAACACAGTATGTGTAACCTTTTCACCTCTCTATGATTATAATAAACATGGCATGAGCTCTTCAGAAAGAGCAGTAGGAAAACATTCTTCAGAGAGACTCATGTTCAATAAAAGCAAACAGGTGCAAAGCCCTGCACTTCCCTCTACCTGAGGACCTCCCTGCATGCGAAGGCATTGCTCTGGAAGCATTTATTGCCTTTTCAATGCATCTCGCTTTCTGTCTTTTTTCTTCTCTCTTAATTTCAACCCTCTGGTAGAGATCTTATCCCTCTCCTGGCTCCCAAACTGAGGATGGAAAATCTTAAAATGTCTATGGAGATATTTATTATACGCAGAGAGAATTCTGTCCCAGAACTAGCTGTGTGTGCACTGGAGGGTATCAAATTCAGGTATATCCTCAGTAAAGGGATATCCACCCAAGTAAAGGTATCTAAACTAACTGAGCCAGTGGAGGAAAAGAAGCAAGGATGTCTTTGAATACCTCAGATTTTCAAATCCTTTGTTGAGATTCCTATCTCTTGTTCACCTTATAACTACATGGACTAAGCAGGTAGTTTAGCCAAATTTCTCTTGACAGTTCACAGTTGCAATGAGCCCCTTCTTTGTCTCTGGGAACAGTATTTTACAGGTGGCTTCTCCTTCCTGCACATTTTGTCTCAGATTGAGATGCATCCACCTTTCATTTACATTTTGTTTTGTGGGGGTGGTGGGGTGTTTGTTTCAGCTCATTGTTCAGTCGGTGTTTAAAATTGTTCCCTGCCACCACTCATGTATTTCTTCTGCTGTTTCCCAAGATAAAAGTATCATCTGTGTAGACCACGTGTACTCCATGACTTCATCAAAAACTTGTACACTAACTGTATCTCACAAGGGGAGATAAAAACAATTCCAGATGATCAAGGAAATCAGTGGTTCTTTGGGGTCTTACATATTTCCTAACAGGTTTGTTCTGCCGTGCCCTGGATATCCATCCCCTGAGCTTGCTCAGCAACAGGACCACTACCCCAACTTTGAAACCAACCAAAAAAATCCCAAAAATTTGAGACACAGGAGCAGAGAGCTTTACCTTGGATGTGAATCTCTCTTTATGAAGATGTTAGTCCATTTGGGCACCTCAGTTATGTCAGGCCATGCAATATTGAGGCTACACCCCCTGCCCCTCTCTGGTGAACACAAGGGCCAGCCCAGCTACATCTGGCTGCTGCAGCACCACAGGACACCGTGACAGCCCCTCTCTGGGACAGGAGCATTCACAAAGATCAGATTAACAAATCATTCCTCTGACAGAGGAATTCATATTCTCTGGGGCTTTGGTATTCCAGGAGAACTTCACACAACTGAACAATTGCTGAAGAGAGAAGCTTGATAAAAACAAATTTGAATTAACACTGTAAAAGTGTTACTGTTAAGGCTGAAGGGTTTCTGACTGGAATTTAGCTAATGTATCTATGTCTGAAGTCTTAACATTGGTAAGAAATGCAACCTAGGAAAGCTCATATAATCTACCAGCATGCCATGCAGCAGGTCTCCTTTCAGTCTCAGTTGAATACAGCTACCTGACAACATCTGAGGTCTCCCTGGCGAAATTCCATCCAAATAAATATCCAATTTCAGTGTGTAAGGGTTTTCTACATACTAATTCCTCATTTAAGTACAACTTGAGCAGTGGAGACAGTTTCCACATCACTGCTTGTGACTTATGGAGCTATGGCATGAAAACAATTTTACTGCAGCACCATAACCTCAACTCAACATAACAGGAAGAAAAGATGAAAGGTGCACTTAAAATAAATATATAATTTAAAAACTGAGGATAACAAATTGGCCACTGAAAAAAGTATCTTGACCTAAACTCTACTGCAAACCAACCTGTGTAATGGGCACTGCACATACAAGCTTGCAAAGAAAAAATGCAACTGAACTCCAGCTCAAAGAACCTGCAGGGAGGTTTTAAGTGAACTCGACAGCTGTTCATCCAATGTCTTGTTCCTGACAGACTCCATCAGGTACTGTCTGTGCTCCTAAAGATGTCCAGATCTGAAGCTATGATGTTTATTCTCTATTTTCAACTTTCCAAAATACAACTCATAAGTGCTGCAAGATAGGGCTGTCAATCTCTAAATATAACAGGGGGTTTATACCCTGTTGTCCACTGGTTTCTGCTTTTCTGCTTAAAAATCCATGATATAAATTAAATGCCATGAAACTGCTTATTATGTTTTTGTTTTACATTCAGATTCTCTGGATGTGTTATTTGCAGCTAATTTTATTTTCCCCAGTATTGTCTGAAAGGAGGGAGGCAATTACAGGTACATTTACTAAAACTAGGTATCCTTTTCAATTACACTCATCCTAAGCATTGAATGTTGGCAGTTTGGACTTTGTTATGGGAAAATAATATTTACAAGGACATATTGAAATGGAATGAGCATTTGGGGAGAAGGAGGGCTTTTGCTGCTTGTGGCCACCTTATTACACGGCTGAAATTGCAACTATTTGTAATGCTGTCTTTGTACAACACACAGCACCAGTGTCAGCATTGTTCAACATGCTTCGACACAGATACATTACACAGAAAACTTTAATAGTAGTAAATGTTTAATTTATGGCTTCATTTGAAAATATTAATCTAATAGCAAGGCAGATGGATGCAAACTAGTTTCCATTTCCTTTTGCAGGGCCTTATGCGATGTCATGGGAACATGGCTGTCTTCAGCTAGGAATATTGGTCTACTGAGGTCAATACAAAATGCAAATTCACTTCAATGATACAAAAATCAATTCTTAAAACCTGTGATGTCCCCAAGCCTTTCAAGACAGTTTATTAATGTCAGCTGATGAAGCCCCATAAAGCTGCTGCTTCTTGTAAAAGAGAGACTAAACCAAGGTGGAAGAGTCAAGAGTTCACAGAAGGAAGAAAGAAATGCAAATATGTTCAGCTTTCCTGTGTGGTTGTTTTTATTAGACTAATGACCACAAGCAGAAGTACAACATAAAATTCAATAGAAACATAATGACTTTAAATGGGATTTTGCACATCTTTTAACAACTGAATTTTTTTCCACCCATGAAGAAGCATCAAGGGTCACACCAGACACAGCTACTGCTGAACATCAAAGGCAGTCCCTCAAAAGCTCAGTGTGCATCAAACAAATAATTGATGTAAAAAATGAGGACCAACTCGTCATATTTTGTTGGAGTAAAGGGCATTCAGCTGAATTCCTGGAGAAACTTTACATTGCAAAAACTGAACTATATTCATTAATCTCCCTATTTACTCAGTTTAGTTTTTCAACAAACTCCATAATAGCTTAAGCCTTTCAATAAAGCCAAAAATGAACATAAACAACTGAGTTTCCATAATGAGGACACCTACACATCCATTGCACGGTAAGACAGTGCCCTGTCACAGTCAAATATCACAGAAGTCCCTAAGACTGTACAGAGCCTGCAGGAAAGGATGGTGTTAAACTACTGCAGTGCTCCTCTAGCACACAAACTTCAGTTTCAACTTAAATGATATGAAATGACTGAGGTATTTAACATTTTTTAGGTTTCCATATCTGTAACTCCTGCATGCGTGTTTTGTTTGCCTTGCAACAGGAAAATGTAGAATTCCATTGACAAGAGTGCCTTGGGAACCAGATTTTTTTTCAGAGGATGGTTATAACAGAGATGATTATTCAGTTATCAGCATCAAAAATGGGACTTAAAAGACTACACATAGGTGCCTGCAGAATACTATCTCAGTAGCATCTTTCATTATCTGTCAGGAAAAAGAAACATACACACTGAAAGCCATGGAAACCACTTCTAGGAAAGAGTCAACAAACCCTTTCTGTCAAGTCCTTGAAGACTGCCAAGAGCTCTAATGTAATTAGCAAAGGTTTCTTTGGGAAGGCAAGGCAATTTAGGAGTTACTGCTTTGGGCTAAGATGAAACAGTTGAGAGCCAGTTCTGTCTGGTCTAGCGAACAGTCCTGGGCAAAAAGTGTGCTCTCCTCTAATTTTGCTGGAATCAAGGGAATAAAGGCAATTGTGACAGTTTAAAAAACATGCCTGCATCTGCCCATGAGTTTCTCTGGTTTTTGAACAGCATGTATCCTCACATCCTTCCGGACAAGTGAAACTTCATTCTGGAGCAGAAACACATCACCAAGGGAAAAAAGCTTAGAAAACTAGAACATGGTCATTGTGAGGCTGTTGGCATCAAGTGCTCTTTCAAAAGAAGGCATAAGCAAGAAGGAAGCATTAGTCATGATTGCCTTAAACATCAGCACATAGATATATGTATTTTTATCCATACACATGGCATTCTGTAATACTTTTTTCTTTCTATCCCCCACCCCCCCCCCAAAACACCAAACTTGGCTGAGCATTTTGCAGGCCCAGTTAAGACCAGTGCTGGCAACTTGGCCACCAGCTGCACCCCATTTATAAGCAGCTGAACTGAACCCCAACTATGCTATGTCAGTGTTGCAAACTCAGATTTGAAATGCCTTGATAAGACAACACAACAGCTGCATTTTGTGCACTGCATTCTCCCCCATATCTGTGCAGAGCAGTTTACAGCTTTTCATGAGACTTGGATGCAACAAGAGCACTAGTGGTCCTTTCTCACACTGTTCAGTGCAGAGCCTGCAACTGAAATACAGAAATACCAATAAGGAGGTTTACAGCCTGAAAAATAATCTGTGTTTTTGTTTCATTGCTGCTGTGGATGAACTCCTAGACAATGCCCCTTATTGACAGAGAACCCCATTGTTGTGTCCCTACAATAAATTAACCCATCGCAGTACTTCAGTGAATGATCAGTCCCTTTACAACCACATTTATTCTACAAAAAGCTAAACTAAGGAATCAGCTTGCACATTTGGAAGGGCTCAAGATGCTGAATACCATCAGTGATCTTCAGAAGAATTTCTCACAGAATAACCAGGGTAATAGGAGAAAGCACTAACTCCATTTAACTACTACAGGATATAATCGTACCTCTCTACCTCATCTTTACTACAGCACAGCATTTAGAAATAGCCCAGGAGAACAAATATTTTGTCCATTATTTAGACAGAGGATAAACATATGGAAGTTTTTCTTTTCCTTGCAGCCAGTCCTACTTTAGATATGTAAAAACACCTTACAGTCCAACGAACTAAACACTGGCAGGCAAGCAGCTATAGCTGAAACACAGCTGGGAGCAGCCAGATCCCAATCCTGCAGTGTGTTTATCTGCAAAAAGGGAGAAAGTTATACCCACTGTTGTCTTCATTGTTCTCGTTTCCAAATTTGGATGGAGAGAGCATGATACTACAAGGAAGTAGATTTGAGAAAAAAAAAACAAAAAAAACAACCGCATTCCTTAATTCTAGGCATTGGGTAGGAGAAGAAATGGCAATTACCACAAACTATCTAAATGCCTTACTAGTGTAGGGAGGTGCATTTTAATATAATCAACTTATTGCCCTAATTTCAAAAGATAAATTTGTTCTTTATCACTTCACATTAAATTGGTAAAGCATTGCTTCAATTTAAAGCTGAATTACAAACATTTGTGGTTTTCTTCTAAAATCTTCAAATGAAATCTGTTTTCCTCAAAGCCTGCTAACAGCAATCTAAGGAGTCTCAGGTATACTCCCTTTGTTCTCCTTTTCTTCTTCACAAGGGTTTTTCTAGCCTAATTAACTCATATGCATCATCCCACTTTACAAGAATGACAGGCCTCAAAAGCATCAGCAACTGAAAAAATTATAACCACAAAGAACTAAACTACACAGAAGGACCACCACAAAAAGGTTAGGAAAGCAAGGATTAAAGACAGAATGCCCTACAGTTTACTCATGGCAGGAGGCTGAGCTCCACAATAAGGATATCTATCTTTGCAACATTACAAAAGAGCTGCACATGCAAATCTCTCCAGCCTAAGAATTGTCTTTTTAAAAAAATCATACAAAGCTGAATGAGAGCTGAATGAAGAATTGTCTTTTAAAAAAAACATAGAAAGCTGAACGAGAGCAAAGGCTAATTCTGAAAATACACTTGCATCCTATAAATCAATGAAAAAGTTGTTCTGAGGTTGGCCATGTAACCAATGATCAAGGTGGGACACTATTTTCTAAAAGAGTTTGTTAATTGTCTTAGATGGGGATAACAACCTGCAGCTCCATTCATCAAAAAAATTGGCATCTCAAAATCTTCCCACAGATACCGGAATCCCAAAAGCCAGGCCCTTTCTTTACCCATCAGCCTCTTTACCTTTCCTCATCTTGAGTTAATTCCAAACTTTCAAAAGTGGTAACTGAGCACAAACGAACAGGAACATGTGATGTAGTCTTCTCAAAGCACATAGTGAAATTTATTCCAAATTACAAACCAACTAATTTACATTTTCACAGCTGAACATGCCCTTATTCAGTATTTGGCAGGAAACTGCTGAAATCCATTCTATGTCCACATCATTAACTTGTGCTGGGGTTTTATTCTTCACTTTCTGAATCTACTTATTCCCAAAACCCAGACAACTTTGACCCTGCAGGCTGACACCACATTTAGTATTTCTATTTTGTTTGTGTCCAAAATCACTGACTGAGGTCCTTGGGCTAGGCGTCACCTGGCCCATCAGGATCAGATAATATCCTTTCTTACCTTTAGGGGCTGTACATCTTGGATCACAAACTAGAATTTGTTGCTACAGGAGTCTTTGGAGGCAAACATGTAAAGATCACATTTGCTGCTAAAGCAGCACTCTTCTACCTGAGTGTCCAGCCTGTGACAAACTGTGCAGACTGAAACTTAAAGAAAACTAAAGGAAGAATAATTTAGGATTTGGAGCTACTTCATTACAAACACATGGCAAGAAGCAAGCTTTAAACCAGGCATGATTCCATGGGTTTAAAAAACAGATGAAATGTATAAACATCCTACAAAGTACTACACAGTCAAGGTCAGAACTGCAGCTGAAGTGCGCAAGTCAGCATTCAGGGCTAGAAGCAGCCTAGCACTCCACTAATCGAGAGATGAATGTTCTGTAAACAGACCGGTTTGAATTCAGCCTTTTGTGACAGACCCACACACGCACAACATCAAGGAACCAGGTAACAATGACAGCAATTGAAGCCATCACCATACTCGCTACTTAACTATTTAGTAATGTCTGGTGAACTTCTGAGAAGAGGCCAGATTGTATTCCTGAATTCAAGCTTGAAAATCTACTCAAGGCAAAGAGAATATGTCTACATCCTCATCCAGAAGTCTTGTCTAATAAATACATTCATGCACAGTATGCACCCACGTCCTTGTATTATGACTTAAGAGCTCACTCTCAGTCAATTTAAACAGAAGGAACAAAGACTGCGGAATAATTATCACATATGTATGCCTAAAGCAGTAATACACAGGTGTATTTGCTAATCTTTACCTATTTTTTCTCAAGAATCTAAAGTCTGTGTGGTTAAGGCTCTTCTAAATGCAGTTTTTTTATTTAATTCAGTAAAAATATAATGGAAAAATACACATTATTTAAGAATGTGTACCCTACAGAATGTTTAATACATGCATAATGTCTATTTAATATGAAAACACTACATTAAAGAATATAATACATTTTAAAGTATTCTTTCATACATATATCAAAAGTAGTGCTCAAATATCTGTAAGAAAAATGATGAACGATATCCAAATGCATTAAGCACATTATTACTTGAGATAAACTACCCTTAAATTATTTTGATTTATTTTTCAATTTTGCTAGAAAGAATATTTACAAAAATAAGATAGGGTTTTAAGACACGAAACTGGATATAAATCATTAACCAGACAGCTACACTTTTCTCACTCTGAAACTATTCAACTAGAAGTATTAATGATGGCTTAGAATATAACTGATGGGGAATTTTGAAGCTTACCATTACTAAGTGGCAAAAGAAATAGGGAAATGTGGTGTAGAAGCTCATTTATACCTAAGATTTAGTATTTGTACATACATCTCTGGTACAACTGAAACCCTTAATGAAGCCTGTCCAAATATTGACAACTTTAGGCCATTTAGGGCACAAAGCTGAAAACAGAGAACAAGTAAATTTTATCTCTTTTACAGTATTTTTTTTTCCTCATAGGTTCAAAAGAAGGTGATGATCCCTATTTGGCAGATGGGAACAGAAAAAACAGAAGCAAGATAATGTAATTTCCTGGAGTTAGACCTTCTATGTGGGACAGAAAGCTCTGTTCCTGTGTCAGTGACCAGAAACCCTCTGGTGTGAAGATGGATGGTCTCCTTTTAAATAGAGGTGCGAAGAGCAGTCATGGCTTATGGCTGTCCATAGGAACATGTTTGTAGTTCAGTACGTTTTAATGAGATGGTCAGGATCATTAGGTGAATTCTTACCTAGTGCAAAGCAAGCCACAGAGCTGGGAACTGCAAACAAGGCAGCTCAGTCCAGTCAAGTGCCAAGCATCTCAGCTCAGGAACACCTACCAAGGGCACACGGGTGCTGAAATAAAACTCCAGATCCGTTAGGTATGCCCTGCTCAAATTTGGGGGCTTTTTCTTATGTATTCATTTATTTGTCAAGTCTTTATATTTAAGAAATAGAAGTATTTCTTCCCATGCCCTTCAAAAAAATAGGAAAAGGAGGGATTTCTATGTAACCGGATAGATAATTCACAAAAAAAAAAGTCCTAAACTGCAAATGAAGCACGGTTTTAAATATTTGAAACCCATGTACTACAATTGTACTATTACAATGTAATACATTATTCATCTTAATTGCAAGTATCTAATTTCCAATGTAATGCCAATATTCCCATAAGCATGAAATATCCTTCCCTTGATTAAAGATTTTAAAATATATATTTTATTGGGTTAACTGATGTCTATTCATCAATTACTCATTCAAATGTGCTGAATAACCTTGCTCTTCCATACTTCTGTTTAGGTCTAACTGGCAGATAATATGGAAAGGAAGATCAATGATGGACAGAAGTGAACTGTTCCATACCACAAGCTGCCCATGTCTTTAATCATCACTGTTGTCAAAGACAATGTAACTAAGAAAATCTTTAATCATTATTAGTAAACTTGATGAGTATAGAAAAAAAACTAAATTGTAACAGGCAGAACTTGAATGATGGCAACTATCAGTCATTAATGTTTCAAACTGAAAAGCATCTTCCATGTATCATATATTACACCAAATTAAATATGTGTCAGCCAGTCAAATAAAGGACATTGATTCATTGATGGAAGCCCCAAAGACAAATAGAACATCTGAATGAGTCCATCAGTCTTGACAGAGTTATTTAAAACAGAGTCACAGTATTTAATGAAAGGTTGAATTTGTCTTTGGCTGCTTAATGCATGCTATTCCCAGCCCAAATCAGAAGAGAGTTTAAGAAAGTTATCTGAGGTCATGTCTGTGCTACATCACTTTCCTTCTGGTCATTTCCAACCAGCAATATTCTTTTGCATTGTTGCCCACTTTGCATCACCACCTTATGATTAGATAAGTTGCATCCATACGTTATCCTCCCTTTATTCAATTTCTTGGTATATATATATATATAAAAAAAGAAGTCTTTTCTAGAGCTCACCAATGGGGGCAGTTTGCAGAACAATACAGACAAAGCCACAGTACTATGTTAAGTAAAAGAACTTGAACTCCAAGTGAGAGGAATTCTCAAAAGCCAAGGGAAAACAGTAGAAAGAACTTAAATGATGGAATCATATTCGGCAAGATGATTAATAAAAGGAGATGTAATAGAAATATTCTGAGCAACAAAGAATTTAGAGACAGCAGCATTCGAACTGGGATTTTTTGGCCTCAGCACAATAATAGATCATTTTTCTCATATGACATTGGGTAAACTAAAATTCTACTACAGAAATCATCAAAATCAAGAATTTAGTGAGCTTTAAAAGAAAAATAACTGACATTACCTCAGCCAAAACATATGCAGAATTTTTACAAAATTGCTAGTGATTGCAAATCTAATGTTACAGGCCCTCTCTCAAAGAGTATCACTAACTTTAAGCTCCAGATTTCTCTGATTTCCTTTGGCCCATGTGGTGCTAGGCACCAGCAAAGCTTGGCTTTATTTCATTTCACAGCTGGTACATCTCTGGGACCTGCTGTGGCCAGGCCGTGGCTACACTGCAAGGACTTCAGAGCACCAAGCATCAATTCACCCATCCCAGGACACCTGAGGCCATCAGGAAGGGAGAACTGAGATCACAATGATTCATTTTCTGGGTCTCAGCAACTGCTTTATGCACACCAGGGAATGCAGGGGTAATTCTGACGTATGAGCAGCCTGCCTCACTGATCATCTCTCCGGAGGTAATTACTTTTGGTCAATACCAACTTATTTGCTGCAGTCTGGCTAGTGTTTGCCTAAAACCAGCGCACTGATAAAATGTGATTACCTGATTTGCCCATTGTTGGGGAAGGAACACTGTCCCCACACACCTCTGCTGGGAATTGGCTTTCTGAGGCAACTGAGAGCACCAGCAAGGAAGCCTGGGAGCAGTCATGTGAGGAAAAGAGTTAAGAGGATGATTCAAGGCCTCTAATTTGAATTCCATTTTCAGGAATGAAAACTTAGCCCTGGAAAACAAATGCAGCCTGGCCTAACAAAAGGTACAGAGTCTGTCTCAGATTTGAGCTAATGTAGATGTCAACATACAGACCTAAGACCAGAGGAACAGAATTTCCTATGGCCTGAGAGAAGCAGAAACTCCCAAGTCTTTAAATATCCAGGGTCTGAGGGACAAAGGGAATCCAACCCAGTGTAAGAGTTGCAGTAAATTTTTATTTCTACCAGTTGTGACAAAAAAACTCCCCAATCTTTCCATATGTGACACAAGGGTAAGAGATGTTACAGCACTTCCCTGAGCCTGCAGTCAGCCCAGAAGAGTAAGGGCCCTGGGCCCTTGCTAAATATGTATTTTTAGAACCTAGAGCCCTGGATTCATGGGTATCAGAACAGCAAAAACTTGATCACAGAAATTAGAAGCGTTACTTAAGGACATGTTCTGCTCCAGACCAAGTGCTAGTCCAATTTTCCAATTGATAAATGACCTAAGCTTTTGCTATGATGCTCTAAAAACCAAGTCACCACAACAAAGTAAACTGCAGCAATGGAATTACAGGGTTCTCTTTTATTAATAGAGGGCTCCGTTTCACCTAATTTCTCTTACACAATAACAGAATCACAGAATCACCAGGTTGGAAGAGACCACCAGGATCATCTAGTCCACTCTATGCCCTAACACCTCAATGAGATCACAGTGCCAAGTGCCACAACCACGTGGCTCAGCCACCACAAAACAAATCCGTTGCTAAACTGGCTTAAGTCAACAGTTCCTTGATTTCTTAGGATCAACAAAAAAAACAGCACAAAGCCTGTGACATGCACCGACAAAGAGATAAAGCATCTGAATTGCACTCCACTGTTGAATGAACATGAAATAATGATAGCCTTACTACAAATGAAGTGATAGAAAAGGCTGAAAGAATGTTCCAAACTGCATGTGTGTGAGACAGCTGCATCATGTAATGACCTGCATCCAAGCATTCCCTATTGATCTGCTTCTCCTCCACCCGGCTGAGCTACTGAGGGCAGGCAGAACAACTAATGGGTCATGGAACAAGTTGAAATAACAAGCCATGAGGTTAAATCAGAGATTAGTTCAGTTTAGTACAACCTAGATATCAACTTTGTCATTAGGAAAAAACAATCTGTGGTAAAATAGTTGGAAATAGTAGGAAAGTAAAATAAAATCTGTCCAATGCTTTTGGAGTTCTCTGCACACATTCTGTAGGTAGCTCGACAGAAAAAAGACAAGGTTGTGTTGGCTGCTTGGTTTTTTTGACATCTAAAAGCAGAAAGTGTGATCCCAAGTATTACTTAAATCATTCATAAATTAATATCAAATTCTTATTATCCATTTTTACTGAGAGAGACATGCCATTAAGTAGAGCTCCAAGTATTTTTCAATCATATAATTTTCTCAAAAGGAGTATTTTCATGGTTAAAACTGGTTCTGATCCTATAGATAAGGATCATCCATCCAATTTTGAGATCCAGTCAGAGAAATAAAATGTAGAACGTCTCCGTTATACTTTGTTAATAATGTATTATTCCAAACCAGCTATTGAGAACTGCAGAGTCTGAGAAACAAGGACGAGCACTAGGATCACTTCAGAGAGGGAATAATTCGTAGACCAAATAAGGTAAAGCAGAATCCAAATTTCAATGGAAAATAGAATATTACCCTTACCAAAACTCATACATTTTATTGGACAGAGCACTTTACTGGCTGCATTTATTGACTTCTCTATCAAACCCTAAATTAAAAGATTTTCTTACAGTCTTTCTTATAGTCTATGCATATAAATTCATACTCATACTATTTAACTACAATCAAAGTCAATTTGCATTACTTTTATTATATCTAGGGGTAGCAAATATACAAAACCAGAAGTTCAGTTCTACATAAACATGTTTATAAAACTTGCTTGCCAATTTGAAAAAACTCATTTGTAACCTTAGCAACATAGCTAATGAACCAGATTTCTATTGGTAGTATTTTTAATAGCTTATATCATCTTTATTTGCTAATCTTGAAGGGAATTTACTATTTAATGTCAGAACTAGCAGCTAACTAAAACCCTTCTCATTTTATTACATTTAAAATTCACTGTTTGCTTATAAATATTTAAATTAAATACAAACAGGATTTTTGCAAGGCAAACCAAAACCACTCCCAAAAAACAAGTACGAGTCTCTGCATGCTCTCTCCAAATTTATTGTTTGCTTTCTGTGTAATTTTGCCTTCTCAATGCTGTAGAGTTATATAATAGAAATACAGATAAAATAGAAGAACGACCATTCCAGCAATATTCGAATTATGAGAAGCAGAAAATTCAAGATGTTTGCTGAACCCCTCCCCTTCATGAGACACTTGGTCTTAGACATCAGTAGATGTCCCCAAATATTCATGTCTCTCTATTAGTGTTAATGTCTTCTACAAAAAACAAGTAGCCCTCAATTTTCAGTCTCAGCAGTTTCAGATTTCTATTGATCCCTGAGGGCTTAAGGGTGAAATTCATCCTTGTTTAGACAGTCTCCACTTAATCCTGCTGACCTACACAAGAAATGAGATATAATGGTAATATTAACATTATGAATCTGCAGATGGCATTTCCCCTAATTCTATCAAAACTTCTGTGACTGTGCAGCCCCTCCTGATGCTCTTTATTCGGTTATGAACTTATTTTTAAGCACCATCAAGAGCCTCAGCATTACAATCTGAAATCTCATCTTTACTCTATACTTACTCTTTTGCTACTGTCCCATGAAGTCTGATTTTGATTTTGATGCAGTCATTTTTTTCCAAATATTTTCTCCCAAATGATTTAGAAGACTTTCAAGGGAACAAGAGAAAAAAACAGCTCCTTTCTTGCACTCAGGAAGAAAAAAAAAAAAAAAAATCTGCCTTTGTTTTGAAGAAAACTGCAATAAATACACAAGCAGAAGGCTGTTCACATAGATTTCTAAGAGTCTCCTTGACTAGACACTCCTAATTTGAGAAGGAAAAGACAGATGATTCTCACCTGTGCCTACAGAGCTCTTGTTTTAGGATCCAATAAAAGGGCTGCCCTCAGAAGAGAGAGCAATGGAGAGCACTTCAAAAGCCCAGTACAGACCAGGTGCAAAAGTGGCAATTTGCACTTCCCAGAGATCCACTGAGAAATTTGCTGCCATTCTACACCTTGTTCAGCCTAACTGCGGTCCTTGACACCAGGAGCCTGGTGACATGCCCTGGTGGAGCTAAAGAGACTGAGCAGGACACAGGGCAAAAAGGGAAGTATCTGTTTTATTGCAAGGTTTGGAAACCTCTCAAACCAAGAACATTTTGAGTGTCAGAACAGAGAAGTTTTACAGCAAGCACCAAGAGGAAACCAAGGTCAAACTCAAATGAAGGGACTGGCACCAAAACTCCGGCTACCTTTGCTGCCAGAATTCTGGATGAAGAGGCTCTACTTTAACCTTTCCAGAAGCCCTACTGCCAATAAACAGCAGCAGGAAATGCACAAACCCAGCCATTTCGAGACAGTTGCCTTTGCACATCAGAGAACTTCATGTACTCTTGTCAAGAGCAACAGAGAGCTGGAGAGAGCTTGCAGGGGATTTTCTTCAATAACATTTTGACATTCTTTAGAAGATGCAGCTGATGAGGGGAAATTCCCTACTGGAATGAGGGCAAGACATATCCAGCACTCCACTACTCCATTCTCTCTTACTCGTCTCACATGCTGACGGTGCCACTTCACTCAGCTTTTTAAAAGACAACCCCATTTCCCTGCCTTCATTCTTGTGGAGGACCAAGGGAGAACAGCACAAGACGGAGGGACAACGTGCACAACAACGAACAGGCAGGTTCAGGAGAAGGGCAGTGCATCAGAATCACTGATTTTCTTCCTAACATTAACATACTGTACGGAAATTGGTCATTCTAGATAAATGAAGAATTTGTTGATTAACAAAAAGGGGTTTTAACGTTTTCTCAAACACTTTTTATATGGATAATTCAAACCCAAGACACTTACACAAACATCTGACTTGCCCAGTCATCTAAACTACCCCATCCACTTAGCTTGCCTTGTTCTCATTACTTTGCTCTCTGATTTCTTAGGAGCATCACTGGATTCTAGCCTCACACTTCTCCTGTGATGGGAAGTTATCCCTGAAATACATATTATTAATATAACTATATATCTACTGCAAACAGATTCTCCACATCCCAAGTCTTGTTCTAAAAGATTAGCAACTGTTTTAGGATTGCTTATATTAACAAGTAAATAATCAGCATTAGCAAAGGCAGTGGCACACATGCTCTGATTTTCCATACTACTTTGTCTTTATTAAAGCGTTCAAAACGTTGTATTCTTATTCTTTAAATTTCACTTAGTCTTTTTAAGAACTCGTCTACCAAAGTACTTTTCCAGCTCACAATTTTTTGTTCTTTGGTGGGTTGTTTTTTCTTATTCCAAGTCTCCATTGCTAGCTCTCCTGATCCTTCCACAAACAACTGGCATTGATAAACAACGAAATCCAGAGCCCTTGGAAAGTTGCTACATCTTGGCTGGAACACTCTGCTTAAAATGGTGATTCCAATAAACAAACAGGCTTATTCGTTTGCAAATCGATATCAGAGTGGGAAACTGAGAGGTTCCATTATGCTCTAGACCCATGGGTCTCTTGATTTAACTGTTTGCCCACAGTCACTGAGGGTGTTCACAGTTCCAGTACTGTGGTAAAGCCCAGTTCCCTGTGTTCACTTTTAATTACAGCAGCCAGCATGAAAGCTTCAGTGGTTTGGTGAGGTCTTGTGGGTTTCTGTGGTTTTGGAGAGGTTTATTTTTAATAAATTTTTGGCCAAAGTGACAAGAATTTACTAGAGCTTTATACATAAGCAAAGCCCCTGGACACAGCATAACTGAGTCATTACCTCGCTTAATTCTAGCTTTAGGTTATGAATTACAACAATGCAAATATCTCTCATTAAGTGCATATGGAGAAAATTTTATCATCAGCAGCACTGTTATTTACTGTAAGGATCTCTGAAACTTTTATTTACCACAAGTACTGAGTTAAATCGATCACAAAGGGAAACTCTGGAAAGGGGAGCAAAATAAAAGGAACAAGAGAAAGAAATTCTCGGGCTAGCAAAGCTGAATTTCATTTTTCAAAGTAGCAAAAACCAGACCAGAGATATGGATTATGCACACCACGTTGTGGCCATGTCAATGGGACTGCTATACCCCTGATATATGAGGCAGCTGCAATCAGCAACACAGGCACCAGTACAGCCAGGTTAATTTACACACATCCATAGATTTTCTCCTTATAAGACTATAGAGCTCAACACTCCCTTTTACCTTCTCAGTAACTGCTAATTCCATGTCAATGGAATCGGCAGTCCCTGCCTCTGCAGATTCCAGGAGAGCCTGCCTTGGAATGCCAAAATTGACTATTCAGCCTCAGGTTATTCACAAATTTGTTGATGCTTTGACACTGCCACTGAGTCATTTCATTCAGGATTGCTTTCCTTATCATCTGGGACTGCAGAATTCCACAAATTTTCATTTGGAAATCACAAATAGCAGTTTCTGCTCAAGTCAACATTAAACTGTGGAGAGTTTTGGGACCAAAGCCTGGCTGATGTTATCACTCACACTAAAACATTCCTCATGTTCCCTAAGAGATCTCTGTGCTTTGACAGGATACAGCTTTTCCCTGTTCACTCATAGTAAGGGTCTGACCTTTTTCTTATCTTACTTTTTGTGTCTTCATCATTCACAGAAAACTCAGGGCTGATGAGCCTCAGTGACGTAGTTTTTCTACACTGTTCCTCTGTTCCATTTGGTCAGCATTGCAAGTCCCCTGCATGAATAATGCCCAGTTCCAAAAGGCTTTTAAAGACACAGCTCTTCACCCAGTTTATGCTGAAAGGCACCAACACTATTAGCAAATATCAGTAGAGCACACCAGAAATTTGTATGTTCTTAATGAGCTGAAACAGAAAACCCTGAAGAGCTTGCACTGTTTGGTTCATTTCTGCTCCAATATCTTTATTCTCCTTTTCAGCTGCACAGAACACATTTACTCTCTGTTCTTCTGTAATTCCAGACACACGAATTCCTTCTTAAGTGACCTGGGCATGTATAATCTGCAAGTTGTGCAAGCATGTATATATATATAAATATAAAATACATACAGTACATACATATTTTTATATTTATATATATTTATATTACAAAAGCACTTTTACTCAAACATGCTTGGCACTAAATATAATAGCTATTAATTGGCTCTATTAAGTAATTATTATTAATTAATTCTATGGGGGTTTAGGGTCCCCCTTTTATTACTATTTTGTCTTCTTGATGTTATTTTCAGCACTTCTGCATGCCACAGATTTTTTCAAATTGGACAGTTCCACTGCTTATTTGCTCTGGATGCTGCAACAACATTTATTTACAAAGGACATTTCCAGTGTTGGGGTGCCTCCTGTTTATGGGAGCCATCAGGGATGAGTCTGTCTTGAACTGCACACTTTCATTAAGAATTCATAGCTGAATCCAGGCTGAAATGATCTATTTGCTACGTGCTTCTTACTCTCAATCAAGACACATTCAGAACTGACATTGATTTAAAATACCTTGAATGCTAGTACAGTTTAGAAGATGAACACTGTGGTGCAATGAGTTTTCTTGGGAGGACTTTTTAATGTGATGATGTACATCTCAAAATAATTTCTACACTCATTAATAAAATTTTGGGAAAACTTGTTAGAGAACTTGTAACATTTTCAAGTCAATATACTTCCATTTAACACACAAAGTCATTGTCATATGCCAAGGCTTACGTTTTTTCCCTTTACAGTGTTATCTAAAAATAATTCTAATGTGATTTTTTTTCCTTTGGAAAGCTGGAAGCAAAATATGAATTATATATCAAGACCAATCACTCAAGGTGCTTTCCTAAAGAGTGTCCTTGGAACTCAGTTGCTATTTGCACACACATTAATAAAGTGCAAAGCTTTTAAATCTGATTGCTTCAAGTTAAATGGATGGGTCAGTGCCAAACAAATTGATCTCTCTCACAGTGCAGGCTTTGTAGTGAACTATAACTCCATAACAATGAAAGAACTCAATTCAATAAACAAAATACAGATTTTTTAAGTTACCTGAGCACTCCTTTAAATGCTCTATAGGACTGTATGTGCAAGCTGCATTGTTTACCCGAAACTAAAACCAACACACACTATTCAAAGAGAGTCTTAATATTTGACACAGTGTGTAGGGGTTAAAGGCTGCATGTCTAAAAAAAGGATCCTGGAGAGACAGGACAATCAGTTCTCTCAAATGAAACAACCAGGGGTCAACGGTGGCAAAGACATACCTGGCAGTATCAAATGAAAGGATGACCTTTTGGGCAAGTTCTTGGTTTGACATTTAGAACTTCAATCCCTGTTTCAGGTGAACTCAGTAAATTGCCTACTTTCTCTGTGACCCCATGCCCCAGCTGGTAAAAAAGGGACTAATGACCCTCTACCTCCACATTTAATGTTCTGTAGTGATAATCATTAGGTACCTGTCTCAACAGAAAGAGATCAACCTTGGAAATTGATCTTTGAATAAAAGCTATGAAAACAAATCTTAACAAAACCTTGAACAAGCACTGAACAAAAACAATGGTGAAAACAAATCTCTGTACAGAAATCTGATTGTACTTCCTTCTCTGCAAATTTCAGCATGAAGACTTATTCAGTAAAAAGGTATTACTAAAATGAAAACTATCAGAAATTATCCCTAGGACACAAAGTCCTTCCCCACAGAGGATATTGTCAGAGCCGCTTTTATTCCCTTAGCTCTCACACTGCAAAGACCTGAAAAACTGAAAGACTGCTCCAAGACCTGAAAAACTTTCTTTTCTCTCTCAAGAAATTTTACACATAGCAGGATAGCCAGCAACAAACCCATGTAATTCCTACTGTCTACCACTCTACAGCTTTGACTGGAGGATAGCACCCAAAGCAGCTGCACATCTGACAAGAACTGCAAAGACAAACAGAGCCCACTCCTAATTTGTCACCCTGGAGCTCACACAGCGCCCATCCAAAGAGGTGATGCAAACCCCAGCCCACACAAAGTGCTCCCACTGCCAGCCTGTCTCTTCATTCCACATGACCAAAGCCTTCCAGCCTTCAGAACCTTTGAAGACATCTTTCACACAGCTGCCCTTCATGAGAATTAGAAGATATTACCATAGACCTGTAAAGTCGTTTCTTCTTAGCCCTTCTCCTCCCTGAGACCAGAAAGTGTTTTAGACCTGTCCTTTCTCACTCTCTTCAAGTCCCTGTACCTATCACCCCATTCTTCCTCTCCCTTCCACCGGCAGACCCTTTAACACATGGGTTACTTGACTGAAACTGTTCCTACTGACATCCACATTTTTAGCCACACTTTAAAATTGCTACTGTCTCCTTTTGGACTTTCCAGATGCTTTTAATAGAGTTGATCACATTTCTTCTTCATAAACCTCCTCTTCCCAGCACCCCTCTCCTGGTTTTCCTCTTATCACACTCCAGCACAGTCTCTCCAGGGAATACTTTCTGTGAAATTCACCAAGTTCCCCAGGAGGGTCCCACACCCATTCATTCTTTAGCCTTCATTCTTTACATTAATTCATTCAGTAAGAAAATCACAAAAAAAAAAAAAAAAATCCCCTGTCATTCATATGCTGAAGATTATTGATCTACTTCTCTGTGAGACTTTTTCATATTCTGGTCAGTCTAAACTGACTGCTTTCAGCACATCCCCACAGCTTCATGTGGATAAGGAGGTTTCTCAACAGTCTCTCTTCAAAAGGCAAAGAAAATCCTTTTTTCCAGTCAAAATGGACAGCCAGAATATCAGACCTGCCAATTTGGACTACAACATAAGTGTCATCTTTGACTTACTTCTCATCCAGGCTAAGCCCAAAATCTCAGAGATTCTTTAAACATAATCTTTCTAATAAACAGGTTTTTAACTCATCTGTAATGCAGAAATTCCTTTCCCAGCTCTGATGATATTATGTATTGATTACTTCCAAGTTCACCTTTCTGACCTTAAGAATCACATGCTCCTCTCATATCTCAGTGAAACTTCTGCTGCAAAAAGGAGCTCTAACCCCTTTCTTTGATCATTTCACCCAACTCCTCATATTGCTTCAATAGTTCCCTTGTTACCTGTCACATCAAAGATATGCTAACGATCTTCACTTCCAATAACAATACAATTTTTATTCCAATCTTTCAGGTTATCTCTAATTCATCATGAAGATTCTGGCCTTCATGTCAATGTCCTTCACCTACCCCTATTTATGAAGACATTTCCACAAATATTCTAAAATCCTTAGTTTAGTTCAATTTAATTTCTTTTGTTTTCAAAATGCTAATTTCTAAGATCATGGAATGAGAACACCATTTGTGTCACATAACAACATTCATCATCAATCCCTTTTACTCCACAGATGTCTCTGTCATTTCTTGCACACTGCAAATTCTTTAGGGACACAAATTCGCACAGCACCCAGTAAACCATCCCAATTCATAACGAGCCACTCAAGTACAGCAAGCATAAGCATACCAGTTACAACAGCACCAGGAAAAATAATTATCAGCACAGGACTACACTCCCTTTCCAAGCCAGCTCTGAACCCCTTGCTAGCTCTGTGCTATATTTGCCACCCTCCAAGGTAAATGCAGGGACACCTGGCGCCTCAGCTGGGGATGCTCCGTGCTATTCCTGGGACACAGAACACTCTGCCTCAGGAAAAGGCAATCTCCTTGCACAGTTACCACACTGTCTCAAGTTATAAGCTTAATTTAATCAGATCCAGCCGCTTGTCCTTGATGAACGAGGCTCTCAAACATTCCCCCCCCCTTGCACTTGCAGAGCACTCCCTCAACTCTCTCTTTTGGACTTTTTAGGAACTCTGCCCTTCCCACTGTGAAGGAACAGATGTGACATTCAGTGTCAGACACGCTGCACAGGGGGCAGAGCCCCAGCACGGCTCACCCTCCCACCCACACTGAGCACTGCCTGCCTGGCACACAATTGCAAGAGGAACACAGCGCCAGCCCTAGGATGCTCTCCTTGGGATTCATCTTAAACCCAAGTAAATCTCACCTGAGCTCTTCTGTCATACGGAGCACTGAACTGTGTGCTGCCAGCAATTAGTAAAGGCTTAAACAGATTTTTTAATTAGTTTGAAACTAAAAATAAGTCTTGGGTAAACATAATTTTATTTTACCGGTTAAAAGTTGCCAAAAACCTCCTGTGAAAAGATGTCAAGCAGGTGCAAATTATTATCAGCAATTATTACTCATCCCTTCCAAGGATAATAGCCTTCGTCTGTGACCTCTGGGACAACAAACAAAATGAATCAGTGGTTTTCTCAATCAAGCACATCAGGTCCAGAAGTGCATTTTAGGGGAGAGTTGCACTTTGTACAGAGTCCTGTACTCCCAAGTCAGTCCCCCTGTGCTCAGAAACATGGAAAAAGCCAACCTGTACCTATGGTGTGTACACACTGGTGTTGTAAGACCAAAAATGTAATATGGAATAATTACAGTTTGTATTTTATAATCCTCCAAGCCAAGCTACCCCAAAACAGTCAGCTAAACAATTCACTAAATTTATATGAAAAAGTAAAACTGGAAGATGATAATAGCTTTTTTATGGCCATTACTTTTTCCTGATTTTTGTAAGGCAAACATATTTTCTCATGTACCTGAGCTGCTTCTGCCAGTGCTTTACAATAGACAAACACTGGTATAGTGATGAAATGCAACTGCAGGAGCCTATTTTAAAATTAATCATCCATAATTAATTAGTAATATCTCCTTTCTGGTAAATTATACCTAAATTGCAGAAAATTATACTTGCTGAGAATGATAAAGTCATCTACAGCTTTTCAGTATTTCAGAGAAACATTTTGCATGTATTTATGTATTATAATGACCACAGATATGTCAGAGTATTCAATTCTACTTTGCACTATACTAAAAATACAAATGCATAGGAACTTTCTGTTTATATTGCACAGTATTCAAGGGGTCACCCAAGCAACCTGAAGTGAAATAATTAGAAAAGAGATCCATGAAGGGGGTGTTAGTTCTTTAGTGGCACTAGATTGGTCCTGTCTCAGCTCTTGCAAAAGCCAGCCCTGAGTGCTTTAAAGGCACTACTAAAGAAAGTGGAAAGTGTGTCCCAGTACAACACGTGTCTGTTTTCAAATCATTAACACATCCTGTGCCTTCAAAAAAACCCCAAACATAAATGCACCCTCTCCTGACAGCTAGAATCTTCCCTATCTTGAAGTTAAATCTCTTCAGAATTCTAGATCAGCAAATGAAAAATAACAAAAAATGTTGAAAAAATGTTTTCTTATAAAAATTAGTGAAGCTCCCAACACAAATGAATGTTAATTTAAGATAGTTTAACAATTTTTTCAGCTAGATGTTTGGCACAGTCTCCTTTGGACTTTACATCTTTATGTGTGGACAGCAGCAACATTTGAAATTGCACTTGTTTTAGCAGCTGAACACCTGCAATGAAACAAGGACACAAAAGTGCACTGAGGATGAAACACTTGGAGGAGGAGGAAAGCCTGGTCCCTGTATGTACAGATTTAATGACATTTAAAAATACATGTATATGGACCCAGTCACCAGATTCAGAAGAGGAGCTCAGAAACCAGGTTCCTTCAGACCAAACAACACTGCTGACACTGAGAGACTTGGTAAAACTGCCAGTAAAGCAGGATTCAGACTCAAAAGGGCTTTGTGTACCTCCAGCCAGTGTATCCAATTGCCGTATTTTTTTTCTCAAATGACCCATAAAGCCTCACAAAACTGCTATCAGTTATTGTTAGATATACAAAACTGGATGTAAGCCTTGTGTCTCTGATGATTTCAACATTCAGGTCCAAAATCTCATGCAACATTCTAGTGGAGTAAAAAAAAAAAGTAATTTAAAATTATTGTCACTTCTACCTGCAGTAGTAAAAGGAAGGCTATTTAAATGAAGCTAAATAAGCAATTCATAAAGACATTTGTTTAACAGTTTTTTTTCCCACTCTTTACAGTGTCTGCAAATGCATGTAATTGAGTGTTCCAAACACATTTGATTTGGATCCCTGTGAGAATAACCTCATCCCCTGGATTAGTCATAGTGAAGCAAAATGGAGGAGGGTTTGTGTTTTGGGAGGTTTTTTGGCCCAATGGAAAGAAACTTGCTTAAAAGCCAATTTATCCCAGAATGGGAGGGCTTTGTTTTCACTTAGGTTTTAGCAATTCAATGAGGTTTGCTTGGGCTTTAATTATAATTATTATTCTCTTTAAGGACAAAGAGTCTTAGCATATTGAAAATGTCAACAAGAGCAGACAAGATTTTAGCTCTAAGAAAGTAATAGAATACCAGAGGAGGATTTAGAAGAAATAAGGCGGGCATAATTTAACTTGAACTATTGAAAGAAGAAGGCATAATTTCTACAGTTCTGTTTCTAGCACTCACAAATCACTAGCAGCTCTTTAAACATAGAAATTGCTTTCTAAAAACAGAAGAGGTATAATATTTTTTCCCAAAATTATTCAACAGTATTTCGAGATGTTTATATACGGCATATAAAAGAGAGATGTGAACTAATATGTCAATGTTTGTAACATAAACTAAAAAAAAAAAAAAAAAGAAAGAAATAAAGAGTGACAGATATGTAGTGCTAAGTACCAGAAAATTAATATTGAACATTTTTCCTGTTAAATTCTGAGAAGTGAATGTCCCTGGAAAACCATTTCATACAATTGCTTGTGGGTGCAAATTGTTCAGGATGCCATAAATAATTCATTCAGCTCCAGTCAAGTAAGAGAATGTCACCAACTGCAGAAGGGAAAGGAGAAGGCTGGAACATTGTTCTCTAACAAGTGCCAACTGAGAGTGCTCTGGGAGGAAGGAGCTCAGCATCCTCAGTGACCAGGATTGAAGGAAGGCTGTGAAATGATTCCAAAAGCCCAAACCAAAAGCAGGATATCTATATTTATTTTAACAAATCGGTCAGAACAGTAAGCAGGAACTGGGGTGAAAGAGAAACACAGAAGTCTTTTCTTTCCAGTGAGGCCACTGAGGTGATTATATAAACAGGGCAGAGATAAATTACAGCTGTTTAACACAGTGTTATACTGGAAATTTTTAGCTTCAGCTCAATTTGGAATTGCTGCAATTCATGTAACCCTGCCGCATTGATACAGCACTTTTGTATTAATTTTTAAAGGAATTCATCAGCTCACTTTTATTATAGTCTTTTTTTTAAACTTGCTTACTATCCTAGGCATGCAAAGAGTTGTGCTTTAGTCTGCTATGCTGCAGGGATATGCATATAACCTTCCTGCAGCCAGCTCACCAGCTTACAGGCAAGGCAGGCTCACAAGGAACTACAGCACTTTCAGAGATCCACCTCAACAAAAACATTTTTCACTTCAGTGAAGCTGCCAAAAATACAAGTAATGCTGAGTTAAAGGTTTTGTAAAGCTGATAATGCCTTCTTTTTTCAAGTCAGTAACTACATGCAACTGGGTTACAGCCTCCATTTCACTGGTGTTCAAAAGCAAAGGTTGTATATAAATACTGCAAAGAAGGAAAAGTCCATGAAGCAATTGATATCAGCTATATTTATAAAGACAAATCCTATTAAAATACATATCCCAAATAAACCATGTGTTCTGTGAAGAATTAAGACACCAAACCCTCCATAGAGGTCAGGAACAGCACATCTGCCACAGGAAACTTGAGAAGCACTGAACTACAAGTTCTTTTCCTCCTTTTAAAATAGGTTGTATATAAAAAGTACAAAGTCTAAACTCATTCACACAACAAATGTTTCCTGGCAGGTCTTCAGAAGGGCTCCTGGGTCACCTGGAACATCCTGCACACCGGTTCAGGACAAACTGCTAGCCTGATTTACCAGAGCACTTTATCTAGTGCACTCCTGAAGGCCCTGCAGAACGATGCCTCCCTGAACTCTGCTGCCCAACACTCCCATTGTCCCACTGACCTCCCTGTGAGAAAGCATCCCCTCTTTAGCTTCAGGTCATTACTTCCTGTTGGACAACCCATGATCACCTGAAATAATTCCTCCTGCTCCACTGCTGTTTCCTCTCAAGTCCCTGGCAGCTCCATTCCCTGGGGCAGGCTGATATAGCGTGTTCCTGAGTACTCTCCTCAGAGGTCATGCTCTCCCATCCTTTCATCATTTTGGTCACCTCTTGGAACTTTTTTCCATTTACTCATTTCACTGTACAGCCCTTAATGATAAAAGCAACCCATACAAATAATACCTCCACTTGCAATTGAAAAAGCATATCCATTGCCAAGTGAAAGAGGCAGGTCAATCCTCGCTGTCTCAAGGAGGGAGCCTCGTGAGCCTCAGATTCCTGTGTCTGGGCCAAAGAAGCCAACAGAAAAATCTTCCCATTTCTGAATTATTAGTTTTTCTTATTGCCTTGCAAGAGGATCATGCGCTATTCTAAATATAAAATTGTTTTCCTGGCACATATACACCTGCTACAATTGAGAAAAATATATCTGGGATTTTTGCAGATTTTGCAGGAGAAAGGAACATTTTCCTCAACTGCTTAAGAAAGGACACTAGGTTTGCTTCAGTCTGACTCTAGGTTTGCCTCAGTCTGTAAATGCCCTTTTAATGCATAATCTAAGATAGTTAACATTTTATAAATGCATTTACCGACCCTGTTCTGAATGAAGGGTGATTCCAAGTTTATAGCAATATCATCAAAAAGATTTTTTTCCTTCTCCTCTCTGTTTCTACAGTGAAAACTGTTTCATAGCAAAATACTAAATCTTGAAAACTTACGAAAGGCGAATAATTTCTACTGCAGTAACTCTGACACATGACAGAACCAGGCACTGAGACAATGTTAAGACAGTTAAATGAAAACCATGCCTAAATAAAAATTAGAGAAATTGAATTTTTCCACGACTCAGAAGTTTTTCACACATGAGATGGCAGAGTCCCCTAATTTTGTACACCCAAAATCAGATGCGATCTCTCTGGCCCACCCGAGATATGATGAAACTGAAACTCAGATCTGTATTTTTAGGAAGAAAAATATATCACTTGCAGTATCAAACCAGGCAAAATAGATCTTGTACCAGCTTCCAATGGCTGATATCTATAACTTGTGCTAAGAAAAAACTGTTAAATCTGTTTATTTCAAGTATCATAATCTAAGCACTGTTTTTATTTTTGTTCTGCATTTCACCAGAGGGTTGGTTCAGCACCTGGTTTTCATGAAGACATGCCATTAGCCAACACATTTTAACAAAAATCTAGTTAAAGTTTGTCAGACGTTTTTCCCTTATTATGAAATATCAACTTAGCAAAACTGAAAATCTTAATAAGAAACTTCTTTTTCACATGAAATTTTCCATTTCCAGAAACATAGCTTTAAAACCTCTTTGTTCTTCATTTTTTTTTTCCTAACTGGAGTTAAAGAGAAAATAAAATAAATATATGCAAAGTCTAAAATTAAAATCTTCACATTTTCTTCTAGCGTTGCTACTTAGATTTTTTTTTTCCCAAAGACTGAAAAAAACCCTCAAATAAATTCCAAGGTGCCAAGTGAGATTGATAACAACAGCAATCAGTATAAAGCTATATTGTACCTATAGTATAAAATACCAACTGTGGAATTGAGTAAACCCATCAAAGGCACTCACTGCCACACATTGTGAGCGATGTGTTTCAGTAAAATACATAAACATGCATGTTTAATTTTTTATTTTAAACTCCCTGAAAATGTGCTGCAGATAATTAATTGCACTTGCTGAGGTACCAAAGAACTGCAGCCATTGTAACTCTCCACAAAATAGAAGTTCAGCCTCTCTGGAAAGATTCTCCCCTACACTCTGCACCTCGTATCTCAAGCCTTTTGAGAATTCCTTTCTAAGATTTAAATTTTCTCTTATAAAGCTTTTCTGAATCAATCAAGATTCAATATAGGAAGATTACCAAATAAATTACTTTTCATTTCTACCCACTGTTAAACTCCTGCAGGGAGCTGGAAATATATCAGGGTCATTAGTCTTAATGCCTCCAATACACAGTGCTTAAAGGTGAAGTGAGTAGTAAAAGAGTTTAATACAGTTTAACACTGACCCCTACCCTGGAGACACCTCAGGGCTCTGACAGGGCACTCACCTGACTCACCAAACAACCCCAGAGCCCTGTGTCCCCAAGGGGGACACCACTTCCAGCCAGCTGGGGTCTGAATAAAACATTTCCTTTCAACCTGGCTTGGATGCTTTGTTAGGACTCCCTGGAAAGCCAAGCAATGTGCATTTCTGCTGGAGGTCCCCTATGAAAACAACTGACTGAGCTGGGGAAAACTGCACACACTGAGGGCACACAACTCCTCATTCTTCTACTGGAAATACGTGTGTGTGCACAAAACTGAGGAGAATTTATCCCTGTGCTTAGTCTTTTCCAAACTACCTATTTGCCTCATTTATTTAGGATAAAACTCACCTTGTTATTTAAAAAATCAGTGATGAACACAAATGTGGATAATTTATTAAGGCTGGTATGGCAAAAAACAACTCTAATGAGCTAATTTGAGTTGATTTTTTTTAATTTAACAGGCTTTGATGCAGCAAAACTGATAAGTGGAAACAAGTCCCATCCACATTTTAATTTCTTGGTTCAGTCATATCCCTGGTTAGTTAAAAAAACTCAAACCCCTACTTTATCGCCCAAATCTTAGTTAATGAATACACAAACCTAAACTGAGGTTCAAACTCTCATTCTCAACTCTGACATATAAAGCACTGTAAAATAATTCATTATTAATATTAAGAATGCTGGATAAAACTAATTAATGCCAAAACTTAGCCCACAGCACATTAATTAAAAGTTTGCCCAACAGCTAGCTCCCTGTCCTAATTAGCATCACTCATTTCAAGAAACCACTAAGAAAAGAAGACAAACATATAATTCCAACTTCATATTTCATCAAAATCTCTTTGATTCAACTTTCAAACATTAATAACGTGTCCCTTTAATACAAATTTGGCGATTTCCACAGCAAAGACAGCTCTATCAGGCACATTATGTTTCATTTCTAACAGATTATTGCAGATTTTCTGGTCACTTGTTAACAGTGATTGAAATCCAGGACAAAAGTATTGATACAGAAGACAACCAGATGAAAATAATTACCTGCCACAGAGCTGTATATTACATTATATTATAATTATATTATATTAGGCCCATGTTGCCCTATTTGCATTAACCACAAAGCAAGCATTCCATGGAGCATATGATATTTCAATTCCCTGGCACTAGAGTCCAAATATTTGACATTAAGCAACCAGCACTGTCAAAAGGGCAAAACATGGGTCATAATACATGTTTCTGAAATGCTGCTGATAAAAAAAAAAAAACCTGTGCACTGACCTCATTAATAAAAGTCTGGGCTCCCCTTGGGCTCAGGAGTAAGATAGCCCTTCGCAACGTGTCCCGGTAGCGGTTCAGCTCTTCCGTTTTCATGGTGGTAAAAAGGTTGGAAAACACTCTGCTGATGTTCCTGTCCACTTTTTGTAATGATACATCAAGTCCCAGTCTGGAGGCCTGATCAAGAAATCCCTGCAGTCCACGTATATCTGTAACACAGGAAGAGGGGGAAATAAAAAAAAAAATAAAATTAAAGGAAAAGAGAGAAAAGAAAAAAGCCACTGCATCAACCTTCTCCAGTTAGGCAAGCAGCACTAATTAGGTGGAAAAGACGTTTTTTGCTTTTTTCCCTGTAGTGCTCTCTGAAGAGTATTCCACACAGGCATATTCCATAGCTCTCTTTCACAGTCAGTGCCAACAGGGAAACTCCATCAATTACCTTTCCCTGAGGCCTGAGAATGACTCTTAGGAAGAGCCAGTTCATGCTCTTGGGTGGCTCTGCAAACCTCCCCAGAGGCCCATGGCTACAGAGTTTAACACTGCACAAACAAAGTCCCACCCCAACAGCATCACAGTTCAAATGTACAAATCCAGGAGCAGATAAATAAGCCAGGGATAAACCACTCACACCTAAAATTCTCACCCTCTATAACCTCACACAGCTACTTTTCCCGAGAAAAAAATACAATATCCAGAACATACACAGCCTTCCTTTTGACTTACCATTCTCTCCCTGTTCTGGAAACAACCTGCCTAACCAGAAATTTACCATTTATCCATAAACTCATAAAAGAATATAAAAAGTCCCAGTGTAATTACAATATATGTTAATTTTATGTTTAAAAACAACCAAAAAAAGTCATTCAAACAAGAGAAATCACACAAACAAGCCCCTTCAAAACATGTTCCTTTGAGCTCTGTGGCTCAACCTCAGGATAATTTGAAAAAATGTATTTCATTAACCAGTTTTTGGGGTATTTACATGAAGGAATACATTTCATATGTATGCTGAAATCTGCTTGTTCAATCTGTACTCTCAGCATTTGTCTGCAATAAATGTCTGAGATCTTATTTGTAGTGAAATTTAGAGCAAGAAAAACGTCAAAGCTTATATTGAACCAGGTTGCTCCCAAAATTAGCAGTGACTTGACCACAGCTGTACCATGTCCTTAGAAACCCTTAATTTTATGGGGAAAATGTCTAACTTGTCATGAATAAGAAAGGATTGAAGCTTCTCACATTCATTCCTCACACTTTTCATTAAATTTCAGCTCATAGGTGAAGCCAAATGGTGGAAGTTAGAGCCCATTTACTGATCCTATAGTGAAACTTTCTCTTCAGAAGATGTCACAGCAACTAACAATCCTACAAACTATTGTACAGTAGTACTGTACAGTACAATACAAACTATTGTAACAGCTGGCAGATAGTCTGGGGTTTTTTAAATCCCAAAATAACCACATTGTGACACTGCTAAAGGCAGGGGAGGGAGCCCAGGCCAGCTGCAGGCAGCAGCACTCCCTGCTCTCACACCCCAGTGCCCTCTCAGACCACCCTACATGGTGTTTTACTGCCACAGAACGCATGAATCCTTTTTTTCACACTTAAACTGTGTCATGTGAAACCTGATACAAGTAACAGCTTGTGAGGATACACCAGTTTAGCTCATGTACAAGCGCAGCATATTAGGGTCAACTAGCAAATATCAGATCCAAAAGAAAAACCAGCTGCCTTGAGTAGCTTCACACCTCTATCCAAACATGAGAATACTTCTTAATGTGATTAATTCAGCTTCAAAAATCAGCTGAATTGCAGAGAGACATCAGAAATAGTAAAAACTAAGCTTGGGTTGTGCCAACCACAGCTGACTCCCTATTGGCATTTTAATTTTGGTTTAGGTGATCAGCCAGCCATCAGGAAAGGGACACTCACACGGGCTGTGCTGATCTTTTGCTGCTCTACTTAGGCAAGTCTATAGCAGCTTTGTCCCACTGTCATAAATGTCAGACTTGCTCACCATCCAAAATCCCCAGTCAGGGAGGAAAGGAAGGGTTTATTGTTATGCAGGCATTTCTGGAAAGCAGCAGAGGACTTCAGCGCGTGTATAACTGCTAAATATTGCAGGTGTGCTGAAATAATGACAGTGACAAACAACTATCATTTACAGGTTAAAGCAGTTCACAAAAGTTGTCAAAGTAAGTTTGGATTTTGTGAATTTAAATGCATTAGGCAGCATTTGTTACTATACCTATACAAACTTTATAGATATGTGTGACACAAAAAGATTTTTCTTTCAACAATGTTTAGTCCTTCAAAATTATTGCACTGCTTGACAAGCAGTAAGAAAATTCCCTTTCTCATGGTTTAGTAAGGACTTGCCTTTTTGTCTAAGCCTCCAAAGGAAAGCTGTTTACAAAAGCTTAACTGTGCTGATATTGCTCTGGGGTTTTTTTGCCTCACGTTTTGAACTGACCTGATGAAGTACTAGTTAGAAATACTCTTGCAGACAAGTGCAAAATATTTGCTGCACTTGGACTATCTGGACTTGGAAGGGCATTTTATATTCCCTTACAAACCTTTCCCCCAAGGAAAACGGACTATTTTCTGCTTTGAGAAATGGAAAGGATTCTGAGATTTTCCAGCTTGGTGAGAAAGCAAAAACTGAGACGGATGAGATTGTCCAAGCTCAACTGTGTAAGCACGACCTGAAAGTTTTTCACAGATATAAGTGAATGTGAATTTATTCAGTGTTGGCAATTAGAAAGAATTGTGTGATGATATCTTCCTGAATGCTGACATGCCTGCTCCTACTTGACACTGGGAAGAAGGAGGAGGCTTCGTGGGAATTCAAAGGTGCAACCGGGAACTGAAGAGAATTGTTTGAAGAGGTGACAAACAACTTTAGGTGCCTACATAATGGAATCTTTTTTCACAAATAATTATTCACAACAATTACCAAGAGGGCAATCATTTCTTAAAATGTATCAGTACAAACACACAAACACATGCTCATATGCAGGAGCATCTGTTTATAAGACATAATAAATTAGGCTCAGTCTTATTTTATCTGACATCACACAAGGGAGTGAGTGCCCTCATTTTTTTCCCCCCTCCATTTAGAAGATCACAAGTGTATGCAACATTAAAGAAAAACTGAGCTTTGCTTCACAGAAGCTAAAATGGAAATATTCACGGGTACAGTTATGAATTTCTCTCTACTTCTCATAATCTAGGACTGCTAATGCTTCATTTTCCTCAACACTAAAAGGAGAGTTTGATACAGTTCACATAGAATTTGATTAAAATAAAGGGTTCTATAAACAATTTTGTCTGTTAAAATACAATTGTTTCCTGTCTCTTCTAGTCTTAACCATGATTTTTTAATTAAAAGTTTGGACTCTAACATTAGAGAGTTATCCTGGACCATTACTAATGAAATAATTCCTTGTGCCCATTTATTTCACACTTTGTAGGCAAAGTATAAAGATCCAAATTCTCACTTCTGTCTAGAACAAAGGACAAACCAGTTTGTTGTAGGTACACAACCTACGGCTTCCTCTGCCTCCAGTCTTAGTTGCTTTTCTCAGGTTGTAGGCTACACTTGGCCTTGAAATCACATAATCATATTTTAATTTTCTAATTGCCCCTCTGATCTTTGAATGCTCAGCATGAGGACTTTCAGAGGCAATATTTGAACATTTCCTCTTAGAGAACATCAGTTTCTTGAAGAGGATGAAACACCTCAGGAGGCAAACCACGCTGAAGAAAATGCACCTCTCATAAAAGGGATCCAAAACACCATACAATAATTGGGTATGTCTACAATACTCTAGCGTCAACCACAATCATGGAACCAGCAGGTTGGAATGGGAATTAGAAAAAATAAGAAAAAAAAAAGAAAGAAAAGCCAACTTTCTTATGAACTTTGTGCCTTTTCTGTTACATCTGACCAGAGAGGGAAGAGAATCTCTGTCTGAGAGCCTTATTCCTAATGCTGACAGATAAACCACATGTGCAGGTCTGACAACAGAAGAACAGGATAATTTTAGGGATAGCCATTACAAGGAGCGAAGGAAAGCCTTGATAGGCTGCTAAGATACGAATTCTGTCACTGTGACTACAAAAATAATGCCTGCCATAAATAAAGGGCTTTATTGTACTATAAGGAATAATGGAATATATAATTTCCTGCTGGAGGTTAGTTTGGGTACTGTGCTGGCTGATTGGAACACAAACATGAAAGAACAGTACTAAATGTGGCATTAGCTACCTTGTAAAGCTTATTGTCACCTACAAAGCACTTCATTTTTATTATATTATTTATAATCTTTTTTATACAAAAAAAAAAAAAAAAAAGATCCTAGAGTTTACTGTAGCATTCATCTTTCATAGATTTACAGGATCTGATTCTTGGCCTTGACAAAATGCTTGAAGCTATTATTTCTGTATGAAACAGCTGTGTGGCTGGGCACAGCTGGCCTTTTAGGATGATGGCTCATTGCAGAAAGGAACTTCCAGGAGGTAAAGAGCACTATATCGTCTTTTCAACACCAGTTCCTAACCCCACTTGACAGGAACAGAGGCAGCACATGGCCAGGAAACATTTTACTTTGGGTGGAAAACAGCTGGAAGCAAACTGAAGTACCAAGCTGGAGCTGAAAGTACAGCTAAAGAAGCACAAGGATATAATTTCACACCCTGCCATTCTTCCCCAAGCAGATTCTGGGAGGACGAAGTGTCGTCACCCAGTTCTGTTTTCAAATAACCTACGCAAATCCTTTCACTGGTACATTTGTAAAAGGGAAAATAAATAAGTGTGAAAAACAATGAGATCAGGCAGGAGATGGTGAGGTTTGGAGTTTTCTCATTTGCGGATTGCAGGCTCCACACTTCACACCTTTTTTTTTCCCCCCCCCCGCTGTCAGTTTTATTTGAGCGTTACTTTGATGATATTTAAAGTAGTGAGAAGACTTGGATAGTTTCATTATTTTAGCATTTATTTATATATTATAAAAATAAGTTTACTTTTTCCAAGAATTGAGGAAGGCTATTCAAGGCATTCTTCTTTATGCTAAAACTCCAAGAGAGAGAGAAAAAAAAGTTTCTTCTCTCTCATTCAAAGATACGCTTTATTGTCACTTTGATTCTCGTCAAATTGGACAATTATTTCATTTCTTGGCACAGAATAAAACATATTTCTAGGATTCATTGATTTGAAAGATAACACATAAGCACTCTGAAACTTGTTTCCTAAACCACTTAAGTTTCATGGGTTTCATTCTTTTAATTTTACCTTGGCTTTCCTCCCTAATTCTCACAACTGCAAATTGTTTGCATTAGAAATAAGGGATAATATGTTTCTAGCTGGTGCTAGAAACAGAGACACATATCCTGATGATTAGACTCCTGCTGCACTGTCAGCTTTCTGAATAAATTATTTTGAATACCATCTTTGTGTCCTTGTTGCGGATAATAATCTACTTGAAGGATTTGAACATATTCTAGAATTTTAGAAAACTGAAAGTGGACACACTTGAGAAGTAGCTCTTATTCTTCAGTCAATAAATTACAAAACTTTATTTCTCCAAACATTAGAAAGACTACTATAAATGTTTTCAAAAGGGAATTATTTTGTCCAAATCATCTAGAAGAATCAGATTTTGAGGAAGCACTGAAACTTTCAATCTAAAATACCCACAGAATGATTTTAACTGCTCAAATAGAGTGAAGAGACCAGAAAATATAACAACATAGTCTGTTACAATAGTTATAACTGCACTAATATTAGAACATAAATACTTATTGGAGCCAAGTACAAATGTGAAATTCTATTAATACAATATATTTTCTACTTTTTTTTCTCTTCTCTTACAATGTCTCTCCACGCTTGTATTTCTCACTTCACCTACATCATTTCCTTGAGTGTCTTTGCCTGCCAATTCCCACAATCAGGGATAATACAATTTTTTTCTACAAACATTCGAACTCACAATTTCAAACTGTGTCTAATGTAGTTACCTCGCTCCTAATTAAGTCTTAGTACAAGAACTTTCTACTTAAAAAAAATAATCCTTGGCTTCTTGCATGCTTTTAAATATGCCAGAGTTCACAGTAACACCTCTGCAATTATATCCCAATTTCTTTGCCTTTTTTTAATTAAGAAGTGAAGCCAGTAACTAAGTAGTCATTATTATAGCAAGTAATTATAATATCAAGTACAACAAATTCATTAATTAAATTGGATACTTTTTATTATGCAGCTTAGCTAAGAACAGCTGGGCCAAATGAGACCAGACAGGAATTTCTGCTGAACTCCATGACCTGTCCCTGATACACAGAGTATAAACCAGGAGGAATTGTGGATACTTCCCTTGAATATTCTCAAACAATTCTGTTTTGCAGTGCAAGGAATGCCTCAGACAGCTGTGGTTTCTCTGCATTTGCATGCACTAATGGTCCATGGAACCTTCCATAGCTTTCTCTCCACAGAACAGCTCAGCTTTCTTTAAGCAAATGTAAACTTTGAGTATCCAAATCAGTTGACAACCAGCATAAAAACTTGGGAATTTTCAGAATCCCACTGGACCTCCTATTTCCCAATTTTACCTTTCTCTCCTGGACAGGAGAGACAAACACAAAGCAACACACCAGCACCTACACTGACCTAGAAGCTGCATGGTCCCTTCTCAAAGACATGAGAGAAAAGCAAGAAATGAGATATTTCCGGAAAAAAAATAAAGCAGGCTATCAGAAACTTAAACTTTGAAAAATGCATAGAATATTGATTCAATAAATCAATATCACAGACCGACATTTGACCACCTCTCCATAGAAGCAGAAGGTCCTACCACGTGTGTTTCGATCCAAGCATCAGGATTAACCAAATGCACACTTCTACTCTGAACTCCTTGTAATATTAAAGGTTTAAGTTTCTATAATGGCTGAAGAAATTTTCAATACTGCCCCCACCAATATTATTTTCAGATTTTCAAAGATAAAAGCTACTTTGAATAGAGTCAAATCACAGGTTATTTTCACTCCCAAACAGATGGAAAAGGGACAGAATGCAACATAAAGCCAGATGTGTTGCATGCATAAACAGATGCTTCCAGACTCATCATAAAAGGTTAAAAATATTTAAGTCACTCTGCACAACTGATATTTCACACCTGAAACAGCTGATCCAATCTGAAGGTAACTGGAGCTTCTCAGGAAGCCCAGAAGCACAAAAGTCTTTTAAAGGCTACAACAGCCCTTTGACATTTAGCATGAAAGGTCAACTACAGGTCTTCCCTGCTGGATTTTAACACTTAGTATTCAAAAGCGAAAGAGAAAGCACCTCAGGAAAATCATTACTGTTGGAAAAAACCTGGACATATGCTACAATTGATGTAAAAAGGGAATGCACCGAAGAACCAGCATTTCTATTCTAATCATCCATTTGATTCGTCCAAGTGCAATAATTGCCAACTGTTTGCCCAATGGTAAACTACAGAATGAGCTGTAATAGCTTCTCACCTCACTACTGCTGTTTATACACTAAAATACCTTTAAAGACACTACACAGTAAAACTGCTGTATCTTCTTGTGAGACCAAAAATAGCTGTATTGGCAGAAAATATGCTTTTGCTGATGTATAGCCTCAGTTGAAATGAAACATTATTCACATAAACTAATTTTAATCATTGCATTAAATTGTTGAGTTTAATATTTGCTATGACTGAGTACTAGAAATCTAAACATCAATCCACAAGTACCTTAAGAAAACACATCTTTTTTTCTCCTGAAGGGCTGAGATGCAGCTTTCTGAAGCCATATTATTTTACATGAATATCTGAATTAATAGCTCCATTTAAGATGTTGGGACTGTAAGCCTGTCAGCTTTCACACAAATGTAGCTGTTACTGTGTGGTAACTTTGGTTATTGTATTTTGACATTTGAAGAACAGCCTTCAGAAATACAACGAGTAACCCTAAACTAGGGATAAGGAAATGCAAGTAAAAGCATCCCGAAACAAACTAAATGTGCAAAGAGCATACCTGAAATAGAGTGGCAAAGGTTCTCTCTTTGCATTCAGAGAAAATCAGAAGTTACCTGAGAATCTGAGAGATTCAATGTGTGGTTGTGTGTATAGCTAAGTGTCCAGCAGAGAAGTCAGAAGCTCATCCCTTTGAATTAAATGGATTGCAGAGTGAATCTCTCTTGTTTAAGTCAGCTTTAAATACTGCATGTTCTGATCTCAAGAGAGGCAGCAATGAAATTACTGCAGATAAAGAAATTAGATTGCCCCTTGAGGAAAGGCTACTTGGCAGGAAGACCTCATTCTTTCACATGTGTGACAGTAATTATTGTGTGTGTTCATACAATACCTTTCAGCTAAGGATCTCAATGTACTTTATAAACACCTGGACAGTATAAAAAAGTATAAATACATGTCACGGGAGCTAGTTGTTCTTGTCTACTTAACTACATGCCAGCAAATAATAATTCAACTCTTATTTTTACAGCTTCACTTTGAATATTTGCAGTTTTGGGCACCAAAATAAAATATATAAAGCTGTTATGGAGTGTCCAAAGGAGGCCATGGGGGTGGTGCAGGGTCTGGAGGTGAAGCTGTGTGAGGAGCAGCTGAGGTCCCTTGGTCTGTTCAGCCTGGAGAGGAGGAGGCTGAGGGGAGACCTCCCTGCAGTCACAGCTTCCTCCTGAGGGCAAGAGGAGGGGCAGGCACTGAGCTCTGCTCATGGGGACAGGGCAGGAGCCGAGGGAATGGCCTGAAGGTGGGACAGGGCAGGCTGAGGGTGGGTATTAGAAAAACGTTCTTTATCCAGAGGGTGTTTGGGCACTGGAACAGCTCCCCAGGGCAGTGATCACAGCCCCAAGGCTGACAGAGATCAAGGAGCATGTGGGTAATCCTCTCAGGCACATGATGGCACTCCTGGAATGGTGCTGCGTGGGGCCAGGATTGGACTCCATGATCCTTGTGGGTCCCTTTCAACTCAGCTTATTCTGTCATTCTGAGATTGGGGAAACTTTAATTTCTGTAGGTTCAAGTAAAAGTTATGTGTCTGGGCACACAAACAGCAGAGAGGCTGTCAGAGCTGACAGCTCTAATGCTGTTGGTACCCTCCAGGGATGGAGTCTTCACTGAGGAAACATTCTCTGTAAGTTACTATTTCTCTACCAGTCTCAGATTTTTCATAACCAAGTCTTTAGTGATGTTAATTCGGTCCAATCTCCTGTGCTGCCACTCAGGCAGGTGCCACATTTCCCTCCAACGCTCACTTTGCAGAGCATGCAGTGCAAGGTGGTTCAGGGGCACTGAGCCTGGTCCCCAGGAGCCCTCCCTGACCAGGTGGGCACCAGGCTGCAGTTATGACTAAAGCTCTGTCACCACACCACAGGCACCAGATGGACACCAGGAGCCCGAGCTGCACAGAGCCCACTGCCCTGCCAAGCCCATCCTGAACTTGGCCAACATTTGCTCACGTGCTGGCAAGGCAAGGACAACGGTGGGCATATTTTTAGCTCAGAAACAGGGAGGAAGTACCCTTTGGACAATCTTCATTTTATTTACATGATGTCCATCAGGCTGTAATGAATATGGTACTACTGATAGTTTGATTTCCTTGAATAGCTGTTTGACTCATAATGAGCATTTTTATACAGACATTGAATTTGGAAAATGAGGAAAAAAAATATGCATCCTTCTTTAATTTTCTGGGTTTTTTAAAGCCCATTTTTGCTACATTGTTTCCATAAAACTCTGCAGAAAAATGCAGAGGGATAAAAAAATCAATTGTAGACTCCTCTTTTCCCAGTGTTTTCTGACGAAAGCAAGATGAGAAGGATCCCTACTGAGATAACAAATCTCTCGGTAGAAGAAAGAGGAAGTCGAAAACAAAAACTAAGTTCATATCACATATAATGACCAGCAATTACTCCCTCTTGTAGGAATCTGCCAATAACAAACAAAGAGTAAAAATCAATTGCCAATTATTTATTTGCATTATGACAACTACTGTAGTACAATGGCAAACGCAAGTACTCCATTCTTTAACAACAGAACTCTGAACCTGGGGACAGGTGGGGGGGAGGGGACACACACACATAACCACCATGCTGGAGAACAAAAACACAGATTACCTGGGTTTTTTCATCAGCTGAAACCTCCTCAGGCTTCCTTCTCTTAGCACCACGCTTTAGGAACACAATGAGCAACAATTACTGAAAAGACAACTGGTCACTCTGAGGTGGAACACTGCAGCAGGACTACTGCCTGAAGATTCTCCACTCATCAGATTGTAAACAAAATAAGCACATTTTTACAGACCAAAAAATGAGATGTTGCAGGCCCTAGTCCCACAAACATTTAAGTCTATATTTTTCTCTGTGTGAGGAAACGCAATGCCAAGTCTCCTCCCACATACAAGATCTTTCAACAGATGAATATAGTTCAAAGTTACTACACACTGCAATTTATTTCTTTGATGATGACAATCAGGACAAGCACTTAAAACATAGAGGACACACTAACACCTTTCTGGATGTGAAGCCATTCTTTCCCAAAACAGGAATAAAAAACACGCCAAAAATACTTCTCAGCTTTTTAATCACCGCTCCCATGCAACTCTCCTCTCCAAGCTACAATCCTGATAGTTAACAGCTTACATTCAAGACGGGATATGTGGCCTTTGTGAAGGCACTGTAAACTTTTTATTCTTTTTTCTACTTTATTTCTACAGAGCAACAGCAAAGAGAAATATTTACAGGCTTAGGGCAACAGTGTCTCCTCATTAAATACTCAGCTGTAAAAAAGGATGATGGTAAACAGATGCCTGAGGAGTCAACTCTTCACATCCAAAAGGAAGACATATTTGGGGTTCTCAGTCTACTTCAGTGGCAGCCAGGGAATTCTACGTGCACATTTATGAAATTGGGGCTTCCTATAGCACCTCCTTTAGGTGCATTTATGAGTAAATGAATTAAGAGAGTTATTTGCCTCAATAAACTTATATTTGATTTTAAGACTCAGGGATGAAGCAGCTCCTCCAAAATCTGACAAGCTTTTATCCACTTATCACAGTCATTAATCTGAAGGCCATTTAGGAAGTCCAATACACAGTGAGGTTAATATTTCAAGAGGTCTTACTTTTTTCCCCCCTAATTAACTTAATCCCTTCGCTAATGTCTTCTAATTTACTGGAAAGGAGTCAGGCAACTCCAAAAGTCACCAGAGGAAATGTCATCATTAGAAAAGGATGTGAAGGACATCTCTGGCTCAGCAACCCCATGCAGGTGCTGCTATCTTTGGTGGGTGCTAGCAAATCCACACAACTGAACATAGCTCACAGAAGCAGACACTGTGCTAATTTCAGTTACTTTAAATAAAGCAATGGCTTGGAAGAGGACAAAATGTCGTGCCAGAAAGGACAGGATGATATGCTACTGCCAGACATCTCAAAATCCATCAGTAGGTACAGGCAAGTCTAACATAATTACTGATTTCTCTTTTTTCTATTCTTGTGGAGAAGCTGGAAAGGGGAAAACAGAAACACCTCCTTAAGAAAATATTACAATTGCTACATTGCAGTGAAAGGAAAAGAAAGAAAAAAAATAATATTAAAACTACAGCAAATAAATTCACATTACTTTCACATATTCCATTTTCTGAGGAAAAAAAAAAATCTAAATCTGCTGAGTTCATGGGAACAATTCAACTATGTCATGTTTTATAAAGACATGGAAAGTCTATTTGAACTCTAGGTGAACCATACAGCATTTTTATTTTTATTTTTTATTCTGCTCTTCACTCCAGTCAAAAATCAATCTCAGGTTTTTATTCTGGGGACACAACACATCAATCCCTGCCTCTTTATAGCTTTAAGATAACTTCCATGTACTTTAATTAATCATAAAAGGAGCAGATGAGAACTAACAGTTCTCATTTGACTAGCTCATGTATGAACCAAATATAGGTAAGGGCTCTTGCAGTTGTCTTATGGTTTGAGTTTATTCATCATGATAATCATGGTGCTTTGTTCCTACATAATAGACTCAAGCACTTCTGGATCTGAAATGTATTTTATTACTATAATTAATAACTTTGGGCAGGGGGAAGCAGAGTTAGAGACTTCTTGTTAGGAGAATGTGGCCCAGATCTCTGAAAGGCAATTTAAGAATGCCAGCTAGAAATCTTTGGTAGGCAAAATAACATTGAATGGTTTGGAGTTTTTGCTTAGATTTCCTTGTTGTTTTATCCTCCTAATATCCCCACTTGACCAAAAACGAAGTTCATACAGTTCAGGTATTTCTTCACATCTCTTCAATCACTTAGATAATCATTTTTCTCACTATCAAGAGGCTGCTCTTGGTCACAGAGTACATGAACAGATTTCATCTGCACCATCTCCCTTCTCACCCCAAACATCCTTGTATGGGTCATTCACATAAATGTTCATGCATCCCTTCCAACTCCAAATATTCTGTGATTTATTTAGATGCATTTCCTGACTCAGCACTACAACGACTTGTACAGCAGCAGAGACAATACAGCTGTAAACTTCAGGGAATGAGACAGCCATGTAAGCTGCTGGAAACACCCTGATTTCAAAACCTTCTAGCAAGAGGTTGCAGACACAGTTTCACACTTCATTTCTTCTGACATGTCCCCAGAAACACCGCTGTGCGCATCCAGTGACTGCACTCGAAACCACACACCCCAGCCACCTCCGAGGCTTTATTACACTAGCTACTGTTTCCATGAAAAAGAAACACATTTTCCCCCTGGAAACAAGTGCTCAGTGTTTGTATGAACAGAGGTCTTTTGCTCAAAAGAGTGGAATGAAAGAGCAGCAAAATGTGCTTTAACACCGGAAAAAGAGAGAGCTGGAAGTTGAGCTCTTGAGATTTAGAAGGTCACTGATTGTATTCTTTAGACAGCAGGACCATTTTTTTTTTTTTTTCTTTTTTTTTTTTTTTTTTTTTTTTTTAATGTAGAAAGAATATTAAAAATACCAGCTTATCGGTTTCTGGTTATATTATAATAGTATCCTGATTTATGCTTTCTTTCACCCCCTATCACTACGTCTTACAAGTAAAAAACAAAAAAAAAACCCAGACATTTCCCTGTGCGTTCTGAATTTAAATCATAATTTCTCTGATTTACATTCAATGACTGAAACATACAGTTTTAATTGACCTTTAACGAGTGAAATAAACCCCTATTCTCCCCTTACAGAGACCCCACTCACCTCTAGATGAAGTGATCAATGACTGATTTATTGATTCCACAATGCTGAGAGATTTACTTATATAGAACACAAATAAATACGTATGTGTGTATATATATATACACACTTAATGTAGATATAAATACATATACATATGTGTATGTGTGTAAATATATGCAAGGACTCTTTCCCAGCCCCACAAGGATAAATTTGACCAAAACGATGAAAATCTGCTTAAATCTCTGTAGCACAAGAGGCAGGAGGGCATAATAGGATTCCATTGCTACAGCAATAAATAGTAAGCAATAAAAATATTTCCCTTAAGCAGCCATGGTACAGTATAAGTGCAGAAGCTGAAGGAGGAATATTAGAATTAATACAGACTAGTTAATTGAAGATAAACATACCAGGGATAAAAAAGAGACTTAGTGAATTTTGCAGTATGCTGATGACAATTTGAAGAGACAGTGAGTAAAAAAACCTACTTAGAAAAGAAGGGAGTGAATCATGTGAAATTTGCAGTGGATTTAGTGAAGTGCATAGTCCCATGGGCTAAAGGAATGTGAAGAGAGATAGAAAGGTTGACTGTGAAAATGAAAGAACTGGACACTGAAGAATGCTATGGGAATATTGAGGCAAATTCTTCCAGCAACTATTAAAGAACAGAAAGGAAAGAACCAACACAAAGTGAAGTGTATCCTCAAGCCTGCTATTCATTTACATCTTTGACCTGGTTCTGAAGAAAGAAAACAAAAAAATGAACAAACAAAATCCAAAACCACCCACAAACCAAAAAGGAGTTTAAAACAATCAAAATGAACTGTTCAAAACTTTTTTATTTTTTCTGATTTTATAATTCAGTCCTGCAAATAATTTTGGTGATGTTTATCTGACACTGCCTTTGACGCTTTATATCGCAATTTCTATTCTTCCTTTTTTTATCCAACCTATCCCTTATTCCCTTTGCAATAAATAGTCACTTTGATTTACAATTCCCTTCAGCCAAGTGAGCAGGATTTTATATATATATATATCCCCCTCTAAAAAAATTAATAAAAACAAAATGAAAGTTCATATTTTGTAAGGTGCTTTATTTAGGACAAGGGTTTGAACTTCCTTTTTTTTTTCAATTTCTAATTGGGGTTAAAATTTTAGTGTGACACAGTCAGTGGAAAGATTAAAATAAGCTGCAAATAAAGCATTTAAAAATACAAGCAGCTGTTTGTTGCATTTTCTACATAAATAATATGACTGGAGTCAAAAGAACAGGTTATAACTAAGGAGACTTAAAACTCAAGGTCAAATATCATTCTGTTTTCAGACAGCTACTACTACTTTCTCCTTGTTAAAGGCTTTCCAAAGGTCTGCATACACACTCAAATGTCTGATGGCTCAGACTCATCAGATGTCTGATGTCTATTTCTGTTGCAGCCTGCACTTCAACTAATTTGAATGCCTCATATTAGTGCTCTAATTATAGATTTCATATAATCTGATTACTGTTACAAACATAAGGGTCAAGCTCCTCTTAAAGTTGTCTGGTTTCTTTTAGGCTCTACTGAAAGTAGCTGAAAGTGATGTTAAAATGAAAGGTACTGTATCTTGCAGGTTTACTAAACGGATCTGATATAAATTTTATGGATTATGCTACACAGAAAGTGGTAATTTCATAATTTTGTGTTCGATGGACACATACAACTAATGGTAACTTAATAAAGTTAAGAGATTTTCTTCACAGCCACAATTATCAAATTTTAATGTCATTTTTTGGTGCAGTTCTCTGTATTCAACTGTCTCTGTCTACTCACCTCTACCGCAGAGCACCCTCAGTCTTGTTCCTCGTTCACATTGCAGTCATTCCCTCCCATGAAATCGTTAATGGCCAATCACTTTCCCCCCTTTCCCCCAAGAAATACTCTGCTCCACCCTTTGAAGTGTCTGGAAACAGAGCAAGGTCCCCTTGGGGTTCAGTGGGACAGCACTGCAGGTCAGCCAGGATGGCCACTGAGCTGGGAGGAACTCGGCCAGGCAGGGAGCTGCCCCTGGAGCCCTTCCTCACCCCCAGGGTCTCCCTCCTGCGGGTACTCTTACCCCAGAAGAGCCCTTGCTGCAGGTAGGTGCCTCTCCACCATTCATCACCAGTAGCACCAGATTCCCACCCTGTACCCCTCAAGGGCTCTGCAGCTCCTGCCAACTGCACATGAGCTTTGCTTTTCCCACACCTCCCAGTGCTGCTGCAGCAGAGGATGGCAGGGTGGAGGAAGAGAGGGGGCTGTGAGAGCAGGGAAGGAGACGAAGCAGGGGATTACTCTGCAAAGGCACTGCCAGGTAGGACGGGACCTTGCTGTAACTTGGTGCAACCAATCAGCTCCTGAGGGTGCAGTGTTCCACTTCAGCAGCACCCACCTCCTGCAAAGGGTTAATAACTCCTAATAATCAGGCAGGATTATCCCCTATAGGAACAAATATATGAAGAAAGAGGTGTTTTTCCAGGCTTAGCAGAACTTTTTTAAGATACTGCTGCAGAAACAGGAAGGTAACAGCACACCTCCAATCCCCCATCACTTTGGGGGATGGTACCCAGCCTTTCACATGGACTCTGAGGCACACTGGGCACAAGTTTTTACCTCGATGTCCCCCTCTGCCTCATCTCTATTTGCCTGACAGAGGCTAAGATAGAAAAGACAGCTTGGTCTGACATTTCCAGATGGAGAAAGAAGCAGGCAAAGCCAGTCCATTTGGATAGAGGTGGGATGGCCAGCTCGCAGAGAGAAAATGCCAGATCTTCATACAGAGCAGATGATTTTTTTTTATGGATCCCTGCTGTCTTGATCCTGAATAATCTGTAGCTAACTGTGTTCATCAGCCTGTGCTCGTCAGGCTGACATGCCCTTCCCTGCAGGTGGCCATCCCAGAGAGCATGTCCAACTATTTTGCAAAGGCAATAATATTAGGAAAGCAATGGCAAAGAACCTTTTGGTACTAGCAGACTTTGATCATGATAATGCTTATTAAATCTGATATACTGGATGAACACACACTGTTTTATTATTCAGATAAGGAACTGTATTATGATGCATATAAATAGTCATGTCCTGATATTAACTTTAACCAAGTGCTTGGGCTATGGTGAAAGAAATAAAAAAGATGTAGGGAAAAACCTTGAAAATGCTGTCAAGTGAATAGACCCATGATTTAAGTGATAAGAACACTCAGTCTTTTCATCACATACACACGGGGTACAGTTAGAGAGAGTGGAGAATTCTGACCACCAGTAAAAACATGCCTGGAAATGCAAAAATTTAACTCGAGATTAAAAGTGACATATATCTCTGAGAGTGATTAGTCTTAATCAGTTTTTAATAACTGTAACATTACAAAGCTAAATTCTGTATGTTTATTACATGTGATTAATAATTTTTTTAAAAAAATCCTGAAGGGCATGAGCCAGAAAAAAAAGGAACACTTCCAGTCTCAACTTTTGCTCTTAAAAATGCCTAAATGATGAAAAGTAATATCTGTAACTGTGATTTTAGATATGTAATTCCCAACTACTACTGGGAGAATAAATATGCTCAATATTCTAGAAGTTAGTTTTATCTCAAAAAAAAAAGTCATAATATCCAAGCACATTTGAATAAATAAGCTGCCAATGCTCTTCATGGTTTTTTTTTCATCCTTTCATTATCAAGTTATCATGAATTTACTTCTTTGTGGCAGCCTAGCTTGCATGTCATCCACCCAGTGATAGGTCTTGTCAGCACTTCATGAGAGAAGATTGGTTCTTGGAGGAATTACATATCCAAACAAAAAGTAGGGAAAAAAAAAAAAAATCAGAGTAAATTTATTTAGTCTGTAGAGTTGCATTAGAAGTAAATCAGGGGAGATCTTAGAGGCTTCCTACACTTAAGCTATTCATCTCTGGCTTCTGGCAAGTCTCACAGCATCATATTCATTAACATACTTAGAGGTCTGATGTTGTAAAGAGGCGACACTTGTGACAATTTCAGAACTTTCCGGTCTATTCCCCAATAAAACTGTTAAGCTGCTGGTTGCCTCTAACACTATTCTAAAACAAAATTTTTAAATTTAATTCTGGATGTCTCTGCCTCCATTCCCCATCTAAATCATTTAGAGCATTATTTTACATGATTATTGCAAGGACAAAATGCTTTAAAGTGAGTAAATTATCCAGATTCTACATTAACAGCAGCAATATTAACTTAATTTAAATAGATCATTAAGAAACACATCCAAAGGCTCAGAAATCCCTTGCATTTTATCTTCATTAACATCCAAGCATCTGTGGACCTGGCAGTGTTTGGTTAATGGTTGGACTTGATGATCTTGGAGGTTTTTTCCAACCTTAATGATTCCATCCAAAGCCAAACACTTTAGAGGAAAGACACTCACACATCAACTGTTTTGTCTTCTCTGCCTCCTCCACCAACTGTATCTCTGCACAGCCCAGTTAAAAGCTGAATATGGCTTCTCCTTTTGTACTAGAATGCATTTTACAAAAATATTTCAGCAGCTAGTCCTGGACCAGGGAAATGTGTTGTGCTGTACTCAGAGGTATTTTTAAATTAAGTGAAAGAAGTATTTTTCTCTTGCCTCAATTTCCCTATTTCAGATCTGATCTGGAACATCAGCAAGTGTTGCCCTAAACTACTGTAAAGCAGTGTATGGACTGAAGAAAATTGACTCCATCCCAGTCAGACTTCTACACAAGTCATCCACTGCATTTCGCCTTTGGCAACGTTTGTTGCTGTTCCACTCCCTGTCCTGCCTTAGAACAGCCCCAGAATTTAACCAAAGGAATGGATTTTCAACCCCACAGTACTAAGAGATGATCAAAACAGCACAATCAACTAAATTTTCATTTTAAATAGTAGCTAAGTTTCAGTTATTGAGACAAAATTGAGGAATATAAAAATCTTTAACATCCACAGACTGAAAGATTAAAACCATTTGCACCCCATAACAAAAATCTATTTCCTTACATTGTTTACTGCCAGCATGCAGGAAACTTAGTCTTTAGAGTGACTTATTAGAAATATTAACAGTGATTGTATTCAAAAATCAATTCTTGCTGAAAATATCAAAAAAACCCACTAATTAAAAAGCTATATTGGCAAAATAAAGCTGGCATAATAGGATCCTGGAAGAATCAATCACTATAATCATCTGCTGTCATAAACTCTATGGGAAGATTACAAATGTGATGCTTCAAAGGAGGGGGAAATTCTTTTAAAATATAATTTGAACTTTACTTCTGAAATACCATGACCATCATGATCCATCACCCACAGTCACTGCCCAGACCTACAATAAATCAAAGCTCCGATTCAACGGTCACAATCCATCTTGGGAGAGCAAACGGGGCTGCCATGCCCAGTACATGCATTTCAGATGTTTCACGATGAAGGGCGTGTTAGTGAAAGGCAAACAAGAAGTTGAGAGAGAACACACAAGACTAATTAGTTGTTGTGGAAGGTTTTATTAAAGCAAGCTGAAAAAGAAAAGCAGCACAGAGATGCAGCTGAAGCAAAGCTGCACGACCTAAGGTGTAGGGGAGAGCATGATTGTTTAGACCCTGTGAATTACAAGCTTTTGAGAAAGAGATATTATACACCACTCTATCAGAGGAAGCAAATGACCTTGCAAGAAGTTCTAGTTGTGAAAGAGTTATTCAGGTAGAAAAAAATGACCAATTACTACAATACAAATTGGTGGCTGCTTTGCAGGAGCCTCAGAAAGCAAAGGTTCTGGGAATGGATTTCATACAGGAATCAAGTTATTTGCCCATTTTTCAGCTTGAGAAAGGTCCATTTCAGGCTACTCCTACTTACAAAACAAGAACTCAATTTAAAAAATCAGACCCAGTTAGGCCTATAATACAGTTTAAGTCTAATGTAAGCCTATAGCAAAAGAAAATCTCACTATGTATGTGCAAAAAAATCCACAAGTAACATCACATTAGATAATTTGCCAAGCTATTCCAAATATTTTTTAACCCGCATTCTTATGTCTACAACCATGTATCTTGCTACTAGAAAGCGTTTTGACAGCCTCAGTTGCTGTGTTGAAGAACCACCATAGATAAGGTGCTTTAGACAAATACCTGATGCAAAGACTTTACCACGATAGACAATTTTATACTTGAATTTTCAAAAAGTAAATCTAAATTCAATATCCGGAATAAATCTTCTTCAGGGTGTGCTCATATAGTTCAGGCAATCTATTTGAAGTCTTCCACTTCCATGCAATAAATTGTGAGAGGCAAATCACGAAGCACAGTTTCCAAGTAGTCTAACCTCCATTCAACCACAGAGGCTGAACTTTTAATAGAGGACTTGCTATCATTTCCTGTGAGGAATTAGAAGGGCTTTTCTCCACTAAATTGTAGGTGCCTATTAAACAAAGCTAGTGTGGGAAACAGATGACGAACATTTAAATTCAGTGTCAGGAGTTTTCACTTTAATTAAAGCAACTTGCAGTTTAAAGGAAAGGAATGTCCAAGAAAGAATTTAAAATTAATCCTTCCCTTCAGAAGTAGTACTAAAATTCAGTTAGGAGTGAAATATGATATTTCACTTCAAGTCTTGTAATCTAGAATAAAAAATAATAATAAAAAAAGATTCCATTGCATATTTATTTGGCAGTAGCTCACCAGAATAAGGTATCAAAATCCTTAACAGAGTTCTAAAATTCCAATTTCAGCTTCGCTGCTTTCCCTCATAAACTATAGATCAGTGATAATTATGGTGCCAACCTAGTTGTTCTGTACATTTGCTTTCTGCAAATTCCAAGTATAAATATCAGTGAGGAGTACCACTACATTTTAAGGTAGGAAGAAACTGCAAACCCTCTGTCTACATAAAGGTCATCTTACCTCTCCCTTTTCTAATTCAAAATGAGACATTTGAGAACAGACAAAATACACAGTTCAAACATTATAAGAGGGCTAAATGCCATTTCAACTCTGTCTCCAATTACTGCACACACTAAGCATCAATATTAAAAGGAGTTTAGGGAATCCAACCAAACAACAACCTGAGCATGAAACTTGCATCATTCTTGGAAGGGCCACCTTGAAAAATTCTGCTTGTCATTTTGACTAGAATAAGAATGTAAGAGCATCTGCTATCCAAAGTGATACATGTTCATAAATTTAAACAAATTGGCACATTCTAATAAGAAATTTTTCTGCAGACAAGCCTTAACATTTCTGACCTGCTCAAATGCTAACCTGTCTTCCAGTATTGAACTTTCCATGTGGTATTCCTTTCATCCCCTTCTCTCTGGCTGAACTGCAGAAGCAGTTTCTCCATCCTCTTTCCTGGAGATTTTAATGTCTGTACATTGGATCAGCCAAAAAGTAGCTGCTCCTCTCTTTGTAATATTTTTACTGTCCCCTGTCAAAACTGTTATTTATTCTCCTATTTTTGATGTTGAATATGTACTCTTTTGAGCTTTTCTAACAGCCACTGCACTTTTTCCAGTCCACACAAAATGTTGGCTATTTTTCTGCTAGAATGTTATCACCCTGTGAGAACTTTCAGTAGCACAAGTGATAGTCTGTTAGCTCAAGCTTGGAGCAGTGTCCTTCCTCATGCTGTTCCCTGTCTGTTTTCTGCTCCGCTCTTTTGCAGAGTTACCCTGAATGTGCTACACCAAAACCATCAATTTCATCTGCCAGTCTGCAAGTTCCTGATAACTACTCACCTGTACCTTTTGCTGCACTTTCAGCAACATCTGAAATAAGAAATTTCTAAAACTAGAATTTTATCCTCTCAGACTACAACACGAGCCTTGCTTACAGAGTCGCCAGAAATCAGAAAAATATCATCGTCAATTACAGAGGCAGATGCACACAAAACAAAAACAAAAAAAAAACAACAACAAAAAAAGTGTTATTATTAAAAATCCCACATATTTCATTTATATGCATCTATAGATACACAGGCATTGTCCCATCACAGTTTTGTGTTATTTAAAAAAGTTTAAAAGAAGTCTTGGAACTCAACAGCAATTTGAGATGAACAAAAGCTACTGTCACCCCTAATGCAGAATGAGTGAGATTTCAGCTGTTACCAGTGAGTACCACTTCATGGCACACCTGCAGCACTGAACAGAAAGGCACTGAACTGTCTGGGATGCAGCCCAGTGCACACCCTTGAGCTTTTGCCATTTGCAAAGCTCACAATAGTTTTGCATTGTGTTTTGCAGTGTTTAGACCTGTTTAGTGTCCTCAGCGAGGTGGAAAATCAGTAAAGATGCACCTAGAAGAGCATCCAATTCTACAGCTTAAACTTCAACTACAGAGGAGTTGGTAGAAAGGTAGCACAAAGCTTAGTAGACTAATCAAAGTTGAATTAAATGCACAAAAATGAAGGGATTTTGTGAAATCTTAGCTTTCCAAATATTATACGCGCCCACTATTCAAAAATAACATAGCAATAAAGTCGTCAATTTGAAAACTACACTTTATGGAATCAAAAAAATATCTCCCTGCTAAGGAGAAAACTCTCAAGGCCTTTAATCTCCCCTCAATCAGATACCATGGTTCTTTCATTGGTTTTTTCTATTTTAGATGGAACAGGAAAAATAAAGGGTAAACTGGACCACTTGAAAGACCTATTATCTGCATGTTACCTTGCTGACTTTGGCTCAGTGTGCAATTTCTAGAGGGCTGTTCCTGAAAATACCCCTGCACTGACAAACTCCTGAAAGGAAATATTACCAGCAGCAGCAGGGAGACATAACTAACACTGAGCTGCTCTGTTTCTTGGGTTAGTTGTGATGGGCACCCACAGCCCACCACAACCTCAGCCTCTCCAAGTACCAACACCCTTCCACCAGGATCAGATATGAATCTATCAGCAGTCTCAGCCCAGGAAGGCTGCTGCTGAGACACCCTGCTCCATGTCCCATTTATATATTTCATCATTTAAGAACAAATCTATGAGAGCTCACCACTGATTGGAGCCTTTTTAACAAGGCCCCTTAACAGTTGCTTTTTAAACTATTTTTCTGTAAAAGTTTTATTTATTTTGAAAAGCCTTGCGCACTCCAGGAATTCTGCAACTAATGATTTGAACTGAAACATTTATGCTGTCCCTGTCACCATGGTACCCAGCACATCCCAATCATCTATTTGATGATTCCTTCCTGTTTACTTATTTCAAGCATGCTGGTCCAGCATTCATGAAGCAAATTCTTTTTGCTGGCTTAAACATATAATCCTGAAGATTTCAACACTAGCTCTCAAACACTTATCTCTACAGTTTCCATTGATTTGTACATTTAAAAATGAAGGCAGAGGTTTGAAAATGTGAGGCTAATATCACCTGTCTGACCACATCAGCTCTTACTGCTGGCTGTGAAACAGCCTCTGAGCATGTAACCACTTGTCAGTAATGCTGGAAAAACACCCTCTATAGTACATTTCCTGAAGATAAACAGGACCACACCAAATGATTCAGTAAACGAGTAACACAGATAAAATTAGATTAACCCCTCGGTGCAACATGCTGCATGAGCTTCCTAAACAAATTGTTTAACAGCCTCCATCCCTTCCCTCCCATCACTCCACCAACTCGGGCTTCATTCACATCCTTCAACCTCTGCCACCTCACAGGTGCAGAGTAATGCTCCCTCAGCATATGGCAGATACACAGAGACTCAATCAATCTCCTTTTTCTCCCTGTCTCTTTCCCCAAAATGAGGTCAGACTTAACAGAAGAATACCTGTTTTTCTCTGCTGAACCGCGCAGTGCCCTGGACAGGACAACATCATTTCAAGAGCAGGGAAGCAGGGCTGTGCAGTCACCTGTCCCAGCACACCTGTGCACATAACTGCTCACACCCACTCATCTCCCAATGCACTCCACTTCCCCATGAGGGACTGCCATGCTTCCAACATGCATCATGCAACAAGAGCTCAGGAGGATTCCTTTGTCCTTCATATATTTACATTTATACCCTGTCATGGTAATCATGGAAGAGATGGAAGAAGGAACTCAGGAGAGAGGGAAAAATGCAATACATGCAACTTCTGCCAGATTTATTTCTTTTCAGGCTGGCAGAGACTTGAAAAAAAATTAAAAAGCATGATTCACTTCCTATTATTCACTGTGAGATCCATTCAATTACTGCTTTAACAGTACATTGGAGCAAGGATAGCTGAGACACAGGGAAAGGTCAGTCTGACCTCTGCTTCTAAAGCCTGCCTAACACTTGCTTCCAGATCATTCTCTTCCACATACAATGGTAGGAAATGCACAAGTGCAGAATGCATCTTGGCAGCTGAGGACTCACTCACTCCAGGTAACAGAGGAGCTGAGATTTTAAAAGAAATTACAGAGGATATTGGCAGAATATTTGCTTGATAAACTTGATTTGAGGAGCTTGTCTCCAGATACAAAGCAACCTTTCCAGCTTCCTAGCTTGCTTAAATGCAGTTTACTGTGGTCTCCAGTATCCAAACTAATTACTCCTATGGTTAAGCACTAGCTTCAATAGCATCCATGGGTCTCTTAGCACAAAGAACTCACAGAAGAAAAACTAGCAAAATGTGCTGAGAAAGGGGAAAACAAACCCCCAACTGTTCCCACTGTCCTAGAAGGAACACACCTTGTGGTGATCTTCCCAGGCTGGGAAGGTGCCGGGGGAAGAAACATCTTGCAACAAGTCTTCCACATAGAACAGTTTAGGTCAGAGACTTAGGGGTCAACTTCTGAACAAACTGGGACAGATTAAAATGCCAATGGAGAACCATGAGGATGCCCTCTCAGAGGGAGTCAGAGACTAGATGCACCAAAGCACCAAAAAACATACTTGCAATTTTGCAGTTGTCTCATACGTTCTCATATCTTCCTTCTTGGGGCAGGGAGTTGGCTACAAAAATAAGGGTTAATTATTTTCCTTTGCCGTGGTGAACCAGCATAGAAATCTGAAGGCAAAGACTGGACAATGGAGACAAGCACCATTTCACCTTGTGGATTTCAATGAGGGAGACTTCTCCAGCCCTCACCAGCAGAGTCTCCTCTCTGTTTACTGAATCCCATCCTTACCATGATCCCTTGTACTTCCAGAGCATCCTAGACTCACACCCTGCCTCCTGATCCTGCTCATTTGCATTCTCATTTAGGTCCCAAATTGCCTCTGTCCCACAGCCCACAAAGTCTCTCAAGCCAAAATACAGAACTAAAACTGATACCATTATCTCTGTGTAAGGCAAACCTGCTTCTCAAGGAAAGAAACTGGTTGTGTTAGCATGATAGACAATATTCTATGGTTCTCTGACAGCATTCAGATTTTGAGCAGGGCAGATGCAAGAACAATGCTGACTTCAAACAGAAGAAGACAAGCACATACCATTTGACAGCTACAAATGATAATTTGTAAGCTCTGCCCTGATCTGTTTTCATGCACTTGTGCCAATTCCCCTTTGAAGCTAGCAGGAGACCCCCCACAAGAAGAATAATAATACACTAGAGGCAATCAGAGAAGTTCCTCTGTTTTGACAAGATTGTGTGTCTATGCTGTTTTTTGTAAAACATCTTCACAGCTGGATCCAACTTACATTACCTATAAGGCACCCACCTTCCCAAGCACACAAAGTTTCAGTGTGCACCTGGATTAAAACAAAAAACTGGAAAGTCCTTTTTGCTCTGCACAAAATGGGAGGCTCTGTTAGCAGGAGCAGCTCTCCAGCTCGGAGGCTGGGCAGGCCATGACTGACCAGATGTCTAACAAGAAATGGCACTGACTGTCTACACTGCCCACTCTGAAGGCTGCGGTGTGAAGCAGCCAAAACTCTCCCCTCCAAAGACAAAATCCATCAATTTCATTACACAGTATCCTCCTCCAGTTCAAAAGACCAAAGCCTCACCAGGTTTATCAAAATGCCTCTTCTGTTTAGCAGGTTGGGATACAAACCAGCACACATATATTAGAGACTACTGACAGTTCAAGGGAAACATAAATTACAAACAAATTCACCGAAAAGGATATTTAAGGGTTCTAGCATTCCCCAAGCATTTAACCACAATTTGTCTCTTAAATTATAAATACTGCAAAGGACATTTGCAAAACAATTGTATCTGATTTAAGAGGCAAGCTGCAATCTGCTGCTGCTGACTCCCTCTCCTCTAGTTACACTCCTGCATTTTGACACAGTCATTATTTTAGCTCAAGCCAATGATGCCACTAAGTGACATCTATGACTTCAGGTGAGGAATTTATAACAGCAGCCACTCATTACAGCAGCACAAAACTTTGGAAAAGGGTGAGAAGAATGTTTTCTTCCCCACATTTCAGCCTATTTTAATGCTTCAACCCACTTCATCTCGATCCTGCTCCTGAGTTTCACATTAACCCACAGTGTCAAAGCGCAACTGTTGCATTGTGCCAGGCTGCCGCAAAAATTAGAGGAAACTACTGAGTTTCAAGTGACTGTTTTAAAAGTCGTGATTTCAATCAGTGCTCCTGAAATCTCAGCTAGGAAAAACCAAAACGACAGCATTCAAAGATCAAATATTTTCACTTACTCCCGGGATAAAACCAGCATAAAGTGCTCTAACACAGGATGCTACTGTGCTATTCTCCATGCCTCAGTTTTGATCCACATGGATCATTTTATACAGAATTCATTTATTCAGCTCATTAAAAGGTCCAACATATATTTAGTTCCAGGTTAATTTCTGCTATGAGTTTTTTTACTAAAAGCAAAACTCACATGGATGATTAAACCTGTTCAAATATTAGTTCAAAACTAATAGTTTGAATATTGGTGTTTACCACTGCCTTGCAAGGACAAGAAGCTGTCCAATTCAGAGTAGAATGTTCAGTGCTGTAAATGAAAATTTAAAAGCATTCATACATTAGAGAGTTTGTATCTTATTTCTAAAATAACAGAAGTACTTAGACCAGATACATGGACACTTAAAGAATATGGAATTTTCTATTCCACACCAGTTGTTTAAAGTAGTCAGAGTTAGCAGAACCAGCAATCCACCTCAGTAGTAAAAACTGCTATAGAAATCTTTATGACCTGTTACAAACTAGACTAATGATCAGAAGATTCCTGTATGCTATTTGGATGAATCCGAGATAGACAAATGTTTAACCCAAAGTTTTCATAGGGCAATAAACCACTATTTATCAACAAGTTGAATGTAAATGACCCCAAAGAAAACAGGAAAAGGAGGATAAAAAATATAAAAAAACCCCACTTAAAAATCAACAGCAGGAAAAACTCACAGGCAACTGTAGGTATTTACAGACAGAGTTGTTTTTAATATTAAAACCAAACAGAGCTGAAAGTAAATTGAAAGAGCCTTAACTTCTCAAACACCAGCAAAATATAATAAGACTTTACTGCGTTACTTAGACAGCATTGCCTATGGAGTAGATCCCTACATGCTACTCATTTTTTTTTTTTTTTTTTAGTTTAATTGCTTCAAAGTCAAACCAGTGGTGAGAATTTCAGTTCATCTCTGAGCGCTAAACCCACAGCTGAACAAGCAGAGAAGCAAACAAAACCAAATAAAATCACCTTCTATATTTGGAACTACCTAACAAAATGAAACAACACCTTCCTTGGTAGATGCATACATTTCACATCAAATTAGATCTCTACACAGTCTGTCTGATTCCATGTTTTAGTATTTAGGAAAGCAGTATATAAACATTTAGCACATTTCAAAAACACACACATCAAATTTTGTGAAATGTATTTGGAGAGCTTAAACAAACAATACTGGTCATAAATTTTGGGTTGCTTTATTCAAGCCAATGTGTTCCTCTCCACACCCTACCCATCATACATCATCCAGATTGCTTGTGTTTGCTCACACACATTTCTGCACATGTATATGCAAATGCCTAAATGGAAGTTTGTGCTATATTCAGTGGGTTTGTGATTTCGTGACAACTGCTTCTAATCACAGTTATTACCATTATTTATTACGCAGCTCATACCCCAGGTGTGCACGGTGCCTTGCAGGCAAGCGAGACAGATGTCAGAGCTAGACAGCTGCCTGCACCAGCCTTCATTCTGCTGAGGAAACAGCAAGCACTGAGACAGTGACAGGACTGACAGCGTGAAGATCTCTTTAGCAAGCATAAAAATATGTACTTAAAACTAAATGCAATTTTAACAAACTAACCTTGTTCCACAGCACACTTCACAGGTTTAGTTCCTACAGCAAGTACTTGCAGTGCTCCGAAGGGAACAGGTGGCAGTGGCTCACTGAGGTAGGACTTTGACTTCCCACACCCTTACCCTGTAACTCACAATCTCAGTTTTTCAGTCACAAAAATTCCTACTGATAAAACTGTGATGGAGCCATGCAAATTGTGGTCAGACTGAAAAACCAGAGGAATATCCACTGTTCTGTTCTTTAGAGGTGTCAAAATTGGACGTCTGGTTTAGTAGGTGCAATAAGATGTTTTTAAATGTCTCTTTCTAGTGACCAGGGCCTGGCAGAAAGCATTGTTTTCATATGATACCTGATTTTGGAAGCATTCATGAGTGGCTTATAAGAGAAGTTTGTATTTTCTCCTGTGATCCATTCAGCCTCAAAGGAACAGACACAAATCTCACTTCCCCTAACACCAACACTCCAGAAACTGCCAAAATACCTGGAGAACCACAGAACTCTGGAAAACAGTGGGTGGGGTTTGGCTTATGGCTCTTCCCCAAGTCAAGCAGTCAGGAACAAGAGCTTTGAGTGAAGACTGAGCTGCACTGTGCAAAATGTACAATGCACCAGGCACCCACTTGCCTCACTGCAGGCAGCACAGCACCACGCCTCCCTCAGACACGTGCAGGAAACAGACACCTCCAAAGGCCTTTGCTTTTAGCATCTCTCCACTTCAGAAAATGAACACCTCGCAAAGAGCACAACAGTCCTTCATCCTGCCAATTAGGCAAGCATATGCCACTTTTCAATGCATTTATATTCATGTCCACATTAGCACTAATGTAATGATGACAACAGAAAGCTCTAACATAGCCTACCCTACCTATTAAAAGATGTACAGAATACTACAAACCATATATTTCTAAACAACACAAATAGAGTACATCTCACCCTTCTTTTAATTTAACAGATGATAAAAAAAAAATATTGTTGGGTTGGGGGTTTTTGGTTTGTTTGGGTTTTTTTCCTCAGTGTGCTTCTGGCAGCGTACTTTCTTACCTCCACAGGTTTCCCTTCTACTGTGGTTATTAGAAAACCAGTGTTCGGGTAAGTTATCCCTTCTTTCTTCATTTAATACCTTACAATGTTGTTTACAATAAGAATTCCAAATAAAAATAAATTTTATTGGACTGCATTATAAAAATGTTCCGATAAAGTGTCCTTGCCTGAGGCTAAGCATTTACCCTGGCTTTTATTCCCCTCCAGATTTTTACAAGATAGCTATTCAGCCTCCATCAAAATCACACCAGTGAATGCACAACAGCTGATGATCAAGATTAATTCTTTTGTTTCTAGTAGCTGGACAACATTTTGATTTAAATGGGTTGTGGTGTGCAAGTGATCTATAAAATGACTTTGTAGCAGTATTATTAAGTTGGAGAAGTTTCAAATGCCAATGCCCTCTTTTGTATTCCTTCCTAGTTTGAACTGTTACTTCCAAACATTTCTTTCCTTTTTGGCAGGATGATCAAGTCAGATTTGGAAGGATGTTTCCTTTGTATTTCTTTCCCTGAGACTGAACAAAGTAGTGAACCAGTCAGCATCCCTGTGCACTGTGAGTTCTGAACAGAACACACGTCAGTGCAAGGATGCAGCATTACCCTGAAGAACAAGAGAGGAAGACAAAAGAAGGAAAGAAGAAAGCTGATGTTATGTCTGACACATTTGCCACTTTTAGCTCGAGTGTCTATAATAAGCCACTTGCTATTTAACATTCTATAGCTGGAAATATTTGTCCCTTGTTGTTTGAAAGAACCCTCCTATTCTGCTGTCTCTGTCTATGATCCACACAGCTAAATTTCCACTGGAAGTTACTTTGAGAACTGGAAGAACTTGCTTTCACTTATGGCCTTCAACTGCTCTACATGCCCCAGTGCAGAGGCTGGACCTACACAAGCTTTATGCCCTTCCCTACCCAGCCAGGGTGTAGAGAAGCACAAAACGTTCTGTGGGGAGAGGTCAGCACGCCACATTACCCTGTCCAAGGTGAATACAGTAATTCTGTGGCACATAATGTCAGGACTTTTTATTTAGGATTTCCACTTGCACAGCTAACACCAGAAGAGATACAGAAAAACTCATGGCTTGTACCTTCTTTGAAACATTACTACCAACTTTATCAGAAGGAACAACAAAAAAGCCTGGACTTGCTCAGAGTACAAAATTCAAACCATGTTCTGGTTGAAGATACTTGGACATTCATTTAAATATTATGAAAAAATTCAGAGCACCTCAAAGAAGAAAGAAATTATGCAGTCATATCTCTCCTCTAAGAACCAAACAGTGTTATTACTTGGAAATTTTACTTGTGGATCTTATTCAGTATTTTCTGTAGTCTCTAAAATTAATTTCCAAACAAAAGAAAAATCAAAACAACCAAACAAAGAAAAAGCCAACAGTAAAATAAATGCTCATTAACTATCCCCATCTGTTCCCCATCTTTAACTGAAGCTTTTGATTGTCAGACCCTTTAGTAGCAATTCAAACGTCTACAAATAGATGTCTCATGACATTTGAGATAAAACACAAGGTCTGCAAGTGACCCCTGCCTTTTTTGTGGTGGTGTAGGTGGCCACTGTAGACACCCCAGACATCTAAAACCAGCTATTTTTAAGTAAGAGTTACTACCTCCATATTTTCACAGGTTATACAAAACCAAATTCAACAGAACCTCAGTTCACAGAGCCATAAATGACAAAACACCAGTCTATGTGTCACAGCTTGATTAAACAGGGTTATTAATCATGCACTCAAAGCACACTCTAATTTAAGGGTCCATGCAAATCCAAATTAAGATGGTGATGGGAAAAACATACTGTCATTAATAATGTAAAGTAAGGGATAATTAGTGCTCTCCAATTACTTTCAGAAAAACATAATATTTTTCTATACTTAGAAAATAAATTATTGGGAATGTATGAACTTAGTTATTTTGGTCTCAAAACAAACCAACTTTATGCAACATTTGTAAGTTACAAAGAGTCAATCCCCTCACTGGGAAAGACCAAATTTGTCAAATATTCAAACTTGGAGGGTTTCATTAGATTCTGAAGCAGAGAAAATTCTCCCATGACAGAGGGATGTGCAGCAAAGTTGCCATTCTATGATTCATTGGTCTTTAACAGCTGAAGCAGTACTGGAAGGTGAAGAAGAAAAGTTGGAAAACAAGTCCAAGTACAGTAATTACTCCATAATGCATGGTTTCCATCTCTACAGATGCATCTCTCATTTTTTCCCTATATGATGCAGACCTAAAGAACTATTTCTTTCTAAAGAACGTGTTCTTGTTTAGTAAAGAGGAAAGGAACTCCTTCTGGATGGCCTGATAACCCAGCTAACAGAAAGAAAACAAAATGCCAGATTGTCCTGAAGCTATGCACACCTTCTGAATCCCCAGAGTCTGAACATTCAGGACCTAATCCATCACTTATCTGCAGTCCTTTGCTCATCATTTTATTTCACTGAAAAAGCCTCTTGAAACCAAAAATTAAGAGTTTTCCCTCCAGCAGAGTCATTTTTAATTTGTATACTTTGATAACTACTTGCTTAGGGAATCAAATCTCACTTAAAAACAACAACTGTTTTTCTGTTTCCTTCTTTCTGGTACTGCTGTAGCACTCACTTCTGACAGAAAGGTAAGTGTAACCTCTTCGTCTGTACATATGTACAACACGAGGGCAGAAATGCCTGGCCTCTGGAGGTTTAATCCTGCTGGTCAGAGAGAAAAACAATCATAGACACAAAAAAGAAGTACTCCCCCCACCAAGCTTTTTGATAGTCTGAGCAGACACTTGAAAGTAATTCAAATACACCAAGAATTTGGTATTATTCATGTTTTACTATTTTCAGCTGGGTCACTTTTATAATCTAATCAGCTAAACTTTGTCTTCTGAAATCGTTTGCAGAATAAGAACTACATAATTCTCTGTACTCATTCCACAAGACAAGCCATGTGTCAGCTCAGAGAATCTGTGGATAATAGGGGATAAATTGCTGCCAGGCCGAAGGCGGAGCTGCCCTGCGCGGCAGTGTCAGCACGGTCGGAAGGGCAGCACACTGAAGAGAGCCCCTCACAGCTGGGCTGGCTGACCTAAAGGGTCTTGGACAGCAGAAAGGATTCTATAACACCAATATTGCCAATATACTCTAATTCTGACCTAAAAATTCTGGCCTGCCAGGCTCCTAATTCTCTTGGGGTGACTTTCATGCAAATTTGTGATGACTTGTAAGCCAGTTTGGGATAGATGAAAGATGTTTGATTGACAGTGATGTCAATGTTTTCCAGCAGACCTGCAGGGGACACTGGCAGGGCAACTGAAGCTGGAACAGCATGAAGACTGTCTCATTTGTTCAGATAAGCTTATTTCTGGGACAAAAGATTAGTTCCCTCTAATGCCCCATACTGGTTTCTCTAAACCAGGATTTGGGAGGTATTAGCCACTATGTAAATAGCCCAGCAGACTTTAACTCAACATGTTCATGCATGTAGAAGACACACTGCCCTACCTACACTGAAAAAGGCAAAGTGAGAGTAATTCACATTAACCTGTCTCTTCCAAATCCTAGACAACCTAACTCGGAGTCTTCATGATAATGGCTGGACAGACAGCTGTCCACCAGAAAGCTAATTTGCCATCCAGTCATCTTGCATTTTTCAGCAACAAGTTAATTACTACTGCTGCATTTCAGTATGAAAAAAGTGAGTATACAAAGAAAAAAATCTCCCCAATTTGCAATTCAAAATATACAGATATTGTGAGTATATAAAAATGTATTATCACAAATCAAATCATGCAGACTATAGCATTATTAATAATGGCAGCATATTTTCCAGTGATATTTAAAATTCACAACCTTGTTCCACCTGTTTGTCTCCAAAGTCAATATAACTGAATTTTCTCTCCATATACTTCACTAGAGAAATTCCTTTCATTCTAATGAAAAAATCCTCTCCCCTTAAAAACTGGTAGATGCCTTTCAGCAAATGCATTCAAAGTAGTATCTGCTTCTTAAAGCATGAGTTTCAGTTTGGCGGGGTTCTTTTACCACTGATTTTTATCCTTTAAAATGCATTGATTTCTATTTTTTTGCTGACCTTTACAGTATAAATGTCACTGTCAGATAAAATAATTGAAGCCAGTAATCCAAGCACAGACTGGAAAAAACCTTTGACTGATTTTAACATGATATATCACAGTCTAATAAGAACCCAACTGTATTTCTTTGACAGACAAGTTCCTTTCCCTTAGTCTGATTCAGGTGGTATATGAAACACAAAGTTGGTACCAGAGAAATATTCTGAGAGTGACACTGGTTGCTAGTTGCCATGGAAATAATAAATTATGAACATGGTAGACGGTGCCCTCTCTTCAGTGCACAGGTAACTGCATGCAGCACACTATTCCCACCAGGATGCAGCAGCAAGGGAAGGCACCAGCATTTAATTTTTCCTGAGACAAACACTAAAAGAAACTGAAGCCCACATTGCCACCAGTCAGACAAGCTAAAAGCTGTTATAATTTTCTTTATGAATCTAAACATAATACCTGTGCAATTCCATTCTTCTAACACACCTCATTAGCGCTTAACATGGATGAAGCCGTGAGATCTCTCTCCTACCATGTATTTACCTGGAAACTACTTATTTCCCTCAACAGCTATCAGATTAGGCATTTAAGCAATTAGATTCTTGAGCACAAGCCCTATTTTTGGCATGCTTTCTGCAAAGGGTTTTACAGAAATAATAAATTTGTCTATTCACTGTACAGTCACTGAAACATGTACACATCTCAGCAGGGGGGAAGCAAACTTCTCAGCCTGCTTGCAACCCTGTCAAGCTTCATTTCTATTGCTTTGGGTCCACGCCCACCCCCCATCCCCTCTGCCAAGGCTGTTCCACTGCAGTGAAAAGTAGGCAGGATACATCGATCCAAAGAGACAAAGCACTAACAGTCATTTTAACCCATCAGGAGGCAAAGCTCTCGTTTGAAAAAAGGGAAAAGTGGTTATGAGTACAAAGCCTGCTCAGTTTCCTCTTTGCCCGGGTGTGACACCAGCCCCAGGCGCGCAGCCACAGGTGTGCCCCGTTCCTCTGGGCCATGGGGAGCATCCAGTGCCCACAGTCACAGCACTGGCACTGCCAGCGAGGCTGTGCCTCTCGGAAAGCACTGCTTTGGGATCCCAAAACAAGCCTAAGCTGACGTGGGCTCAAATGCCCAGTTCTATGAAGACAGGGACATTCTGGACATGTGCTAGAAGGGAACATTTTGTGCCTGGCAAACTGGTGAAAACAGTGGGAGTTTTCAGTCTGTATTCCTGATACAGCAACTATTCTGCCATGTTGACTCCATCCAGTCAAGAGACTTCTACTCAGACTTTAAAAATATTCAAAAAACACTGGAAGTTAAGGCTGGAAACCTTATTTATCTGCTTCATTGGCTCAGTTATGAGCTTAACTGGAGCTTTATGAATGATGTCAGTCCTTCCTGGAGAAGGCAGAGAGGTTGTATAGGCTGTTCAGCTGGAGCAGCTGCTTTTTCAATCAAGAGATACTTAATTAAGCAGAGAGGAAAAGATGAAGAACACATAATGTGCAGAAACAGGCTAGCTAAGGGTTTAAGCTGGGCAAAGGATAAAAAAAAATGAGCTTGTAAGAAAAATATACCCACCTATCTTTTGTTTTAAGCTTGTTTCTAAAGGAAACCTGTGAGTGCTGTGAAGCATATTGGAAGCACAAGTCAAGAAATAAGGAAGGGCACTTCTGGGAAAAGCAGTCTATAGCACCCTGTGATCAGGAAAGTCTGCTCCATGAAATTTCAGGACAACAATTAATGTTCTCTTCCACAAACATACAGCTCTTTAAAGCAAATGAAGCATGAAGGAAACCCAATTGCACTAAGCACAGGAACAATCTGAACATACAACAAAAGTCAGTGATCTTGCTGGGCAATAGTGTCATGCTCTGTGCCTCCTAGCAAATTATGGGACTGTTTAAATCTATTATCATTTTATAAACACCCTTTTCTACATTTAATTTCATTGATTCATGAGGAGAACTCTTCTCATTCTTAATGAATTCAGCAGTTTTACTATTACTGATGAAATGCCTACAGACTCCCAGAGCCCAGGCAAGCAAGAAATCAAATGATCGCAGTAGGTGCAGCAGGCTCTCATCTGCCTCCGGGCATTCACAAGCCTCTTATCACTGGAAACGCCTGCTTGAGGTTGCACCAGAGTAGAGTTAAATCCTGCATTTTCATCACAAACTCACTTAATCTGGGCTCGCACATGGCAGGCAGTTCCTCCTCTGTCATGGTGGCTTAGGTGTGCTTTTTGGGACATTAGCATGGGCTGTGACATGTGAACTGAAAACACAGGTGGCGATTATGGCTCGTCCCCACAAACTGCTCAGGCTTGTTTACACTGACAGAATGCTCAGCTCCACTCACATTTTAGTACCTGAGTTCCCTAAAGCTAATAAAAAACTCTAGCTACACTGAAACCTACATTGCAACCATTCCACAAAAAGAAAGGATCAACTCCTGTAGCATTAGTCACCCACATAGAAAGAGGCATAACCAAGCAAAGAGAACTTTCAAAAACCGTGAGCCTGTAAGTAAGTTCACATAGGAAAATATTTAAAACTATACCACACCATTATTGCCATGACCTTTCTGTATCTTCAACATAAAAGGACATTTTAAAGTAGAATATATTCCTCTCTACAGAGCAGACATAAAAAGGCTGTCTGTGGTTTTTTAAAAAACTTTCATAAATCATAGATTTAAACCATATTACAATTCTTTCTAGACAAAATAACATCTGCACTGCCTCTGCCTGTATAGCTGTCATTCACTAAAGCACAATTGCTACAATTTCTTTCTTTACTGTATAAAGGGTGAGGGGAAAAAAAAAAAAATCAAGGAGAAGAGATGCATCACTTTTTTCAAGTTTTTAATATATGCTTCAAAATCACCAGTGAGGTAGTCACAGTCCAGACTGTTTGGAAAACAATTTATCCAAATTTTACCACTTCAAAATTTCCTACACATATTCACCCCTCAGAGCTGACTGCTCCTGAATAATTTCAGGTATTTCTAAGTCTATTCCACATCTCACAGTCATCTCATAGATGACTCAATTTCAGGGCCAATCAATGGCTTCAATTGTTCAGATTATGAACAGAACCGTGAAATTAACATTAACAGCTGAGAATCTGTGGAACTGATAAAATCACTTTGATGTAATGGTGAGTAACCATTGCTGAGCCTCTCCACAGGAACTGGGCAGGGAGGGATGGGTTAATCACGTGAAATTCCACTGAGTATAACAGACAAAATACCTGTCAGCCTTAGCAAGCAGCAGCTTCCCATGCTGCTGACTTTCTTGAAGGAATCTGTAAAGGCAAACGGGTCCCAATGCTTTGCTGCCCCTCTCCCCCAGCCAGCAGGCCAGCTCCAGCTCATCTGGATGCTGCTGAAAGGAGTCCGGGTTGTAATGGGCACTTCCCTAACCAAGGTATGAACATCTGCCCAGCACAAGGTGCATCACTGCCTTTTCCTGCAGGTGACTGTCTACAGGCTGGGCTGCCGTGAGCCATAAACAAAGGAGGAGCACCAGTAACCCCAAAGAAACACAGGGATGTATTTACACTCATCAAGAAAGCAGGATCTAATAGCAACAGGCTAAAGGATGGCCTAAGTGAAGCCTGTGTGAGTTCTGCCATCTTTCCCACCCACCTGTGAAGGAATTTTTGATCTGCCCTGCACCACCACCCATGTTTCAGAGCTTCTCAAAAGGAAGAGGCTGCAGAGCTGCTCAGCAGGTTTTACAGAACCAGAGGAGTACACGGGGTGCTGACAAGCAGAAATGCTGCAGTCAATATTCACTTTGGGGAACGTTCCTCCAAGCATACACCTAATAAAAATGTAGAGACCTACAGAAAGACTGCACAGCTATCTGAGAATTCCTTAGTTCTCTGGCATGGCCCTGCCTCACTGGTTTTAACCATGGATGCACCAAACACCTATGATCTCACACACCCTCTGGTTACTAACCGGCAGGGGAGATCACCAAGGTATTTTTTTCTTTTTATGCTTCCTAATATCAAAATTATTCTTTTTAGCTTTATGACTTTGTGCAGTCTATATCTCTAGTCTAAACCATCCAAGAATAAGGACTCCAAAACGCATAGTTCTTACTGGAAAAATACAGATAGTAGTGAGAGACATGCAAAATTTTTTCTTCTTTCAGCTTATCTCACAGACAGATTTTCTAGCACTGAAGTTTTTTACTTCCCTGAAAATCATCCCTCACAGGAGATACTCATGTTAATAAGCAAATAAGAACTACAGCAATCACATTCTGTTATAACTCCTGAGTTGGAATGGGAAAGAGGAACCAAATAGCACAATACCCTTGATGAATTCCCAGAGCTTGACAATACACGGCTGACAAGACAGGGGACTTTGAAAAGACCAAAACAATTCCTCTGATGCTAACAACCTGAATTTTACTGAATCCTCAACACTCCATCCCAAATGGTCGCTTTTAAAATGCATTAAAATTTACTGTAATAATGCCTTGCTGCCCATTCCTGTACTTATAAAGCACAGAGCAGTCATCTAAATCTCCCATGATAACATCTCCAAGACAGGAGCTTATCAGCAGTAGAGAGAAGGAAAAATCCCGTGGGTTGGGATTACACTTTTGATTATAAATTTCCTGAGAGAAAGATGTCAGCAATCTACATTCTTTATGAACTCTAACACATGAAAGTACTCCTCTTTTACTCTTATAATAACTATCACGTTTTGTGCAAGCAGCACCTGCAACAACTCTGAACAGAAAAAGTTTTTACATACAACCCCACAAAGAAAATCAGTCAGCGTTTTGGTTTTTTTTTTTTTTTTTTTGGTCATGAAGCTGGTTTATTTTTATCTTTCCATTGTCATCAACATACCAGCTGTTACACATCTCTTTAAGGAAGATTAGAGATTAATAGCCCTGTTTTCAAAATATATTGGAGCGCTTATTTCCTTACTCTATAATACATATATCCTAACACAGGAAAAAACGGAAGGCCTATTTCTAGACATCTCACAAAACAGGTGATGGAAAAAGCTCATCAGGATCTTCCAGACACTTTTGTTAGAAATATGTCAGTTCCACATTTTTCATCCTGACTCCCATTTGGCTCTTCTGTAGAGAGCAGTAGCAAAGGTCACAGGAAATTGCAAGTGACTGAGAGCAGAGAAAGCTCAGGAGCCCCTAGAAGGAGGCCAGCTGCCTGTTTGAGAGGCTGGGCAGGTTCTTCAGCCTGGTTTCTGAGGAGGAATGGGTACTGCACACAGTGAGGGCCTGTTCAGATACCCACTAACCCCCACCATCCTGCAATATAAAAACACACATGCAAAGGCAGGAAAGAAAATAAGACCAGTTCCAGAAAGAACCCTCAGTAACCTGTACGTGTCACTTTCAGCACATTATCCCTTCCTCTTGAGCCACTGATTCCATTCCTGTATCAGCCCCCTTTGAAACCAACGATTTTCCACACCACATCATACAGAAAACTTCGCCAAAACACAGATGTGTAAGAACCACTGCATTTCCTGTACCTAAGCAATTAGTGGGCTTACCAAGGAAAGATCTCGAGTTAGTTTAGCACAGTTGCCTTCAGAAATGTCATCTGTTTTCATGTGATTTCTTTTTTTTTTTTAATACGTAAAAATGTATGTAAAATAATTTTAAAAATACACTCCCCCTCCTCTAAATTCTTACTCACTTTTTGATGTAGACTTATAAAGTCTGTCCTCCTCTGGATTACTGTTTCTCTCTCCCCTCTGCCCCTACACCATGGGAAGTTCTACAGCAATTATTCACACAGGTTAATATGCACGTGTATTTTTTCTTTAAAGAATTCTCATACTTCCTCCATGTTAAAGATTTTGAGCTGCTTCGTTCAGCAGCATTTGTGAATTATGTCCTTTACTTTCTCAGAATTACACCTCCAGTTATTATTTTTAGTTTTGCTTGCCATCAAAGCTTCTTTCTTTGCCCAATTGCTTTGCAAAGTATTTACTATTGCCAGAAGAAAATCTGAAGTATTTTGTTGGCCCAGTGCACGTATAAGTAATGCCATCTTTCTTGGGATAACACACACCATATGGTTGTGACTACTGTCTTTCAGTTTGGATGGACCTCAAAGATCCAACCACTCTACCTGCTTGATCTTGATATGGCCAAGAAAAAGTGAAAAATAGGAACAGACAGGAGAACATGACTGTGTCTTTCTTTAAACTAAGAAAATATGAAGATCAGAGAAAACTTTGGGAGGAGATTGGTGATTGTAACACACTGTGTAATCTCTGGGCTCAGGGCCAATCACCATTTAAATCTGTGCCCTGGGCTTCAGTTGGCCAGGCCAGAAATAGTGATGCTATTCTTGGGAAGGTGCAGCTGGCTTCTGGTCTGTGACTCCGGTCACCAGCACGTTGCATAAAGGCACTAACACAATTAGCACAACAGCCTGGGCAAGGATGCTCAGCACAAGGATCACCTCAGTTTGTGCACTGGAACAGGAAACCTCAGGCTGCCATTTCCTTCCAGTAATCTTTGGGCAGTGACACATCCAGCATTACTTCAAGTTTTGTGCTGAATCAACACACGGTCGAAGGCAGTCTTCATTTGTTTCTTTGATACTTTGATTATATGCAATCGTGTAGAAAATGAGAAATACAGGACTTAGTGTTTGCTCTCTGCTGTCCTGGAGAAAAATTCAGTTACCTTTTCCTATCAGGCTCTGTAGCAAAATGCTTTCAAAACAAATCTACACTTTCTATTAATGCTGCTTATTAAATTAAGCTTTAAAGAAATACATAATGATAGGTATTCTAGCATTTTACAAAATAACTCTTAACAAAAAGTATCAGATGTTTTCAGAGTGTTCACTCAAATGTCACCTGACAAGTCAGATGATTCTCAAACATGAGGAACATAAAACTCTCCCCTTCCTCCTGCCATCAGAATAAACTTAGTGCTTCTATTGTAACTTCTTTTGTATGTACTGCTAAACAAATGTTTATTTAGTTTTTCTACTGCCCTGAGTTATGAAATCTACATGAAATTACTCTGAGATAATTAATTAAGGAAGCATCAAGACAGTCTCCATATGTCTGCATTCAAAGCTACCGGTGAAAACCAGTAATCTAATCCACATTCACTCTTTTAAAAATTGAAGCAAACGGTTTCTGAAAAAGCAGTATACAGACATGGCAGGGGAATGCTTAATAGCCAACCAAACTCTTTTTGACTCCTGCTTTACTGTGTGCAGACGTAAGTGATAAGATACTTGGAAAAAAGTAATAGCCATTTATCCTTTCAAAAGCACAGTTCCTTCATTCTGTGCAGTTCAGTGCACAACAACATAACTCAGAAGTACAACACTTACCTTGATCTCAGCTAGATCAGTACATCAGCAGCCCAGGAGATCAACACTGACAGTTATCAGGCATCTACATGATGATCATATTTCACAGAGGTGCTCACAATTTATCCCACACATTCTCAACTCTGCTCACATTTTCCAGCATGCAGATGGAAATAGCATCATTTCTTTACCTGTACTGCTCTTAGCAAGCTAGGAAGACTCTCAAAGTTTAAATCAAATCATTTGAAGGCAGTCCTAGAACATAAAATAGTATTTTCCAAATATTAGGAGCATCACTGCTACAAAGTGAAATGCTGTCACAGGAAAACTCTAACACAGGAGATCTGATGCAGCAATCAGCTGGGATGAGAGTCTACTGTGGCATTGCAGTGTGCATTTTACAGGTCTGTCTAGACCCATACACCTTGAAAAAAGAATGTGTTTAGTGCAAAAGCATTTTCTGGTATCCTGGATTGCAGTTGTGTTCTCAAGCAGCAATGTAGCAGCATTCTCTCAAAAGATCACACTCATACAAGCAACAGATCTCCTGAGGACCAGCCTTCCGCTCACAGTGCTTTGGAAGATCAGCAAGGGTGTATGGCAGAGGAAGATGCAATATTGAGAGAAAGAAGCCATTTCTACAAGAAACAAGCTGTGGACAAGCTGGAGCAGTCCTACAGGTACAGCACTTGTACACACAACTGCCACTTCTGCTGCAATTCCTTAGCAGCTGCTGTATCTGACCTCATGCAGGAAAAGAGAACAGTGAAATCAGGACCATAAAAAAAAGACAAAAGAACAAAACAACCTGGTAACAGAAAGAAAAATAAAAATGCTAAAGAACATACATAAAAAAGAACAGGAGAAATATCTCACCCATTTTTTCTCATGCAGTAAGTCTTTCAATTTTGGTATGATAGGTCCTACACTAACTCACTGTTTACATATACAAATTGTATATTTCACACATTTTAACCTTGGGTCTCTTCTAGTGCACCTTTATTGGAAGTTTGCTAAATATTTACAAATAGCAATTCAGCCACCCCATACCCTTTTCTGACACATTGCTTTTGTCCTTATTTTTCCTCAAAAGTAATTTCTCCACTACAACAAAAGTAAACAAACTTTTAATCAGTTAAAAGACTCTGCTACTAAACCTTTGTGCACAAGATCACTTCTCAGTGTAGTCTGGGCAACCCAGGAAAGGACATTTCCTGAGTTCCATAGAAGAACTTATGTCATTGTAGAAGGGCCATGAAAGGAATACAAGCCAACCACCTGAGCAGAATTATTCATCACAGTGTACAAGTTCCAAACATCACAGTGTACAAGTTCCAAAGAGCAGGATGAAGACAACTCCCCAGATTTTCAGCAATAATGTTAGCAATAAGCTTAAAAACCAAAAATGCTCTTTTGTGACCTTTCCATTGTTCATTTCCTTTTACATGCAGTAAAAGGCCCACAATTAGTGGGTCCTGTAAAAGATTTCCAAACTCTTTCTTTGAAGCCTCTCACACTGTGGTGAGTTTTATGACAATGTTTCTGCCAATGCCCCTTTCATTTCATTAGAGCTACAAGATCCTGCCCCACAGCAGCCTGCTTCTCCTTGTGCCCTGCTCCCAGATTCAGATGGAAACACAAACACAGAAACAATTCAATGGAAACAGCATTTTTAACAATGCCTTCCAGGAAACTTTAAAGGAGTGCAGCTGCCCTGCCTTGGCCAACATGTGGACCCAAAAAAACAAGAGCAGAGCAGAAAAGAAAGGTCCAAAAAGCAGGATTATCTAACAATTTCTCTTCTTTACTTGAAGAGGAAGAATAAAAGATGCGCTCAAGTAAAGATGAGAGTTGTGTAGAGGGGTTAACAGAAAAAGACACAAAAAAAGGAGTGAGAAAGAAGTCTTCATTGCTTTGGTTTGGTTGCCTCCTTCCTCTGCAGGAGAAAACCAAGAGAAAGCCTAAAAAGGCAAGACAAAAAAAGCAGGAAAAGGAAGTGAGAATCAGACTAGAGCACCATGAGAACATCTCCCTGAGGAGAATGGCAGCTTCTCCTTCCTTTGAGACCCTTTGTTTAAGGTGAGTAACTCTCCAAGCAATCTGCTAAAACTCCATCAGTCCATGTTACCTAAGTGATATTCAAGATAGATCAAATCAGATAATACTTTCTGCCTTAAAATACATGAATTTATAAAAGGCTGAGATAAGGAAGAAAGTGAGAAGTGGTTACAAAACAGGAAGGGCAAAACTTATAAAATGTTGCAATATATTTCAAAAAGGGTAACAACTAAATTCTCACTGTTTTCAGGTTTCAAAATAAATATGCTACCATACCAGGAATTTTAAATGCCTAATTCTTGTTTTCATATATACCTGTACTCTTCAATATTATTCTCTTCCCAAGACCCCAGATAAATACCATTAGCTCTATTGTTTTAGCTTAAAAAATAAAATCTAAAAATGTAGTTCTCCCTGACATCCTGCACCTTTCAAAGAAGAAATTAAATAGTACCTGGAAGGTTTCAGAGTTTCCCAAATATTTCCTATTTACAATTAATCACTTCCTAAAGCTCAAGAAAATTCTTCTATAGAGAAGACAAACAACTCTGAACAAACACAAGTGCTCAGAAAACAGATTTAGGCCTTTGTATCTTCAAAATTAGCAGATATTTTTGTGACAGTGGATTTTTCCAGTCCAAGTTTGCAATTACACAGCTATTTTGCCTGTGAATCCATTGCACACACGATTACAATTTTCATGACAGAAAATTTATATTTAATATAAAACGACATAACCCAGTGGCAGAGAATTCAAGCACACAAAATAGCAATAAAGTAGCTATTACTAGCACTGAAAGTTGCCTCAGAACATTTCATGTTTCATAGTTAATGTGAGTTTAAATTTATGCTTGAATATCAATCTCTTGTAAAGTTACACTACAGCTACTCTATGAGTTAATTTTTCTACCATTTTTTTTACACTGAGTCTCCTTGTGTGATGCTTTGTTAGACAAAGTAAAGCAACAAAACAAAGCTGGAAAAAAGATGCACTGGTAGAAATATACAAACACTGAATGTGCAACTGAGATTTGAAGAACTACACATTTAGTTAGATGTGCAACAGCCTGTTACTGAAACATAAGAAAAAGATGAAAACGTTAGAATAAAGTAGCTGGCACACAAAAATATTCTTACATTTTAGAGGCACAACTGCACCATTTGAGTTCATCTCAACACACAGAACTCCCAAGACAGCCATGAGTGTTGCCATTCCACAGGTTACCACTGGGACTTGCAGTTGAAGTTCCTCAGCCCGATATTGGCATGTTGAAAGTTAGGCACTGAGCAATGAAACATTTTAATGTCCAAATCTCCTTATTCACAAAAAGGACTTTCCTTTGTTAAATATCACAGCCACAGTGTGATATTAGTTCTTCAAATGCATTACTTATATTGTTGAAAGGCTTAGCAAAGAATTTAAGGAAAATATTACCTGGAGTCTAGGAAAAGCATGTCCAATTAAGAAAACCCTCAATATAAATGCATTTCCTCTCAAAATCATTATGTTAGCATAGAACAAATGATGGTGAAACAAGTAGCACTAAACTGAAATACACTAATTTTCTAAAGAATTGACCATAATAGCAAGAGCAGCATACAAGATAAACATTAACTCAATAAATAATACATTCCAAATGACATGAAGCACATTTAGAACCTGCCTCAGCAGCAGATTCAAGGCCCCTTGCAGAAGCCCTACCTATGTTCTCTCAACACTGTTCTGTACCAGAAACCTTTTCTCCATCCAAAGGTGAGAACTGCTGAGAAAGCAGCTTGATGTTTTCCAAAACGGTGCCACCTGCTAGAAGTGGAATTTAGCTACTGAGCACTCAGAAGATGGGTGACTGCCTCAAGGCAGGCTGCACCCAGCCAGCTTCTGCCACCTCGCAGCCCTCTACAGCTGCCCAAACTCTCACTCCCACAGTTCCAAACAACAGTGCTCGCAAAGTAAGAAGCCAGACTGCTGGAAGGGTCAGTGGGAGCAGATTGCCAGAGAAAGCAGCAATGATGCAAAGAACTTTTCAAATTTTGTAACTACCTTCTTGTGCTCCCTCACAGAATACCTAAATTATCACCTAACTAATAATGTTCTCCCCAGGTTATTGAAGGTCTCTGCAATGATGAGACTAACTATGCTAGTGACTGCTCTGAATAAGCTCATATCATTGCAGCAGCATCACATGAGTTAAAAGCAGGAGCTGAAATGTATTTGGTAAAAAGCTCAGCAGATGAGTTCATATCTCAGCATGCCAAAAAATCCCCATGGTAGACTTCACTGCAAATACTCACTTTGAGGCAAAAGCCTCAAACCTAGGGCAATTTGCATTTGGTCTGGGTAACTCTGCGCTCTGCTGCATTGACCAAACCGGAAAAATTAATTAATTTAATTTGCATCATCAAAGTAAAGTTACAAGCAAATCTGATGTGGAATTTGATGCCAACATGTTGTCTTTAAAGTCCCTTGCAGTGTTCAGGCACCTGAGCATCCTATTCTTTTGTCCCCTCTTTTCACTGCTAAGATACTCCTTTCAATCTATCAGCACCTATTATTCCTCTTATATTGCCAGAGAAAAATCATTTACTTGAAGAAATAGAAAAAAAAAGGTTAAGCAAACATGCACAAAGGAATTGTGGGAAATGGAACAAAGTAGACTCATAAAAAATGAATGCTGATAAAATGATTAAAAGACCAACAAGCACTACCAGTAAGATGGTAACTTGACCATAAGATTTTAGTCTCAGTCCTTGAAGGAGCTGTGCTGCTTTCACATACAGTAAAAAGACAGAAAAAAAATCCCTAGGAATACAGCTTTTCTAAGACTATTTAAAACCCAGCTCAAGGCCCCAGCTATAAACAGTATAACAATTAAAAGACCACCCAATATACATAGAAGATACTAAAGACATCACATGAAGTCAGCAAAATGTTGAGTGTCCTACACAAATTACAAGATCAAGCTGAAAACATGAAAAGCTAATGTGACATAATAAGATAACACTAAATACATGCAACAGCTTAAAGGGCAGAGTGGAAGACACTGCAATTAGTGTATGCTGAAAATCATCTCTAATTTCCAGCTTCACACTTTCTCCATGAGCTGAGCAAAGCTTGATACTGTCATTCCAGTTTATTGAAAAATGGAACCCACAAGGACATATCCTTCCCTTGATATATCTGCACATATTAGAGCATGTTTATATCTTAAGCACACAATTGTTTCATCCTTAATTTAATCATGAGAGGGGTAGAGGGTTACTGAAGCACTTCAGAAGTATTTTCATTTGTGTAGAAAAAAGCCGCACTTTATTCAAACTGATATAATTTCATATTATCATTATGAGTAATATGCTCTCTGAAATCTTATCTAAGGAAGTCATAAACATCTGAGAAAAGTATGATGCCTTAGAAAATGAACTTCTACTTCATCTACACCATCTGATGACGGAAGTTTAGTGTGAAGAAATAGTGATTATATTTACTCAACCTCTTTCCTGACAACAATAAAAATACCAGTGAGATTTGGCGGAAAGGTTGATTTTATTTGTCTGCTTTTGGTTTTGCTTTTGTTTAATTTATAAGTGATTCATCTGCAGTGCTATATTCACAGAGGAATTGTGCAGTCTGGATCAGAATGCAGTCTTGCTGGCACAACAGACTTTGTTGTAGTCAATCTCAATATAGGTGGCAAATGATCTGGATTTCAAGCTGCTACTGTCACTAAAGTCCAGGTATCTAAATCATGTGCATTCAAGCAAATTAAATACAAAAAAAGCACTATATTTCCACACTTAAGTAAAACACCCATAGTGAAAACCAGAAATTCTTTCACAAGAGGAAGACAGGAAAAAAAGGCAGAAGCTGGACACTGAAGTATTTGATCTGCTTTCAATCTGTATATTCATTTTCTTTTTAAATAAACAGAATGAAAGCAACAGATTTCAAAGATGAAAAGCAAATTAACTGATTACAACTGATTTTTATATCCCAAATACTGACATAAAGCTTCTACTCAACAGACCCCAGAACACCTAAAAGAAAAATGAAGTCCCAGCTTTCAGGCAGAGAAGTCAACACACGGCAAGACAGAGAAAGGCTAACAGAGGACCCGAGGATAAAACCCAAACCATTGCTTTATTAAATCACTTTACTTTCAGCAAAATGGTTTTAACCTGGTTTCTTTTATCACCACAGCACTACAAAACTTTCATTCTAGTTGTTTTTACAATCAAAGAGAAAAATATGCCTGACATGAAGGATTTTTCTTAAATTGTGGTTAATCACAGGAGGAGGAGCGGGGGAAAACTCCCACAAATAGTTTCAGCGCCGTGTCTGCAAGTCCACACATGGAAAGTCATCATATTCCCTTGTACACAGCATCCTTCAACTTTGTCTTAAAATGTCTTTTCTGATCAGTTATGAAAAGTAGGAAAGTGTTGAAAGGGGTGAAGAAGGGAGTTTTAGTGACAACTCTGCCTGTGGAGGTGAAAGTGGCAGCAGCAGCAGCTTAAGCTCCTTCCTGGATGCAGGAATGATCAGAGGATGCAGGTTTGCCAGGACCGGCATTTCTGTTTCCTGGCCCGTGGTATTATCCACCCGACTCAATCAACACAAGGGATTACAACTGATGACTTACAGTTCCTTAAAGACCTGTAGACCAAAGGACCCTGCTGCCATGGAAAGGTCAATGACTCAGAAGCAAGACTCCAGATCACTTCTGCAGCTCCAGGCTGCAGCCATTCCATCCCCAGAGGGACTGATGCAAACTCTTATTCACACCAAAAGCAGAAAGGAACAGGTCATGTTTCACCTGTTCTCTTTCTATGTACAAAAAGTCTCTGCTTCTTATTTTCAAAGAATCCTAATGTTAAAATATGAGATAAGCTGGTTTCAACATATAAAAATAAAATTAGTTCAAGAACTAGTTTAACTTCAATAAACACTGGTTTCAATGTTAACACATTTTGCAAACATGCAAAACCCTTCAAATTGTATTATATTGTAACCTTATGTAAATAATCACTGAGGCTGAAAAAAACTACAGGCATTAAAAGAAGAAACCCAAAACTCCTGGGCTTTCTCAGTGATGTTGCAGGTCTGTGAAGTATCACTGTAACTGTATCACAGTCATGCCAGTGAAACTCAAGCCTGCTTTTCTGTTTGTGGCAATTATTTGCAAGACAGAATGTAAACCACCATCTTTTGGCTCCAAAGTTGTGATTTTCACTGACACCCATGGGTTTGCCTTCCTGCTCTAGTTATTTGCCTTTGTCTTCTGATTGTTTGGGCCACTATATCCTCAATTTGGGACAATAGTTAGATTATCCACTGGCTTTAAAAAAAAAAGCGCAGAAATAATTAATCCATAAACTGTCTTTTTATGCAGTTAGAGAATCTGTCTTCTCCATCAACTCCATGATAAAAGCTTGCAAAAAATAAGTAAAATATGGGTAATTAGCCATTGTGAAAAGCAGAAACAGAAAACTGGCATAGTAACTGGTTTAGGCACCAAGACCCTAAGACAAACCTTATCAAAGAAAGATAATTATTTGCTTTTTTCATCACCTTAATCTCAGGGACAATAGATATTTACCCTCTATGTCCCTAAAAAAACACAATGTTTTAACCACAGAAACAGCATACTAAACTCAAAGTTTATTTCCAAGGTAAACACCCCAAACACCAAAGAAATAAATAAGTCATATTCTGGTCAGACTAAAGCACTTTTTTTTTTTTTATGATAAAAATAAAACTTTTATTTTTCTTTTTAAAGTATTTAGATATAAAGAATTCTTAAAGGTTAATCCCATTCCAATGAAAGCTGATCTCAGTATATATTTGCAAACTTCTCTATCATGGTCCTTTAGCACTTCCCAAGGTATGCACCAAAAAGGAACCAAAGACTTACTCACTGCACAGTCTTTTATTGACAAGACCGTTCTTTGTTTGCACAACATCTCTGTTGTGCTGCTTAATTTGTCTTCCAACAGCATTCCTTTAATTTGGTCTTTATATTTAAACAACAGCAAAAGAAAATATTTTTTCATTTATTTTCAAATTTTACAGGGCTACAGACTTTCTTTATAGTGCTTTATGGAGTATGGAAGACAGCAGTTCTATTTTCTCCTGAAGCCCAAGAGTAATAACTAAACTAAAAATTTTTAAATCTAGATTAAGAATACCTTACTAGCTTTGAAAAGAGGTACATATCGCTTTATCTCTGCCAGTCCATGGAATATATTTGCTTTGTATATGGGCTAAAACCTAGCAGAGCTAAAGTTAAAAAAAAAAAAAGAAAATAAAAGTTAAGTCCTTTGGTACTATTATAAATAGTGAAAAAATTTACCTAACCCCTTGAGACAAAAACTCCTGAATGGTGAAGAGACCAAGTTGTTGAGTTCATCAGTATGACATCATTTAAGCACATCTATGGCAGAACATGAACAGATCAGGTTATCACCAGCAAACAGGCTATTTACTGCTTAGCTCACTTTTGTTTCTAAATGAAAGTAACCACAAAAGCTGAGATGAAGTCAGTTTCCTCAGAAGCAAAACAGTGAAACAGCGTCATGGGGTCTTAAGAGACAAAGAAAGAAAGGAGCACTGTGAGATACCAACCATTTGTGGTTGTTCTGTTGTTTTAAATTAAGTCAGTAGGAGTTTTGCTTCCTGACAGTGGCAGAGTAGAATCAGTTTGTTAGCTTGCTGTATATCCTCTCACCAGGAGAGAACGACCTGACTCTTTGCTGGAGCTGTGCTTAGAGAAGAAGATTAAGAAGTCGTGGGGAAAAAACAAACCACAATGCAGGCACCTGTTATGACTGTCCAGAAAAATCTCATCTTGCTTTTGGCATGGGATTCTTTATATGCCAAATCAGTGGAGGTTTGCTTTGCCACAAGTCCAGCACTGCTCCTTCTCATAAACTATCGCCTGTAGGAGGAGGGTCAGAGATGGCAAACCCCATTACGGTACCATTGCTGTATTCCCAACTGGAATTAAAAGCACCAAAAAATTGTAAAACCTCTGAGTATCTGCTCTAGCACTCCTGGGAAGCAAAGCAGTGTAAAAACCTGCTTTGTTCTAAAAGTCACAGCACAAAAACAATTCTATCAATTTGCAGAACAGTATGAAGGAAGACACTGAAAAAATTCCCCACCACCTTTGGAATTAATCGAGCCAGCTGCTCCACACATTCTGTCCTGCTTCACTCAGCCTGCCCCTTTCTCTCAGTGCACTTGGACCAAAACACTGTGCCTGTCTCCTTGGGGGCAGAAGCACCATAGCAATGTGAAGTCAGCTATGGGAGTCTATCCGTGCAAGCCATTTCCATTGTACAGCAATGTAATTGGGATTTGATCTTCTACCTGCACAGATTCCTGTAAGCCTTTCTGTCAGAGACAGCTCCTAAAAACCTGTGATATCTAAAGCATCTCCCTACAAATGAATAAAAGAACAAACCAAATCCAAATGACACCAACAAATAAAGAAAGGAAGAACAGATGGGGAAAGAGAGAAGTCACTCTTAGAAGATTACAATCTCCATCATACAAAACAAAACAAACGAAAGCGTAAGAGAAAAGAAAACAAGCAACAGTTGAAAAAACATCTTCAATAAACAAAGATGGCTTAGCAACTGACTGTTCAGAATGATCTTTCTTAATTTCCACCTCATTAACCAGGAGAGGTAGCAGGGAAGTTGGACACATATTAATGGCCCTCAGTACATTTGAACTGTCTTGCATTCAATTACAAAGCATCCTGCCTGAAGCTATTACATTGGCTCTTTGTCACAGACACCTAAAAGCCCACCCACTCTATATGAATTCAGACGTGCTACTGCAGGATAACTATCCATTCAGTGGGAAGTAAACATTAATCTTCCCAAGGACACTTCAAGGATTATCTGTGATAACCAGCAGCCACTTAAGAAACATAAATAAAACAGAAAACTCAGTCTTTGCAGCTTCTTCTTGAACTGGACAAGAGTCCAGCGAGTTTTGCTGAAGACAATGAAATATCCTGGCTTTTGGGGGTGGAGGATTGTGTGTGTCTATCCTAATCGCATTAAGGAATCTCCGCAGCTTTCAGAGTATGTATCAAAGTTAACGGTCTTCATTTTTTCATGCAATGCACTGAAAGTTACTTCATCTAGTTTCTCCACAGTTTGACTCTCTTACTGTGTTTTGATTAGATGGCAAATGACTCCAGAGGTTATCAATAATTAAAGTCAGAATTGCTCTCATTGTGCATCCTATATTTTTAAAGGAAAATAAGATTAGTCTTCCATAGTGAGAACAGGGATTGTCAAAGGATTAATCAGAATTCTTTTTATTTTTTTTTTTTTTAAGGAAAGCACCCCATAGCTAGAGAGATTGCAGGTCAGCAACATGAATGTGAAAGTTACATTTCCATATTCACCTGTGAAGCAACTCCAGCTGGCTGAATACAGAAAGGTGCTCCCACTGCATGAGCAGAGTGGATGAGTAAAATAATGTGTTTAATGTGTTTCATGGACATTTAGCTATCATAGATTCACACAGCACGTGAACCAATACAGGCAGGGAGGGCAAGGTACATCTAAACATGTTTTGGCAAACCAAGAGGGAGAATTGCATGAGAAAAGAACACAGAGGAAAATATGACATGCTAAGGTCCACTACTCCTCCAGTGGACTATATGAAACTCCTCAGAGATCTTCTAGAGCTGCTGATAAGCATTCTGTCCAAGTCATCCCAACTGTAAAACCTGACACCTAACCTTTGAAGTTGAAAATACAGATCTAAATGTCTGCAGATTAAAGTGTGCAATAAATGTAGCCAATAATCTTTTTTCTTAATGTGACAGTTAATATGAAAACACAGAACGTAGCTGATGTAGAAATTCAGACTTTGCAACCTTCACAACTGGAGGTACACTATGCTTGTGGCATTACAAGGTGTTGTCTAAGAGGCCATACCCAAACATACATTTTATTCACAGTTCTTCTGAAAAGTAAAACATTACAGGACTTTTTGAAAGTCTTCACCACCCAGCCATCTGTTACATTAAAAGGGGCTCTCATTCCTGCCTTGTGCAAGCAACCAAAACAAAACAAAGAACTAAACAGACTGATCCAGACTTTCAACTTTCTTCAAACTGTTTTGACAAAGATTGGTCCAGGATCATCCTCTTTTTTCTTCATCTTCTAAGTGCTCCTGTACTCTTCTGCTTCCAAAAAGAATAATTCACACTTCGCACATTCAAACACAAGGGAGCACCCAGATGGAAACTGCATGGACAACCAAGATGAAACAAAGAACCAAAGCCCAGACATATCTCAAACTTAGGCTGCTGAGTGAGGCATATTGTTGTCCTTCTCCTATTCTTCTGGTTTCTTATAGAGAGCAAAAGGAAAGGCAGTATGTCTTCCTCCAGTTCAACAGAGAAAAGCTTAATCAAATAAAAAAAAGGTGCCAACATTTGTTCCTGAGCATTAATTTCCACACGGGTGGAGCACCATCCTTGGATCGCAAACAATTTTCCTTCTTTCTAACATGTGATTCTTGACTTGCTCCCCTTCTTAGTTTGTGAAAGTATTTTTTGTGACTATTAATGCACACAACCCACAGAGTCAAGAGCAGCGGTTCCAAGTCTGGACTGTTACTGTACTGGAGCCTATCTAACCTGTAGACACAGCAAGTACATGACATTTCCCCCTTACTGACTCCAGTCACAGCATCTGTATGTTCTTGACTGTTTTGATAATGCCTGAAGCTTCCTGCAACATAAGCCATTACCCTCAACCAGCCAGGTTTAGGAAAGAAAATTTAAAAAAATGAATAATGAGAGCCCTGAGAAAAAGAGACTAGTTCCATCCTATCCTGACACTTTTGCTGCTGTTGCAAATCAATTTAATCTATGAAAGCAGAATTCAGTTAGGTGTATCACTTGTCTTAGCTGATGGCTACTCAAAATTGCCATACTCAACCTCAAACCAACCTGCAAAAATTGTATGTACGTATCAATGTATATACTGTGGGGTTTTTTCTATCTTTTCTTCAAGTGACCTAGGTAAAGACCTGGTTTCCTCACATAGAGGGGGATTAAATTGCACTAACACACCAACTTAAATTCTAGTTCTGAACTGAGGGGGGGCAGGTTGAGAATTCAAATAAATGGCTTCTTTTACTCAAGGATGTCAACTGGAAGAAAATTCATCTATCAAGCACTAAGAAAAACTTACACATTAACTTCAGGAATAATATTTCCTACTGAAACCTTTGAGGCTCCACTCAATTCATAAATCATGGAGAGATGAAGTTCATTCATTCAGGAGATGATCATGGTACTGCTTATCTGTCTCTCCCCAACCTTCTCTATTTGAGACCACCTTAGGTAGCAGCTTTGTGATTTTCGAGTTATATTCTGAGAAATATCTCCTAGCATGAGAAACTTCTGTGTCTTTAACTTGGCTTTCACATATAAGTATTCAAGCCATGCATGGGACCAATTTATCTCTTTCACATTTGAAGCATTTTCTGAGTGTTGGTTGGAACTCCTCAAGTGAGTCAGTGAGAATACCATTGGGAAGCTTCTTTCTCACACAAGTAAAGCAAGTGACAGAGCAATTCATGAAAGTAGTGAGAACAAACCTGGCAGGTCTAATTTACCCCTACAGGAATGCTGTGTGATAACAGCTGTAATCGTGTATGTGAACGAGCTTTCAAGCAAAAAACTCAAATACCAATAATGCTGTGACCAAGACAGACCAACTGGAGAAAGCCATGCTAAAGAAGCAGGGCACTGAGACGTCATAAGGCTTGTGTTGTTCTTGGTATCTGAGCTAATCACATAAACTGGATGTGCCTTCAAAAGCTGTGGTACCAAAAATCCTACTCCAAAGAGCATTTCTACAAACAGAGCATTTCCCAGCCATTCAAAAATGCATTACAACTAACTTAATAAATCAAACAGGTTCATCTAGTGGGTCTTAATATATATATAATAATAGAATCACCTGAGCATTAACTGATATTAATTCTGTCTCATTTCTGGGAATGGAGGCAGAGAGGGATTTCTCAGGAGTAGCTCCTCACAGCAGGCTCTCCCTCCTGCTGCCTTCCAGGCTGACAGCTCCTTGGCTCCTGGCTCCTTAACCCACAATTGTACCTGTTATTGTGTAAAAGTTTTCTCTATTTCTGGTGATGGCATGGGTGGATGACAACTTTTTCCTTCTGAGTCATTTACTTCTCCTTGGGCCTTTAAACTGCTCCTTTACAGTATAATCAGTCTCAGCAAATGACTAGTAATTACCATGTTAAAACACCCTTTTTTCAATGAAATAATTTTTGAGCATAGGCTCTCTAAAAATTAACTTGGCATAAAAACCCCAAGCTCACTCCATTTCCTTCTGTACTCTGAGTGGAAAAGAGGGACAAACATATTTTTATATTTTCTTTCACTGTATTTTTACCCTAGCTAGGGTAGTTTGCCCCCTCCTTTCTACCCCTCACTCTGGGCTGGAAGACCAAGGTGTTTCAGTGATGACAAGGCCTCTCAGATTATAAACAAAAAATTACATCTTTCCCAGAAGAAAAACAGTGCAACATTCTTCAGAAAAAACGATTGCCACTGGTTTCCTAGCTATAAGTTCTTCTGCATGTAGAGTATTTACAAGAGCACATAGGGGAATGGCTTCACACTGAGAGCAGGTTTAGATAAGGTATTAGGAAATAATTCTCTACTGTGAGGATGTGAGACTCTGGAACAAACTGCCCAGGGAAGTCATGGGTACCCCCATCCCACGCAGTGTTCAAGGCTAGGCTGGATGGGGTTCTGAGTGGAAGGCATCCCTGCCCATGGCACGTGGGTTGGAACATGTTCTTTGAGGTCCCATCCAACACAAACCATTCTGCAACTCCATGTCTTCTCTCAAAATCTGCTGATACATAGGCATCAAATCAGAGGATGCTATTGCTGTCATATCACTTCAGCATTGTACCTTAGTATTCAGGTCCAGAGTCCGATTTGAAAATAAATATATTTATACACTTACAGAGTGGGATCTTGGGATTTCCTGAGGCTTCTCTCAGATAGTGTGACTCACAAAGCACCTCACTACCTCAGTGCAGAACACACACACACACACAGAGGCTCCACAGAATTATTAAAAGTATTTGTACTGCATTATTGCTAGAAATCTCAACACCAATTTGACTCATTTTTTACAGTACCAGCAGACTAGTTTTGACTGTGAATGTCAATACTCAGAAACAGACAGGAAATACAAGCAAATTGTAGAAGACAATACAAGATGTGTCAGAGCCAAAAAACAATAAATTTACAAGGATTCTTCTCATATTATATTCTACAGACTAGGTTCACTCTATTTTCATTTATCAAAGACTTCCCTCTGCTAAACTAGCAATTAGCAGAGAACTTTGTTCCAAACAGTTTTAAGGAATTAAAGTCTTTAAAAGACACAGCCCTGTTGACAGGGCAATAATAATTGCATCTCATAGTGCAGGTGACATCCACAGGCAGCCCTTTGGGACACCTTTTTCAACACAGACTTACCCTACTACTATATGCTTACTGTGTTTGGGGGTTCTGTTTGTTTTGAACACTCAGGTGATCACATTAAAGGGACTGGGCACTACTGCAGTTTAATATACCAATACTTGATCACCTTCATAGAGTCATGAGGAGAAAATCTCCAACAGTTTTCAAATCCAGCAGGTGAAAAACAGCTGCATGAATCTGAGCTGAGCTGACATGGCACATCAGTTACAGACATTTCTAACACAGAGGTTTCTAAAGGAAATGCAGAGCACTCCAGCCCTCTGGAATTGACCCCCTAGAGAGAGAATACATTAGGTGATCTTTCATTCTCTGGCAATGCATTTTGTCTCTACGCTGTAATTTGAGAACTGTCAAGGAATCCACCACCGAATGATCTCATCGACAACGGGTTTCCAGCAAAGACTGGTGTTAAAGAGCCTCAGCAAAGTGCTCTGCTACAGGCAGAAGCACACGAGTCAACAGACTCAGTCCAAACCTTTGCATTCTACATTGAGAAAAAACAAATATCTCCCAGCTCTGCAGAATACCCCGGAATCTGCTTTTAAGCGGAGTAATTATTGGTTTCCACAGACCAAACTTGACTCCTACAAAAAGATCAGGTACCATCCAAGCTTTTCCTAATAAACATTTATAGTTTCTGAAAAACACAGAAGTATGACAAAGTTGAACAAACACACCAAATCATATCCCTTATAAACACATTCACATGTATATGCGGGTTCATAAATAATCAAAAAAATTCCTCAAACACACTTTTACAAGATATGTATGTGGCTACCTAACTCCAACAGAACTTAAAATAACTGAAAAACTGAAAATCTAAGCAATTTGATTTCTATGAAGGTATGGAAAAACTGGGAATATTTCTGAACAAAAGCAATTTTAAAGTGCTTTTTAAAAATTGGAAAACAAAAGGCAAAAAATAAATGATCCTTTGAAGTCAATGCTTTCTGTTAACATTCAATCAATATTAATTTAGTGATTCAAACAATTTAAACTGGAATGTCCAAAGTGGAAACAAAAATTTGAACTCATAGAACGAAAATACATTTTCTTCTGTTTTTTTTGGGTTCTGGGTTTTTTTTATTATTATTTATTTTTTATTTTATTTTTTTTTTAAGTAGCAAATATTGCAAACTGGGCAGAAATACATTGAAAGGGAAGTGCACCAAGGTTTAATGCCATCTTTCATATATACCTCACTCTATACTCCTTTATAAAAATCTGAAGAGTAATTTTCTCATTAAAAATAGAGTTAAAAAATGAGTTCCTTATGCAGAGGTCTAGCTGAATCAAGTCCCCAAATAGTGTTGTTTTTCTAAGGTCACAGATTATTATTTTATTAGTAAATATAATAAGGGCTTGATATATGGAAAGGGCTTTTCAATAAATACAAGGGTTAAAAGGAAACAAGGAAGGAAAATGCTGCCAAAACATTGGTAAAGTGTGCACAAAGTGACTACAAAGACCAGTGTGCTGACTGGAGCTGTGCAGTGCTGAAACACAAAGTGCCTGGCTGTCAACAAATAGAAAACTGAATAGAAATAGTTACAGAGATAAAAGCAAACATTTTCCATTTATGTTTCAATTAAATATTTCAAAAATACAGAAAGCTCTAGAGATAAAGCGAGATGTCTGCCTTCAAAACACTACTAATCATCACTGCTGTTCTGGGAAGGTCACATACAAAAAAAAAAAAAAAAAAAAAAAAAAAAAAAAAAAAAAAAAAAAAGCGGCATGTGCATATTAAATTTATTTGGCCTTTTTTTCCAAGTGTTTTCAAAAAGAGAGCATGCATGAGAAATAATGTTTACCCCTAAAGATGAAAACTGCATCTTTTAAACACTTTATTGCATACACCAACTCAAAATGTCCAAAAAAAAAAAAATCAAATACTAAGTGGAATACAAGCATTTTTATATTTTGAACTCAAGACCAAGGTGTTAAATTCCTTATTTCATGGACCAAATAGGCCAGCTGCCCCATGTGTTTATCAGCAGCAGGTCAATATTGTCACAATAAAACCAACATTTCTGGACACACCAACATATCTCCTTGCTAATGTCTGAAGATACCAGTCTCCTTGCATTTCTCATAGACAGGAATTACTACAAAAAAATTATTTCTTACTTTTGTGAAAGAAAAATATTAACAATTTCAAGGCATTTTGCAGCATAGAAATGACCCAGATCTCAACCACTCTGCAACACATTGTGGCTGTTTTCTCACCAGCCCTAACTTTGCCGGGTGTAAAGACCTGTCTTGTACAAACCCGCAAGCCAGCCACAGTTACCACTGTGCACTGGAGAGCAGAACACACCCATCCTGCCGGCCATTTGCTTTGAACCCATGTAACTTCTAAAAATCTGTGACAGAGGAGAGGAGAGGAGAGAAGAGCTACGGGAAGGAGACCAGTTTTTAACCAAGATCTAAACCCATTTTTCCATAAGCTGGTCCCTGCCATTTGGGTCTCCCAGCACTCCTGAAGCCTTCCAAGACTGCCTGAAGCCAAACCTGTCCCAGTGCCAAACCCTTCCCCAGCACTGCACCGTGAAGCACAGTGCTGTCAGCAGTGGCAGCCCACCTTTCATTCCCAAGACACCAAAGCACCCCCCAATTTTTCCCCCACAGGGATAATGTTGTTCAGAAGCTCCTAACAAACAAACCATCCTCCATTGTAGAGGACGAAGAGTCCTCCGCAGGAGAGCCCTTTGCTCTTCCGTGGATAGGAACTGTTCAGAGGCAGAGCTGACCCTAAGATAAGCAACCTCTCTCACACTCACAGTGATTGGCAACCCCAAACCCCAGCATGCCTTGGCCCCTACACAAATATCCTGTATCCACCCCCTGCCAAGTCCCCATAAAACCCCTGGCCTCAGCCTCCAACTTCAGGAGTTCTCTGTCCCTGGCTCCCTTCTCAGAGACACTGACAATGAAGGTCTCTGTATTATTCCCCAAAGAGACTCCTCTCTCTCTCGTTCCTGTGTGGGCCCTGGGGACTCAGCAGGCAGAGCTGAAATCACTACTAAGAGCTGATATCAGCTGCTGAAGCCCCCCACAGCTAAAGGGAGTGGCCAGTGCCCCTGGCTCTCTCTGAGATGCATCTCTCTGGGAAGGACACAGCCCCCTGGGGAGAGGCTCTCACCCAGGATCCTGCTGTGCCACTCCATAGAGCTATGAAACAATTCCAACCCCAATACATTCTTAAAATCAACACACACAAAAATAACAACCCTACTCCCCCTGCTATCTCCCGTTCACTGAGAGACATCTTCAGTTTAAAAAAAAAAAAAAAAAAAAAAAAAAAAAAAAAAAAAAACCACAACAACAAGTTTAATCATGAGAAGAAAATAGGAAATAATTAAATACTTGCTATCTATACATATCCCACTCTCAAAAGACAACCACCACTTTCATGCAGGAATCCTCTAGGTGTAAACATACTGAACTTTCAATCATCAGTATACAAGGACAATAAAGAAAAAGAGCATTACCTAGGTCAGAATTACTTTCCAGTCATAATGTTTGCCATATAAGCATCTGGGCACAATGAAACAGAGACCAATACAATGGGAACGCAAAATTAATATGGCATGATAGGACTGAGATTATGCATCATATACTATGATTATGCTCTCAATCATCAAAATGTCTCAGGGAGTGGGAACTAGCATAGAAAGCCTCACTGCTGTATTACACTTAGGTCTCTTCAGGCCTGTATACCTTTTGCCACTTGCCTTAATAGCAATATCAAACACTACATATGACAGAAATAGAATTGTGAAGGGCTTTATTATCAATCATTTGAAGCTTCCAACAGAAAGCAAGAGTGTTCAAGCAGGAAGACCAGCGCAGCAAAACAAATGTGTCTCCATGGTCTCACAAGCACTCATTCTCCTAACATATGGACATTCAGGTTGAAGTACTTCTAAATGTGGTTAAATTCACACAAAAATATTCTACACTCTCACAATTTCAAGTATCTTAACATCACACCTAATTTTTATCTTTTAATTTAACTTAGGAGATATGTTAATCCCTAAGAAGAAGTTGAATTTGTCCTTGAGACAAGTCTTTCAGGTAATTTTACTTCAGTATCATGTAAGTAAGAACATATTTTACCTTGACTATCATCAGGATTTACAGCCAACCATCTCCAATATTTATCAGCTTGTCTGACTTTAATTATAATATGCATGGAGCTAATGGAGTTAACTTCCAACACCACATCTATCAGACTCAGTTCTCAGAAGCTCTCAGCAAAACCTAAACATGAATGCTAACTCAGCCACATGGATTTCCTTGCACTTCCTTCCCAGTTTGTATCATCCATTAATAACAGTGTTGACTGAACAAGGAGATGGCAGGGACAAGACACTTCATACATCCAGCGTATGGTGAAGACAGCATTACCTCAGGAAGCCCCTGACAACAGACTGCCTGGCACACACTGCGTGTGTGATGGAAATCTTACACTTTCCATCTGACAGACCAGAGAAAAAGAAGGAGAAGCAAGAAGAGAAGAAAATGCTAAGAGGTAGTTAGCTCACAGCACTCAAACACACTAATTCCTCTGGTGTTGACACATACTTGGTGTTCACAAATCAAGAGCACATTACCTACATAACCTGACCTTGCCAAAATCACTCACTCTTCAGGACAGACCAAACACAATAAATTACATCTGAAAAGCAAAATGGTAAACAAAGCTAACAGGGTTACCTGGAAACAAAGTTGTAACTTCAAAATCTTTATAGGTCTAACAACTACAGGCAGGACTCCTTACCTGTGGGCTCTGTGTTGGTTTTTTAACATGTGCACTTGCAAAGATGATGCACACACACCACATTTGTGCTGTGTGCACGCAAAGGAAGTAGCACAAGGAATTGTGCAGTTTCAATGAAGGCATGTTTCTACTAAGATTGAGTGCTATGTATTAGTTCCTACTCTCCAACTTCATAAAACAGACTTGCTTGGGAGCCTGAAAAACTAGATGTAAATTTGCAAAATCCAGAACAACAAAAAACAAACAAAACCCACAAACAAAAAAATCCCAAACAATACCAAAAAAAAAATCCCAAGAAATTTCTGGGAATTTTTTTCCCAGAAAAAAACACCTTTTTTCATGTGTCCAAATGGTACCAAACCAAACTCCTATATCCACTATTTTTTTTTCTGTTTATGGTATTTCTGTATTTAAAGCTCAACTTCTAATTACGGGTTCCAGGTAAGTGACATTCAAGACAAGCATAAACGGTCTTTGTTCTTCATTTACAAATAGACATACTCATTTCTACATATACATGCACACATATGCAAAACAATAAGTGACAACACTTGGTGTCAGCATAAGGAACACAAACACAAAACCCCCCCTTGAAATAGTCTCAGCACATGTGTTCATGTGTGTTTCATGTGTTTTTCTCCTACCCTTGACATCACCAGTCAGTCTCTGCAGCAGGCAGGCAGCTGTCAAGACAGACACACCAAATCAGCAGAGCTCTCCCAGAAAGCTGGCTCTGCTTTTTTAGCTGCCATGCCTATACAGGCTGCTCTTGTGTTCCTAAGTGCGAAGACTGCAGGGGAAGGAAGACAACCAGCTCCTGATTAGCCCCCAATTAATGCTGCCCAAATGCCTCCACAGCTCTTCCCATCATGAGGGAAAGCTCACAAGCAAAGGGCAGAATCATAACCCAGTCCTCGTGACTTGTTCCAGTGAAGCCTCCGAAGCAGCACGTGATTCCAAAGGGAGAAAGGCAAATCATTCCCAAGGCTCTGACCTGCAGCCTCAGCAAGTAAAGTAAGATATAAGGCACAGTGTATAATGTGGCAGTAGTTACAGCATTTTACCAATTACCTCTAATGGAATGGTTCCATTTTCCCATTGCTGTGTGAAGCCAGGAGAGAGACAAACCCTGTATCTTAAATAGAAACACTAACTGCAAAGTGCACGCCTGTCACATGAACCACAAATGAACACAGAAGCCACTTCAGACTTGGTAAATACTGATCTAACTTTCCCATCCTCAATACAAGGAGAACAAAATCACCTGCGAGTACAGTGAGGCCCCTCCCGAAGCTTGTAGTTCAGAAAAAAAATCCCCATTGTTTCAATAATGTCTAATTAAGCCCTTTGGGTCAAGGTGTCAAAGAGAGGAGGAACTGCCTTCTCCAACAGGGATGCTAACAAACACAACCCCAATAATGAGTCCATAATCAGAGCTTCATTTGAAAACTGATGACAAAGTAAGGCACACCACCTTTTCTTTGAAAGGACTCACACGAAAGGTGTGAAAAACTAGATTTTAGGCTGGCTTCTGTTACTGACATTTTTGCAAGTAACATTAAGGGTGGGACTTAAGTTCAACCCTTACCACAGCCATAAACCTCCATTGTGATAAATTCGTGCCACTTGAAAAAAACCCAAACAAATCTAAACCACACACACAACCTGTGACCTGAACATTCAGAACAGAAAAGCCACGGAAAACCCAGAGGATGCGAACACTGCTTGCTGCTGTAAGCCATGCGGGAACCAAAAGGTCATGGGCCTTGAGTGTAAATCTGAGTGATGAAGGCCAAGTGCAAATTACTCTCATGGATAAGAACATGATGCACTAAGGTCTGACCAACACGTGGAATCAGGCTTATGACTGATGAGGACATGTACGTGCAATTGTGCTTCAAAGGAGTGTTTATAACTCCTTCTCCATGAGGGTCTGCAGTCTCCAGATGGGTTAAACTGATATATGGAAGATTCCCTTAAATTTCAGTAAAATTAAGTCTTGTCACACTTTTTAAAAAGGTCTTGGTAAAAAGGTATTCAAAAGGCAAAACAATATGTAGACCAAGCTCTGAGATTGCTTTAAAAACCAATGAAAATTGGTCATCTCCATGACACTGAAACTCCTATTTCTTGGCAACTATAGTTCAAAGCATAGAAAAGAAGCATTGTGCCAGCTTCTGTGGTCTTTAAGTTGAATTACTCTTTAGGCTTAATTTTAAACATGTATTTCACATCTGTAAGAGACACCCCACCATGAGACAGGCTGTGGGCAGAGTCTGGTGTCTGACATGGCTACATCCTACACAAGACTTTCTAATGAAAAACTCACTGGTGGATGCATTAACATGTTTCAAATAAATAAACTAGGAACTAAAATCACACATTACCACTTCTATACAATTACCACAGTAATTAAGAGCAATAATCATTAAATGTTTAAAACACTTCTTTCAGACCATTCAGAGTGTTTCGTTTTTCCTTTAAATAAATAAATAAATATTCCCCTAACATCACCTCTCTTTAACACATAAAGAATTAGCTAAATAGAAAGCAGCCATCCTCCCACCCAAGACATATGGGAAAACAAAGCTATTTGCATATATCCCCACAGGTCTCCTTTCACTTGCCAATTTCCTGTCTTTAAACCAATATTAATGGAAAAAAGCACTTAGCTGCTTATTTTCTTCAGTGTGTTCTGCTAGAGAATACTCAAATCATTATCTTAGATTTTTGTTTTGTTAGATTGGTAACAGACATAAGAATATTCAGGAGCATGTTGATCTCAACATCTCCAAAATCACTCTCACTCGCATGCAAAAATCATAGGTATTCTTACCTCCTCGTTTTCTAATCAATCCATGACAAAAAACCTGTCTCTAGAGATTTCTGCTGAAGCAATACTTGAAAAGCAGCAGTGACCACAACTAGGAGGAAATTCAACTAGGCTTTTTGTTTTCTAAACAATCATTCAGAATCCCCATGTTAGACAAATAATTGTCTAATACTAACTTTCACCATTGTTAAAAATCACATATCTAATTAGTTATTGTTTTGCTAGACAGCAAGAGTAATCCTTCATATATTAAAACTAAAAACCTGGTATGAAAATGCAATCGTCTCCTGCAAAGGGTCAGAGCTCCTCAAACACTCCCCCCTGCCTGAGGTGATTATTAGTTTTGTAAGGATATCCCTTTCCTTCAGATGGCACTGCCAGCCCCCTCTGCAGCAAAAGGGTCTCAACTTGGTTTGTTTTATTATAAAGTGATAAATAAATTTCATGAAGTCCCAAGCAAAGGAAAAGCCCACCTTCACAGGAACTTAAAAATGTGAACAAGAGAATGCTAGATCTTGCATTAACCATAATTAAATTCAAATATTTACAGCAGATCCTAAAGCAGACCAACAACTACTCTAAACTTAGGATTTTTAGAACTCTTGTAGAGATGGCTTGCTCCATTCCAGTCCAGGATACAATAAAAGAAAAGCAATGAATCTTCCTGACATCAGCTGAGGAAGATGAAACACAGAAGGTTAATTAGCACACAAAAGGGATTACACTGGAACATCAGGACCAAACCCTTTCCTGAGCAGCAGCACTCACCAGTCCTGTGACTTCGTGTCTAATGTTTGGATTACCTCGTGTTTAACAATGTCTGATTAAAGCTTTTAGTACCCCTGGACGGTCTATAAGACCCTTTTCTTCTGTAATGCCCTGGTGTCAAGCCTAAGCAAGCACCTGCTGCTGCTGGGGTGATTCTCTGCTGCCCACAAGTCTGCAATCAAGTTCACAGTGCAACCTTTTGCACAGCAGGAATTTGAAGCTCCCTCTTGCCTTGATCACCTATATTTCCTAAATATAGAATTTAGAAAAACATCTGGATTTCAAGGAGAAAACTCATTTTTCAAGTTAGTGGCGTATCAGATCTTATATAATTTGAGAAAAAGAAATGAATATTTTTTCATTTTTAATATTTAAACAAGCTCAGTCCAGATTCTTAAACAAGAAAAGAGAACTTAGTCATAAAAACAAAGTTCCTTCTCTCCTTCCCCCCACTTCCCCCCAAAAGTGAAGCTTTAAGCTGTTTTACACTGGTGACCTTTTTTTTTTTTTTAAATAAAATACAGTGGAGCTGCTGATTAGTGAAATTAAGCCTTTCTACCACAGCTAAGCCCACAAAGGAAAATAAACAAACCTCACTGTTAACTTCCTATCTTGCCACTTTATTAACTGGTTGGTTGCTTTTTTATTCAAGCGAAGCATGTTAGAAACCATCAAACACCTTTCTGATGCATCTATCTGAAGAGACCCTAAATGGCTTACTGTTCTCTGGCATAACCAAGAAACATTCAAGATTTCTCTTACTCCTAATTCATTAACTTTCTCTCTAAACCAGATCCAAAGGGGAACTGGCTAAATAATAGGAATCCAAACAGGAAGAGGATGGTCTGACATGTCCCCCAAAAGTATTTCCAACCCCTAGTGTCATCACTGCCATCACACCAATGTCACATCTCCCTGAAGCCAGTAATATGGTTACTGGGGGTTGCTGAACTTGCCAAACTCACTTGCCTCTGGGCTTGCAGGCTTTTCTTCTACCATAACTTGGAATTTTTTTTCTTTCTTTCCAATGATTTAATTAGGATTTAAGAGAAAGAAAACCTAAATACACCTGTCATGAGTACTCAGTCAAACCCACTAATTGGCCAATAATCCAGCATTTTAAATGTTCCTCTTTCCTCACCTCCCACCCTTCCCATTGCAAGGCTGCCCTTGTTATTCCTATTTTAGTACTGTAATATATTGTCTCACTTAATTACAGCTTGTCCAGACTTGTATGGCTGTACAAGATGGGAGAGAATAAGACATATACAGCACCACAAATACTTCTTTAAACAGCAAAGCCACAGTATGTCACCAAATACTCCTTGCTAAATATAGAGAGTGCACTTTGGGTGGCCCAAACTACTTTTAAATAATTTTACACACTCATACATGCTTCCATACATGAGGCAATCATTATAAAGCATCCTTAATGCAGAGCAACAGGGAAAACCTTCACTGAAAATAAAAGCACACTGCTGTTCCTTCAGCCAATATCTCTATTGCACAAGGGCCTGGTGGGTGTCCAGTTAGGTGTTGGTGCTCAGGCTGTGCTGATTCATGAATACCATGCCAGAATTTGCCCTTTAATTATTCTTCCACAGCAGGAGGGATTAATACCCTATGACAAAAATAAATGACAGTTCTGTCCTGTAAAGGATTCTGCCATTTGAAGGAGAAAGGTGATTACAGAGAAATGTTGGTTCTAGTTAATGGATTATTCGTTTCTTAACAAAGTTCCCTTGACATTATTATACAGCATTTGGAAGATGAGATATGTCTTAATTCCTGTAATGGCAGCATCAAATATTAACACAAGTGAGCCAAAGCAAAATGACTTTGAGAATTACTGAGGAACTGCATTAGGACAAGTGAGATCACTGGGTTATGGCCAGTGATGCAAGGGAGGCATTTTGCACTTCAGATATTCAGATATTGCTTGTTCTTTTGGTATAAAGATAACAACCACTGTTCTATTGCACAGTTTCTTTATTTTCCTGACTCCCTATGCATGCTTTGCCAGAAGATACTTTGCTGTTGATATAGGCAAACAGTGGCCAGAAGCAGAGCAAAGGAAATCGCTCTGACTTGAAAATGAAATTCAAGCCAGCCATAAGACACACCAGCACTGAATCATTATTCTGAATTCCCCTCCTCATCTGCTATGCAGCAGCTCAGGATTTACCCACCCAAAGGTTTGATTCTTACAGATGGATGAGGTAGGGTGCTGGGAAGGTGCCAGGGAAGGCCATGGAGCAGGGATCTTGAGTGGCATGGTGCAGTGCTTACAGGACTACACAGCTGCTGAAGAGTCTGGAGCACAGCTGCTCTTGAGGAGCACCTGAGGGAGCTGTGAGAGTGTCTAGCCTGGAGAAAAGGAGGCTCAGGGGAGACCTCCTCTCTCCCTAGAAATGCCTGAAAGGAGGCTGTAGCCAGGTGGGGGTCTATCTCTTCTACCAGGTAACAAGTGATAAGGGGAAATGGCCTCAAGTTGTATGAGGGAGGTTTAGATTGGCTATCACGAAAAACCTCTTCACTGAAAGGGTTGCCTAGCCCTGGAACAGGCTGCCCAGGGAAGCAGTGGAGTTGGTAGAGCCACCATCCCTGGAGGCATTTCAAAGACTTGTGGACATGGCACTTAGGGTCACAGTTAACATTTGGACTTTAAGATCATAAAGGTCTTTTCCAATCTAAATGACTCAGTGAAGTGGGGATTGCCAATAGTTCATGACCCCATAAGACATTCCAAATTGATGAACTCAACTACTGTCTCCAAATAGCATGGCAGTAGCTGTTGCCACTTAGGGCTCTCCCATCACAAGGAATCAATGAAATTATTGCAAGGGATGTCCCAGCTCAATTTTTGTCTCTTTCTTGCAGCCCTCTATAATTCTGCCATGTGGCTTTGCAGAAACAGTCTACTTGAGTCTTGGTTACTAAATCAAGGGACACTAAAACAAAATATGCAGTATTAAAAAAGGATCTCTGTAGGACTCCATGTTCCCCAGTAGTGAGACTAATCCTATTTACTCAATTTGTACACAAAAAGAGAATGCATTATTTCCACTTAAACAAATGCTATAATAGGATGACAAATAGTAAATCACTCTTCAATAGAACTCAGACAGTCAGATTACATTGGTAATGGGCTCTAACTCTGAAAACTCCAAACTTTGAAGCATTTTTTCCTCGCTTTTTATTTAATTTTTACAGTCTAATGATGCATTTTCTCCTAAAATGATTGAAATAACTCTTAAAATAACTCCCACAGCACCAGATCCAAACATTAAACACATGAGAAGGTAAATCCAGAAGGCATAAAAAGCCCACACAGCACAATTCAAAGAACAAAACTCTGCCTCCTTTGCATGTCTCTGAGATGAAATTTGTGTAGCTGTGGACAGATAGCTGAACATTAAAAACAATTTGGACAGGGTGCTGAAGAAAGCCAGCAAACTTACAGAAAGGCATATCCATAAGAAAAATAAATAAATAAAACACACAATCTAAATACAAGAAATGTGAGAAGGAATGGGATCTGTGTCTCAATAAGGAAAACAGAGCAAAGTGGGGGAAGCCATGACAACTCTTAACTAGGTAAAACAAACCAGAAGCAGTCTCCAAACAGGAAAGAACCCAAAGAAGTCCTGCTCATAGTGGCATCAGAAAGATTACTGGGGGACTGGGCAAAGGCACAAAAGGAGCAGAAGAAATGTATTTCCTTGATTCTGTACATGGACTCATTTACACATTTACACACAAGTGCATACACATGCATGTACATAGATACACACACTCCTTTACTATTTTTCTTGAAATTCATACATCTATATTTCTTCTAAAATCCATCTAAATGTATCCATATATGTATGTGTTTGCACATATATGTATACACAGATGAATCTTCTCCCTACTGCTTTCATGAAAACCAGTAGGGACTGAGAACTTAGTCAAAGCTCATTGCAAATCAAGATATTTTCTCAGAATGATGTCACTGCCTGAAGCCCTGCATCCATTCTCCAGGACAAACTTCTACTTTCTGTTCAATCTCCAGCTATGCTTTTATCAAACAATTTCTAAGTGGATCTGTAAAAATTCAGTCCCTAACAAACATGAACTAAAGAGACTCCCCCTTTTGGTTTGGGGTCTGCAGATTCCCTGCTCATGTACACCAGATCATCCTCACGTTTCTCCTTGTCCTTTTCACACACTTGAACAAACTGTTTAGCTTCATGCCACCAGTCTAAACTCAAGATTCAATCTACCATCAGTCAGGGAAAGAAAGTCAGGAACTTAGGCCTTCTACAGATGACATCTACACTTTTCAGAGACCTCTCTTTTCAAAATGAATTAATTTGCACCCTCTGGTTCCAGGCTGCTGAAGTCTGCCCTTTCTCCAGACAGTGTGTGCTGTATTACTCTGTCTCAGAAAATAAAGGGGGAGAAAACAGCATTGCCAATAGCCCCAAGTTTCTACAAATTTGAGCCTGAAGACTGGTCACTAAAATGAAACAATGAGTTGAAAAAGAGACAGAAAAGAAGGAACAATGAGAGCTTTCAGGACTAGATTAATAATCACTTTTGACCAGATAACTGAGATAAAAAAAATGGTGGAAAACTGCTTCTAATAACACCTTTCATCTCCCTTTCTCATGAGCATCCACCCAGATAGAGACTTCTGAAGTCTTTTAGAAAACCAAGTGATTTTAAAAATATCTATTTTGAATACAGAGCACAAACCTTCTGTTCTGAAAGTGCTAGTCCAGGGGTTTTTTGTATTTTTCAAAAGAACTTGCGTCATCTGTTTGCAAAACACTTTTCAAACTGTTTGAAAGTTCAGAATTAGTTCCTGAACTTGCCTTGAATTTATGAGCAAGACAGGATGCCTGAAACTGCCCAAACTCTTGGTCCAGAGATCTGACTGGTTTTTGCTACCACTGAACTTTACAGGTAAGCTGTGATAGTACACATTGAGAATAATGGCTGTACCATAACTTCAAGATCATTTGTACATCACATCAGGCATTGTCCTGAAAGTATTTAACAGCTTTCATGGAAAGCAACCTCTGTCCATGCTCCCATACCTTGCTAGGAATTATGGGGGTGGTTAGAGAGGGGGAAATCTTACTGCTGCTATTAGCACACATACTCACATACCTTAAACACCAAAGCACTAAAAGTAACGTATAAGTAATAATTTGAAGTGAAATTTTTTTAATTACATTTGGTGTTATATACTGTGATGCATTACTAAATAAAAAGAAATACCATCACAAATGACAAAAAACCATGCTTAATTTAAGCAGACCAATTACTTTAAGTGCTGCTACAGTCAGAGAAGTGATTCAAGGATAAGTATGGGAACATTTCTCCAATAGCTTCCAGATCAAATTCAATGTAAATGTCAAAAGGTGATTTTTTTTCTCTACCCCATGGTATCACAAACTCCCTGTTGGAGTAGGAGAACTTGGCTGAATTCTTTCTTTCCTGGCATTCTCTGCAGCTGCAATGATGATCATAAATTAAGACACAAATGTTTTACAGGAAATTCCTCATTTTTTTCCAGGCAGATTTTATATTAGTCTGAAAACTAGACAACCAGTATGCAGTTATGCCTGAATAACTAGGTAATGCAGAAATTGTGTAGAATAAATACTCAGACAGTTCTGTTCCTTGTTGGTAAAAAGCTGCTTAGCCCAAGTCTATCCGTGCCCTTTATCACCTCATACAACAGCATCAGTGCAGAGATGTCTGAGGATTCCCTCCCTGAGTGCTGTTGCAGACGGATGAGCATAAAGAAGGTACACTTTTCTGCATCTAGCTACTTAAAATCTATCTATCTTACTATTAAAAAGAGTGATCTCAATTCAAATTCTCCACAACAGTTGCAGCTGGGATGCACCAACCAATTGGGAAAAAAAAAACCTGGTATTTTTAGTAACACATGCAAACTCTATCAACACAGTTCACACAGGAAAAGTCAGACACCTCCTGGTAGTGTCAGATTTGCTAAACCTACCAATTCATGTGCAGTTGGCTCAACATATCAGGTGCCAGATTGCCTGGATTTACATTAAGGAAGGAATGTTCACTGGAAATATGGCAGCCCCAGTGATGCAGAATTGGTTGTCTGACAGCTGAAATGATGACACAGAAAGCAGAAGATAACTTATGTCATACACAGAGAAGGATAAAAGAAAACTTAGAGCAGGTAAGGTGAAAGTAGCTGAAATGCAAATGCTCTGCATTGCTGCTTCTTCATTGTGACAGTCAACGCTTCACATCACAAGCAATTTGCAGTGTTCTATGTGGACTGTGCAAATGCATGCATTTCTCAATTTTCATTACAACATACCTCTGCAAATTAAACAAATGCAAGGATAGCAGCCTGCACAAAGGGATCTTGACAAAAGACAGACCATTCCAGGACCAGTATCTTATGTAGAATTATTAATAGCACAACTCCTGTAGTTTACAATCATGGCTGAGGCCCTTGACAGGCAGGACTCAGAAATGAAACTACCACGTAACTGCTGTGGCAAACAACTTCCCATCAAATCAGTCATATCAAAAAATAAGTTCTTCCCACATAGCAAGTTTGATCAAGTAGCATTCAAAGTTAATGCGACATCAATGAAAAAAAATAGACCTCCATTCTTGGAAAAAAAAAAAATAGAAATCAATAAATTGTGGCCTTGGGGTTTTTTTCCTGCAGGAACCAAGCTTCATATATAGGTATGGAAGGTCAAATGTTCTTCAAAAGTTTCTTCTGTACAACTTTTACATAACATTTTTCTTCAGCAGACAAAGCTCATTTAGTGTCACCAAAACGTAAGGATAAAATATTACTGCTACTTTTCACAGGTCTAATACCATTTTTGTTGACAAAGTAGACTCATAAAACACCCCTAATTTATCCTACAGTTTGTAATACGGATATGCAGATATGTATGAAGGAAAGTAGAGACCTAAGCTAACTACAGAGTTAAGAAGTGCTTTTCAATAGTAAGGTTAATTTAGTGAAAACATTGCTATTACTCACATTTCTCTTCAGAAATATGACTTAATATTCCTCATTGTTTTCATTCTCACATTCAGCCTCCAAAACCCTTTTCAAATCCATCCTCTAACCACATGTCTGTTTATTTGCTCACCCTGGAAGCACAGTTTCAACTGTTTATTTCCCAACCTCATCTTCTGGTGGGTGGCACCCACCGCTTTTAACTGATAGGCATTTTACAGCTTGGTAAGATTCTTTATGAAACTTGCCCGACTACCAATTTTTCTGTCAGAAAATTTGATTACTGATGCTTCTACATCCAGTAGGTCAGCAAAATAAAACATTAATCTTCCCTGCTGGCCTGTGTACATTGTTGCAATACATGTAGAGGCACACGAGATGCTTTTGTAGAGGAAAACATCATTCAAAACACATCAGCACAGCTCAAGCTTTTTAGGATGACACAACAGATTGGAATTCTGTTTCAAGTTCTTCTACAGCTGGGTAGACCAGATTCCACAAAGCACCATTTGAGAGCCATTGGCAAACTTAGGAGAAGCTGGGTTTTTTCACCAAAAATATATGTCAGTCTCAGCAGCAGCCTCCCAGTGAGGTCAATGGGGAGCAGGTTTCTGTGCATCTTCTGAAACCACACAGAAACCGTAACTGAGAGAAGAGGAAAAACAAGGGCTAAATGATGAAGATGCAATACCTGTATTAACTCCGATCTTTTCTTGTATAAATCCAGGGGAACTGAATGGATAATTATCAACCAACCTTTCCCATGTTGGTACAGCTCAGTAGGAATCTCCCGATTTCTTGTTGTGGACTTGAGGGCATTTTACTGTAAAGGACCATATCCTTTCACTGAAGTTGTGCATACATTTTTATCTGTCATTTCAGTATAAAACAAGACATATTTTATTGCAACCACAAGAATATTAGGGGCTGTTCAGAAAATACTCTGTTTCTAACAGCCAAGTCCATGACTTTTCCACAGAAATTATAATTCAAAATGTACATCAAAGAATAGACAAGTAATAACTTCAATAAATAATCTTCAGCTTCAATGTAACATACTGTTGCTACAAACATGGGACATTTTTAAGTTGTGCCATGTCTTCAGAAAATCTAACAGTTTCCACAAGGAGGACACCAAGGGTTTTCAGAGATGAGAAAATGAACAAATTAAAACACTACTCAAAGGAATGGTACAACTTTCACAGATCAGGTAGAGAAGGACCACTTAGTATAGAAAACCACAAAAGCCCAGGCTCGAAGCTCTCTGTCGTCACAAATACCTCACCTCCCTCACCATGGCCAACAGGGAACTCCTGCCCATTGGGCAGGGAGGTGCTGCTGGAGAAGCAGGAGCAGGGCTCTGTGGAAGCTCAGTGCTGAGGAAAGGGCCATGCCCCATGAGCCAGGCATCTATTTTGGAGCTCAGCACACAATATCCTGGGAAGTGGGTTATTTATCCTCCATTCACCAACCCACACCCAGACCTGGCAAGGTTCAGTTGGCTTCTTAATGGAACTCCCTCCCACCAAATTCTTATGAAAATAATTATTCTAGTGGAATTAACATAAGATGGATGTCACATCCATGAGAAGAAGGAGAGGAAAGAGCACATGGGTGGCTGCAATGCATGCCACACTCCCCCCTGGAAGGTGCAGAATTCCTGTGGCAATCTTCCATAATCTTAATGTCTTACTGATACAGCCTGTGCCAAATGGAAAAAATAAATTTGAACATAACTGAATGTAGAGGTATGTGAATTAAGGGTTTCAGGATTTGCTACTGAGTTGTTAAGCCTTTGTAAATGACGGAAAGAGGAACGGAAAAACAGAGGAACGGAAAAGAGGACGGAAAAACGAAAAGAGGAACGAAAGAGGAACGGAAAGAGAAGGAAAAGAGGAACGGAAAAGAGGAACGGAAAAGAGGAACGGAAACAGAGGAACGGAAAAGAGGAACGGAAAAGAGGAACGGAAAAGAGGAACGGAAAAGAGGAACGGAAAAGAGGAACGGAAAAGAGGAACGGAAAAGAGGAACGGAAAAGAGGAACGGAAAAGAGAACGGAAAAGAGGAACGAAAGAGGAACGGAAAAGAGGAACGGAAAAGAGGAACGGAAAAGAGAACGGAAAAGAGGAACGGAAAAGAGGAACGGAAAAGAGGAACGGAAAAGAGGAACGGAAAAGAGGAACGGAAAAGAGGAACGGAAAAGAGGAACGGAAAAGAGGAACGGAAAAGAGGAACGGAAAAGAGGAACGGAAAAGAGGAACGGAAAAGAGGAACGGAAAAGAGGAACGGAAAAGAGGAACGGAAAAGAGGAACGGAAAAGAGGAACGGAAAAGAGGAACGGAAAAGAGGAACGGAAAAGAGGAACGGAAAAGAGGAACGGAAAAGAGGAACGGACACAGATGCATCACTGGAAAAAAGAATACCATAGTTCAGTGAGCAGGTTGGCCAGTAGGGAAAATAGGCAATAGCAGTTGACAGTTGAGCATCTGGGTGTTTCTAAGACATCCCAATAAGATTTTTTCCCCTTCATTCTTGAAATACCTGTTAGAATAATTTTGACTCTTTAAACCAAATCCCCTACTAAAGAGCAAGCTTCTCTTCACTACCACAAGGCCACCAAAAGAACACCTACTATGTACCTTGTGACTTCTGCTTTTGAAGTATTCACCGCTCAAGTATTTCAGAGGACAGTAACTACAGGACAGTTGATTTGCTGGGTTACTACATTTTTGAGTCCACAGATTAGCTCTACAAGCATCATGGAAGCCTTCTCATGCTTAAAACAATTTTATGTCATTAAAAGGATGATACAGTCTCAGTTGATTTCATACTTAAAAACATCCTCATCATCTTCAAATGTTCCTATTAAAGAAACAGCAAATAACTACCTCGCAACTGAGGAGAGAAATCTGCACCCAAGACTCACAGAACATTTTTTAACTCAGGATTGTTGCTTTTTCCTTTGTTTGCCTGTTGGATTTGGGGGATTTTTAAACCAGGACTAACCAAACGCCAAAAGCAAAGATGCTATTTCTCTCTGACTTGCCACTGACAATCTGATCATATATAGGGAGAATGCAAATAAAGATTTATTTTGCAATGGTGGAAGACATATAAAATCTAAACTATATGCATAGACATGCATAAGATTATTTTTTCTACTGTGATTTAACCTTAAGTCTCCTTTTTTTTATATTCTGTTCATGGTAAATCACCACATCAAAATATTATGCATCACATTTTAAAGCAGAAGTGTTAGCAGGGTTTTAAAACATACCATAGAAAATTTATTTTCCCCATTACAGATTCCATATCCTAAGACAGGAGTGCTGAATATCCCACAAGTTAAATATATGGAATAAACTTCATATCAGTTGAGCAGGGTGGGGATGTGGGAACCCAGGACATTCCTTCCTCTGACTGTCCTGGAAAATTTATAAGTCACAAGAATTTAAGTAGAGTGATAGTTAATTTATCACAGGGTGAAAAAGGAGAATTTTGGGGTTTTAGAATGAAGTTCAAGGGGCAATGATGGAGGAACCAGGGCATGTCCCTGCCCATCTTCTTCATCTTTTGCCCTCCATCTTCTGCTGTGATGGTGGCACTTTTTAATTGGTTTAGTGTAGAGGCACACTGTTCAACATAGTTGCTAAGTACTGGAGAATTATTGTAAATAAAGTATAAGTAGTTTTTAGTATAAAAGAAAAAACCACCCAAAGGGAGGTCAGTCTGTCTCAACCTGACCTGCAAGAAAGACCTCATCAGGACAGAACCACAATGTACCAGATAACAAAAAAATAAACAATCTTGAAAATGAGAACAGACAGATCTCGGACTGTTCTTCTGATGCTGGGCTGGGAAAACAAGAGACTTGGAAAACTCGGGTCAAAGCAAAACAAAAACCCAACAGGGGCGGATATAAAAAAGGGATACATGGTTCCCTTTCCCTCTGAGAGCCTGGAACAATGAGAGATTTAGGGTTTTATTATTCTTTGCACCTACCATAATGTACCTGGGCAGAGACTCCTATTACTCGAGTTTCAGCACAAATTAAGAATTTTGTTGAAGGAAATGCACAAGATTTAGTGCAAATGCTAACTCTATTTTTCGGTTTAATGCCAGGAATATCACTGTGAAATTTAGTCCAGATACAGAATGGTGTGAGGAAGCATGTGAAAAAAGTAATAGTTATTGTGAAAATTGATTTTTAAAGAGAATGGTACTCAGCTTTGATAGAAAGCTGAACTTCCTTGCACACCTGTGTGACCCCTGCTGATGGATGTCAACACTTGATTAATATTTTACTGAAAAAGCATGAGATGATTCAAACTTTGTCTGTCTGGGTAGGCGTTGCTAAGCAACTTTGCTCCTTGTCTGAGAACTAGTCTTCACAGCAACCTTTCCTTCAAGACAAAGACCTGCATCCACTTGAAACACTTTCGTCTTTGCCAGTGAAAAACCCAGCAAGTCGTATTCCACCCTTCCCTTCACACTTGGCTCCCCACTCCCAGCCGAGAAGAAATGACCGTAGCGGTGTCCACACACTGTCCTCCCCTTACCGTAATCGCTGTCGTAGAAGACGATGAACTTCTGCCAGCGCAGCTCGGTGACCAGCTTGAGCATGACGTCGTTGAGGCGCACGGGCGGGCGCGCGGCCAGCGTGTACTCCTCATCCTCGGCGCTGGGGTTGAGCTGGCAGGCGGTGCGCGGGGAGCCGCCCGTGCTGCGCTGCACGAACAGGTGCGGGATGTGCATGGCGTCCGTCAGCGACTGCAGCGCGTTGGCCGACGCGCAGCCCGTCGACGTCACCAGCGCCAAGATCCCCAGGGTCATCAGGTCGCAGGCTGGAGGAGACAAAAGCAGGCTTTAAACGAGCTCCGCAATTCCTTTGGCTTACCTGGAGGCTAAGAAGGGAACAAGGAAGGGTTTGCCCTTGCTGTCAACAGAGGGCTGAAATGATTTATATTACACTATCAGCTAAAGGCTTTCAGAGTTGGGCCTGGACCTTTACAGCAAGAGACAGTATCTGCCATCTGTCCTGATATGCCAAAGTTGAGGACAGATAATGTAACTACTGCCAGTCCTTGAGACAGCAGCTGATGTGGATGGAGATTACAGCTCTTGCTTCAGGTCAGTCCTGGTGCATGCCAGGAACCAAATTCCCATTTTTTAAAACTCACTTCACTGCTTTAACCCCTTAATCCTTGTTGGGTATATCGGATGAAGATTTTGGACAAAAAAGAATTTCCATTCCACGGACTTGCTGTAGTCTGAGGCTCCTAGGCCTGAAGTTGCTGAGTTTCTAGACTCAGTTTCTTCATGATGTTTTGGTTTAGGAAGACCTGGTTCTCATAGGCTTGACATAAACATTACAAGTGTTGCTAGAACAAGAGTAATGTTTTGGATTCCTTTCTGTGGGACGGACATTCTCTGTGTCTTTCGGTTTTGGCCAACAGGATGAAGAGTTCTGGCACTCTTCTGACCAATGAGTGTGGCCTGTTCTAGAAGATAAATAAAGGGGGTCAGTTTTTGAATAAAAGATTAGAGTCAGATGATTTTGCCAAACGAGGTTCATGTTTGTTACTCGCCACAGCGACACTTGCCTCATACAGCAGAGTTTTGAAGAATTTTTTTTTAATTGATATAAAACATTCACTGTGTGTCTCAGAGGAAGGAAGAAACAACAAAGGCATTCTTTAGAACCAAGACAACTCATGAATGACTAAATTATTAGCAACACTGTAGTTGTCCTCAAAAAGATCTGGAAAAGCACATATCATTTAAAAACACAGCACACACACTTGACCTTGTGTGTTTTTGAGAATGAAGCATTATTCTCACACTGAGTTTGAAACACAAACTGTGGAGAGGCCTGGGCAGTCTGCTCTGCTGCTCAGGGCATGCCACATGGTGTGTTCTTCCCAGGACTTCTCAGATAAGGTAACCTGATATTCAGCTGCAGTTAGTCTTCTCACCACTACTGACTGAAGAGCCGCTGAGGACCCTGGCTGCAAACATTCTCTGTGTAAGACAAAGTCAGCAGTGATGCTGGTTTTTACTAATTCCAGTGAACAAGTGGCAGCAAAGTTGGCCCTGGGAGCTCAGCACCGGACACCCTGATAGGTTAGGCTGGCACCAGCCCTGAGGGTCCCAGAGGCACAAGGAACTGCCTGCTCCACCTCTGAAGAGGCCTGGGGGCAAGCTAAGGGGTTCAGCAGCTGTTTCAGACCCCAACAAGCACCACCCAAGCACAGCCTGCCCACAGAACACCCTTGCTCTGCTCCCCCAGCATAGCACAGCCAGACAGAAAGGGACTGGAGATGCTCGACATCCCTGGACAGTCTGCACAAGCTCATCAACAGTGCATGAACAAAGAGTCTCTGGGGTGCAATTCAGAGCCCCCTGGGATGCCCAGAGAGCTGGGCAGGAAATTCAGCCTCCAGCTGGAGAAGGGAGGCTGCCCGTGCTGGTGCCCCCCCTGCAAGGATACTGCATGTGCTGTGGGACTGCCAGTGCCATGTTGGGGCTGGGGGCAGCAGGTGACCTCAGCCACACTGCCACGGACCTGCTGCCTCAGCCCCAGTGCAAGGGCAAGAAAAAAAACCCACAATCTATTAAAAGAATTTATTTGTCCTCCTCCAGACACTTTTAAGTATATCTCCACTTTCAGAGGCCAGAAAGCCAAAGGGAGTAGGCTATGAATAATTAATAGTAATTAACAGTTAAGTATCAATTAATATTAATTACAGAAAGCCTCTATAATTAAATGTATAAACTGTTTCTCACACAACCAATGGACCACTCCACCAAAAATCTTCTTAGACCAGACAGAAAATAGATATATTTCACTTTGATATGTGATAACAGAAAAAAAATGTTTGATCTCTGTGCACAGAATGTTCAGCATGTATCTTGATGCAACAAAGATGAAGAGCTTTTAAAATTATTTCCTTGATGGTCTTCACAATAAACATATGTCAGCTGCATTATCTAAATATACTCTGTGTTGATTATAGTTACATGAAATTGTTCTTTGTTTTTCCTGAGAGCTGACCTGATTTAACAGCAGGGAAGCATTATATTTGCCAAATGGGAGACCCAGGTTCAGGAACAGATTTGATTTCCCAGGCTTCTTGCCAGAGAAAACTGAACATGTCATACAGGTAATTTATTTAGTCACAGTAGGGGAGGGAACAGAGAAGTGAGAACAGAGGGAGAGAACAGCAGAGCTGAGCCATAAACCCCTGCAGAGATCACCAGCCAGCAAGCTTTGCTGTCACCAAGGGCGAGAGCAGCAAGCCACACGGGGCTGTAGCAGGAACAATTTACTTGCAAACCAGACAGAAGGAGACAGAAAACAGAGCCCCTTCCAATGGGAGGCTGCGTTTGGAGAGTCACTTATTTGTGCAATTCAGAGCTGATCACCAGTTGTATAACAAGAAAAAGCTTCATTCAGTGGCTGACACTAATCAAAAGCTGCTGCTTATTAGCAACAGAAAGACCAGAGAGGCAATAGATCACGGCAAATGGGCCCCCTTATCTGCCAAGCAAGCACAGCCCACCAAACACAGCTGAAATATCTCAGCAGAGACCATTTCAGCTGAGGTACTTTCCCAGTGTTTTGTAGTTTGTGTCCATGGGTTAGATGGAGAATTTGTCAGCATGCTTCCACATTCTGATCTCTTTGTAGATTGATTATGTTCTGCCTGAAAGCATATGCTACTTAGTGTGTACTCCTCCTGCCTCTCTGTTTTGAGATAGCAGGCAATAAAAACTGGAATGACAAAAAAAAAAAAAAAAAAAAAAAGTTTCATGTTTCCTGAATTGTTTTCTTTGGTCAAATTATAGAATGTGAAACAGAACAGGTCATTTCTAATAGAGGACTTTCATTATACAAAAATACAATGGATTCCAAGACGTTCAACCTCTCCACAATTATTGCACTGAAGGGTGAGAACAAGCTTTGAGCACATAAAGAAGGAAAAGTATTACTTTTTACATGAGTAACACAATGGGAACAACAACATAACAGACTCCATTCAAAAACTCATTAGCTCTAAAAGCATCACAAAATTCCTTAGCAAGGAACGTTCAAGGATTATACAATCTTGAGAGAAAACTCTGGTGGATCACTTTTTTTTTTTAGGATTCCCCCACATTCCTACAATTTCTTGCACAAAAAACTAGAGTTAAAAAAGAGATGCAATTTTCTTGTTTAACTTCACAATAACTATGGATTTTCAGCAACAATCAAATATCTTTGACATTGAGTAAAGTACCGTGACTGAGTAAATGGCTAATTCAGTCTATCAGTTGCAGTTTCATAAGCATTCAAAAGAGCTTGCGATTTTTGCATAAAAATTTCATAACCCTGATCTTGATTTTTCTTGCAAGCTGAATACAATCGATTTTAAATGCTTTGGTCCACATCAAACTAGGAACATAAGAGAAAGACAAACACCTTGAGAATTTCAGTGATCTTCAACTACTATAGTTATGGTAGTATACATTTAATATCCTTATAACTAAAATACTTCCATGTTTATTTATGTTGCAGATACCTTTACTTAGAAAGGTTTTAAGAAACAAGGCTTTTAAAGTATTTGTTCCAAAGATGAAAAGACATAAATGTTCTGGTAATCCTGCCCCAGATTTGACTGCTATTTAAACAAAAATAGATACTATTTTACTGTGCTGAGAATTACTTTGTCACCATCAAACTTCATTTTAAGAAGACACCAACATTGTACAAAACAGAGTAAGAAATGTGGGGTCTAACATCATGAAAACACAAGCATCATCATACCTTAAGAATAAATCTTCATTATCTGTTTGAGCCAATTAAATCATGTCAGGGTGCTTGTTCAGTGTTGGCCTCCATCAACAGACCATCTCTCAAGCTTATTGTTGAATTTCATTCAAGTTTACCAAATTATCAATTAATCCTGTTTGTAATTGTTTTGGTAAAGTATCCCTCCTAACCTATTCTTTTCAAGTCTGTTTTCAGAGACTCCCTTTTACACATCTGTTGACATTTTACATCTTGAACTTTTATTTCCATAGCAGTGTTTCACAAGACACTACTTTCTGCTCCATCTATTGCCTCTAATTTTACTCTAACATCATAGCAATACATACAAAACTCTCTCATTCATGTGACCCACATCTCTAACTCCAGACACATTCCATTAAGACCACACTTAAGCCTGAAAAGGAAGCTGTTCATTTTCAGACTTTGCCTCATTCACATGACTTTTCTCACCAGTGGGACTCCTCATGACACATGAGACAATTTCAGGTTCCTACTTTGCTGCAATCATCCTTCAGGTCTTGCATTTCTACCACTGCTTCCGGTACTTCCTAATTCTGAAGACAGGTGCAGATGGCAAAATCCTGATTTGGCACCATCTTCTTGGGGATATTTGCATTAAGAGCTTTATCTCCGATCTCTGTAATTAAATCCCTTTCTCTCCAAACCAGTGGGGATTAAAATACTCCAAGAGAAACTGTTATCTTGCTCCTGGCAATGTGACAACATGACCATCTCTCAGTCTCCCTTTCAGTGATTTCCTATTTTCAGAAAAGGGTAGGAACTCATTCCCTTGTTTCCTCCATTATCAATAGAGCAGCTGTCAGTGTAATTTCAGCTCTAACAATATATCCACCTACTGGCATTCACACTGCTTCTTCCAACTTGAATATCTTTCTGTCTCTCACTTCTGGGCATCACCATCCTGCCCACTCTGGACACCCTCTCATACTTAATAAATCCTCTTCAAGTTTTTAGTTGAATTTTTTTCCTTGTTTTTCAGTTTGACTAACCCTTAAGAACTCTTTACTGCACTGCAAATGGAGAATCATCCAGATCACAAGTAACTTGCATTTTATACAAGTCCCTGTCTGAAAACTGAGAGGCTGTTGCCTTTCTGCTTGGAAAGGTTTTCTAAGGAAGGAAGATAAGTTCAGACATGCTGTATTACTCTGCAATGAAGTGATTAACTAAGTTGGCACTTAAGTGTGTGTGATTAACTTTGAAAGCCACCTTCCTGCTGAGACAAGGGACTTCATGCTTGCCTCAGTTCTACTGTCTCAGTCAATCTGGCAGAAAACGACTTTTTCACATTACTTATCTTTCAAAACCAGTAAGAAAAGAATTTTGGCATTAAAACAAAGCCTGGAGAATGCAGCAGATTCTGGGGAAAAAACCCTGGTTTTGGGAACCTAAATCCATGAAATTGTCAAGGCCTGTAATATCTGCTCAAAGTGCATAGTTTACAGATCTACCAACTGCACGAGCAAGCAGATGCAGAATGCCATGTGCTATATACAAACGAATTATTGTATTATTTATGGGTAGAAAACTTAATTAGCAATTTGGTTTCATTAGTCAATTTATAAATAAACAGATACACGTAAAATTTCAGGGTGAAACACCACAACGACCAAGAGTTAGGAGATAAAAACGTATCAGTTCAGAAAATTGCATCTTGAATCAAGATGTAAGGTGTGTGGGAGACATGTCCACAGAGGTATTCTCAAATTAAATGGAAAAAGTCCTTCTGGGAGGTTTGTTGGAGCACTGAAATGAGATAGAAAAGACAATGATGCAAGGAGAGAGACTGCATCCACCAAGCAATATTTCAAACTCAAAAGGATGATGATACAACTCTTCCAGGTAAAGCCAAAATAACTCAAACCACAGAAGGGTTTTCACACATATCTTAGCAGAACCTGAATGTTTCTGCTGCAGTACATGAGAAACTTCCGTGAAGTTAGGGCACAGTCCCACAGCTAATTCAGTCACCCAGAAAAATGGCAAAATACTATTAGCAATCTACATTTTATTCCTCTTTAGGTCTCAGAAGGCCTTGAAATTTAATGCCTTTGTGCAAAACCATCTGATCAGGCAGAAAAAAACAATAGAAAAATCACATCTATTTCACTAAGAATACTTCTATTAATACTATTGATTTAAATAAAAATTCACTCCTATTATTGGTGTAGTAAGAACAACATTAAAAGTAGTTATCTGAGCACTCACTAAACCTCATACTTCATTAAATGGGGTTTCCTGAAGAGTAACTTAGTTCTTGCTTCACATTTTATGATATTTCTTATTCTTCAGCTTCTTTCCTTAACTGAGAAAGGCAATCCATAACGAACTTGTATCACTTGCAGTTAATGACATGCTATGCAGTTGTTCATCCTTTGGATACTCAGCAATAAACATATTTTTCTTTGTTTCATTTCTGTAGGCTTTTGCTTACCTTTATGTTCCATACTTAGACTATACAAATAACAAAGAACTATTTTTATTATGAAATCTACACAAAGCTATAGTTACTTGTCTCATAATGACTGATAATACAGAGAAAAGATAAAGCTAGACAGCAAAAACCTTTTATGTAGTACTTTTATTGCTGTATCACCTTATATGTAGTGACGATGGATATTTCCTACTCCATTATCAAGACAAAAGGAACCTTATAACAAGAAAGAAAATTCACAATTTCTCTTCTTGTAGTTTGATTAAAAAAAAAAAAGGAAAATCAAGTGAACCAAAAACTGAAATACCTCAACTTCAACAGGTCTATTTCATTTTATTTGGATAAAGTGTTTGAGAAGAAGAATTATTCCCTCCCTCCTCTTCCTCTGTATCTGAGAAAAGGCAGGACAGGTGTACCAGTACATTCATACATTAGTGTGTGCACGTAAGAGCTCAAAGCAACACTATGTCAGAATATCTCTGACAAAGCAGCATCTGAAAAACATCTCAAAAGCAAGCAAAGCCTAAAGATTTTAAAATGTTCACCAAAAAAAAACTTGGAAAAATTGCTTCTAAAGGTCGTCTACCCAATTTTTGGGCAGTCTTTCTATGGCTTTTCCATTATTCAAGGAGGAGGAATAAGGAATAAGCTGCTGGGGTCAGGGCACTAACAGGAGCCTCATCACTGCTCAATGACATCAACTGCTCAAGAGGAGCCGTTCTTAGATCTTCAGCTTCCTTCCAACTCCGTGTTTTACAAACTGATGTCCTTTGGGCCAATTCTCAGCATATGTAAAGCCTCAGAGCTCCCCTGGCATTATCAGAACTGTCCTTTACGTCTAAATAACGGCCACTGTGCCTTGCTTGCTCCATTGCTCCCTTGGTTCAGCATTTTCAGTACACTCTCATTGCTGGCTGGCGCACACACAGACAACTTCTGGTACGAAGGCTGCAAAACGCCTTCATTTTACAGGACCTATGATGAACACCAAAATTGCATAAATCCTTTTCCTAGCATTCACATTAACTGCAACAATTGGAGATTTAAAGCAGTTTCACTGGAAAGACAAACCAAAAAGCCATTTCTGTGCAGGACAACATTCCTTGTGTCAGTACTGACCCACTAAACCACTAATTGCCATCCTTGAAAAATTAACCAGGAGCACAAAGAGGAGTAGCCTAGACCACTCGTCTGTTTGTGTTTATTCAGACAAAGAAATTATTTCAAAATGGTAAGTAATATACAACAGAGAACAAGAACAATGATCAAAACTAGAGTTGTGGCTTTCATTTAATTTATGGGAGTATATTAATAACTCCCTTCACTCTTTGATGGTCAAAATAAAACATCAAGCACAAATAACACTGCTCTACTGACAACACGGTTTAGCTTCTGCACAACTGAGTGATGCCATCAAGTGGTCAATAAATGCATCATTTTGTTTTCTAAGTGAGGCTTTTGGGTTCATCTTCACTGAACATGATGCATTTTGTGTGGAAAATCTACTGCCATGAAATCAGCAAATAGCACACTCCACTGATAAATTAGTGCATTAATTGAGAGCACTAGTGACAGATAAGAGATGGCCCTGTTTTTCCAAAAGTCAACTCTGACACTGCTCTCTAGCTCCTCCTAAGAAGGTAAGATTCTCTGAGAGCACAAACAGCCTTCTAACTGCTTTAGAGGTGATTTTTGCTATTGGTTTTGCAGTTGGGTGGATCTAGAAGACCATACCAGGGAAGACTGAATTATGTAAATATTAAAAGTATTTAAAAAAAAAAAAAAAAACCCAATTTAGCATTGTGAGTGGTTAAGGATGTGCAACATCCCAGAATTTAAACCATTTCTAGTTTTCTCAATTAATAATAAAAAGACCCTTAAAGCAGATAAATAGAAATTCGATGGTATAGAAATTTTGCAGAATAACTGTACTTTTGTTTTCTCAACAAAACATAACTCCATTAGTGAAGACTCTCTTGAAATCGTAGTTTGTCATTATTAAAAATGTGTATAAACATTTTTGAATAGCGCATGTTTCTACAAAACTACACATTAATCACAATGGCATCAATACTATTTTAAGGCACTAGGCAGAACTGAATCAGCTTTGACTTTTTTCTTTTTCCCTTCAACACTAGTTCTGAGGTAGAATTAACTGCAAACCATCTCAATTATTCACGGAACATAACTGCTTTTCTGAACACTGCATATTTGATCTCTGTTCTTTGCAAGTTCTTCAATAATTATGTTTTCTTTTGCCCTTCAACACAGAATGAGCTGCACTTGCTCACCTGCCTTTCATGACAAATCAATGACAGAGGTATTTTGTACACCCTCATTAGCATTCTGCAGGGATGCCTGACTTTGTCACCTCGTTTGGGACTATTTTACTTTGTACACGATGAGTACTATTTTCATGTCACAGTGGCTCGGCTCAGTTTGAGCACACACAAAAGGAAAACACTCTTCTGCCATCTAGAAAAAACAGTCAAACATGGTGATTGCAGATAAGCTGATAAAACCTCCCATTCTTTGGTAGTGAGGAGCACATTTGGATTCAGAGCAGCATTGACAGCCAAGGAACACATAAGCATTGCTTGCCTATCTAAAGATATCTGTGCACAATTGGGCCAAGAGAAACTTCCATCTGGGGGGAGACATAACCTCTTCCCCTTTGGATCACACCTTAAGCTGAGAGCAGGAGGGATGAGCATCAGCCTAAGCCTCCTCAACACTGCTTCTTCCCTACCAACAAAAGATTGCTGTGGTTTCCCCAGCACATCAGGAGCACGTGCCACGCACTGCACACTCCCACTCACAGAGACATTTTAAGCAAACCAAAACACTGACGCATGAGCTCCTTTCAAATCTGCCATTGTGCTCTCTAAAGCGCCTACTTGAAGATAACAAAGTCAAACCCCAAACATGGCTCCAACTCAGCACTTTATATCCTCAGACTTTAAGAAAGACTCTGGGGCACACATAATGCTATCAGGCCTGCTGCATTACCAGAAGCAAAAAGTTATGAGGCTCAAGGTAAGTTCAGAAAGGCTACCATTGTCTCATGCACAGACAGCAAGTTCTATACTCCAACAAGCAGCTCCAGAAATACACAGCCCCAAAACTTACCCTTATTGTCCCATCTATGATTTTTCCCCTCCCACAGCTGTTACTTCTACCAGCAAAGGGGACAGCAATATTGCATAAGGCAGAGGAGACACCAGAAATCATCACATAGCCAGGGAAGCACAGCTGTGGTTAAAGGAGCCCACTTAGCTAAACAACAATCATTTATTTATGCCAACTGCTGAAAGACTTGCAGTGTTTATGAATCTAGTTGTGACTCAGTATGTATTTATAGCATATATTTATCGACAAGCTTTAGGGGTTGATCTATTGAAAGATCTCTGCAATGTATCACATACTTACAACTGCATTCAAAGATTATGCAAATATCCCAAGCCTAGCAACAGTCTAAAGCTGCTATGTCATTTTCTAAAATCAACTTTAAAAGGAACACTTTCTCCTTTCCTCACTCATGAAAGACATAACAAATGCCAAAATTATTTCTGCTCATTACTAAGGAAAGGTTCCTGTCCTCACTCAGCACTACTATTTGTGATATAAAAATCACTTTGCTTGCAGATCTCAAATCCCCCATGGCCACCCAGTGCTATAAACTGGGTAGCATTAAAACACTGAAAATCTGCATTCTTCACTTTTCCTTTTAGCACTTGCCACTGAATAGCTTCAGACACCACACAACTTTTTTAACACCCACTAAAGCTACTATAAGTTATTGGAGTATTACTCTGAATTTCTCTCTCCCCTTCAGCTCTGCATGAGACAAATGGGGGAAAAACAAAAAAATTCACAAATTGTCAGGCGTTCTCCTGTGAATACATGAAATTAACCAGTTGTTCAAATCTGTTTAACACCTGGTAGTTCCCATTGTGAACCTGAGGGCGGATTTTCAAGAAGTCTCAAAATTTACACACTTCCTTACCAGAGGCTGCTGCAAGACCTGGCTTCTTGTTTTGATGATTAAATGAGACCTGACCTCCTTAAAGTTTTTCAACTAGACTTTTTTTTTTTTTCTTTTTTTTAACTATGTCTGGCTCTGGGGATAAACAGTTATTACACTGGGGACAACCAGGCTTACCTCTAACCAACAGAAATGCAGACTATTTCTTTAATAGTTTATTATTAAAAATTGCTTAAAAATCAGCCAAATTACAACTTGCACCTAAGGTTTCTCCCCACATGAAAGTCATTCTATGGCAGACACTAATTCAGACTCATCTAGAGGAAGCCAAACAGAAAAGACTTGCTTTTAAAACACCTCACATTCCACGGGCAGATTACTGTTTCACTTAAAGGCTCTACTTTCAGCTGTTGTAGAATTCCTTCAACTGCACCCAATTCCAGTAACTAGTAACTACATTATATTTAAACAATATATATGTTGTCAGAGTGGATAGATAATACTCAAGCCCTGTGGCATGAACTAGACAGAAATATTGTATTACACATCTTATTAGGTACTACTTAGGCTTTATTACTAAGAATGCTGTTACATTTTATGTTTACATTCATATAATCTCATTATATAACACCTTCAGGTAGCTTCCTTTAGTCACAGACTAAAACCAAAATAATTTTGTCCCCATTCTCTTACCACTGCATTTGAATGTACTCTACACAAGACCAAGAGAGCTATTACTGCACTGTGGCAAAGAATTCAATATTGCACCTTCCTGAACCTGTTTCTACAGGGCTTTGTAACACCAATAACCAGTGCTCATGCAGAGAGTTAAACACAGAGGGAAGGAAAACGCTTGAACTAACAAGAAAAACGTCATAACGAAGAAGCTAGTGCCTAATTTCAAGCTGAGCAGAGAGAGATTGGTTTAAGGAAAAGATGCACCTCAAATATAGAAGCAGAAAAAGTAGGTTGGAGAAGGTTCCTACTTTCAAATATAATTTTTTTTGATCAGTTAAAAAATTATGTGACTTATTAGAGAAGTGAATTTCTAATGAGAAGTACGAGTACAAATAAGGAATTTTTGTTTGTTTATTCATAGGTCACCAACTTCTCACTAAAGGCATTAATTATTGGATCATAACAATTTTCTGAGAATATCTATTATGACTGTATGCTCAAGTCAGAAGCCAAGTAAAAACAATTTCAAATATCAGAAAGCCACAACGTCTAGAGCCTTCTTGCAGTTCTCTGTCCCAAGCATTAGGAAAGTTTACTGTGAAAAACACTCAAATTCTAGACTGATAAAAATCAAGTTACAAGCAGGATGCCACAGACAGCACAGTGTCAGGTGAGAGCCTGGACATCCTGACAAGAACCCTGCTATTCCCTGCAGGGCTGAGGTGGGCTTTCTTCAGTTGTCATTGTACAACTGCTAATACTCTGATTTCTTCTCTTTTACTGCATAATATCTGTACACAATAACCATCTTGTCCAGAACACATGCTGTATACACCAGATAAATTGTCACAGTCTTCACAGCATCTATTCTTGTCTCAGAATCACTGAATTGTTTTCTTAAAGCAACCTGACTAGAAGGTATGGGGCTGCAGGGAATCACTACCCAGGCCTGGCAGTACATTACCCTCTTGTCTGACTGATAATAACCTGCACAATTGACAGCATGGGCTTTTACAGTTTCCCAAATCTCTCCCAAAGTGAGGCACTGCCTTCTGAGGTTAAATCCCTCAATGCATGATGAAGGTACAGCCTCTGAGAGCTCTAACACTGTAGCCTGGTTCTGCAGCCTCGATGGCTACTGCTAACTCTCCAACATTCCCAATTTACTTGGAACAGCCATTTCCCAAAGATCCAATTTTGTGAGCATTAGGCCAAAAGACATTTTTTCATTCAAGGACCTCTGTCTAAATACATACCATGAATGTAGAAAACACCTTGCCCCTCCCCATGTCACCTAAGGTGAGTTCTACACAGCTCTTGAGCATTTTCTATAGCATTAATTATGCATGCTGTACTATGAACTGCTTGTATTTTGGACCTGATGCATCTCAGTAACTAACTACTATGAAATCTAATTAATTTATTTCCTCACAGGCTGAAACTATTTTGTGCAAGCAGCAAAACTACCTCCCGGATAGACATGTCAGCTGATTTCTCAGGGGGCTTTTGTCACAGAAGCTCTTCATTTTCATGTGGCAAGAATATTTTGATGTAGTCCAAATCTACATCTTGAGACTGTCTGGCAGACAATGACCTCGCGCACTTACTAGTTTCAGAAACTCCATGGAGACCACTCAATTTTATGTAAATATATATATTTAGACTGACAACCATTTCTCAGTTCTACAAGAGGAAAGTGATGGTGGTTGGATTTTTTACTACAATAACAGATTTCCTTAGTTATAGAGCCCAAGGCACAATACTTTATTCTTGGCCACAGTACCAACAGGTCTTAATGAAGCCCAAGACTGAAGGAGGGGTAAAGTCTGAGGGAAGTTTGGCTCTTTCTTGTACACTCTACACAATTACACGTGGGTGTAGCAAAGGCATATCTCAGATGTTCCTTCCTCACAGCCCTCTCCTAGAGCAGGGTAGCTGCACATACCAAACACAGGCTAGACACCCTGGAGACCAAGGCCAGCATCCACTAGAGGGACAAATTGCTTCCTCTGTTCCCTGAGCTACAGCAAAGCCCAGCAATGTATTAAAGCAAGCTGCAAGGTCAGACCCTGCTAAGCAGGACAAGACTTTGTACATTTAGGCCTCTACCACACACAATCTGGGCAGTTAGAGAAAAACATTTATTCTCCCGTCCACTCGAAGTCCCTTTCCAGTCTAAAAGACATTTCTGTGCAATGTAACAAAAGGCAACATCTGACTTCAGACTTTCCCAATCTCCTTGGTCCTCTGTGTGTGCAGGAGACAGCACTGTATGCTTACTTACATTAGGAAAAGGGGGTCCTAAATGGCACAAGTGCCTATCACTTTTTTCCCAGTTTAATCATACATTGAACTGCACTGACCACAGCTAATCAGGTAACTCACAAGACTTCAGTGTCTTTGAACATCAAACCTGAACGAAAAGGTTTTTGCGAGCAATGAACAAATTGTGACCAGCAAAACTGTGAGACTACAAAATAGAAAGGTGGGTAATGTTCAATTTATAGACTAATTTTAGAACACACAGAAATGCTTAAGGAAAGGAAAGGCAGTGTTTTCTACCAATGCTCTCAAGACACTTATCTCTGTTTTGCATTAAGTGGAAGACAATTTTCACATTTCATGAATATACCCTTTCTAATATTCAGCACAAGACATTCAGAATCCAATCAGCTGAACTGCACCAAGGCCCAGGAGCCAACACGGACTCCTAATCAGGGACCTGGGTGCACACAGAGTCCCATGAGACAAGCACCTTAAACATCTCTTTGTACCCCACAATGTGCTGATGCACTAGAAAGCAAATGTGACCCAAAAAGGGAAAGTATTTTGAAGTGATAAGTTTCTTGCCCACTGACCCTTGCTGAAGTCATTTAAATATAAAGCTCTACAAGGCAAAAGATTAACCAAAGACGTTTCATATGAAGAACATATGATTTTTTTTTTTTTTAAACAAAGGTTAAACAGTTAAAACTTGACATTTCAATTCAGATAATGCCTTTTTTAATTTTACAATCTAATACTCAGGGAGGATGGAAATAATTTTTTTTAATACAAAATTGAATACCAGCCTAATTTCAACACACCACCTCTCTCTCCAAGTCACTCCTCTCACTGCCACCATCTCCCATTCCTGCCTCCCACTTCCCTCCTGACAGAGCCTTCATGTTGTGACCCACACTTACCACCACCCTGAGCAGGGAATCCCAGGTCTCAGCTGCAGTTAAATAACCAGTGCCCTCACCTAACGCTTCCTAAGCCCATGTGCAACTTCACCCCACAAGACAGTCACATTTCACAAGGGTCTGGAAGCCAAAACAATTTGGCAACTGATTGCCAGATTAAGCTCCACTTGGAGTGAGCATCAGCTGACAACTTCTTGCTTCCGTCCTCTGCTATGAAAAGTCTGAGCTCTCAAGGACAAGTCACACAAAGCCTCCAGCACAAAGCTCTCCTGTACACCTTGGGTACCTGCCAGCTGAAAGGGAGACTGAATCTGTCCAACACAATCCACAATTTCCATCACTCAGAAACCCTAACCAAGAGTGATTGGCTTTCTCTTCACCAAGAATGCCAGCGTGTGTTTAGAGTGGAGTGAGGGCCACAATAAGCACAACGCTTTATGCCACTCACACAAACCAGGAGAGACGAAACTTTTATCTTCAGGGTCAATTGGATTTAGCTGGGAAGCTCCATTTCTGATCTCTGCACATTTGACAGAAGGCAAGGAGTCACATGGATAATTTAGACAGAGAAATTAATGATTGCAAGGTCTAACTTCATTTGTGTACTCCTTGGCTTATTTATTTCGTGTTCTTCCTAAAGTACTTGCATGAAGCATGCAACTGCATCCTGTTCGAGTGGTTAACACAGCATGAAGAGAAATACATACATGTCATGTCATTTCAGGCCGTGCAAAGTATAATAACATGTTAAATTATTTTTGTCTACTAAAAGTGAACCAGGCAGATGCTATAAAAAGCAATGACCAAAAATCTAAAATCATCTAAGTTATTTTTAATGTAAATAACTGTCCATGCATCCCCAGGATCAGCTCTCTTCTATTACAAAGTATGATACAATATGGGTTTGCAGCCATCTGTCACAGTTCCACTGAAACACTAAAGGTGATGGTTGATTGAGACAAAACTTTGGAACCATTTTATGAAGACTTGTTATCCCCCAGTTGTTCCTCTAACAGAGTTCAATGTTGTCCTTGTGTAAGCAACACCTTCACTCAAAGTAAATACAATATTGAATCTACCATATTAGCTAGCTTGGCTTGTCTGGGCCAATGTCTTTTTCATATCTGTAACAGACACCACACCAATCTCTCTAAAGCTTTTAAAATCTTTTGCAGACATACACAAAACCAAATTGCTATAAGAGAATATCCTTCAGATTATTGTCATATTCATTGGCTTTTGTGCTGAAGCATGAGGATTTGAATTCTTTATAATTTTTTAATCCTATCAAGTATAGTTGTACATTTTCTGATTATCTGTACAGAGTCTAATCCTTAGCAAAAAAAAAAAAAAAAAAAAAAAAAAAAAATTAAAAAAAATCCTACTAAAATTCTAAGCACTCAATACATTAACACTGAGTTCACAAAGTTCTTGCTGGTTTTAAGCCTTGACACTGCCACCTATGGAGCTGAAATAAAGCCCCTCTTGCTCTCTTCTTTGCAACACCATTTCCTCTTCTCCTATTATGATTTTTTTTTTCAAGTCTCTCTTTTCCACATCTTTAACCAGCTCTCACTTCCCTGTGAATACTTATGCATATGTCACATATACATTCACAAAACACAGTCACCAGAAAGGAAAAAGGAAAACCATGGCACTCCTAACACACTGCCATGGATTTCTCAACCCCAGTGGAGCTGTGAAATTCTTATTTTCCCATGAGCACACCTTTGCCAGTCTCAGCACAGTTTCATTACAGTGCCCACTGACCTACTCCTGCTGGAGCCACTGAGTTATTGCCTTCCCTAGCCTGGATGGGGGTCACCCACATGTGACTGTTCTTCACAAATCCAGATCAGGGATGAGAACATTCAACACTGTTTCTTGTATAGAACTTGTACATTCTTCCTGTGCTAACCATATGTGTTCACCTACCTTCACAGAGCTCCTGAATTACAACAGCTTCTCACCTCCACTCTCTCCAGAACTGCTTAGCTGTGCTGCTGGCTTCTGTAATCACTTGCCAGAGCATCATTTTTCCATATGGTAACCCATCGACCTATAATAGTTTTGTGTGAACGTACTGAAAGAAAACAATATCCCTCAGAGCAAGTGTTTCCATCTTTGGTGAAGATGACACTGTCTTATATCCCCCTGTTTAATTGGGTATTGCTTTGGGAAATCGTCTTGCAGCTTCAGCAAAAGCCACAGGCTGTCTCATAGGATCAGAAAGGTATTGTAGCTGACCTATTTTAATGAAATTGCACTTGCACGGTTGCTGCAAAACATCTCACACCAGTCCCTTGAAGAGATAATAAACAAAACCAAAAGAACAGTGAGCCGATTATAAAGCTACCACTGCCTTTTTTAAGATTTAGTAGTACCAAATCTTGCTGTCTCTGGAAAGACATGAAAAGCCAAACCAACATAACCTACAAATGGACTTTACATTTTGTCTACACTGTGCAGTTCACAGCTGCACGAGCTACTGATACATGAGCTAGGTCATTTTGAAGTCACACAGAAGGTTTTTCTGTGCTACAGTGCACAAGCAGCACAGCAAGCTCAAAAGTGGCACATCTCATGGATGCAAAGTAGGACAGAAGGTCGGACGTTCTGGGAAAGTCCTACATGTTTCTGAAATACTCAGTGCAGTTGTATATACTACAATGGTTTCCTCCATCAAAAGTTCTTGCACAATATGACTGAAATGAAGATTCAACAGGGATGCAGAAACCACCATTTCCTGAAGAAATGACACCACAAAAAAAGGAATGATTCAGTGTTGAATTGGATCTAGTTTGAGGTTACCCTTGCTCTAGGATTCACAGGCTAATAAACACATGAGCTAAAAATTCCTCTAAAATATTTCAACAAGGTTTTCACCCCATTATATGGCTGAGAAGAAAGGTCATCTTTTCACTCCAGTACAAACTTCCTTTATGCAAATCACTCAGGATTTACTACTTAGAAGTATAAACGAAGGTTCCTTCTCATGTTTGAGGTGCAAGAAATTACCATGTGCTGCTTATTGTCAGCAGCAGAATCCTTATGACTCATTTCTTTGTCCTCATAAGACATTCAAATGGAAACAAAATTTCACGATATATTACTAACCCTTTTAACAAGGTGAATGATTTATTACACCACCATGAATATTTACAGTGCTGTAACTGGTTTTAGAGGAAGCTTTAGCTGATATTTCACTTGGATCACGACTGCACCATATTTTCAACTTGGAATTTTTGTTGTAGTTCAGTTAAACATGTGCAGATGTGTGTATCACACACCTTAGTATTCAACCCAATACACGACTAAAGAACACCAACTCCTTAAACAGCACTTTTAAGAATAAGCTTCAAGGAGATTAAAAACAAACAAACAAAGAAACAAAAACCCACAAAAATAAACAACAGAAAACCACCACCCCCCAAAAAAAAAGTTTTTTCTGAACCAAAGAGAAGAAAGCAAAATCATGGTCAGAGTTTTCATTTACTGCCTCAACAAGCATCAGTTAAAATCACTGGGTTCACGTACACCATCAGATAAAATAACAAGCAAATAATGGATAGAGAACTTTGCTACAGTATCAAGTGTTCTTTGAAGAGGAGCCTCAGAGTTTGCAGTGCTGATTCTGCTCTGTTTTATCTACCACATACTAGCTTGCACAAAAGTATTCGCTTACCCCTGACAAAACACTCTTCTGTTTGCATTATCTTTGCTGGACTGTCATAATGCCCCCTCCACTTTGGAACCTCTGAGAGCACAGAGCACAAATTCAGACTCAATTTATCTTACAGCAGTGGAGACAGGTCTGCTATTCAGAGCTGGAATAAGAAACACCAGACTACAATAAAAACAGGACTTTGTACTAAACTATTTATAGATGTATGTTTGCACATATACAGTTTTCAAGTCAACTGACATGCATAATGCTCTTTTGTAACCCCAAATAATCAACTCGTTCTTTGTGGGCTGTGCACACAGCCACAATCCAGCTATGAACACCCAAGAGAAACACTGGCACTGTCAATAATTGCAAACAAGGAAACTAAACTAATTCCAACAAACACTGCTAATTCCTCTTCTGACTCAGAGGAAATACCATGGCTAAATGGCATCAACTTTTACTTGTTTTAAATTATAAAAACAGTACCTGCCTCTTAGGTCTCACAGCTAAAATCAGAGAGACCTGCACTACCAAAGAGCCACAATCACTGATGACAGAAATGACTAAGCTAAAAGGGAATAAGAAACCACCTATCCCAATACTACCTTCCCCTTAATTAACAACATGAAGTAGAGTATTTGTGACCCTGCTGCCTGTACACTGACAGTGGTTCCAGCAGCTTAAGAGAAATAACCTGAGTTAGAGCTGGCATCCAATCCACTCTTGGGATAGGATGTAGCCTACAAAAGAATTATTTATAATGAAAATTCTTGAATTTTAAATTCTGTATAATTTGTTGTCTTCTGTACTGTGTGGTAGCAAGCTCTGCAATTTAATTGTGCTTTCCATGAAAAGCACTTATTTTAAAACATCTATTTTTACTGGACACCCCTTAGATCCCATATTACAACATGCAGATAATTGTCACTGCCTACTATTATTTCCCTCCCATTCATATTTTTACATTCTACTATGATCATATCTTTTCATGCAGCAATCCTAATCTACTGTGTTTCTCCTCTTATACAGGCAGCTCCACACCTTTAACCATCCTTCTTGTCCTTCTAGATTTTATCAGTTTTACTGTGACCTTTAAGAGACAGGATCATCAGATCTGCACTCAGAAACTGAGATACAGAAGTACACTTGAAAAATGAGGTTGATTTCTTCTCCATTCCTTTCCTAAAAATGCCTAAGACTTATTTGTTGTTTCCTACTGTCACCTAAGCATTCAAGTAGTGTTTTTTAAGAAATAACCACAACAGTCACAAGATCTCTTTCCTGAATGGCAATAACAGTTTTCAAATTTACTACGATGTACATGAATGCATATATATTCTGCGTGGAAACACACAACCTAGCATATTGCAGCAGAAAATGTTTCTTGACAGCCCCAGAATGTTAAGAAAACAAAATGCCCAGGAAAAAAAAATATCAACAATCTGTCATACCAGATCAAATAATTACTGAACTATATGCATCTTCCCATCCCTATGTCCGCTTCCCCCAAAATTATTATTATTTTATAAAAGCAGACAGCCTGAAAAACAGGAGGACACACATTTGGTATTTGGCCAGTGTCCAGACTGAAGTCAAGCACAGGTGTGTCCTCACCAGCTAACATACAGATCACCATCACATGCTCTTCCCGCCACACAACACGTGTTGCAGGGAGTTGTCACACAGCCAGGAACCTGTCCCTGCTCGAGACTGCTCCAACACACGCAGCCCCTCAGCTCAGCGGCTGATGCAACCTGCCCAGCACAGGGGCTGCAGGAATACTGCCCAGCCTGACCCAGGGTACCCCAAGCCCAGTGGCAGGGGCTGTGCAGCACAGGAGATTTTGACCCCGGGGTCACTGCAGGGCAGTGTGAGGAGCAGCAGGGCATGGGCTGTGACACAGAGCTGGCCAGCGCCCTGCAGGGCAACGAGTGCCTGTGCCCACAGCAACACGGGTGCAGGATTCTGCTCTGCCATCTTCACATGCACCTTAATACATCCACCTGTACCAGGAAGAAAACTGCAGCACACAGGACAACAGGGATGAACACACCTAATAACAACCACTAGACAGATAACATCACAGAGAGCAGGCATGAAGACTGCATTTGTGAGGGAAGAAAAACATACATCCTGTAGAAATGCAGAACGGTCATATTCTCTCAATCTCTAGTATCTGCAAATAAATATAACTGTTTTCCTTCAGAAAAGTGTTTCTGCACTACATGTAAATTTGTATTTTTCAGAAAATATTGAGAACTTCTTTACCTCCCTCAATGAAATCAAAGAGCATATTTTGAAGCACCAGAAGGTATTCTCTTGACAGCTTTTCTATTTGTGTTTTCTGATTGTCTGGGTGTTTTTTTCATTTGCACCCAACTGAGCACTGCTACATCACCAGCTCCTTTGTTCTGGCCTGCTCATCTGTTGCAATAACTTTTTTGTTTTCCAGTTGGTAATTCCATCTTCTAGCATATATCATCCTGTTTGGCTACTTTATTCAATTTTATGAAGTTGCCACTGTAAATTATTTGCACAAATGGAGGGTTATTTCTTTCTACATTAGCTCTCCCCCTCTCTAGCCTTGCTCCAGCAATGCATTTGGTCATGCTGGAGGAAATGGAGAAAAGAATAGCATGACCACAAACCAGAACAACTGAACTCAAGTGCATAAGGAGAACTACCCAGTGGCAAAAGTAATATTCATTTTGTAAGGCACAGGAGACCAAGATGACTTATCTTAATTCTACTCATTTTGGAAAAATTTCCTTAAACTATTTTATGATCTGTACATGCAGCATAAATCCTCCATTACCCACACAGTTAATTTAAAGAAGAGTAAAGAATGGTAAGGCCTTTCATATTGTTTCAAATAAGTGAAAAATTACACTGCAGCAGCAAATAACAACGGAGTCTGTTCTTAACATCACAAAGATGCACAATCCTAACAGGATCTGCAGAATGGGCTATATGTAATCTTGTTGTCTTCAATTTCTGTTCATCAAATGAAGCACTCCTATTAAATGGTCTTTATATGCTCCCTAATTCAAAAAATGCCAAGCAGTTAATTTAATTTTCAAAGCAGATACTATCAGATGTGTGTCCGGTGCTGTAAACAAATAACAGAAAAAGCACCTTAAATTCACAAACAGAAAACTTCAGGCTTTTTCCCTAACATTAAATTCCTACACTTGCCTACATCTCTTTGGTACATCAGACACACTTCCCTAGCAGCACAAAAATTCACACTCTAATACAGCTGGAAGCCTAGCAGTAAAAAGTATTCCCAGCCAGTGTTTTAACCTTAACCACATATCACCCTCATTTGGAGGAGTTTAAAATACAGTGCTTACTGAAATACTCCTTCATTCATTTCAGAAGCCGGAATTGCTCCACATTGAAAAGTTTAGGGAAGCTAAACTCTCCCTCTGAGCACCACTATCTATATCAATGCTTATTTTTCCCTATTGAAACAGCATCTCCAGAGCACTTGGCTCAGTCCACTTGCTGCCCATCGGGGTCAGCCTGATTCGTATCACAAACTTACGATATCCCTGTACTTACTTCACTGCTCTGTCGAACAGGGTAAGATGGCAAGCAGAATGAAAATAGCCTAGGTCTTTCAGGGGCTTCATTTGTCAGAGATAGCTTATCAACGACAGGCTGAGGTTTTATTGCTCTATTGCTCACAGGAGACACCTGGCCAGAGGGTTACAACAGAAGGAACTGCAGGAAAAAGCAGGACAGCAGGACCTGGAGGAGCAGCAGGTAATAGAGACAAGCTGAATTATGGCTCCTATGCAGGGAGGGACAAAGACTGCATAGGTGATGCCTGAAGGACACAGGGGTCACACAGATTCCAGATGTGTACCATAGAACACCCTCAGACACAGCTGTGTGGGCCCTTGCTCAAGAAAACACACAGTTGCATTTTAACTAAATGTGTGTCTCTGGACATATGTGGCAATCTGTCTCATCACAATATTTAGAAAGCTCATTCAAAAAAAATCATCCATTTTTAAATCATGATGATGTTAATCCTAGTCAGTGGTTTTCCATCTTCGCAAGAAGGCTTTTCAGTGGAGGATGGGAGACTGGAAATTCCACAGATGGCAGCACAGCAAGGGTCACCACCTCCTTTCTCCACCTTCTCCAAAAGGCTCAGCAGTCCTTGAGGACCCTGCAAGAGCCTGGAGACAGTTGACTAAAAATTAGTCATGCAAGATTTTTTTCCTAATTCATGGAAATGGTACGGAAGTGACAGAAACCATTACAAGATGAATGCACTGTTAAGTGGTCTACAGTGAACAGGAGTGGAATCATTGAATTAAAATTATATTACAAGAAACACTTGAAAAAACAGATCAAATTAGTTTGGCTTGAAAAATCTTTTAATTTCACTATTAGAAAGTTTTTAGTATCTGGAATAAGTCTTGCAGGAATAATACTTAAAATATATTTTAATCGTATTTTATGATGACACAATGAGCAATATTTGATAATGCTTACATATTACATACCTTAAATTACTGTTTTAAAATATATATAATAAAGTTGGGGATGTTGGGGTTTTTTCCCACCAAGAAAATCCATTATCCTTCTGCTACTGGGCATACTTAAGACCAAAAAGACTAAAGCAAGGATGTAGCACATCTTGATCCTCAGTCATTCGAATTGCAAGACTGCACTGTCTACAGCACAGCAGAAATAATCTTATGATCAAACCCATAAATGCATACCTATGCAAATAAAAATTTACAGCAACATTTGCCAAAATTTGTAGCTTTAGGTGTGCAATGATATCCACCATAAAAAGCAGGTGATATTCAGGCAGGAGGTGATCCGCATGTTTTTAAAATGAGATTTTTGCACACAGTGGCAGAAAGCAACAGTGAAAGGGGCAGGTGCACTGAAAGGCTCTGGAGAGATGCCCAGCTCACTGCAGCTCACAGATGTGCCCAGAGGGGACAGCAGCAGCCATCCCAGGGCACCACGTGCCCCCCAGGGTTAGGCTGGGGTTGGCAGAGCAGAGCTGGCACAAGCACAGCCCCGCTCCCTATGCTCTCCACAGTGATGGCACACTTCAGCCCAAAACCTGGCCAACCAAAAATGCAAGTTTCAACCGTGATAACAGGCACCAATTTGAGCAGACCTGGGGAAAGGAGGCACGCTATTGTTCTCAGCCTTTAAAACATAAAACACCCGACGGAAAAATTTTTAAAATTACACTGGGGAGGGGCATGAATCTCTGGCTGTTGTAGCAGCTGGTCAGAGGAGATGGCCAGTGAGACACTGATGATATTATTTCAAGATGATCATGGTATGCCCTTCCAGATTTCAGAATAGCAATCTTGAACTCAATATTATCTATATATGCCAAAATAAGCTACATAAAATTTACCACCGTGTCAATATGGCAGATGTCACTGATCACTTGGAAAAATCTAATAGACAATAATAATATAAAAGCAATGATAATAATACTTCACCCTCTAAACACCTGACATCTTCATTTCACTAGCTAGAAATTACAACAATAAATATAAAGTTTCATATTTTTAAAGGCTAGTAGATTTCATTATAGCCATTAAGTCTGAGGTTCTCTACCACATTGCTAGGAAATTTTATCAAATGACCCTCAAACCAAGTCTAGAGCTTCTTCAATTCACCACATGCTCAGCTTCAGTGATCCAACATTTTATCACCATAACTGTTTTCAGAATGTGTGGTTTGTTTCTGCCTCAGTTTTTCCCAAGTTCAGTTTCTCTACTCTGTAAAGATTTTTTTTTCTACATGAGTATGGGGAAACCACACTCCAGAAATATTGTCTAAAAGTTATTAAAGAAAAATTGTCAAACTTTTTTTCTGAACTAGGCAAACCTTTTTTAAGTTCTTAGAGCACCAGACACAGATGTCAGATCAGCCTTGCAGTTCTCAGCACAGTAACTTTCTCATATCCTCCATAAAGCCCACACAACTGAGAAAAGCTGTATTTTAAGACTTCTTACTCTAACAGTGGTACTACTGCTATTAATCAATATTCTGTACTCATATCTGCCACAAATCCTTAAAGTTTGTGTTGAGAAGTCACAAAAGATAATGACACATATTGTTTACTAGGTCAAAATGCACCTCTGTGTTTTATCCAAGTATGATACATACCCTGCATTCGTAGAAACATGGGCTCACAGCACTTAATATGACTACAAGACACAAATCCTCTTCGAAATAACAGTAAATAATTAAATATCAGCCCAAATTACAAATCTTTAGTTTGCATAGTTGTAGACATTTCCCATGCAATTTACCTGAAAAGTGACTTGGTCACTCCTTAAGGATTCCTCCTCCTCCTCTTGACTGAGACATTAAAAATTATTCATGATCAAAGAACCTACAGTTGTTTGATAGCCTCAGATGACAAAAAGCCTAAGCAGGGTGTTAGGTTCAGGTATGCATCTGAATTATTGAAAACATAAGTCACCATTTTCCCACTCTATGCCTGCATTTATGCATATCCAGCCTTCAAATACTGATCCCTTTCATCTTACAGTACCAGCAGCATCCATCAGGTAGAGGGAAACCACCTAAGTGAGAGAAATGCCAAGCTCAGTTTGCCTATAGTTGAGAAGGGACGTGAACAGAAATTCTAATTCACAGGATGATCAAAGACCTCCAAACCCTCAGAGGTGAGGTTACATGTTCCTCAAATCACTGCTCAGCAGGTCTGCCTACACTAATTAGGATACAACACCAGAAAAGGTCAACTTCATAAAATACCCAGAGAATTAATACACAGTGACCTTGCCATTTCCTTTGATGTGATTACATGCACACTGCCAGAGGAAGACTTCATGGGTTGCATTTTATTCATGCCCGATTTTGTCAAACAGCTCTTGGAAAAAAAAGTTGTAATCTCAAGATGCATCTACTCAGACAAAAAACTTGAAAATTAACTTGAGTTACTGATAACGGAGTTTTATGTTTTGTTTTGTTAACAGTTTTCTTGTTTGGTTTTTTCCCCACTCACAGTACTCTTGATAATGACAAATTGGTTAAGGGGATTTAAAAAAATAAGTTCGACAAATAGCATTTTTGTCTTTGAGGTCATACTTTCATGGACAGCATTACTTTCTTCCAAACAGCTGTCTGCTAGGTGATAAATCTGCAAGAACTCTTGACCAGACCCTTTGTAGAGCATAACTACACCTCTTTTAGGCAGTGTATTTTAGTGATGCTGGGTGTGCTTTTTGTAGGAGTTGATTGCCTTTTTACCTAACAAAGAGAAGCCCCAAAGAAAAGTTCCTCCAACCTTCAATTAATCTGAGTTAACTAGTAAAGGAAAAAAAAAAAAGTATTTCCTGAGATTCACTGTTTTGCTCTGAATTTTGTTATGCATTATTCTTCCCTTCAGCCATGATTCAGATTATGTTTTTCAACATTCATCTTCCTATTTTTCATTCTCATTTCTAACAACTCTCAATAGTCTTTTGCATTATCTAACTATTTTCCTCTATATTGGAGATATTCATGGTTCAGTACCTTCACAGAATTTTATATACTTCATTTTCTGTGCTATTAGCAAAGATATTAAACATTAGAACACATATAGCATTATTCCCCAGGCTTTTTCAAAGGCTCTAGCTTTATCCTTTTAAGATTAGTCTTCATTTACACTTGCCCTGCCAATTCTTATATCACATAAGATATACTATCTCCATCACAGTAAATTTGAATCAATATTTTCAAGCAAGATTTCATGAAGCAGATTATAATGAAGCATTATTAATGCTTTACTTAAGTCCAAATCCACTACATTGCTTGAACTCCCTTCATTCACCAGATTTGTAACTCCACCAGAAAGGTAATCAGGTTTGATATGCCTTCCACAACATACTTTTAACTTTTCCATTTTTGAGCCAAAACACATTAATTACACTGTACTTGCAAAATACAGAATCACCATACATGCAAACTGAAAATAAATAGGGTTTTGTGGGCTTAGAGGTACAGCAAACTTTACCATGTGAACAGAGGCTGAATTTGTTTAAATCTCATCTCCCATGTAAGAAAACTGACCTCTCATTATGATTCAGCACGAACACAAATAAATCTAGGGCAATTAAGCTGCCTTTGATACAATTTATACAATTGTATATAGCTCCAAAATCCAAACCACAGTTGTATGCAATCAGCATGAATACCCACTTGGCTCTGCATCCTGTTCACTCTAGACAACAAACATGTCCTTAAATCAACAAACACAGAGTGTAGAGGTTTTTCCTTCCAAAGCCAGGCACGATGGCTGCTTCTGAGGTCAAGCTATGACAACTGTGGTAGCCAGACACATTATGGATGGCTGTTTTCATCTGCTCGCTTCCCTCATTGTTGGCTCTGAAATGCATGCTATAATGGCTAGGGAATCACCCTCTCAGCCTGCACCTGGAGGCTCCTGTATCCATTCAAATACAGAAATATATACAATTACTTTTCAGCATGTATTTTGCACTGTAAAAGCAACAGGCGACAGAGACTGGACAGAGGCACAGGCTGGCTGCTGCTGTGCAGGACTTTCATCAATATATCCCCACTCCCCTTCTCAATCACACCAGTAGGGACCACCTAATTGGAAAAAAAAAATTAAAGAGGAACTGCATAAAGAACACAAGCCAAAAATAACTGTTCCCTGAAAGCAACCAGCTTTCCATATGAGAAAACCAAACTGGGCTTCAAGTCCCACTAAGTGAAGTGGATCCCTACATAGGCAGATTACAAGGCCCACAATATTGGCTCTTTGTGCCAACAGAAATAAAAAAGCAAAATTTTCTATGAGAATACAGTAGCCTTTGTCCAGAGCATCTGGGTTCTCTGTCCCATTCTGCCCTAGCTGCTTTCTTTTTGATCTTTATATTCAGATGCCCTTAGCAAATGAATCGTCTCAAATCCACAAGTGGGACATCACTCCCTTGTGACAAGTTCATGCTCAAAGAAATACAAAGCACATGGTTAAAAATTAGTAAATATTGTTGGCTTTCACATTTATGCATTGGCTTTTGCACGTTGGCATTGATCATAAATATTTAGATATAGCATACATTATAACTTTTTTGGCTGCTTGTTAATAGAACATGATCTCACTTAAGTATGTATTGTACTGCTTTTAGAAACAGTAGTGTAATAGATATAATAGCTATGTATCACTTATAGAAATGGTAATGCAATGAATAGACCTTCACAGAACATAAGATGAGAAAAAGCTGTTGTGTAACTAAAAGAACTGTGTAAGACCATCCATTAGTTGACCAATGCAAGTGATAACAGTGACACAAAACTGAGCACCAGAGCAGATGGGAGGAGAAGTAATTTTCCCTTATCAAGAGGAGTGTGAAACAGGAATTAAATCACATGAAGAAATAACATGTATTGATGTCATACAGATAAGCAAAGCTAGGGAAAAATCAAATACAAAGAACCACTGTAACATCCAAAAACTCTCAGGAATGTTTAAATAATGTATAAACTAATTGAATATGCATGTAATCCTAGAACTATAACTGTATATAAAAGAGACTTTGATTTTAAGTGTTTGGTGTGCTCTTTGGCTGTTTGTGAAAGGCACCCCAGTGCTGATATTGTCCTATTTTTATCTCAATATTATTATTATTAATATTATTGAACTTTTTAAAAATTCTGAAGCATGAACTCCACTCTTCACAACATTCTGATGTGTGAACTCCTCCCCGCAGCACAGTCAGATTTGCACAAAAATAAAAACAACATTCTCACTGACCTTTAAAACAGATTGCTCCTAAACCACAGACAAAAAGCCTTGCCCAACTACAACCAGACCAAGATAATAACCAACAGGATTTCCTTTTGCCTTTACTGCTGTGAATCTTTCGGAAATTCCTCCTGTCATGCTGCCTAGTGGGAGTCACTCATCCTCTCTGTAGCGCCACTGCTGAGCTGCCACAGAGAGAGGTGAGCATTACTTAGTTTAGCCTCACAGAAGGCTAAACTTACCTTGCCTGGGCTGTGTGGCTGGGCCACAGCCTCGGGCAAGTGCCACCACTCCACCTGACTGAGGCCTCCTGGGCAGCACACTCCACTCAGTGCAAACACTGCTGCACTCAGATCCTATCCCATTCCAGCAGAGGGGCCAGGAGCCAATGCTGGATCAGAAACCGGCTAAACTCGACATCAGCACCAGCCTTGTTCTCTGATAGCTCCAAGAGAGCACACCAGTTCTGCAATGCTCACACACCAGGGTGCAGCACAAAGTGCCTGGAGTTCAGAAGGGCCTTTCATTGGCTACTTCAAATGAAAAATCCAAAGCTCTTTTCAAAGTAGAAACACTCAGATCTGTCTCGTTCCATTTCTTTGCTTTCAAAATACTCATCAACAATACCTTTATGTTTTCCAAGTACAGATGATTAAGGAAGAAAACAACAAAATGTACTTAATATACTTGGCACTGGCATGCAGATTGACTAGAGAGGTAGATCTAGCAGCAAAAAAATCTTGGTAAGCATGCTGTCAGTAATGAAAATGAAAACATTTTGAAATGATGCACTGGGGCTGTATTCAACCAGATTAGCAATATTACAATTAAAGGACTAACAACTAACACAGTTTAAATAATAGCGAGAACACCTAATAAATGAATACTCAAAACAATTATTTTCACAAAAGCTTTAGCATCAGCAGCTGCACAGGGCAATCCACATCAGCTGGCTATCACCAAGCACTTTTGAAAGGTTCAGTATTCAACCAAGGACAAACTGAATGTAGCTTAAGTCAGAACTGTCAGTAGATACAGAGAAAAACAAGCTATATCAAAAATGAACTGTTGTCTAGCTAACTTATATACAAAAGCTGTATTTAAAAAAAAAAACACAAAACAAGGTTTATCCATTGAAAAGCTCTCATTTCCTGCAGGATGCTGCACAAATAGTGAAAAAGTCAAAAACAACAGGGTGCTGATCAATACTGTGGTGCCCAGCAGAGCAGTAGCAAAGAAGTGCAAACTTTCATCATTTCAGTCTCAATCACAGTTTGGTACGAGTCAGACTGAGCCAGCCTTACACCTCCTCACTGGCACATGGCCACTTCTCTGAATGGAGCTGTTGATCTCATTACAGTCCCTAGTAAATTATAGTAGACACATCAATAGCTATCAGCACTACTGTGACATTCTGAAAGGAAGTTAAGGGTTGGGAAGCTCTGGCCCCCAAGCAGTCCTTTTTCCCCAGAAAAGAGCCCCATCACATCAAAGTTGTAAATACTACTAGATGGGGCAATAGCAACAGACACTGACAGATTCAATTCTGTTTTGATGGCAATCCAAAATCTCTATCAGGAAATTAATTCATGCTAAAGAAATAAATCTACTCTCTTTAAGAGGTCACTTTATAATTAATTATACTCCAGCTTTTAAAGCATTTTGCAGACTGCAGCTCTCTCTAACATAATTATCTCACAGGCTGCATTTTATGGCAAATCTGAATTGAGAACTCTAGTCTGGAACGCCAGGAGTGAGATTACTTTAACATGAAGCTTCAGTAGGTGTTTATAGCAAGTATTGGAAAAGCAAGTAATAAAATATTACACAGCCTTGAGACAAAAGTTAATGAGATAATAAACAGTAAGAAATTAGGAAGCTGGCATGTATTCTGTTGAGAAGCAGAAATGATACAACCAGTTGTCTCTGAACACACCTTTCATATTGACTGTAATGTTCCACACCTTGTTCAGACATCTTAATTATCACACCTGGCTCCCCACAGCAGAGTTCCTCAGTATCCATTCCATGAGCCGCTCCAGCCCAGGCACAGCCCAACAGCACTAGGTCCTGCCATAGGCAGATGCTGGCACTCAACACAGCCCTCCTGGCTCCAGCACAATCCCAACAACCCCAGTGATACACTCAGCACACTGCCCTGTCACACAGCACGGTGACACACTCAGCACACTGCCCTGTCACACAGCACGGTGACACACTCAGCACACTGCCCTGTCACACAACACAGTGACACACTCAACACACTGCCCTGTCACACAACACAGTGACACACTCAGCACACTGCCCTGTCACACAGCACGTGACACACTCCCCCCCACTGCCCTGTCACACAGCACAGTGACACACTCACCCCACTGCCCTGTCACACAGCACAGTGACACACTCAACCCCACTGCCCTGTCACACAGCACGGTGACACACTCACCCCCCACTGCCCTGTCACACAGCACGGCGACACACTCAGCACACTGCCCTGTCACACAGCACAGTGACACACTACCCCCACTGCCCTGTACACACAGCACAGCGACACACTCAGCACACTGCCCTGTCACACAGCACAGTGACACACTCACCCCCACTGCCCTGTCACACAGCACGGCGACACACTCACCCCCACTGCCCTGTCACACAGCACGGTGACACACTCAGCACACTGCCCTGTCACACAGCACGGTGACACACTCACCCCCACTGCCCTGTCACACAGCACGGCGACACACTCACCCCCACTCCCTGTCACACAGCACGGTGACACACTCAGCACACTGCCCTGTCACACAGCACGCGACACACTCACCCCCACTGCCCTGTCACACAGCACAGTGACACACTCACTGCCACTGTCCCCTGGAATAATCTGAAATATTCCTTCTCAGAGTTGCATAGCTCATAGCAATTAACAATCACTCAAGACTTGATAAGGAGTTCATCCTAAATTTTTGAGAAATTCAAGACACATTGTCTTTCACCGAAATTCCACTTCTCCTTCACATTATATTAAAAGTCCTCCTCTGTTTTGCAGATACAAGCAAAATATATTTCTCATTCTATATGAAATACTGACATTTCAGATGATCTTTTCTTAATCAGTAAAGAAGACCAAAGGTTTACGACTGCCCAATCATATTCAATTCACAGCATTACATAATGGTGGAGTAAAATAGTAAATCAAAATCTCAAGCATGAAATATTAGCTACATTCTTTTCAAAAACACACACATCATAATAAAAATAAATGAAACATTGTAACATAAATAATAATGTTATTATCAGAACCAAAGTTTAAAGATTTTTTTCATCACAATATAAACATTCCCCCTACAGATATTTAGTAAAACTGCATTTATCTTCCAGCCCAATTTTGCAGGCCAAGAGGCACTGAACAATTCAGAAAAGCTTTATGGCTCTACCCAGATTTCAGGGTACTCTAATGTACCCATAGCACCACAGTCACTCCACATGCAAGATGAGTGTCCTTCACTCCAGCCAAATGAGACCTTTTCACCACACACCTCACCCTGTAGGGCTCTGCATGTCCCAACACTGATTTTCTGAATTTGAATTCAACATAACTGCAGATGTGAATGGGTTGCTAACCAGATTACAGATTCCATAAAAGAGCAAAAGAAAGTTTTGTCAGTTAGCTGTACTAATAATGGAAAATTTTTCAGTGATGGTAGTAGCCATGTAAGCAAGAACACCTTGACAGTGGCCAACACACATTCAAACGTAATTTTTTAATACAGCAATTAATACTACGTGTCACTTGTTTAGTATTAGTTCACACTGAATTACTGTCACCTGTATGGCACAATAAAGCAGCAAGCACAAATCCTGTAAGCACATAGACCAATCTTTGGGATGGCAAGCTGTCCTTGGCCAGGTCAGAGCCCTGATTCCAGCAATCTGTCTCATGGCAGTGATGCATTCCCACTGGGGATACAGAGTACATGTGCTGGCAGTCTACAGGATCAGACCACCCAGGACTTATTTCTGCAAGCAGTATTTAACCAGTCCTTACTTAACCATTTAAATAAATATGACAGCCAGGTTTTAAATGGTGAAGCCCAAGTACAAGACTACATCATTTTAAAAAGGCAATTTAAAACAATTTTTTTTATTGTTAGAAAATCCACTCATTCTGAAAAAAAAAACCAAAACAGCTGCAGAACAGAAACCATGGTTTCAAAATGGAATTTCAGAAAAATACTAACTACAATCTGAATCTAATTTTATTTTCAAATTTGGACGAATAGATGCTATGAGTATTATCTATTAAAAAGCCCATACAACAGTTTTCTATATATCTCATCTGCAATTCTTCTCCCTCATTGAAAATTTCTAGTACTGCAGCTGCAAAGGCTGCTATATATGCCAGGCTTTCTGACCATTTACAGTTACACACAAAAATATGTGTGCTGCTCAATTCTTCCAATTATATTTCTGCTGCATTACAGACACTTGTGCTCATTCCCCCACTCCCTTTCACACTGTTGGGCATTAGGTTATGTAATAGGCCATGACAGAACACAGTAACAAGAAAATACAACCAGATACAAAAGAAAAAAACCTTTCAGTTTCCAGTGGTGCAAAGTAAACTCTCTGTATGATGTTTGTTCTGTCATCATGAGTCCACAGGTTACAATACATTTGATAAAAAAAAAAAACACAGAAATGTCAGAGATGTTTCACTAACACAACTATAATCTCTTCTACTCTGCTTCTTTAATCCCTGAAGATCTTTCTTAATAAGCCTCTCCTGCAGAAACTGATTAAAATCCACATCTTTCATATCTCCTGAATACAAGAAATAGCACAAAGAGTAGTTCATATCCAGTGTTAGTAATTACGCTGAAAGTGCACTTCAACAGACTGTTTCCTTTGATTTATTTATTTCTGGATATCCATGAATGAGCATAGTAGGCCATTAAATGACACTATTTCAGCATCAACAGGAAATCACAGGTATATAATTTACTGGATGACAATTCTAGTATGGGAAAGAAATAAGAAGCCAACTATATTGGTGTTATTAATTACAATGGAAATTACTTTGGTACAACCTGAAATTCACTTAAAAGCATGAATATTTGCAGCTTATGGTAGGTAAAGCCATAACTCCCCTCATTTCAGGCCTTCAGTAAAAAGAAAATGAACAATTGCATAATAAATTCAACATGAATCATCTATATTTAAGAACAGAATCAACTTCTCCATGACTGCCATCTTAGCTTTTTGATAAAGCATCTGCAAATCCTATTTGGGGCCTTTTGCATGAAATCGGTCATTAGAAATTAGGTTTTAATGACATGCTTTGCAGTCCTTGCTTCAGTTCAGCAAACTCCCACAGTGGGCTGGCTGCAGAACAGGAACAGCACAGCCAGAGGGAGCAGAACGGGGCTTCCTTCCCCTGTGCTCTGCTGGATTTGTAGGAGACTATCTATGAATTGAAATGACAAAGAATGAGCCCTTGCAACAAGGAGTGATAACAAAGAAAAACCCTGCCCTTTGCTGTATCTATTATTTCCCAAGGCCGCCTGAAATCAGTCTCCAAACAGAAGCTCCCTTAACAGGAAAAAGTTACAAAAGCCCAGAGTTCCAAATCCTCCTGAAGTGCAGAAGCAGAGCCTTGTTCCAGAAGAAGATGAATACCCCAGCCAACACCTAGACCTGAATGGACGTGCTGCCGAAGCATCAGGGAGATGTGGCAGACAGCCCTGAAAACATTCACTCAAAATGCATCATTTACTGTACAATTCCTCTGTATTTAGAGCTATGGAAAAACTACAAGGGAACAAGTTGCCATCAGCAGCCTTCCCCTACTCTGGCCTTCCACTTCGTTCTCTGAGCAGGGCCAATTCAGCTTTTCCCAGCACTCCAGAGGAATGTCACTTTGAAGGGCATCTTTAGAAGGCCTTATTTCTTGTGCAGCAAAACAAGCCTCATCAAACAGGTACAACTTAACATTAAACTGAAAAAGACTGAAAACTGTAAATTCTAAGTATGTACAGAGTACAACAAGATTATAATGCACACTAGGGATTGTTCACTCACACTTCCTTGGTTTAACAGCTCAAAAGGATCAATCTGACAATGAATCTACTGCTATTTATCTGAAACCAAACAGGAGGTTCACATGATCCAGGCTGTTCTAACTTCCAGCATTCCACATCTTGCTAGGATTGCATGGAGGGTCACATGGATTCTAGTATAAATTGCTCTAATCCAAACAATCTACAGAATGGGGACTTCCCTTCTCTGGATGCAAGGTAAGCCCTTCAACATCATTGGGTAGGCAGAACAGAGCAGTATTAACATAACACACACACAATCTAGAGTTATCTGCAAAAAACCCAAACCTTTGCAAATCAAGTGAAGTTTTAGAGAGCTGTAGGTAATCTTGAGAGAAGTTCATCACACAAACACTTCACCAATAGCTTCCCAATTTCTGACCCTTAACACCAGCTCCCTCACCCCCAAGAATGAATCTGTTGCTTTCTCTGGCTTGTGCAGATTATTTGACAACATCAAAACACCAACTCTTAAAGGTGTTGAATTCCTGCACATCAAAATGTCTCTTCTTTCCATGGTTTACAGCTCAATTTCTGATGGAAGAAGAGAATTCTGAATAATTCCAACAACTCTAAATGTACACATGAATAACTCATGGACATGGCTGCCTGACCAGCCATTCCTGTCTCCAAGGAGCAGCTCTGCAGTACCCTGCTGAAGTGTGAGTAGCTGTATTTCACAGAACAACCAGCAAAAAGGGCAAAGTGACCCTCAGCTTTGTGGCCTTGTCTTATAATTAAGGGAAGGGTGAATTCTATCAGATTTACCTCCTGGTAAACCTTTGTTAAAAAACACAGTGAAATGAAATTTCAGGTGGCTTAAAATTCTATGCATTTGTAAATATAATACTCTTTTCATGCTTAATCAAAACTAACAAATTTTGGGTGACTTCATTTGCAAACAGCTGAATTCAAAATTATAAGTTTGTGACTTCATTCACAAAGTGAGGTGATAAACATTGGTGCCTTGTTATGAATTGCTGACCTACTGTACACATTATTTCCTCGCAGTTATCCACGACTGTTTCTATTTAATACTTGACTTCTCTTCTGAGCTTACCAATAAAGCTGTCAGGGTCACAAGGTTTTTACAGATGTCCTGTAAAAACTAACAAGGAGAATGAAACACCTACCACTCTGCTTACAAGCCACCTAACAGCTTTATAGGGTGCTTGAAATTTGCCTGATGTGATCAAATTGAAATGTCTGACCTAGCGCAGAGGAGGTTCTTACTCTCATTACAGTCCCCAGGCACAGCTCCTTATTAGAAAAACAATTTGGTCAGTGCCCTGTTTCTCAAACAGTTTTGTCACTATGTAGGGTATTTGAACCAATATTATGTGATGCTGAAATAACTCAGTGAGGGAGAAACCCAGAAGAAAACAAAGCCAGACTCAGTGGGCCCTGAAAAACAGGCTGCCACTTATAAATAAAATTCTCCACTGACGAGTTTCCAAGTCTCCATAAAATCCCAATATTTGGCATAAAGCATTCCATTTCCCATTTTGAAATTCTCTGGCATAAGCTGCCATGCTTTAATTAAACACAGAATGCAAATCACATCCCCAGGAGATAATGCCTCTAGCTGTTTCTCTTTAAGTGTTAAAATCCACTATGGCAGTAAAAGAGCACAGAGAGCAGGGCAACTGTGCAGCCCCTGGGGCTGAGCTGCCCAAATGCCACTCCAAGGGGCAACTCCTGAAGAGTTCCTGGAAACACTGCTTCCAGACAGGCTCCCTGCTGGCAAGCAGCAAGCTGTCCATCTCTGCTGCTGCCCTCTGGACTGACAGGATTCATTGCTGGCAAACTCAACACTGAGTGAGGCTGATCTCACGTTTTGCTGTCTTCTGCTGCAAGCCAAGTCTCTGCTCCAAGGCCTTGTCCACACTGCAGTTCCCGATGAGAAAGACCTGGCCAGTGCTGGGAAATTAGGAGAGCTGTCTTACACAGAGCATAGAGCAGACAACACTTGGTGCACCAGCCATTTAAAACTAATCTTTGGAGCCAGCACCACACCAGAATGACACTCCTGTCAAAAACCCTTCTGTCCAGTCACTGACTACCTCTCTATTGGGTAACTAAGAAAAACAGACACAATATGGAAACCAAAATCATACTGGCAGAGAAATACTGTGTACTTCCAAATACCATACCAGGACATTCCATATATGTTCACTTTCTCTCCCCCTCAAATCTACCAGCTCAGCAAAGTCACACATGTTTTCATAATAAATGAAACCTGGGGATGGGAACGAACCAAATTCTCTTTAGCTTATCACACATGGAACAAACCATAACTCTTCCAAGGCAGTTTTTAAAAATAAATGGTAAATAAACACAGCTTCCACCAAGACAAGATGTGTTATGTACATCTTAGGGAAGCATCTAACAACAGCTAGTTCAAATACCAGTGTCTAAGTACATAACATGATTCCCAGTACTGGGAATCCACTGTTAAAGACTTCTCTTTGACTTCAAACATGATATAAAAGACTTAGGAACTCTGTACTAAGACTCTTGAACATTTTTCATGCCATTCTTACAAAAAGAGTTTGTCCAAGCTGAGTGACCAAAGTGAGAAAAGTACAGCTCATCCTACAGCCCACATCATGGGAAGAGGCCAAACACAGGGAATGCAGACATTTTAAAATACACAAGGTATTGTATTCTAGAATGCATTTACTATTTGAATTTTTAAAATGAAGCGAGGAAAACCCACTCCACACCCACCTTCTGGACTGATTGATACTCAAGAGTCAGTATCCTCTGCTGTAGAGCTACAATATGCCTAACTCTCCCATCATCATCAGGAATTATTTTTAAACCAATATTCTGTAATTGGGTCCTGCATGAAGTACCTGGATGCATAAACCCTCAACTTTCTGCCATGTGCCTTTAGATCTCTGAGGGTGGCCAGAGCCACAAGGTAATTCAGTGTCTGATGCCCTGCAGACATTCAGACCTAGTTAAAGCTATTGGTTAACTTGGTCTGTGCAATGAAATACTTCACTGATGCCGTCAGCACCACCTTGACTGAGACAGATATGCAGTACCACAGCCAGTAAATGGAGAGTGAGGGAAAGATAAGCTCTGGAGGAAGCAGCAATTTCAAAGGAAAAATAAACTGATTCCTCTAACAGAGATAAAAAGATGTGAAATGTTAGATGTCTTTCATCCTGAGTGGGAGAAATAGACATTTTCAATTAGGTACTGAACAAGGTTCAAAAGTTGAGGAAATGTCACAAGTTCAGCCTTTAATAAAAAAATCATGAACATTTATTATTGACGATCCTTAGTGGTAAATATCTTCATCTAAAATTCTCATCTGATAGGGACTTTTCAGAATTGTTTCACAGGGCAGCAAGAGGAATGTCACTCAGGCACCTGTGGCTGTGTGAGCCTTCCTCCTCATGGGGGAAAGATGATACACTTAAAGTAAAACACAAAACAAAGACTATGTTTAGACAGGCATGTCTGTGAATGCTAAATATGGGATACTCTGGAAATTCTAAGACCTTCACCAGCTTCACACTGGCCACACTGCAGAACATGAGGCAAAATAAGAAGACTGGACTGCCCACATGTCAGAGCTTTCTTGAATGACTCAGCAATAGAACTGTTCTTCAGGACAGGATTCTTTTCAGGCTAAGAATCAGCAAAACTTGAATTTCTAAACATACAAAGTTCTTTGTTGTATTTGCGGTTTCTTGGTGACCCAAAGGACATACTGTGACTGGGACATCAAGGACCTGAACTGCTGTGATTCTAAACAAACAGTTGAAATCACAGTGCAGTTAGCAATACTGGAAAATACATAAACTTACCTTCCTGCATGTGATTTTTGGGAGACACTGAGCCTAAAAGGCTGCTGAGGATTTCAGAAAAGTTCCAGATATTTTGCTTCTCAGGGCAGGGGATGACAGACAGGACACACCACAACAAACTCAACTAGAGACAATACATTTCAGATCCTCTCCATGAATATTTGACCTTATATACTAAGAAGGAAAATCGCTTTATGTATTTCTTAGGTTTCTCTTTTCTTTCACCTTCATTAAGGTCTTATTTCCCTGGAAAGAAAAAGAACCACCAATTACTCTAAACCAAAATATTTGCAAATGCTAACATTCAGACACTCCACTAGAGCAAACAAGGATGTATCTTCTCCAAGCGTATCCAAAATCCCTTTTGGGTGATTAGCAACACAACTTCACTGGAGTGAGTCATCAAAAGAGACCAGTTTCATTTGCAAAACACAATTGCTGATTCCGAACTGCTACTGCTACACATGTAGCCTACTTTGGGCAAACAAACCCTATTTCAATATTTAACTGGAAAGAGTATATGCTTGTTCTTAGAATTTTCCTAGTTAAGACAAAAGATATTCTGAACATGTTCATGCACTTTTTACATAAATGTAATTTTTTTGAAAAAATTGATAATTATAATACTGTAGTAAAAAACCCAGACTTATTCCCTTCAAGTATTGGACACGGCTTGGACAGAAAACTAAAAAATTAATTAATGTTAAGTCAGGTCTGGGGCTCTGTTTTATGCAATCCCCAGCAAAAATCCAAAAGAAAAAGATGGCATGCTGTTTATTAAAGCCATTTACTGTTCTGTTCATTTTCTCTTTATTTGTTCACATAATGCCATCACATTATGGAGACCTTGCTAGATAATCATTTAAATTTATTTCAGAACAAAATAAAAATACATGGTTTACTTTGTTTTTATGAATATACACATCTTAAATCACAAAAAAATTAAAAACTGAAGAAATAACAAGTATTTTCTCGAATTTGGCTTTTTTCCGACTTGCTTGCTATTGCAAAATACTTAGCTTCTAATCAAAATAATGAAAGCAGGGCTTCTGTGCTCAGAGGTTTTCATTTGAATAAGCAAGGCAATTTCCATTTCAAATATATGTTCTGCCATGCTTTCACTAAACAATAAAGTGTCATTTCTCATTTAATGCAGATGCCAGGTTATTGAGGTTCTTACACCCCTCCAGAAAAACATAAAACCATCTCAGCTTGCCCACTGCTCAGAACAGCAAGATTCTGAGTCCAGCCTTTAACTGCCAAGTTTAAATGTAAAGCCTACCCAAAACCTGCTTTCTATTCTTAAGTCTGACTTGGCATAGCAATCTTCTAGAGTTGCTGCATCTCCGTTTCTCCTCTCCCTTACTTCCTCACTCACTCAAATGTATTTATGACCTGAAGTTGGACAGAGGCTTTGATACACCCAGATAAAAGATGTCAAATACTGTTCTTATGGAATCAAGCTATGCACCAGACAGCACTGTCAGTCGTGCAAGGTCTTCTCCACTAGCTCATCTTGTTGGAAGAAATAATGCAGACATTAAAGTGCAACTACAGATCAAAATTGCATGCTGAAGTTCATTTCTAGGAAAAAAAAAATCATCTAAGAAAATAACTTCTTTAAACAGCAGAAGCAACTTAGCAAAGAGTGATTGATAAGTCGCTTTGTTTCATGGTGTAAATCTTTAATTTCATTTGCCGCCCTTGTTACTCTGACCCTAGCAATAGTCCATAAATATTTAGGTAGCTTTCGACCAACATGCTTTCAGCTTATGAATACTAATGTTAGCTGCAGTGAAGAAGAAAAGGAATTGCTGTAATGGACCACGGAACTAGCTGTGAATATCTAACCTGCTGTTTGTAAGGCATTCTGTTTGCTGGAATTAAAGCAGTCATTACCAGCACACAGGAGCCCATCACATTCTTAATGAATGGTGAGGCTGTCTTGGGAAAATAACAAATATCTTTACCTGAATAAGCATTAATGTTGTAACAACCAGGAAAAAAAAAAAAAAAATCAATAGCTGTATAAAGCCCAAGGCTAAGAACAGAAAAACAAGACCAACATGCATACAGATAAACCTTACCGGTGAAGAAATCAAAGAGATTCTGGTTTACTCTGCATCTCATCATGCTGCCTGACAGATTATCAACAACTTTAAAAGTATCCTTTGATATAAGTACAGTCAAGGCCCAGGGACATGACCTTCTAGCAGCCATATTCCCCTGCTCCACAACCCCCCAAGCTTATTAGACTTCAAAAAATGGGTTTGACAAGACCACTGTTGGCCAAGAGTGGTGTACAATAATGAGGTGAGCCTTCCCCCTGCTCCAGCCAGCAGAAACACAAGACAGAGTCACAGAAATCCCCTGGTCAGCAGATGCAGCACCCGCATTCAGTCTCTGAGGGGACAGGGTCATTCAGTCCATCAGGAGATGCTTCCCTGCCAGCTGGCCACATCTCTCAGAGACACCAGATGTAGAAACAATCATTTGCCATTCCCAGCAAAAGTTGGGTGCTGAGCATAAGTAACCATTACTGCTGGAAGAGCAGCCATGGAAAAGCTGCCAAAATTCATCTCTACCTTCTCCCAGCTCCTGCCAGAAGCCTCTTCTAGGCTTTAATTCCTAATTGTATCCAATACTAAAATTGCCTTAAAAGTTATCTTGTTACATTGCTATGCTTTCAGAACTGCAGAAGGGAATTGAGAACACTGCAGCACAGCTCTACTTACTCTGGAAAGCTCTTACCACTTACTTCCTCTTGCAAGTGAAAATTACCCTCCTAAGTTTTAGATGCCATCCTTGTATTTTCCTGTGCATGCAGACCTTGCTCCTTAAATTCTCCCTTCTTATGCTCTGCTTCTTTCCATAGGGACTATCCAGAGTAAAGGATCAAGTACTAAGGACTTGCCTGTCTTTGACAGTCACTAGAATTCAGTGATGGCAAAACCTCACCTTTTCCTTTTTGATAAACCTAAGGCTAAATGGAGCCAGGAATTGGGCTCTGCCTTACACAATTGCTGAAAAGGAGCCGAGTCCAACATTTGCCTTTAAAAGTCACTGAAGCAAACTACATTAGTGCAGGTACTCTCAAATCTTCCATTTGCTTTTTCCCTGGACTGAAAACTGGTTTCTAAAAATGTATGAGCAATGGCAAAGCAACAAGTCTAACACTAAATCAGCAAGTAAAATGAAACTGTTTTCTTCACATCACATTAAGAAGCATTTGCATATGTGGAAACTACTTGGCAAACAACATTTGTACTGAGCTCATGTCTGGCCTATGCTAAAAGGCTCAAAAGTGACTTGGCTTGACAAACCCACACCTCCCTGCAGCCCCCCAAGCACATTCATGTTCTTAAAAATAGCGTATTTGTTTGCAGCTTAAGAAAAGGCATAAAAATATTCAATTCCACTTTCCAACTCCTGCTCCAAACTGAGTTAACAGGTTTCTGCAATATAGAAAATAGGATCCCGTTACTAGCAAGACAGTGATTCCCTAGACTCTTAAGCATTAAGCTTTTTCTCACTTCACACAACTCTTTCCTCATCAGGCTGAGTTGTACACAAGTCTCCCAAGCCCACTACCAGCTGCCCAGCATGCCATAGTGGGGTACCATTTTATCCTTTGAGTTCTGCTGCATGAAAGGGAGCAAAGCATTCAGTAGAGACCACAAACAGCATGGCTCACAATAAAGAAAAGTAGGTTATCTTTAACCATAAATTTCAGGCACCACTGAGATAACAAGGACCCACTGAGTGGGGCAAAGAGCACATTAATAGGTTGGAAGTTTCATTTTCCTGTTCAAGTATAGGAGCTCTGTTACTGCTGCTGGTTTGCAAGTTCTTTTTTATAGACAGTTTAACAGTAAATGTGAACAGCTTTTATTTGCTAGAGTTGCTACTAAAAGGATTTTCATTAAAAGACTTTTTTTTTTCTTATAAAACGAAAAATCACTTAGGTAGTATTTCTCAGAACATATTGATCCAGCAAAGCACAGGTCCTAAATAGACCAGAGCTCCAGAATCCTAATACATCTTTTTAGTACATAGGCATCTAATATTTGAGCACAAAAGCACCTTCAGTGGTACATCTTCCTTACAATATTTACACCTAAAATCAGGGTCTGACACCCACTGCCGTCAGAAGAAAAAATCCTTCTAATATTAACACTGACACAAGGCTCCAGGGTCTCTTTAAGATGCAAATTATCAGTGGAGAATGAGACTAACACGTAAATACATGCAAGCAGTAAAGAAATGATAAAGTAATCAGTAATTATTGACCACAAGCCAATTTCTTTAAATACCACCCATTTAACCAGTATTCAAGGAGATTTAGTGACACACTGGGAAGAGTTAATAGTGATAAGTTTTTCACTTTGAAATGCAGACTGACCAACCTTTCAGTGCCATGTTCTGAGCACTGAGTTGGCAGAGTGAACTGTAAGCCAAGCCTGCAAGTACCATTATCCATAAAACCGTACTGTGATACAAAAGTTTAGCAGAGGAACAGTGTCTTTCAAGCCAGTTGCCTTTTACCCACAGTTCAAGTTTAGGAATCCAGCAGCACCAGCAGAGTGGGTACTGAATGTATTAAGCACTTAATCAACAACATCAGCTCAGAGGAGTCAGAAGTCTGGCTGAACTAGAAGGGAATCACACATGAAACCCTCACAGAAACCTGCACTTAAAATACTCCTGCTGGTGCACTACACAGCATGGGGAAGTTGCACAGCTTAGAAGTGCTGCCTTTCAGGTAAGTACTTACAAAGTATCTTCTGCTTACCTCTAGAGACTTTTAAAGAGAAATTAAGGACTCTAAGACTCTTAAAAATGTGTAGAGGGAGTTAATCATTATGTACTAGCCAACACAGGCTCTTTTGATAAAATGATACCATTAGCCATAGCTTTAGCTATTGCTAACCCTCTAATAGCTGCTGGGATTTGTCATGACCAGTGCAATGCTACTACTTAGCTTTTCATTTTGGACAGAACTTTTAGGACACTTTGGGGACCTCCAAAACTACACAACTAACCCCACCAGTGCCTCGTGCAGAGCTCACTAGGTTAGCACCTGTAAACCAGAAAGGGAAAAGACTGAGCCTGGCAGCCCTGGCTGGTAGCTGTGATACCTCCACTACTTGCAGCTTCCCTGCCCTCAGTGCTGCATTCCATGGGGCAGTTCACTTTCCTCTGCTGCCCAGCACACAGGTAACACTGGCACCTGTATTGTTTATACCTACAACTAAACAAACTCACTACATGTGGGAGCTGACATTTTTTTCAGAGCTTTCTAGCAAGTCTTAGGAACATGCCAGAATTCACCCATGGTTTATGGTAAGGTACAATTAATATATCTGGGAGAGACACTTGGGTCTTGGGTCATTTGCTCTGCCAGCTATCCTGGAGCTGGAGTTAAATAACTGATTCACCAAAAAGTAATCTCAGTCCACATACTTCTCACAAAAACAACGTGTTTACAGAATTCACTCTCTTGATATAAGCCTGATCAAAAGTTTACCCTCAGGGAGGCAATCTTGAATGGTTTTCTCTATGATAGCTTGGAAAAGAAGTTGTTTCAACCTTTTCTCTTGCCAGCATGAACTTGGAATGAAAGTCAATCAAATCTCCCTCAGACCTCTAAGTATCTAAACTGCCAATGATGGTCTCAAAACGTCCTGTTCCTTGACCAGTATTCTCAAAAAGAGGAGCTACTTTCCCAGTTTATCATTCCTAACCTATACTCCACTGCCAAACTGCCCTGGGAGAACCAGGTTTACTTTGTCTTTATATTCATCAGCTGCAGTTCCAAGCTCTTCAGCTGCTCTGTTAGGCTTGTACAGCCACAGACAGCAACATCTTCTTTCTTCACGAGCAGCCGGTGCTCCTTGCCTGCTCGGGGATTTGATCACTGGTCTGCAGCCAACTATGACTCTTAACAAGGAAAAGAGGGTTTAGATTTCTAGTCTGCTACGAACCAGCAGTTGTGATCAGACTCTGTATCAAATACTCAATTAAAAGCAAACAATACAACAACACGCCCAGCAGATTTGTCCCGTGCTTAGATCGGGCCAGGTAGACTAACCCCAAGTGTGGGATTAGGGTCACTACCAAATCTGTAAACTACTGCCTTCTACATTCAGAGACTTAAGTTTACTGTGCCATATAATTCCCCCCCCCCCCCCCCAGAAGACCTGTAAAACCTTAGAAATCAAATACAGTTTTAGCATCAGTAGCAAAAGTGCAGTAAAGTCACTTGTCAGTAAAGCGACATTGCAATACAAAGTCAATAAAATACTTGCTAGGATGTTTTTAAACTTCTCTCATCTTTTTTTGCCAGAAGCTCCCTGACTCCACACAGAAAACAATATGACAGTCATGAGAAACAAGCACAACATTCATAATAAAGGCACCTTCCAGCTACCTTACATTGATATACTACTCCTGAAATGGTGTAGCAAGTGACCACCTCAGTTACCTTTTGGATCTGATTTTGCTCATGATTTTGCACAGGCAGTTGCTCTAGTCCCTCAAAGGTGTTTTTTCTGCTATGTTTGTCCTCTGTGGTTTTTGCACAGCTGCATCACATGGAAGAGATATTGTGATCTGCATCTGTGCTCTGCTAGATACGAGACAAGAGGCACCACAATTCTATTAAACTGATCTTTTATCTACAAGTTTCCAAACAAATGGTGCTAGAAGATTGCATTTAAATTCAGCACTTAATTCCCTGAAGTCAGCAACTAAATACTTTAAGGTGTGAATGAGGTGTTAACTCCATTGCTGAATTGTTGCATATGATAGAAATATATTTTTTGAAGTAATTGAATCTCATAATGGGCTAATTCTTGGGTACTAAGATTCCAGTTAACCTGAAATACCTTTGAATTAGTAGATTTCAAAGGAGCTGTACCTAAAAGCAAGCATGAGACACAAAGTAAACAAAAAATGTATTGTATATCAAGGTATTTTACTGAATGGAAGCTGTAAATTATAGATTAAGTGAATACTTTAAGATTCTACAAAAACAAGTATGCAACCAAAAAGTCAACCCGTATCTTTAGGACACAGATTTGTTTTCAAGCTGAAAAATAATTAAAACTGAGAAATAATTATTTCCTTTGTTTCAAGTATTTGTTTTAAAGCAGGCACAATTCAGGCTGACTTCAAAGCCTGCACTGGGTTTTTCTTCCCCCCTTTGGATGATTACGCTTATTAATATTTCCCCATTGCTTTTGTTGGATTTGTTCTAGTATAGTCTGAATTCACCCCTGAAAAACAAGTTTAATTATTTTGTGCCACTTTAACCAAGTTGAAAACTCATCGCATAAGTTTAATGTAATATATTGACACTTCTCTGGATGACTACATATGCAGAAACACTCAGCTCCAAGGAGAAACTCTGCAGGCAGGTGACCTGATCCAAGGAGGCTGTCATCTCAAACAAAAACCAGTAAACAATCTCAGGGCTAAAAAGAATTTCACTCGTGCTTTAGAACCCACTTCACAGTTCCAAGGGTTCGTATGCCTTACACCCATTTGTATTTTACTAAAGTTAAGCTTATACAAGGCTCCATACAAGTCTTGAAGGAAAGGCCATCCTGTGATATATGTCGATGTTCAGCATAAAACTCTCCTGTTAAACTTCCTGAATATTAAAATAAAGAGCAATAATTTACATTCCACCTTTCATATGTTTATATTCAGCTACATAACCTGGTTTACACTGTCTTTATTTCTAATCTGTCTGTATGAGCACAGTTTTCTTGTAGCTCCTGAATAAGAAATTCTGAATAAAGAAAGAAGTTGACAGTGATGTTTTCTGATCATGAAAACATTCAAATTGACATCTAGCTACATTTTTCAAAACAGACCTGTAGCTGTACCAATGCAAATCACTTCTGAACCCAATGGTCTATTATCATATTCATACAAGTAATTTGTTTTATAGACTTGAAATCCCTCCGTAGTGGATTTTATTATTTGTTCATTGTTACATCAGCACCGTTCTGCCCTTGGAAATACCCATGGCATTAGTTGCTGAATCTTTTTTGTCTTATCTATTTCAACAAGAAAACACATTGGTTTTCCTGTACCTTTTGAAATAACAATATGGACACAGGAAAAATGATTTATACAAAACAAGGTGAAGGGGAAAAGGAAAATGTGAACACTCAGAATAAAAGTTTCAGATAAAAGACTGAACTTCATGGTTTTAATAAGCACATAATGGAAGTCAGAATTCAGATTTAGATCGAAAATGAGCTTCACCTAGCAACAAAGGGGTGTTGTGTTCTGCCATGAAATTTACCTCTCCCATAATTTAAACCAAGACACATTTCAGTGGTTTTGTAATGAATAGTTGATAGAGAATAGGTACATAGATCACCTTGATGGAGACACATGACTTTGGTCATGCAGTAAGTATCAAAATTTGAGACATAACAAATCCTACTGTTTTCATGTAAACACAGGGAAATTTTAGAATCCGCTATGAGCTCACAAACAAACAAAAAAAAATTTAAAATTTTGATCAGTTCCTTATGATAATAAAGGCTGTTACAATAAAGGGCTGTTAATCTGAAAGCATCAAGTGAACCTCCTTAAGGCAGTCAATGTTCAATAGCAAACCCATTTACATTTTTAAAATTTAATAAAGATCCTAATAATTATGGAGAATAAAAGCTGTAGCTATGTTTCTACCATCTTTCCTTTAAAAATATATTAGAAATCTTCACATCATGCAGATTGATTTAAACACCACAGAAATCATTTTCTAGAAACCTTAGACCATGCAAAAAGAAGTCAGCTACACGGACTTTTGTTTTCACATAAAGTTGTATTTTTTAAGCATAATGAAATCCAGCAGTAAAGAAGTGATGCCATTCATTTCAGAGTTCTGATACCTACTCACAAGAACACAGACTCCTCTGATGCTAATTTAAAGCACAGAAGCAAACAACAGTCGCCTCTATTAAATCCCTGTTGTTAATCAAAAGACAAATTTGACTCCACAAAGTGTCATGGCCACCCCTAAATTGGCAGGTAAATTCACCTCTTTGAACTGTGAAAGAAAAGGATTATTGGCAAAATCCAATCCTCTCAAGTTACCCATTAGGGCAGATTCCAGTTAAATTCACAGCAACACAGCTGAGGCTGGAAGTCCACCCACCCACCCAAGAGGATCAGTAACTGCAGGTTGCTCAGGGCCATGAGCATAAAAAAAATCTGTGATAATCACTCCTGAGGGTAAAGGACCTCAAGTCTATTTTTGGGAAAAAAAAACAAAAACACTTGCTTTAATTCTAGAGAGTTTTCAGAGCTAATTCTGTATTGCTTTCATTCTCACTAAATTCTTAGACTCCACCCTTGTTAGTTATGACACAAACAACAATTTTATTAAAAAGCATATTTCTCAGTAGCTGTTCACTTACACGGATTGTTACACAATCTATTGATAAAATCCAAAGAGATCAGGTTTTCTTCATCATTGAACATAATTCCATTTTCAAAGCACACCAGACCCCACTAATCCTTATCTACTTCATGTTTCACACTGTGCAGAGGTCAAAGAGGCAGCTGAAGCAGTGCACTATTTTCCCTCTTGGTGGAACATACATGGAAAGGATGGTGTCAATATTGGCAGCTGAAGCACAAGTACATAAAAAGCCCTCTCAAGTCACCACAGACAGGGTTATACCCAAGGATATTATCCATGTTCCCACTATCCAAATGATATTATATAGAATCAAATGACCAACTAAACACAGTAAAACAAAACATTTAAGATGAAACCAGAAAGAATTGTCAAGTTGCTTACTACTATTTGGTGACGACTAACATGAAGAACACGGGTTGGGGAAGACCTAATTCTTGAAAATATACCTCAGTATTTCCCAGAAGACAATAGAAAACTGATTTACTTTAATCAGGTTCCCCATAGCAATTAAATTTAAATATTAGAAATCCATTTACATTTTAAAAGAAAAGCAACTAGAATATGCAAGCCAAAATAAAGAACGAGAGACCTGGACAAAGTCAACTGCAAAAATCCAAGCTACAACTGAAGGTCCACATGTTTAGCTCAAAAGGGTCATGTGGCTATTTAATAGCCTACAAGTGGCTTGAGAAGCAGCAAACCGTATGTCAGGGGACATGAGTCAGTAGAAGAGTAATTGTCTGTTAAGAGTAATAATGATGGAGACATTATATCCATGACTTCTCCAATACAGATTAAATGAGATAGATACTATGAACAAGAAATTGTACTTTCTGTAGCCTAAAATTCACTTACATAGTTTGCTGTTTTACTAACCAAGACCATATTGCTATGGTTTAATCTAACTTCGATCATAAATCTTCATCTTTGGCAGAATTTAAAACTGCAGATTAGATTTAATATGCATATCCTGAGCTAGGATACAAGGGGATTTTTTTCAAGGACATTTCCCAAAATTAATCATCTTCAGAGAAGAGAAGCTCTTTTCACTTACTGCACCAGTAAAGATACTTGGAATTTAAACATACTGCCCTTCAGAAGATTATTGTTAGATAACGGACTGAGATAGTGCTTATCACCACGCTAAGCAACATGGCTTGAACTAATGCAATCTGTGCATGTACATTTTATGCCCTGCTGAACCAAATTTTAACAAATTCCATAATGTGTTGAGTGGATCTACCTTATTTGCAGAGATGTTCCACATCCCGTTCAAGAACACATTTAAGTTTCTAGATTTCCGGGAACAGTAGTGCTAAAAATCGCAAGTTTGAGTCCTTGGTTTCAAAACGTTCATCTCATGGATTCAGTTCAACTTTGAAACTGTACCTCTATACATGGCTCCTGTACAATATTCACAGAAACTGCTCTGAACTCTTTTGCATCTCCTAACCCTGTCCACACATACATTTCAACAATTACAGAGTATATGTAGAAGAATCAAATTTTAAATACATGCTTTATAGCAACAAATTATTTTCATAGTAGAGGTCCCAAGTCACGACTGTCACATGTGGTGACTTCAAAATATCACAACAGGCTCGTCTGTGGTAAGGGTGTTGCTCCTATTACTGTTTCTAGGGTAACCTACATTCTGCTCAAGACCATAGAGTGCAGCTACTGTCATGAGAGACCTCATGCCCATACCTCAAACAGATGAATATTTAATGTACTAAAGACTACCTGCAATTCGCAGTTTGTGAGGTTTTTTCTGTTAAAAAAAACAAATCCCAAAACTAAAACTAAAAAAACACCAACCTCTACAACCTGTAGGATTCATGTCTGAATTTCACAAGAAAATCAAAATGGATCAAGAACAATCTCCGCCCTTTCCAGGTTATTTCCTCTTTCCCACTTCCTCAGCTTCCCCCCCCAAAAAAAAAGTTTAAAAAACATTTTAAAAAAATAAAATGAAATTTTTTAAAAAAGGTGCACATTTACCTTGGTCAGATATCTGGATGCTGCTTCTCATCAGGAGAGAAAGACGTGACTTTCAATGCAAATACATGAAAGTAAAAACTCAATTTATAAGTTTGGACTTAGCTGTGCCTCGCCTCAGTTAGTTGCTGTGAGCACAGACAACAGTACATACCTCAGAAGTCTGGTTCTAAATGGTTCATAGCCTGTTTAACACAAGCAACAGCTCTCAGCCAAAAAAAAAAAAAAACACAAACACCAAACAAACCCAAAAAAAAAAACCAAAAAAAAAAAAAAAAACAAATACCACCACCCCCCAAAAAGAAAAGAAAAAAAAAAAAAAAAACCAAACAAAACACAACACCTACAGAGATCAGTTGTCAGCTCTTTGAAGCATCAAGCTGAATTAGCCACTACAGAAAACAAACTCAACAAACAAGATGAAACTGAGCTCAGCCAGTAGCACAAAGACTTCATCTGTCAAACACTCTGTTTTGCAAGACCCTGCTAAAGGTGTGGCACCTCAGTAGATCTCTTCAGACCATTCAAGCCTGGCACATTTTGAGAAGTTGATCTCACAACTTAGAGCAGCATGAAAAGTTAGCAAATTGCTCACAAAAAGAATTGGGTAAAAAACAGAATATGCCCATGAAACAGCATTTCTAAGCAATAAAACAAAGGAGAAGCTAGCCACTTTCCCCCATAAGCATCAATAGACTTTGTAAGAGACTTCAGCCTTCTCCAAAATGCTTCTCAAGCAACCTGAGGTCACTGCATAAGAAGAGTTCATAGAAAGGATCATCAGCAACTCAAATAGCGAAGGAAGATGGGAAAGCTCCTGGTCTGCAGCTGGCTCCTCTGCTCATTCTTCACCCAGGTTACACAGCCTGCAGGCCAACAAATCCTCCAAACCAAATTAGAACATTTGCTTTGCACAACACCACAGGGAGGAAAAAAAAAAAATAAAAAAAAAACCCAAACAAACAAAAACAAACAATAAACAAAACCCCAAGATAAAATGCAATACCACTGATCTACTGAGAGTAAGGTAATGCCCAAATGCTGCTGATGGAGGACAAGGAACAGTCAGGCAGGGAATTTTTCCCTGCTATTTCAAATAGTTGCTTATTAAACACAAATCTAATGTCTTGCAAGAAATTGCTTTGACTTTGTAGAAAAAGCTTGCTTTTTTTCCAGAGGTCTGGCTTTCAAAGATAGCTGTACCACTAAGATAGCCTTTACTAAAACAGTTCTGCACTGTTCTTTCACTTGAAAAACAGCAGCCATGAACACCTAGAAATCAGAAATCACTTCTGCAAGAGTTAGAAACCTATATGGTGAGTTCTTTGGCTTATCATCCAAATGCAGCATGCTAACATGTATGCGCATATACCATTCTTATATTTAAAACTATAAGCAAGGCTAGACATAGTTAGAAGACAAAAAAGAAAAAAATCTGTTGGTAATTATTTAGCAGAGGCTTAGTTACTATGGTGATGCTTTTCCTTTAAGTACCATAGTCAGAGACAGCACCAAACATTTTTGACATAATATCTTTATTTTTCCATTACATTTAGAAATAGCTATGTCATGCCCTAATGCTTTTATAACTGACCAAAGTATAAAAAGCACTTAAAAAGAGGGATTTGACAGGTGGGAAATGCTGAGTAGAAAGAGGCTTTAAAGAAAAAAGATTTTTGATTATTCTAATGTTTTAACAAGTGGATATTAAGCAAATCAACTACTGAATTAAGCATCAACACTGATGTATTTATTAGAAGTAAATATCAACAGAAATGAAACATAGGCAAAAGAAAGTAAACTTTAATACTGACTAAAATGAGCACTCATGCTCTTTACAATTTCATGTTCTAAATTTTATTACCAATACTTATTATGACACAGGTGCAATTGTGGTTTTACGTTCAAGTCCAATAGGCAGGCCTGCACTGAAGAGGAGTTTTTGATTAGATTAGTGCTCAAAACCTCCAAAGGTTAAAGGAATTTGGAATTTCATTTGCAATTAGTGGTTTGAAAGACATACATGACACCATGGGGAGATATTTCCAGCTGGCCCAAAGGTGGCAGCATCAGCTCTGAACAGTTCTCCTGCCAATTCTACCCAGTTTGACATTTCAAAGTCTACGTGCTCTGAGCTGGGTTTTTCTGAAGTTTTGGGTGGGATAGAGATATGTGACTGCCAGTTATGCAGGGAAACTCCGTTCCTAAAACAAAGCAAGCTAGAGCCTGAGAAGTAACACTTCTCACCTACCAACCTACCCCCCAACATTTCAATGCTGCTACTTCCTTATACAACTTCATCTTCAGAAGTCCTTAACCTTGGTATTCAAATTTAGACATGGCCAGGTAAGTTAAGTCTAGGGGCTCGGGGATGAGGTATTCTTTGTTTTTTAATGCTATTACCTTCATCCCTTGCAAACTTTCTTGCCACCTAGAATGACAATGGATAGGATTGTTTGTAAAGCTAGAAGTGTATTAATTCAGATAAACAAAAACTCCAAACAGTACTTGTCCACTAGACCATATTGCAACTATATATTGTCAGGGGACTAGCTGTTCTTTACTCATACTTCCTAGAAACAGTAATAAAGTAATTGGAAGCAGGGCAAGCTGTTTGCAGAGAGCACAGAGGTCCCGAGCAGCCTGGGCTGCAGTTGCTGTGGCGGGGCTGGCAGGATGCGGCCCCACGTTCTAATATTAGAATGGATTACACTCGCTGCACCGACACTCTGCTTTACTCATCTCATTGAGACAGACACTTGGCATCAGAAGCAACATACTAGCTCAAGCATGTGCACATCACCATAACAAACTGGCATATGGCTATTTTCAGAAAATCTGCATTTGGCACACGGGGTGAATAACGTTTATGGATTCTAGCATGTGACCTTTCTAACACTGGAATGAGGGAACTCTGTCCTAGTCCTCCTTCTGAGGACTGACTGTAACCCCCTGTGAACAGTTAAAGGTTGCAAATACTGTAACAAATGAGGCTGATTCCCTCCCAACTCTTCCTCAGTATTTTGCTAAATTCAAAAGCAATGTGTAAAAAATACATGGTCCTGTTCTTGCTGCCTGCAATGAGCTGTTCCACACATCCTCCTTAGAAAGGTGAGGAATCCTTACATATTTTTCTAAACAAAGTTGAATAATTATTTACTGCTTCAAATTGTTCATATTGCACATTCTGATATCCTTTTAATGCAAAATTATTCTGTTATAATGTAAAAGACAAAACTACACATAAAGAAAACAAAAAAACAAGCAGTGGCCACAGAACTGGTTTTGCATTCTCTTGCCATCTCCCAGCTGTGTGGGGTGGAAGGCACAAATGCTACTGACCCTTTTAACACCACCTACATACAACCTCTGTCCTTGGAACCTTACTCACCTAAATCCTCAATGATAAGGTGATGATATTGGTCAGTAACACCGCTGCAGTTTCACTGAAGATTCTCATATGTCATCCTACTGATATGCCACTAATTAATGCTCTTTGCAGCTCATTTTAGAAAAGCCAAGCACTCAGCTGATCCAGCTTAGCTCCTATTAGAGCTGTCTTTTCCAGGCAAGCTTGACATCGCCTGGTATTGGAACCTTTAAACCATTTCTGGCTGCTTGGTAGACAGAGGACTCTATTTGCCAGGACTCATTTCACCGTTAATTAGAGAACATGATATCTTTTCCTGCATATTGATGCAACTCAGAGCAGGAAAGACTTTAAATCCAAACTATGAAAATATCCAACACAACCAAGGCACTGGGAGCATTACACTTCCTCTTTCCCCAAACCACAGTCACACTGGCTTTGATGCTACCAAAGGAGCAATTTTAGCTGGAATTTACTCGCTTCTCAAGCTGAGAAGGCAAAACAGATCCTCTCACTGAAGGGGGCTTGTCAGGTTAGCAGCCAACTCAGTGAGCTGTACTACTGAACACTGGAACTGGGACCAGCCAGACAAGAACCTGAAATGAGGGAGCGGGAACAGCTCATCTTTTTCTCATCTAATTAAGTACAGGAAGCATAGCTCCCAGGATATAACAGGCCAGCAATAACAGGGAGCACAGCTTGGTGAAAGCATTATTGAGCCGCCAACTCAGGAAACGGCCATGATTTGGAAGCCAGTCTCACTCAGCTGGACCAAACTGCCTCCACAACACAGACCAACATGAATTCCAGTCAAAGAAATGCATGAGCTAGTTTAACAGCGAGACATGATTTTTCTTTCATTATCAATTATCATGATATTTCACTTTGTAATAAACAACACATTTTTCCAGTAACTGTTTGTCCAGGTTACTTGGCCTGTCCCATGCTTTGCATTTCAAATCAATTCTCAACACTACACTGGCTACTGGTCACAGAAAAAGTTATCATCCCTTCTAAAGCCATACCTTCAGTGTACACTGGCATTTTTTAGACTGATTTCCTTACTTACTAGATGCCTCTCTACCAACTCTTCTAAAGTATTTCCTAATCACTGGTTGTCATTTGTCATTCCTACAACACAAAAATGACACCCTTGTATAAAAAGTCTTTTGCCTGTCTCAGAAATCTGAAAGAACTTTGCCCAAGATTTATCCTTTTATTTGAAGCACTGAAACAGAATTATTTCAAGGGCTGTTTTTCAGTTGAAAGGTTATTTTGCAGAAGTTAAATCAGATCATGTAATTGCCATCTAATTATCAGTCTTAAACAAAGTTCTATTGATTCATCAAAAAACACAACAAAACAAGAGAAAAAAAAAAAAAAAGTCCAGATTTTCTCAGGTTACATAGAAGTATTTTCAGCTCTGAAAAAATGAAGAAAAAAACATTGCACTGTAACCAGACAGTTCTTGGTTACTACAACATTGTCAGGCAATGCTGACACCAGGGTTTGGGAACAGCCCTGGCTCTGCTATTGTTTGTTGGCTGCACATCCAACACAGACTAATTTCAGGGAACTCTAACACACGAATTTCCAGAATAGTGCTAATTATCAGCAGTAAGTAAGGGACAGAAAGGCATAGATAAGTAAAGTAATCCAGAAGATAGAAGAGAGAAGTATGGAAAGCTCCCACACAGGAAATACATGGCTGGCAAGTTCAAGCATAGAGGGTATGAGAATGAACAAGTGTCTGGCCCAGCTTTTTTGAAATAGAATTCCAATTGAAAAAGGTGTTATGTTCACCCCTGGAAGACATCTCTGCTTCCCTAGTGCTGATTAAATCTCCACTACTTTTACTTAATCTGATTACCACATCCATCCAATACAAAATTATATGAGCACAATATTGGCTCCCACTGGAGCCAAGAGAAAAAGTTGTTCTAATTTTTTGTACAATTGTCATTTTGTCTTTAATTTGCCATTTATATTCTTCTTGATTGGTGTTGCCAAGGAATAATGAGAACCGAGAAAAAGACAACTGAAAGCACTCACCTGATTCATTTGAAATCACTGAAGCAGCTGTCACAAAACACTGAAATACTTTTCTTTCACTCAGTCTACAACTAATGTAACGCAACAGGAGGACTGCACAAGACAACCAGTGGAGTTTCAAACAGCAGGACAGGTGACACTCAGCTTTTACCATCTGGTTTTGAGTGGTATTGTTAATGACATTAGACTTGGTGCAGGCTTTAAAAATACTTGAATTTACATCTTCCATTTACAACTTTTATGCTGTACTCACTTCTCTTCCTGAACTATCTTTTAATATTGTAACAGAAAATTTAAACTGTTTTTGTAAGTGATTTATTGTGAAGAAACAAGCACAAGCTAGGCAACCATAAGATGAACTCTGTGAATATAAGAAATTCTGCTTCTCTCTTTTCACATTTTACTTAGAAGAACTGTCATTAAAACACTGCAAACAAGGCAAATAGTATAGTTTAAGTATTCAACAAAACCTGAAGAGATGACAGATCATCAACATGTAAAGGCAATATTGAGTCTCTTGATGAACTTAATTAAATAACCTCCTAGGCACATAACTGACATCCAAATATTTTTAGCTCTGCATTCTGCATTTTTAAGTGTTTTCTAAACAACCTACATTGCAATCAACAATAAAACCACAGCAAGTACAGCTGTTGCATCCTATGCAATACAGATGACCCACATACACAAACCACTATTGCTACCATGTAAAATAAATGCATGATTTATTTCACATGTATAATACAGCTGAGCAAGCTGCAGCAAGACACTTGAGCCCACTCAGCTTTGTCTTCCTTCTTCACCCCCAGCAGGCCTTCAGTGCCTACAATCACCAAGTACCTACAGCAAGAATTAATAATTCTGGCCAGTCCTGAAGAACTTGATCTCACAGCCACATCCCCCTCCCTGCTCACGCAGCAAACAGCAGCCTGCAGGGAGGGGGCCACACACTGGGGAGCTGCAGGAGAACAGCTGAGCATGGGGCAAGCGATTCCCATCACAGACCACATTCCCCTTGAGTGCAGCAGCTAGGTTTCTTGTCCATGCCCTGCATCCATACAGAACATATAAATTCCCATGTTCCTGTGCACACATGCAGGCAAGTCTGTTTTCCTGTCAAATCATTCTTTAAATTGTGCACTCGCTAAGCAAACCTGTGTAAACAATCAAATCCCTAAGTGCCAGAAGAGGAAACACCACCCATGTACCAAATGGAGGGAACTGGGATCCTGCCTGGAATAAGCCCAAACCTCCTCCTTCCTTCTCTATATTTATAACGAGTGCTATGTGTAAGGAAAGGAATTAACAATCTGTCAACTCACTTCTACGCCTTTTGATGCTCAAAGAACTGCAAACAAAACTCGAGCAACCACTGCCCATTGATTGCTTGAAACCTTTAATCTTCTTGCTTTTCTTCCACCATGAATGAGATGGTCATGTACCAACTCTTATCTGTGCTAAGGCAAACCACAAAGTCAGCATGAGGAACTTTACTGGCATAGCTGCCGTCACGTTAGCTAGCTGTCAGCTATAGAAAGAAAGTAAATGGACAGGGAACTGCTAAGCCACTTTCACTGGTAACTCCATCATGAGAGTCTGGAGGAAGCACTGTCAGGTTCTGCAGGTCAAACTGTCCTGGAACACTCCAGTCTTCCAGCTTTACAACATATGGGATGAGGCTCTTGGGACTATTGGCCACAATACAATTCACATGGAGAAGAACGCTGGCCATGGTCAGTCCAGGCAATTCACTGACATTGCCCCTCCTCTCATTTTACATGGTTTAGACTATGCTCCATATACTGCCCCAGTTAGGCTTAGTAATTTCACACATGATGTTTCCAAATCAAAGGACAACTAGAACAAAACTGGCAAATATCTGACAAGTATAAATGCTGACATGGACAAAGATGACAGACTGAAACTTCAACTACCAAGCTGATAATTTGTCTTTGTAAGCTGTTCAATTCACAAGATAAAATCAGCCTTTAACCAACTCACCAGAACATGCATTCAAGACAGTAACCAATGATAAAAATCAATGCTAGACTAAAGCCCATTTTCTTTTGATTTCCTGTATGAAGAACCAAACAGATACACACAAACAAAAAGACATGCACATCTAACCACATATAAAGGGGATTTTTTAATATATGTGTGTACACATACATATAAGGGAAATATTTGGAGATGCATTTCATGCACACAAAAAATAAGTTCACTAAGGTCAGCTGGTTCTTCTGGAGGGACAAAGTGGCAGCCAGAAAAAAACTTTTTAATGTCTCTCCCTCCTCTCTGAGTGTTTGGTGTTCCAGAAAACTTTCTATAGACTAGCAATGAGTTTTTATTGCTTTTTCTAGCTATTCAAATTACAAATGATATATGATCAAAGACAAGAAGTTCAGGACGAATGAAAAGGACATCCTTAAGCAGGTCACTTCAGATACTAGTGTTTCCTTCAGTCCGAAAAAATTGAAATGTTAATTCACCCATTATTTTGAAATCTGACATGGAGATAATTTAAGCCTGTGTAAAGTTACAGAGGGCAAAAATTACCTCCTTGATTTTAAGCGCAGTCAAAATATACCAGAGGTCTTTTGAGCAAACAACCAAGGTTGTACAATTTTCTAGGCTAATTTTCACTTTTTTATGATAAATCCAGTTATTCATGTTCTACTACTGCATCCTTCATCAGTTCCAAATAAAATCTTTCACACATATCCCTTAAATGCCTCATATTCCACAACTGAAATGTTTGTGGAGCCTGAATTGTGCTTTACATTCTATCCTTTTTCATCAAAAGTGATAACATTTTATCACTTCTCTTTCCTAAAAGAGAAGAGTCTCCTTCCTCCCACAGAGAAATTATGAGGCAGTAGCTGAAAACCTGCCTGAAATGGACAAAAGAGAAATAAACACACTTCACCTGTTTTCTTTTTTTGTTGTTATAGAAATTACATGGTCTAGGTTGACCCTGCATTGCAAGTCTGTATTTGCATAGTTTGTAATCCCAGAGATAATGTTATGGTCTCCAGGGTGTCTCTGGTTTAATGCAAGTTATTGAAGAATTATGGTATGAATTATCTCTGCAGTGGTACATAGCAAGCAGAAAAAAATGGACAGACTATTTTATCTTCCTTTTAGAAAATAAATGGCAATAACATTTGCGATATGCTCACAGACAGAACCCTAGGTCTTACAACAGTCTTTAACGAAGAGGGAAAATTAAATAAATTGTGTTGAAATCAAACCGAGGGGGTTTTCCCAGACAGCAAAAAAAAAGGCAATAGTTAGATCAAGTTACAATGAAATCTGGAAATTATATGCTTTAGTAATTATATTTACCTTAGCTATTAAAACAACCAACATCAAGTTCTTTGTATCTGATGATTCCGTGCCGATACAAAACACTATTGTATTTAGCCAATATAGGAAAGAGGGATATTCAGTGTTTTAGAAACTTGCTTGCATCTCATTTATAATCAATTTTTCTCTGAAATAAAAGAAAACTATTAATATGTTTTATGCTTCCTCTCCTATTCTTGTTTTGCCCCCCTTTCCTGTTATAGTTTTTTTATTTAATCCTTTGTTTGGTTGTTTGCTTTATGAGGCAGAATAAATGACAAGGGAAAAAAACACATACAATGCAATGAGCTGTTGCACCATTTCCACTATTTCACATGTAATAGAGTTAGTGGTCTCAGAAATTATTTGCAAAATAAACTACTTCTGGCAACAACCTAAGATGAGGGAGGGAAAACGAAGAAAATGGTGGGTTTTGGGTTTTTTTTAATTAATTAAAGTTAGCCTAGGGTCACAGACACAGTAATACCATTATCAAAAACCTACCACAGAACTCCAGGAGTTCTGACTGAGAAATAAACAAGTATGAATTCACTTCTCAGTGCGCATCTTGGGAGCGCCTTGGACATCTTCAGAACACGGTCTTATCCCTCCTGCTTTTGGTTATTTTCCACTTACACTTTTTCACTTAAACTCTAGTAACCCAAAACCAGGCCTTAATTCTAGCTCAAGTAATTTTTATCTGGGTATGACAGAAATATAAGTTAGTTGGTGTATCTTGCTACCATGTGCATAATAACTCAGAGACAAGAATTTCTGAGGACTTAGTAACAGTTTCTCCTTATTGCATGATAGTAACAAATCTAGATCACAGCCTGGTTAATGATGCAAAACTTCCCTCTTTAGGCATTCTCCACAACATGAAGTAATACATGCCTGAGTAAGCACAGATGCCCAAAAGAACCTGTTCTTGGAGACTGCTGGAGTTGAGACAACCAACTCCAAGGATCATCTTCTCCTAAAATACTAGTGCTTCAACATTTCACATCAGCTTCCAACTAGGAAATGATATTTTGCAAATTAACAAGTGGGGCTTAGAGAAAAAAAACAAATTTAATCCATCATGTACTTCTTAGAAAATCACTGAAAATTCACTGACAGCAGCTTGGACTCAAACTTCTTAGGTTAAGGGTCTCAGACAGTCTCTTCAATTCACAGAGGAGACAGTCTCTTGTGGGAATGCACTATCCAAACACACTCTGCCACCTGCAAAGGCCCTCGCCCCAAACAGTAGTTTAGTTCTAATGAGCTGTTTTCCACCCAGTAACACCCATCAAAATTGGGCTACTTCAGGAAAATACATCATGAACAAGACAGCTGGCTGAAGGAGTTAAAAAGAGATGATGACGTGATTCAAGAGGTGAGGAGTAGGTTCTTGAGCTTTCCAACTCCAGCAAGCAGGAGTACCACAACAACAATCTCCACATACTAAGAGAAAAGATCTCTGTTACAAGTACTAAAAAAAAAAAAACCTACACATAAAAAACACGGACACTTGGAGTATTCTAAGAAATAAGCACCTCGCTGTATCATCTAACTGTGATTTGAAATGCCAGTAAAGCCCCCTGCTGATGCCAGTAATGAGCTTTAGGCACAGCAGAGCCCTGCGCTCCACGTTCCTGTGCATGAGTATGTCCTACTTCAGTGTTGCTCAGCTAAAATTTTAGCAAATCTTGCTATCTCTACAAGGAGTTGGCTTTTATAATTCAGAAAACATTTTTAAATCTTCTAATTTCTGGTTGGAATGTTTATCTGGTACATGTAACCTAAATTACCTAAGATCTTATAAGCAGCTCATGTAGAAAAAAGTCATCTGAACTTCCAATCCATCAAGTTTGTCATATGTTACTTTTTACCATATATCTGAAAAGCACACGAGAAATTTAGAACCTGAAAGTAAAGGCCATCTATTGTGGGTAAATGTCTATTATTAGCCTATACTAAAAGAAATCTCTATTTTAAAATGAAGATTCCTGTCCATTAGACTTATTTGATTACTACTTCAGTCAGACAACTATTTGTGAAGAGAAATCTAGTTTTTCTGTTGAAGCAATAAAGCTGAGATGTTCTGAGAAGTGACAAATCAAGTTCTGTAATGCTCAAATCCACATTATGCCATTTTTAAAAAACACACAAAAGTTTGGAAAACAGCTACTATCACAGAACCAACACAACCTTACACTGCTTTGTGTGTCTGTTGGGTATTTCTTTCCTCTAATTAAATTAAATTTGGACAGCTGACTACGGAAGCAAATCAAGACAAACAACCACACAAATCTTCCATTCAGCTAGGAAGGGCAATAAAAATCCTCAGGAGCCAGAAACTTCCTTTTTAATGAAGCACACACATGCACTCACAGAAGTGCACAATGACAACAAAAATACATGTATAACCTGAATTACTGCTTGGGAAAATTACAAATTAATTTTTTTAAACACAACTCCCACCTTCAGCATAAAAATATTATAGGAAAAGAGTGGAAAAAGAAACAAAAGTGTTATTAAAAAGGCTTATTGTTATTAAAAACACTCGGAGGACTTTCCTGATGGTTACATAAGTACTGTAAAAGCAAGATGTTCTTGGCAATCAGCAGAGCCTCACTGTGCTTGCTACACTGGTTTCATTAACTATTACATCATGCTTAATTTCCATAATTGGCTTCAACTTCACTTTATAAGCTAGTCTAATTTAGTTTTTATGCATATTTTAATTTAATACAGTTTGTTCTTCACTGTAAACCCTTCATGGGCCACATATTCATCCTGTACTACCTCATTTAGAGTTTTCCCTACAAGCAAAACTAAAAGGACAAAGACCACAGTGTCTAGGAAGTGACCTTTTCTTTCAGCTCTGACAGCTGAAACACTCATCCAGGCCCCCATCACAGATATTTGACTAGCAAAACTGTCTCATCTTGTGCACTCAAGACAGAAGGACATATTCTCCCCCCAAAAAATATCCAGATCTTAAAACAACACAATTACTAAAAGTCATATTAATGATATTACCCTATTCTTCCACAGATCGAGGTCTCCATACTAATGCTCTTTTCCTCATACATGAGACAGTTCAGCTTGTTAGCTTTAACCTTCTCAAATTCACTGGATATTTCAGTACATTTTCACTCTTTCATCCAGATCCATAGTTAAACACGATCAAATATTCAGGGACTTGCACAGAGCACCCGCTTTTCCAGTAAAAAACCCTCCACTTCTTGTCCTCAGTTTCACTCCTTAGCTACTCTCAACACACCCATCTGCTCTGCCCTCCTGATTCACTTCTCCAGATCTGCTTTTATGCTGACAGCTGTAATGATGAGCTAACAAAGGTCATTCATTCTTTTATGTACTTCTCCTTCTACCCGCTCCACTTTCACTGAGTAAATTCAGAATGTTTACTGATCTAATACATCCAGTTCTCACCTTCTTTCCCCACCTCCACTTCTGTTATACCCTGTTTTCAAATGTCTAAAATTGGAGTGATATCTCCTGAGGGAAGAGTACACACTTTGTTAGCTGAAGCCTGACAACTTCGGTAGCACAGCTTTGGCAGATACAACATCATCTGCAACACTAACATATAGAATAAGTGAAAACGTGACACTAACGTAATACAGAGCCCAAGAGGCTTCACAGCCACTGCCTCTCAAAACGCAAGAGCACGCGTAAGAAAGCACTGGCCTAGAAAGGGAGGAATTATTTGGATGGTTTTGTTATCTATCCACTATTTACCAAACCTTACTCAAGTAAAAGACACAGATGCGGTCTGTGCTGGGGAAAGGTTTACTTCACTAACATGATTAGCTCAGTAGTTACTCAGAGGTAAATTCTCAGCATAACTAAGCCTCCAGCTGCTACTTGCATTAAAATAATGGGTACTTGCCCCCTTCTTCAGTGGTCCAATGAAAACACAGTGGAAGAAATTGCCACGTTAAGAAGCCATTCTTATGCACCTGTTTACCAGATCGGGAACAAAAGTCTTGGTCTTTAGTAGGAAATAGATTTTCATGAACCCTTGGACCTTGGAATTGGAGGTTGAAATTTTCAGTAGCTTATTGGCTTCTACAAAGACGCCAAATACTTTAAAAGAAAAAAACAAAAAGGAGACACTTATGATGACTAAGAATAAAATTATAGTATGTATCAATTTTCAGAAAAAAAAATTCTATATCCTTAGACTGAATGTGATCCAACCTCAACAATTTAATATTCCCCAGTAATCCTCTAAATCTTAGATTTGTACATCACCAACCCACATCACTTCCCAAAGCGTTCTGAAAATAAATAGGTCAGGAGTCATATTTATCTGTTAATATGATATTATAAGGCTCAGATTAGGACAGAGACACTGGGAAACTGGCCACAGAGTCACTCTTTGCCATAAGCCAATAACCCATCAGCAATGACACGCACAGCTGACTGAGCTGGCTTCGGGAGCCCAGGAGCAGAGCTGTGGCAGGTCTCAGAGCACTCAGGGACCATCCTGGTCTGTCAGCAGAATCTCAATGATAGGAGATACAGGGATGTTTTACATACACACTGTCCCAGTGTCCAACTCTTTTTTGGAAGTAAGAGGGAAAATCAATATAAAGCTTGGTAACTGAGTTCCCATATAAGGTTTCTACTCTACCAATTTTAGTTCTGATAAAACATTCAAGTAGTTTTAAAGGGGTAATTTTGAGCAGGTATGAGCCACATAGTATGGGTCTAGACCTGAAAAAACCTTTCCTGGCATAAACTTTATCTATACCCTCCTGAAATAATTAGAGTAAATTTACTCACTAGTTTTAGTGGCTTTAGGATCAGGGGCCTGATTTACAAGTGGTCAAGAGAACATAAAGTTACTGAGCTTTTATAGTAGTCCTAAATTATTAGCCATTACAAGATAATTTTTTTCTTCCCTGTCTCCTCCCCTCCCTCAAGTACTTATTAACCAAAGGTTGGAAGCTGAAGATAAGCCATCAAGTAATAGAACCTTAAAGGAGTTGTTTTTTTTTTTTTTTATCCCATTCTTTTCTCACTAAACTTTCATGCCTAAAGCCCTTCACAAGTCAGCACTATTCTGTTGCATTTGTCTCAGATGTGAGGGTCCCTAGAGGGAATGGCAGACAACTCCGGAGCAAGACAGACATCAAATCACAACAAAAATCATCAGAATAGGTTAGGCAAACTTGCAGGCTATTTCTGTAGCATCACAGAAGCACATCCTCCTCCTAATATCAAAGCCCACACCAAAGGGGTTTTCCCCCTCAGAAATTTAAAAGCCTTTAAGTAATTTATAGGTACAAAGACGTTTGCCTGGATCCAGTTCAGCAGAGCAGTAATTCCTCAATCTGAGTTAAGCGAGTTCCTTTCTCACCACCAGCAACAGCCTCTGCTCATTGTGGCCTCTGCGCAGCAGTAGCTTCCTGCCCTAGATCTTGGCAGAGGGAGCTGCATTCTCACAGGATTTATGCCACTTTTGCAGGAGCTGACTTGCAGCCATTGCAGCACTCCAGACACCAAACAGAGCCTTTAGACAGGAAACTTAGAAGATCCAAAGTCTCTTTTGTGCCACGGAGTCAGGTACTTGATTCTAGTGCACGTTTTACTTTCTCTCTAAATCACAACACTCCTCTTGGCAATACAGGACACTTTATACACCATCAGTTTTTCAGTGCTTTGAAAACAGAGATACACTTTATGAGGGCTGTTTTCTTGGGCACAGTACATAACTCGTTTGAGCATGCAGCACCTTGGGAGCCCAGCAGCTGTAGGATTTCCTGATGGGCAGAAGGAGATAGTCCAAGCACAGTTGCAAATCCCGAGCCAGCAGCAGGGTGCTTCATGCCAAGCTCCTGCACAGGCTCTGAGCTGCCTCACTGTGCCCCCTGTCAGCCCTACCCTGCTTATCCTCTATTCTCTCACTCCCACCCCTCCAAACCTGAGGCAGCCAAACAGCATCGAGCTGTCAAGTAGGGTAAGGCACAACCTGAAAACAACTTCCACACACTGAAACCGAGCACTAAAGGGGAAAGGCTGCTGTGCACACTTACGTAGCTGCCAAGGGCCTATCAACCCTCAGACCATTTGATCAGAGACAAAAGCAGATTCTCCAGAACTTTTAAGACTTAGAAGGGCTTTTTCTTTTTTTTTCCCCCCACAATAGCCGCCTACTTCAAGAAGACATGAAGTTGAGGCTGGGTGAGATCTTTCAGTTCAGGCTGTCTTCTCAACTCAGAAAATGAAAAGAATGTAGGAGTAACAGCAGGATTTGGTAACATGGTGATAAATGAAGTGCTTAAGATTTGCCTTCAAAAAATCAAACTGTCTGCACATTTTTTAAGGCAAAGTATCGCTGATGCTTCTAGCAAAGCATTTCAATTTTTAATTGGTTTTAGTCCTTGACATTGATTTTTTTAACCCTTTTATCGATTTGAAGCCCTACATTTCACTGCTTTTAAAGCAATAAAAGTTCCATTTACAATGCATTTCATCTGATGACACAGATTTAATACATCAATATCATAAAACCATTACTCAAGCTAAGCGAATGTTTCACTCAACCCTAAAGACTTTTCTCTACTGTTTAAAATCATTAAAAGTAATATTTCATGTTTTGTCAATGCATGTTTTCTTCCTCCATTTTAAGAATTGCTAAACTTAGCTAACAACAATTTTAAAAGAAGTACACCATTAATATACCATGTATACCAATATGCTTTTGAAAAGGAGAGACTTCGACATAGACTTTCCAGCCTTCTTAAGCAACGTGTGGTTGGAGTTTTTTGTTTGTATATAATTATCTTGCAGTTCTTAGCTGTGTTTGAGAGAAGCCAGAATCACACATGACAAAACAAGCTGGTAAGTGGATTAATTTACATACTGGATATCCCCACAGGTCTGTGAGCACCCTACCCTGCATTTTATCATCAATGGCATCAACAAATTAAATTTCAACTTCTAAAATAAAGCATTTTGAGGTTAAAACCTTATAATATAAAAAAAATTACAAATATATGAAGTATTATATGCATATCTTATATAGTTTAATATTATATATTGAAATGTGTGCATTAAGTTAATTGTACAAACATACCATAGAAAACTATAAAATACAGCATTCAAACAACATTACCTAGAAATTACAGGGAAAGCTCTTGCAAAGATCATGGCCTAAAGACAACACTTGGTAACTATCAGGAATTACTGTCTTGGGAATTATGGCTGTGAGTCAAGAACTGAGGGAATTTCTCCATGTAAGGCTTACCTTGTGTCACTGAATGCCCTTAGGAAAAAATGTGTAATTGACTCCTAATTATTGAACAATATTCACTTATAAAATCACCACATGGTTTAATTGATGTTTATAAGGTACCCACTGCTTTTGCTTTGCACACATCTCCACAAACCCCAGCAAAAAAAAAAAAAAAATTACTTACACAGCACAGATTGCCTAACAAGGCTTGATTCAGTCATCTAATCATAATTCCATGATCCCACTTCCCATACCATCCAAGGCATCACGGAGAAATGGAATTTGCTAAGCAGACTGAATGACAAAGAAAAATATTCTCCGTATCTGTCTTTTCCTGTTTCACCTCCTAAAACCAATGTTGACCAGACTTTTTTCTATGCTGTTGGGTTTTTTTAAGTGCTTGGATACTTAATAAAATGATGTCACTCATTGCACCAGTTCTGCACACAGGATGGTGATCATACAAAACATGGAAAAAACATTGAAAACCAGTCCCATCAGCCCAGATATGGATCCTCAGTATTACCTATGGCATAGCTCAGCGCCCAGCTATATTTCTCATATCTGTTGAGCACCATGAGTTTTGCAAAGCAAACTAAGGCATCAGGACAAGTTAGATGAAATTACCAACCTGTAGAAAGGTTATCTTAGGGAATTTGCTTCACATTTTGCTGGAGTTTTCCTACAAATGCACTAAAAAGGCATCACAAACACTTTGTCTTGTTGAAACTTCAATATAAACCATTCCCCCATTGAAACTCAAGAGCTCCTCAGATTTTTGTCGTTCAGGGTTGGGTTTTTCTAGTTTGCTTGTTTGAGGGGATTTTTAGTTTGTTAATTTTCTGGTTGACATTTTGTTAAGGTTTCTCTTTTCTCTTTCTCATTTTTTTCCTCTTAGGAGGGGAAGAGTTGACTTTGCTGGGTTTTTTCTCCATTCTGCAACAGCTAAGAGCGACAAAACTGAGATCTCTTATCTTGGATCTAAGTCAAGAAGCTTGTAGATACCAGGAGAGTGATAGCGTCCGAGGTTATCAGCCAGAGCAACCGTGCCTTGGCAGCCAATACAGAGCTTGCACTGCATCCATGGAATCCAGCCCCTACCTGATTATTACATATTTGAGCAACTCATTTTGGTTGCTGGCATAGTGCTGTCCCCAGAAGGTGACTCGTGCCCCGGTGCTCTCCCACTCCGCGGGCCACGCTCCGCACGCTGGCACACCCAGCCAGCTGCCAGCACATCGCTGATGCTCTGCCGACGAGCAGTCCGAATCTCCCTACAACACATTCCCCGTCACACGCGCCTCACAGAAGGAGATAAAGACACACAGGCAGAAGGCAATTACTTGGGATCAAAAAGAGAGATTAACAAAAGAACTAACAGCAGTTAAGACGCTCAAAGGCGGCGACAACTGGGCACTTAATTCCCATTTGGCACCTCCCTGTCGCAGCTCAATCACTTGAAAGAAATTTTCTTTCAGAAAAAATCTGTATTCTGATGCTCGCATTCTACAGTTTCAACTCAGAAAGAGGGGAAAAAAAAAAAAAGTCAGGAGACCAAACATTGTCAGAGAAAAATTTTTCACAAAAAAACCCTAAACAAACAAAAAACTTCCTGAATAAGCCTACCAGTTAAATGTCATTTATATTCACCGAATATGGTGCTTTGGTACAAGACTTCCTTCAAAGGAGGAAATTACTTTCCATCTGAGAGAACAGACTAACTGTAAAAATCCATTTTTTACTGTGTTTTATTTGATGTTTGTTTCTGAAATTTAAACCAAACACTTTAGATATGCCCAACGACTTTCATAACTGGCTCCACTTAGAACACATTCATTGGCATTCATTCAAATGTGCTTAATACTATAGACACATTCTTAAGTGATGACACTTTATGGTGCTTTAGTCTTTGAGGATTGCTAATGGGATACAAACTTTTCCACTCCATTTGGGTAATTACAAACTACTTTTCCCTATGTCCAGGCTGAGGCAATGTTCAAATCCTATCTGCTTCCTGGCAAATAACAAATGAACAGGATAAAAGGACCACGTAGAATAAAAGGGATTTATCTTCCCTTTAAAGAGGAGAAAGCATGCAGCAAGGTCATTTCCCACAGATAAATTGGAAATCATCACCCTTTCAGTTGATACTATTTTTCCTTTACAAGTGAATAAGTCTTAAATGTTTTCACCTTGACACTGTATATTTTTTTAAGCTAGCACAAACTGCAGTTCTATATGACATTTCCTTAGTTCTTTGAACATCAATTTCCTTGTTACTTCAGAAAAATCCCATGACCTACCATCAACATCTTCATCTTGTTAAAAGCCATATATAATTACTCAGTCTCCATGGATTATCCAAAGCACCACATAAACCTGCTTTCTGCTTATTCTGCTCCTTCCATCCATGGCTCTGGTCAATCAGATACTTGGCCATAAGAAAAGGGACACTTGTCACCTGCAACAGAAGCAGGCCAGGTGCATGAAGCATTGCCAAAGCAGCTCTCTCAGAAACAGCTCTAAGAAAAAAAAAACATGATTTTTATTCTCAAAAAAAAAAAAAAAAACAAAACAAAAACGTACTTCAGGAAGACATTTCTTTTAATTTACATTTAATCATTAGCTGCCAAAATTGACCTCTGCTTTTAAACCACACATCTCCCTTCCAAATGGCATTTTCATTGAGATGAAATACCTCTCAAAGCCTTTGGAGAATTTACATTTGGTAGACACAGCACACTGTCATTAAATTATACACAATTAACCTGAAATTAGAACGAAATACAGAAAAGCAATTAAAGTAAACTATCAAAGAAATGCAAAAAAAAAAAATTGGTAATTCTTCAGTGAACATTTTTTGGAACAAATACAGGTGGGCTTGTGACAGGTCTATTCAAGAGCAGTCCAAGACACACAGCAGAGTACAGTGCAAATCTGTCCTTCTAAAAAGCTGCCAGGTAAGTATGTCCTGCCATGCCAAATTTTGCTCACGTTTTTCTCTGATGTTCTCTTCAGCATCTATCATCAACCCTTGAGCTGGATGAAATGGCATTCTTCTTGCCTATAGACCCTCACTGCCTAACGTAACAACGGCCATAACCGGGCAAGGCACTCTCTGGGGTTTGCTTAGCAAGGTGGTTTCTGGTCGTTCTGGTTTTTAAAGAAGGTAGAAAGCAATTAAGGAGCCAAGACAGGAACAAGTCACCATGCCCTGTCGGGGGGAGGACTGTCGGTAGCAAAGCTTACAGGCTCAACAGCTTGATGAAAAGAACTGACAAGCCACTGGGGTCTTTGCATTTACCTCACTGTGATTTGGCTTAACTCCTACAGAAGAACAGAATTCAAAGATCAGACTCATATCATTACAGATTTCATGGAAAGCTGCTTCCCATTCCAAACCTACAAAGAACCCGATAATGTTCTCAGCGAGTCACAGCCCTAAAGCACCAAACGATTGTTCTCTATACCGAACAAGAAACACACAGGGTCTTCTTTAGGCAAACTTCCTTCCCGGAGCTGATCTTAAAATTGCCATTAGTAAAGGCACTGGCGTCATACTCGTTGTTAAAGAGCGTGACAAAGGCAGAAAAGACAAGATGATGCCATGACTTGTCCTTCTATCACGATGACTCTTCTCTTCCTGTGTCTTGTTTGCGAGAGCCAAACAAGCTTGCACTTCACCATGCCCACCCGCACTTCCCCCCTCAGTCCTGCTCGGCACCGTAAGGGTCGTGCCTGTTGCCCCAGCATCCCGCAGCTCCTCGGCCGGGAGCAGCCGCGCCGGCCGCAGGGCGAGCGCCGGCCCTGGAGGGAGGGACAGCAGCTCCCGGCCCGGGCAATCGCACGGCTCCCGCATTCTGAGCACAGCGAGCAAACACGGACCGAGACCTGTTGCTTTGCACGAGTAGCTCAGTCCTAAGTACCACGCACCTCAGGGTATGGAGCAAACTGAGCATGACGATTTCTATGGTAACCAAACTGCTTTTATTTTTTTTTTTTTTTTTTTTTTACCCAGGAGACTCCTTTTAAAATATAGATGCTTAAAGCACATTTCATAGTCTGGTTTTGAAAATGTGGTTGGAAATAGAAAACCTTTACTTAGCACTACTTAAATAACAACAAAAAAATCCTTATAGCATAAGCATGACAACATGTCCCTTGCCCACTCTCTAAAAATAGCCAAACAACCAAATGTCAACAAGTCACAATGTGAAAAACTAACCCAAAGTTATGTATTTTACAGAAATCCTAGGGGAATAGTATGCCTGGAAGGGTATCTCCTCCTGAGCCTTGAGTAATTCTGTAGCTTTTACAAATAATGCTAAAATTCAGACCTCAAAGAAATACTGACTACCATTCTTGAGCATCTCATTAACAGGGCATAAACTGGTTTCTTCTCTGTAACCTTTAGGTTAGCTTCAGAGAACACAACTGAAATGAAAGCAAACTTTAAGAGTGGCAGGTAGTATTTTCAGGGTGCCCTTATCACAAACAAATACAAGTCTCATAGTTTGAGGAAACAAGTAGTTCATTGAAAGCTGTCACCACGCTGCCTTCCTGCAGGTCATCTCTACACTGCAGCTGTACCCCTTAGAAAATGACTTAACCTTGAAGCATTTTTAAGTGAACACTGTTCCAAGTCCTGCCCTACTACAATAATCTCACCGACCCATAAACATTTCTTGAGAGATTTGGAAAACCCAGACCATAACAGTCCTATTCTGGCCTCTCCTAACTTGATCTGAAACTAAAAGTTTTGAGATATTTTGTGGGTTTTGCACATGCTCTCCACTTGAATTATAATGGATCCATCACCTTGCTGTGCTTAGGGTCATATCATGGAAGTTTTTGAATTCTTTAATGTAGCACCTCATCACATATATTGTTGACATGTACTACTTTATTCTATAAAACAAACAGAAGTTGAGTTAACATAAGATACAAATGCCACCTTTTTTTTTGTCTCTGCAAAAATTGCCAACTAAACTGGTGGTTTTTTAAATGGTTTGAATTATCTCATTTCTACTATGTATGTTAGAAACTCCAAGCCCACGCATTTTAATCAAAACCCAAAATTGAAAAAAAAAAAAAAAACCCAGAACAATATTCACAAGATACTGCTTAAATTATTTGTACCTCATAATCAGAACGACTGAGGAACTTGTGACTGGGAAACACCTACAACATATGGATTTTAATTTCAAATAATTTTTAACAGTTGGAAAAACTTACCTCCTCACACCACCTGCTTAACACAAGTTTCTTTTTCCATCCCAGAGTTCTATCCTACTTCAGGGCAACACAGCTCCTGAAAGTGTTCTATTCTGGACTCACGAGCAGGATCCTAAGATTTCTAACTGTTGACCTTCCAGTGTTGTTAAAACAGCCTCCAAAACAAGAACCACAGTAACAGATACTGAATAGAATATGCCATGTCAAAAGGTTCACTGTGCCATTTACAAGCCCCAGGATGACAAGCACAGCAAAACATTTGTACCTGATTTTTCTTTTTAGGTACTTTTAGGTAGCAGTTCCTAAATTATAGAATTTAACCTGTTCTGACACCAAGTAATTCACATGACCTCCACTGCCAGATGGAGCTAAATTACTTCCAAGTCAAACCTGAGGGGCTTGGCTTGTGGTTTAGAGTAGGGGAGAAGGAGGAAAGATGTCGGGGGTTTGTTTCCCTTTTTTAATTGCACACAGGGCTATTTTTTCTGCACCTGTAGGCAAGGCATTCTGCTGTTCTCAATTATGTTTTTTTGTTGCAGGTATAGTGGAGCATAGCAACTGTCATGGAAAAACATTGTATGATCTCTACAGATCACTGAAGGTTGCTCCCAGTTTTCAAAGGGACAGGCTGTCCATACTTTATGATCCAGGCATTCAGCACACAGTTATTTCACCACCCTGCCTCCTAGAGCAAAGACCCAGAGACCAGCTCATCCATGCAGCTCAACAAGGATGCTGAAGCTGGAAATTAAAAGGGGGAGGAATGATTGTGTAGTGTTTGAGAGCTTTGAGCCACTACATTCTCCTGCTCCCCTGGCCAACAAAAGCATGAGGTATAGGTTCAAACAATAAAGTGAGACTTCAAAAATATCCACCTCTTTCTATACAAAATAACAAGTTTTGTAAGGACTTGGCTTACTACTTCAACAACCTGTCCCACAGTATTTCTATTTAATTCTGGCTGGCTTGTCCAATTACTCGATAACATAATACTAAGATTTATGTTGTATCATCTCATTGATTTTTTTAATATCTATGCCTGTAATCTGGTATTAATTTTTATATTTTGATTATAAATTTGTGATAGAAAGGGCAGAAATGACAACTGCAATTCACGGACCAGTAATAAACCAGTAAATTAACCTGTGTAAACACTGAATTTCTGCCAACAGCTCTCAACCTCTCAAATTATTAGGTGTGAATTACAGCAACAAATAGATGAGGCAGCAATGAAATAATTTTAATAATTATTGAATTATGCATATTAAGATAAGACTTAGAAACTTAATTAAACCCTGGCCTTTGCTCAAGCACTGTATAGGCAGGTAAGCAAAAGCATTAGTCACCACAGGCAAAATAAAATGGGTGAGTATTGATAACTGCAGGCAGTTCTTAAGCAGATTTCTTCCCTGGACTCTGCATAAAACGTCAAAAAAATTAACTGAAATGTTCTAATGTGAAAGATAGCAATATTAAAAAAAAAAACCTGCTAACACTTTGATGCAATAAAGAACAGCATTATACATTTTCAAAGTTTCCATGTGTCTTGTAATTATGCAGTAATGCTTGTTTATATGCAGAACCCAGCCTGGCAGAGCATACAAATATAACAAAGAAGAATTTTTCTTTCCTAGTTAGCTATCCCTAATTCTTCCTCTGTACAAGCAACTGTGTGAGGCATGGAATTTCATTTACAAAGTGGTTTCTATGCCGCCGTTCTTCTGCATGCAGTGCCACAGGTGCCCTTGGGTGCTTTCCAGACAGAGCAGTGAGTCGATAGAATGCAGACGCTGGGAAGTACCTGCTGCCTTGTTCTTGAAGTCTGGAAACACACCTGCAAGTCTGGTTTCTATGATCTACAGCAAATGAAAAGTGCTCAATTTACTCATACCCACAAAGCATCTCAAAACCAGCAATGTTTATCTCCAGCACTGGCACACAACCCCATACAAAAGTTATGTGTGGAAAAACACACAGATGTCAAGGGATCAGAAACAAAATGCCACCTTACAGTGAACTGCTGGGACTGCTGATCCTCAGGGGAAGCCTTCCCTGCTCCTGATTCCCCCAAGCAAGGACACCAATGCTGCTGTGGCTACTCGGGGTTGAAGGAAACACCCAGCGACACCTATAGCAACTCAATGAGGTTGATCCAGTGAGGCTGGGCAAGAATCTTTCTCCAAGTCTAGTGCTTACCAATCTACTACAACAATCCTTTTGGCAGAAACTATTAATTCTATTCATTCATTCTCCATTTCAACTACACCTTTGAAAATAGTCCTATTTTACATTGCCAGTTATAAGGTTTCCTTTAAATTAACGTTCTGGAGTTGGTGACAAAATCCACAGACAAAACCACATAAAATAAAAACAGGCACCTAACCAGATCCAATCTCATGGGCACTAGCATAAATCACGGAGAGCACAGCATCAGCCAGCTTTCATGTGTATTTGCAAACACATTTGAGGGTTTTCCTTTTATTCATTATTCACTGGCATCAAACCACAGGTAAACTGCCTCTGGCAGCAACAAAAAAAAAAAAAACCAAACAAAAAGGTAGGTGGTGGACGCAGAAGGGAGAAGAAGGGAATAGGTGATAGAAACAGGCAGAGAAAAACATTTGTCCCTTCTTTTATAAACTACTTCTTGTATAAAGCAACATCTACCACACAGTTCCAACTTCCTAGGAGGACTTGACTATTCCTTTCCTAATGGAGATCTGAACCACAGGACAGACCTGGTCTGAGTATGATAAATAAATAAAGCCACTTTCCAAATATACCACAGGCTGGCCCAGTAACTGAGTAGAACTCTTGAAACATTACCCCTTTCCGAAATGTATGCTTATTCAGACTTTCTGCACAAAAAAAAAAAAAAAAAAAAGAGGAAGATGAGATAGAACAACATTTGATGTTTTTTCTACTTCCAAAGAGATTTCTGTGCAGACACTACAAGAAAAAACAAATTAGTCTTTGTGTACATCCTGCATGCAGGAATTGTAATACACATTCCCACTAGCAGACTAAGTCCACCTAAACAGTAAATGAGGATGTTTCACACTCTCACCTACTGCTCATATAGCTCATATTTTTTCTGTTCCTTACCAGCAAAAGAAAGAAGAAAAAGCTCTGGAATTTTTATTTGTAAAGAGAACTGATCTTCAATCTCTCACCTACAGTTCCTACATTACAGCATACATAATTCAAACAATATAAGAGCATTAGAACTTACTAGAGCAGAATCTATCACCCAAGTTGGAGTCCTGAACTACTTGGGGCTAGGCTGCTTTTTGAGGGCATTGCAGGACTGCTAAAACTCAAGGGGATTGGCAGTAAAAGCAAAAAATCTTACATTATTACAATTCCATACCAGAGTCATTCAAAGTAACTTCACCAAACAGCGATTTTCATCATCATGACTAGACCTTACTTCGAAAAGTAATGGAGCATTTGTTTGTTTTAAAGGAAGTTATCTTAATGTGAAAATAAACATAAAAATTTTGTAAGTTGTTTGTACATATTGAAAAATAGCAAAGTTACTGGTGCAATTCCTACCATGAAAACTTAATTCAAATCATTAAGAAGGCAGCTACTTGACAGGGTTCTGGTAGTCCTCAAGTACATACAGAGCTGGACAAGCATAAATCCCCTATTTTAAATTGGGCTTATCCCTTTGCTAGTCAGACAATAGTTTCAATTTTGCAATTCCACTGCCCAGGCACTACGTGAGTTGGAAATCCTCTCTCACAAAGAGATGAATTCTCTTCAACTATTGTGATGAAATAAACATTTTTCTGAGACCTTTTAAAGCTGGGAACCAACTACAGGAAAGGAAACTTAAAGCTATACTGGCCTGCAATACATTATTCCCCCATTTTTCCCATCAAGTATGCAAGCAGAGAGGAGACTGCATCAGAGAAAGTTGGAGAATGTGCACTTACAGCTATCTGAGCTGCCCTTGTTCAAATGAGAACACTCTATGGTTGGGGAATCAACTCTACCACAGTAGAGCAACCAGCTGAACATGGAGATGAAGAATTACCCACAGTAGATTTGTACATGTAACCTTCTTGGGATGGAAATTCTTAGAGACCCTGATTTCAAATCATATACCAAAAAGCAAGATGGAGAGATGCCTGTTGATAAGTCCTCCCACTTCTCTCCCCTTACTGTTCCCTATACATCTCATAACAGATGAGAGCAGGCCATTTCACAGAATCAATTAGGTTCGAAAAGACCTCTGAGATCAAGTCCAACTTATGACCAAACACCATGTCAACTAGACCACAGCATTAAGTACCACATCCAGTCTTCCCTTAAACAGCTCCAGGGATGGTGATTTGTTCCATTTGTTACTAAAATTATAGTTTCTAATTCTTATATTAAAAAAAAAAAATCAAATCCTGTTTATAAGATTACGGTCAGCTACAGTTTCCCTACCACCTATAATATCACACAGGGCAGAGTATGTCTTTATAGGGGAAAATAAGCACAAAAGGTGTACGGAAAGCTTAATGGAAGAAAATATTAAAGCGAGAAGAAAAGTGAGGGAATGGAACTTGAAACTAAGAAACCACAGGTTTATTTGTGCAAATATTTGGAACAGCAGGATACTTGTTCCATAACATATAATATTTTGCAGTAAGAGCCAGAAAATATATAAATATGAATGCTGGTGCATGTTTATGTCTTGGACTCTTCAAAGAAGGTATTTACAATGGGCACTTACACATATATATGATTAGAGCTCGCTTACCTCAAATAAGCAAGATGCATCTTGCATTAGCAGGTTATAGAGAGAAAGAGAATGTGTATGTATTCAATGCATCATAAACCTCCAGTTTTCATCCAGGGTGATTTAGAGGAAGAAAGCACATGATGTCAGCAGATCATCCAAATGTGGAACAGACTGCCTGCTAAATAAAATCTGTTGGGGCTGCTGAACGAAACTAAGTTAATTTGGCAGGTGGACTCCTAACCCAAGTTGCTCTTAATTCACAGACGCTCTTTGCCAGACAAGGGAGTCTTGCTTACAAGGCATTTGCAGGGTACTAGGATGGAATGCAAATTCAAATATGTTTCATTGTTCCTCAGGAAAACTCCCAAAGGGTGCACTGCACTGGAAAATAACACAGCATCATGCCATCTGGAAGTTCACAGTAGCACAGATACAAATAATTAGAGTTCAGAATTTCAAAGTGAATCCTTCCCTTTCTCCCACCGGATCACCACAATTTTGTTTCTTCTAATTCACCCAGACACCTGAAAACTTGTGAACAAATGCAACAAGCAAGGTCACCCCTGACAACAAGCAGTCCAAGGCTTTTGGGGCATTTCTGCCCCTAGAGCTTCCAGCTCTGCCACCCATTAGATACAGCCTATCTTCCTTGAGCACAGAGCTAACAACACTGCACTGGGTGACTTCTTGTCTGCTCATCAGAAAGGACAGAAGGTACAGGAAAACCAAATTCACCATTAAAATCAACCATGTACCTTGCTGAGATCTCCCAGATGAGGATGGAGGCTCAGGTCTTGGTCAGTGTACTTGGAAGCATACAGTATGTACAGACATGGCAAGAGTGTCTCCAGCAGGATTATAGCATCACCTCCTCACTGCAAAGCACATTTTTCACCTATATAGTCCCACTGAAGAATTTCACACCAATGTTTATATCTAAGGATTTTCCTTTTTCCTTCTGACTTCATCAAAGTAGAATTTGGAAAAAGAATAATGGCCTCATGGTGATTTCAGTGTTCAGTTTAAGACCATCAGCATGCAGAGATGTCAGTGATTAGCATGGTCCCAGGGGCTGCACACAAGCATATTTGAGCAGCCTGTTGGGTTCACTGTTCCTTAATGACAATGCCTGTGCCTCTGCTGTAGCAGTTACGCAATTATTCCTTTAGCCTGTGACCCAATGACAAGCTAAAATGATGCAAATGAATGTGACAGAGTCCATCCACTCTCTTCTTAATTCTTCTGAGATTACTGAGTATAGGCTGGCAGGGTTTCAAAGTAGTAGAAAGTAAAAATTCAATCCTGGTTTTTCAGATTAAAAATCTTCGTGTGTGCCAGGGAAGACAGACAGGAGTGATGGGTCAATAGAGCTGGGTTAGAAGCAGCTCCTATGAAAAGCCAAATGATTACACTTGAATCTTACTTTCAACCAACATTTGAAATGCCCAGAAAAATAACTTTGGAATCATTACACTGAAAAATGTGTAAATCACGTTGCTAGTGTGCATGACTATATTTAATTAAAACTGGATACAACAGTTACTGTGTTAAATAGCAATCTAAAACGCACTGAAGATGAAGAACATTACAATAAATAAGTACTGACTTCTGCATGCTAACTTGTGCACGATTGTAACAGGCTGAAAATGAAAATGTGTCCATTTTCAGCCTCAGAGGCTTTTAATAAACTATCATTCCTCTTTTATTCATTTGCAAGACCTGAAGTAGCTCCTACTCTTCACTCATTTGATTAGCAATGTTCTTTACCAGTGAGGCTGATGATACCCTAAATCACATTACTCCTCTTGTTGCTCCTTTTTCCTACTTTGTACAGAAATCCTTCACCACACCCCACCAGGTATTCTAAATTCTGTCCAGTAAGGACCAGCCCTGTACTTCAACAATCAAAGGTCTGCAGGAAAAAGAGTATAAGAAGCTCGTTTTTCAAATCTTAACTTCTACTGCAGAAGAACAAGTAAAAAAAAAAAAATCAGGTTTCTTCACAGCTATGAATCAAATTCAAGTCAGGGAAATTACCTGGCTGGAATGGGAAAGTAATCAAAGAAGTGCTAACAATTGCAGTCTCTCTCTTCTTTTAAAAAAGAACAATAGAAAGGCCCATTAAACTGCAACTTGAAGAGAGAGGAAAACAGTAGCTCATTCTATGAGACACTCAAACAGATCTTGAAACAGTATTAACAACCCTGCTCTGAAGAGGAAGAGACTTAACAAAGACAAAGTAAACTGGACACTTTATGCCCCAAAGAGTGAAAGAAGCAGAGACAAAGCTGAAGAAATTTCTCAAGTTCATGACCAGCATGCTACTTGCTAAACTACTCAACCACTTCTCACTACCACAATACTGTAACTCTGATAAATTGTGCTTATTAGTTGAAAGCCTCAACAGATTAAACTTTCAGAGTGCAACAACAAAAAACACATACACATGAACCAAACCCTATAGAGGATAGCCTCTTCTTCATCTCTCTTGTTACATGATATTCCCTGTATCACAGCATAACGTGAAGGAATGCCTTCCAAATGTGAGGCAAGAAACAAAGGCAGGCAAAAACGTTTAGAAATAATTCCAAAATTTTGCAGGTCATATTTTGAAAATAAATATCCTTTTACACAACACATCTCACCTTTCCACAGCCCCTAACCTATCAGCATGCTGCTTACTTGAGTACTACTTTAAACCACCCGTGCTCAATGCAGTCATTCTGTCACCACATCCAGATAAACATGACAAGGCCAACACAGCATACCCTCATCTCATGAGGTGAGCAGCATAGAGGAATGTTGCTCAGTTTTGGAGATACCCCTTCCATTTTACCCCAAGAAGAGTAAGCCAAGTCTCCCAGGTACTTGCATGTTAGCAATTCAGCATTCCCTCACCTGAAATTATTTCTGCCCTGTACAAAAGTAAACAACACAACGTAAATTGTCAGATTTAGGAACAGATCTATCAATCCAAGAAAGCTTCACTAGAATCATTCAGAGCTTCACAGAACATCCATTTTAATAGAATTTTATTTCATATTGGTTGACAAAAACCACTTTCTCTGAGTAATCAGCTAGCTAGCAAGTTGCTTCAACAACTTTAAGACAAACTGCAAGCTACATTGAGAGGACTGCTTACAATTCCTGTAAAGGACAATGCAGCTGCATCAAAAACACACTTTACTATTTTGTTTCTCTTCCTTTTTTCTTTTCAACACCACACCACTGGCATAGCACAGTGAAGTATTGTTACAACTATGCTTTTCAGGACATAGATATGTCTTAAAGGGCTTGTCATTGATTGCTCTGAATAATACTTCTTAACTGCAAAAGAAAAGATGAATAGGAATAAAGAGGTCAGCTGTTAAAAAAATTAAAATATTTTTTAAATTATTTAAAATATTAATGTTTAAAAACCCTTAAAATATTTTAAAACTTAAAAATTTTAGTTTTTAAATATTCTTAAAATATTTTAAAATTATTTTATTATGGAGATCACAGAGATGTCCCTTTCCATGAGTTGTGAGGTCCACCTGTAAAGTACTTTGCCTTTATTTGCCAGATGCCATTTCTAATAATTAAACTTCCTGGACTTCTGGTTCTACATTCTGCATGGTGTCTTCATGCCAACATGGTTTTGACATAAATTTTCTGATATATTATGAATCTTTGCCAGCTAAGAGGCAACTTTCTGACAGCAAAACTGAATATTGAGCAACACTAACACCAGTCTGCAGCATGGAACACGTTTAAAAAAAAAAAAAAAAAAAAAAAAAAAAAAAAAAAAAAAAAAAAAAAAAGAGACAAGAAATTTAAAAAGAAAAAGTATTAAATCTTCTCATACATTAGTTTTAAAAAGTTATTTTTCTTTCTGATGTAGCAGACATGGAAAAACCAGTTAAGTGCAACTGCAGAAATCAGGAAGAACTGCTGTTAGACAATTTCATTCTCTGCACAGGTTTTCAAAGAAAGTATTTTCAGATGACAGAAAATACAATAGGAGGCAATAGGCAGAAAAGAAAAAAAAAAAACCACACAACCATACAAACGTGTCTTCCTTTAGATTGAATGGCTTCACAGGAGAAACTCACACTTATTTATCCTATTTTCCCAGAGCTATGAAGATAAATGGTGAAAGAACAAGCAGAGCTCCATCACCTGCTCCATACAGCTAGGGAGAGTCAGAGCTCGCAGTGACAAAATCACTGTGATGCAAATCATTTAACAGCAGAGAAGCTGAGGAGTTCAGACAATGTACTCAGGGAGGTGACTCGGCTCCCTGGGGTTGGGTCTCTATTTGAAAGTCTTCCTTCTGAATACAACTTGCAGGGAATGAAATTGCTCTATTTTGAAGAAAGGTAGAGACTGTGGTTCTCTTCAAGCATAACCCACAATCTTCCTGGTGGAAGAACTTGCATGCTAAGTTCACTACAAGTTTTAGCTTTAAACAGACCCTCAAAAAGGCTTCCGAGAGCAAAATGGTTTTCTATTCTTTTTGGTATTCTTCCTCACTACAGAACTCTTCACACTTTTGTTAGGAACAGCCAGACACACCACAGCCATTCTTTTGGGTAGAAACAAAAGTACCGAAGATTAATTGGCCACCTTCAGGCACTGAAAGAGATGAGCATTTGAAATAAACATAAGGGTAAGAAAATGAGAAGTAATTAACCTTTCTGGCTCATCTGTCTCCCTGTGCTTGCAACCTGGCATGCAGTTTTGTCACATCAATGAGAAAATATCTGATACAGGTACCGGACTTTCATCAGCCCCGCACTCTTCAGTGTTCTCTAGGAGATGAAAATAAAGCATATTCCTCCTTCTGAACCATCACCAGCATGGAGGGGAGAATAGAGACTATTTCCAAAAGGCAAAAACCATTAAAAATTAATTCTTCATTAAAGGAAAAGCTTCTTTGTCACATTTAAGTAACTGGTACAGGTGACATCATTGAAAAGTGTTCTGCAATAGCCATTTTTGAACCAATACACTCTATATGAGGTAACAGCATGTTTGGCGAGGGGCAACTCCGCTTTTTATCCCACCAATCCTCTTATTTTTTTAACTCTAAATCATTCATAGCTGGCTGATTCACTGCAGGAGTAGATTAGATCACCAAAAACCAGTTTTGGGTGGATATGTCATGAAGACTTATTCAGGAACAGGCTTGCAATGAAAACTAAGTTTTCACTATCATTTAAAACACTGAAGAAGGAAAAACAAAACAACAAAAAAACAAACCAGAAAATGCTGCATTTTTCTGAGCATAATATGAAGATGCAGTCCTACTGTATAATCCTCTGGTTTACTAACCTTGTATTTTGTTTTTTCATGATGTCAACAGAAGATTCAGTTGAACAGAAACTACTTACATATGGCCAGTGCTTGTTCTAACTAAAAATACAAGAAGGAAAGAAAAGCAACAAACTTCTTATGTCCCATTGCTGTGCTGAGACTGTATAATCCACTGCACAGCCAATCTCTGTTCCATACAAATGGCCAAAGAATTTCTCAGCCTGTTTCTGTTATCTTCAGTACCTGGGCTGGGACAACCACAGCTGGACAGGAGTCCTCTTGGACATTCAGCCAAAGGAACAGGCCAGCAGAGTTGGTTGGGATAATAAGCAGTTGTAGGTTAAGATCAAGAACTTCCTAGCAAAGCAGCAGCTTACTTGGAAAACAAAGTCAGAAACACCCGTGAATAGCTCTTCAGTCCCCTAACAAGCAAGGACTAAAAATTTTCTAACAACTGAACTGAAACTCACTTATCTAAATTATTTTAAACTCTACTCCTATTGTACTGTGAGGGAAGAAGAACCTCCTATGGGTGTTCACAGAGTTCACAAGAGAGAAGAACCTTTTTCTTTAGTATCCTTTTTATCTTAGATAACAATGACATTGTGAAATGCATGCAGTGATGATGAACACAGAATTTCACACACAACCAGACTCCTTTACTCTCACCACACCCCAGAGCAACCATCTTTTTCAGTTTGTCTTAGGAACACCTGTCAAATGAAAATTACTTCTCCATCACCATATAATTTCTGCTGATCAATGATCAAGAACCTCTATCAATTTATATAGATAAAGACTTCAGAAAAATATGAGAACTTTTCAAACTAACAAAGACTTAACTGATTTGAGTTGCACATAAATTCTAGTCATCTCGAGCTTTAGATTTCCTGTACAGAAAGGGACAGTGATGCTCTCTTGGAGAGCACAGCCACTCATCTCACATGTCGTGTTCCCTTCCTGCATCACACACAGGGGAAGACCAGTGCTGTGTCTGCAGTGCAAAAACAGCTAGCGACAAGCAAGACTGCCAAGCTTTAAAAGAGAACCTTGGCAGCACAAATTCTGCTAAAAAAGGGACTTTTTTGGTTTGCTTTTGCTATAGGTCAGTAGTTTGAATTCTGTCCAAGTCAACACCACACAAAGGTTGTTATCTGATGCCTGATCTTCAGGTGCTGAATGATCTCAACTCTGACAGTAGAATCTCACCAGCTTTGCTCTTTGGGGTCTACTCTGACACATCAGGAAGGGGTGATTGCATTTAGCTGCTCCGAGCACAAGGCCACAGAAAAACACCCTCATTAGAACGGTCACCTTTATACGCAGCTCCACAGAGGAGCTAAAGATTCCAGCAAGCAAATGACCTTATCTCTCCTGCAGCAATTCCCCAAGGACTGAGGCAGCTCATGGATGAAACTTGGAGATTACTACCCGTATGTGGATTCACAGGTTACAATTTTCCCTTTGGTTCATCAAGACCTCTTTACATAAGGCAATAAAAACTAACAAGGCAAAAAATTCACAAGTAACACCTTCTAAGTAAAAGGAAATAGGGATAGAGGACATAAAAATAGGTCTATTGGACCTGGACCTAATAATTGTGAAGAATACATCAGATTGTGTTGTAGCAAGTGACAACAGGAGTTTCTATTAAACCAGCAGAATTATGCAAAAGGCAAGAATCCCAAGTCTGATAAAGCTGAAACATTTACTCATCTGTTAATATACTGCTAATATTTTTGAATATGTGACATCCAATAGAGGCTATATTCAGCCTAACATCTCTAACAACCTTAACCTCTGAAAACATTGAAAGATTTTCACAAGGTTTGTTTCATTCCAGTCCACTGCTCCAACCCCAGATTTTAAAAACCATAAATACTCTTCTCAGCTCCAAGAAAAAAAAAAAAGACAGACCTCGGTCAGTATTATTCCATTTACAGGTTATAGCTTTAGCATCCTAAACCCCCATGCAATTAGAGATGGGAACTGCCCAATAAGCAGCAATGCTCACATCTCACTCTGGAAGGTCCCCAGATAGATGATTTACAATCTGTAACATTTTTATAGATCATAAGGCTGGTTTACATCTCTTTTATGAGAGGTTTTAAAATTTATAAGTTTTCATTTTCCCCTCCCTTGGAGTCCAGTTATTAGTGAAGAGAGGCTTTATAGGTAGCAGGGAAGAAGGAAATGATCAGATTAAAAAACAAACAGAAAAAAACCATAGAATATTTCAACTCCTTCATTCTATAAAAGGACAGGTAATAAACTAATTTAGTAGGACAATTCTTAATCTTTTAAGATACACTTGGACACTTGGAGATATTTATAGCCTATGATACAGAATAGGACATCAACATCATAATTTACTCTAAGTAGGTATTTCAAAAATAATAATTTGAGAAGAAACATTTTATTTTAAAAACATGTTTTAATTGGTTAGCAGAAATTTACAAAGAATTAGAAATTAAAAAAAAGTCAAACCTAGATCATAAATTTTAATGCCATAAATTACTCCTCACTTCTGCTATCATGCAGAAGAAAATTTTGACTTAGCAATAAAAACTCCATACACAAATCTAAAATACCTTTGTTCCAATATTTTAAATGGTTTCTCTCTAATTCTCCTCTGTCTTTTGTATTTAAAATACTTCAACTAAGTGGCTAAGGTTATTTACAGGGAACAGAAGACAAATACCAATGAAGAACTTCAAGTAAACGCACTTTATACTGCTTCATGAGAATAAAGTACAACTACAGAGACTCAACTCTGATCAAACCAGCTCTAAGCTACACAGCTAGATTAGGATCCATGACTTAATCATACATTTTCCTCAGAGAGCTTTAGAATTTTTTTAACAAATATTTTACTATTAATAACATGTAGTCTCCAGATCATTTTAAGATACTTATCTTGAAAAGCAAATCTTTAGAGCTGAAAATTATGCTTTTACCATATTAATGTCTTTGGTTTTTAAAAATCTATCTTTTTCCACCAAGGTATTCACGTCTGCTTTGTACAGCATTCATCTCTGTTTTAAAAGACCAGCTGTAAGGAAACTAAAAATACCTTGTTTTTAAATAGGTGAAATAGCACTTAGTGCAGTTATTATCATTAAGAAAAAAAAAGCAGTAGTGTTATATTAATCTTTGAAGAGAAAAGAACTTAAGAAGCATTTTTCAGTAAGATGCAGACAATTGTCAGAAGGTATATATTTAAATTAAATTGAATAGGTTAACCCATGTCATACAACCCTAATTGAGCACAACACTTTTAAAGGATATGTTTTCCCAACAAGAGAAAATACTGAGCATTTGAAAAAAACCCTACACTACATAAAAATGTCATTACATTCTTAATTTCAAAGAATTTCAAAGATAAGCCATTAACATTCATATAAATGGAGTTTTGTAGCAAATGCAAGAGCAGAAAGCTGAACCAACTTTCTCATACAAGCAAACATGTTTCTAGAAGAGCAGTCACTTCCTAGAACACAAGATTTTGAAGAAAATGTTTCCAATTTAAAGTGATATTTTTAAGCAAAAAAATAAGCAGAACAGAAGCGAAATGTCTGATAAATATATGTAACAACCACTGTTTAAAAAAAGCCCAAACAAAAACAAACAAAAAAAAAATTAAAAAACCCACAAAACAAAGAAAGCATACAAAGGTCCTGACATATTCAGGTAAACAACAAGTATACTGAAAAGAATGATTAGTAAATCACAAATATTTACAAAATAGTTAAACGCAGCTCTCCAATCACACGGAAATTGGGCAGTAAAGAGCAGATGTAGAACAGATGATAGTGGCAATTTTATTTAGAAATTCAAGGGTTGTTTTCCAAACAAGTCCGTCTCGGTTTCATTAACCCATAGGTCAACCAAACTAACCTGGCAAAGCTACCTCAAGCCAATCTCCACACCTTTTGACTCAAACAAAAAGCAAAAAAAAACAAAAAATACAAAAAAAAAAAAAAAACTATTCCCTCTTCAGTTCATATTACCAACAGATCCCAAAGAGAAAAGGGGGAGAAAGATAGAGAGATTTCTTGAGTTGACTTTGGGGCAAAATTCAAAACTTCAGTTTTAAAAGCTTCACAGAAAGCTTTCACAAGGATTCTTAGATAAAGAGACAAACATTAAGCTCAGAGACATGTGGCTCCTCTTGATTTCACACAATGTCATGCCTTGCATGCCTGCTCAGCAGCTGGACAAATACCACATGGATTATCCTAGAAGGCATTGTGCACAAGGATTTCAGTCTACCAAAACATGTCTCATTCAGTTTAAAGAAGTGAAGTAGGCTTTAAGCACATAAAACTGCAAAATCATGACCAAAAGGCCCAATTTCTATTGTTTACATTCCTTGACCAAAGATGACAAACACATTCCATAGGTTATTCACTGCTTTATCAAAAGACATTAACACAATTGTAATAATCACAGTCAGATATCAGCTTGGTCTGTTTGAAGCATGATAAACATTTTTCAGGACTTTAGTCTAAATGCATAACTTCTGCAAAGCCAGGGTCTTCCACAGCAACTTCCAAGGGACCACATAAATATAAACATAATTCTGGTGGTATCCAAAAACCCTTTGGACCAGATCAACCAGTGAACTTGAGTATTGGGTTGGCTCCCTTGGACAATTCCTGTCAAAGACCTGTCATAGCTGAAAATCTGTAAATATCACTACATCAGTATTTATTCTCCGAGAGCACAGGAGTTATGCAGTGCACTACAACTTAGCTCCATCCTAGACTGAAAGGGGTGCAGATAAAGCACCAACTCTAACTACAGTTGCAAGCACTTTGAACATGTCAGTTCACAGCATGGAACAGCTGGGTGTTTTACATTCAACTCATGAGTATTTTATCAAACAATCCAGCATCCAAGATGCCAGCACTCCAAAACATTTGTAATCTGCCTCATGTATTGTTCCACGAAACAATAAAGAGCTCAATATCTCTCCCACTGCTTTATGAGGTTAGCCTTTCTGTCCCTTGAATAATACATCACTAGTACTGAAATGTGCATTCCTCGAGTCGCTTCCAAAAAGGTTAAAAACCTCCTTCTCCTCAAGCCCAATGCACTACAAAATAAGTAGTAAATCATCTTTATTATAGATGTAGACTATTTTCCCAGCTACATTTCCCTTCCAAAGAACAAAATTGTTTGGCTCATGGTTTAACTGATACAGAGACACAGAATTCCACACCTCCCTGGGCAGCTGTTTCAGTGCCCTGCCACCCTTAACATAAAGAGGTTCTTCCTCATGTCATTCAACATCAAATAGCACAAAAGGATTCTCTCCCCTTCATCTAGTTCCATGCAAACTGACACACAGCTGAATTAGAGAAAAATTGTAAAAAGCTGGGACCAATAGCACCAAACTTTGAAGTAACCTAGAAAAAACCTTTGAAGTAGAGATTTTATTTCTTCAAGTAATATTGCTCAGTTGTTCTGAAATTAATTTAGCAAGATGATCAAACAAAAAGCTTAATTAACTCAAGTTATTCTCGCTATATGAATCAGATGCGATCCACCTACAACTTGAACAGAATACACTTTCTAAAATTTATTTTTCTGAAAGCAAGAGTAGATCTTGGCTGCTCAGGTGGTTTCAACAGGAAAGGTGAGGGGCGGTAAATGAGGGTGGAGTGTAACAAATAGTTCTGTAAGTAGGAAAACTAGTCAGTCATTTCCAACAGATTTGTGTCCTAACAGGACACAATTCTGGAATCTAAAGCACAAACTATTTCAGGAAATACAAGGGCTTCCATGGCCAAGAAGCAAACATGACTGTTGACCTGCTGCAGAAATTCTCTAAACAGGTAAAAACAGGGATGCACCTGCTCCAAGCACAGGCCTCCTTCACAGCAGGGAATCCTAATAGGATCTCGCCAAAAACAGCCCTCTCTTCTTCAACTCTGATCTCCTGTCAAGTAGAGCTGAAATTAAACCAGACTACAACAGAAGAGAAAACACACATGTAAGCACAAACAAATATTCCTTGGGAAACAAGATACAATTGTAATATAAAATGTTTTCATTAGTTAGAATTAGCATAAAACTCAGTATGCCAGTTTTACAATTACACTATGTTGCATATGCTACAAGTTCTCAAAACTACCTTAAACTTCACATTTCTATAAATAACTGTGTATGTATGCTTAAACAAAGATTGCTGATAATATGCACATATAAAACCTTGCATGAGTTATATTATTCCCCCTCTGACTACTCACCATTATTTAACCTCCAAAAAAAAAAATAGAAGTCTGAAAACACTCTGAGTTAGCCAGCTGTGTCATGAAAGAAAAAGTTTTCATTAAAAAAAAAAAAATAACATCCAGAAATAACCCTTTTAAAGCAAGCAATTCAGATTGAATAAAGGTGGCCAGGAACCACCACTCTCCAGTTTACTTCCCTAATAATTGTAGCATCCTATATCAGGGGAAAAAAAATGAACCTACTTCTGCATAAAAAATGCATTATTTATGACATGACTTTACTGTAACTTCTGGCGAGGATACATAGTTTTATATTTCAATGGACAGTACTTCCATCTAGTGCTCCTTGCAAAGTTTTCATGTTATTTTAAGACACAAAAGATCTACAAAAACTGCTAATATCATGGGTATGTGTGATTTTTCCAGTATGTTGGATTCCTGTTTCCCCTACAGCAAATAGCTCTTGATCACTGCAAAAGGTATAGTCCAGCCCCACAGCAAAAGGACACCTGGCATGTCAAACCCTAAGAAGCTTTGGCATGCTCTCAAACTAGAAACAGCCCAAAAAAAAACCACAATTCATCTTTTTGAATAAATAGCGGCAGGAAAGGAGAAATGGCACACTATCCCCCACACACACAATGGCACAACAAGCTCTCAGGAAAAAAATATATCACCCAGGAGACAGATTAAAAAGAATCCATAAAATGTGATGAAGAGTAAAATCAGAACAGTAGAAGGGAAGATGAAAGCAATACATTCACATAACCTTAATTACTGAGCTGGGGTTTGCCTCACCCTTCCCCCACCCCCATCTGCATTTGCTGTATCTTCTGGAATTCAAGCTATCACTTTCTTTAAACATTCTTTTAAACCGAGTCCTAAAAGTGGCACTCCGATCAATCATCATTATTAAGAACATGCCACATGCAATGCAAATTGCTAAAGCTGCCCCACTTTGCACCAGAAAACTGGAGCACAGGCTGGGACCTGGGCGCTGATGATCAGGGGTAGAGCCATTCTCCTTCACTTTCCTAGGCTACAACGTATGCAGAGTGGAAGTCCTCTGTGGGAAATGCCAAAAGCAAAGTAACCACTCACACAGCTGGCATCTACCTCCTTCCAGAAAGAGTTGAGAGATGTTTAAATTTTATCAAAGAAGAGATTAAAAGATGTTTCTCCCAGCTCAGGGAAGTGCCCTGCACCTTTCACTGACTACTCTCTGATGGAGTAGTGCTGTCATAACCATCCTTTGTGAACAGTGAGAAAGGCAAGATTATCAACTAACCTTATTAAAATAATAAAAATCCAAGTATAAATAGTCTTATTCAAATGAGAAGCATTTCTAATCTTTTAAATTAAACTCAATAAATACTTCACACTTATCCTCCATCCCTCAACTTCAGCCCAAAAAAACACCCTCCTTTAAAAATATTAATTAATGCCCATGGTTTGTGTAAACTAGCAAGTAACTTAAGACAGTGTGAGGAGATCTTGCACTCTGAGCAGTGAACCAGCTGGTGCTGATCACCAAGTGCTCCCAGAATAGGATTACAAGGCTTTACTTGGGACTAGCACTGATCCAGTGTTGTGGGCTAACTGCCCCTTATCAGCTTTGGGAGCGCTCCTGGAGAGCATCTTCTTGTTGAATATAATTTGAAAACACCTGGTTTGTGAAGTCTGAAATTGCTTCACGACACAAACCAAAAGGTGCTAACTGGAGCAGATTGATTTCAAAATTAACCTAGTGATTTCAACTCACATCTACGCACTCGCACTTGAGTCCTGTTGTGATATCAATTTTTTTTGGTGAAGATGCCCCAAGAAAATGTGCAGAGGATCTCCACCTGCATTAGTACAAGAAATAAAACAATCTCATAGCTTTCACCTGTGCTGAGAAGTAAGAAGGAGAGGCTGGTCCAAAGGCAGTTACAATGCAGGTGCTGCTTTCACAATCCCTAACACACTTCACCTGGCTCTCCATCACAGACTCTCACACACTTCACCTGGCTCTCCACTGCATGATCCATTTCTCACCTTCCAAAGCATAAAATGAGTCCAAAATTAACTTGAAAACAGCTATTATGTCAAGAGCTCAAACTTCTATGGAGGTATATTGTTATTAGTCTTTGCATCATAGACATCAGGTTCCATGTAGGCCTCAGCTTTTAAGGTCTCTACAAAAAGTCATAACCAATCTCAACTTGATTTGAGAATTTATTTTTTTTTCCTAAAAAAATAAAACAATAAGCTTACACCTTCAGCTTAAGACTAAAACTACAAAACATATTCATTCTTAAAAGTACTAAGACTTACGGGTAAACCTTAAAAAAACTTAGCAAGAGCTTCTCTCTCAACATAGATATATGGCTAACTCGTTAAGTGTAAGAAGAAAAAGTCTGATGAAACTACTTTAAAAAATAAGATTTAACTTTGAATTTTAATTACAAATTATTAATCTTAAAGTTACTTGGCACGGTATGTAGGCAAAACCAGAATACTTGTTTATTCAAGCGTGTTATGTCAAGCTTCTGGACAAGACATAGCTTCTGGTTGCTCAAATCTCCTGTGCTGAAGTACACCCAAAAATCCACGGTTAATATATTGCCCTATACTGTGGAATGCCTGGGTGACACCTGATGCCTGACATTTTGCATAAATCCAGCAAGGAAGACGTTAAGTCATGGAACTCAAAAGTGGAGAAGTGAAGATAGAAAGAAACCAAAAGTGAAGAAGATAAGAGAGAAAGCAAAAACCTCCAACACACCTTATAATATTTGAACAATTGCATCCTCCCCACATCCTTACTGGAGGGCAGTAAGAAGAAATCCCTAATTCAGAGTGGATTTCAAGTAGCTGAGCTGATTTCTCCTTATTTTAGGACAAGAGGAGATAGCACAATTTCTGCTCTGGGTGTGAAGTGGAAATGGGGTTTTTATTGGGAGCTGAATGCTTGGCTAGAGTTTGCAAGGGCAGTCAGCAGCCTACTCACCATTGATTTAATTATTCTCCTTCTTCCCTTCCCAGGGCTACTTAGGGTAGGAATTCAATGACAGTAAACTCCTCTAATAAAAAAAAAAAAAAAAAAAAAAAAAAAAACACCACACACAAAAAAAAAACACACACACAAAAAAAAACAAAACTTCCTAATATGCAGCTACAATTGCACACATCACTCCTTCCACCCTTCAGGACAGATGTGTTTTTGGGAGGTAAAGCAACCCAATCTACCACACCAGAGACAGGTAACATCACTATAAACTCTCTCATTATGAGTGGCACTCCAGGTAAGAGCTTTCAGAGATGACAGTGATAAAAGTTTATGGTTGATAAATCAATACTGCATATGAATAGTAAGAAATAAAGTAATCAATGGATTACAATTACGTAGGTACCCCATTGAGACAGGAATTAGTCATTCAAAGTGGGAGCTAAAATAAAAACCTCTCTAGATGAGCTAGTGGGATCAACAGTAATCCTTCACAGCCAGACGTGTGCACCCTACAGCACTTCACAGAGCTCAAAAAATATAATCTAAGAGTTCATTTACACACTAGTAGTTTAGGAACACTGAGCTGCCTTTCAGCTGATAGATATCTCACAGTTCTTGCAGCCTCTGAAATAAATCCTTGTAATTCAAAGTGTGCCATTAACATTCACAAAAGGTGAAACAGTCCCCCCAAACAAAAATAAACTATACCCCTGAACAGTTATTCAGAAGCCTCTGCAGTAAGTTAACGCAAAGAAACTTCTGTTTACTAACAGCTAGCAATTAAAGCCCCAGAGCATACACCTTGTTTCATTTCAAACCCTTGTAATTTGTATAAAAAAAGTCTCTAGGAGAGGCAGAATAAAAATGAAGTATCTGTTAAAATGTGTGAGAGCTGTACCTAATCACCAACCACAATAAGATTCAGCTGGTGCTTTAAAAATATTTGGTCCTAGTTTCCTAATACTAGAGCTTAGCAGCTGCCCAGCCGAGCTTTTCCAATCAACTTCCTATCTACAGAGCCTCTAGTTTTCCAAAGGGGATATTGTTACAGAAAGAGAACCATGAATATCAATTGTACTGCCTTCCAATTTGTATTGATTTTGTACATTCATAGCACAATTTGGAGTTAGATTTTGCTCCCTACTACCTTTTACACCCACTTTTCACAGGGACAAAGGATTTCATTAAACAAGCAGGAGAGAATGAATCCATACAGTACTGGGTGTAATATTTGCCACCCAGCATAAAAACAGATAAATCCACAGTAATTTCTGGTATGCATAATTCAAAATCCATCTCATCCACTAGTATTCCATAAAACACACAAAAATCTCGATCTCAGTCTAGTTTACTAACAACGAAGATCCAACAGAAAAGGCAAGCTGCAGCAAATCAATCAATATGAAATCTAGTGGATTTTGCTTTAAAATACTACATGTAATTATTAGACATGCAATAGAATTGCCTTCTTGGAGGCACAACAGTTACCTATCCACAGTTTCCAGACAGACAGCCAACACATCTAAATACCAGGTAAGAAACAATCCCCTGCCAAAGGGGGCTAGGTCTGAAACATGGATAAGTTTTTGTCAGTCTAACTTAGGCTTAAGTCTTTCCAGGCCAGATACTCTCTACACATTGATCTTCTCACTTTGAGATAGTCCTAGAAAGGATTTATGCCTTACTTAGCTCACAAACATAAACCAAGTTCTCCTAACACATAAAAAAAATATATGCTCACAATAAGCAAAAGTGATCCAAAATACAGCAAACAAGCAAGCCTTACTTGTTACCCACAGAGACAAGCTATTTCACCGACTCCAAAAACACAGAAATCTGACCTGAGAACTGTTGTTTGAAGGAAGAAAAGCAGAGCAGACCTTCTGCAGACAACCACCTCTCTAGAGCACCCTCAGTGTTCTAGTGAAGTGAAGTGAAGCAAGGCCACCCCCACCCCAGGTGTTGCAAATTAATTCCCTTCCCCAGGTGTAGCCAGCTCTCCGCTCCAGGCTCCCTGCAGCTGCCTCTCGTTGCTGCTTGATGAGCCCACACCTGCTCTGCATAGGGAGCTCTCTGCCAGCCCCCAAATGCCCCCCTTGCAGGCCTATCCATGGCATGTGTAAAGCTGCCAGAAATCCTGCAACAAAACACTGCTGCATGCAACTTGTGGGCAGAGAGAATGGAACCCTGGGCTGGACCCGGCCGCTGCTGCAGTCAGTGGTAACTCCCCAGGTGATTTCAGGGCAACAGGTCAATTTTCCTGCTGGGGAGCTGCAACGTTCCACAGTGTTCACAAAGGAGAGTGTCAGAAGAAAATAGGCAGGGTTCTGTCCTCTGGTGATGGGAGCAATCAGTCTTTACACTACCAGACAGACAGTTAAACCAGAAGAACTGCTGTCAATGCAAAAATCTCTCAACAGAGAAAAGGATCTTTCTTTAGCCCTAAGAGCTGAATATCCACATCTTTAAGAGAGGCATAACTGCAGAAGTTTTGTTACCTTGATCAAACCTATTTCTTCCTTCAAGAAGTCATATTCTCCTTACTCACTGAATCAAAATAATGTACAGAAACACAATAACCACTTTATGGCATTCCTATAAAATTTCTGTAAAATATTTCTGGTGGTTTTGCTAAACATAATTTTTTCCTCAATACTAGATTTTAAAGATTTAAGATAATGGAATTTTCACAAAGTGATGGAAACTCAACCTTATGAGTATCTGCACAAGATGAACGTCTTGATAAATTGATGATGCCAAACAAATACAGGCAATTTTTTGCCCTCTACATCTGAAAGTTCAGATTTTCAAGTTTGTTGGATTCAATAAACATGATCCATTAGATGATGGAGAAAATGAATACTGCTACATCAAGTAATATAAAAAATTCATTTGAGATGCTGGATCTCATCTCAAAAACATGGCCCTTTTCTAGAAGGAAGTAGTAAAAAGTAACACTATTTGCTTTAGCACAGTAGATACTTCATCTGAGTATGCTGTTTGAGATAGATAACTAGATTTTATTCTAACTCTGAAAATTGAAACCAATACTCTTCTGTCTTCTTACATGCACAAACTAACATATCCATAAGCATACATAATTTAGTAATTGGGTCAAGAGATTCTGAGAATAATAAGGAAAAATAATAAATGTTTTATTTAATAAATAATAAATATACGGGTAAAAGTTTGCTTCATGCAGAGTGAGCTTGAGAAAGAAATGATGCAGTGGCTGCATCCATCAGCAGTCTAGAGAGATATTAGAAGTTCCAGGTATGAAAAGAGCATAATTTCTTCTTCACTGTGTAGATATGTAAGTAAAGTCACAGTTCTCTGGCTCAAGAACCTGCATCTTTGAACCAGACAACACTATGAAACCCCTCAAGAATTACATAAGCACTGCTCTCCCCATTTCATAGAAGGAAAATTGTATTGACTAAGAAAAAAAAATAAGGAAAAAAAAAATAGACATGGCTTCAAAGGAGGCTGATTCCAAAAAATGGGCTAAGAGGAACAAAGAGGGGTGAAGTCATTAAAGGTTAGTCAGGGCAATGAAGAATGAAACCTGGTTCCCAGCTGTGACCCCACTGTAAGTGACTGGAATGACTCCTTAAGAAACTTCTACTGAGGGTTCCTTATCTGGGCGAAAATTATTTCTCTCTGAAGGTACAAGAAGGTCAATTCAAGTACATTTGTTAAATGTGCTGGGGCCTTTATAATGCAGTGCCACAAAATAAGAAGCTTTATAAGAAACTTAGATGCAGCCATGACGATTATGCTGTTTCATTAGTATTATTCAACATTTATTCAAAGTAGGGTTTAAATCCCTCATGGTATAATTTAAAAACTCTCTCTGATCCTAAAAACACAGTCTAAAACCTTGACCCAACACACATCTAGAACATGCATTCTAGAGCCTGCACCAACATCCTCAAAGAGAATGAAAATATCTCACTTTCCTCCTTTCACTGACCTTTTATTTTCTTCACCTGAACTTCAGCAGAATCAGTATCTTGTAAAATCAGAGCCAGTTCTCATAACCACAGATTTCATTGCTCAGACAGCAATAACATCTTAACATAAATCATTCTAACTGTTCACCATAATAAATACTTAAAATGAATTCTTCACAGACTCTGTTACTTTTTAAGAACAATATATGTAAATCATATACAATGGCAAAGAAAAATATATTTAAGACTTGAAATTGTACTGCTTGCACACAGGCATCTGGACCCTAGAAACTGCAATATTACCTACTCTGCCTGATATTCATCAGTATCTATGCTCCACAGAGATCCAAGACAGCGAATATGCTCCCTAGATTTGAGACAGTAAGATGAAAGGAGGAGACAGAAAGAAGAGGAAGAGTATACATGAAATTGTACAGACCATATCACTGAAACAAACGCCCCTTACCCCTCCCATGCTGTCCCTTTCTATACATGAACAACCTCTTCCTCCTCTCCCAAGGAGTGTGCACAGGAACATTCCTCAACTCCTGTAGTCAACATCTCCAGGTGACAATGGAGAATGCCCATCATTATCCATCTGAAACACTTTATACAAGTAGTTTATCTAACACACCTGGTATGAAACATCCTTAATAGCAAAGTTTGTATTTTGAAGACTGTCTTCTAATAAGCAGGAGAACCTCAGGTAATTCATGTTTGCTTTGGCATTCACTACATTGACGGTGTAGTGCCCTCAGGGGTCTGAGGACTAAAAATGCAAGATTAAACACAAGCCTTAAGAACTTGGTTACCATGAATGCCATCAAAACCTCTAAATTTGCAGACTGTTTTAAAATGCACCCTCCTTTGTAGCTGCAAATAGCAAAGTCCTGATGTGGTTGCCAAGAAACCAGTACTTGCAATTCACAGAGTTCACGTTTGAGAGATATTTGCACTCACAAACATTTACAAAAGCAAAACTGAAGCAAACCAGAAAATGCGATATAAATTCCTCTTATGATTTCTCAGTATCACCCTAAAACAAAGCACATATCCCACCCTCCCATCTTCAGATTGCTGCGCTCTCAAAGAAATGGACTTTGTTCCAACTGCTTCCCTGAAACATGGAACTGCCTCCCCGTGTAGTCTGCCATACCCGGCCTTGATGGACTTCACTGACGTAAATGACGTGAAAATCCTCATGAATTATGGCACGGCCGCTGGGGTCCTCACCAACAGCAAGCTCTTCTAACTCCTTGTCCCACTTCCTGGATTACTGCACTAGTTCACTGATTAAATCCAGAGTTAATCATGATTATTGTGCTGTAAAGCACCTTGGGAGACATGACATGAAAAGTACTAAAAAATGCAGTTGAATTTGATTACGCTGTATCTTCTCAAACCCATTTATATGTTAAAGACTGTCTTTTATTACATTCACTATTATGTTTCATACAAACTCCAGTCTCAATCCAATTTTCCTGTGCCGTTTTTAATTATTAATATTGCTGTTTGCAACCAGAGACTTGACAAGCTTTGGCCTTATTTGTGTTAGGGCCCTGTGCAGACATTAAACAAATGGCATTTCCCAGTAAAGATAATTCACAAAGTGTAACAGGCAATAAAATACAAGAAAGACAAGATGAAACAACTGATTGAGACAAACAAACATGAAGCCAGAAGGAAACCCACCAGTAAATGACAAACTATCCATGTAACTATTTTAAACAAAACTGTTCATTGCTTTTTAAATTCCCCAAAATACATGTATTCACCAACTTCAGTCATATAATGCTGGTTTATTTTACGTATTAATTCATTTTAGGAGATTAAAAACAAAATGTGTAGTCAGAAAAGTAACAGGTAGTTCTGAAAATCCAAATCTAAAGATTTTAGATTTCTGCAATTCACCAGGACACTGCTATGTCTATAGTAGTACAATGAGTAGAATCTCAACAGAATCCCAGCAACAGAATACATCTTATGCCCTGTGATAGTTTTCTGTTGCTGGGATTCCACAGATAAATTCTTCACAAAAGGACATCCTAAAGATAGTCTTTGACAGTTCAACTGTTCTGAACGTATTCTGTAGTTTACCAGGTGATCCTTTGCTGTACTTACTCAAACAGATGTGCTTCATCATTTCACCTTTTCTAACTTTTTTTCCAATTATTCATTTCTTTTCAGTTTTGACCTGTAGTGGTGTCATTGCAGAGGTATGAAAATGAAGAAAACAGTCATTAAACCAGCAAGGTAAATGTCTGTGAAGCACAAATGGGAAAATTGTGAAAAGAATGAACAGCAAATCAGAAAGGCTGGAAGGCTTCTGACATGGTGTGATATACCAAAGTTTTCCCAAGGTGTTTTTCAACACAATCTCCAAAGGATGGGATGAGATGACCTTCTTCCCTATGAACAAAAAAGCTTCTCCAAGAGGAGCAGGTAACAATAAAGACTGCTGCATATCCAAGATTAGATGATGAAACTTCCTTTCCAATACCCACTGCAAAGAAAAGACCAAGCCTTGGTATAGAAAACCAAGCAATCTAGCCAGAGATTTAGAAACATATCCAAGTACAAATTTATATTTTGCCTTAAGGAAATGTTACTTTGTTTAGTAGAGAAATAAAAAAGGACTAGGAAAAAAAAAAGACTAGGAAAAAGTTAGGCTCGAGGTACAACTTTAGCCTCCTTCAGTTGCATTGACCTACCAGTACTTGTATCCATGCATAACAAACAACTTTTATTAATAAAACTTTAATTTTTAATGAAAAAATAGTTCTTCCATTTACCTTTTTTGTCACCAGCAACACACTCCCTTTACAAAAATATCTAACTATAACTGCACTAACTTGATAGTACCATTTACAGGCAAGGGAAAAAAAAAAAAAAAAAAAAAAAAAAAAAAAAAAAAAAAGCAGATAGTAAGTGGCAATTTTAAAAGCATTAAAACCCATTCTTTCTTATCTGATTAGTCCTGCCCATCTTCATGTATTAAGGTTGTATACTCACAGCATTATCCTATTTGTAATCTTCAAACATACAGGGCTTTAAGACCAGCCTCTCTGGATATCAGTGACAGGAAGATTCTATCCTGCTAAGGAAGGATTATTGTCTTCCTGTTTCAGAAAGCAAGTGAGGGGGAATCATGAAATAAATTAACATTGTCTGTCTGTACAAGTCACTGTGACTCTTCTTGTTTTAATTTCTGTTGTTATTAAGGCTTTCATCTTAAGCGTATCAGCAGAAACAGCAGAATAGAAATATAAACTGCTACTGGAACAGGCTGATGCTAGGATTGACTGATGACTTGGATTCATCACTTTTTAGTCAAGAGACAAAGAAAGGAGGAGGAATGGGGAGAAATTGTACTGTAGTAATTAGAGATCCAGGTTTATTAGTAAAGGCTGGGTTTATGCACTCTGTGCCACAAATCAAGAAAATATGCACACAGGCGAAACAAGCAAAAGATTTTTCTGTAACTTTTTATATAAATATATGAAGTACAGTAATAAAGCAAGGAGAGATAATTATACTACTGATTTAACTACTCAGTAGCTATGCCAAGAATGAAGTCAGTTTATTAGGTAACTTCTCACACTGGAGTAGCATCCAAATTTCTTTTGGATCATAGAATGTATTCTTCTAAATGATCAAGGTCACTCTTTAAACGGGCTTTTTCCTCCTCTACTTTTGCCTGTATCAGACTTTAAAGAATATAAAAGGAAATGTGATTTTATTCAGGAGTTCCTTAAATACTGTCAAATTTTTCACTGTTCACTATAAACCAGACGTGTCAAAGTGAATCAGCAACTGGCCACTTGCTGGCTAAAGAAAGTTGAGTCACTGCTTCTGATCTAACAGCAATGTCCTACATCACGTTCAGAATACACATCAGTGTGTTGTTTACCAACCTAAAAGGAAAATAAGTTATTGCTGTGAGTCACAGAGGGAAGGGAAAAACCACAGAAATGAAGATGAATGTCTGGAGCCTAGAACAACCGGAAACAATAAACAAAACCCTGACACACAGAGAAGGCAGGAATTGAGTGCCAGGAAAAGACAAATACTGCTATAGATTCAGATGTCTTTCTCTGATAACAACCACAAAGATTAGTGTTTGCTGCCAGCTAAATCACAACGAAAAATCTTCTACTGTCCTGTACTTCAGCTTGGATTATTAGATTGTACTGAACTGTATAATTAGGCTACCACCAAATTAAGTAGAGCAAAAGTTCAACTGCACTTCATACAAATATAAATATGCTAAATTAAAGGGTTTTCTCACTGAAAATCAATAGTGATATAATCAGGCATCTCTTTAACATTGAAGATGACATGTTTCCTTTCCATTAAAAAACTGCAGATTTGCCATGATTAAAGAATCAAATGAAAAAATATGAACATTTCAGAGCCAAGGAAGAAGGAGCAGCTCAGCGCTAGTTCTAGCAGACAGAAAACTCATCACCAAGAAAATCAACTGAGGAAGGAGGGTGTTCCAGCATACCAACTAAAAAATTATAATCAGGAAGAGGATTAAAAGCATGCTTGTTCTGAATGATTCATGAAACATAATTTCTGTTCTTGCCTGGGTAATTAGAAGGCTTTCAACTTCAGAGGTATGGTTTGGGGCATTTTTTATTCTCAAAACTGTTCAGCTAAAAGAGTTTTTCTTCCTTTCAAACACTGACATCAAGGCAAGAGATGTAGAAATGCAAAATATGCTTTTTATCAATTAATAAGAGTCCAAGATTTTAAGTTCCCCAATACCAGTCAAGGCACAAGAAAAACCCAGATCATTTGAGGGTGAGTTTCTGAGGAAGCATCCTAAACTATGACTCCATGATACTCCTGGTTGGGAAGGAAACATATGAAAAAGGCAAACAATATGTAATTTTAAAGAACAGCTATAGGGCAAAACATATCACATTCACTCACAAGCTTTTTTTTTTAGTCTGACTTTAGGTATTAAAAAATAAAAAAAGCAAACAAAGCAGGATCAAAACTTTACTGCTGACTCTGCTTAATTACATGACTACTTGAAAATTCGTGGCAACACTCAGCACAGGAGTGTGATCTGAGTGCCTATGCTGGCAGACTTGACAAACATCAGCCCTATGAGACAGATCTGTTATTTTTGTGCTCTGTGATGGGCTAATTTATTAATTTGCATGTTGTATTATGTGTTAATGAATGTCTTACATAGGATAATGCACAAACATTCTAATATAAGATGAGCTTTCAGATGTAACATTGTCACAGGAGCTCAGAAAAACAGAAAGCTGATAACAAAATGAATGTCACAGATTTGTTGATGAAGCATGAAAAGCTTCCTGAATGAACTAACTCAGTCTCTTGGGAGAGCAAGAAAATACTTCTTCATAAAACATCAGAAGGTTTGCCTTATTTTTAACTCTTCTCCAGGTTCTTTATTTTATTATTTTATTTTTTTTTTTTTTGTTGCTAGAGATTATGTAAGTCTTTTTTTCATAAGGTATCCACTAGTTCCTTTCAAATTTCAGACTAATATTTTTTAATTCTCTAAGACTGGCTTCAAGAATTCCCCCATTCATTGGTGTTAAAGTAAGTATTTGTATTGCTAAATAGCTCTAAAACATAAGTAAACTTTTCACAAAGGTTTTCTGTTTTGCACTGATTTATTTTGCACAGACTGCTGAGCAACAATTACTGCTTAACCCTTTTACACAGTCTGGATTAAAAAATGACAGGTACATGAAATATCCTATATTCTCATCAATCATTTCAGCCATACAGTCACAGACCATTTTTCCATCACTTCTATAGGGTTTTAGACTCCAGAAAAATAATCCGTAACAACATAAGGGGAAGAAAATTTCTCTATTCTCTAATCTTTTAAAATAGTTGTTTACTCTGTTCTAAAACAAGGTGGTCTGCAAATCCTGTTTCCTGGAGCTTTTAGCAAACTAAGGTAAGGAGACAGGGGTTGAAAATAAGTTCAAATTTTAAGTTATTTCAAGTCAGAGGCATTAAATGTTGCATAACTTTAATTCCTGGCTCCAGAGCACCCCTTTATTAACACTTTGCTTCTTGGAATTTGTGTATCTGTTTGTATGTATGTGTGTCTGAGCACACACAGAGCCTTCTGGCCAGCCCATACTCAGCTGGGCTACACGAAGAGAGAATTACACTATCTCAAAACTGTAATGGTTTCTGTTATGGTGGCAGAAGAAACAGATAATTTTATGCAACAAAATATAACAACATTTAATGAAAGGAAGAAAACTCATCAATACATTTATTTGACAAGACCATTCTTGACCTCAGCAAAATCACATTGGTGACAGGCATAATGCACCCTTTCTCTAGAAAACAGTAACTGAGATTGTTTTTAAATAGTAACAAACTTCTTTTTCGGTTTCAAAACAATAAAGAGAAGTATCAAGCTTTCATCCTTCCCTGCTGCATTTCTAGATATGACAGGATGTAGCCACTTAACAATATATCATTCCCTGTTTAATAGCAATAAAGCAGTCAGAGCTGTTTCAAGGCTGCAAAGCCTTAATGGTCTAGGGTACTTAGAGGTGTATTTCTGTGACTGTCTTCCCCCTGGCTCTGGGCATTGAACAGACATGAATTGCGGTGCTGTCCAGGGCAAGGAAACATTGCTTTCATTTACAGCAGGAGAACTGCAGGGCCCAGAGAATCCTGACCAAGCTTACACATCCAGGTATCTGTGGCAGTACTGGGAGATTCTAGTTGAACCATGAAGTTCATGAAGTTCATGAACTTAATAAATTAAGGAGACAGAATGCAAAAGCATATTTTCTTACTCCACAAAATGTGGTAGGTTTACACACTAGGGGATGTTTATACAACTCCCTGCAGTGCAGTGGGTAACCCTGAAACTTTCCTTACATAAGTTAGAGTGGAAATATGAAACCAACTTCCCATAAAGCTTAGTAACTCTTGGATACAACCTACAGAGATGAGAGGCAGAGTAGTCTGGACTGCACTGAAATTCATTCTGCCATAGAAATTGCTCTCAGCGTCTCAGACAATTTGTTTAAACCCAACCAAGCATGTTCTACAGCAATCTCAAATAAACTTGGTGGTAGCCTTCCAGCATGGGACGTGGGAAACCAAGTTACTACTCTCTGCTCTGTATCACACATCTTCCTGCACCTTGGGAAAGCCAGAGTCTACTTTGTATTTCTGTTCCCCAGCTATAAAATAAGGATACTTTTTTGCTAAACATAGGATTTTTCTGCCTCAGAGGCAAATTGAAATACATCATAATAATTCAGAGAGCATTGTGAGCATCCCAGAGACATACTATTTTGTTTTTTTCACAAATTTCTCCAACTCATTATCCTCAGTGAAAGACAACTTACCACCGCACGTTAAATCTTTACATTTACTGTTATTAATCTTTTACATTCTAAATGTAAATATATTCAATTAAACTTACGTTGGATCTCTCTTTGAGAATAATCTCTCATTTATTTTTCATATGAACAAACTTGAAATTCTTCTTTCCCTCAAGTTACTTATTTGTAGGTTACACTGGCATATGATAATACTTCCTAGTTACAAAGGTTAGCCACGCTGACAAAATTGCCAGCAATGTTCTGTGTAAAACAAATCACAAAAAGCAAACCAAAAGAAACAACAGTATGTTTTAGAGAAAAAAATAATAAAAAAAAAAAAGGTAGAACAACTGTCCTGTAATAAGTACAACAATTCTAATTTGTAGTTGCACTGAAGTGCAACTCTTGGTAAATAACAAGAAATCCCTCAGCCTGTGACCTTCCTCAAGTAAGGTCTCGACATTTGCTTGCCCTCTCTGATGTGACAGAGTGCTGATTAGCTCTCTTTGCTTTCTATGAACTACAGGGAAATGTGCCACCCTTCTTCCCCAAAGACTTCCTTTGAATTACCCTCTGGAGACTCATTTCTCTCCCCCAGCACTAGGCAGGAATGTCTACACTATTCCCTTCTGCTCAAAAAATTACAACCTCCACTGATGTGCCTCTTCCACTGTGTCACTGCATTCATTATGCAGTACATCTCAAAATTCCAAGACAACAGGATGCTGATCCAGACTACTTTTGGAAAACAGACTGTCTCTTCTAGCCATAATCTTCTAGCCACTGTCTCTTATAATAAAGCCATCAAGGAGGACAAAGAGATAGATATTGGAAAACAAATCTTGAAAGGTGCCTCTGTTATCACAGCCAGTGAAATATATATAGGGCACAATTAATAAATCAATCAATAAATGAACAAGTAAATGAAAAGTAACTCGGAAATTCAATATGGCATACAAGAACCACAGAATGTCCTTTTCTAATCTGTACCCCCTGGACTTCACCAGGTTCCAGGGGGATAAAAGCCTTAATATTTATAAATATTCATAAAGCCTTAATGGTACATCCTTAGAAATGCTCTTCATTTAAGCATTTAATAGTAAGAAAGGCATAAGCAGGAAGAATTTGATTCTGCTGTATTTAAATGAATCCATGATTAATGACTGTATAAAAACTGTGAGGAGTAAAGATTCTGACAATTTTCATTATTTAATTTCATATAATTTCTTTCATTCTTTATTATTACATTGAGGTGAATATTTCCCTTTCTGCAGCAAATCCGTACCCTTGGGATTACATATTTGCACAATAAATATAGGATTATCTTCACCTACAGGAAATGAGGAGATAATCTTTGTGCTGCATACTCCATAAATGACATTTTATTGTTAATACAGTCTTTTTTCCCACTGAGGCATGGAGAAAACGGCAGCAATTACTGTCCTTTCTGAATTATTTTTCCTAGTTATGGTCAATTTTTGGAAAAAACAAGTGAAGTTGCAGCCTAACCTGGTGGAAAGATCTTTGCAGCTCTGTAAGAGCTCTCATGCTTGTACTGGGGGAGCTTCAGACTCCTAGTGGGGATTATTTTTGAGGTTGATGAGCACAGCAGCCGAATAACCTGATCAGGTTTGCCTGGCTGAGTCTGTCCACATGCACTGCCTATTAATGAGTGCAGTACACTGAACCTACATCTTTGGGGGGATTGCTAATCCTCAGAGAAGACAAATGGCACGGTAGGATCATTTGAACAATGGCCAGACAATATTGACTTCACCAATGAACACCTGCAATTTGAACTTCTCTGTTTTCATAGAGACAGGTTTTATTATTTATTAACTTGGGACAAACCTAACCAAAGCAAAACCAAAATGCACTCCTGTCCTAAAACCCTGTGAGGAAGTCAAATATAAAGAGTGATTCAACTCTGTGATTCAAATCTCTCCTCTCTCTGATCTATGCTGAGAAATGAGCACCTTACCCTCTAAAATTCACATGGATTGTGAATTCTGCAGCCTTTAAAATACTCAAAATTTAATTTGACAAGGTCTCGAGCAGGCTTATCTTCACTGGCCCTGCTCTGAGTAAGGGGATTGACAACAGAATCTCCAGAAATTTCTTCAAGTCTGAATTATCTTCTGATTCCTTTTACACCTCTTAGAATTAACTCTTCACTTGGTTGTCTCATCTTAACAAAAGCATTTCACCTCAAGTTACCACTTGAAAATAAGGCAACCACAGGCCTTATTATTCAAGGTTTCTTTTCTAACATCTCTATCCCCATTTCTTTTAAAATAACAAAGTGACCAGGGCTGAAGTGTTTCAAATTACCACTACTCACTAATACCAAGAGAAAGCAATTTCTTAGGGCTAATTTAATGCACTTCTGAATCCTGTAATTTATTTTGAGTCTGTGCTCTCTCTTCCTTTCCAGGCTCTCTGCCAAGGAAGTTAAGGAGGGTCTTTCTGGCTAGATTTCCAATATTCTTCACGGTTTTTCGTTTTATTTGGGGGTCTTTTTGGGGGGTGGGGGGAGGGTCGAAGTCTATAAACATAGGTGGATTCATGGCACAGGGCCAGGCTGCAGTCATTAGTGAGGATTAAGCCATGTGAAGCTGGTATTAAAGCAGAGAAAACAGAGGAAATAAACACCTCTTACTGTGGCAAGGTATACTTTGAGAACAAGGATGTAGACTTCTTCTTCCATGGGCAGATAAGGGAAAAATATTTCCTAAGAAAGAAATATTTGTTTCTTCAAGAGTGATCTTGTAGAGAGAGGTATCTTCAAATGTTCAGGAGGAAACCTGGAGAGTTTTACCTTCAGGGCACCAACTTTGTACTAGACAAGATGCCGGGTATAATTTTCGGGCCATTTTTAAAGAAGGGGCAGAATGGGATCTTGGCCCAAAACCAGGGGCATTATGAACTAAAGTGACTTCCTTATCATCATCACCTGTAGAGCAATGAACACTGCAGCCTGGTCCTGGGGCACTGTTGAGAGCATGTGGGCTCTGGAGCTCAGGCTGCCTGTGCCCACTGGAGCATCATGGGCTGGGCATCAGCAGCTGCCTGCATGCTCTGTTAGTGCCAAGCAGGCACAGACACACAGACACAGCAGGGCACCGCTCAGCCTCCTTGCCCATGTGCACCATGTCCTGGAGCACACGGCAGCTACAGCAGAGCAACGACCCACAAAGGGAGGGCAAGGCCAGACACTGCAGCTACCTCCTGATGGCTTGGGCAGGGCTGCCAGCTAGGGAGGGATGCAAACCTCCACACAAAAAGACAAACGCTTTCATTCTGAGCATCAAGATGACATCTGATATTCTGTGTCTACAAGTGCATGTCTTTGGTCTGTTTGCTGGGCCAGAGAAACTCTTCAGAGAGTCACTGTCCATCACAGAAGGCATATTAACCTACAAAATTCAATTACATGCCACTGGCCCACAGAAAAATTACAGGTGCTCCATTCGACCTCCACAGGAAGAGCTACAGAAACAGTGGGATCAGCGTTTTTTAAATTGGGTTCAAGTCTTCTTTCCTAATACTGGATTAAAGAAGGCAGATTTTCAGTTAAAAAAGAAATAGAAAAAAAGGACAGAAAACAACAGAGAATTTCAGCACTAATTATCTGACCTCACTTGTCACAGTATCAGATGCTGGGATACTAAGCTCTCTGAAAATGCTGATTCTCAGTACCATCCCTTAAAGGGGAAAGTGAGCTGTCACAAATCCTCATCTTTGTGTACTGAAAGTAAGAGACCAAGTTTACAATTTGAACATATCTAAGAAGGTGGATTGTCACCTGCCTAAATCTCCTGATCCATCCAAAGCTACTCCTGTTATCACCTTGCTGCTGAAAATAGAAGAGATAAATGGAAAGGACAGATGTCTCGAGCTCATATTTAGCTCAGAATATATTGAAAAGGAATAAAGGTGGTTACTTTGATGTTGTTTTTTTCTAGAGATGGAGATTTCTACTGATTCTAGGCCTGAATGAGCAGTAAATGCTCTTCATAGGGTAAAAAACTGTCTTAGGCAGAAAATACTCCTGATGATACTGTACTCCTTTGGTTTTGAAGTTGCCCTAACCATCCAAAGTAAATTGTTTTAATAATAATGCATTCTCTACATCCCATGTACTAATGAATACAAACTGAGGAAAAATGGTTCAGAAAGGAAAACACAGCATAAGGAAGAAGTTTCATTAGACTAAGGGAACATATGACTGCCCTCTAAATGAACAAATTACATAATAAACTTTTTACTTTTGCTCTGTCTATCCTGAAAAGATGATATAACACCTTTTTATTTTTTTGAGGTGGAGTAGAAGACAGTTAAAGGATGGTTCAATGACATCTTCTTTTCAAGAGCTTAAGTAGTAATGCAGTGCTCTATAAGACTTAAACATTTAAGAAAATATTTAGAATAGTTAATTGTAAGTTGCTGTTAAAAAAGAACGATCACTTTAAAAAGTGAACTCTCAGTAGCATCCTGTATTTGTCAAACACTGTTCTTTCAGTCCTTGATATTGATTAGTATTCCACTTGAAGGAGGAGATAATGAAGTAGATTATTTTTTCTGCAGTGCACCCTGACACAATCAGAAAAGCTGACACAGAATATTTTCCTACTTTCCAATTTGTCTGCCCCACCTATTTTCTTTTCTTTGAAGGCCACGGGGGAGAATGAACGAGAATTAAATTAAGACATTCCAGAAAATAACTGAGAATGAGGTGCATTTAAATTCTACACAAGGCACAGGAGGGATGAATAGCATACAGCAAAATTCAGATGTCACACCCTTTGCTAACTAGGAAAATAGAGTTAAAGTCAATTAAATGATTTTCTAAGGTTTGCTAGTCAGTGTAAACGCTAATAGAGTAAGGCAGATGTTCCACCAAAATAATATCTTTCTCACTTCAGAGGTATTTTTCTCTGACTACATATGCACACACAAAATCTCAGCCTGTTCATGTGTCAAAGACGCCAGAATAAGCATGTAAGTAACTGTGATTGTTAATTTATTCACAGAACAAAAAGCAGACAATAACCATATGCACCTCCTCAGCTGGAAAGCACCTGGGGCTGGAAGACAAGGAGAACCCTCAGTGAGCTGCAGGACCACACAGCCTTGAAGAGGCTCAGCCTATGAATCCCTCTTTTATGTCCCTATTTATGTAGCTGTGTCCAGCCAAGTGCTATTACCTGGCCATGCACTTCTGGTTCCCAAAACACTTGTGTATTCGGCCAGCTGCAGAGTAAAATAACAGCTTTGGCACCTGTAACAAGAGCCCACCATATTCCCAGCCCATTCTCCCTTGCAGCAGGACAACAGGAGTGAGATGAGCAAAGCAGGACCCTTGCAGGGGCACAGGTGCACTGAGAGAAACAAACAAAAGAACACACTGGTGTGGAGAGCGTAAACCAGGAATGTGGCAGACAGAAAATGCAAAGGACTACAAGGCACTGTAGTCAGCAAAACAGTCAGGGGAACATTTCACTTCTCTGTATCTTTAAGCCTTCCTAATGAGCCGAACTCTGGGCTTTGTTGACCTCAGCCCTGCAGCAGGGGAGAAATTTGTTTGCTACTGACTGTAGCTTCTTGACTGCCAAACAGAAATAAGACAGGATTCCTTAGGAAAGGGAGCAGAATCCCTGCTTCCAGCACACACTTAGGGCAACACAAACCAGAAATATAGAAATAGATTTGCATTTATTTCTTGACCAGTTTACATATCTTTTGATGAACTTGCAGAGCCACTATAATCCTGTGTTGGCTCTGGAACCCAGCATTTTTGATCTGTCTGAACATAGGTGTTCATAGGCTTTGAGTCAACCATGGTGAGAACAGCCCTCCCAACACAGTCCTCTCTTTGCTATATTAGCACAAGTACCTGCTGCGTGCTCTCTTTTTTAAATTTGCTCCCATTCGTACAGTTCTAGGGATTACCCAATGTTCTCCCACACTTGAGATGTTTGAGTTTCAAATAGAGAAGAGAACTTTTCCTTAGAATTCCCTTGAGCATTTAGAAGCATTCTCCTGGCACTATTACAAGGTAAGTCTTATTTAAGCGTATTTTTTAGGCCGCTAGATGTACAAAATACACCTTTACTTGGTAGGTATCCTGCTTCTAAACACACTCTTTGATGTATACTGTGACATACCAGCTTTTCAAACCTGCACATGACACTTGTGTTTACCAGTATTTGAAGAAGGAGAACAAAAGCCTGCCCTGAGAGTAGCTGCTTTCAGGAAATGACTAAGAAGAACATTTGCCTGTCAAGGTTTAGGATAAAAAGAGTTCTCCAGACGAACTAAAGTGCACAATGTTATTCCCATGTTAGTGTGGTGCTCAGCCCTGACTCTTTTCTTCCCACAGCAGTCTCTCAGAGAGCCCACTAAATCAGCATGCGCATGGAGCTTGGCAGTTCCTTCCAGGCAAGGCTTGCAGGGCTTGAGAAAGACTGTGAGCATTTTCCCTTCCAGAGGTCTCTCCAAGTCTCATCCAGGTTTCACATGACATCTAACAACTATGAGGTAAAAGTAAAGAATATCCAATCTGAGCAGGGGTTTTGCCATGTCCAAGAACCACCCGTGATTCCTCTCCCCAGCCTCTACTCACAACTCAGCTTTTTTCCTGGGCTGCTCTGACCTTCATCCCTTTCAGGGAAGTTAAATTTCAGAAGTGTTTTTTTTTAGGTTTGGGAATGTTTAAAGTGAACTTTGATATTGTTGAGAATTGATATAATAATCCCTTTTACCAAAGACTGACCAATTAACAATAGCTAACAAGACATTGTATTCTTGAAGATGGATTCCTTCTTCTCCCTGTATAAAACTCAAATATGTTTTTTATCTTTTTATGAAATAGTTCTCAAAATCATGTGCTAAATCCCAAGGACAGGGTAAAAGCATAAATGGGTTTCTATTTACCTGACATTCCAAATACATCTCAACATACTGGAGCTGCTTAGCTATAAATAACCAGCTACTGCAAACCTTCTTTTCTTTTGTTAACTTCAAACAATGCCCAATTGTATTTTCCAAACTAAAGAAATTTATAATCCTTTTTTTCAGTTTTGACACCAATTCCTTCACTACCTCTGCCCACAGTACCCACTGCATAGTCTGCAAGTATGTGAGGTACACATTACCAACCATTGAACAGTCAGTGTTTGCTCCAGAGTAAGTCAAATCACATCCCTTTCAGGTCATTTTACTTGTCAATTATCTTGCAAAATTGCACTTGCATTTTTATTCCTTCTAAAAAGCATTCACATTGTGAAGTACTACATTAATTACACATCAGGCTGTGTTGAATTACTCATGTGGCTGGAACCACGTTTGTGTTGCATTATAATGTCTCAAAAGTGATCATGCTGTGTTAAGCTGTACTCTAAAAAAGATGACATTTTTGAGAAATGTGAAATAATTTTTAATAAAAAGTATTTTCTTAGAAATCTGACTATGTTCTAGATTAACTTTCAGGTACATTAGAAGGCACACAGGAAAAGCATGGAAAATAAAAAGAAATGTAATTAAAACAATCCCTTTTTTAAAAATTCATTCTGTAATCTAAAAGAATATTTCACAGAATTCACACTTTACATTTTAAATGCCTACTAAAACATTCCATTATGGATATAGTGTTGCTTCTTCAAGACGCAGCCTTTAAAATAAATTGCTAAGATATAGCTTAAAATAAAGAGAAAAAAAAAGGGGGCTTTAAATTCTTCTAAATTGACAATCAGGACATATAGACCAAGCAAAAATCTTTTTCCTGTTCCCTTACCATGACTCTGCTTTTCATGTGTCACCGACAGGTCCAAGAGTGAGAGACGTCAGATCATCATGAAGACACAGCCATAGGCCTTTAGCCTTTCACACATTAATAAGTTAAGGTAGGAGACCTATACCCTCCATCCCAAGCACTTCTGGAATATTGCTCTTCAGGAGGAAAGCCTTCACCAGCTAAGAGCCAGAGAGAGGCATGCAGAGATCAGCCAGCAGCCTGCTGACCACAGGATTCCAATCCCACCTACTTATTAACTTGATTTTGATCAATTTAGAATACCAGGGTCTCCTACTCCAGTAAGTTCCCGGCCCAAAGGACAGTTAAATATGCAACCTTAAATAGCCTGACTTCAAATCCCACGCTCAGTAAAACAGCAAAGCAATCCTAACTGCCATCAATGCCTAGAGAGAACTAGCAGGCTAAATATCAGTCTTCTTCTAAAGAAATTCTGTTATGGGCCTGGGTATCTATTTCTGATGGTACCATTTCAACAAATTGGCTTTTTCAGATCAAAAGGAATTCTTTTACTGATGTTTTTAAGGGGCTATAAAAACACTTGAGCTGCTTGAACAGAAAACATACATTTTCCTGATTCCCAGCAAAGTGTGAACTACTGTAAGAAACCACCTCTTCTGCTTTTTCAGACAAAAATAAGAGCAACAAGAATTTCCTAAAAAGGAATAAAGCATCTTTGAAAATACGAACGTAAGTTAGTACCTAACAGTATTTGACAGTTAAGAAAACAGAAGGTCAAACCCACCTCTTCATGCTGAAGCATCAGTGCTAAGGGGCATGAATGATCTGGTTTGAGAGTAGTGAATATGCAATACCTAAGCTTATCCAGATGCTATTTTCCTTCCTAATTTGGCTTGGGCCTTCAATGAAGGCATAAAAACTGACATGACGGACACTGAGCATTGTTACCATTATTACTAAACATCTACTAATCTATTAAACCTAATCTATTAAAAATAGGACACTAGCTTAAAGCAGCAGCCAGTCCAACAGATCACATCCCAGAATCACAACTGCTCCTTACGTCCCACATGACAAATTCTGTATTCCTTCACTTTTGGCAGAAGCTGGTTTCACAACATGCCTGCTTCTCTTGAGGTATATTGGGAACTTGAAAGGAAAGCCAGAAATAGTGGTGCTCCTCCTTGGCAGTTAGCCTCATCCAAAAAAAGTAGTAAACTACATTTAAATCAGCAAGACATGTATTACATATCACAGTATACAGTTTTTAAATCAGATATCCTGTTGTTCCAAGGGTGAACCAAGCCTTCCTACCAGAATGGAGAAATCTTCCCCCAGAAACACAGCCAGAGTGTCAAACCTGTCCTTTCACAGAGCTCTGTGATCAACACCCAGACACCTCAGACTGGGCAAGAGGAGCTCGAGTACCCACAAATAGAAATCATGAGAGCCACAAGACAGAGTCCTGGTACAAACTGAGTCTGCAAAGCATCTCAGCTGGGTCATACAGAAAAGAAGGAAGAAGGCCAGAAATGTTCCCTTGTAACTGAATGGATCAGTGATCATTCCAGGCCTCAGGAAGTAAGGACCCCGAGTTCAGCCATCTGATCCAAAGCAGGCAGAGGAACCAGCATTTGATCAGGTTCCCCATTATCTCAGTGTCCTGTGCATGAACAGAGGCAGAAACTGAGAGGACTGAGACTGAGAGGAACTTTGTATACAAAAACTTCACCTCTCCATGGAGTTCGAAACTATTTCAGTAGAGGTCATGAAAATCTTCTTGTTACCTAAATATTGAACTCACTTCTTGTGCTTGGTACTCAAAATGGTGGCAAAGCAGTTTTCCTCAACCTTAAATCAAGGTTTTAGGCACAGCCTTTATGTTCTGTGAACACCTTTACAGCCTCTAGACAGCTACATTTGAATAACCTTCATCATAATGTGTCTTGTGCACCAGGCACAATCATCTTTAATTTTAATCTGACTGATATTAATTTTAACATTGCTAAAAGAAAGAGGAAACTTACTAAAGAACATGACAATATTTAATTTGCAAAGAATGAACTTGATTCATCTTGAGAAATATTTCACACTCAGTTTCTTATGCTAGATATTGCTGGGTCTTTCCTCTTTTGAGGGGAGGGAGGAAGGGGAAAGCTACAAGAATAAAAATGATCATAAGTATGTCAAGAATTCCCCATGAAGTAATAACATCTGGGGAGTTCCAGCAGGAAAATAATTGTGATTTCTGTTCACTGAGGATACAATAGCTGAGTTTAAGAATTAAATATGGCAAGGAGTTAAGTTATACTGCTTCCTAAAATAAAACCCAAAATAATAGTAACAAAAACTGCCAAGAAGAAGAAAATTATTTCACTTTTCATAGAAAAAGGATGATATGTAGATTCACTAATTGGAGAATTCATTTCACATGGTTTAGCTCTACAGGACATTCCTGTCTGAAATAACAAATGTTCAAGCACCTAATTACAAACATTGCTATAAATAAAGTACTTTGGGCAACTATTTTAGTCATTATGCTAAATAACTACAGTAATCATTATACTTAGAACATGCTGAAATGTAGCAAGTGTTCAGATTTGGTACCCTTGCATTTTTATTCTACATGTGGAATAAAGTGCGAACAAACATTTAACTTCGGGAATCGCACTCGGTTGTAATTCTTTTCTTCCACTGACATATTCAATTCCTGATTCATTTCAAGTCATACTTATTCCACGCCAAGCTTCCAACAACAATATCATTATACTGAAAGCTCCTATCAGTTATTTCTTTTTAGAGCTGTTAATTTTTGTGCTATAAACATCATCAATAATCACATAAGAAAAAAAATTATGAAAACCCTGATAACCATTATCTCTCCATTCCGTTTTCTTCTTTCCATCACAATTGCTACACAGACAATAAATTCCGCATAAAGTACAGCAACGTTTGAAGTGAAGCCCTGCCGCCTCTGCAATTCATACTAAATTTCTGTAGTTGCTTCATCCTTCCCCACCCTCAGGATTTCTCATTTCTGTGCTGAATCCCACTTTGACTTCTAGATAAGGTTAGCAGCTAAACTGCAACAAAAATAACAAAAGCACACGTCCTGTCACTTGTAAAAGCATTAATCAGGAAATCCATGACTGACTGACAGCTCCTGTGGCCCTACACCTGATGAGGGCTAGGCTGCTCTGGGCCCATGAACTGCCCTGGACCCTGCCAGGGCCATTTTTGCACACATTTTATGCCTTGGAACAGAATTTGAGTTTCTGAGTGGAAACACAAAGGATTAGAGGATGGTGAAAATAGAGAGGTGTGGCTTTCTCTCTGAAAAAGCCACAGGGAGGGGACCAAGTGCTACAGCAGCAAGTGGAACTACACACATGGTAGAGCAAGGGCAACAACGCCAGCACTGCCCAAACACTGAGACTGCCACAGCACCGTGCCAGGGGCAGGGAAGGTCTGCACATTCCACTCTCACAGAATATCTTGTAACAGATGTCTGCATGAAAAGAAAGAAAGAAAGGTATGAAGCCCTAGGTCTGCTGGAACAAGTGCACCAAGAGGATGGCAGAACACAGGAAGACAGCTGTAGGAGATTGGCTGCTCCACAAAATGCCACAAAATTAGAGTGCAACATCCTGTCACCATCTGATGCAATACATTAATTTAAAATTAGCACTCTTGGGGGAAAATAATTCAAAAGTTGTTTGGGGTGTTTTCTGAAAGCTAAGACAGAGAAAGCATGGTGGTTTAAAAAAAAAAAGGTATTGAATTGTGAAGTCTGTCCTTGGATCAGTCTGCTACACATTCAGGGTTCCCCTGGGCATTGCTGTTTCATCCAAATTAAGTCACAAAATAACACTGTCTTTTTTATCTTCTTGACTTTCAGTAAGTCACTTCCCACTTGGGTGTTACGGAACTCTGGAGCACAAGGAGGAGCCCACTTGAGACTCAGATAAAACCAAATACTCCTTGAAAATGTGGTTTCAGAATAGGAAAAAAATATCCCTCAACACTGTTTCTTCTAGATAAGAATTACTCTGGCACTTGGTTCATTTCTGTAGCTTTGTTAGGCTATCAAAGTGACACTGATTTCATATAAATACCTATAAACCACACTCATCTTTACAAAAAGATCCTAGAAGCTCTGCAATTCCATATTTCACATCCTTCTTATCTACAAGAGCCTGTCTGCCAAACAGCTACTATTAAAAAAAAAAGCACCAATTTTACACAATTTTAACGTTATACAAATAATTTTTTGGTGTTACATTATCTCCCCTTATTTGGTTTTGCATGCATTTAAAGGAATCCATAACAAGTTTTGTTCTACTTAGCTTGTTTTGCTTACTGTTAAAAGAAGTTAGAGAGATTCACCGAATCAGTAATGACCTCAAATTACAAAAACAAGGGAAAATAAGAATAATCACCTCCAGATATTTATTTTGTTGCCCAAGTAGCCTATCTGCTGTGTAGTAGTTGATGAGTCTACTACCACGGTCAATACCAGGCAGCCCTTTAACATGAGGTTTCAATGTCAGAGACTATTTAGAACATGGAAAAGCAGGGAAGGTTCCAGCTTGTTTCTTTTTGGTTTGCTATGCAGCATGCAGTCTCCACTGACTAAGGTGATAAAACTATAAAACATCGTGACAAATTGACTGAATTTTACAAGCTTTCCCAAAGTGCTTTTTCATATTGTTTAAAGCTTTCCAGGGAGAACATGTTGGCAGTATTAGCTGGGCAAGGTACTGACATGCACAGCATTAAGAGGGAGATAATACAGTGCTCTCTGTGCTAAAAAAAGCGTTATTCTCCCAGCCTGTAAGCAATCTGCTTCTCTGTGTGTCTTGGATGGCTCAAACGGAGGAGAGTAGCTGCAAGCAGCTCTAAATAGGAGCAAGCATAAGCATGTGTGATAAACAGCTACTCCTCAAAGCTTTCTTCCCTCTGGTATTTCAATTCTTTCACAACCTCAAAGGAGACAAGTGCTCTGACAGGGTACTATCCAGGGCATGTTTGGTTTATATTCCTTCTTCAGGCTCTGCACAGCACCTTGTGGTGTTCAATTACCTTCTGCACCAGCAAGTGAATTTCTTGCAGCAAAGCCTTTCCTCCTTCTTTCTTGAGCATGGTAGAGCCCTCCAGATGTCTCTCAAGATTCCTTAAGTTACAAAGGGAAGGACAACTTAAAAAAATATGTGAATGGGTAACACATTTCTGCAAATCTGGTGACAACATAAGAAACAGCTGTATGGGTGGCAGGCTCAGGACATCATTCCAAGGGGCTGCAGAGCTACAGCTGAGTGAAACACAAGTGTAAATTGTCTGCTTGTATTCATGTTCTCCTTCACATTGAGATAATACTTGAAGCCAAGATATAAAATAAAAATAGACAGGATCGTTGTTCTTTACTGCACTTCTCCTAAACATTGCTATATATTTCAGCTGTTGAAATACATGCTTGGAAGTCCAAATGATGAGCCAAATATGCATCCTCACTCATACTCCAACACTCAATGCATTCTAAAGCTCTTTTCTGCACCACTCAGATGTTCACCGTCTCACCAACACCACTAAACCAAAATCCTCCTCCAGTCTGGCAATATTTTGGCCTATACAGTTTAGAACACCATTTGCTTTGTGGCATTTTTCAGCTAATTCAACCTACCATTGCTTTTTCCCACTACAACTGTCATAGAAGGTATAGATAGCAAAGCATTAAGTAACTGCTTGGCAAACACATGCTTTGTATATTGGATGAATAAAAATATGAGTATATTATGCCCAAGAGCTGCAGAACTAAAAAAAAAAAAAAAAAAAATATATAAAAAATTAAGAGATTACAAGTTACAGACAACTGGTTGTTTTCTTCTTTTGACTTCACTATTATCTGAGAAATATTTAAAATTCTTGACCTGCTAAATTTCATAAATATCTTCCAAATCATGTGGGCAATAAATCTGCTTTTTTATTGGTTTGTTCACGACCAAGCTGATCATTCTTCCAGACAGAATTTATTTTCTGCTACCCATACTCTTCCTATCTCACCTGTCTGCTTCTCTCCACCCCAGGGGTCATGAAAGGATTCCTACAGAAGAGAGTAAGAACAGGGCAAACTTGCTCCCTGCTTCAACTCAGCTCAGGAAGCCAACAGTTTTCAGACTAGGACCTGGATGTGGTTTCTATGCATTTCATTCCATTCCCTCTCATTTACTTTTCAAGGCATCCTTATACCTAAGTAAAACCTTACCTCCACAGAAATCTGGAGCAAGAAGAGCCACATTCTTTCATGTGTTTCAAATTTATCACCTACTGCTTTCACCTGGTAAATGTGCCTGCATCAGAATAAACTGTGAGCAGATAATCCCTCTCCATCTCAGTCAAGGTTTTAGAAACTTCCATCATATTCTTCTACTCCTTCAAATTATTTGTAATTGGATTCAGAAAGTGCTGATATCATGGAGAGAAGACAACATGCCATTTTATTTCACCATACGAAAAAATGAAAAAACAAAACTGAAAAATACTTAAATGTTTCTAGATAACAAGAACAACTGTCCACTAGATAAATTGGCACACTGACGTGAGAAAATTAATTTTGTTTAGATTAGAAGAACCAGGTTTGTATTAGGCAAAAAGTGCTAGGCATGTTATCTTAATAACCTGCTTGATGACCTGTTTCTGGTGAGCATTATGGTGCCCACTTTGGCTAGAAGATTCTCAAAGAGGACTCCCAAATGCCAGAGAACAAATAAAGCTCTCAGCCAGTGATCAGGCAACAATAAGCAGAGAGAAAATTTGGCTAGCCTAACAGGGTGATATGGAACACTTCGAAATTTCTGGAAAGAGAAGCCTAGGTCAGCTCTTAAGAGCTGATGTATGTATTCCTTCTTTATGCACCCTAATATAAACAAGGAATAGACGGCTTTTATGTGGCTATGCAAAAACAAATATGTCATCCTGCAGAAAGGAATTCTTGGTGAAAGGTTGCTCTAAGTGTCTCAATTCTGTTTTGAATTTGCTATTTGCATCTTTAAACTGACTTCACCATAAGGCTAGAGGTTCTTTGCTTCCTTTCCCCATCACTAAAACAGAAAAATATTTGCAAGAAATCAAGAAAGTAAGTGCCTTTAGAAAACATAAATACACTCTAAGTGGAATCATCTACTAGCATGGAAATTACATGTCTGAGAGGGAAAACAAGCACCTAATGCAAAACATAATAAATATTTGTCTAGAAAAGGCATAAGACTATTTGATGCTTGAATCCATTTCTTTTTAAATTATCTTCAACACACTATTTACTCGGGCACACTAGAACTTCTCTGAGATTCTTTTTCAAGCCCCTGTTAGCCCTCTTCACAGTAAAACTTGCTGGAGAGAAATATCTGTCATCTCCTTTGTTGTCCCTGCCCACTGCAGGGAGGTTAGCCTAGATGAGTTCAGAGGTGCTTCCCAATCCAAGCTGCTTTCTGATTCTCTAACTGTTGAATGCTGACAACAGTGATGTCAAGGGCACCAAAATAGAAGGATTTATGCAATCCAAATCACAATCTCCATGTTCCAGACAAAGCTAACCTGGCCTGTGTTCCTATGCTCTTATTATTTTCCATTCCCTAATTATTTTTATTTTCTAGCAATACTCACTGAAGTGTAACATAGAAGACATGTTGAAAAGCCTATCATAGGTATGCTGAGAAGTGGAGAAATATGCTGCTCTTCCAGGAAATTTGTCTTGTCAAGTTGTTCATTCCCAATACCAAATATTTGCTAATAAAGCCTTTGGAAAGCGAGTGTCTTCATTTTAAATAATGAAAACATATGTTCCCAAAGCTCAGAAGGAATGACCAAATTAAGGAAACAACTAGTTAAGCATCTCTCATCTCCACCAAAAACGGTATGCTGCAAATTAGCATCTGCAGAAAGGGGATGCTCCTTTCTTTCCCACTACCTAGTTCCCATTGCAGGATCTACAGGACTTGAAATTACTATTACCATGAACTTCTCAGTGTCTTTAAACATGATAATCAAAAGATGCCTCTGTACTTTATGAATACAGCTGAAGAAATTATGAATATTTTTCTTCAAAGAGGACCTTAGGGTGCAAATTCAGCTCAGCTGTAAGTGCATTTAAGTGTATGGAATAATTCCAAGAATAAATTTGTCCCACTCTCCAGAAGGGTGCTTGCTTTTGAATTAGGAGAATTGAGTGCACTCATCCTGTCCACAGATCCATTAGTCAGTAGTTATGACAGGCCATAAGCAAAATCTATTATTAGCACATTTACTGAAAATGCAGTTTTTCACTTGCAGAATCAGTAGCCATGATCTTAAGGAACTAAAGGAACACTGAAGCCTACTGAAAATAAAAAATAAGACCCAGTTATAATTTCAATTTCAAAAAAGTGACACATATGCAGGGTTAAAGAGAGGGATCTCAGAATGTGTTAAAATTTCACTAAAAATCTCACTAAAACAGTTTATTTCATCAAAGCCAATTCTATATTTCAGAATAATAAAAAGGAGAAGCTTCCCTGCTGCATCTATGTAAAATTCTCTGTGCCACAGTGCCAAGTGATGGCCAGGCACTAAAGCAGAATTAACCAATTAGCAAAGTGTTCCATCTGGTACAGCCTGGACTTGCTGTGTCTCTACAGCTCATTTTACCATGACAGAAATTTCTAAAGGGACATCTTTAGCAAGAAAGCATCTCACTCTCTGAAACATCTTTCTTTTAATCTTTTCTACACACAAAACCAAACATGGTCACTTTACAGGAAGCCAGAGCATTCAGAGTTGGCCCATTCCCACCATGAAAGGGCTTTTTTATATAGGCTTTGCTGTAAGTCAATTCAAATATTGTTCATCTCTGAGGAGTAGAATACAATCATATATCCCTTTGAGAAATATGGTAGATCAAGACAAATGGTTTTAAAGCATTGAAGAAAACAGAAACCAAGAGACTTTAACATAAACACATCCAATTTCCCTGATTTCATTATGTATTGCAAGAAACCAGCAGAAGATTCTAGCCTAACAGCTCTGGATAACAAACTCTTGTCCTCAAAAGGCACCAGCTTCCTGCAGTGCAAGTTTTGCACTGCTGTCAGCTTAGAAAGGTATCCTTATTTTTGAAAAAGTAGATTTCATATTGACACTGACCTTTGTCATTGCTGAAATTGCTAAGCTGCATATTAATTAATAGAGAAAAGCCACTAACATGGATAAAAAACCCATGGGAGACTGGACTTCTGGCCAAACAAGGTTTCACAACTGCTCTGATTCATGCAAAACCCAAAATTGAAACCTGGATATAAAAAACTTCAGTGCCTCATCTCTTAAACCACCTATCTCGTTCCCAATTTGCATAATGTGAAACAGAACTCAGAATTAAGCATTCGTGTCTCTTCTGCAAGAACAACAAGCCTATAAATCAAAGTCTCTTCACTGTGTCTGCAATTTGCAACATTTCAGTAGCCTCATCCCCCTGCAAGGATGCGATGTGGAGGCACTGCCCAGAGCCCGTGCCGTGGAGCTGCGGGCACCGCTGCAGTGTGGAGCGCTGTCATCATCATCATCATCATCCAATCTGCTTTTGCAAAACTAAATTAGCATGGACTCAGTGGAGCAAAGTTTCTGCTACTATGGTTTAGGTAAATTATTGCTAGAAAATCAAATGCCGATGAAATTCCTAAGACCAACTTGCTCCGTGGTGACAAGATACTGAATTATTTTCATTACCGTACATTAAAATATATAGAATTTTTTTATTTGCATAAAAATTAACTTTAAATATAAGATTAAAGCATAAACTGATTCAGATTTGAATTAAGTAAATATAAACAGAGACACAGTGTTTTCTTTTTATGACAGAACAGCATTTCTAACATGTTAAGTTTGTACATCTTGCTCATAAAATTTAGTAACAAATATATAACAGTGACAAAGCTTTCCTGACTCAAAATCAGAAATACTAGGAAATAACACACTTGCAATGTTGTGGTTATAAATTGCTCACAGGAAACTTGTTTTCTGAAACTACAGTTTTGTATATGTACATGTCTGTGAATGACAGACATTAAATTTAGAATGTGTTTCCTGTGGGTTTGTTGGAATAACCTTCTTGGAGAAAAAAAAAACAAAAAACCCAAACACAAAATTGAGAAACTCTAATAGCTTTGTCTTGAAAAATATTTTGGTGATTGAGAAGGTTTTTGAGATGCCTAGAAATAGATGCTTTTTGTCCCAATGATTAGAACACTTTGCTTGGTCATAGGAAGCTCTACAACCTCCTCCCTTTTCTCAGGGCACAATCACACACACACACAAATCAAATCCACCTTTTAATCTGAGTCCCATTTCCAAGGGTGCTGTCTCATTACTGACAGCCAGTATGGTCAAGGGTGAGCTTGTCTCTTAAAAACTTTATCGAGGAAAAAGAAGTAAGGGTTTGGACAATCATTTTGAAAGGGGAATATGAAATCTTCTGCAGAATCTTACAATTTCTCTAAAAATATTTTTAATCTTAACACATTCTAGACAAAACCAAGGATATTATTTTAGAGGATGTATCGAAGATATTAACAGTATAACTACACTCACTCTTATTATACTTATACTTACTCTAAGTTTTGGGTTTTGACCTATTCTGTCAATTTTAGTTCTTTTGTTGTTGTTTTTTCTTTGCTAACACTTCTGTAGGAGTGAGGGAAGTAAAAAATTATAATAACTGCAAATAAACCTTAGATTTCAGTGCAAATTACCAGATTCAATAAAACACAGATGCAATCCAAAGATAAAGAGCTGGGATTACATCTGCTGTGATTTGCCAGATGAATTTATAGTAACTACTGATAAAAGAAAAAGAGTTGTTGGGGAAAGGAATAGATTTAAATCAAAGCCAAAAAGTAGGTCAGTTACTACTTTAGGTATGAAAGTATGCAAAACGCCACGAGCTGCAGCGCTGCGCTGGCCGGGCAGGCTCCTCGGTGGGAGACAGGGCTCTGCGCAGGGCACAGCTCGGGGCTGGGGCCCGACGGCAGCGCCGCGACCGCGGCGGCGCTCAGAGCCCCGCCAGGACACCGCGCACGGAGCGCCCGTCTGCTCCAGCCGCGGCAGGAAAGGTATACCGCAGCACCTCAAAGCCCGTCTTATTATTGGAGATACAGCAGTTACCTCGTCTTTGTTAGGAAAAAAAAGAGGTAAAAAAGGCAATGTTCATGGAACGGAATGAGGAACAGATGAAGAGTAACAACCCATGAAACTGCTGGTAGCTGGCAAACAGAAAGGAGACCTCCACTGCTGTGTGCAAAATGTGGGGGTTTAGGAGGATTTCACCATTCAGCCAGCAAGTCTGATTTTTTTCCGTAAGCAAAGGAATGCTATACCCCTGAGCAATCCTGAAAAAATGGGGAATTGTCTCGAAAAAAGCCATTGTTACTTTGGGTGTTTAAAGCATTGTGACTATTTGCATTTTTCTAGTGTGCATACAATGCTTCCTTTTATAAAATACCAATGACGCACTTGAGAGAAAGGGAAAAAAAAGTCACGGTATTGTTATGAAACAATAATATGTGCTTTAAAAACACACACACACACAAAAACCAAGTAACAAGACCACATTCACGAGAATGTTTCCTATCAAGTTACACTAAACCGTTTTCAAGGAGGCCTGGAAGAATTATATCCAAATATTTTTGTTTATGTTCAAACAGCATGAATATACTATCTACAGTCTAAAGGCAAATTATTTGTTAGATGCATTTGATAAATTTAAAGAGCTGAACATAACATAAAAAATATTTAGAGGTACTTTCATGACCTTACTCTGAGTTTCATATTTCTCTACAAATAGTGCCTTTGACAAGTTAGGCTGTGCTTCCATCACACAGACATTTATCCTTTACCTGAAGACACACAGAATAATGCATATGTAAATAGAAATGTCATATGGAGGGCAGACATATGACCATCTGGAGGTAAATTGGGGCTACCTGGTCATAATCCTCATAACAAAAACATCCTCTAAGACACTGTCAAAACAATAACACTTTGTTAACGTACAGAGACCGCAGCAATGCAAATTGTATTTGGCAGGGTTGCCCCAAGGTTTGTTCACCAACACTGCTGTGCTTCTGAACCAGCCTCGACATAACCCTGAAGTTTCAGCCATAGCAAGGAGCATTCAGATGAAAAACAAAAGCGTAAGTCAATTGTGAAAAGCTGCTCTGGAAACATGCCTGCCTGATACACTGGTGCTCAGAAAAGAAACCAGGCAAACAAAGGCAGGAGGAGAGGCAAGTGACCAAAACTGAAAACTTTTTGCTAAGAAGTTAATTTAACTGAATCAGAACCTTTTACAGGAAAATAGAAGTGACACCAAAACGCAGTGGAAGAGCACCTATCAGTGCCCACTTATCTCTGGGCAGGGTGCTGGTACACACAAACCACCTCTGCAAAATCTGACAGAATTCTCCAAAACCTTGACATCTTGTAAAATTCTCCCCTAAATCAACAGGGCAGAGGAAGAAAGAAAGATTTATTGCTTGTATACCCCATTTTCTGTCCCTTGTATGCCCCTGTTTCAATTTTGCAGAGAAAAGGATTTCAACAAGGAAGAGCAGAATTTAATCCCTGTTTAACTTCAAATCTGTGCTTCCAAAAACTCACAAAACTCAAAATATTCTTTTTGCATTAATACAGGTTTTCAGACGCAGCTTCTAAATACATTGTTAGAATGATTACTATTTGTGGCTGTATAAACTCAGTAGTTCTAGAAGAAGCTCTGAATGATCACTGAATACTTACTCCATTCTTGCATAATTCTGTAATTTCTCCAATATCCAATAAGGTCTCATTAAACCCAAGTCCTCAATGAAATGAAAAATAATAACTTGAAAATAAATTAAGGTCCTTAAGGTTATACTGTGCGCTAAGGGAGACATTCATGTATACACCCACACTTCCCACTTTTCTTATTTGGAAGCAGAACATAAACACAAGAAACAACGGGGCATAATAAGCTTAAGAAATAAGCAAACAATCTGAATCATCTGAACCCAGGAATTGAGTCCATTTCTACAGCCACATTTCATTAAACTTACAAGCAACAGAAATTGCAGCAGTAACAAACTCTTTGGGTAACAAGGAAGGCTCAATTGTTTTGGTTTTTTGGAGGGGAGGATGTTTGCCTTCCTTCATTACACTAACTTGACTTTGTTCATAGGTTTTTTCACATTACTGAAGTTCCTTGGCAAAACCATTTGAAATACAGTGTCTTTCCATCAACTTCAATATTGTTTGGAATAATCTGTTTGCAAAAACTATGATAGCATACAAATATTCCACTGAGAACCAGAGGTAACCTTTTTGTGCTTTATATTCAGCACAAAGCATGCATTTATTAAATATCTGTGACCATGATAGATTTCAACCCCAGCATCCTGCCTTTGCCTCATGAATGAATCTCCATTGAAAGTCCCTGAGGTCTGTAGTCACCTAAATAGTTCCAGCTGGCAATACGTACTTTAAAGATTTCAAAAGAAAATTCTCCTGTTACTCTTTGAGTCAAGATATTTGACATATCCAAACTTTACTTCACAGCTGGATATGCCCATGACTACAAGCAAACCTAAATTATCATATCAGTCCTTGCCTTCACAAATCGAGTAAGCAACAACAGCATTTCTAACAGTAGAAATTTAAACATGAAAAGGTGTCTTTTGACAAGATCCAAGATGAAAATACACATGAAATAAAAAACGTAATTCCTGAATTCTAAAACTCAAAATTCATTCTCTATAAAAGATCAGAGCTCACCTAAAACTCAAATTCTCAAAATTCTTATACATGTCTGGTTTGAAAACCTCTACTAGAATGACCACCAAGAAAGAAATTAGTAACAGTTTAATTCATGAAATTACACTTTTAAGACCTGTTTTAGGTGCTGCAATGTCAGATGGCTGTCCTCACTCACAGGGAGGGGTAGAAGGGGAAGGTCGCATTCCTGTCTTCTAATTTATTAGCACTGTACAAATAAATATTTGAAAAGAGTATGAATATTAGATTGCCTAAGCAACACTGGTGCCTTGGGCTTTTTACTACTGAATACATTAGGTCTGAACTTTCAAAATCATTTGAAGAAAGGAGGTGAAATCACAAACATCTTGGGAATATACAAAGGCAGAGGAGAGAAAATTAGACAGCGAGGGACCTTGAAGCATAAGAAAATCCTTCATTTTTGGCAGTTGATGTGTATTGCATGCATTAATATGCAACAGTCCCCAGAAACACTAGCTGATCTTACAGTCACCTCATTTTAAGTACTGTTTATAGTAGGGAACAGTCCTAGCTCAGACAACTTAGTGTCTCAATAGGCAAAACAAATTATCTCCATTTATAGAACTGCATGTCACCCAGAGTCAGAAATAGCACTGCATTAGCACCGAGCTCACAAAAGCAAGGAGAGAGTCACAGCTTGTGTGAACCACATGGTGTATACATTAAATGGCTTACAATAATTAGTGGTTAGAATTTCTTTCAAAAAAATAAAATAAAAATGTACCATATAATGTGAATAAATTTCAATAAATCAAACACACCAGAGAATGTGGTCAGCTCTACAGAGTTACTGCATGCTAACCTGGTGTCTGTATATTGGTACATGGCTTTTCACAACAGCATGTCAGTATTGTTCAAAGTACAGCAGAACAGCTGGATCCATCATGGACAGAACATGTCTGGTATCTCCCTCAGACTTTCAGAAGAATATCTTTACTTTCTATGGCCGGTGAACTCAGCTATCCACTTCCAAATAAAGGTAGTTTCTTTAGTTCAATTTCTGAGGCAGAAGAAGAGGACAAGAAGAAGAAGAAGACAGAAAAGAAGATTAAGTAATTTTAGAACAGGAACTGCTGGCCTTCTCAAGCCCTCAGCCTGTGTGTCTTATCTGTATTATTCTGTACTACATTTTATGACTTGAATTATAAACCGTTAGTATTCACATGCACACAGCATTTATTGCAAGCTAAACTATTTCTTTAAAACAAGATAATTAAAATTAGTTGTGGTGGGCATGAAATGCCTAAGAAATCTTTCTAAAAATGTTCCCAGAGCTTGCCCTTGGATACAAACTCACGACTTCACTAAAGCACCCTGAATATGCAAAGAATTAAAACACTTCTGTAATTTTCTGACAGCAGAGGCTATTGAATTAAAGTCGCTCATTATTAGCATTTACCCTTTTGAAGTTATTTCTAATTTGTTTTGAGTACTCCAAGGGAAAGTATGTTCAACTAGCCAGAGGTGAGACTTTCAATAAACTGCATGGCTTCTAAAGCAGACTAGCAGAGTTTGGCAACAACTAGTAACTACATGGACTCATTCAGCATCTCAGCTGGTGCAGTGAGATACTGAGGGATTTTCATTCCCTGGGGAACAAATCCAGGCACCGAAACAAATGAATGAAGGCACAGCCTTTCACAATCCCATGTGACACCACACACAGTTTCTGCTGTAGCCTTGGTCTCATGCAGAATAGCTGCCAGCACTGTACACAAGCCTGAGATATGTGAACAAAACTTGGAGGAGATTACACAGAGCATCATCTGAAATGTGCCCAGAAACTGAGCCAATGTTGATGATTGCTCAGCAAAAATACAATGATGGATTTTTGAAGAAAAGCAAGTGGTTACCAGACTACCCAATGGTTAGAGGGTCATAACCTTTTCTTCAGGGATGCATCATTAATGAAGGAATGTATCAAGAAGCACAACAGGGCAGAAATCCAACCACAACCTTGGAGGCTTTCAGAAATCACTGAACAAGCTTTTATAGCCCCAACATGATGAAAATATATTGTGGTCTCTTTCAGTAACTGTCATCAACAATGGCTCAATTGGCCCACTTTGAACCAGGGGAATTTGGACACTCTAGCATTGAAGAAATTAATTGATTAATTAACTCTCAGACATTAATTTCTTTTGAAACAGCTCAAATACTTTCCTGTAGTCCTGAATTCCTGACATAAAGGAAAAAATACTGATCCACTGTAATTGGTTAAGGATGACCATCAGCAAAGCACAGTTACCTTTGCTTTCAAATACTGAATTCAGCAACACAATGTTTAGAGATAATATTTTGATCATGTAATGTCTCATTTTAAAAAGTTATTTATACAGCTTACCTCTGAACAAATTTTCTTACATAAAGAACAACATGCCAGAGCCCACTGCCTTAGAACTATCACTACAGGCAAAAGTTTAGCTTCAAACTCTTTAAAGTTCTTGAAGCACATAGCTCCAGTTACATTTATTTCTTCCCTGTATAACTCTGTGTGATTAGGCAAACATTGAAGTGCACACTGGATGACAAACAGTCTGTTTCAGGTCTCATGACATGGAGAGTGTGGGGAAGAGCACATAATCTACTTCCTTATGTCAATGCTCCCCAAAATATTCCATGGATGTCTCTGGTGATCGCAAACACAAAAGGATCTGAGCAAAACCAGTGATGGCATATGCCTATGGCACTTCAGACCACAAAGCTCCCCATCAGTACTGCACACTTAGGAATTCTTCCTTGAAGAAAGAAAAAAGAGATGACGCTACTCAAGCATGAGCCCAAATATTCATGAGGTCCTAAAAATACCCCAAATATTCCTGAATGGTCAATAATATTGCAGACTGCTAAAAGTTTTAAATAATCACTACAGACACCTGTCACTAGTCCATTAACCAGAAGGAATCAGTGATAAGAACATAAACAGCATTTCACATACTGGCCTTAACCAGTCAGAAAAGGGTAAAGGAATTCTGAGGACTCTAGGGACATCAGATGAGAATTGCCTTAGAATTGTCAAAAAACTCAGAAGTGAACATTTTTGATAGGGCAGAATATGTTTAAGTGTAACAAGAGCTGATTTTTGAGCTTTCGCTTATTACTCATGTGGAGGTAAATTTCACTTTGTCTTCCTGGGAGATTCTTTTCATCAATAGCAACTGATGCACCCTCCTCCAAAGCTTTGAATAACCCAGTAGAGGAATGGGCAAATATATAACCCCACACTCTCCAGAACCCAGTAACAGACACTTTTCTTTATTAAATTATTTAAGCTATTTCAAAAATAAACATGGTATGTGTAAATCTAAAATGCAAAGAAGTGAGAAAGAAAAGTTTCATAGATAATATTTACAATTGCTGTGAATATTGAATTATAGCAATCATAAGCTGTGAAATAATTTTGTAAAATATTCTGCAAACTCATTTTTAATTCCTTAAGTTCATCAGAACTTAATACTAAATTATGTTAAAATTCACAGTAAATATATACACATGTAATTTTATAACTTTCTACATTCCTGATAAAATGAAAAAAATGACAATTTAGCTTTATGACAAACAGTCTAGCAATAGTCCTTGATGAACAGGTTCTAAGAAGTTCTTTGAAAGTATTATTGTTTATAAATTGGATGGATATACATTATGGTGTTCACAGAATGCAGAAAAGAAATTTCATTATTTTGGGACTCCTGCTGTTATTCTAAGTAATGACAAAAATATTATATAAATTTTAAAAGCAGGAAAAATGTTGAGTAAATGTTCGGAATATGAAATAAAGGTAATCCATATTGCCATTATAGTTAAAAGAACAGAAAAAGTACCAATGACAAGTTTCAGCTGAGCTTACAATGAGACTGACATTGATGACTAGCAGGTGGTCAAAGAGTAGGATCATGCAATATCTGATATATGCTAGGATAAAAAGAACATAAAACATATTCATAATTTGACAGCAATTACTCAATTAATTCTCTCCTAGAGTTGTGCTTTTTAGTAAAAGATCTTGTTCAGGGAGAATCCTGACTCTGATCTTACCTACACATTTACAAAAATACCTTCTTAGCAAGGGGAACTTTTCTTCTCTTAAAAATTAATGAAAGACATTGATGAAAAAAATTCAAAGTATGCCAAGAAATAAGCAGTAGGGAGAAAAGCATTGGTATAATAAAAGAACTTGCTTTAGATCTTGTCACTTAAGATTTGATATGACTGGATAAAAAGCTTAGAGAGTCTAAGGATCACTGGGAAGAAACAAAGGAGTTCTGAGCTTGACAAGCACTGTGATACTAGAAAAATGTCAATGGAATTTGGAATAAACTGTCCATCTGGGAATAGTTTTGGGTTGGCAACTTCATTAGGTGGCTGTTCCCTACTGGTGAGAATGATGAGAGTTGGTGCCGTTCAGATACTTGAGCTGTGAGCCCTGAGTTAATACTGAGGGAAGAGCTGTCATGTCGTTTGGCAGCCCAGAGCAAGGCAGGAATTTCCACTTGGAGTCATCCTCCTGCCAGGCCCATTTAAGTTGCATTAGCACCTCTTGTCACCCAGGCTCTGTACAAGAGACAATATTTGTGCCTCAGCTGAACAGCTCCTGCCTATTTTCAGGAGATGCTTCAGATACAGATTTGAACAAGCAGACACTGAAAGACTGAGACTTCTTTCAGGACAACGTTGCAAAGACAGTGTATTTGAACTACAAAACCAAACACATTTTATGTTAATTTCCACTTTAAATACCTCTCAAGATGGGAAAAAGAGGTGCTTTGATTCTTGTACAGCATTGTTAAAGTGTTTTTTGAAAAGCTCAGTTTTCTGTCCATGTGAGAAAGGTCTTTGGCAAGACTTTCTTCCCTCCATATCCTAGATTTTCTTCCCTGATAATGTCAAGGAATGTTCCCTCATATCAATAAGTGCCATTGCACTGGCCGATAGATCTCACAGTTGTAAGCTTTGATACTTAAGACAGCGAAGATCATGCTTGAGCAGAGATTGTGCTCTCTTGTGAAGAGAGGAGGCAATAAAATCCTTTACTAAGAAAGACAACTGGAAATTCAGCTCAGTGCAATTTGATTGGAAGGAGAAGCACTTCATCTTTCTGTACAAATTACTGGCTTAGCTGAACTGTGTTTAGTTCTGATGTTAAGAGCATTGCATTAATCCTCTGAACAATTTAAAAGCCCTAAACCCTCCAGAACTGACTTCTAAGAAAGCTACCAACAATACTGATAAATAACAATATATTTACATGAAGGACACTGGCTGTATTTTTGACTTAAAATTTTAGCTCAGAACTGGTTGATATTTTTTAATGTCAGCCTTATGCACATAAAACATAATTTTCCTTTCCTTCCAATGAGTGAGGTTTGATTTCTTTAGGACAGGAATGAAACACAACCTGCGGGTCCTGGAGCCCTGCAGCACATCCAGTGGGATTCATTCCAGCAATCATTATTTTACACAGCTTGCCAGGCAATTTTTCTGACTATGCCTGACCTGGGAAACTGTGCTGGGACAGGGGAAAATTGGCGGGGAATACTTGGCCTCAAGATCAGGTTCTAGGTGACATGTCTAGATATGTAACATGCTGCAATGTTATTTTCCCATCAGTACAATCTCCCTCACAAAAAATAGGAAAAAAATACTCCTCCAATATGTAAGTTATCAAATAAATGCTTTCAATAAATGTTAACTCACCAATCTTTGTTAAGAATTTGGAAAGCAAACATTTTCTCTGTTAAGTGCTGGTCCTGAGAAAGATGCAGTTCTCTTTCTCTTCTTGTCCAAATACTGAAACTAATTTTTCCCTAAACTAATTTTCCCTAAACAAGTTACTATTTTAAAGCATCTAATCACCATCTAAAAACAAACAAAACAAAAAGAAAAAAAAAAAAAAAAAAAAAAAAAACAAAACCAAAAACAAAGAACCTCTTCTTTTCATAAAGAAATTTATCAACCAAACTCCTCAGAGACTAAAACAAAAAGACAAAGAAACTTACTAAGAATAAATTAAAGAAGAAACAAACAACTCCATCAAATTGGCAGCGTGTCCAAACTCACAGCATGTTATTAAATTAAATCAGTGACATTTAAATGAGTGCACCTGTATGCATGCAAAAATAATTTCCTAGTTAATTAGCACTGCAGCTATGGATGCCCCAATAGGTCAAAAGTACATTAATTATACCTAAATGAACAGGAATAATTTACAGGTGGCCACAAACCAGTAAATATATCGTAACACTTCAGATTCTTGCACTAGGAGATAAGGTCAGATATTTACTTATCGTATTTTCCAGGTGTAAAAAATATCATTGGAGGCAAGATGTCATATTATTATTGAGTGCAATTATCCAGATGGCACAGGACAGATACCTCAGACAGGATCATCCTGGGCAGAGGGAGCTGCACACTTGAGGAAATAGGTACAGCCATGTGCTTTGGAGTGCAGCACACTGAGGAAGGCAGAGAGGGGTCAGAAAAGAGCCTAGTGCTGGAAGAGGATGGGAGAGGCCAGCAATGGATCTGAGAAGGAATTTGAGGGCTTGATAAACACAGAGAGCTGCAGACATGGTGATAAAACCCTCAATTACTGAAAAAAAAACCCAACAAACACACACTTAGCAGAAAGGATGCTAAATGTTAATCAAGCATCTGTACAGCCTTGCACTTGCATTCTGTTAGAGGATCTCTGCAGAGCATGAGCATCTATTTGATCAAAATATATTATCTGAATTCTATATTTAGAAAGTAGAATAACATGTTAAAAACTATTGGATGTTGCAAACTTGATCAAGACTGAAATTCCAATTTTATTTGAATTTAAAGGAGGAAATTCATGTTCCAACAAATCATCTATTTAATCATTCTCAAAACAAACGTCATTTCTCAACTTTTATTAACTGAAGAAGCAATTAACTGGAATAGTTTGTGAAAAGTCCTTTATATTATTTCTATATTGTTTGGGTTTTATAAAGAGATGGTGACAACAAAAATATGTGGACTCAGAGCATCCATGCACCAAAATGAGGAGCTGGAAGTGAAAGCCCCTGATATCCTGACCACCTCTGTACTTCCAAGAGGGGTAGAACAAAAACCACCTGTAGCCAGGATCGCTAGTTCTTAAGTAGGAATACAGCTTAGAAAAGAGTCAGGCTTGTGTTGCTCAATTTTTCTGTAACTTCCAAAAACTGTTTCATCTCTCTCCTGGAACAGATGACCTACATGAAACTGCAGAAAATGGCCCACTTCATCTTCAGGAGGGAAGCATAAAAAGGATGAATAGCAGAACAGCTGAAGAACTGGGGAGTATTTCTCAACGGCAGTAACTATGCAATAACAAAGAGATCTAAAAACAATTATTTTTGCACTAATATTTTGTCGATTAGTTTTTTTGGTAGATAAAGTAAATGCACTTCTTTATTTAAAATCTGGTATGTTATCAAGTCAACACTAGGACTGTCCAACTCCTGTGAGGGGTGTTCTTCAGTATCTTAGAAATCAAAGAATTTGTTCAGAATTTGACATTCTGATAGTTCCTTTCATACTGCAAACTCCTCTGCTTCTATTGATTTACTAAGATTTATCTCTCTGGGACTTTCTATGTATCAACCCTATCAAGGAGGGTCGAGTGTGACAAAAGGAATCAGAAGAATGTTTAGAAAAATTAGTTTGGTTGGGATGAACATAATATGGATTCCATCTTATATTACATTGTCTCAAGGTTGACTGCATGGTTTCTTCATTCAGAATAAATTAATCAAAATTAGACCAAAGGAACTCCAAACTCTCACAATCGAACCACATATTAATCAGACCAAATAAAGAAATGTAAATGATCAACTAAAAACAGGGATTTCAAGGCAATGGAGTTTCTGCAAACTATTTGGCCCTCCACTGAAAAATAGCACTAGTCAGTCAAAAGATGAAAGAAATAGTTAAGCTAACAGCATTAATGAAAAACTTGCATAACCCCTTGTCAATAATCCAATTTGTAAGAGCTTTTTTAAAAAAACTGGAAAATGGCCACTAAAACATTAGACTTTAATGAAAATTTTTAGCCTTGACAATCACTATTCTACTCTTTTCCTTTCTCTGTGCATTTTGAAGTACAAAACTGAAGTACAACCACCTGCGTATGAACTGATGTTGCAGAATAACTGAGCAGTAGCTTTGTGACCTTCAAAACTCTTGTCTCTCAGGCCAGTGGGAAAATTATAACAGCAGAGTATTTAATAGGTTCAGTTTTGTTAGCTGAATGTAAGGTCCTGCTTTAGAGCAGAAGAATTAGGCAGTGTCTATACTTAACTGTGGAGAGCCCAAGGTCACTGGCACCTCAAAGTGCTGTCACACGCTGACATGCAAAGACTGGCAAGCACATCCCCAACTCTCTGATTTTCAGCCAGTTCTGAGATGAAGATAAGCTATTTAATTACTGCAATTTTAGGACAGGAAATGAGGACACCTATCATAACCATTAAAAAGCCCCCTCGGATAATTGTATTCTAACTCGCTCCTTATAATGAAAACACTGAAAGACGATGGAATTGCCTTGCAAATGGAGAAACTGCACTAAAAGTAAGTGGCAACCACTGGAGCTCTCACTATGTGTTATGAGATTTTTAATACTGTAAAGCAACTGTTTTAACTATTTTCTTTACTACCCATAAAAGAGCACCTCCAGAGGGGGTTGAAGAACTGGAACAACGCAAGTCCAAGTAATGATGCACAATCATTAGACTCCTCTCCAGCCCAAAGGTTGTTCCTAAAGGGCTCCCACGCCAGAGCAGAACTGGCCCAGCAGTGCAGCACTGGGCAAAGCTACTGTGCATAATGACCAAGACAGAGAGCAAGACAGCCAGAAGCTATAACCTGAATACCAATGGTCTACCAAGGACACATCACCTGGTACATTTGCCTGAGCATTTCTTGATTGGCTGGAAACTAAAGGTCTCATTTTTTTGAAGAACAGTGATTCTGCTGTTGTGGCAGATACCAGACAACACAATTCTATCAAAACCAGCTTCTAGTAATGCATCCCTCTTGAGTGAGCGACACAAGCAGTCCTGCCTGTCTTCACAGCTGTCAACCCCACATCATTATGTTCCAGGTTACAGAAGTACACAATACTTCTAAGAGCAATCAGTCAACATAAAAATTTTCATGTCACGCCATGGAGAGCTTTCACATTAACTGCAAAGACAGGCAGTATATCATGGGGCAAAATGTCTTTGTTACATTTTTCCAATGGCACAGTTCAAAGCTTAAGGCTACTCAACATGGCGGAAGAGGTATGGAGAGAGAAGACTGAAAGTGTATTTCACATTTTTTTTTACAGTACTCTCACATTCTCTTCAAATTCAGCTTTAAGTACTGTGTTAAACTAATCCCTGTAATTTAAGCCAAAGGTGAGCAGCTAAGAGGGAAAGAGTTGGACTATCATTGCTACTGTTTAGCTCTTTAGAGGTTTTAAAAAAAAAAAAATTGTTATTCTTTTTGGAGACAGTTACTTACAAGCAGGATTTCAAGTGAACAAGGAAATAAAAAGAATATATTCTGTGGCTTCACTGCAAATGTTTCTCAGATTAGTAGTAATAGTTTATTGAAGATTCCACTATGATGTCTGAGGTCTTGCGCCCCAAACACAAATCTTTGAGAACTTCTGACTACAAAGAAACTTAACAGAAGATGGAAGGAAGTCTTCTCTAAAAGACCATAAAATAAGCTACCACACAAGCCCTGCATCTGTCACAAATATTAAATTACTTTTCAAAGCATAAGTATGTTCTTTGACTTCACCAAAATCAGAACACCAGAATGCAACTTACCCAGCTGTAATGCAGCAGTACTAGTGAAATGTCCTTCTAATCAATAAAGCAGCAAACAGGCCTTTTGGCTCCTGTCTGTGGCCATAAATTCACCTCCCACACATTATTTCTACCCACTGGAGCTGCAACCCAGAGATCAACTTCATTTGGTTGCCATCCACTTGGCTTTATAAGCAAATAAAACCAAAATATATTTCCCCCATTACATTACCTCTCCTCATCTACTTTCAAAAAATAAAATAAAATACCATGACAGTGAGGCACCCCTTGCCAAAATGCAGACTCCTGTCACTGCTTTGTGTTTCATTCAGTGTCACAAGTTGCCAGCACATTCAGCAGCACTATATCCTTGCTGGTCTTGCTGTATTCCCACTATCACCTGCAAGTTCACAGGTATTTTAGCACTGTAACATCACTGGAACTCTCCCTACAGTGCATAAAGAAGGTGCATTTTGCTGGAAAAGGCTTAAAATATTTGGGTTTGCATCATACCTCCCAACTTTCCAGATGATTATATGGGTTTAGAGCACAAATGCTATGATTTTGTCACTGTCACAGCTGTTCCAATTGAGAGCAGAGATGTTGTGGATGCTGGCACTTCAGCAAAGCAGTGGCACAGAGCTTACTGCCCACACAGGATGAGACAGGAGGCAATGACTGCAATGAGTTACCACGACTCTGACTGAGGGGATACGAAGGAGAGCTGCAAAGAGAAGTGCTCACCTTTTTCCAAGATCTGGGAGAGAGCTTGCTCCCTTATATTTCACTAGGAATTTAGTGGCAAGGAGACCCCTAACCCTATATAAACACATTTAATGTTCTGCTATAAAACTGACTTACATATTGCCAATGTCAAATTTTAGTCTAGTGCAAGAGCCTCCAGTAAAACAGAGAATGAGCCTTATCCTCTCCAGTCGTGTGTATAAAAAAGGAGGCTCATTCCAGTGGTTTACAGAGGGGTTTGGCCTTCCCTTGACACCTGCACACAATTCTCATTAATGGAAATGTGAGTTTAGTCTGTGCAGGAAGGGGAAACCAGCCCCACGGAGACATCATGTTGCAGTCACTTTAGGGACTACTAATTGCTACCTGTCAGTAACATCCACTCCCTTCCTAGTAATTTTTGTCACCTCGTAATATCCAGAGGAAAGCACTGGTAAACGAAGCTCTGCTCAGAGTATCCAGAGCCTTCCAACCCGTTCAGGAACACCCAGTCTCACTGCAGCTCACCTGGAGTGCCTTCTCTTGCAGTCTTAGGTAGCTCTAGAGCACCTTGATACATTAATTTGGAATTAATTACTGCAGAACAAAAACATGCAGAACATGAAGATGTTGGGCCAGCCCACATACTTTCCAAAGAGTCTCTCAACAAGTTCAGAAAAACAAATCCACCAAAAAAAATCTCAAACTTAGTAAATCCCAGTGCTGAAAGCGTAACAAGGATCGTCTCATCTGAAAGATGTTACAGACACTTGAGACATGACAAAATACAGTTCAGGCATGCAATACAAACAGAAAACTCCATTTTTATGTTGTTTTAAATGCGAATACATGAACTTGAATGTTGAGCTCATACGCAAGAGAATTACTCATCTAATTTTCAGATTGATCAATAAATAAAAATTTCTAAGTCTGAAAGATTTCTTCCACATGGATAAAAAAGGACGAAATTAAGATCCGAACTAGAAAAATAAATCATTAACATTTCATTACAAAAAAAAAAACCATAACGCTTGATTATCAAACTCCTGAATAAAAAGAAAAAAACAAGCAAACAAATAAACAAACAAAAAACCCTAAACAAATCAAATAACTCAACTAAGGACACATCAGACAGTGCATTAACAAAGATTTATTTTCTATATTGCAAATCTAACTTGGAAATAAAACAATCTACAGCCTTTGCAAAGCATAGAAGTCAACACAGTCTCTGGATGGCCACATCACCAAAAGATGCTGCCAAGAAAAAACTGTATGTCATATGCAAACAGTGATCTTGTCCCAGAAAACCATCCCAGTACAAGAACAAATGCAGTGAATTCAACAGATTTCCCAAAAATACCCAGTCAACAACAATAAAATGCAGGTAGGCTGGTCACAGAGCAAAACAGGATCATTGGTGCAGAGAGCGTGATGAAGGAGAAAGTGATACAACAAAATTCTGCATAAAAGAGTACAAAAGGAGAGAAATTTATTTCTCTCAGCCTGTCAAAGATCATAATTTATTAAAGAAAGTGAAAATAAAAAGGAACAGAGCAGGAACAGAGGTCTACTTTACAGGAAGCTGTTATTACCTGTTCCACATCAAAGGTCCAACAACCTGAACCCCCGAAGGACAGGCCTCTCTTCCCACTTTGGCACGTGGGCTATGAATGAGCACAGCAACACAGCCTCAAGGAAGGGGCAAAGAGAACCGCAGTTTATGTTCTGTAAATTCACCAGCAATTTTTTATCTGAGATTGCTGAGCTCTTAAAATCCAAAGTCTGTATGAAAGAACCAGCTTCTAGTATCTAAATGGGAAGGTTAATTTTAATATTTTACTGATAGTTTATTATACATGTTTTTAAGTGACAACAAAGAATTCTTGTGAATACATTACACTTTTCTTAAAGAATATTAATACTTTTTTCTTTTCAAAAATAATCTTAATAAATATAAACTCCTAGAATTTAAAAAATATTGGGTTTTCTCTCTGTGTTTTTCTGAATTAGCTCTATTTATCTGTATTTTTGATGTTCAGACACCATGGCAACAAACGCATATGGAAAAAAGTGGACATAAAACTGTCATAAGAGAAGTCGCCTAGAGGAAAAAAGCGCAAGAATAGAGAAAGAATTTGAAGTGACAGGAGAAAGGCCTAATAATAATGAATGTAAGAAAATAGAGAATGGTTTGTCACATTTCAACACATGAGTAGTAGATATTGTATTTACACACAACTTGTTTCACTAAATTATTTCATGACCTTGGGCAAAGACTCTTTTAATCCTCTGTGGCGTATTTATTCCAGCATCTTTAAAACAGATGTCAGTCCTCTGCCTCTGTAAAGTCCTCCGCTCCCACCCATCTATAAAAAGGACTTATCTAAGATTCTGGCAAGAGTTAAGCCAGATTTGAGTCAACTTTAGTCAGTGTGCCATACGCCATTCCTAGCTACAGGTCTTCTGCTACTGTTTTGCTATCAAACTTGCAATATACTATAAAGCATGATGGAGCTCTGTCTTTCTCTCCAAAGAAATTTAAAGTTCCACATCTTAAACATATTCATTCTGTTGGCAGTACTAGTCCAGCATACACCAGTTTCTGATTCTGAGAAACAGAAACACTCACTCTGGTAAAACAGAAAAATGTCTTAGGATAAGAAAAACTGACACCCAACGGTTTCAGAAATAAAAGACAAAAGAGCAAAGTCAACCCTATGCTGAGTTAATAAAAGCCTGTTGTGTAGTTTTTTCATGTCAAGAGTTCTGTATTTTAAAAAAACATAAAAAAATTTTGTTGTTGGTAAAATGAAACTAAAAAAACAAGGCACTTGATTTTCTTTCAGCCATAGCTCAAACTTTACATTTTACCCCAAAGAATCATGCCTTGTTTCATCAATTTTTAAATACAAATTAGCATGAAATCACTATTTCTTCAGTTGGACAAAACCAGCTAGAAAAAACAGCTTAACAACAACAACAGGTTTACCTGCCAAATGGATAATGGGAAGTTAAATGCTTATTGTAACTCCTACACTACAGTACTGACAATGAAAATTACTTTCTCACCTCCTTAGAATAACCATTTTTTGGGTACCCCATAAAACAGGAAAAAGGAGTGCTACTGCACATGGTGAAAACGAAGGTAATATAGCAAGGCAGCAGGCCAGAAGCTGCCTGGCCTTGACAGAAGAATAGAAAGAACCTTTTCATCTTAATGCAAAGCACAGCAATTATTATTACTATTACTATAACACAAGAACAGGTAGCTTCCTCAGTGATGTGACAAATGTGGTGATCTAAAATGTCAAATATAATCATGAAATCAATTACACTTCCAACAGTAGTATGACTAGTAGAGAATATTGTCAATAGCCCATCTTATTGCTTGGTGATCCCAAACAGAGAAAAGCTAAATATATGCATCATATAATTTTGCAAATCTGCTAAGATCTATTTGTTTTCATGAAAGAATGCAAAGGAAGAAAAATAGGAAAAGTATATAGATTCCTTGTAGCTGGATGATGACAGAGGGAAAGGCAGAGAGGAAATAGAACTGTGTATCACACACAGCTGAGTGGTTAGAGAAACAAAATTATGTACTGATTTTGCAGAGGTAATAGGAGGCAGGAAAAATACATCAAATATCCAAACTCTGCAAAGCTGGTGATGATGGAAGGGACAAGACTGCATGTCCTCCAGTTACATTGCACATTGCAACACAGGCCCTAAGCCCCCAGGTGGGGCAATATGCGGGGCCCATCCCTGGGACACAGAACAGCCATGGGCACCCAGGAGCAACCAGGCTCTGCTCTGTTCACCTCCTGCACTCCTTGGTCTCATCAACCTCCTCCTCATGCTATCATTTTCTTCCTTACGGTAACTGAAGGCTTCAACCTCTCCACTTCTGCTCAGCTCCCAGGCTGCCACCTGGAACAGCCATTTCTCCTGGCATCAGCCATCACTGTCTCCCCATGCTCCTAATTACTTCTTTTCCTACCCTGGGCTCTGGCTAGGAACAAGCCCCTGTCTTCAAGCGGCCACCCAGCACGGGAGATGCTGCGCCTCCCCCCGAGGCTTGTGTTCTCACCCTTTGGACCCAGGGAAGGCAGTCCTTTGCAGGGTGGCAGTGCTTCGGTGAGTGCCGCAGCCCCTGCAGGCAGCCGGGGCTGTGTAAGAGACGGTTCGAGGATCCCTCATTTGCCTCACGACCGTCGCAAGAACAGAGACGAAGACCCCAGAGAACTTGGTACAGGAACTCTGGCCTGATTGAGATGGGTGCTGGCCAAGTGATGTTTGAAGGTGTGTGTGATGTGGGCTACGGTACCCTGCTCCGTCCCTGCTGGTGAGCGAGGACTTGCAGAGGGAGGCTTGCACCTGCCTCCATCACAATAGTCCATGGGTTTCCCCACCTCTTGGCCAGCCGCCCTCGCTTCGGAGAAAGACTACAAAAGGTGACTTTCTGAGTTAACTTCTCGAGATCTCCCCACGGAAAGAAGACGAATCTATCGGCCGAGGACCACGAGAATTTCATCTCACCCCTTGGTAGCTCGCGCTCTCTCCTGTCTATCGCATAATTGTGTTGTTAGCACTCAATAAAAGTGCACTGCTGTGATTGAAGTCCCCTGCTGTTTGCCTTTTGCTCCCTGAGGTCGAGGAGGGAACCCTCACGAGTGCCGCCGGTAGGAGCGGATGGTACCGGCTCCGCCCGCAGCACAGCGCAGGGCCGGCTCCTCGGCGCGCTCGCCCGCCGCCGCCAGGGTGTGAGTGGGAAACACAGGTGGGAAGCGCAAGGCAGCAGAGGCCCCATGCTGACCGGGCGGTGTCAGAGGAGTCGCAGCTGACACGTCCCCTGCTCCACCTGTCACATCAGCAGGGTCACGGTGCTCGTGTAGCTGCGCCTCGTCCTGACAGGGCCGGCTGAGAGAGCCCCACTGCGCCCCCAGCCTCCCCGGAGCTCTGGAGCTGACAGGCACAGGCAATGTTAGCTTTTACTGCACGAGGATAGAGCCAATTAGCTTCTGTCAGAGGGCTCCTACCTCTGGAATAAAAAGATTCTGAGATGTCAATGATCTCACAAGTACTGCCTTATTGGTTAATCCCCCCTTCCTTTCCCTTTTCTATCCCCCACCATACTTCCAGCTGCACATCCTCTAAGAGCATATACCCCAAAAGGTATATGTTATATGTATATGGAGCTTCTGCTCCAACCTGGAAGTCACTATGTCTGATTTACTGAAAAGGCCAACACAAAACTGGAAATGTGCAATGCATACATTCAGTAATCAGCAGTAAGAGTTTGCACAAGGGGAAAGCATTTAACAGGTATTTGCAAAATTGCTTTTTGTGCCCTAACCATGTAAGTGGAGTGAAAAACAAGGCCACAGAGAGGAAAAAGCAGAAATACTAAATGAGAAAAAAGGCTAAAAACATCTATGGCATAAATAATGAATGCTAACCAGTTACAGTGGAGGGCTGCACTAATGAAGAGGAAGAAAGGAAGTGCAGTTTAACTAGTTCAATTTGTTATCCTTCAGGATTTAACAGTGTGTTAATCACAGCATGTTAATGACAGATAAATATTAAACACATTAAACAGCTCAAAACATTTAGTTCTCATGCAGTGCTTAATATATATAAAGAATATATTTGGGTTTTCTTTTATTTCATTTGTAGATTACTATTAAATTCATATTAAATACCTAGTTCTACACACTTATACAGTAGAGTTTAGTGGTGTTTACTCCAGGTATTGTCATTATTAAGAAGCTAACATTGACTAGTAGTTATCTTATGTTTAAAATATTTGTACTTGATTTTTCAGTCCTCTAAAAATTAACTAAGCTCAAATGTTGCTGTCAACTAACCTTCCACATATCCCAATGAGCACAAAAGGGAATATGGGTTCTATGGAAAAATTAGGGTGCAACCATGAAATTTAAAAATATAGCAAAATTACTTGGCACAACCATCTGAATGCATGTCAACAACCAAAAATCTGGCAGTGTTTCAGTTCCAACTGCTGAATTTTACAGAAATTACCATTAAAAATAACATTTACCAAGACAAGAGGTTTTATTCTGGAAAATTGCATCCTCATTTTTCCAGACAGGATCTCTGACCTGGGCTTTCTCTAGCCTATAGTACCAATCAACAGGCACTTGCTATCAATTGCAGCTGTTACACCCACTTTGACCATCAAAATTCACTAGTGTCTCTTCTCATTTGCATGTGAAACACAGCCATAACTTTGCACTTATTTCACAGAAAAGTAATTTTAAGGATTTCAAGATCATTTCTCCATATTTTCACAGGAAACGGAGAGCAAAAAATAAACAATAACATTATAAATCAATCAGCCACAAGTATTTCACCCTATCAAGTTCTCAGTTGCCATCAGATTTTCCAAGGCCCATTTTGAGACCTCTATTTCTTGCTGTTTTACTCTTGCTAACTTCTCAACATAAAACAATGACCTTTACTTCAGAGTCAGCAGTCCTTTTGATTCTATCAAACCAATTATTTTTTCGGACTGCTAGAAGAAAACTAACCTCTATTTTAAGGACTCTGTGCTACAGTGCTCAAAAAAAACCAACCAACCAAAATAAACAGAAACCTCCAAAACCTCACAGACCCAGAGTTAGTTTTTTTTACCTCTTTTATCGAGCTAGAGTATTCCTTAAGGCTGCTGACAAATTTTTTTACTGGTTCTACATTATATGACAAACAAGGACATAAACAGAACAAAAGGCTTTCTGGGTCTTCTTTATAAATAGGGGCTTTTTATTGCTTGGCTGTTGCCAACTATTTCCAGCAACAGATCAAAAGATAAAGACAGACTCTTGACAGATGCAAAAGAACAAGTTTATCTGAAGTGTGATACAAAAGACAAGGTTTCCTATCAAGTAACACATTTCTGAGGGGTGGTACCACAATTAAAGTACCCACTCTATCTCAATTACTCACACTCTAAGAGGATATATCCCAATAGGCAGTCCTGCCCCAACCTGTGAAGTCAGTACATCCAATTTCCTTTTACTTTTGTGCTTCAGAAATGCATGTAGGAATTGAATGGCCCCAAATAATAATACTGTTCTCCTTGTCCTTCGTGGCCTCTTTTAAAGTCTTCTTTCAGTGTTACCCACCCTCCACAGGCTTCTACGGGACAGCTACTCCTGGCCCTGAGTTGCATTCAAAGAGCTTTGTAACGCTGTATCTTGACATGGGCTGATATGAAAACGTTTTTAACAATCAAAGTGCGAAATTCAAAGTTCTTTCCCAAGCTGGAACTTATCTTTTCCTTTTATTGTTAGCAGTAATTTTGTTCTTATTTATATTTGATCTCTTTCAAAAGACTTTAAGAATAATAGCCTTCTTAACACCATCTCCCGAGAAATCTCTTTTCTGTTGATACAGAAGAACAAAGCTTTTCCTTTTGCTGCTAATGTGATTATAGAAGTAGTTCTTGTCCTCCTTAACGTTTCTTGCTAAACATATTTAATTTTGAGCCTCAGTTTTCTAAGTACCTCTCTATAAATCTGTGTTACTTTCTTATAGCCGTTCTTAGTAAACTAACTAATTTTCTTTTCTACATAAAACCAGTGGGGAGTTCATGATTCAGTCAAGTTAGTCTTTAATAATCTTCCTCTGCTATCCCTCTTCCACACATGGATAATTTTGCATTATGCTGTTAATGTCATCTGTTTGAAAGCAGGTCACCTTACTTTCTGCTTTCCTTAAACTGTCCCCCAGGAGATTTTGAAGTTTTATACATCTGCCTTCTTAAAAGCCCTCATTTCTGTCTTCCTCTAGCAGTTCTCACCAATCCTAACTCCTCAGCGTTGGATTTTTCTGGATTAGATTGAAGGCTGTTTGAATGATTTCCATTTTTGCACTGTCCCTATCAATAAACAATTACTTGTCAGTTAACGGATCTGATGAATTCTAAGACTTTCCTGAGCATCCACTAATTTTTTGTCCCCCACCCCCCACCATAATGCCTCCTTATTTAAACTTCACAATCTACCTAACCTCAAATTCTGCATCAATATAAATCCATTTAATAAAAACACCTCACCAGACTCCTGATTTCATGATCTTTTTGTAAATTATCAAAACCCCCCAAAAAAAAAATTTTCCTTGTGGTTTTCTCATTATGGTTTTTGACAGTTATACAGTTGTTCAGGTTGTGGGCATTTTAATCATGTTCTCCTTTAACCTCCACTTAAAACTTTTACCCTAAGCCAGTCAGGATATATTAAAAACTGAAGCCTCTTTAATCAAATGCTCCGTATCATGTGCTTTTGTTTCTCACCCATAGACCTACCCAGCCTACTTGGCCAGTAATTTTATGCTTATCAGAAAAAAAGAACTTGTTTAAGCATATCCAAATTTCATTGCATATTTTCCACAAAATGCAGTCTACTAGAATAGCATTTGAAAGAAAGCAATTAGTTGGGATCTTAACAAACTAAAACAGCAATCCCACTAGAAATATTACATAATTAGCAGAAATCACTTTTTGAAGTGAAAATAATCATGACAGAATCATTTAAGAATACAGGCAGGAAACAACATTCACCAGGAAGTTTACTTGATTATTCAAATAATTAACAAGTTTGAGGATGCTGTATCTGAATTTATAATACCTAGAAACAGAAAATTAGGGTGAAATTAATCCAGTAGATGGTCCTAAAGGATGTCCTCACAAGATGGGGATATTTACATGCATGCAGGAACTATTGCAGTGCACTCTGAGGATTTAATGATTAAGGATATGAAAGCTGCTGTCATCATCACTGACGTATGTGGCCAACAATGAGTCTCCTTTACAATTCTGAGTATTGTCACCAGGGCCTACTTGTTGCATACACAAAAGAGACTACAGGACAAAGCACAGTTGAAAGCGTCCCCAACGCCCTGAGCAGCATCACAAATGAGCAGCTTCCAAAGTGAGAGGAGCAATCAGTAGGGAGGCAAAGCCCAGGAATGACAGACAAGAGTTGTGCCACTTTCCCTCCTAGTACATTCCAAACTTTTGAGTTTTGCAGTTCAGATAGATATTGGAATGGAATTACCCGACCTTCTATTTTAAGTCATCAATTTTCTTCAGGCATTGTTTTCCTTCAGGGAGATGGAAGGTTCTCCAGGTTAACATTTAGTGTCTCTTAAAATAGGTAACAATTTACAGGTAACAATTTATTTTTCTTTTTAAGCTGATATATCATACTCTCAAATTAAAGCCTATATCATAATTAAGGACAGCAAACAAGAAACCTCAAGATCAATGTTTCATCATAGAATCATGAAAAAAAAGAGCAAAAAGAACAGAAAGAAAGAAAATCCCACTACATCACACTATGAAAAATAAAGACAGGATCTATACTGAAGATCACATTATAAAAGAGGAACTTAGGTTTATTTTTGTAGTAAATTAATTGGTTTTATGAAAAATATTATATATAATGAATTATATAGAATTATAATATATTATTATATATTATATAATAATGAATTATTATCTATAAATCTATATATAATTTTATATAATATATTCTTTAGTATTCCATATAATATATATAAAATCTATATAATAATATAATAATAATCTAATATTATATATTTGTAATTCTATTCTATACATTATATAGAATAATATAGAATATAGAATGGATTTAGGAAAAAAAAATATAAAACTAACTTTGAAACAATGCTGGTTTTCAAAACCATTTCTGAATCTAAGAATTAAAACAGTTGTTTTTACACATTTCTGAGCCTAAACAATAGACTCTCTCCATAAAGGCAACAGCTAGTGAAAGAGAAAGTCAAGAGGGAAAGTCAGCTGGGTGCTTTTAGAAATCTTACTTTCTTAAGCAGTCTTCTGGCATCACAATAGCTTCCAAAAATACATCTACGTAGCATGACAAAGTAAGGCCATCAGGAACTGTCACCAGCCATTGCTTGGGGCCAAGCAGAGAACAGCTTTGCAAAACAGACCTGAGATAAGGAGCTTCTTCAGAAAGCAGTAAGAGCAAACAATAATGGGAGAGAAATGGAAGGGCAAAACAAAGAGGCAACTGATCTTTTAATCTATTTTTACTCCAGCTTTGTGCCCCACTGCAATGAAAGACTGCTGAAGTATTTCAATCAAAATCAGTGCTCAGACCTGTTCTTTTGCCTGAGGTACTGTCTTCAGTGTGGAACTTTGCTCAAGATCCCTTTTCAGTCTGAACTGACTTGTTCTGGTTCATTGCATTCTCTAGTATAATTGAACTATGAAGTGAGGGGCTACTATTCTGTGTGAAATTAATAAAGGTATAAGAAGGAAAATGACTGCTCCAGATGGCCTACCAGAACTGCAGACAAAATACATGGTGATGCTTATAAAATCAAATTAAGAACAAACTGACTGTGTGTACAATAATAGTAAAACAACTTTGCCTATTCCAGCACAGGAACCTCACGAAAAGAGGCTTCAATACACAAACTGCAATTCGAGAGCCAGGTGTGTGTTTATGAGCTCTGGGCCCTTGAAATATGATAAATTCACCATGGGAAATAAAGAAAACTAGCTTTGAAGAAAGTTGGCTTTTATCTTCCAGCACTCATATGCCAGCAGTACCAAACCTTCCTTCTCCCTCTCTCCCTCCTCCCACTTCCCCTGGCAAGTCATCAGCCTTTATGGACCATTTTAGAGCTTTACAAAGCTGGGTCTCCACTTGAAGTCAAGTGAAGTCTCTGCATACCAGATCTGCAGGAACAAATATTGTCCAGTGATGTGCAACTTTGTGAGGATTTTTCAGCAGATAACGAGCAACAATGAAAATATTTCTCCTGTTCCCTCAGTAAAAGAAGGATAGGCTCTCACTCCATTTATGACACAAATAAAGGTTCGGGGAAAACGAAGTGTCTGGGATCCTTTGTTACCATGGTGACCACCCCTTTGGAAGGCCAACTGATTTTAGTTTGTTGACAGAATGATTTGTAACTTAGTTTCAGAGAAGTGTGGTGTTCATCATATTTTGACTGAAACAACTCATTTTTAGTTTTGCCTTTTGCCTTGTCTTTGGCTTACAGAACAATATGGCTAAAACATGAGAAAATCTGTTGATGTTATTTACTATTCTGAAGCCTCTGACACTAGCAAAGAGGAATGCTGTTCAGCACCAAAAATGTCTTCTCTGGTTAGCATGAAATGTCTTACCCCTTGGCCCCACAGGACCAAGGGGGAGGCAGTTTTAGATGCATTGTGCATTACAGTCTGTCTGCAGTGAAAGATTCTGCATCTTAGCTTCAAATGTTCAGGCAGAATGTAGAGTGCACAAGTTCATCTGCAGATAATAATTGGAAGCTGTGTGCTCAGGACATTATCCCATGCAGGAGAGAAAACAAGGAAGGCTAAAAATCATGTTTATTCAACTAAGCAGTGTCTGAAATTTACAGCTGCTTCCTTAACAGAGTCACACCTGGTGCAAAGGGAAGCACACTGCAGTCCATCTGACCGGGTACTGCGCGCTGCCGGGAAGGGCTCCCCAGCTGGGACAGTACCAAGCCTGGTACTCAAAGGACTCCGAGAACAGCAGGAGTTTAAATATTTTAAGGAAGCAAAAGCAACTGCTGTTACCAAGAAAAGTCCTGCTTTCCTCTAATCCCAAACATTCCACCTAGCCCATGATACTCCAAGCTTTTATGCCAGCATGGGTTTTTGTGTGGCTGCAGTTGCATCTGGATTCCAAGGCTGAAAAAACATCTAAAGCAAAAAGGCTCATCATGTGGCTATGGAGGTATGAAAACGAGGAGGGGATAAAAAGGAGAGGTGGCTACAGCTTTGTTTCGTGCCAATGCTAAGCAAAAGCCCTCCTACCTCCCCCAAACGTGCTTCCAGCCATAATTGGATATTTAATATATGAACTTTTATGTCATTTGAATGTTAAAAGAAATTGCTACCAGGACTTCCAAATATTTTGTGCAATATTAATTACTTTTTCTTAGTTTTCTATTTATGCCGCAGTATCATAATTCTGTTTTCTCTGACATTTGTTAACGGGAACATTGTAATATTGCTTTAAAAGCAATGCAATCATCAAGAACTCTGAAGTTTGTGAAGTGCTTTTGCTGATCCCTCAAGCTGGTCATCTGTTTCTCTTTCAGATACTGCAGTCAACATTCTGGAAAGTATTACAGTGCCAAATAAAGAACATTCATTCTGGTTCAGAACTGCATAGCAGGAGACCATACCTGAAAGACTTAACAGGTGCTTGGCCACCACCAACCAGCTGTAGCTAAAATACCTTGTTAAAACTATAAAGTAGCAAGCAAACTCCTTGTCTTAACATGCAGATTTCTGAGATTTAGTATTTTAGGTGTTGATTGGTTTTGGAAGGAAGCCAGACTTCTCAGAAGACTTTACAAGGTTCAGAGAGTCTCACTGGAAAAAACTTTTGGATTCAGAACCAAGCCTAGAAAACGTGTACACCAAAGAACAGTTATTATCCCAGTGTCTGTGGAACTCAGGGCGATATGTGAAGACAACGCTAAACTGGAAGTGACTGCCTTCACTTTTTTAACACTTCACTTTTTTATTATCTTCTTTCTCAATTTTTTTAGAGCTAAAGTCCCACAAACATTCACTTTGACATAAAATAGACGTCTTCAAAATCAAAGATTTTTGCCAAGAACAGTAACATATTGAGAAGTTCAAATTATGCTGAAGTGAACACTATCAAAACCACACTGCTATACAGAAAAGGGAGCACAATATATCTCTCACAGCTATTCCACATAGTAGAGCACTATCTTAAAGTGTACAGAGTATAACTGAAGAGGATTGTCAAATATAAAAGTAAATTCAGATTAAATATTTTGAAATCCCCACACAACCTCATTTGCAACAAGGCTAAAATACAGAAGCCAGCATTCAGAGTGTACCCAATTAACATTCAGAGATGCCAAGCAAGACTTCTCCTAAGAAGCTCTAAGGATTTTTAAAACCAGGCAATAGATGAGAATGAAGCAGATAGATGTAGGGTGTCCAGAGAAGGGCACTAAAATCCATCATTTAAAATAAGATCTGCTTTCACATACTCCTGAGCATGCCAATGCTCCAGCTTCATTGCTCTTGAAAGTAAACCCTCCAGAAGAGGTAATTAGAACACTAGCTTGATATTTATCATGGAGATGCCATTCCCCAGCATGTGAGTTGCGTTTACTCTGCACTAATACTGAGCATAAATTTCATCTTTTATTGATTTATAAATATTTCATACTATGTAAAATATTGTCAGATTATAATTCTCTCTCCATAAAATGGCAAGCAAACGTCCAGCCATCTGTTTGGCTAATGAGAACAATCACCAAGGCTACTTTTCAAGCATAACACATCCCAGTTTGAAACTACTTTCAGTGTAAGCACCTGTTCATACATATCAATTAAAATGATAATTACTCCGTTAGTGAATATAATCAAAACAAAATAGTTACAGCTCTATTGTTTACCAATTAACACTGCAGAGTTCACTGGTGATTTATTTCTGGGCTCATTTTTTTCTTCCTTACCCATTCTAAGACTGGATCAATTTCACACCAATTTAATGCAATATACGTTTCAATATTTGAGAACTTATATTTATAAAGCAGCAAAACTACACATGGTCTCCTGGAAGGTGTCTCTCTTTACAATAGATCATGGTGACATACCTTCCCAAGAAAAAGAGAGAACACTTCTCCCTTGAAAGAGAGGGCCATTCTTTCCAAGTTGAACAAGTGAATGATGGAGATAAACAGGAATGGGAGATCTGCTCTTTGTACAGAGTTCTTACTATAGGGTAATTGTCAGACTTTTATTTAATATACTCATAATTATTAGCATTTAACGATGAACTCATTATACAAATTGGATTATGATGGTTTTCTATAGCAGACATGTTAAAGTGCACTTAACTCCAGCATAGAAAATAACTCTCAGAAAGCTTATGTATCCTTGCCTCAAAATGCAATGCTGCTGTTCATGTGCTCATCACTTATTCGGTTTTGCTCACAATTCCTCTTGATGTAGTAAAAATTCTTCATCTGTGTATTGTTTGCTATTTCTCAAAATTTTTCTGAAGTATGACTGTACCTAGATGTAGACCTGTGCTCCTGTGTGGTGACCAGATGTATTTTGGAGCATCTCATTGGTACAGCTCCCTTGCTAGCCTTCACCACAGCGAATGCTGTTCTCTGTTTTTTATGAGGATGCTGGAGAATTGCTGTGTCATTCCCAGCTCTGATAGCTACTGAGTTTCAAAGACTCCTGTTTGTTGAAAACCAAACAGTTTATCCTCCAACAGTCACAACTGAGACATTCCTTCTACCAGTGCTGTATGGCCATCCCTATGAAATCACTGGGCATGAATGCAGTGAAACCTTTTCATGGTAAAAACACATCCTTACTGACTTAATGTCCCTTTAGATGTCTTCTATGTGGAAATCAAATCACACCTTCCAAATGCAACATCCTTCTTCAATAAGTATTTCTTAAAATGGGTTTGGGGTATTACTGGAAATATAATTCACCCCAAGCTGAATCTATTTTAATGTTGATAGAGATTTGATTTTGAGAATCTAATTGCTGTGAATATGAATTCTAAGTTCCAGATGAGTTTGATTCATTTTAATGTACACAAAATGGAACCTCTTCAAAACAATACACTATGTATGAAAATAGAAATTAGTTCCTTCCTTGCTGTCATGTGCCAGATTTAGCCTATTGACATAAGCAAGAATTGCATAAACAAAGAAATGTAAATTCAGGTATTACACCCATAATCACACTGCTCCCAGAGCATGCTTGAGCATGGGTAAGATGCTGAAAGTGTTTCTTCATTCACAGTGGCAAGTGAAATTTGTTCATTCCCTCTAATGAGCTGAGAAGCAGTTTTGTGTTTCCATGAAACACACCTCTGATTCTCATTGTGTCTCTTGTAAACTTCCTGCAAGCCCATGTTCTTCCACCCTTCTTAGGCTCTCACCCCATCAACGTACAATTCAGTACTGGAACTGAATTCAGGGGGTTTTATTCCACAAAGGTTAAATGAGTTAACACATGAGGTGACTTCTGTAACAACTGTGGCTACAGCAAATTTATGCTGAAATATATGTGGATCAGGAAAGTTTGCTACTCACATCTGCTCTTGTCTTTGTTACCAAATGGAACTTGGTACATCTACCAAGAAAATTATTTTTTAGTTTAGGGTTATACAGTTATCTTTTCCTCTAGGGAAATTAAGTTCAAGAATTAGGATGCAAAAAGAACATTTATATTTCATATACAGTGCTGTAACAAGCAACACTGTAAAAGATAACACACATTATCCATAGATACTTTTGCATAGTTCACTGAAATGTGGATGTTTGGTACAATGGATACTAAATATTTTTCTTCCTCCTTTTACTCACACAATCCATCAAAAGTTGACATCAATAAACATGACTATGTTAACCAATTGCAACACTTTCCAAGATAGGAGAGGCACCTGGAAACTGACAGTGATTCTAATATTAGCTTTGACTGAGATAAATTCTGACACGGCTTCCACCATATATATAATTCTCTAAAGACTCTGATAGACAGAACCCATTTTATGTCCTCAGAGCACCAAGTGCACCCTGTCATCTTGAAAGATTTGTCAGCCCGAAGTCACCCTGAGCCATCATGACAAAAAAAGCAATTGTCTAGAGTACAAGAAACCTGGAATGAAGGAAAATTGATTTTTAAAATGGATCATATGTACTTAGTGACTTTTACTTCAAGAATCAAAAATGTTCCCTAGTTTGCTTCCACATAAATAATTATTCTCTGGCAAAATAACCACGGGAATAAACTACCCTTTTTGCACAAAATTGTCATTAAAAATGCAACAGGTAACTGTGGTCATAGAGTGGACAAAGAAAATAGAAAATATTCCCTTGCTCTAGGCTTAACATTCAAATTGTTGCTTTTTTGTGCAAGTCTTGCAGAAATCATAAGATTTTACTGCCAAAGCATTCATACCTACTTTAAATTCACGGAACAGCATGAAAAATTTCCATGTAGTTTCACTGATTTTTCTGTCCATTCTTCCTATTTCAACTTGCATTTCCAATTTCCAGGTTGTCCATAGATTTGGTAATTGCCTTTTAATCAACAACATGAACTATGTAGTTGACATTTCATTTTTACTGGTTCCTGGGTTTTCTGTAGCTATCTCGTGGTATTTCATTTCTCTCAAATTTCAGATCAGCTTTCATTCAAAGGCAGCACAGGTAACATCAAACTGCATTAATCACATTAATTAACTATTTCTGAAACTCACACAAAGAAACCATATCTGTCAGGGTCCTAGCAGCCAGTGAGCACATTGAAAACTCCATCATCAGCTTCAAAGTACTTTGGATTTTCTTCTAGATAGTATCAACACCATTTTGAGCTTGACATGTCAAGTATTTTTTGCAGCCATCTGAGAAAGCTTCAACATGATAAGAGTCTGTTAAAAAAGCCTTGTTTTACTATAAAATAAAAAAAGAATATTACGTGTAAAACTTATTACTGAGAAGTATAAAAGAAAAACTTTATTAACATTATTTGGGAGTTCATAGTGGAACTGACAACACAGGTTGAAAAACATTTCTTTGCTTTTCCCACTTGGAGACAAGAGCTGAGATGCATTGCCCTAAAACAGACAATATGGATAAATTAAATGAGTGGCAGTGATAGATAACACCAAATCACCAGATCTTACCTTCTGATACTGTTTCTACTATTGAGTTAAACATTCCTGACCAGAACACATCCCTGGTATTTAAATGGTCACATCTTACTGCTCCCTCTGGAGCCCTTCTACCGGCAGTCTGGCTGCTAGGATACAGTAACAGGAAGAGAGGGAAGAGAAGAAGACAGGAGAAAGGAATCAGCCTTAGGGCTTTCCTCCTTCCTCAGGTTTGCAGCTTTGGAAGTAAAAGAACAGAAACCTTTATTTGTAACCTCGCCATCAACACAAATCTGTCCTTGGGACTTTCCAAGACCACAGTCCCCTGTGATAGCTCCTACTGTGAGAGGGAAGCAGAAGGTCCACGCTGAACCCTCTTGGGGAGCCCAGGGTTCAGTGAGAGTGACAGCTGAGTGTTTTACAATGGCCTTAAGGCTTTTTCCTCTACTCTGCTACATCACTCACAGCCCTCTCCAAGTCTGCTTGGTTCTCTGTGGCTCTCAGCCATAACTTGAGCTCTTCATGCAGCTACCTTCAAGTACAACTTGCTGAAACCTCATCCTTCTTTCTATTCTTCCAGAGGGACTTGCCTGTTTCCTTTCCAAGAATTCACTGAGGCCATGATGTTGCCCTTCTTTATGCTTTTTTACAAGATTTAGGTTTTACTCCTTTCTGACTAGAACTTCACCATGTTCAATTTACTGTTTGTCAATTAACAGCCCACCTAGATTTATGTAATGTGTATCCACAACACAGCCTGGTGCCCACCTACTCATCACTGAGTATAAACAACATAGCTTTATGTTGTTGCCTACACTGGGATGAGTAAAGTTCTCTGCAAGAAAACAGTATGGAGACTCTTCTGGGAAACAGTCTATCACCACATGCAGTACAGAAAGGAACAGCTGGCAAGAGGAAATCCCAAATGTCCCTTCTACTCCTCAACTCCTTTGCTTCCCAGAGAACCTAGAGAGACCCAATTACTTCAACTACTGAGGCTTAGGATTGATGCGCATTCACTAAAGAGATGAAATATCACAAATAATAAATTGCTGTCTTGCTACTCTGGCTTTCCTGTCATATTTCTGCTCAGTGTTTTCAGATGGAGATAAAGGAAATCAATCCCAGGTCCCATGCATATAATAGACAAGTTCGGAGGTACTCCAAGGCAGATATTTTAACTCTACATACATGTACTCAGCGGCAGATCCCTAAAAAAAGTAGAAAACTAAGAGCCTTATCAAATACCTGGTGGCTGCTCAGAAAGTATGTCCTGAAAACATCAATGGACAAAAGTCCTTCCAACAAATCTTGTTTCAGAGAAAGTAAAAATATGCTATAGACAAAAAATAACTGAAACACCAAGCACCATTCTGTGTGTTTTTATCAATAATAAATAAAGCAATTAATTTCTCAGAAAATAAAACTCTGCTGCAACCCTTATGCATATGTTCTAGCGGTGTGTTTTATTGAATTCCACAGATGTAATTAAGTGTGTCATTCATTTGTTCTCCATTATGGTATTTCAGTCAAACATAAACAGCTTTCAGACTTCATTTGCAAGAAAGATGCTTTGAGCCAAGTAATTTGCTAACTTCAGAGCAATAGCTTGAGAGGTCTTCACAGGCATTTAACTTTTCTTCCATGTATTTACAAAGCTCTACATGAGCACAGATGTAGGTAAGCACCAATTTACTCTGGCACTAACATAGAATAAGTTGACAGATTCTTTCCCCCCACATACACTGTGATATATGATGCCTTCATGGCATGTTCCTCCTATTTCTGGTAGTTTGTAATATATTTAATCATGCCTCTGATTCAGCTGTGCTCAGTGGTTTCCATTTCATTTGTACAGCTGGAAAACGTGTGCTGTTGGCAGTTATGCAAAAGAGTCTGCTACAATGAATGACTGAAATGGAGAGGAGGGGAAGGGCATAAAGAACTTGTGAGTAGAACTGGAGTACAGCATTTTAATTCTTGTGTTTTAATAAACAAGTCCAGAAATCCAGCCTATCAAGGGAAGTCTCTTTTATGTTAAAAGTGATGTGGCTTGACTGTGGTAGAATTCAGCTCAGCCATCATCTGCCTGAAAAAGCCCATTTATAAATGGGGTGGTGATTGCAAAATGAATCCCTGGAAGCATTTTTTTCAGAGAGGAGGCTCTTGACAAGGCTGTGTTGAAGAAGAATGGACTGTGAACAGGATTATCTGTCACAAGACAACTCACTGCAAGGTGAAACTTTGACCTTGCACCGATGAGGCAAAAGAGGCTCTAGGTAGGCAATAGGAGTTATTTGAAGGCAGCACTGGGCCAGATCAGCTTCCTTTAGAAGACTGCAAGAAACTGTTGCTGCTTTCTGAAGCCAGTTAGAACCTTTTGGGGGTCTCACCCTGCTGTGCCAAAAGTCAGGATTTTCCCATCTCTTGCCTATGCACTTTCTGCTCAAGACGTCAGGAAAGCCACTCTAATTTTTTTCTATTAGAAAAAGGTCTGCCTTTCATACCAAGAAAAAATCACTTAGAACAATTTAAATATGAGTCACCAGAATAATTAAGGGATCACCCTTTCAGTATTCAGAGCATGCCCAAGATGAATTGGAAATGCTACCTCATTCCTCTTCACAGGCTGCTAAGCAGAATTTCCACAGCTCCTTTCCCAAGTTTATTTGAAGTCCTGCACCATGACCTAAAGCAATGTATATTCTGTATTCTCTGCAGGCAGAGGGGTGAAAAGTTTTGCACTGTGGCCTCCTGAAGGAGAAGGCTACTACGCAAGTAGTCAGCTGCTCCACAGGTACTACAGTAGCCCATGTGATGCCCCAGGATCTACAAAGCTGCTCAGGGATGCTCGTTTCAGTGAGACGTTCGGCCCTCAGCACAAATTCGGCGACTGACTCTGTTCAGTCCTTCACCTCCTTGAGAGGGGAATCACACAGTGCCCTGAAACAAAGAATTATATTCAAAAAATCTCTGTTGAGGCCCACAGCTGCTACACATCTGTCTATCTGCTATTCCATCTTCAGCAGGACTAGAAAATTTTTAACCTTTAAGTGGGCTCTCAGTTATAAAATTAATAATGTATTTGCAACATTAAAAATCAACTTCTAAAGTTACAGTCTGTGCCTTTGCTTACCGCATTCTTCCATCTGGATAATAAAGGCAGTGATTTCTGGGTTTAAGTGAAGTTTGGGGTTGTTGATTAAATATTTACTACTGTTAAAGCCCTACTTCTTAAAATGTAGAAGATTTTAAGATACAAAAGATCTCCTTTAATCTGTATCTATTTCTGTACTTCTCACACAGTGTGCAGCTTTTTAATTCTCTGGTTTAACCTAATTGCACATCATAAGTGAAATACTTAGACAAAACATTGCATAACTATTGGCCAGGGAAAAAATCCTAAAATTTAGTCTCTGAATCTGAGAAAGCAAAAAGTGATCTGAGAAAGAAACTGACCGAGTTCTTCATGTTAAAAAAAAAGGAAGTGAATATTATTGAAACAAGACATGTTGGATTAGTAACAATTCAACAAGTTTAATTCAATTACCCCTGTTTGGGGAGGGGGATTGTATTCAATATAGTTTCATTTTTTGATTAATTTGGTATGGTCTTCCTTTATATTTTCCCCCACTATATCTAACATGGACATCATTACACATCACAACTGTAATTACAGGTTTCAGTGGAAAGATGAAATAATTAGGTGTAATTATCCCTATTATGCAAACGTAACACTATAAATTAAATATACAGAAAACCAAGGAAGAAAAAATAAAATCACAAGGGGAAAAAGAGAAATTGAACAAATCCATGAGATGATAAACTCGAAAATAGAAAAGGAAACTGAAAAAGTAAAAAATCTGCCCACTAATGTAAATATCTTTTTTTACCCCTCTTTGTAACTTCATTTTATTTAGTATAAGTTTTTATTTTACTTCTTAAAATGCTTGCAAGGATAGGACCAGGTCAAACATCTCATTAGCCCTTAGATTAAAAGTACTTCAAATACGAATCCCTCTCCTTTCCCAAATGGAAGCACATTTACTAACCAGGCAGCAAAAGTCCTTGGACTGGTTCATCACTGATATCTGAAGAACCAACACACTTCTCCTTTAGCCATAACACTTCATTCTCTTTTACTGCAGTGCAGTTTGTACACCCAGTCTCCCATATTGCAAAAATCCTTCGGGTCCTGGCTGACTGTGGAAGCAAATGTAGTTGTCTGGCTTCACACAACAGACACCAAGAGCTTAAAGCTACTCCGTCTGTAAGTGGCAATAATACTTCTGAGGTAAATCATACAGAAAACTCTGACAAAATTAGGGGGCATTAGGAGACACTCCACTGGACCCAGATGGAGTTTGATCAGGCTCAGAGAATCCGGTCTGGAAGCCACAAGAACGTGCTGGCTCTGTGCTGGGTCATTTAGTACTTTACCACTGTGATCAGAGGCTTGCAAAAGAAATTTGGGGTTGTTCTTCAATGTCTCTTCTTGGCAGTGACTGGAAAGCATGAACAGGTTCTATCTCTCATTGCTGACATTGTCAGTGTTATTGACAGGGTGAGGTACAGAACCTGGTACTTAATCAAACAAGCAAAGGGGGATAGATTCTCAAGTGTTACTTGTTTAAGATTTGGGGAACTCTCAGTTCCTAAACCTATGGCTTTATTCTGTTCCTAACCTACAGATCTTAAAAACTGCAAGAATTGCTTTTTAAAAGCTCAGCCATTCACATTTTATGGGGGCTTAGCTAACTGTGAAAGTACCATTTGATTTAATGGCTGAACTTTTGCAAGGTGAGATGAAGGATTTTGTCTGTGTGCACAGGAGATGCCAAACACTCTCCAGCTCTCAGGAATAACAGGTGGTCACATGCTCAGTCTTCATGCAGTAGTTTCAGCAGCAGCAGGGGCTGCTCACTATATCCCTGCAGGTGACTGACCCTCCAGGCTTTCCTGGAAGATTCAGCCTATAATACTTGTGAATTCTCTGCTGTTAGCATTGGTAGAAGTGTCAGACACCTGGATATTATCACATTCCATATCTTTTATACAAACAAAAGCTGTATCCCATAAAAAATTAATTATACAAATATTTTATAACTACTCTTGGGGACTCTGAGGCAGAAGCCAAGGCTATAGGTAACATTTGCTTCTAAAACCAAAATGCACAAGTTATGATTTTGTGGCAGCATATGGAAGTCTGTTGGTAAAGCAGCAGATGCATGTTAAAAATCCAATATGGGCTGGAGGAAAACAACTTTTATTTCCCATAGAATAATTCATCATATGTTCATGGACAAAATAACCACAGGGTTCTGCTCACCAAGGAAATGGGAGCCATTTTCATACTGCATGCCCATACCACTTACATCATAGAAGGCAGAACCTGGAATGGCCGTTGTTCAAGTGTATCTTGATGTCTTTGACAGACTTTTAGTCTTTTAGGACAAAACATAAGTAATCAGTTATGCCTTTTGTTCTTATTACACTATACAAAAGAAGCAGCTTTACCAGCTCTTTGTGTTTCAAGCACATTTAATCAAGTGCTCTTTTGCACAGTATAATGCTGAACTTGGATCTCTGAAACCTGTGTATACTAAAGAGATTATGTACTTGCCTCAGTGAAGACTTTACCATTCCTTGTAAAGGAATGAATGTAAAGCCTGAACAAATAAAAAAATAAAAGCTTTTTTCAGAAAAAAAACAAACTTGTTAGAAGATAAAAGCCTAACCACACATTCTTGAAGGCAGCTGATATTTAAGGCGTGGTCTGAACTCAGATTTAATAGAAATAAGAACCAGTTGACCACTTAGTCACACCCATAAAAAGCTTGTATGAATACTCTTAATTCAAATTAAACCATACATAATAATTAATGCTAAAATCCACCCAATCAAACCCATACACATTTCACATTTTAAAAAGGCTTGGGCAGTAAACTTGTAGCACTTGACCAGTCAAGCAAAAACCACCAAGATCAATGTGATTCTGTTCTGCCTGAGCTGAAAGAGCTATTAGGTTGCTGAGTAAACAGTTCCCCTGTTCCTCCTACCTGCACACTTGTTTCCTGTACTTATTCTCAGCTTTATTTCTTCTTTCGTGCCAGCACCCACACTTGAATCAGCCCACCCACTTTTCATCTGCCAAGCAATCAGCCGTCGCTTCTTAAATCTTACAGCTCCTTGGCAAAGACTCCCAACACTGTTCTCCAAGGACACACTCATCCTTCCCTCTTTGAACGTTGAGCCAGTGCCATGGATGTATTTACAAATGCTGTAGTAGAAAATGCAGAGCAGCAGCTCCAAATGGAATAAAACCATGTCTATGCAAAAGTGAAAAATAAATGGGAACATGCAGTGTTGCCTAAAGAGTGCCATCATTTTTTCCACCCAAATTCCTCCTTACAGAGACAACTCTAGCTGGGGATTTATCATGTACGTAATATGGAGCAAGAAAGACAATAAAATTACATTTGAAAAAGGAAGATGATTTGGAAGCCAGAACAGATGAGTTGTGCATGTGATGCTACACCTAACATTGCTATCTGTCTTTGGTGGAGAGTATCAATTTAGCTGACATCACATTCTTAGGATACATTCATTTCATCAAAAGATTTCTAAGAAGAAAGAGGAAAATCCCCAGACTCTGACTCCTCAGAATTTTTAACCAAGGCTCAAAAGCAAAAGGATACCTTGGAAGAAGGAAAAGTAGAGAGTACCCGACAGAGAAGAGCTCAGCAGTGGCAGGTACCTCTGCTACTGTGATTTCTGAGAAACAGGAAAATGTGAGGTCCTTATCTTCTGAAGGAATCATTCTGCAAAGTCAAAAAAACTCTTGGTCTCCAGTTAAGCAGACAATATACCAGATGTCCTACACAAAAAGTGAAGGTGAACATTTGCAATAAGGCTTCAATTATAACCATCACGCACCTCATCTCATGTGCTAATTTAAAGTCTCAGAGGATAGACGGAAATTTTTAAAGAAACATCACACACCAATAGCACTATCAAAACAACAGTTCAGCAACAAACAAGTTTGATAGGTACCAGAGCAATTAATTGAGTTATTGATGGTTAGCAATACATAAATCTCTTGTTAACAAGACTACCATACCAATCATTCTACTTTTACTTAAACTCACCTTCCACAGTGAACTCAATTAGCACAATCATGGACAGCTCCAAATAATGGAACTACATTATGCAACTGTTCCTTTTTACAAATAGTAATTTTTCAAGAGGCCTTCGTCCTCTGAGTCTCTCAAGTAACAAAGTCTGCTCTGCAGCTGACTTACTGAGAAAGTCACAGAGAGAAACTAAGATGCCACACAAGCAATTAAAGGTGACAATATTTACATAAATTCTTCTGACAAAATAGATGGTATTGTCCATCAAAGCAAACCAGGAACTAGCTCATGGCATGTCCCATTCCCACTGTACAAGACACTCAGGGCTCTTCTCTCCCCATCACATCATTCCATTTAAGTGAATGATTTAAAAGTAATTAAGTCCAATAAACCATGACAGATTAAATAAAAACTAATCAAAGTAAATAAATTACTGTTTTCACACATGGCTTTTGTTTGGGCAACAGAACAAAAGGGAGTAAATGATGGCAGTGAACAAAAGTGAGTAAATAAGAGAAAACATTAGTGTTTGAGACACATTATAATCCATTAACTTTTAGTCTGTTCTGCTGTAAAAAATACTCTGTATCAGCGAACAAGACAATCTAATGAGACCTATCAGGGGACTGTTATAACAAGATTAGGAAAGGGACCAGTGGCAAGGCTGTTTCTGCACAATGGAGAAAAGGATATGTATTTAATTAACAGCATTTATCTCAACAGTCCATTCCTAAGGAATAGTCTGATAAAGGCAATCAGTCTCTTGAACCAACTGGTAGTTTAACCTCACAGATAGTTTAAGAATAATAAATCTGGGATAACACTTTGTTGATTACTGTTGATTACTATTTGTTGAAGATATTTGTTGGAACTAGGATTTGGTTGACACTGACATCGCAGTAAATTGGATTTTTAGCCTTTTCTATTCTGCTCCCAAATAATCCTTACTAGAACACATGCACACAGATTCAAGTAGTGCATGCACGTGGACAGCTCAAGTCATAAGCACAATGGACAAAAGACTTTAGGACTCTTCCAGAATCCAGGCCCCTGCAATCATAGCATGTTCTTGATTGAGCAAAGAGAACACCCTCCCTGTCGAATGGCTCCAATGAGGCACAAGGATTAACTGCTGAAACCTAAGGATTGCTGCCTGAGTGTTAGCAATAAAAATAATTCTTGCATTAATAAAATTAGGAGAATCCTAGGAGAAGCAAATGCCATAGACGGATTAGTTTTAGTACTGAGATTAAATGTCACAAGTTTCTGCCTCCCAGACCTGCATTTGAATGACACTTCTTGTAATTCTTCACTATTATTTTTATTATTGCTCCCTGCAAAGACACTGGCAAGTTCTTTAAAAATAGCTTCACATGAAAGTACAAAATGAAAAATGTTGAAATATTTAGAGAACAAGTACCTACACACTTCTGAAAGTTCCTGAACTTGAACAATTTAAAACACGCAGCATTCTGTACAGATGACTGATCTAAAAGTAAGAGAGACTATTGTACTCATCTCTAGCTACAACAGCAATAAAAATACTGTGAAGATAATTCTTTTATTCATATTTTTCAGAACAATTGAACTGACAAGCTCCAATGTGAACCTCAGGCTCTTTATGAATAAAAGCTGTCATCACCCAGGCAAAAAAATAATACTGTTCCTCCTCCCAACCTACCTGGGGCAAAAATAAAAAATAACCTGCCAGTTACTCCAACATCAAAAAACTCCACAGATACAAAACCTTCCTTCTGTTTATCTCTGCTGGAGCTTTCAGGTGTATTGTCATTTCCATTGTCATCTTACTTCTTAATTTACTTAGAATCAATATAATTGAGCAGCTAATTGGCATTAAAGCTTTGTGATGATATTGAACCCTCTAAGCCTTTTTTTTTTTTTTTACGTGGACAGGAAAAAACTATCTAACTCTTGCTGTCTATAACTTTCACTATTAACACTGCTGTCCCAAATTTTAGACTTCTGTAATATGACTGACAAACTTGGTACAAGTCACATGGCTATGACAGGTTCCTTTAAGGTATGAACTTTCTGGAAGATCATTCCTTTAATTTACTCCATAACCCTTTCAGGAGTTCTGATTCTCTTCACAAACTTGGAAATCCTTTCACAATTGTCACTGCAAGGGACTGCTCAGTTGCAGCAGCATTTTGCATAATGCAGTTTAATAATTAGATTCTATTGCACTGTCTGAAAAAAGGCCAATATCTTGAGCTGCAAAATTCAACTTTCATACTTTCCTGTGGCACAGAGGGTATAAGGCTCCAGACATTTTTTTTCTTTTTCTCTCTCTTTTTTTTTTTTTTTTTTTTTTTTTTTGTTTTGTTTTTTTTGTAAATTTTACCTTGAAAGATTTTACAAATTAAGTGTGAAACTGTAGAAGTCCTGGTAAAAGCCTTGGTTCCCTGGGGCAGCAGTAATTGCTGACAACTCAAGGCAATTGCCCCTTACATCTGGCTGAGACCATACAGATAATATTCTCCATGTCTCATTCAGACAAAGGCATTCCCCACTTGGAAAAGGGCCTTGCAGAAATCATGAACTCGGAGCCAACAACCCACTTCTCCTGCACACGTCTGTGCCATCCCCTGCACCCGGCGCAGCAGCAGTCAGGAAGGCTCAGCCAGCCCTCCTGGCTCGGTGGCCCCGGGCTGCACGGGGCACATGAGGACACAGGAGCAGCTCCCAGCTGGTGGGGGCTGTTTCCAGTGGGCTGCTCGCCATTAGCATTCCAAACAGATCCCTCCCCAGCACTTGCTAACACGCTGTATTGATCAGTGGATGCCCGTACTCACTGGAGACCTGATTTCACTGCCTTTCATTAATTTAATTCTCTTAGCTCCAGCTAAGTGGCTTGACACCTTTTTATGACATAAAGCCAATATTTTGAAGGCCTAATCTTACAGAGTTTTGATCATTAACAACATGCTGTTCCAAAGAACTCTGAGTTCATTTGGCGGGACTCACTCAACCCCCATGTCAGTGAACACTGGCAATCTTACCAGACTTTTTTTCTTGTTTTCATCCTCTACAAAGCATAAAAAAGTTGTTAGTCTTGAATAAACTGCACATTTCGTTTAATGGAATCCAGCCTTACAGAGTATGGATTCCGAGAGTTTATTTCATCTATCATAAAACCACTTTCAATGCATATGTTATACAAGACTTGCCACTGTACTCCTGCAGACATGAAAGCTATTATTGTAACTGAACAATCAGATGTTAGTAAAATACTGTCTGCGTTTCCTTAGAGCACCTAATGTTGTCACAGGAAGCTCTTCCCACTTTTTACAACAGTGCTTGATAATTCTTCTGTAATCCAGATACCCCTCTGTTCAGAAAAAAATGGACAGTACTGATGAAAAACTATTAGCATAGCAGAAATTAAAGCTGGATTACTTAAATGTACTTAATAATGTTTCAGTATCTGTAAAACCTAAAATAAGCCCTACAATGATTTAATTTTAGATTATTAAAAAAAAAAAAAGAAAGTTAGAAAAGAAAGGGAAAGGAATAAATGTTTCAAACTTCCACAGCAAACATGAAGTCATCAAAAAAAAAAATGTTTTGCACATATGCTGTTACATTGCACAATGCAGCCAATTCTCAATCAGAAGACGGTACTTGGCAGTTCTGAACTTATACTGCAGTCAAGGCTAATATGATGCACATACCACATATTCAATTCACACGTGTGGATGGATACACGTAAAAAACAAACACTGACAATTTCATGGTTTATTATCACTAGAAGTGATAGAATGTATTTAGAGCCTTGGCGTCTGATAGTAATAAAACAAGAAAGAGAAACTCAAACAGTGTAATTCTGAGCAATTAGAACATACTGCACCTGTCACACTCGTTAGCCAGATTACGAAAAATCCTGTTACATGTTTCATGAACACACCACACTTCCTGGATTCTTCCAACGTACTGTGGATCTTGGAGGGTGACCAAACTAATCCTTCAGTTTCATGCTTTCATCATCTGAATAAATTATACCTTAAATCTTATCATGCAAAATACCCTTGTATTCTATTTCATTTATGATAAACAGAGGCATTTCCCTACTATAATCTTTCAAATCTTAATGAGAGATCTTACTTCCCATTAAAGTTTGCCCATGGACAGGGTTAGAACCTTCCTAACCTGCTGTGTCAAGAGAGGGCAGTCAGAAATTGGCATTGTAAAATTTCACGTAAATTTAGAAGAAAATCTCCCAATAAGATATCTATCCTTTATTTTGCAAGAAAAGCTTGTTTTCTTCAAATTGGTCAAGACACTTCAGCAAAGTAAGTAGTTTTGACCATGTAGTAGAATTTATGTCTTCCTACTGATGTTGCAATGCACATTGTGTACCTTTCTGAAGGTAAACAGATCTTCAATAACTTTAAAAATAGCCCTTGTGTCATTGAAACTGTGCAGAAATGCTAATTTGAATTTAACAGGAAATTGGTTTTGTTTTGTTATGAACTGCTCTGTATTTAAAGTGACCATCAAGACAATTTACACCGCTTTACAGCACAAACTTGCAAGTTATTAATTTTAATATTAATTTCATAGTATCTATCTTTAAAATTTATTCTCAGAGAATCTGACTAATTTTTTTTCAAGGAACTTGAGAAAGGTGACCATCATGTTTCTTAAAGTAAAATAGGGACATGAACACAACAAAAATACAGCTATGCAATGCATAATGACACATCACCAGCAAAACAAGGAACACCCATCTCACCTCACTATCTTCTTACATCTTCAACTACTATTTCAATACATACAGAAAGAACCTCTATTTTGTAAGTTGGTTTTGCCCTGATTTTTAATACACTTTTAAATGTTTATTCCAAATTCAGAGGTCACACAGCATTAGAAATTGTTTTTTAAAAGCTTTTTTATTCTGTTCTCATGAATAAATACTGCACAGGCAAGAAGTTAAGTTTTTCACAAGGCCCGAGTAAGTCATTGGTGCATAGTGTTTCAAAGTCTTCAGTGTTTATGGGATAAAATCATCCTTCAGGATGGAGATGACCAAAAACCTGAATTCCTCTCACTGCAGCTAGGACACCTGCTGCTGCCTTACTCAGTGCCCTGTTGGGCAGGATATGGGTTTGTAAAATGACTGGGGAAGAGAGGCAAAAAGAAATCTGTGATCCAACTCTCTGTGACCTTTCTTAGACAGCTGAGGTGCAGTTATCCTTTCAGCTTAACGATGAAGAAATACAGAATTTGCATTATGAAAATTTTGAAAATGTCATTCTGAATAGCAAGATTCACACCAAGAGAAAAGGAATCAATTATTCCTTTTGACTAAAGTAGATGGCAGAAGCTGAAATAATTGCTCCTTAAATAAAGTACACCATTCCCCACACAAGATTTAATCTTTTAGACTGAACAAAGATTGCAAGTCTTGGCATATCCCACACACGTTTATCGTACCACTGCTGCTGCAGAAGGGAGGGTTAGTATCTCATTTGGTCTAGACAAACCAGTCACAACACAGTTTTAGATTTTTTGTCTGGACCCTGCTGACCAGGAGAGTCTGAACAGCTAACAAGAGAATACGGTTCCAGTGTAGATATACTTCACTAACTCTCTCAGTTATCCTTCAATTTGTGAATAGTTGTTTATTTTGGCAATTTCCTGTAATTTAAAAATTGACCACAGTTCTCTCTAAACTAACATAAAAATCAATAGGAAAAAATACATGTAGATGAAGCTAATTTTCCTGCTGCATACAGTTTCTTAAACAGAATTAATTTTTAAAAATTAAATAGAAGTAATTTTAAGTATTCTTACTGTGACCTGTTCCTGCCTTACTTTTTTTAATTCAACCATGCAGTAATAGTTTAACTTTCCAGTGTAAATGCAAGTTTACAACACTGGAAAAAATAGACACATTTCTGAAAACATCATTGTGGTTTCTGTGTCACTCTTGCAATCTACTGTTTCATTAATCAATCTCTACTACTGATCAAATTCAGCAAATATGGATGTACAAGTTTACAGCAAATACCAATCATAAAGTAAAAATTATGTACCTATCTAACCTACAGGATGGTACCCCACATGCTAGGAAAATGTGCAAACGCAGCCTTCAGGGAAGTACTTTACCACTGCACATGACAATACACTTAAAACACCCTTTGATAATACTAAACAGACACCAGACAGACATTACTTGAGATGAGCAAATGATCTGCAGTTAAAAGATTATTCAAGCAATTTCACTACCAGCAACACAAGCTGCAGGGTGCTGAGTCATGCACCTTTCTTCTCCCTTTCTCTAGAATAGTTATGATTCTAGACTTCAGGCTCTTCTGGCTACCAGGAACAAGTGAATGACATGTTAGATCCTGCCTGGATCGTTGTTCTCCATCATCACAAAAACCTGCCTTGTGGAAGTCAGCAAAGCACCCAAGGACAGGCTCTTTTACTCCTTGGTGTTGCCAAGACCACCTTGCAGGGTTACCTTTGAGTAGCCCAGCAGCAGCAGGAGCGCTCCAGTTGAGTGAAGGACAAAGAGGCATTCCCTCGTTCTCAGCTTCAGACAACTGCAGGACACAGTGTGAGGATACAGCCAAGGGCTACGGATATATGATAGAAGCAGGGCACAAACTCTATGCCAACTGCAATATGATTAATGCAAAATTATTCGGATTAATTTCATCCAATTTTACCTGCATTCTCTTTTCTCCTGAAAAACAGCATTTACTGTCCTATATGTGCCCATGTTATAGCAATCAAACCAAGCAACTAGCAGTTAACATAAAAACAGGACTGAAAGAGCAAGGTAGTAACAGATTCTGGGAATGCAAAACTGCCTACTGTCTAGTGTTTAAAATTTGCAACAGCAGTAAGAAACTCAGAGAGGGACTAATTAATCCTGCAAGTTGCCGTGCAGTACAAGCAGCCTTAAGCAGAAGGGAGCCACTGAAGTGGTCTTTGCATGTGTAGGAGCACATGCTGTGTTACTGAGCCTTTGCAAATGAAGCTTTGTTAAATGACATGACTACTGGGGAAAGGCATAAAGGGTTAATTATAGTCAAGTGCACATGAAATATTTTGCTCTCCATGATTTTTAACCTGAAACTAATAGTGCAAGTAAAACTGTCACCTTCTTGTTAATGGCACATTACAATACCATTTATATTAGTTTTTCCCTTAGGAAATAATAAGCTTTCTACTATATGGGGGCTGTTAACAAGGGAATTCAGCAGAACTTAGAGGCTTATAATTCTTCTTGTATAAAATAATCACAGTAGAACTACAGCCATAAAGCCTTTCATTACATTCATGTGAGATCTTCCAGGAGGCTTACTCCTATGAACAGTATGAAAGAACAAAGGTTAAATATTCTTCAGATATTGCATTCTGCAGAGTGATCTGGACATATATAAATGGTGCCAGACAAAACAGTTTGGCCTATGACAAGTCTAAAAAGAGTAGTACCACAGACCTCCAGGAATCCAAACAGTGCCAGCAACTCTCACTCTCACTCCTTATCTAGCTGCTTCCTTCAGGTTGAGACATAAATTTTTGCCAATGCAAATAATTCAAGGAAGATGTTAAATATTTCACACAAAGACAGCAAAATGAGAAAGATTCCAGAATTTTTTTTCCCTACACCCATATAATTTTGGTGGAAAAAGAAAGTGTTATCCTTGAAGACCACTTAGGTTCAACAAGAACATTTAAAGTTTGCACAAATGTCCCATAGGAATCAGTTTGTGAAATGACACCTGTGGGCCAGCACACATTTAAAAAACCACTAAACCCAGATATCCTGTCAGTGGTCTTATAACATACAAGCAACCCTAAACCTAAGAGTAGATAGCAGGTTATTAATGAATCTCATCACAAACTCCACACTGCATCTTGCAGTAGTACCCTAGATCAGATAAAAAACTCACATCCTAGAGTAAGAAAATCTTTATCATGTCCATCACCATAAATAAAGGCCATGACCTCACCACCAGTGTTAAGCATTAGGTTACACATGGCTTTGAGGACCAGATCAGCTCTTTAAGACCTCTGTAGACTTCACTGTCACACCTCATGTTCAAGTTAATGGCAGCTACACAACACACATCAGTGAACCAGCAACACAACAAAGACTCAGTTTTCCTCCAACATTAAGTATAATGAAATGTTAAAATTACAACCTCCTATCATATTTTAAAATTTGGTTAAAAGCCAGCACATATTGAATTTCATCTGTTCTCTCACTGAGAATCAGCCTCCAAGTGACAAAGTAACACGGTTTCATGCACCACGCTGAAGCACAACCCAAATAGACATATATTTTTCTGCTTTTTTTCTGCCATGAAGCAATTCTGTTTTCTTACAGCAATACATCTGCAAGCTGTTCTTTCAACTGGTCATATATTTTTGCTGCCCAGTAAGACCACAGTATGCCAAGTAGCTTTTTCTGCACCAGTCATGGCTACAACTGAATTACAGACTGGGAACAGTTGGGATTAAATGACAACCTAGAGACAGTATGTGCTATTGGATCAAAATCTACATTTCTTCCATATTAGCATACTATAAAGTACCTGCCTTCATAATAGTTGCACAGAATAACACACAGAACAACAAGACAAAGCCACCACAAAATTGTATTGCCATGGTAAAAGAGAATTTTCACCTTCATCTCTTTCTCCTTTTTAACGCTGACCTGCCACAGTAAAAATAGTGACAGAGACACAGAACCACAGAGGCTCAGAACCACAAACCTGCATGTAGAAAACTGTCCTCTAAAATATCACTGTAGTTGGAAAACACATCCAAGACTGAGTTACATTTTTCAGTTCCCAATTGTCTGTTTAATGAAATTGCATTGCATTAAGGAATATCTCATAAAAGAAGATGGTAAATAATACTCACACTTTATGAATAAAAACATTTAAATATCTATCAGAAGGCTGGAGAAATTTATCTGTTTGGTATTTCAATATCATGCCTACTCTGAGCAACAGATGTACAATGTTTTTGTACAAAGAATTAGGACTGCAACTTTACTTAAAAACCTTGTATAAGAACATGGAAAAGCTCAAGGATTAATCACTAAACTGCATTTTAATATCCATTTTATGTTACTGAAGCCAAGAGTTAATAGATAATTTAAAAGGCTCTGAGTGATATATATTCAAGTTTGGTCATATTCACATCTTCAATTTTGTAAAAATCAACTATTATCTAATGTCGGCATAATTTTGTTCCATTAAGCAATCTGTGCTGAAAGTAACTCTGGGATTATAAATCTAATGAGAATAAAATAGGTCTTATCCTATCTGAGCTAAAAGGTACAGTGGAATGTAAAGACAATCTCCTGCTAAGACACAGTGATATCTTTTCCTTGTAAATAACGGGAAATTGAAGTCCAAGTTTTTCTTTTTGGTTTATTTAACTTCACACAAGCATTAGGCACTGTGATTATATGAATTAAACAGATATCTTTTTTTTTTTTTTTTTCACAAAAAAATGCTGTTTTCAATGCTGCCTTTTAAATCACAAAGAGTAATTATTCAGAAGTAAGACCAATTTTAAGTTGGGTTCAGGTCCACACAGACAGAGAGGGTGCGGTCACAACAAAGACCATTTGTTCCTTATTGGTTTACAAAATCCAGCTGGAAGATGGGACCAACCCTGCAGTTATTACATATTTAGATTGATATTAAAAGAATGAATGAGCTGCTTGTTCACGTATCAAGAAAAAAAAAAAAAAACATAAAAACTTAAGAGCAAGAACAAATTTATTATAATAAAAGCAAAATGTAAAAGACTGTTGTATTCTCTATCACTGAAGTCCAGAAAGAGTAAGTCACATAAAAAGGAAGGTTGAAGCATAAGTCTTATGTTATAAAGTGAGAATTCCAGAATTCTCTCCAGGTCCTACCATCCTCCCTCCTAATTAGAAAGAAACCTGAACGAGACAGTCTCCTTCCTAGCTACAGAAACCCAAGATTAAATGGTAACTTCTTTGTTTACCTAAACCAACGTACTGGCCAGTTTTAGGCTTACCCGAGTTCCACTATTACTGCATGCATTACAACACAACTGTATCAAACAGTTCTGCTCCATCCCTTCCCTTTAAACAAAACAAACAAACAAACAAACAAAACAAAACAAAAAAAGCCGCACACAACAAAACACAAAAACCAAAGCCTAAAACCTACAGGGCTAAATTTTAGGTACCTATAAACCATCAGGCTTTAGAATACATTTCCAATAAAGTGATGTTGATGTGGAATTTAGGATTAAAAATAGCACAAGAACTCTAACATTGCAAAATTAATAAAACAAGCTATGACCCTTGTGTTCTTAACAAATCAGAGGGAAAAATAGGACTAGAATTAAGAAAACAAGCAGTAGTTACTGTTTGTATTTAAACAGTAAATGTCTGTTTAAAACACATCAGTGTATCAACAATGGAATGTCTGATGAAGAGCCAACAATCATGGAAATGCTTGTTAAGAGTAAGGATGCAAGAGGTTCACAGGGACAAGAAGCAAAAGAGCCTAAATTGCATTTTATCTAAAGTTCAACTGCAATATAAGTATCAAAAAATGTATTAGGAAAATACAGGCAAATTTTTCTCTCCTGGTGAGATGCTGCAATATCCTCTTCAAGCCACATTTATACTGGAGACATCAGTGACTGCACAACAGGCAAGCCTTCTCTACTACTACTACGAGGAGGAATTTGGAGAACAAAGATATCATAAATACCCATTCAAAAAAGGGATAAAATAATTAAATACTCCAAAATGAGAGAAAAAAAATTGCTCTTCAGTAGTAATTTTAAAATATGACTTAACTTTCAACATGGCTAATTCCTTATGGAGAGACTATTTGATTATAACTGGAAATAGACAAAGGTTGAGAAAATACTGAAATTTCCCAAGCAGAGCTGCATATGAACAGTAATTATGGCTAATCCATCTGGTGTGTTTCTTTGAGTTGGGTCAACAGAACTGATCCTGTGAAAGTTATTGAAGAACTATAAAAATCTCACAAGTTTCTAGTTCTTAAAACTGATAAAGAGAATTCCACCCCAGAACATACCAACACAGTCATCCTTGTGCAGATTGATGTGTAATGAGAGCTCCTGTATGATTCATGGGAAAACAAACCTTGTGAAGAGATTCTTCTCACTTGTCCTGTTACCATTCCTGTTTTGTGTTCACTGGGGCATTCACCAATATCACATTGCTTTTCTGCCCTCATTTTGTTTACAAGGTTTGCAACAAAGGGTGCTGAATGTAAAAATGCAGAAATAAGGAAAATCTCCTAACAGTACCTGCACTGTATCTGTGTGCAGTCCTGGAAGCTGCACACTGGCATGCAGAGGAAGAGGAGCATGCCCTTCCTCCCAGTCATGATTTGGATACTGTCAATAGCTGCTGTTTCAGATGTGACAGGTAAAAAGACCCAAGGAAACCAACCTCACTGGAAGAGTTACAGAATGACCAAAGGCAGCCTCCACTCCATAAATGCACTCAGCTCTCAGCAGCAGTGAAATAAAGGAGCTTCTTAGTTCTCCTTGGCCCTCCCACTGTAATTAATCTGGACTACCAGAGCTCCAGTGAAGCTAATTAATAGTTATTAAGGAACATGGTTAATGACACTATGGGCATGCATCAACACAGACACCCCATTTGTAGCTTTGCCAGAAATAAAGCATTTTTATGACAGATAATTTGCAGACTCGATTTCTCAAAACGTATTCCCTCCCTGAAGGGAATATCAGAATGCCAGGCTGTCTGCACGTACAGAAATATGCAGAGATATTTCATTTACCTGTGATTATTTACCAGTTACAGCTCCTAGAATTACAGCTGGATCTAGGCTTACCAAAAAATTTTAGAAAATTAAAATCCACTACAGGAGCAAAATACTAAGGAAAAAAAGGAAAGTTTCTTTAAAGCTTTTTTTTTTTTTTTCTTAAATACCAAATATTTAATGCAAATATCAAATTATATTTGACATTTTTATTTTTTAAAAAAATATTTCCTTTTAGTGTAGAGAATTCTTCGAGCCAAAAACTGGGATGGAATGGTTGGTTATAGCTAGAGATATAGGAAAGTTTGCAAAGGTATAAAAACTTCCCAACAACAATTTTACATAAACAACTGTTAGAATTCATCCCTGAACTACATCATTTCCAAAAGCAAAAAATTTTAAAATATTTTATGTGAAGACACTGCCAGAAGTGTAGCAATATATTTTTAATTCCATTTCTTTCTGTGAAAAATTTCTTGCATTTCACTCTAAATTTATCTATTTTCTCCTCCCACCCCAAAACCCCAGCTTTTGGCAAGTGTAAAATCTGCCAGTATCTAACTAAGAGTTCACATCAATAGCACAAGATGGTTTTTGATATCCTTGTACATTATGTGAAATTTGTATGCATCTCCATATTTCCAATTATAACAATGGAAGAAAATTAAATTTAGTAGATAAGTTCAAGACTTTGGATCTTCTACATACCCTACAAAACAAAAACAGTGAAAGCACATGTAAGGCCCATATTTCCAGAAGTTATATTGCCAGAAGCCATCACCATGTTTTGGTTCCAAAGCCCAAATCTTGACCCTCTGATGGAAACCTAAAGGAGGAACTCAATAGCCTGGGTTAAGGGAGATGCCTACTTGATTATCCTTATTACTACTACTGACAAGAATATATTTAAATATTATTTAAAAAATCCTAAATTTCAGTTAAATTATTTAAAAAAATAGAGATCATTGCCTAGTAAAAGTATTTGAAAACAAACTTCCATTATATCCCTGTCTCTGTCTTCATAAAAAAGCATAAAACCTTTTTTTGTTTTTTTTTTTTATTAATACAGAAACAGAAGGCACTAAAAGTTTATAAAACAAACTCAACAAGACATACATACAAAGAAGCACACCCAGGGACAGTATAAAACAGATCATAATGCTTCCAACACTGACTGTGTCACATCAAACTTGCACTGCTTAGCAGCAGGGATTATTTTAGAGTAATGTCAATGTGGTACACTTTTTTCCCTTATAGATAGAAAACTAGGGAGAATCAAACCAGAGGAAGGGGGAAAAAATGCTTTTCCAGTAGCTTTAATTTCCCATATATCTTTTATAGCTACTGGATTCTATAAGCTGTTCCTTGCAGAAACAATGCAAGTCTTCAGAAAACTCGGAAACTCAGAATAAATTTCACATAATGCAGCTACGTGACAACGGCTGCATGGATTTGGAGTTGTTATTTTTCAGACCCTGCAAACAACCCTCATTTAATGGCAACTAATTCACTCCAGAGCCTCAACTAAGCTAAAAACATTCATCTGCAGATGCACAACGCCTTTGAATATGCATTTTGACAAACAGAGACTCCAAATTAGCTGTCTTGAAGCCACTGGAATACATAAAGCTTGACACATCACATACATGCAGAGAGCCAAAGCATTTGGGTGAGGTAAGTCGAACCATAGCCTACTGTGAATGTCCAAACTGCTGAGATAATTCATCAACAAGCAACTACCAAGTACACAATAAAGAACAGAGCATTAGTGCCTGCACTGGCCTCCCACCTAAGGAAACTCATCCTACTTAACAAAATAATCACAGAGAAAGGTAGCAAACAAAAAGCAGACTAAAGTGTTCTTCCTTTCCCTACAACAGAAATTCCTTTCACTTACTGATTAATGTATTGAAAATGTGCATGAAACCCCCACCCTCACTAAGACAAGGAATCTCACATCAGGAAGACCCAAAAGTCTACCTTTTCACCCTGCTCAAGTGCCACGCTCATGAGCAAACTGGAGACTGACACTCTGCTGGTTTGATACTCACCCTGCAGAACCAAGGCAAAAACTACCACTCATCATTCTTTCTGATTCAATGTCATAGAGTCTTGTCACCCTATTCCAGGAGAAAAATTGAGCATTTCATGTTTACCTATGAAATTCACATAGACATGTTAATATTAAATACTTCCCTCACTGCCTGAGCACTGACTTAGCTTACTTCTCTAAAATAAAGTTCATTTGAAACGCCACTATTTTGCTACAGAAGGACAGATCCCAAAGTACTCAGCACTCTGAATAGCCTGCAGAAAGGATGATTATTTTTCCATACATTTCTGAAGAGCTTGTCTCTCCATTGTGTCCGCAGATAAGATATGCAGTTTAAAGACGAACAGTGGAAATGAAAGGGATGCCCAGTGGGAGGCAAGAGCCAAGCTAGAGCCCATGATAGAAGCGTTTTTATGACTGTAATGCTTGTTGCTGCAAACAATGTAAGAATTCAGCACTCATTTGAAGTGCATCCTTTAGAGTTACAGCAGTGCTGAAGCACAGATGGGAAACAAATATCTTAAACATGAGATTCATCAGTTCTTTCACTTTAAATAGGAAATACAGCCTAGATAGAGAGAGAGAAAATGTGGATAGCAGGTATATAAAATCTGAATGCATGACTGCTGTGACAAAGATGCACGTTCGGTGATTTTGAGACCTGGGTGGTCCAAGACAGTTTATATGGCTCCTGCTTCGACATGCCACATAAGCACATTTATGTGCACCCAGTTGGAGAGGAACGTGGATATGAAGGAAATACAAAGGTGTGAGGGATGTGTCTTCCTCCTGATGAAGTTCTCAGATTTCTTCTGAGTGAGGAACATGGGGATTTTTTTCTGGTGCAAGGCTCCCATGCACATTGACTCCCTTCATTACTAAGCAATGTGAGGGCTTATGTCCTTTTCCTTTTCACATAGGATTTCTGAAAATACTAAGGCAACAGACATCCTACATCACAAAAATATGATGACTGCTGGGTGTCCTCGTAGGAGAAATAGAAGAGATTGGAGGTCCAAAAGTAAAGGTGGACAAGAAAAAGAGAAAGGGATAAGGAAAACCATCAGTGAAATCCCGGAGTGGTAGGGAAGGAAAGAATGAGCCTAAAGAGAGCACTTCATGATGCAACAATGTGTGATGACAAGACCAAGAGGGACCAAAGAGATGTCAATATAGCCAAAAAGGGAATTTGTTTGTGGTGCAATGATTTACAGAACACAAAGCAAGTATTCTGGAAAACTGCTGTTACCCACACGTTCAGAAATGGACAAAAATAGAAGAGATTATATTTGTAAAGGAGAAAAAAACCAATAACATGATGAAGAAATACATATACTTGCTTCCTAGGGCAGTAAAGCTGCAGAATATAATGAGATCTGAAAGGAGATAAACCCAACCTTCGAAGAAGCTGGAAATGCATTCTGGCAGCTATCAAAGATATGTAGCAAATGAAGATCAGTCTAAAAGGTAAACAGAAATGGTGCAGTCACTTCTTTTCCTTTAGAAAATTACAGATACCAAGGCCAAACCCTACTTTGGCATAGCTCTCTGAGGACAAATGTAAACTAAAGGGACAAGAGCAAGGACTGGGAAAGGTCATAGGAAAGAATTGAAAGGCTTGATGGACTTGACCAGGGAGATTTCATCAAATTACAGGATACTGCCACTCTCAAAACATACAAAATAACAGCCTTTTATCGATATCATATCAATTCCTTCCATGCAAGAGCCTGCCACCTAGGTAATTTTGTAAGTTTACCAAAGAAAGACCTGTAGCTGATCCCTGTAACTGAAGAAAAGCCAGAAAAAAATAATGGTAAGATCAGGAAAAGGATTACTAGGAAAGCCAAGAGTTATTGTAAATAAAAGTGATCCATGTGAACTGATGTCCTGCTATTTTTTGTGATTAACCAACTAATTAAGTATTACTGGTTGCTCTGCAGAAAACTGCAGACAAAGATTAAAATATTTTCAAAACAGGTACCACTTTGCAACCAGGTGGTTGCAGATTTTACAGGACCTTGACAGTTTTCTCATAAATCATGCTATTACCTCCCCTTTCAGCTTCAAAGTCTGACATCAGTAGAGAAGGGACAGCTATGCTCAGAAAACTTCTAGTGCAAAGCCATCAAAAGGCAATGAAAACAGCAACTTCAGAGACTCGCAAGCGATGCGGCAGCCAACCTTCACCCCACCATCTGAACACACATCCCTGGTGTCACACATTGCAACTCTGTTTCCTGACCTTTTATACTAATACATATGGGGAAAAGAAAGCACTTGAAGGCAAGATCTCTTGGAATAAAATGCTTAAGAGTGTGCTGAATATTTTAATTGGGACTTATTAAATAATTCTTGCAATGCTTGTTACAAGTAGGTAGAGCAGAAAGATTATATTATTACAGATCAACCACATCAGAATCTGTGCAATGATAGGCAATAAAATTGTCTAGGATGGCTAAATATTTCTTTTTAAGAAAATACAGATTTACTGCAAAGTGACTAAAGACTGAGATTTTTAAACTCTGATTTACAAGCCCGAAACTTACAAAGATCCTGAAGAACCATTTACATGTACCTATTTGCCTTTTTGAAACATCTAGGCTATAGGAAATTTTTACACTGCTAAAATGACAAAGACTACATGTGAAACAAGTCAGTACTAGTATCACCTTGTCTTTCAGTGTTCATGCAAATCCCTCTTGATGAAAGCCATTTTAGGGCGACACACAGCTGTTATATAAAAGACAAAAAAGGTTTATATAAAGCTAAAAACTGTCTAACCCAAGTCCTCTCCATTGCTGTGTGATAGGCTATAGTTGGGGGTTTTTTTTACTGATTTCAGTCATTAGGGGGTATATGAAAAAAAGAAAAATCTTCTACTGTGCAAAGCTTTTCTTTTTTATGAGATCTTATGGCCCTGTGCAAGCAGTAGTCTCCTTTTCTTTTCAAGTATCTTTATGGAGACTCCAGGGAAGATTTCCTCTGGATAAGAAGACTTTGAGGGGCTGTAAGTCAGACACATGCTTTTGAGCCCTTCATGTCACCAGGGATCTGGGGAAGGAAAATTATCTCTCAAGACACTTTCAAAAGGGAAATCCACAGTGCTGTCTCTAGAGCAGTTAACAGCTCCATCTCTGAGGCTTCCCATTAGAGGCAAGAATGACAGCTTCTCTCTTTCCTATGCTTTAGAAGTGTTCCCTAATCAAACACACAGGGCAGGTACACAGCAACCTCCCTAGAGATTCTTACCATAATTTACACCTCCTTGTTTTATCCTGAGCCTCCAGTTAATTAGTAATTTCTGAACAGAAATTGTTCAGTATCAAAAAACTAAGGTTTGCAGAGATAAAGCCAACCACCAGAGCTATTTCTAAAGCATTTGGCTGAACAAATGGAAAGAACAAAAGTACTCTCAATGGAAATATGCCTTCTTTCTGTTGCACAAAATCATCAGGAGCTTTACAGCAAGTTTACTGCAAGTTACCAGACATACATTGTTAGTCATCACAGAACTTATTGCTGGGATTCAAGTAGTCTTAAAGCTTGTGTAGAATGAAAGGCGTGGAGGGTTCAATGTTCTGTGGGAAATGAGGACACTGAGACGATCATGCAGGTACCTGACTGAAGTGTTCCAGTGTAAATGCAAACACAAGGTTAAGTGCAGCAAGGGCTGCAGGGACCCTGTGCCTCAGCAGCTGATGGCTGGGTCACCTCATCAAAGACCAGCCTGGCAGAGGCTGGGCCTGCAGAGTGCTCAACTACTGTTCAAGGTCCTGTGGGGGCTCCTGCAATCTTGCTAACTGCAAGGATTTCACTCCTATAATGACTGGGTTTGGCATAAAACAAGATATATCATGTAGGAAATAGGTACATAATCTTCCCAATGGTGAGCAGTTATTTTAGACATACACACACACGTACATATATATAACATATATATACATAATATATAATATACATATAATATATATACATATAATATATAATACATATATATATTGTTGTTAGTTATTGATATATATATATATATATATATATATATATGAAAAGTGGGGAGAAATACAGGCCAACTGATTGGCTCAAATTCCATATTTTGGGACTCGTTTGCCTCAGTTTGTAGCTTTCTCACTGAAGTTAAGAGGGAATTTTGCCCACATACATAGACATCAGTAACAAGTTTTGACAGAGAGACCAGATGATCAGTCATGAGCAATCCAACATACCCTGCTCCCTCATTAGACCAAGGGGTTCCAAGGACAATTTGCGAGGTTGTGAGGTTCCTTCCGTGACTGGCCCAGAGTCAGAGCAGATATCGCCGATGGTCATCTGTGTGCAAGGCTCAGCAGCCCCTGGCCAGCTGTGTGGGCAGCAGATCCAGCACACCACTCCTCTGCTGCCTCCTCTCCCTTCTCCCTGCCAGGGTGCCTGCACAGAAGCCAGACCAGGCAGGCACATCCTGGGCCGAGCTCCAGGGGTGCCTCAGTGAGCTCTGGCAACAGAAGCCATCAATGACAGGGACAGCAAAGCCCAGCAAAGCTCTCAGGTCAAAGTCATTCCATTTGCTTTGAAGTCTTCTAAATTACAATAAGGCTTCGTTGTCAGGTATCAAATTACACTAAAAGAATTAACAGTTCTCTGGAAATTTAGGGGTTTCTCCAAAATACTATGATGATATGAAACAAATTACATGATTATATGAATATGAAATTACATAATTATATGAATATGAAATTACAGAAGGTAAGAAAAGGCAGTGGTTCTGTGTGTCTACTGCCACTGTCCAAGACTGATTAGCTACCTAGTTTTCAGACCAAAAATACTCCTTTACCACAAGAAGAATCGGTATTGACAGCAAAGGCTTCCTTGGATTTTGCTTAGGAGAATAAGCAGAGATAACAGAAAACATCACTGTCACCAAAAAGTATACATTCTGAGGCAGGAATAATTTTTTAATAAGAAGTCTGTAACAGAAAAGCTACACTCTATTCAGCTTTCAAAATACCAAAGATGAAATAATGGAGTTTTCCAACTACTCTTTCACAAACCTCATTGAATGAATTTTTTATAAATCATTAGGGGGGTTAATTTTGTTTGCATTTTGTGTTTTACATTTTTCTCAGAAGTATGGTAAAGGAGCAAAGTTGTTTACATGCCTTTTCAAAGAACTTTTGTTACATTTTGATGCTGAAAGTGCTTAAAAACTAATGATGGATCTCAAATCCACTATGGAATAAGTTCTGTGCTACATGTAACAGTTTTTGTCTATTAGAAAAAGTAGGCTCAGAAGTCTTCTGTATAACTTGTACTATCTAGGAACAACAGCTCCAGCTCTGCCCTATCTCCTTACATTTTTGTTTCCAGATTCACTTCCTGAAGCTGCAATAAATTATTAAATGCAGCATGGCAATTAGGGCTAAATAGAGCCTTTCTCTTGTTACCGTTTGAAGGTATTTTTAAGAAGGGATACCAAGCTTCACCTCCATGGCTAACATTAGGGCCTGGGAGAACCCTGTAGGGAATTACCTGTTGTCCTTCTCCCATTGTCCATACTTGGCTAGCTCTTCCTCATTTCTTAGCAGTGGCTGGATATGAGCTTGATCTGATATCAAATCTTCAAACAGACTCTCCTTGAAAGACCTAGATACTCTCAACCCCAAAACTCTGAACTCTACAGATCAGACCCTTTAAAGCCTCCTTTTAGAAATTATTTGTCAATGACTAGTAAAACAGGTAATAAATTTTTAAAGCTATGTTATCTATAACTTTTACAGTCAGACTTAATACCTACTTCAGTTACCATAAAAAGTGTTGTAACAGATGTTTGGGGTTTAATGAATACAGTCAAGCAGATTTATTGCCTATTTCTTGTAGAGGTGACTGAGCAATTTTCAACAAATAACTTCCCCCACTATAGTCTTTATTTTGTGCCTATATTGAACAGCACATATCAGACTGCAGCTCTTTGTCTTAGAGGGAACTACTTCAAGTCTTTACAGATCAGTCAAGCCTGCTGAGGCTCGTGACTCAGCTGGAAGCAGTTAGTCCAGTGACAGAGCCCTGGTTGTCTTCAGCCAGCTCAGGTGGGCACACTGTCACCTGTGAGATGATCACTTGTGCCTGAGTTAAAGGGGTGTCACATTGGGAATACTTAACATTGTTTCAACCTTGTTCATGGTGCAGCTCTGTCTTTGGAATTATTTTCCCATTTTACCTTTCAGAACTATAGACACAATTCCCACACAGCCAAAGTTTAAGCAGAATTGATTTTTGATGCCATAAGAATTCTGGTCAAGGCCATCTGCTTCTGTCACAGGAAATAAATATGAAGGGACAAACCCCAGGTCAAGTCCCAGTGGTGCACTCAAGTGAGCAGATCCTATTATTCCTGATGTCAGTTGGGAGAAAATGGAAAATATGAAGGGTGCTCCTACTCTGCCCCCAGCTGCCTTTCCCAAATCCCACCCTTTCTCAGTAGGGGTAGTAGCCATGCTAGCAAGCCTCACAGAGAAGAGAAATTCATTGCTAGAACTAAAGCTGATGCTACACTTGCAGTCCTTTGTCCCACATCTGCCTTTGTCATTGCCTTGGGCCATCCTGCCTTTAATTCTAAACATGTTACAAGTGTGCAGGATCTGCCTGTGGAAGGATCAGGTGTCATATTTCAGAAATACCTGCAAAAGACTTTGAGTGACTGCAATAAGCATAAGCAACAAACCAGTTGAGTTGTTCTCTTGTATAAGACACACACTCACTGAGGCTGAAGAGCCAATCTAACCTGGAAAGAAAGAAGAAACGCAGCATCCCAAAGGAGGCTCCCATTGCTGAGTCAAGCTCCGCTACAGACAGGGCAAAAGTAGCCCTAGGGCTGGACATGGTTCGTGCTCACTGTACTCACTGTCTTGGTCACAGATCAAGTCTAAACACACATGGGCCTGGAAAGCACAATTCTGAGCCTACTTGTAAAAACTAACAGTGATTTGCACTATTTAGAAACAAAGAGTTGCCATGAGGTTATGTGTGGTCTAAAGCCTAAGCTCTAACACGGCTGAGGATCAAGCCAGGCTAAAGTTCTCATGATTATTGTTGGTTATAAAGTTATGCTTTCAAATCTCTGTGAACAAAAAGAAAGCAAGCTGTGGTTCTCAGACTAAACTTCTATGAATGGAAAAAAGATGAAGAAGCATCTAATAAATTTAATAAATTGGAGCAGTAAAACATTATTGAATGCAGTGATTTATTTATACTTCTGAAAATAGTTAAGCTCATCAAAATACCCACAGAACTAATTCTTTCTATTTTCAGTTTTAAGCAAATGGTCTGAGTTTGTACAAAAGCATCAAATAACTACTGTTTGCTATCAATGGCAAAAATATAATCAACTTCAAATGTTCACATACAAGATACAGAAGGAAGAACTTCCAAGGAATTTGCTGCAATCGGTTCAAATGAGGCAGATGGGGAGGAACACGCAGCTCCTATGATTCAGTGAGTCAGTGACAATAAAGACTGCGGTATTAGAAGTACTCAGCAACATTGTTGTACAAGAAAGGTCCCATTGTAGCACACTGCATTAAGAGCAGCAAACCCTTGAGAGTTTTCCAGGCCCTGTCAGCCCAGACTGCTTTGATGAATGATATAAACAGAAGATGAAATAATCACTCACTAGTTTACAAGCACTGAAGTGCAGCTATTAACGAATTCTAGTCTGCATTATGACAGTGGAACAGTCATGCTTGGCAAACAGACCAATATCTGAGCTTATGGTTGTCAGACATCCTGAATTCTAATCTTCATTTTATATTTCTCAGGCTTATACCTCCAAAGACAAAGAGTTCTCCTCCTTCACATTGTACTTCCCAACAATGTTCAGAAAACAAGACCGGCAAACTCAAGGGGTTGTTCCTCTGCTTGTCAGCTCCTAGATAAAGGCTTATCATTCAAGAATGCCAGTCAATTTTTCTAGTCTTTGTAGTCAGCTAATGATAACAGAAACCCTCAGTACCACAAAAAAAAAAAAAAAAAAAAAAAATTTTACAGATCATTTTAAGGAAAATAAACATAAGCATGAAGTTAATGACAATGAGCAGACTGTCATTTTATGGCTGGACTCAATAATCTCAAAGGTCTTTTCCAACCTAAATCCTTCTACAATTCTGTACTTATGTTCCATGCCCAGGGGACAAAGCTGGAAAGATCACTGGGATCACTGATTTCAATTCTCTGCAGTCACAGGAAAATATAATAAACGAGTCAGTAATGCATGGGTCCTGTCAACACCAAGGACTATTTCCTAAACCTTCTACAATTGGTTTCAACATGTGGGTCACACACCAACCTAGGCAATTAAAAAAAAAAAAAAAAAAAAAAAAAAAAAAAAAAAAAAAAAAAAAAAACACAAACTGCAACACTACCAAGTTTCAGTAAATTTAAATTATTGATGCACTCCAAACCTTTTCCAGAGGTACAGAAATGGAAAAAGCTTGAAAACAACTGGCTATAGCCAGGCCAAAGTCTACAGTAAGAGGCCAAAGCCCAGAACCACAACACAACTCAAGAGCAGAGCAGACTGTTGTACTGACCCCAAATAATATCAAGAAATGTTCTATGCCAAATAGTTCCGAAACCCTTGAGAAATGGATCACAACCAACAGAGCGCAGAGAGTGAAAATGAAATAAGTTCTCACCAAGGAGAAAAATTTCTTTATAAGTCCACATCTTGTTTAACCCACCTCTGATTTAAGCAAGTGCTGCAGAGTGATAATAGAATTAAGCAAGAGGTGCACCAGGATAATTTACCAAATATCTCATCACTTTGGTGATAAAAGAATTCCAGCAGTGAGAAGGCAGGAAAATAAGGAATGAGGCTAAAGACTACGAAGCACCTTAGGCTGTCATTCAAGAGGAAGATCCCTTTTTGGGTCCCTCTTGTGTCAGGAGCAGGCATGAACTATCTGATAAACACTTCAGGAGCATTGGGAAGAGGAACACCAATCCCAAGGACACACACAGAGGTCACAAAGTTCCATCTTCCTAACTATGTTGTACAGATCAGAGCTTGGAAAATATATTGGGACTCCCATTTCTCCTCACCTGACTATTTTCATTCACCAGCAACCAGAGTTAGAGTTAAAATTCCACAATTTAAAACTCAATACAGGATCTGCATCTTGAAAATCAATTTGACCTTTCCCTGTATCAAAAAAACTAAGTCTCAACAAGTTTACTTTCCATATAAATACTTTTCTATCCATTAACTTAAATCTCAGTATTCTTTCAGATGACTGCATTGTAGGCACAATTTCCTAAAGCAGTGTGGACACTCTACTACATTGAGGACAACACTTTTCCCACGTGAACCATTATTTGCAAATATGGATAAAAAGGTAATTAGAATTAGTAATCTTCTGGAAAATTCACAAGCACACTCCATAATAACAACCTCTCATGAAGAAACTCACAGAACTTTGTAAAATTAGAATTTATGAGACCAAGATTGAACTACATCTTCATTTGTCTCTCTCTATGGTTTCATAAAGAAAATAATTTTGTATTATGTTAGAAAACTTTCTGACCAAAAGCTAAAAAAAAAATAATTATTTTTTTTAATAGTATGTAACATGACCAGAAATATATTTTTAAACATTGCCAAGTTTACATATATATATAGACCTGTTTTGAGGAGCAATTTCATTTTTCCCCATGCATGTCTATCTGAGCTTTAGCCCAGCTTCCTCAGATAGCTTCCATCTTATCAACACTATCGTAAGTTTTTCTTCAGCTCTCAAGCTACTTATTAACATTGTAATAACATGGTAAATCTTGAAAATACCTCTTAAAATTCTCAGCTTCAAAGTGTATTTGCCAAAGGCCCTAGAACATATGACTATTTCCCAGTTAATGTGATAATCTGACAAGATATCTGCAAATTAGACATTCAAAGTAGCCCTGAAGAGATGGAGATATAACAGAACTTTCTAAATCTATATATTTATTTGTATTTCCTAAGCCTGGTTCACCTAACCAACAAAGTAGCTGGGGGCAGATTCAAATGGCAAACAGATGAGAGCCTTCAATCTGCCTTAAGGTACTTCTCAGGGACACTGGAGACAGCAGAGCCTTTCCAACTGTTGCTGTACTGTTCTACACTCAGAGAAACTCCTTCTATTTCTTCTTCAACCTCAGACAGAGCAATTTTACCTTATTAGTTCTCCTAATTGTCCCAGAAAGTGAACTGAGCAATCCAGGCTAACACCTTTTTCTGCCCATCCCTTGATCCTCCCGTGACTGAGTTGAAGTTGAATTTTGCCAGGTAAAGTGTTGTGTGTATGTAAGATACATATTTTTCTCCAGGGCCTTGTTCAGTAGTTCTCTGGGCTCCTGTGCTGCATTTCACAGTGTATGAATTTTACAGTTAACTTACACTCCATGCACAGGATTTATACAGAGGTAAACTACACCCCTGGGCAATTTAGCAATGCTATTCCTGGAAGAAAAAAAAAAAAAAAAAATCCAACTTTCTACGTTGTTAAGTCTGTCACAAGTTACAGACTGTAAGCTTTTCTCCCCCGCAAGCCCAAAAGAATGCATCATTTTAAAGCACATTTTTAATGTTCACAAACACAAGAGATCTAAAAGAATTTGCTTCCCTATTAATTACCCCATGTCACAGCTTATCGTTTATTCTTCTGAGAAAATATATTTTGAAACCAAAACATGACACACATCCTGCTCCAAGCCTTCCTCTTACAGCATCCCTTAGATGTGCCACTTCTACTGACTCAACACAACCACCCACAACTTCTCAAGGCGAGAGATGAGACTCCAGATTACAAATAGTGTCCATGCAGGCCAGCAACAACAAAGACCAGTTATTAGCATTACCAAAATCCAGTTTAGAGCCCCAGTGCCACCATGAATGCAGGACATTAAGTCCCATTTTTGATCAACAAGCTATTTCTTGTATACCCACCAAGTACTTTTCTTCATGTTGAACTGCCCGAAGTGCAATACCTCTTTGAACATAATTATCACAAGAAAGAAAACACAAACACCTTAAAATTATGGCAACGCATAATCTGCCTCAAGTCCACAGAAGTTTTAGGAGGTGATTTTTGACCAAACTACCATTTTAGTCTGAATGCATTTAGCTACTAGCATTGCCAGAATGCCCTATAGCAAATACAACTGACAAATGCAGTAATTTCTTTTTTACATTCCTGATATTTTGGCACTCTTTAGAGCTGTAGAGGTGCCCTGAAGAAGCAGCTCTGGCTTCTTGTCCCTTTGCGTTCTCCATTTCCTTATAATGGCAGTGATAGACAGCTTTAAAGGTTAAAATCTAAAATAAAAAATGTTAAAAAGAGAGGAAGATTACCCTTCATATCAGTGAAAGCAGGATGAGAGACTTAATTCTGTAATGCTAGGCTCACTGCAGCAGGTACACAGAGGAAACTAAATGAAACTTAGAGGCTTCACCTGTTGGTCACTGAAAGGCAGTAAGTCTTCCAGAGACATTTTTCATTTCCATAATGCAGTTCCACTTCATGTAATGTAAATGAAAAAGACAAAACCTTAGTTTTGTCATGTAGATATAGTAAGCATTTACAAACCTTAGAATATACTCTGACAAAGCATCTGTGTACTGCTGCCAACAGATGTCATCACGATGATTAAAATGCAGTGGAAATAAAATAATCCAGTAAATCATGAAAAGCGTGTTCATAAAATCTATTGCATTGTGGCAGGGAAGAGGGAAGTGTGGAGGGAACACCATGCTGCCAAACAAGAGAAGAAAGGTAAAAAAGACATCAGAATTTGCAGAGAAAATTTACATTTACAAACCTCACCAGGAGGTAGAATGATGGATCTGCTGTTCATATAAAATGGTGCATGGCTAGAAGTGATGAGGTAGCTCTGGAAAGTGCAACCACAGATAGAGAAGACAGGAGACAGGGAAGTCTCCTCAGCTAGATGCTGTTGAGAAACTGGGGTTTTAGTTAAGAACCCCAGGCACAAAGATACCGGCTACAACTCTACAGTCCCTGACTTGGCAATAAAACACTAAGAACAAACCAAATGGATAAGAGAGAGAAAAACTTCCTGAGAAAAATATTGGGTTACTGAAAAAAAGTCTACTCAAAGACAGTAAAATTCCTTTTGAGAACTAGGCTTGCAGATTTGATTCTAAAAGAATCAGGTATCACTAATTACATTGCCCAGATGACTCTCAGTTTGATCTAACATTAAATTATATTCCAAAACAGCATTGCAAAAGCAGAGGACACACGATGGTCACAAAAATGTGAATTGTCCTCAACACATAACAAAGCATTAAGCCTTTAGAAAGAGGGTTTGTTAAAAGAAAAGAAAAATAATGCTAGGTAGTGCTGAAGCATGAGACTACTTTGCATGTGGACGACACAATGCTTTAATCCAGATATGGGCACACTCACAACAAGCTGTCCTGGGCAAGTGGCTTTCTACAAGCTGAGGTTTGTATGCCTCAACTTCTGCTACACCATATCTTTCCCCATCTCATCTTGTGAGCAAAAATTCCTTTTCTCCTCTTGGAAAGTGAAATGCCTTGCACAGGCTGATCATTTGCAAAATGATTACTGGTGTCAGATGTGGCAGCCCTGCCCTTCTCTAGCCTCTTTAAAAACCAGACCCATACTGTGCTAACATCTCGCTCAGACCAGAGGAGGAGCAAGTTTTTTCTATTTCTGTTTGGGTCACAAGTCCTACCTATATCAAGAACACTGTTACTTCCACAGTAACTGAAGAACTTCAGGACAAAAGCAAGCTGATAGGAAAGAAAAGAAAAAGGAAAGTTTCAGTTGAAAAAACAAAACAAAAAAAAAAAAAAAAAAAAAAAAAAAAAAAAAAAAAAAAAAAACCAACGTAAAGCAGATAATTGGGTTGCTCCCTTTTGTTTTTTGTGCACTTTAACATCCTAGCCCAATCTGGTTTGACCCTTGCAGATATTACATCCTAAGTTCCTTTTATCTAAACTTCTCAGATAACTTTTCTCATTCCAAAAATATTTTATTTTCAAGTTGGATAGTAAGTGGGCAAAACATCAATCTTTCCAATTAAAATGCAGCTCATATTTCACACAAGACAATGCTCAATTTACACCAGAGTTTACTTGGAGTTCTGAAGCATTTTTTTAAATCAATGTAAAATTAAATTTAAATAAACTGTCTTAATATAAAGGATTTGCAAATGCACAAAGACACTGAGAGGCTCTGTCTCCCATAAGCCAACTCCTCCTTCCACCATCCCAAGTTTTACCTTTATTTAGGAGCAGAGAGGTTAAGAAGACACAGGGCTACAGAAATGCTCTAGATCATTACACAGTTTCTCTACTGAAAGTATTATCAAGCAGCAAATAATTGGTGTTTTCTAAATATCATGTCATGGTATAAAGTTAGGGTCATTTACCCACTGACAAAGACAACTCTCATTAACTTTACAAACATTCAGTTCTATGGAAAATCCTTTTATTCAATTTCTAAATAAGAACAAACCAGATTGTCAATGAGATTTTGAGGATATTGAAATCATTCCATCAGCGTTACTAGTTAAAATTTCTAAGACTCAGACAAGTAAATTAAAAAACAGAGGATTAAATGACTAGACTGAGGAATAGGATATTTAATGAGTCCCTGGCCCCACTGTGAGATTCTGCTTTGAGATTCATGCGTTTATATGAGGGAAATTAATTTCTTAGGTATGACTCTGTTGACTGTATGGAGGAGAAATTGTTTTCTTACTGTCTTTTTACTCCCTCTATGAAAGGTTGCTAAGGAAATAGTTCTCAGTAAGGTCAAGCAGCAGAAACCCTGCTGTGTGTTTTAATGCAGCCAAACAACACTTGAAATTAATGCTTCTTGGTTCTTTCTACCTTTAAGGACTGGCTGTTAGTGCTTTCCAGTATTCTTACTGCATAGTTGAATATGTAATAGGCAGAAGGGAGAAAATGGACAGGCACAACAGGGTCAAAATGAAGGAACTTCACAAAAGCTGTGCTAGTGCAGCCTCTTCCTGATAAGACACACCTTTCAGGTTATAAAAAGCATTCCAAACTCACAAACCTGTTCCCTTTTTCAAACACAGCAATCAAGACTCCAAATTATAAATAAATGCAAGCTATTAGGAAAATATAAAAGAAAGCCTTTCAACATAGTTTTCATTTCAGATATTTATTGCCTTAAAGTTATGTAAACGAAAGAAAATCTGGCATATTAGCATATCATCTGCTTTTGAAATTATTACAGATCTATATATGATATAAAATAAGTATCTTAAAATGTTGTACACTACTTAACAATCTCACTTCCATTTTCTTGACAAGATTCCTAATATGAAAAGAGCTACACTAAGAATCAGCATCAGCTGCTTCCTTTCCTCAGGGAAAAGTGAAATGGAAAGGATTCTCAGGATGACAGTGAGGATTTTGACCTCAGAGCTAACACAGTTCTGTGTAAGGAAGTCTGCAGGACTCTTATGTGCCCTGTGCATAAAACATGTAATTCCTCAGCCTGTAACGTGACCACTTGCAACAGGTTTCCAAATGGAAAGGACACACAGCATTTCCATGTGTAAGAACAATCACTGTGAGTACTATTATATCAAAATAAAAGAAGTCTAAAAATGTGAAATTGAACATGTAAACCATTTTTCAAAATCCTTAATTCAAATAACTGAAAATTATGGAAAAATCTCTTGCCAAGAGAAAGAAAAAAGAGCTCTGTGGATCAATTTCATTCTAGCAGGGTGCTTTCAGAAAAACACAGGCATTTGTAGGTTAAAAAAAAAAAAATTTAGATTTCTTACAATTACAAGACTCACACAGCAGCTTGATTCCTACAATCTAAGTTGGGTTTTTTTTCTGAGGGCCAAGTTGAAAAACACCTCTAAGCACACAATGACAGACAAAGACACAGCAGGAATTCCCCTCAGAGGAAATTTATTATGAATAAAAGTATAAGAAACATTTTGATTTTTTTGCCTAAAAAAAGACTTTGGCCACTCTGAAATTGCAAAAAGTTAAATCTGAAGTAACTGTTTCAGCTACAGTCCTGGTGTGTTGCAGTCCAACAGTCAGACACTATTATAGCTGTATAACTTGATTTTGAGGTTTTGTTTAGTTTTCCTTCCAGTAAATAACTGTGGTAAGCCACAAACGGTTTTAATAAACATCATGACTTTACATCACTTACATCATGACTAAACATCAGCTTTAACTACTTTCATTGTATGGCTCAACCTCAGCATGATAAATGATACCAAAATATTAAATTCATCTCATTCAGCAAGTATAAAGATGCAATTTAAAATGTAATACTTAGATAATCAATCCCCTAATCATCTGTAGCTTGAAGATTCTGAACACAGAGAAGCTCAAGGCATATTCCCTGCTGGGCACATTACATTAAGTCTAGCAATTAAATTATTTGTATGGGGTATATGGGCATGCATGTATATGCATATATCCAGATTATATTTCACAGTTGAGGATCCTGTTCTTGAGACATTATTTTAACTAGATCAGGCTGAGAAGGTTTTGTGTACTCATTTAACTTTTACAGATCCTCCTCCACGTTAATGACTGAGAACAGCTGCCACAAAGTGCTCAGAAAACTATTTTCTCTAAAAAATAATAAATAAGAGAAACACAAAGAAAATCTTTAACCCTGAAACCACATTCCCTAACATTTTTATGAACACTGCTTATTTCTGATCTTTTGGGATAATTTCTAGCATACCAGTTAATGATGTAGCACATTTTCCATAATGAAATCCCAGACTAAGAAACCCAACTGCAGCTCCTTGGTAAATGAGCAGGATCAGCAGCAGGATCAGTGGGAAAAACCATTACATACTTAAAAAGAACTGTAGCCTAACCTGCAGCTAATTTTCTATATGAGACCCTTAAAATGGGTCACCCACACCTATCATGGAAATAAATGTATTAGCAAGTCTACAATTAGAAGAAAGAAGAAATGCACTTAACCTGCTATGCAGATGAAGTAGGTAAAAAAAAATAACCCTTGCAAACTATGTAAGTGTTTTAACTGCAAAGCATGAAAGTAATAAGGCATACCCTGTCATCCTACAGCAAGCAGGGACAGAGACGCCTCTCGTGGCCTCCTCTCCACCCCAGACTCCACCCAGCTGGGGCAGGACCATGCGCTCCGGGCGGGTCCCTCCACACTGCTGGTGTTTCCACAGGGAGCCTCTTGCTCCCTCGTGACACGCTTGTTCCCCTGAGTGCCTGCAGCCCCCGGTGGGTGACACTGTCACACACCCAGCCCCAGCCTGAACTGGTGAGAGCCTCTGCAAAGGCAGAGCACATGGCTGGGGTGGAGATAACCCCGGTCCAGCCTGTGAAACAATCAACCTGTACCAGGGATGTGCAGGAGTGGGACTGCCTCCCAGAAGCACCAAATATTCTGTACCTGCAGTTAAACTGTGACCAGAACAGAACAGCTGTTGGCTACCAGTAACAAACAAGAGGGATGAGCCAACAAAACAAAAGGGGACATAGATATTGGCCCATAGTCTGCAGCCTGCCTTCATCCTCAGCACCAAAGGACTCCCCCATGGGCAAATTACTTCTTTGCTTCCTACTGCACGTCCCTGCTTTCAAAATAAAAACACAAGAATATGAGGAGATGGACATTTTAATTTGCTGGTTTTTTTTTTTTTTTTTTTTTTTTTGCTCTGCAAACACTCTTGTTTATAATACACCAAGACATACAACTGTAGAGCATAAAAACATAAGCACAATGAGATGACAGTGTCACAGATGTCTTCACTGTGGCAGTCCTTAACAAGTCATGGTCTGATGTCAGAGGGCCCAAGGAGGTAAAACTGTTAGACCCATTCACCCCACTGAGCAACAGCTTTAAAATGCAGAGATCCAGAAGAAAAAAATGTGTAGTTGCACAGCAAGGCCTCTCTGACCACAGGTGGGAACCCCTACCTACACTTTCTGGTTGGCTTTTAAAAACTGTTGAAAGCTGGTATTAAACTTAGGGGGAAAAGTATGTGCTTTCCAGACAGTTATGAGTGCACCTGTCTAAACTTCCAAATAAGACCTTGCACCCCAATGAAAACAGTGTGAAATCTGTGTTCAAGCATGGAAGAAAAGCAGATAAAAGTAGTTACCTGACAGTGAAAGACTCAATGGAAAACACTGGAGAAAAACTGACAGTACATCAATACAAACCAATCCTTTGCAGTTCTGGCAGATGAGATTGTCTTTTAATGCCTTACTTTAAAAGTCTGGGTACAGCCTATAAGTTCTACCTATGCACCCAGTTCCCCAAGCCAGTGCAGTCAAATCAATAAAGCCTTGTTTCTTGGGGTTATTTTTTTAAACAAAAAACAAACAAAAAAAGTTTTAAAAAAACCCCAACCTAGTAATTTGTACATGCAATATTTCATAAATAAATGTAAATAGCAACGGAGCTGCTGAGTCTGGTTCTACAGGTCTGTATTTCGTCTTATTTGATCATCTTACACCTTCTCAACAAATAAAATGATAGAAAGCAACCATGGTTGTAAAATTAGATACATGTGCTGAGACAAGATAGACCAAGAGCCATGTGCTGATCTATTCTCCCTGAGATCCAGTGACCTGATGTGCGGGAATGGTTCAAAGCTGTGCCATGGGAGGTTTAGACTGGACATGAGGAAGCATTTCCTTAACTGCAAGGGTGGTCAGATGCTGGAACAGCCTTTCCAGAGAGGTGCTTGAAGGCACAAGCCTGTCAGTGAGGCATCTGGACATTGCTCTTAACAACATGCGTCAACTTTTGGTCAGCCCTGAATTATTCAGGCAGCTGGACTAGATATCGTTGTAGGTCACTTCCAACTGAAATAGTCTGTTCAGTCTATTTTATTTTATGTCAAGTACATATCATTACCAAGTGCTACAGAATATGATAACAGATCACATTCACTCAACAGTATACAGCACAGACACCCAAAAACTCAGCAGTTCTGAGTTGCTCTGAAACCACAGCAGTGTGTATGGGACTGACAATAAATCCATTTATGGAACATCATTCTAGATCTCAAATCACATTCTGATTTTCCAAATTTGTTCTAGTTTCTAGAACTGACAGCATTTTAACATCAACAAGCATACATACAAGGCTCCCAAATTAGAAACAATTCATTTGAAATTGCTATGCAGAGAGAACAGCAAGTTTCAGCTCCAGGAAAGCTCCATAGATGTGTAAACATCATCCACTGAGAAAAAGGGGTTTAAAGTTTTGCAGTTTCCGAGTAACAGGCTCCTTTGGATTCCCTCTCCTAAGGGTGCTATGAACTGTAATCATTAGCTTCCTCGTGTCCCAGTTTTGACCTACTGCTAACTATGCCCCTTTGAAAGCCACATTTTAAAAACTTGCAGGTCAGTTTTTTGGGTTTTTTTCTAGTTTAAACATGCCATCACATTTTCAAGCCCATCAGCAAACCCGTTTGCCACCTGTAGGTAGACCCTTCTGAACACAAATGACAGGCTCGGAAATCTCAATTTGAATGGAAAGCTTTTAAGTTTCTCATAGCTTTGAGCTTATTTGAATCCTTGAATCACAAAAAAGGTTACTACAGTACTAGTTTAAATACACACCACACACAAACAAGCTCACACTGCAATCACTTAGCTGAAACTGAGCACAAAACTCTTTTGGAAGTGAGAATCTAGTTTAACTTCACATTTGTGGTTTGAGCTTATTTCTCTAAATCATATGAAAAGGAAGAATGATTCCCCATGTATATTTCCTCCCATAACAGTCAATGAGAAAACTATCTTTCCCTCAAGTAATTGCCACATACATAAAAGCAATATTCTACAAAATGCAATCACTGCTTGCAAGGGCAAACAAAACAGGCCTATTTTATGCATACACCAGGATCTGCTCATTCTTTACTGTTTCATCCCTTGCCACTGGGGTTCCTTGCATGCATTTGCCATAGAATGAGTTTGATGGGACCAAAACAATCTCATTACTTATTGGCACAATAAGTAACAGGGTCTTGTTTATGCAATATACATTGAAATGAAAGACAAAGAAAGAAACAAAATTTTTACTTTTTTTTCATTGTAGTTCTCTGGCACCTGACACAACCATTAACATGAGTGTCCACAAAGTCTTTGAAGAAAAAGTAACTCTGAATTTTATTTATTGATTTCAGCCACCAGAGACTATCTCTATAGTTTCCTTATCTCACTATAGCAAAGTCCCTAGAGTTTTTTTCATTTTTCCCAAAAATCTAGCAATACTTCTCAGCACATCCCAGCACTGAAAACTACTCTGTATGAAAAGCAAGGTATCTTCTGTTTGGCCTTTAGTTCTATGAATGCATTGCTCCTCCAAGAAAACCCTGCTGGTATTACTCTTCTGTGCTTCCTACCCATGCAGATGTTCTCTAACTGCACAGTAAATGCCAGGATGAAAACATGCTAGAAGTATCTCTATCAGTAATTAAAGTTTTGTTTTGTGTAATAGACATTGTTACATGGAACAATGACTTTCTGTAATTCTAGGAGCAGAGTATCATTGAAATAAAAGTCCCTATTTGAAGTTCTCTTTTAAAAGGACTAAAGGATAATTTACAATGTCATCTCACAAGATTGTGCAAAAGATACTTCAAATAAAAACAGTGTTAGTGATTGGTTTGCTTGGGTGAACTATTCTGGTGGTGATATCACAATGGTCTATTTTTATTCCAAATTGCTTTTTACTTGTAAAAAAAGTTCCATCCCTGTGAAGCTAAGGCTTGCAACATTGATTTCCATGGCACTGCTTGGAAAGATGCTGCAGAAGAATAATGTGGATGTCAGGTCATTTTATATAATGGCAGCAAGATCCTGTGAGCAGTCTGGGCAATGGATTTGCTCCAGGTTGTTCCAACTACTACACGCAGTATTTTACCAAAATGAGCAGGACATCCATAGGTGAGATACAATGAGATTTTGAATAGTCAGAACACCACCAATTAACACTGGGCAATGAGACACTGCTCAGTAAGAACACACCAGCAACTTGTACATCCCGTGGATTATTCTGTCCATAGGAAATTAAATCTTAAATTAAAAAAATAGAACTGATCTGAACCAACAAAGTAAGCCAGGAAATTGAGCAAAGTCAGACACTCTTTTCTTAGGCCTCCCATTGTGGCAAGCTTTTACTTGCCGAAAGGATCATTCTGCAGTCCTCCCAAAAGAAGACACCTTGATGTGCCTTAATGAAGTAGTGATAGAGAACAAGTTCTTTCTGGAATTGTGAAGAATCGTCAACCACTTCCTTAATTCTCCAGCATGGTATGAGTTCATCAAAGAGCAACTTGAACTGCAATGAGCAGTGAAAGAGCATCTTGGAGGCAACATCAATGGGAGGGACATCAATGAGCCCTGAAAGAGCATCTTGCAAGAAACAGTAGAAAACATCTTTATTTACATATATTCAGGTAGCACAAAGCTCCTGTACCAAAATGGCTGAAAATCGACCAGGCTTTTTTCTGCGAATGCAGCATAGAATTTCAACAGAGATCATTTATTTTCACAGTAGTCTTCATAAATGCAACCCAATCTTCAAGGTTAGCAAATAACTCAATTTACAAAAAGTATTACTAGACCAAGAAGAATCCTCCACTAGGTCATGCTTTCCTGCTTTTAACAAAACTGAGCAAAGGGACCCCATCCACTTGACTGCCAGCTCAGATCGCTGGGCATTCAAAATGGTTTCATAGTTTTACTTCTGAGAAGAGACATTGTGGAAAGCCATTGTTCAGCCAGCCAACTACTGTCACTTCCATGAATATGAATAAGCTCCAATATAGGACACTGAGTTTTTGCAATGTAAGAAGATCCAATTGTTCAGTTATTCTTTGCCAATAAATCAACCCACCATTATTTAGAGATTTTTATTTTCCTCTGGTGTCTGAATATGTGGGCGAGATTTAAGTCCCCTTCTTCCAATTTTCATAAAGATTTTTTTCATATCACCTTGCTATGTTTTCAGAGCAGCTGAAGGAATCCTACTGTTAATGCAATGAGGCCCTTCAAAAGATATATATTGCTGTTTCTCCTGATAGTATTAACTAGCATCTACTCTGAAGAAAAGAGAGAGCAGAAGAAATTGTTCAGAGTTCATGAAAATTAACATTTGGTACAATTTTGTAGCCATAATTTGCATGTACACAACTTAGACATAAATACATATGGATTAATGCAAATTTTCATACCGGGAAAGATTCACTGTGCTCTGTAAAACTAAGGATAAGGTTGGTGATGAATCATTTTTTTTAAATATTCTAGTCTGGATATATAAATAGCTCTCTGTTTCTAGAATAATTACTACTGAAAAACTGTTTCTTAAATAATCTAGGCCATAATTAACCTTCACTTCATTAAATCACAAATATCTTTTTAAAGTCTTATTTGTAAAGGCAAGCTGATTAATTTAAACGTTTCCCTTTTGCAAAAGAATTATCTAATTGGAATGATTTACCAACGTAGCTACTTTTCAGATCTTGCAAACTCTAGGAAGGTTTTCAGCTGGCTCACTCACCCCCCGCCCGGCCCCCCGAGGGAGTTCCACGCTCAGCTGCCGCCCCGGCCCTGCCTCCCTGGATGCTCGGGGAGAGATGCCGGCTTGTGCCCGCAGCTCCCGCGGCCGCTGCAGCCAGAGCCAAGCCCCCTGCCCGGCCCCTCGGCGCGGCATCACCGCCTCCCTCCCTGCGGCGGGACCTCCCGTGCCTGTCCCGCCGCGTCCGCGCCTGGCCCTGCTGGTGGCACGGCGGCAGCGGTGCGGCCGTGGCCCGGCTTGCCCTCCGCACGGGCGGAGCCCGGAGCGCTGTGCAGCCCCCCAAGCCCTGCGCTGCGCTGCCCGGCGCTCCCTCCGCGGCTCGGCTGCCGCCCCGGCCCCGCGGCCCTGCGCGCACGGCCGGCCACGGCTGGGCTGGGCTGGGCTGGGCACGGCGCCGCCGCCGCACCGCGCCGTCCGTCCCCTTTCCTTGTAAGACAGCGCCAACCCCCGACCGAAGAAAAGTTTCCAGCTGAGCGCCAGGACAGGTCCGGGCTGTCACCGGCGCCCCCTCCCCGCCGATGGAACGGGACGATCCTCCCTCAGCCCCGTCCACGTACCGACCCCCCTGCGCCGTGGGTGCCGCCCGGGGCGCTCACCTTCCTGCACCGCATGGAAGGGGTTGTTGGCCTCTATGAGCTTGATGGAGTAAGTGATTTTCTCGCTCTGGAGGATGTCGTCATTGAGGTTCAGATCCGACACCGCCTGCTTGAACACCTCGTCGTCCTTGGCAGCATTGCCTTCGAAAATGGCACCTGAGGGGAGGGAGGCGGCAGAGGATGAGGAGGGTTCGGTCCGCCCGCCCGCCGCGCCACGACCCCCCCTCGGCCTTGGCCCGTGCAGGGCTCAAGGGGGTTCGCGCGGCACCGGGTGGGTCAGCCCCGGGCGCCTGTGGGGCCGGGCCACGCACGTGGGCGGCCTCATCCCGGCACGGGGAAGCGCAGCGTTCCTCCCGGCCGCTTCTGCTTCACCGGCATTTACGGAGCCCTGAACCAGAGCCACGGCGGGGTGATGGACTTGCTTCCCCAGTGACGGGGAAGGGAGCAGGCTTGGAAACTCCACCAACTTTTTGCTCGCTGCTCGCCTCTCCCTGGGATGCTGCTTTTCGGGCCGCGGTTTTATGGAGGCTTTCAAGCACACACGAACGTGAAGCCGGGATTTATGTCCAGTAACCTGGAAGCTTTAATTTCACTGTCCTGTTTATGCAGTTAACGTGAAAACATCTGGCGATGCGTGTTACATAAAATCCCTCTCCACGGAGCCTGTGTGTGCCCACGCCAGGCTTACTGCCCTGCTCTACGCGGCGCTGGGAGATCTTTAGAGCTGGCAACAAAAAAAGCAAAAAACATTATTCTCCAGCCTGGAAAAGTCCTGCTGATTCACCCCGTGCGTGCCTGTGGTTTGAGCCTCCGTGCACTGCCCGTGTGCATCACAGCTCTGCACACAGCAGCTCCTCGCTCCTGCCCAGCGGACCGCTCTTTCTGCCAGCACTTAGCGAACAGCACTCGGGCTGAAGTTCGTGCGGGGAAGTGCCGAGGTGACACGGTCCACGCACAAGAGAAGCGAGTCCGAGAGCGAGACCCGCGGAGGCTCCTTCACCCACTCCTCTACCCCGGCCTTTCTCCAAGGCGGCGGCGCCACCTCCTTTCTCCCTAGCGGGGCTGTCCCCGGTGCCGCGGGGGTCTGCCCTGCCCTGGGGACTGCCCCTGGGCCGGAGTCCCCCTCTGCGGTCAGGGCTGACCCCGTCTCCTTAATGGCTCCGCAATGCTGTCTGCCTTGGCTGCGCCCCCAGGCTCTGGAGGCGAGTGGCGACGGCTGGAGCCTCCTTCCCACCGGCTACCGTCCGTACTGGAAAACTTGTTACAGAGGCTAGTCCCCTTCTCCCTTTCCCTGCCTCGGATCGACACGGGACTTTCTTCCCGTCTCCATGGAGTCTCCCCTCGCCAGGATGGCTCCTACGCCGACCCCCTCCTTTTTCTGATCTCCTGTCCTCCCCGAAAGGCTGGTGGGAATTACGGCTTTTCATTTCCCGGACATACTCCTGTTTCCTCCTCCATCATCCTCCACAAGTGATTTTCTTCCCCCTAAACATCCTCATTTTCGTTCCTGCTGGTACCTTTCAACACCAGCTAAAAGGTGACTGCAGAGCCTCGCTTTTGCTTGCCAGGCTTCCCGCGGACACCACCATGCCTTGCTCCCAGAAGCCATAAAAGTTCACATCAGCCTTTCCTTTGCCTCTTATTCATCCCTCTCTTCCTTCAACTGATCCAGCCTTCTTGCTGCCCAGGGGTTTTAATGAGATCTTATTCAAACCCCAACAGTTGCGCGCATAGACACACACGCTCACCCAGAGCCGTTGCAAAGCTCGCCTTTCTAACCCTTTCCCAGCCAAGTTCCCCCCTCCGCCGCCCGCATTCCAGCTTGGCTGACACCTGCTACAGCAGGGGATGGAAACCAGGGGAATGTCTCCCCGAAAGTTTTCCCTGCGAGCACGTTCAGATTATGCTTCTCCTGCTCGGGTGACGGGGGCGGTTGTTTGTTTTCGGTGGCGAGGAGGCGGGGGTTGGGGGAAGAAAGCCTTTCCACGCAAACAGGTCCAAGCACAGACTCCCCAGCCACATGGGAGACCGCAGCGGCGGCCCCGGCGGGTCCCCTGCCCGCTCCCGGCCCGGCGCACGGGCGGCATTTCGCCCCTAACTTTACAGTCGGGGGCAGAATCCAGCTGCCTTCCTCCCATCCATCCTCCTGTCTCTCCTCGGAGTTGGGTTCCACCGCTGCCCGTGACATGATCGCGGCTAAACGAAACGCTTCCTTTATGTATTTATCTACCGCCTCCCTCTCCAACCGCCCCCCCCCCCCCGCTCCCTCTCTTACCAATGTGGATGATGGAGTCCGCCCGCACCGAAACGCACTGAAATATCCAGGGGAAAAGCCAGAGCATCAACACTTCCATTTCCAGCCTCTCGCACAGCACATCAGCCCGGGTTTGGTGGAGAGACAGGGAGAAAGAAGAAAAAAGGCGCAAGGGCAGGTGGAGCAAGGCAGCGGGCGCGGGGGGGGAGATTCCCAAACACCCCCCTCTTAGAAAAAAATCCCCAAATCCCCCAGAGCCCCAAGAATTTTCCGAGATTGAAGAAAACGGACGATGGCGAGAGGAAAAAAAAAAAAAAAAAAAAAAAAAAAAAAAGGGGCTGGAAAATCACGGAGGTAGATCCCGGGTTGGCAGGCGGCGCGGCGGAGCCTCCAGCGCTCGGTGTGTGCCGGGGCGCCGGCAGACCGCGAACTGCGGAGCGGCCCCCCCGCCGCCGCCGCCCGCCCCCCGCGCCACGTGACTGCGGAGCCTCGGCGCTCGGTGCCGCCGGGGCACGGCGCGGCGGGCGGGCAGCGGGGCGCACGGGCCGCGCCGGGCGAGCGCGCAGCGCTGCGGGGAGCGCCGCGCCGGGGCCACAGCGGGGCAGCTGGCCGCGACGGAGTAGATGGAGACAGAGCCAGAATTACATATATATATATATATATATATACACACACACATATATATACATATATATCTCTTTATATATAACGTATGTCTCCCCGAGGAAAGGGGTAGGGGACGGATGCTCCAAGCGCAGGGATGCGAGGCGGGTGGGCATCTCCCGGCTGCCGGGCGCGGGCTGATCCGCGGAGCCGCAGCCCCTGCCCGGAGGGTGCCCAGCGCTGCGCGGCCTCCCGCAGCTCCCGCCCGGCCCGGCACCGCGGGACGCCCCCGCAGGTAAGGGCGCGGGGCTGCGCCCGCTGCCGCTCCTCCAACTTCAGCGACGGGGGGCCGGCGCAGGGGCACCGCGCCGAAGCGGGAGGTGGAGGGAATGCCCCTTCTTTCCACACGCTCGAGCCCAAGACATGATCCGCGTTTGAGGAGCGAAATGGAAATGCGAGGTTTTTATCCCCGAGGTGGGGACGAGGTGGTAGGGAAGAAAAGTGGTACAGCAGGACCTTTTCTTGCTTTGTTTTGTTCTAGCTTTCAATGAAATCTAATTCATAAATTGGACATGCTCAGGCTCAGAAGACTAATTCATCCCCTAAAACAAACGCATCAGTGATTGCAGGCACCCAAACGTGACAAGCGTCTCAATACACCGAGAATCCAGAGAAAACAAATTCATTCAGGAGCCCGAAACGTAATTAAAACTACTGCCAAGAAAATGAGTTGAGAGCAGGATGTTACCAAGATTATTAAGCTGCTGTGGGGCTGAGGCACGGACCGCTATAATGATACATACAGATAATGTCAGTCTTTGGATAGCGGGAGGAAGAGTGATTCCTGGAGGTGGCCGTCTTGCAAGCGCGAGCCTAGTAACAGCGCGCCGTGGCCGCATCCTGCTCCCGAGATGGCACCGGCGAGCCCGGGGGCCCGGCGGGGAAGGAGCGGCCCCGCCGCCTGCTGAGCCCCGGCAGAGTGGCCGCAAAGGCCCCGTACCCCTGGCACTGGCTACAGCATCCCTGGCATGTGTGTTCAGCACACTTTTATAACCATCACCTGTACGTGCGCTAGTAAATGCTCCTGATGCTGAGCAGTGCTTGCTTGCATGAGCGATCGCTGCAATGTATTTTTCAACATAGAAAGCATTTTTTTTTTCATGCAGAGCACAGTATGGGAAGAACTGCTCAACACTAAGGAGTAGGAAACATAGCTAAGGGGGCTGGGGAGGCAAAAGGGAGAGGGAACACACAGTATACATGGAGCAGAGTGAAAGGGAAGGAAGATGAAATGGAAATTATATGAACAAGAATCCCTGTTGATCCACATGCATCAACAACTTCCTCTTCAGCGGTAGTTACAAGCACAGCATTCGAACAAGGAAGAGCAGGGGATAATAAAACAAGATATGCTTTTTAAAAATAAATCACTTGTTAACTACTCTTACTTACAGTCCTTGTCTTAAATATGCAATTTCACGCTGATCAATGCAGAATGATATATACTGTACTCTGCATTTCACGTAATAAAAACTCTTAATCCAGATAATTGGCTTCTGGGACAGAGATCAATAGAAATGTTCCTTATTTGACTACGTTAGCAAGTCAAAATTAATTCTAATTTACATTTGTTTCAAATCAATATGCACTTAGTGACTTACACAGGCTCTTTAAAAAGTTAAGCACCTATATTGACCAGAGTCATATATATGTCAGTAACAAGTACATGTGTGGGAATTAGAGAGGGGGAAAGTGTTACTGCAGAACTAAGTCTCTGATTTTCATAGAGGAAAGGAGGCTAAATTTATTTGTGTTTGAGAAGTGCTTTGGCGTCCTAGCCTAAAACCTGTAGAAATATGCGGCTATTAATCCCACGATTTATGCAGGCACCCAAACACCAGTCAGTTGCACTCCAAGCACTTGGGAGCAGGCTTGCCTCCTACTTTACTTTGTACAGCGAGGTCTTGACCTCAACTGGGGTGCCTCTGGATGCTATTTTAGTAATAGAAAAATAATAATATGAAATATTAAAATGCTAAACCCAGTGAATTGGACAAGTTACAAAATTTCCTGTGAAATCCAAGAGCAAATTCCCTCAATGCAGAAAAGGATCCAGTCCTAGCCAAGGGAGGGAGAGGGGAAAAGACAAGAGACCACAATACAATAAAACCGACCTACTGAAACAGGCCCCAAAACCAGAGAGAAGGCTACAGTCAGAAAACAAAAACAAAGCAGAAAAATGCACAGAAAAAATCTCAAATGCTATAAAATCTGACATGTAACATGCAAAGTACAATGAGACCTAAATGGATCCACCACAGTAAAGAGGATTGAAGCTTCAGTAACATCTCTGCAAGATGAAAAGTTGCCACATCAAAACTTCATTGTATCTGGTTTTAATTCAGGTTTCGTTACCATTTCTTTCACATGATTTGCATTTCTTTTCCTTTCTCCCCTCCTTCCACATTTTTTTTTCCCTAAACAAAAGACAATCTCAACAACTTGTGTTTGGCTTATGTTTTTCATAACAATTACTTCTTCTCCTATGATTTCCTCTCCTTCCAAACAAGCTGTCAATGCTACATTTCTAAGCCCAGTACAAATGAGAGTGCTCCTTTCAATCCTACCATTCCTCGTTTGCAATCGGGGGAACACTCACACTTTGCAGTGGGTGTACATTGTTTAGTGCAGCAATCAGCGCTAAAAGGCCAATCCCTTTGCCAACATTTTGCATATTAAGAAAGTTCCAAAATGCTGTGATATTCCATCATTATCATGTAGGGAGTAACTCATGACACATTATTCCACAAGGTACCACTGGATTTTCAGTGCTCGTGCAAAAATGACAGAAGTAGGCTGGGTAAAAACCCAACTCAAGCAACAGTCACATAGTCACAGTTCTACTCTGTGCACTTCTCAAACAGCAATTCTGTGCACTTCTCAGACAGCTCTTACCACCTTGGCAAACCACTGTGGTGATTTTGAGCCGACCTATCACAAGTAATTGCTGTGCTCATTTCTCTTGTCTGAATTAAGATAGTATCAAACCTGTACCAAATGGGTTTTGCTACAAGAGAGCACCTGGAATAAGGCTCCAAAAACTGAGTTGCAATTAGAAACATAGAACATCCTAGAAAGGTGAACTGAAAGGTTTGTGCAGTGCCACACTCAGAGCCTTGTGCCCAGGGCTCTGTCCCTCTACACTGCCATAACAAGAATGAAATACATTTTGAAAGACATCATCAGAGCCATGGCTGCAGGATATGCTGGATCTGGAAAGCACCTCACATTTACGAAACTGCTTCATAAGCAGGAGCTCTGCAAGACCATAACATTGAGACTTTTATCATAGCCTATGTTGAGAATATATAGAGGGCTTTAAAATTTGGTGTTTCTTGAGCCTTCTCCCAAGTTTCACCCATTTACTATGGCTAAACTGAGGCTTCCCCACGTAAAATCGTGTATGTATGTATTTGTGTGCAACTAGCAATGATTTATTCCATCTGAAAGCAAATGGATCTCCTCCTCTGTATCAGTTAAACAGGTGTAAAGATGCAGCTAATACCTCCAGTTGTTAGCTGCTCAGTCTATGGAGTTGGAAGAATGATAACAAAAAAACACAAAGATATAGAAAGTACCAAGATACACATAGTAAAAATCTCCCTTCCTTCCCCAATAACCAAGATCTCTACCATTAACACACCCACAAAAAAGTAAAATTTCTTATTCTAAAATCCATGAAATTCAACAGTTGTGCTTCTCTTCAGAAACAGTAATGCAAAACCCCAAGCCTAACTTTGTGGATGCTTATGTTTAAAAATTCATTTTGTCATTGTCCTGTGGTGACAGCCTGAGATTTCAGATGCTTTATTGAAGCTTCCTTTAGCTTATTGAAATCAACTTTTCTCTTTTCATGGTTGATAGCATAGTATGATAATCTTGCAGGAGCAAATGGACTGAAGTCTGCAAGAAGAGGTTGCTGAATTATAGAGTTCTTTGCAGGACAGTTGACATTCTTGATTAATTTGTTGTGTGCCTACTAACAAGCTGAAACTTCACTACAGTCAACACTTTATTTGGATTGACGTGCCTTTTAAGATGCCATAAAAGAAGGCAAAGCACTGTTATTTCCATATTTTTTACCTGATTTAATTCAGCAGAGCACACACAGCCTAGATGTGATTTAATTCATACTTATGTTTGGTTAATTTGATCACTTCAATATCTGTTGCATCTTGATAAGATTGATATATACTTCCCTACTCCTCTCTTTCAACTGTGACTTTTCACACCCTATTTTTCTCTAATGGGCATTTTCTTTATAATAGACAAGGGTCTCATAGGCCTTTCCAACCTCCCACATTTTTATAGTTGCATAAATGCACTCTTAATATAGTTTGTATTTAATTAAGAGTTTGATTCAGAAGAAGAGGAATCTCTTTATTCACAGCATTTTAATATCGCCAATATGTGTTTTTTTGAGAACTCCAACACACAGGTGACCAAAGAATCTTTTGTTATTACAGTAAGGGGTGGGAGTGTAAATCATAGTTACAAGAAAACACCTTTCTCTTTCATTTCTAAGCAAGCCCCTTGTCATTATATCCACTGCACACTAACTGGAAAAGGCTAAACTCCGTAAGTTTGTTTTCCTGAGTAGAGATCCTTCTTTTTTTTTTTTTTTTTTTTTTTTAAGGAAGCAAAGTGGATATGGTTGCCATCTTTGTTACAGTACAGTTGTGTAAGAAGGCAGGCTCTCCAAATAAAAGTGTTTGTCAATTGTTCCTAATTTAATAGTAGCCATACCAAGATAATCTCTGAACTAACTTCACTGGCATTCATCTGAGGGAAAAAAACAGTTTACAAGATCCTCCAATATAAAACCATCTCCAGGGGAACTCCATTCAAAAACATCTTGCATGCCTCATTGATCCATCCACACAGTACACACAGTCCAGTCTCATGAGCTGTTCAATGAGCTGCCTATTACAGATAATGAGACATTGCTAGGACAGCTGTCCTCTGCCATCACAGCAACCCAAAGAGACAGACACATCGCGAAAGGAAAATCACAACAGAAAAAGCCCCAGATGTCATTCCTTGTGCAGCCTCCATAAATACATACTGACCAATCTCACAGGTAGTAATAGGCCAACAATGACACCTGACACCTATGTTTTACAGATACTTCACTGTGAACACACATCCCAGTACTTCCACTATTATAAAACTTCCCAACATCTGACCATAAAAATACATCCTTGCTTTGTTAGAGACAATGGAAGCTGCAGGGTGGTTATGCCAGACAAAGGAAAAAGAAAGCTACTAGAATTTAACCTGCAGTTCACCTCAGCTGGGTGAAGACACTGCAGAAGTCACATTGCTGCTACTTCTCAGTTTACCCATCTAGACAGTAACAAAACCAGTAAAGTAGATGCTGCTGCATGGTGAAGCAGGGAACCAGAAAAGTCTGAACACGTACATTTAAAAAGTTCTGCCCTCTAGCCAAGACCCAGTAACTGATCTTGAGTTTCTTCCTGCTTCACTGCAAACTCTACCGAGAAGTGATGTAAGAAGAAATATTTTGCTACAAGCCAGAAACTTGAACACTGCCCTTTCTGCATCTCAGGCAAAGAATAGGGACCTTTCTAACTGCACTAATTCAATCCTTTGTCGTCACTAGATACTGATGCATTTGTGCGTGTAGAGTCCTCTGAAAGCCTCACAATGGAAAGTACTCTAAGGGAAAAGTAATTTTACCTTAAAAAAAATCCCTGATCTTTCTCAGCAGTCAATTCTAAACCATGTTATGTTTAGCGACTGTCTTACAATGGCCCATTTCTACCAGTAGGTAAGGCCTCTCTTTTGTCTTTCAATGCTGTGTCATGGAGTTGTTGGCTTGGGTGTTTTTTTTGGGGGGGTGGGGTTTGCTTGTTTGTTTCCCAGTGTGTTTCTGCAACCATTAGTACAAATGAGGTACAGATTTGGCCTTCTCAGCTTCCCATTAGCATTAATGGCAGTCTCACAGAGAATATATCCGGGATACATTCTCTGTGTGAGAATATATCCCAGGGATCTGTGTGCTCTTTGGGAAAAGATTCCCTGTAATGGGGTTCATAATTCATACTCATGTTTCTAGGAAGGGTTGAAATGAAGATTGTTTTAGTGGAAACTCCAGCTTCTCATTGAATGTCTGACTTAAAATATTATTCTACCAAAGCCCTTGCTTGTTGTATTTTTTGTCCCTTAGAGGAAAGAAAAAAATCAAGCCAAACGGTAGGATAAACTGTCATGGTATATCTTAAATTTCTGACTCAAAGAAGGGGATACTTTTTTAAAGGCAGTGCAATCCAGCCGTTGGAGCAGAGGGGCCATGATTCCTGGGCTCCATTCCCACCACAGTCACCGATTCATTTCATGACTAATTGAGTGGACTGTTGCATGAACATTGTATTCAGTTCTCAATTTAAGGGTGAACAAGAACATCAAGTTCCTTTCCTCAGTTCCTGCACTCAGTCAGCTGTCCTACTTCTCTAGGAGGTATAGGGAAACACAGTAGGTTTATTTTTGGCTGGTCAAACAAGTAATTTTAAGTAATTTCAAGCTTGTAGATCCTACAGAGATTAAGGGGAAAACTGTCCAATTTTATGTAATTTCAAACAGAAAATGCTCTTTATGGTGACAACCCATTCTACTTAGCTGAGTCTGGATGCAAATTTTCAGTATCCAAGCTCCATTGCTGACCTGAGTGGCAGGACTTCAGATGTCTAATGATTTCCTTTCAATTTTTTAACCATGGTGGGGAGGGTTATATGAAATAGGGGACAATACCTTATACTGAGATGAATAAGAAAAGGTCTAGAGACAAACCCACCCAGAGTTACAAGATGGCAGTACTCCCCTCTAAGTTACATTCAAGTAATCTCTTCTATTCTGCTAGAGGAAGCACCTGAACTAGGTCTCCCACGTGAGAAAGGGGTGTCCTGATGACTAGGTGTTGGAAAAGGAGTGAGGGAAGAATATACACCTCTTTTGAGAAAGAAAAAAAAAAAGTCAAAACCACCTTGAAATATTTCCATATGGCCTGGTGAGAAAGAGGGAGAGAAGAAAAAAAGAAAAGCACACTGCTTCCTTTCTACTTTTGGCTGTAGAAGGTGTTTGTGTGCAAGAACAGCTTTCTAACCCAGGTTTCCCCATGTCAAGAAGTTTGTTTATGTCAGGTTGATTTTCTGTTGGCATTTTATGCTGCTCCCTGAAAAGAAACTATTTCTATGAGAACATACCCAGCCATTCACAACCCTTCCAATGGTTTGAGTCACGTAAGCCATGTCTTAGTGGTGCCTCATCCCTTCAACACCTCTGCCTTGCTATTCACACAGTCTCGGCTGAAAACGTAAGCGTATCAAAGATCCGTTTGCAATAGTCTGTAGTGTGGCCAGAGGAAATTGGAAACCCAGGAGTTTGCAGCATTCCACATAGCACCATTGGGATGTTATTGCCACAGTGTACAAGTTTAAGCTACAGAAAAAGTACAAATGAGTTTAAGAGCTCAAAAATACTTTTGTTCCTGGTACACACCACCTGACAACTCTGGAAACAAGGACTTCTCTTTACTGATCGTTATTCAAAGTGAATTTAAAGCTATTACTCCATATACTTCACTCAATAGCTCTGAGAAAGAGTATAAAAAAGTCCAAACATTTTTTTCAGTCTTCTGAAAACTTGGAAATATTGCAGTAAAGGGTTTATGAAAAGGGCAGGAAGGATAAAAAACAGGCTCCACTTTAAGCATCCAGCCCTCCATGAGTCACAGTCCCTGTCACTGCACTCTAATGAAACTTCATTGACCAACAGTTACTTAAGTTCCCACGTTCTCCAATGTCTTCATAATATCACTAAATACACTTTTACCTTGCTCCCAGTCCAAAGTGTGCTGCACTGTACAGCAATATATTTTACTACAGCTACATGCTATCCAGCTGAATGCTAGTCTGCAGTGGAAACAGCTTTGTTTGCTGCAGTGCTGTATTATCACACATGACTAGACCAGGCTACATTGATTCTTAAGCAATGGCATTGATTACAACTCTTATTTTTAAAATGCTGGCAGGATACAGCCCTTAGATAAGCACTTTAAGAACAAATTTGAATTGCATTTCCCAGCAGCTCTCCTTTTTTTACAGAGACTATATAATAGAATTACAAATAATGCTACTGACTTCAGCGTGTACTGAGGATTTACACCAGTACGGTTTCAGTAGTAGAAGCTTTTAGTACTTCACACTTGTACAACTATAATATGCTTTAGATTATTGCTATCAAAATACAAAATCTTTTTTTCCCTTCACTAGCTAAAAAAGATGCTTCTTTTCCAGAGAGATAAACTTATTAAATTGAATTTGACATTTCAGAGTATAGTACGGTAGGTATTTCTGTTCCCAGGAAACACAGGAAGTTTCTTCACGTACTGCTCTGAGTCATGCAAGAGTCCACAAGCAAGTAAGCAAAGCACTCTTGGAACACTTTATATTAAATAAATTGGGCAGGGTGAGAGGGCAAGGAAAAAACCAAAACAAACCTCAAACCCAAAATATATCCTTACACCTGCTTTTTAAATTACATACTTGAGGGTATGCAATCATTACAGAGTTTTCAGACTCTCAAGCAGTCCTCCAGATTTATCAACACCATATCATTGCTTTACCAGTTTCCATGGGTAATTCCTACCCTATTCCAAACATAACCTTTAAATACCTCTCCAAGATTTCTTTGCAGATTGTGCTTTTGTTTTCCCAAGCTGGTAAAAACCTCTAGCTATCTTACTGGTTTGCCAGCTTAATCCCATTTTGCAAAGTGGGTTGTTTGTAACAATGTACTAGGACCATAGTTTTCCATTTTTGACTTTCTCCTGCAGGAATACAGGGAAGCATATTGATGCCATCAGCTGTACTGATCTATCTGCAGATCCACAAAACCTGTTGCCCAAGAAGCTAAACATCCTTTTCCTCACACAGTACATGGTGAAAACACAAGAGTAGCCTGTCTTTCCCCTTCACACCACAAGCTCCCTGTTTCACTCAGGACTTACAGACACCAAAATACAAAAATCACAGGTGCAGAGTGATCTTTGTGTCATGTGTTATAACAAAGCGAGATTCTGTTTCCAAGCCTTGCTTAGAACACTATCTCTAAATTGTTTAGTCATTTAAGTTTTTGATGGACTTACCATTATGGATAAATTATATTTTACCCTTCTCCCTGGTTTGATCAGAGATCTTTGACCTCACCACCTACTTGGGTGTATTAAGACATAGGTTTCCCTCTCAAGCAGCAGATTTCCAGCGAGGATCTTAAGAAATCCAGTAGAAACACTGAGTGAAGATGCAGTTATTATTCAATGATTCCATATAGCTCCCATAATTCACCAGGCAAAATGCCTTTAGGAGAGACAGGTGGCATAGCAGCACTTGCCATCCTATTGCTTCTTCCAAGCCTCTCTTTATAGCCTACATTCATGGGTGTCCCTTAATTAAGTGTAAACCAATAAAAATAAATGAATAAAGGCCACAACTGCTCTACCACCTTCTTCTGTGTCAACTGAATTAACCAGGCTTACAGAAAGGGGCTCAAGAAAATCAGTAGCAAATGCAATAGTCCTCATGAACCCCCCAAAACCTTTTGCATTTGATTTAGGAATAGTCCACACAACAGAATTACTTTCTTCCCACACCTGCACACCCCACACCCCCAACATTGTGCAGAATCAAAATTTCTATGCAACAAGAGAAGAAAAGCAGCCTGGCCTGGCATCACCACAGTGAAATTGTCACTTCTGCACAGGTTCCTTGTTTCACTGATGGGGGTCCTTACCCCACCCAGCAGAATGCAGCTGCTCCCAGCATTGCCACACCATGGAGTGCAGCTGGACAATTTTGCTTCAGTAACTCCTCTACTCCTGCCACTCTTGGCACCTACTCAGATTTCTTTTGAAAGCTCAGACTAGCTGCAAACTAGTTTCTGATCACCTTTGCCTTATACACATAAAAGAAACCTCCTAATAAATACATTACGGACACCTCTTAGTGAACTTTACCTCCCTCTAATTCCACACTGAAGAGCTATTAAAGAAAGGAACAATCACAAGACATATCCCTGGAAAACCCACATATCCCTGCAAAACCCTGCCTCTTTGTGCACTTTATCCATTCACAGTTATCCGTTCTCTCCTCCATTTAGGAATACAAACCTCATAACTTTGTTTTCCTAACCTGACAAACATATGTAATTGCTAGGTGCAATACTTGGCTCAAGAGATATCTTTTCCTATTCATGTTTTTCTTTTCAGTCCAGCATGTCCAAGACACCCAATTCAACAAAATTTTGGCAATGCCTGATATATGCTAATAATGTAGAATTTTCCTTTTCTCCGTTCAAAGTGAAAGTGGATATGAATGCATGGACTTTGTGTCATAATCTGGGATGAATTTTGCTTTATAATCTCAGCTCAGTGTTGTTTTCAGCAGAAGCATTTCTAGCCCTGCAAGCCAAAACCCTCCATCAGCAACATCATTCCTTTTCTTTTTACCCACCTATCCACATCATTGCCTGATTACAAAACCACAGGAGCAGTGATAAAAATCTGTTTGGTCCTTCAGAGTCACAGATAATCTGCCATTCATGCACTCATATTTATCTAGATGGTTACTAACAAAAACCACAAGTTCAGAAGTTTCCATTATGTGGCTCCAGACCCTGGCTCTGTAGGCCAAGCAAAGAACCAATTGCCACTAGAGGAGAACAATCCCTGGATTTGTCTAGCGGTGTTAAGTAGACAGAAACAACAACCCACTCTGCTCCCTACTGAGTTTAAGAGAGTGATTCCTGCATGCCACCTGATAACCAGGTACACAGACAACAGGTTGGCAGCACCTCTGTCCCTTGGTGTCAGCATCCCATTCAATTCCATCAGTCTTGAGCTCCGTATTTCATTGTGCTTTAACTAATATGGCCTCAGAGGATGCATTTTAAAAGCAGAGAGAATGATTTCTTCTGTTTAGACTCCTAAATGCTGGAGCGAAGTTTTCACTCTCTGCAGTTAGGAGTGAATCGTGAATTTGAGTGTGCAGGATGAAAACACCCTTCTGTTGATGAAGGTGGCAACACAGCAGCTCAAACGATTTTCCATTAGCACACAATCAGACTTTATACTGCTTATAGAGGAGAAACAAATTCAGAATACTGACGGAATCTAAAAGGGACTCTTGAACACTGGTGGCAAAACAAAAACAAGAGGCAAGCAAATTTCTCATCTGTTGGTTTCTGTAACCTTGAGCTCATCTTGCTGCAATGTAGTGGAATAAATCTGAACTGTGCAATTATGGATTTGATGTCAAAGCTGAACAAGAAAAAACATGTAAATAACTATAGCTGTTCTAAGTTAATACACCATACAGTTTTACTAAAGATGGAATAATGCAATGAAAAAAATTGAGTGAACAGTTAAATTAAACCAATAGGTTCAAAGTATCAGATCACTAAATTAATACAGCTACTGATAACCAAATCAGCTCACAAGAAGAATAAGCTTTCTATCTCACAGGAAAAAGAATTAATTGCTTTGGATTAATACTAGAGAGAGAGGGTTTAAAGGCAGAGTGAACTCCCTTTCAGCACAAGGCCACAGCCAGCACTAGCTTCTCTGTAGTTCACAAACCATCCTGGCAAGCAGCACAGGCAGCAGTTCAGGATGCTCTTTCAGATTTCAAGAGACAATAAATCACAGGTGAGGAAATAAAGCCGAATGGCCAAGAGTGGGTCTAACCTCAATCTAAGTAGCTCAGATTTTCACCTCTCCAGTTCCTTTTCATTTTCCCCGCCAGTGAAAAGTTTATCAAGAATATCCTTGTAAAAGGTATGGCTGCCTCTAGTACTTTGATAAGTATATGTAAGTTAGAACGGAGTCCAGCTTTCTATATTTCCTTGCTCTAAAAAGACAAGAGGAATATAAAAATCAATCCTTTGTTTATGATTTAATGATCACACTCACAGACAAGGGCAGCAAACTGATTGACTGCACAAGAACCGAGCGTGTGGGCTCATCCCGGGGACAGCCCAGGCTTTGGACTCCTTCTCCAAGCCCATGCCCCTGTCTGGATTAGCAGAGTCCTTTATGGCCACAGAACAGCCTCTGGCTCAAAGGAGGGGTCTGGAGGAGCCAACTCAGCTCTCGGGGCAGCAGAGCAGCTGGACCAAAAAACTGTAGTGTAAACTCAAGTTCCACCCGTGAAAAGCCATTCATGGCCACAGCTCCAAATCACAGCTCTGTGATCATTCTTTATGCATTTTCACTAACAGACATTAATGAAACTATTATCAGGCTACTGGTCTCACTCCTCATTAAGACAAAGAGGCAGATTTATTCCTTTCATGACATTATCTGCTGACAAAAACTCCAAAACAATTTTTAAAAAGCTTCCCTTTGTATGTTTGCAAGAAATTTTCCTCACAAAAACATGTGTTTTGTAGAATAAAATAAATATTCAAAATAAGTATGACTATGTGTACGTATCAACCCCAGAATGTATGTTTGCAAGAAATTTTCCTCACAAAAACATGTGTTTTGTAGAATAAAATAAATATTCAAAATAAGTATGACTATGTGTACGTATCAACCCCAGAATGTCACAAACTAAAATAAATTCTGGTAAGAACTATGTCCGTTCTTGAGAGCTGAGGAAGTTTCAGATGACTTGTAATCTCGGAGAGATTAACCTTTGACAAGGAATCTCCAGGAACTGCTGATGCAAAACCAAAACCTCTTCATGGATGTAGCACCAACAAGGCCTTAAATAAGCTGACAGGGCTCTGAATGTGCAGGGAAACAAGACGTATGAAATAATGAGGATACTTTTCTGTGTAACACCTTCTCTGCTCCAAAGCACACTTTTGATTTGCTGATCAATTTTCTTTTAACAAGATGGTTTAGTGCATTACTTACATTACTAAAAGCAGCACATTGCTTTCCTTCTACAGAAGACAGTAAATAACATTAAGGGAGTTTTAAGAGAGAATGCAGAGCAACTTTACAACAGAAAGAATCTCATAATCACAGGATACAGGATAATAGTCTTAAGGCGCCATCATGATAAAAAGCACAGTTTTTATGTAACACCCTTTTAGATTGTTTTTTCTACATTCCAAATACTCTCATAACCATCTTTTGACATTTCTCCTGCACAGCTGGTTACACTATCCATAAGCAATCTCTGTCTACCTGGCATTATATTATTATTTTAAAAGCAATTTCTTTCACTTCCTTTCAACTAAGACTTATGCTACACCTAATTGCCAGTTACCACCCTCCCTTCTAGAAAAAGAAAATCAGGTTACTAATCATTTGAAATCCATCCTTAATGAAAATGACAATATAATCATAATACCAGTATATGTACACTACAGGAATATGAATACCAGAAGATAAAAAAAAAAAAAAAAAAAAAGGGGAGCTACTTGTGTTTTCTCTGTCCCACTATAAATATAAACTCACAGATGAGCACAATCTTACGATAACGCCAGATATATTATGTACAGAACTATCAGCAAGAGGCAAAAAAGGTATTTGTTGCTTGCTTATGATTAATAAAGTAGTTAAAAGAGAAGAAATATTATTCTTGCTGGGTGCTCATTATGCATTTGATAATCTCTATTTATAGGACAATGAAGCATGAGGCTTATAAAATGCCATCTGTTGGTTTCTTTTTAATGTATAGGATTTCTGACTCCAGGAGCTGCAGTTCAGCAATGTTGATAGTGCTACAACATGCAATACTAATGCCTTTGGTTATGAGAATTTGAGCCATTAAACATCAAGAAGCAGGTTGGGTACACATTCTGAATAGTGCAACTCCTGTCTTCTTATTTTAATCTACTTAAAAAGCAATTTATACTTTCATGTAATTGATTTCAATCAGTCATTTAAACAGCACAACACACACAAAATTATATATTGCAATGATCCACAAATGTGACAAAAGTGATTTTGTTCTTTGATCTCCATGAGAGAAGGCGTCTCATGAGAGAAGCTCTGAGAGATCTATAACCACTTCAGGAAAAATAGCAACTACATTTTTATCTAAAAAATTAAACAAAACCACAGGCAAAAAGGGAACTGTCTCTCTTTCATAGAACAGAGTGAGTTAGAATCAGATATATCTGCATTAAATTTGTCAGTACCTAAAGAATCAATTTTTCTTACATCTTAACCATGAAAATAAAGCATTCATAATAAAGGTTAATATTAGAGTGTATCAGCTCTAGTAAGTTTGACTGTCACTGACTTCTATTCCTAATTAAGTCATCAAATGGCCCAATATCCAATATCTTAGGTTCCCTTAGAGCATAATCTTCTGGTTTTAATGCAATTAATGTAATAGTGATTGATTTTTTTTGAAGTGGGTCACTGAATATTCATATCAGCATAAAGTTGGAGGGGTTTATATCACTGGTTTAATTAGGACTTCTGCCTCCAACAGAACCCATAAACATTCAGCTGTTCACAGGACAAGCAAACACAGGAAGAAATAGCTAAGCACTGTCAGGGACAATTTATACTTTGGCAGTTTCTTGGGAGATCAACCTACAATTTCTGTTCCTACTTTCAATTGCTTTCACCTCTGCAGTCTCTGCTGTTGCCTCAGCCTTCACCCCTGACTTGCCACAGCTCCTCATTGTGTTTCTCTGTCAAAGTTTGTCAGATAACTGGAAGCAACAGCTGCCCAGGACAGGAACTGTCGTCTTTGTATTTCTCTACAGCACTTTGACAAAGCAGTTTGATGTCTGAACCAACAGGATTATAATGCCTTCCATCCCAGAACACAGGATTTGCTTCTCCCTCAGAGGCCAGAGAAATGGTAGAAATCCCTGCCTTGCTACCAAAAACAAGGTCACTGTGTTAAGCTTAAGACAGGTTGATGTAAATACTTGAGGAAAATTGAAAAATTTTGAGAAAATCTTTGCATGTGATTCTTTTCATACACCAAGAGTAACATGTGCTGTTTATAGCCTGGACGCATTCAGGCTAAGAAAGGCCATCAAGAACAGCAACAAAACAAACAAACAAAAAAATAGAAACACAGCAACAAAAAAAGAGCTGTTTCATGAAAGGGCACCCAAACAACTTTCAATATCTGTCTTTTCAGTGATGCACCCAAAAAGAAAATTGGTGTTCTCCTTTCTCTCAGAGACACAGCATACAGTATGTACTGGAATTTGGCCAGAAATCAAGACTAAATGCAAATGTACTGTTGGTTTTGGGCTGGGCATGGAGAGGTTCCTATTTGTGTCATATAAAGGAAACATACAGTTTTTCTAGTCAATCTGCTGTCAGTGAAGAATTCTTATAAAAGTCCAAGAGTCTTAAACTAATGGCAGATAAGTTTAGCAGGAGATCATGGCAATTCAGTAAACCGTATGTCATCACGAATCACAGCAACTTTACTTAGTTCTCAAAATGTAATTCAGTAACAAGACGAGAAATAACAAATAATATCAAGAACTGCTGCAATGAGGAACTAAAATGGCACAAAAGGGCACTACTCAAAGTTTGTTCACACTCATATAAATTAATGGTGGTTACCTCAAGTTGCAGCAAATAAGTAACCAATGTACCCACATGCTGAAATCTCTTTCAAGTAGAACACAAATAGATATTGTTTTCACCACTTTGGGGAATATATAGTCATGATTCATCTTATGCTTACTAATAATATCTCTTTTTCCCCCTCCTCTCATTTGTTAGGTTAAAGGCTGCTCGTGTATCATTTACCACAGAGTATTTTAGTCACAACTACTGGTAAGGTTGTTAGAGCCATGTTACAGGTTATGCAACTTTTTTTTCATCACTACATTTTACTTTATTCTTTTGCAATAGCCTAAAATCTCTATTTGCTTTGTCTTTAAAAAGTCACAGGATTCCCCCTAAATGGAGCCCTAGCAGATGATAATATCCACTGTGAGCCTGGAGAGATGGAAATTCCTCTAGAGGAATTTTGCATCGCTTTAATTAGATTGTTCTAAAGGTCACCAAGGTGCACACAGATATCAATTATCCAATACTGAGCAGTTCCCATGGAACTGGAAGTTCTAATCAACTTTCAGAAGCCCTGAAATTAAACGGTTAAGAAAGTCAGAATTTTTTTTTAATTGATTTGAAGGGAAAGGCAAATAGGAGCTTGTAAATTTCCAGAGAGTAAGGATCCACATTAGAACTATACGGTGTCCAAATCAAGAGTAGCATGCTCCAAAGATGAAAAGCAAAGTACCAGGGAGTTTATTTACAGGGTGTACCTTGAGCCTTGTCGAGTTGAACCAGCGAGGCGAAGAGCACACACAGAGCTCCCTTTGGCTGAAAACCCTGCTCAGGCAGAAACTTGCTGCCTTGATCTCCCCCTCACTCTCTTCAAGGGCTCCCAAAAACAGCAAAGTGGAGCCATCTGGTTAACACACTTCCTTCCCACACATCCTTTTCCCTCAGCCCCTGCACTTTACACTTTCGAACCTGCCATCCCTTAGACCTCTTGTCTCGAAAAACGTGACTTTGCTGTCAATTCTGCCTTTGATCAGTTGCTCTAGAGAGAAAGGATGCAGGGATCCAACAGCCCAAGCAGTGCTGACAGCCACTATTGTTTGGCATCTTTAATCATTCTCAAAGACAGTTTCATTATGGGTGTCTACAATTCAGTGACCTTTAATACACAACTCAAGTCCTTCTTTTGAGGCAAGCAGTATTAATTGCTGATCAAACACTCTCAGGTGCATAAAAAGATAATTGAAGCACTTATTTCCAATCCAAAAAAAGTGAAAAAGGCATATTTTATTTTCAAATTATGAGTGATCATGGTAAAGTGGCTTAAAGAAGCCCCTTATTTATTTGAAAGTTTTAAGAGTTTTATGAAAAAAAGCCATCATGAAAACCAGTCCTAATATGGCCATCACTCACACTTTATCTTCACAAGTCTAAATGCATTGGGAGATACTTCTTTCTGCTGATACCTCCAAAGAGCATGGCAGCCCAAGTCACTGAATGGGAGACAGGATCACTCAACCAGCTCCTTGAAACAGCTCTTTTATTTGCAATACACAGTTTAACAACCAAAATACATTGTGCTGTTAGTTACTTTAGGCATCAACACAAATTATTTAACAGGTTAAGAAGCACAATTTCCATAATAGTGGTCACACAGATCCTACAAAACTGAGATAACCTTTTATATGGCTCTTGGATCTCAACACCATAAGCAGGATTAACTGCCACACCAGGCTTCACTGTGAGACAGTTCACAAAGCATATCAGAGAATTTCTAAATTAATTCCCTAATTTCATATTATACAGCGGGTGCAAAAAAACTTTCAGAAGAAAATGCAAAAAACTCTCTTAATTAAAAAAAAAAAAAAAACAACTGAGTTTCCCAATAGTAAAATAAAAGTATATTATATTCTCAAATAACCATTGCTCATCATAAAGTATATCCAAAAGTGGTTCAGTTCCTTATGCACTTAGTTCCAGGAGATTTTCATTTGCCTTTTTTAAACTCTTTAGCAAGTTCAGTTTAAACTCTGTTATTCAATGAGCATAATTAAAAAAAAAAAAAAATAGTCTTCAGGCTCCTGGTATGTGTGGCAAACACATACTTTAAAAAAAAGGCATGAGTTTGCCATGTGCTAGACTACCTTCTAGGCAGAAAGCTAGAAAGGACTTGTTCAGGGCAGCCTAGCAGCAAAGCCTTGCATTCCCCAGGGAAAAATTGATTATGTACTAGGAAATCTTTGGAATCCTAGACTAATTATAAAAATGTTTCATAGTCACAGACTCAGAGATTAGAAGACCAGTGTCTTCCAAAATATTGTTCCTTATTTTGTTTTCCTGCATATAAATATTGTGCAAGTTAAAGGAATTTACCTCCAGAGGAAGAAGAAGTATTAATATTTCATGCTTGTAGTTTAAATGCAACCTTTAGAGGCAAGGATGTTTGGAAGGAAAATTCTGAGTATTTATCCATAAATCTACAACCTAATCTTGTTGGTGTGAGTACTCCCTCTGTGAAGGAATAAATACGGTGGACTTAATTTTTCAACAGTGACTTTATGAGGTTTATGTCCAAAATCCCTATATAAATATAGCTTTGACAGAATTTACACCTTGAAGTCCAAACTAGCATTCTTTGCAATGGAATATTCTATATAACCAGATATGTCTCCATATAGAGATACACATATCTAAGATACAGCAATTCAGAACCAACTTTAGATGTTAAACACCTGGAATCCAGCAGTGTTTGCCTCCAGAGTTCTGATTCATCTCTAGCAGTGGCAGACATACAATCAGGACATTTCATAGCTGCCTTCAAAACCTTATCAGAACCCCACAGTTCAATAGTTTTAAAATAAATAGTGCATCATCGACTAAGTATTGAAATAAGCATTTCACCACTACACATCATCAGCCTAATTTCAGTGCAGGGTAGGTCATCAACATTTTGTCTCAGCCCAACTTCAGCAGCACTTAATGCATAAGTGCCACATATCCTAAATTAGTTTCACATGGAGCTTCCTCATCATGAATGACAGGCAGAACCTCGCTGAAGACACCTGGGGCTCAGACAAGGATGTTCCAGAGAGATGTCAGGAGAAAGGAAAAAGTGAGGTGCAAGAGGAACACCATGGCTGTGCTCCTTGGCCTGTTCCTAACACAGAACACTTGGAGTTTTGTGTGGCATTCCATGGGATGCTTCCTAATGCATATGGTGAGTTTGAAGTCCTAGGCTGAGTTAATTTTTTTGATTATAAAGTTTAGTTCTTCTTTAACTCCTAAGTCATATTGTGTTCTAATATTTTTAGGAGGCCTGGCCTTGACAATAATGCAGTAGTGAGTAAATTTGAAGTCTTTCAGCACCTATGCATTCTTTCCCCCTTTCTGAAATGGAAATGATGATACCTCTGGTTCTGATCATGCTAATAGCTATAAAAAAGTGCCTGACATTACAAATACAGATAACTATTTTTCCTCTAAATTCTTGCACTTTACTCCTATATTACTTCATCATTACTAGGTTTACAAAATAATCTTAATGATTTTTTCAGGCTAACTTTACCTGTTTCGAGTTAAATCATCATCATTGGTGACCATCCATTTAGCTCAAGTGAAATAATTTTCCAATAATGCGTCTATCTTTAAAGGTCTGTTTTCTTTATTCCCCATTCCCAGGAAGAAAGCCATCACCTAACTACACACAGACACATATTGCATGATCAGGTGAAGTTTAAAGGTAAAAAATCCATTTTGTTCCAACATATTTTTTGAGGAACATTCCTCAAAGCTGTGACTCTTTTAGTGCATTTCTATTCATGCTATTACCAGACTAACACATGATGAACATGATCATGGTGGCACTGCATGGCCAGCAGGTAGATGAGCAATCAGAGAGTGCCCTGGCTGCTCTGCTGGCCCTGAGCCTGTTCCAGTTACTTACTGACTCACTAAAATTCAGGAGATCCTAGGAGGAAAACCCAAAAGTTTAGCATCTTTTCCTTTGAACGTATGTAGTATCTTTCTAAAGGAGTCCTGAGGACAGCTATCAAACTCCTGGCCAGCAGTGACCATCAGCACCTCAGGAAAGAGCAGCTGAATACAATTTTGAAAAGAGCACACTTCACAAGCCACCAGAGTACAGCAAAATAAGCAACCAACATCTCTCTCCTGTCTCTAGGCAGATGGTGAAACTGCTCTTAGCATATATATGCTTTCCCTGCACCTGACCCTTGTATTCTAGGTACGGATTTAGAATAATCCAAGGGACATCTTAGCTAATTATCTCTTTCTAGTGATGGATGAGAATCAGATGTCTTGTAATAATGTAGCTATTATTAGCTTGATTGGCTGCCTTTGATACTCTCACAAAAGCATACAGGTTATCTCTAATCTGATTTATCTTGTCCAGAAAATAAATTGACTTCCCCAGAGTAAGAAGGCCTCAGAGTTGAGTCACCTACACACCTCATCAGGCAGCAATAGGGCATGTCCTTCAAGTAAGAAATCAAGCTCCAGTAAAGCATCTCACTCTCAGTTCTTCCCACAGCTGGCAGGAAGGTTGAGAAGCGATGAGTACAAGCTGAATAAGGTTTTTTTTTTTGTCCAAAACTAAGCATAATAAACATATTATACTTACCGTTGGATCCAAATGTCATGTTGAAACTGTTGTGTTTTTTTTAAAATGTAGTGCCAGTGAAATGGTCTGACCAGATATATCTTTTCCCTCTCCCCTCCAAAAATACTCCATGATGTCTCAACACACAGATTCAGTTAAATCAGTCATACGTTTTCAGGGTGAGAATTTTAAAAATTAAAATTAAAAACAGTGAAAGATAAAGACTTTGATGCAGCTTAACTTTTCAGAGGTTTCATATTTTCACTTCAGATGATGTTCCTGCCCATTGCCATGGACTTGGCCCTTTTTCTTTTCCACTAGAGAGTTCATAGTGCCAATTTGAAGCAGCTGGTCAGTGACAGGGGGACTGGGGAAGAAACACAGATGCCAGTGTTTCTTGCATATATCAGCTTTACAGCTCTCCAAATTGCATGGTTTACCTTCACACTGCAGCCCAGGCCTTGCTGGAACAAATATGCAGGTGAACAGGAGACAGGCACCTTTCAGGTAAAACTGAGGGAGTCACAGAGCACCACTAGAAGAGAGAGGTGGCTGTGCTCCTCTAAGAAAAGTTGTTGAGTTAATTTCAGCAACAGCCTGCTCAGCTTTTCCTACCATCTGTATTTTGAACGCAGACTTTCCCGTTGTTACCTACACTTTCATCACCTCGAGACTGAGGTTGTTACCAACACATCCCAGATGGGACTCCATCTGAGGACTGTGGCATGACTGAAGCAGGGTTAGATACCTCGCTGCCATGTGCTGATGTCAGTGCACAAGTGACAGCTCTGACTGAGCTCAGCTAGCAGCTGAAGTTGAAGGTTCTGATCAAGATCTGCACTGCCTTACATGGCAAAAGCCCATCCCTCCAAAGAAATTATTTTAGTCCATCTGCCATGTTCCTACAACTGTGGTGAGCCAAGACACGCAAGCTGAATGCTGCTTCCAGAATCACCACAGGTGTCTGCCCATGTGGATTGTATGCCCTAAGGAATTTCTGGGTGAATTGCAAAAAACAACAATGCATTAAGGCTTCTGACAAATCAAGTTTGAACTTCCGAGAATAAAAGAAAGGTAGAAAGGAGTTTTAAGTGCTTTCTGGTTTCATTTTAAATCTAAAATAAGTAAGAATGCCTTAAACTGTGTCCACTGTTAACGACCAATTTAGATGCATGTTAACACATTCTTCTGGGGTTTTATCAACATATAAACTTCTCAGAAACCCAAATCTGTTCTTTTATTCAGAATTATTTCAAGAAAATCTTGCAGAAATGCATCTGGTTCATCTGCTCCCTTCCTGCTAAATACCAAGCCCTTTTTATAAATAGAGACATTTTGGATGGAAGGCTGAGAAGCTACAGTGCAACAGTGCCATCCCCTGTCTGCAAAAGTCATTGTCTCTCTCTCTCTCGGAAAAGCCAAGGACGGAAAGGCTCCACCTGTGCCTGCTGTACCAACGAGGAAGGGAACCGGAGGACAGCAACACAAGTGCTACGTGCTTCGTGGGAACGTTGCTGGGGAATTCCTCCCTACGTGCTCGGTTCTGAAAGAAGTTTCTTTCTAGCTAGTGCCATCGACTTTGTGTCAAAATAAATTGCAAAGCATTCCACAAATTAAACACTGAAACTCACTTTTCATATTATCCAGCATGCAGTCTGGGGAGGGAAAGCATTTTGCATCTTTTTGTAGTAAGCAGAAAGGAGGAAATTCCCACACACTTCTAGACATCCCTGAAGAAAATCTGTTCAACTATTCCACTGCTTTGCATGTCCACTTCTGTTCCTACTGGAAGCAAGAAGCACTTCTTACTAAATGTCTACGCAAGAACTGCACCAGCTATAACACCCCATAGCTCCACATTCAGAGTTTAAAACCCAAGTTAGAATGAAATACTGCACACAGTATTTTAAGAAGGGGTCCAAAGAAGTTTGGGAGTAAGTGGGCAGAGGTATGTCCAAAGGTATTTCTCCACAGGATTTTGGATGCTGTTGTGTATCCAATTACCATTTTTCATTTACAGGACTGCTGTAGGGGCTTGCATGGACTAAGGGCAAGAGTAAGACACATATACTCTGAACCCTTCTTTTTTTGTCTCTTCTAGATGCCAGCTTTCATCCTGTCCATGGTATCAGGACAATAAGAAGAAACTGAAATTAAGCAACAAGCTGACTATATCAGTTGTTACTCACAGTTACCAATCCCCTGCATTTAGCAGGAAAAATTCAAGCTAATCATTATTTGCTAGCAGTAGGAACAACTTCAGTGCTATCTACAACTGTCATCTTCTCTAAAGGCTTAAAAAAAAGATTCCCAACAAACAAAAAAATCCTCATGCCACACAATTAACGTATTGCACCATTAATGCCATTTTCTTAAACATCTCTCATTTAAGTGCAAGTAAAGCCAAAGCCATTTGTACAATCTCCTCTAATCTCTTCTTACAGAATAGAACTAAATCAGTTCTGCAGACCAAGAGCAGGCCTCCCTTCTAACCAGGGGAAGAATTTATCTCTCACCTGCTATCAATCCTCTCTAACAGGCTACAATAAGATTACTTTAAAGGAAAGTTAAATCACAAATGTCAGAGGTTTCCCTTGATTACCCTGTTTCAATCACTGTTCAAACCCATCTTTAAAGCAGCTGCAAACTGATTTGTTGTGTTTTCTCATATCAACTTTATTATGGTGACTTTGACTGAAAAGGCCCAGGGAATCAGAGCCTTTTAAATCACTGAAGTCCAAAGTATTGCCTCTTACAATTGGTCTCTTGGGAAACTGCTACTGCAAGCTAACTGCAGATTTTGCAGTTCTTATGCAGCTGCCCTGTGGTCCCTTTGCTTTGTTAGGAATAAATAAATTGTCAGTGACCATCTAACTTGTTTTTTCTACACCCACACTGTGCCTCCTTCTGGGGACCAGTGATGGGACTTCACTGGGACCTGGCCATCCCTGCCAAGGCAGGTCACACACATGGCCTTTTCACAGGGCAACAGAAGAAAAGACTACAAGGAAAAGCAGAAAGGAAGCCTCACCCTTTATTTACTGCTGTCCCTAGAATACTTTCAAGAACACTCAGCTTTCTTCTTGGTGGTTATGGGTGCTTGTATTAAAATGATCTTCTAGATAAGCACCTGCATGACAGGTTCAGCTTACTATTAATGTTCCAGTTCCAATCTGCACCTGGTATTAGCTCAAAGCTCATAAAGCGACTCCATAGGACATATGATAAAAATTACAGACACACTGCCTGAAATATTTTAATTTTTATTTTCATAAGCCTGAAATATTTCATTGGAATTCTATCTATATTAGAAGTAGATTCTGATAGCTATCTAATATCTGAGCTTCCACTAAGCAAGTCAGCTTCCACTTTGTTGCTAACAGGTTTTTATAATCCAAACTAACTTTCTAGAACCTTTTCACAAAATAAATCATGGGGCACAGGACACAACACAGAAAACAAAATCTAACCTCTGAAGTTAATAGATTGTCAGCACATAGTAATTAACTTCATCTTAGACATCTAGATATCTGTATGTTTTTTGAAGATTGATGTGATCTCTTCCTCCTCAAATATTTTTAATTACCTTGATTTAACTATGTGTGACTAACAATTGGTTTTAACTGTTGTAAAAGCTCACAGTGGCAAGTGGCTTAGTGGAAAGTTGGAGACAGCAAGATAAGATCAACCTACCCAAATAAAAATAAATCAATCACCAGTATCACATAAGCAAATAAAACCCAGCTACAGACAAACTGATATGACTGAGAATTAGCTATGTGACCTATCCCAAAGAAACAAGTTCATCAATTATAATTTAATGAAGAAATATTGCTATCAGAGTCACCAGGTGGTGCTGTTAAAAACGCACATTTTACTACAGAAAATATGTCTATTCTTTGAAGAGATACTGTGCTATTAAGCTCTTTCTCTATTCAGGTGTAATTTCAGAGCAGAATTATGCTAAGAAGTTATAGTCAGTATTTAAGCTTTTGACCAAATCTCCCAAGAGGCACTTCCTCATGCCATGCTCCTGAGATCCCCTGTTCCTACAATGAATTTATAGGAAGCCTTGTTAATATATACTAAGAAAATACCTAGATATTGCCACTAACATAGGGAAAATTGTCTTATGCAGCCCCAGCTGCAGAATAAAACTGAAGAACAAGATTAAACCCAAAATATGTCCTGGATCTAAGAGACAGCAAATTATTTCCACCAGGTGAACAGAATTACCTGGTTAGTTCTGGGACTTTCCTCTATGTGTGGTGTCTCTTTATAGAATATGCCTACTTGGTGGTTATTAAACAGAGGAGAGACCATTACTTCAGATATGGGATAAAAATTTTTATGCCTTACAGTAGGTCTTTTTGAGTTCTGACCACAAGCAGCCTAACCACCGTCCTTACTGAAGACAACATAAAACTAAGGCCTACACGAAGATTTTCTTAGTTCAGTATTGTGAGTTATGGTGTGCCTAAAACAATTATCCTGGCAAAAGCATAGAAGGACTTTATTGCTGTCCAATTAACATACTTAGAAGCAACTCTTTCCAAAGCAGCTTATTTTCTTTCTACTCCCTAGGAATAGAACCTTATACAACTGGAGTGGTAAAAAAGTGACATTTGGAACCAGGATCATGAAAATTCTTCTTTGGTGTCTTCTGTGGTACAATTAATATAATGACACCACTAAAAAAAAAAAAATTCTAAAGAACTCCACCACCTTAGCAAACTGGAGAAATGTTTCAGAAGGGAAAGTAAAATGCAGAGCATCTTCAAGCAGAGAAGGTAAAATAAGAACATCTTCCAGCAGATTCCTTGCTATATATTTATTGTTGCTATTTGAAAAGTGAAAAAAAGTATTTCCTAAGGAACCATTCACATCAATTTTATATGGGCAATTCTTTCTTGATTCTGGGTAAGATACTGTTATTTTTGTGCTGGGTAGAGCAAGGTCTACTTCAAGTCACTTCTTAAAGAGTATGATTCCTTCAAAGCTAAAGCAATCTTGCTGGCAGAAAGCTTCACCTTCAAAAGAAGGCAAGATAAAGCAAGCATGATGGAAGAGAAAAATATCCTGTGAGTATGGCATGTGCCTCTCTATGTTTCATCTTTAAAATACTTCTATCATGCTAGCAGCAACAGATTCTTCTCCAAGAAATAGGGAGTCCTTACTGCAGAATCTACTAGAAGCATTAAAAAATTATTTTTTAATTTTATTTTTTAATTAAAAAATCCTACTCTCTGCTACCAGGAAGTTCACAGAATGAACTACATCACATAATAAGTCAATTTAGATTCAATTACCAAACACCAGCCCCCTCACAGCAGTCACGTTATTCTAATGTAAAGTGCCACAGGATCTTTCAAGGCTTTATATGAAAGGTCAAGTACTTAACTGCACATTTTCTAGACGTAAAAGTGCAATATAACAAAGGTAGAAAAAATATACAATCCTCCCCAACTGGCATCCTAAGTTTTCTGTTAATCTTTAATGTCTCAATGTTTCAAGTTCAGTATCTGTCAGCCCCAGGTGGAAATATTTACAGATCCTGAAAATCATCAGGTTTACAAGAAGCCTCTTTTTGTATCATAAAGGTACTAGCTCAGAGTTACAAGGGTACTAGCTCAGAGTTACAAGCTCTTGTAGTTCTTGTGCTTACATGGTCTCAGCCAGGACTCCAAGCATGTGCCCTCTGCCGTGGCCAGTGGCACTATCATTCCTCATCGTATGCCAACAACAGGAGTCTGGGACCACTTTAGATTTAGGAAACTCCAGATGAGCATAAAAGCTCTCTGGGTTGGAGGAGATATTTTAATATTGGTTTTCTGTATATTTTGGGGTTTTTTTTGTTTTTTAAATTTTTTTACAACAAGGCAAAGGAACAAAGATTTAAAAAAAAAAAAAGTCTTAGTCCTAAAGTCTTAGATTTTCTTTAAAATGCCATACAACTCCCTGTCTTTTTAAACATAGGCCCCCCCACCTGCTCACTACTAGCATTTAATTAATGTACTTCACAGTTTGCTGCTTGAACTTCTCAGCAAGTCGGAGTTTTACTTTCAACCTCTCTGTAGACAACTACCTTTCATGCCAACAACAGCTCCCTTCTTTCCAGTTAACCTCATTTAGGTCAATCTCAACATAGGGTCATGCTCAGACATTAGGTCAGCCTGCTTAGCAGGTCCAAGCAACAGGGGCCATTAAAACCACACCTGGATTAATGATTCCAGCAGTAACTGCATCAGAAGAGGGTAGGTCGTCTTCATTTTTGTATCATGCCAAAGCAAAATTTCAGCCCACTACTTAAGTGATTTTTAAAAGACAAAAGATCTATAGTCAACATACACAACACTGGGTCATAAAAATTAATTTCCATATGTCCAGTGAGAAGTTAGAGCAACAGTTTTCATATAGGAAAGAGCTTGGGAACATATGCCCTTAAGAAATCTTCTCCATCAGGTCAATTTTAAGAAAAAAAGCCTAGTCAGAACTTTCTGCAAGAACTGATGTCCTACCTCCTACCTGACAATAAATAACTCCATACCACCGCGACCCACCCCCCACAAAAAAAAAAAAAAAAAAAAAAAAAAAAAAAAAAAAAAAGAAAAACATTTAAAGAGGAGGAAAGGATGTTGCTCTCTTCTCCCTTCTTGACTAGAAACATCCAAGCCACAAACGGAACATAATAACCTATCCCTCAACTAGGGGCTGGCTCTAACTGGGGACTTTTAATTCCTTTTTAAGTGGTTACATTTTTCAAGGAAACAAGAACAGCCCTTTATGGCAAAGTACTGAAGCAGCACATTGTTCTTCTTTTACTGTTTACATTCCCGGTTCACTGCCAAATTGCTTTCTCAGGGGTGCAAACAGCCTGGCTGCTGGCTGCACTGGCACACCTGGCATAATTAAATACTTGATATCATCCCATACCTTCAGACCACTCCATGGTCCACAGAATAAAGTCAAAATCACTAAACTTTACAAGAGATGTGATAGAGAAATATTGATGAAATGGAGGCTTTCTAGTGCATACCCAGACTTTAAAAGTTACATATATAAGAAATCTTATGTTCATATCATGTTAAACAGATGTTTCTTAAGACCAGACACATTTAACTACTAATAAAAATCTCTGCAGATGGGAGAAAAAAAAAGAATCCACACAAATCAAACCACAAAGGCTAGTATCCCTCTCTGTCCTAAGTGAAAATATATCCCGTAAGACCTATAACCTAGAATGCTGATTTTAGTACTACTCTTGAGGATAACAAATAGCATAAAGCACTTCAATAGTCTTTGCCTCCTTCATTTGTACCACTTACCATAAAGCATAGTACACAGTGTTGTATCAATACTGTTTTCCTTCCATTTTAAACAAAATGAATCCCCAAGCTTCTTTTAAAAGGCTCTCAACGCACTTATCAATCAAGATCCCATGCACATTGGTTTCAAAAATGTCATTCCATGTGCCAATTTCAAGTATTGATCTAACACTTCATGCAGCCTACTCTGGCATTTACCTCAATTTTCAGTCCTTGAAATAACTCCTGGAAACCGAGTGAAAAATAACTCTGCTACGGCTTTAGAGCACACAGCCTAATAGCCAATATTTAAATTCACATGGCATTAAGATCAAAAGCCCTGGTAAGTTTTCTTCGCTTTTGGTAGAGCTGCCTTCAGATGCTTCACAACTGAAGGTGGCAACTGCAGCTGTTATTTTTCTCTCAAACCAGACTATGAACAAAGAAAGTCATTCTATGTTCCCCATCTTCTCTGTAGTTCTTTAAAACACATTAGTATGCAGTTTAAGTATCGATCCTGCAAGGTTTGTGAAATTCTTGTTACTTCAGGCAACAGAGAGGAGGGAGGAAAAAGCAATGTAGAAAACTCGACAATGATCACTATTTCCTTTTCATTCCCTTCTAACCAAACCCTTAAGAATTCCTAAAGAAACCCAACTCATTAAGTGTTCCGTTCACACCAAAAATCCCCACAAAAATCTTCTTGCCAAGCTGTGAATAACTGTACATGGTACATTTCTCAAAGAAGCCTATAGTCAGGTGACAACAACCTGTACTCTCAGAGGTGGTTTTCTACTCCACAATAAAAAAAAGTTGAAATGACACATTGATATGACACAAATACAATACATGGATTTCCATGCAACTTATATCTCAATAGCAATACAAACACATTGGAAAAACTTCATCCCTGCTGAAAACACTGTTAAGCACTTCTTGTATATATGCAGTATTTATCCTGCCAGTAAAGAAACTGCCTTTGCTAAGGAGTTTTAGATCTATGTACAAGTCATGATAATCAAGTTACTGGAATTGAAAACTCTCTTCTAGCAGCAAATGCAAAAAGACAATTGAGTTTCCAAGCAACGATTCTGCTACTGAGATTCACAAATGCTGAGCAGGAAGGCTGAGAAATTGCAAGATTCAACATATGGTTACAGAAAGCCCTACTTAAGCAACCATAAACTGTACTTGCTTCTGCAAATATAAAGCAGAGCTGGGGCTTTATTTTATACACCATCCAATAATTTGTTTGTTTGAAGAAGGTTTGGTTTTATCTTTCAGCAGTGTGCTTTAGTGCACTGCAGTGTCCAACTGACGTGCTCCCAAATCAGTGTCCTTCCCTGTTTGTGGGACTGGGCCTTCCTCTGGACACAACGAACACTTAATTCCCTGACATGGCCTATCTTGCCAAAGGGTCACAGTTAAAAGGGATGGATGCTCCAGCATCCAAACCAAGCTTTTCTAGTGACCCTTATGTAATGCATGATGTCTCAGAAATGCAGCTCTCTGAGGTCTTTAAACACTTCCACTCGAGCTGAAAACAATGCACGGCCTGACTCCTCAGCTCAGTCCCACCACCTCAGTTGCTCCATCCCACTGCTTCTGTGAGACTGAAGGCTGTCTCCTGTAGAAGCAGCTGTTCTCCACAGGCTCCAAGTTCTCCACAGCTCCGGTGTGAAACATCCCACCTGTTGCAATCCTCCTGTATGGTCAGTGCTCCACCCAGGCACTGTGCACAACTGCTCCTCCTTAGGCAGCTTGCAAGCCTCTCATAACATACACTCTCTTTCTACAGACTAGGTACTACAAAAATAGGAAAAAAAAACCAAAACAACCAAACAAATCAGTCAGAAATGTTTCATCCACATATTTCAAATGACAGCTGCAAGAGGCAGACCTTTATCTCTTAAACACAGCCAAAACCAAACACTAAAAATACCCCCAAAAACAATCAAGCAAAACTCAAAACCAAAAGAACTCGTTCTCCCCTCTCATTTTAGACTTCTTTTACACTTTTTAAATGAGTCTAGAAGTGGAAGTTGTAACAGAACAGAAAGGCAATGCAAAAGAAAAACCTTAAGCCACATCTCCCAACAGGAACTATGTGGACACACATACAGTCCTTACCTCTGGGGATTACATCTTCACACCTCAGTTTTGCACCACACAAACTCTTCCTCAAAAAATCAATAGGAGAAGACAAGGCAGGGACTAAGACAATAAGCCTACAAAATATTCACTGTAAGTAAGGTGGGATTAGGGTTAATTTTTCCTTAGTTTTCTTCCCCACACTCCCACCTTTTCCTATTTTAGAGAGGAAAAACACCTTGACAGGATAAAATAATTGCAACCTCCTCCAAGGTTCAGGTTTTCTTTCTGTTTTGTAATGAAAGAAGAAGTGTTAGTTTAAGACCAGACTAAAAGGCAGAGGAAAAGAAAATAAGTAACATAACTCTGCTCACAACACAGCAAACAGAATTTGAATACTCCGCCTTTGAAACCATGATGTAACTATAAATCCCACTAGGAGAAGGCCATTTGCTGACAGAGATTGTAGATAGCAGGTGTTAAATTACTTACTGTCCATTGCTATGAATACAAATGTATTGAGAATTACTTTCCAAAAAATAATAAACCAATAAAAGAACAGTTCAAACTGACTCCCGGGGAAATGATGTGAACTAGCCAAGACAACACTTTACAGATCAGAGCTGTTTCCAGACTAGCTAGGGAATGTTTTGCCCAGCATGTCTTTCACATTACATTAACCTACAGCTAATATCAGACTAATTTTTACAAACACCATATTTAGATAAGCAAGTTAAAAAAAAAAAAAAACCAAACAAAAAAAAACCAAAAAAAAAAGAAACTACGAACACACAGAGGATCCCCTGCAAATAAGCAGGTAATAACTATTAATTATTCATGGTGTGCAATTACAAAGGAAATGGAATCCCTAATCTGTTCTTATGCACATGCACAAAAATCCTAAAAGCCAATCCTCTTCTATACATACAGGGTATAGAAAGCATATCAAATATGTCCACAAGTTGCTTGTCACCATATGAGAACTATGTTTTCCCTAAACGGTTACCACTGTGATAATCTACCTTCAGGTTCCCACTCATTCCAATAACACAGTCCACAGCACCGCCCTCATCAAAACAACACATTCAAGTGCCTAAACCAGATGATCGTACGGATAAGCTTCCATTGCCTCTTGGGATAAAAGTGCTGCAGCTGGGTGGGTATCAATTGCAACCCCTCACAGAGCAAGCTACATGTGAAGAGTGACAGTAACAGAACATCCATCAAAGGCGAGGTTGTTTTATTTTTGAAAGGAGTAGGAGGAGAAGAGAAGGCACTTAGGGAAAGCATTTGATTTTATAAACACAGGTTATTCCTGCAAATGTCCTTCAGTAAGAGATCACCAACAAGAACCTCTTTTCTGTGAAGGTGGCAGTGCCTGATGTCTCCCTGGTTACAGTGCACAGTGCCTCCCATTACTGTTTCAGCACATCTTAACTTTTTGCCCCTACAGAGATATAGAAATCTTTACAGAAACTGGTCACATATTTCTGCAATATCATTTTTTAATCTTGCACCCAATAAATATTTGTTTTTGTTAGTGCCGCTAGCCGAGTGGCATTTGATAAACAATGAATACTGCAGCAGAGCTTTCCATCAATCAACCTATATAAAAGGCAAATCCAGCAATTTAATCTCCTGTTGCTGCAAGCTGTCTAAACACAGTTCTTTTTAACAAGACGGTTTTGTTCCAAGAGTACACACTCCATCCAAGTCTTGTCATTAATTTGAAAATTACATGCATGATTCCCAACCCCTGGGAAACACAAAACTATCTTACAACTATCCTTTAGAACTGAGCTTCTTCTAAACAGAGTTGAAGTGATCCCTAACACAATAGTTGTCAAAGGAGAAAAATAAAATTTAAAATCCATCAAATAATTTCTTAAAAAACTCTTGATTTCTTAAAGGTTTTCTTTGTTGGATGGTTTTGTTTTGAGGAATGTCCAGACTTGAGTTTCAAATTTAAACAGAGGTCAAACACCACAAAACTAATTCCTAAGTCACACCTATTACAAAGGCTTGATGTTTTCAAAACATAAACAAAAACATGCTTTTTTATACTCTGCTTTTCTAAAGCAGAAGGGAACTCCAAGTCTTGGAGCCACTTAGAGATTAATTTTAATCACAGGGGGTCAAGAGTCTGTTCAATGTCTTTTAGTGACCAGAACATTTGCTACTGACACTGGACTGCTCTATTCAAGCAGTATACAAACTGCTGTGATGCAACCCAAGACTGCCCTGCAGGACAGAGATGGTCCTGGGTCTAGAGCAGGAAAGTCAGCCCAAAGCAGATGGGGAAAGAAGGCTATTAGAGAAATCTGAGGCAGCCTTCCAAGGAGCAAAGGGGGCAAAGACCAGCTTAGCTCGACCTAAAATAGTCTCAGTTTATTGCAACTAAGAATGCCGTGAGAAGGGAGGGAAAGAAGCCCATAACAAACTGAGAAAAGCCCTATTGACCCTCATCCCAATCTCATTTGTAAATCAAAAAGGGAAGAATGAAGGCAAAAAAGATGGTCTAGAAGCAGCCAAGTGAAGTAGGATTGTTCTGTGCTACATGGGACAACATCGCTTGTCTATCATTTGGGAATATTCCCCATGGTGACAGGCCAATCACAGGTAATCCCACTTAGGGTCCACATAAATACTTAGTTCTCCCAGCTGTCTTTTATTTCTTGCACTGAAACATCCCAGAAAGGATGTTTCACACCCTAGGTGAAAGAAGACATAGAGATTACTGTCCTAGCGCATAAGACTTCAACATATGGTACCATCCCAGGACCCATGCACATATTCTCAGTGGGACAGAACTCACCACCATTAGTCAGTGCTGCAGTAGTACTTCCCTGAGAAAGCCCCGGCACAGGAATGAACACCAGCCTGAGAATTCTGAATTCTGCTTGTAATCCATGTCTCTTTTCCTTACTGTACTCAGGCAACATTTCAACCAGCTCACGATGTGACAATGCATCTTGAAAGCTAGTTTGATGTGGTCAGGCATCTGAAATAGTGATTATTTTGTATCCTTAAATTTGCTGGAATAGTCATACACACTGCCAAGAGCTAGACAGGGTTTGTCTTTGTAACTAGAGAGAATGTAGCATCTGGCAATCTCAAAGCAGTATTTTCAAGGTGTGTTTTTCCCTCCCCCTTGATTAAAAAAAAGGTTACAATCATAAGCCTCTATGAACCTTATTTCATAGTGAATGCAAAAAACTAGGTTAAGGTATTATTAAGCTTGTACAGATAAACTCAAAAATACCCCATGAAAAAGAGAGCTGAATGTGAAAAAAAATCAGTTATTTTACATTGTCTGGTCTGAGGATCCACTCTCTACATAAAAGCATAATTCTTTCAAAAAAGCAAGAAGTTATTTAATATAACATAATTATGAACATGAGGACTAGCCTAAAGAACATTCAAAACAGCAGAACTGGACAATGCATTTGCCCTTTAGCACCTTGTAATCCATGCAGCAGAGCTCATTTCACATTAGTATAACATAGTGTTTTTTTCAATATGAGACATAAAGAACAGAATGAGAGAGGCCTCAATATTCCTGACGTGAATTGGCCAGCTATTACCTCAAAAATACCTTTACCAATGTAAACAAGCTTTTTAAGAATTTAATTAAAGTAACACACAGGTTCTACATGTATGGGGATGTACATGTACACAGATTCTACATTCAAGGATGAGATTTTCCCCAAAACATTAAAGAAATTTTCAACCCTGGGTAGCAATGCCAACTGTCCCTTCCTTACAAACTGAGTACAATTAATGAAGGTTTGTAATTGAAACCCACCTGAAGTAAATGCTGGACTTTATTTACATGGTAAAACGTTTCTCTAAGTAAGATCCAAACCCCTGTGTGCCAGAGGCTGGTATAGCTTTAAGGCAAACACTAAATAAGCCTCCATAACTCCAGGCTTAGCAAAGTACTTCTTTCCTCAAGGGAACAGGTCAGAAGTCCCTTTCCTCTCTAACAGCAGCAACAAACCAAAGGTGCATTACCTACCAATTCCTGCAGCCAGCACTCTTCACACTCCTCTGTTTGCTAGACAAGGAGGTTTAAACCACATTAATTAGCAGCAGCAGAAGCCGCTCACAGTGAAGACAATGCTGAGACGTCTCAAAAGAACATTGAAGTCTTTGGGTGTGATGGGCTCAATTACAGGAATTCTGCTCTAAAGGGTCCCACGTGTAGCTCACCCCAGCATCAGAAGACTCGAGCAATGGCAAAGCAAGTCTAGGTTACAGCCTGTGCTAATGGCACAACGACAGAAGGTTGGCATTTCATTGAAATGGAGGACACAAATTTCATGTTCTACTCTCCCTTAGTACGTACATCTTTTTTATACAAACAGCAGGTCCAAAAAAAATCCCGCTTCAGGGACACGCTGCAGACATGCAACAAGTGGAACCAGAATGTGACATGGAGATGCAGTTCATTATCTTACCTATCAGTATCTCGCCAACAACTCACATTCCTGAAGGGATGGCTCTAAATGCATTTAATACTCTTTCCCTTCCCTCATGAGAAATATCTCTGCCTTTTTTTAATTTCACAGAGAAATTTTTAAACTCTGGATATGCATCATATAATTTATCTACCTGATAATTCCTTGGCCAAGAAATAATGCTCTTCATGATAAATAGCTTCATAATGTAAAATCTGGTAGACATGGTACTATTCTGAAGCCTTCTTTAATGGAATTACTCACTGCAGGTCCCCTAGGGAGTTGCAGCCCTACCAGGAGACAGCTGTGATCTCTATTCCCTGTCACTGGTCAGGATATTAATCCTGTACCAGTAAGTATTTCAGGGGACTTTGCCAGCTAAATAGATTTTGAACTCCCACTGCACTTCGGGAAGCATTCACACTCTTATCTTTTTTTCCTCAGAACTGCAAATGGCACCAAAACACAAACAGGAACAGGATTAAGCAGCAGCTGAACACGGATTTTGTAGTTGAGGGAAATGAGGAGTCATATTAGGCAAATGTGAAACTACAAACTGAGTTGCACAGGAGTGAATTCGCACCTGACATAGTTAACTCTGTGGAGAGCACACATACAAGTACCTGGATAGGCTAAACCATGGCATACTGGTAAACAGAAAAAATACCTAATATCATAGCTAGCACTGCCAGTGTGCCTCGGATCTGACCATCAATATTATATATTCTCTAGGACTGGAGAAATTATGAACAAAAACCAAGGGACAAAGGATAGGCCAACCTCATTAGAAAGCAAGGTAACTTGCACTCGAATGCTCAAATTTTATCACCTGTGACCAGCTGAGCAAGGGAAACAGCTGAAAGAGTTAAATACAAGCTCTTTATACAGCATAATTTAGAAATCTTGCCTACTCTTGTCAAATTCTCTGCAGTTATATCCCTTAGGTAAAAATATCCAAGCTAATATAAGGTAAAAATGAAAACCAGTTTTAGTTCTTGTGTTGCTTAAGCAGTTAGGAAATGTCAATAATTGTGACAATTTGTTTGAGAGATTACTAGCTCAAAGTTCTGTATAAGTCAGAACTATTAAGTACTTTCATTATCAGTACAGAGACTTTTTTTTCCCCGTTTGTTACAGTCTCTCATCTTGAATTGTCACTACCCAGTACTCATATCCCTATGACAATCAGCAGCAGACAAGTGATAAGGTTCCTTGTTTACTGTCAAGAATGCCAATTGTTCATTTGTCAGTGCTCAGGTTTTATCACAGGTTTAGTGGCAGTGAAATTGAGTTCTGGGAGGAGGGAGCCTACATTATGTGAGAACAGTTAGATGCAAGGACAGCAGTATTTCTGTGATTGAGAAATCAGCTGTGAAGCCAGCACTTACTATCCATTGGAGTCAGCTGTGAGCACAGAGGAGCACCTGATGACATGATGATGGACAATCTGATTGCATATTTTCTATGCACAGAAAGCTGTGAATATGTTCAGCGATTCTCAGATTCTGCCTGTATCCCACACATGCTCTGCAGAGTGGAAACAGTAAAAAACACACAATTAGTTTTCAAGCCACATTGCTCTCTGCAGGAAAGCAAGCAGTTCAGGACTTCTTGTAGGCTCTCAATAGGTAGATTGGTTTGTTTTTTTAAATATATATGAATCGAGAAATTTTCATCTGTAGCTTATTTGAAGATTTTGTATGGAGTTAATTTAGTAGCTGATCTCACCATTGGAGGGGTAAATGCACTCAGGTAGACAAAGGTGTGACTATAAAGCAATGTTAAGAAATTAAAGCAGCTGTGGGTATAGAATTAAAAGGTATCACAAATAAATTAAAAAGTCCATAATTCCAGGAAAAGTAAAGGCATGAAGTAAGATGATTCTCAGATGGATAATCTAATCACACTTTTTGCAGATGACCTGCATAAACCAGGGGAAAAAACCTAAAAAACCGGAAAGAGGAAGACATGTTTCTTGAAATACAAAGTGAAGATATTGAATACCTAAAAAAACTTTCCTAGTTTTTCAAATGCTTGAATAAAATTTGAAATCAAGAATAAACAAAAATAAAATAATTTCTCTGTTTCAAATGCAGTAGTCCCATATGCTATAAGGGAGCTTAGCCCGAGATCATTCTATTTCACTTTCTCCTTATTTAGGAATAAAATTAAGTTAGGATACAACTTTTCTTACCCCAAATACCCAAGACATTTCATCTGTTCTAGGAAGATAATAATTCTTATCTTAACTGCAAGCTTATAAGATTTGTATTGCTACAGTTAAACACAGAACACCATCCCATGTCAGTGGAACTGTAGGGATAAAAGCACCAGAACTAAAGAGCTTGTACACTACAGGTGAGATCATTAAATCAATGGCATTCACCATCACATGCTGCTGCATCAAAAAATAAAAGGCTGAGTCCTCACAATGTACTTAGGGGTGCTGTGAAATCAGGATCACTGCTCCTGCCTGCTGAAGCATTCATTACCCTTGCACTTCTCACATCTTACAGGTGGAATTATTCTACCCTCATCCTGCAGAGGGAAAACTGAGACACAAGCAGAGTAAATCAGCACCTGAAGGGGACAGAGGTGCTTGGTGGCTTGAGTTGGGATCCAGGTTAATTCCTTAACCTTCAAACAAAGCCTTCCAGCTGCACTAATTATGTCTATGCACCTAAACCCACACTAAGGAACCCACTCAAGAACCCTGATGGAGCACAATGTCCATTCAAGGTGCACATGTGACAATTCAGTTTAAGCAACACGAATATATCAATGTCACTGATGAGATGGGAACAGTGGGACAAGACCCGCAACACTTGGCCCCCATTTAAAGAGCAGTTTTATCAGAATGCAAGCAAATCCTTCTTGTTAGCATTTCCATATATCATACCCTGATAACTGGAAAATTAATACTCTTCAAGATGGAGTCAGTAGGCTGTAATTAGTTAGAGAACTATAGTCACACTAATCCTTAAAATCAGTGTCACAGGATATTTATTAATCAGGCAGAGAAGATGCTGAGCTAAATGAGGCCTCAGAGCAGTGCTTCCATTGCTCCTCTTGAAATCATTAAGGACAGGGGGAAGGATAGTCTTGCCAGAAAAACATGTTCTGTTCAAACAAACTGTAATGTGTGTAAGGACAGCACAAGACTTCATCCAAAACATGACTGACTCAGCAAAACCTCTGCAGAAAGATTTGCTAGTATCTTAAACCCAAATTTGAAGCCCTCATTTGATTTCCTTGTAATTAAAGCTTCCACATCTGCTATCATTTGGCCTTCCCTCTTTTCTGCTTGACATCAAGGTAAACAACTAAGTAATTATTACATCTGTTCCCACAGACATCTAAAGTACTTACCTCAGATAACAGATTTTGTTAAAATTATTGGACTGGAGTTGTCATCTGTTACTATATTACAAAAAATCTATGTCTCTCTTACACACAACAAATAATAAAAAGCTCAGTAAAATCCTGCAATACACTCTACTAAAACAAATCTTTCTTTTCTACAAGGTCATAATCTGGTTGTCAAATTAACAGAATCCAAGAGAGTACCTGACATTCTATGCAAAACTTGAGCTGTTCTCAGTTTAGAAATTATTTTGTCTCTTTGCTGAGGCTCTGAGGTTTGGGTTTTCATTGTACTATTATGGTAGCTAATATGAAACCTGTATAATTACTGCTGCTTATTCTCCTCACCTGAAACAACATTCCTGTGCCATTCCCTCAGTGGTTCTGAAGAAACAGGAGGCTCTGACTTCTGAATACTGAATCTCATCACCATGCAAATCTATTTGGCAACTGAAAAAACAAAGTGAGGAGAGGAAAAATAAAATAATGGTGTCTGGAGAATTGCAGCTCAACAATATACTTTTCAAAGTTTACCAGCAGGACTCAGTTACTCTGTCAGGAAGTTCGTGTCTGTGTTCATATCTGAGGTACTGAATGGGATTGCCTTCCACACTTACTGTGGAAGAAGCCTGAGATAAAGGTACATCAAACAGTCCAAAACTAAAATTCAGACTGGATGAACTCATTAACATAGTTTAACTAGGGGACATACTGAAAGTTTTTCAATTTAAACAATATTTTCCTCAAATAGAACATAATAATCTCCTTCTTCTGCTTAACAACAGCAAGAAGACCTGTATGAATGCAGGCTTCATTTGGAATTGCAATAGCAGTGTGTGAACTGTTCAAAGAGCTGTAGAGTAAATCCATATTGGTAAGTGCCTTTTCTTTTTGTGAGCATAAATAACATACTTTCTTTAGTAGAAATGGAATAATAAAGTGTATCATCACAATTTCCACCAGAGTAAAACTTATCAGCTGGACTAGGGAGAGGGATTAACTGACAGGTGAGCTACAGATAAACATCTCCTGAACTGCACATAGTGCCAAGAAAGTATGAGAGGAATACTGTACTCTGAGTTAGGGAAGAAAAAACTCCACCAAAGCCATTATAGCTATTGCAATGATTCAATATTATTTGGTGTGTGCAGTTCAATTATTCCACAGAGTGTGACTATTTTCATTCCCACAAAACCTAAGTAATCAAACTTGTAAAATTGAGACAGAGCAATTTTAAAATTAACAAAAAAACCCCCAAATGATCTGGTGTGAATCAACCACCTCATGAAACAATAAAGCTGCTTCTGTTTGCCATAGTGACTCTATTTGGACTTGATCGCTGCCTTTCACACCAGTTCACCAAGTCTTGGCATATGGCTCAGGTTTAGTGCCAATAAAGGCTCCCTTCCACAGCTCCTCCTCCCTCATTAGTCAAAATCCAGAGCTGAGGAAGAAGTGGGATGTGGGAACCTTCAGAACGGAGTACAGTTCAGTGGCTCCCAAGACGGTCACTGAACCACAGTGTCCCTACCAGCAGCCAGCTGCAAGGGCTGAAGTCACTGGAGCTGTCATGGGGCTGCAGAAGGGTGGCCTGCAGCTACCTCATGGCAGGGGAGCACAAACATGAAGACACCAGCCTGCATCTGCAGCTTGGAAATGACTTGTAGGTGGTGCTGTAAGCCTGAGAACAGCACTGGGAAAATAAACAGTTTACTTCATGTAAGGGGATGTAATTGCATAACTTGCAAGGAAGGGTTTTCAGAAGCAAGGATGCACCTTCTCTAATGTGCATATTCTACTGCACAAATTCTGGAAGCCCAGATTATAAAACTTTAGAGTGTAACACAAACACAAAAGTAATTGTATAGACCTTCCTCAAGGCAAAAGATGATAAATGACCCAGCAAAGCATTTCATTGTTGCAGAATACTACACACACTCCAACATAAAAAAAATCTATGGAGATTAAAATTCTGAAAGAAATGTGGAGCTCAGGAAAAGGAAACTTACTGAGCTACCTCACTAAAGGCAGTCTTTGTACCTGTGATTAATTTGATGTTTCCTCTCACATTTATTTTAGGAAGGGGAAAAATTACTGTAACTAATTTTCTAAAAGGTGAACATCAAAGCTTTTAAGTGATGGTATCACAGAGCTGAAATTTCTAACACTGTGTATATGTACATGGGTGAACAATTAGCAATGGGCTTTATAGATTATCAGTAAGACTGATAATTTTAAAAATAGTTAGCAATTAAGTGTCTTGATTTTTGAATAACCAATTCAACATCCTCACCAGGATCCTCAACAGGAGCTATTTTCTGAGGGTTGGGGCTTTCTTCCCTGGTTTATGGATCCTGGCAGCAAGTCAAACTAAAACTTGAAGTGAAGTACAACTTTCAGAAACCTCAACAAAAATACAGGGAAAGCCAATAGTCCCAATTTCAGGGCTTCTCTTCAGCATTGTCCTGTTCTACTGAGCTCATAAAGTAACAGATAGTGAATACAATTACATTCTCATCTGCATTTCATTTGCCTCAGCAGACATAATCTCCTACAATAGAAAAAAAGTGAAGCAGACCCAAGGATCTGGCAGCCAAGTAAAGGATGAATTACTTTTATTGTGATGAAGTGAGTCTTGTGATAACAAAAACATCAGCTCAGTTAAAAATGTGGCACGTAGTGCAAGCTCACTCTTGTGATGCTAGTTAGACATTGATGCAATTGTGCTGTCTCTGGGCTTCAGAGCTTAGGCCCTCAATGTGCACGGCATTACACAAACACAGCAGCTTAAACCCAGCAGTTTATGGATCCTGGTGCTCCTACCATTGTGACTTTAGTATGGACGGGAGTCACAGCAGCTGCAAAAGCCTGGAGTATGGGGAGCAGGAAGGAAATTCTGGCCCAAACACAACCACAGACATCTGCAGGACATGGCTGTGTTTCCAACTCTGCTGTTGGTCGCTACATCCCACAGAGAAGAAAGGAAGACAGAGGACTTGACAAAAGCCTTCACTGAAACATGATCTGTAATAAACACAAAGCCACCTGGTTCTCTAAGTCTCTTCCCTGCATTCAGTCTGGTTTGCTAGAACTCTTCTTTTGGTCTTTTATTTAGCTAGTTGATGGACATTCCAATAGCACCAGAATTTTTAAATCTTTTTCTCCTCCTTCAGACTTCCTACATCATCCAACAGAAATTTCCTCTCCAGACCGACTTTCACTAGAACAGAATCTGAAATTCAACATTTTGCTATGAGAATTTATCTTGTCTCAAGTGAACAAATCTGAAAAGCACTTAATGCCTACAGCTAACCTCAACATTCGTAGTTCCTTTCAATTGGCCTTTCCTAGCAGCAAGGATTGTTCCCTTTTACCAGTGTACAGCATCGGTGAATAACCACCCACCTAAAGAGAAGCAGCATTATTCCCCCAGAGCTCCAGGGATGATGTTATTAGAGGTCTGACTCCCACAGTCAGTACAGTGCAACCTTAATGAACCATGTATTTGCATCAAGGGATTATGTCCATGAGTGCAGGGGAGTGGACTCATTTAATAGTCTTTCTCTACCACTGACTGCTCTGATCCCTACAGCAATTCTGCTCTGCAAAAAAACAGCTACAGAATGACAAATTGATGCTTTCCTTCCTTCTAAAACAAGTCACTTCTGATTTTATGGCTACACCAGATGCATTTTCCTCACTTAGATTTTAGGAGGACAAGCTGGTTATATTTCTCTCTATTTTTGCCAGCAGCTTTGTATTTTATGTTGGATGCCTCAGGACAGGGCTGATCTAATTCTACAAACTATGGTTGATCTGTTTTGCTTTTGCTGAGCAATAGCTCAAAAAATAATCTCTATGATCCTGACTGCAGCAATTGGGCAGGATTAGACAGTCAAAGATCTGACATACACAGGCATGTACCTTTGTCTTTAAATCTGTGTGCCTCCATTATCAGATGGTAATGCAGATAATCCTCTATTTGAATTTTAGATAAATAACTCCTTGCCCCTTTTTTTCTTTGCATCACTAATACAGTTTTACCCCCTCTGCATGAATGAAAATACATTGAGAGCTGCTACTGTGAAAATAAAGCAGTCCCCTTGTGTTGGCTGTAGGGTGCCTGACCTGAAGAGCCTCTCTGGACTATCAGCTGGCATTAGCCAGCAACATTCTGTCAGCAGCAGACGCTGCCCGTGGCAGAGGGAACTGGAAGCTCTCAGCTCTCGTGCCTCCAGAGGCTCTCATTCCTACAGCCATGCAAGGGAACACTGGTGTATAAAGGCTGGGTACTTGGTACTGGAAATGCCTCTGCTGTCTCTATCACATAGATAAACAGCTCCTTTCAGGGTACAGACCCACCAAATTCATTGTTCAAAACACATTTTTAAGCCTCTTCCTCCCACAAATTCAAAGTTCTCCATCTCCTCAGTGAAAAGTTGTATTCTAAATTTGTCCTACAATGGAGTTAGACACCCACATGTAGAATTTTGCTCTGTAGCCAGCAATGCAAAAATCAGTGATGCCCCTTGGTCTCTTTGCTTGTTGTAAGTGTCTCAGTACAGGAAAGTGGGACCTTACAGACTTATACCTGTGCAGGTCCTAAAGAAACTTTTTACTTGCAAGTGAATATTCAGACAGAATGAAGATTGTAGATCACATACAGAGGCACTTCTGTGACACTCAAGTGGCTCAGTCTTGTGGCTTTAATCACTAGCTAGTTCTCATTTTTCCCAAACTGCCAAGTCCATCTATTCTGACTTAGCACAGAAACTACATATTCTTTCCTATAGTCACAAGGGAAGCTTGTAGATCTTCAAAACAGATTATATAATTTCCCAACGAACTACTTCTGTTCCTGTTGTTCCCCACTTTGTAAAAGTTTATTACCAATCTCTCAAACACCACGACCTCCCTCTGGTCTTTCACTCCCTCACTGAGTGAAATTAGCCCTTGAGCTAGAGACTGAAACTTTCTCCTGTAGTCCTAGCATGTGTCTCTCATTCAAACCATTCTTTTCTCAGCTTTAGCCCTCAGATAGGTGATGTGATGCATTAACATCTTTGCTTTTTTCCTCCATTCTTCTCGTTCCCTGCAATTCCTACATACCTACAAACTCCAGGCCTCAGAACATCTCAACTACAGGCTGATGTAACTACAACTTGACTTAAAGAACTTCACTGCCTTATTATAATTCCTGTGTTCTAAGAGTTAAAAGTGCCTTTCCCTTTTCCTTGTATATTTTTTTTTTTCAAATATTTCTTTTCTCTCAATTATTACTGGATTCTGACAGCAGTTATCCTATTTTATTTCACATTTTACAGCCAGGTATCCTGTCTTAAAATTCAAAAGAGGTGGTGAATAGCTTCCTCAACAGTAAAGGCTTAGGGAGGTACCAAAGTAACCCTCTTCTCTGGTTTTCTTCTCTTACATCCTTATCCATTGGAAACCTTGACTTTTATTTAAAATTAAATTAAACTCCTTGTATTTGAGACAAAATTTAAACAAATGAAGCAATGTCATTGCACATGTTCAGAAAGTGAAGCTAAGATACGTATGTAAATCTTGGGTTTTCTTCAGAGCTTTCTTGGAATACAAACAATAGAAACAGATGTTTTCTTTTAAAAAATATCCAAGAACACAGACATATAGTTGCCTTGGTTTAGCCATCTGAGCTGCGGAAGAACTCCCAGCACTGTGGTAACAACATAAAAGGAGAGATGACCATCAGCATCTGAACTGAGTGATGAGCACACCAGTTGTCCATCACTGAGCACAGCAACAGAAATGGAACCTCGGCAGAAAGAACTTCTGAGAAGCAGAACTGGTGCAACTGTCATCTGACTAAAGGGCTCCATCCTCCACTCTTGGATTTAAGGTACAGATGTATCAGCTTGCAAATGATCTGAGCAAGGCTCTGCTTGGCAGATTGCAGGCAAGAGCCAGCCTCTGCAAGCATCACCTCCCAAGTAAGCGATTTATGTGGTTGTGCTGGATATAATACAGTGTTACAGAGCTTTCAAATGAACGGCAACAGTGACTAAGGCAACATCCACTGTGGGGTAATGGAGAACTGCATATTTCAGCCAGCTCCAAATCTATTTCCCTAGAACTTCAGGAGCAAAATTTGAACCCCAGAAGTCACAGCAGTTACACTTAGGTTCAATTCAGATTTAGGAATTGGTTAGGATAAGAATGCTTTAAAAAATCCGAACACCAAAAATATATATTGTAAAATAAATTTAAAAATTAACTCTGGAATACTTTTTCTTTTCTTATATCTTCTATAGTTTTTTTCAGGTTGTTTTGCCTGTTGTCATCTGAAATCTATGTGTTTCCTGGATTTGTTTTCTTTCTTTGGGAGTGAATGCACTGATTTTCTCTGTATTTATTTATTTATTTATTTATGAGAAGTTTTTCCAAAATGGATGAAGGAATTAACCATACAAATTCTTTTGACTCTCAATAGGATTTGCTTTCCAAAATTCTCTAGAGGCTTTTGAAAACTCTAAACCCTCAGACCTACAATAAGTCTGCTTTGTGTACCAATGTGGTTTTATTTCACAATTGTTCTACTGAGCTGGCTTACAGGCATGCATATCTGCTGATCGGGACATTTTAAGGAATCCTGGAAAATACACATAAAATTCTGTCTCCTGTAAGGTAATCATAGCACCAGTGACAGAATGTTTATGTGTCTTATGCTGCCCAGCTCAGATGTAAGCAAGGACAGAAGAATTCAGGAAACCAGCTCTTAAAGATCAGCAGAAGCCAAGAGTGAGTTCAACAAATGTTTCATTGGATAGTTTTAAATCTCCACTCATAAATCAGAGGGAACTGGGAACTTTTTGGAATAGAATATTAGCCACCTTCAATATATTCCCTATCACACAGCAGGGAGAGGGTCAATTCACCCTGCTGAACATACTGAATTCCTCAGCTCTACTGAGCATTTCAGATTAATAATACAGAGGAGGCAGGTGAGGTGAATCATAAGAGATCAGAAAAGGTCAAACCATTGCACCTTTCAGATTCCCCACATGACAGAGCTCACCAAGAACAGCTGGGGTGTCAGTGCACAGGGTTGAAATGGTGGCCAGGTGGAGGGGGCTGGAAAACCTGGAAGAACTCACATGAGATCATCCACACAGCATGCCCGGTTTAGAACGTGAGGACACCTTTCATCCTTTTGTGTCTCAATTTTAAAAACTGATTGGCAGAGCTCAGCCCAGACTCACTGAACTCAGTCTGACTGCCATACCCAAGTTCATGACTAGGTCTATAAAGATTAATATTTTTCTCCTCCAGAGACAGCTGTGTTTTTCTCCAAAAGTAACACCTTGTAGCACAGTCTATGCATGTAGGAATATGTGGAAGTCCCCTATTAGAAAAACATAGAATGAACTGTTGAAATCATGAATTTAACTCAACTGGGTTAAAATCTAAGAAAATGAATTACAGAAGCAGATCTACTGAAGAAACAGTCATTTGAGCCTAGAAAATCATGACTCAGAAAGCTGCACAGCAATTGCAAACGACTCCCATTGACCCTCACCCATAATGTTTTAGGCAATAGAACAATATGCAAACCTAAAGTAAGCTGGTTTTCAAAAGAAAGATTTTAAAAAATATTTTTATTCAAGAATTATGCCCTATGTCAGTTAAAATCATATGCAGAGTAGGTACAAGAAGCAAAGGTGAGAAAAGGCTGCAGGTAAAAAAATTATTCCAGTCTGAGGAGGTTATAATTACAAAGTGAATCACCACAAATACACACTGAATACTTCCATCATTACCTGCCTTCTGGAGTGAATGACTGGCTGATCAGATTAGTAACTTTCTCTTAAAATCCAGATTTTCTGTAGGCTAAAAAGAACTCAGCATCTCTGAGTAGTCTGAGAAAAAAATTTGTCTGGTAGCATCAAAAATAATACATAGTCTGAAATGGCAACTTGGTTGGTAAGCTTTCTTTTAAAAAAAAAAACAACAAAAAACAAGTTCTTACTTTAGGGTCACAGTTTCTATCTTACATCCTACAGCTTATATGAGATCAAAATGCATTTTCTTCTTTTCCATCTCTTTTCCTAATTACTGGTAAAAAATCTGACATTTGTCTCTGCTTCTGATCATTATCAAGCAAACCAACCAGTAGGTGACTGCAGTGAACTGCCTCCCTGGCCCTGGCCAGCTAGTCATGATCTAACAGAGAATACATCAATTGTGAGGTCACTGAAAGACAAGGGAAACACAACTGATATTGATGTAAGGGGAAACAAGCTTAGAGAAGTCTAATTGTTAGTCCAGTCAGTTCAATGAAGAACTATTCAAGTGGGGCAGGGCCCACTGCATGCCCTCATCTCCTTTAAGACACAGAGGTCCCCCATTATCAGTGGCCATGCCTGATTAATCAGCCTCTCATCTGCAAATGACCTGAGCTCTGTAATTGACCCCAATGGGACCACCAGGGCTCCCCCAGTGGTGAGCAATTATTCAATGGTGCACTGTGGCATTCAGCTGTCACCCACACACCAAAGAAAGCCATTTTACGCTACAGAATGCTTTTGTGATACTTCCTTTAAAATGTATTCATGCAAAGACACATTTTGTGAAGCAAAATCCTTAAAAATAACCACAATTGAGAAGCAATTGTAGTGAATTAATTTTACCTGATTCAGCTGGCAGCCATTATAATTACAAAACCAGCTCAGCTTGCTATAGAATTCTCTGTTGATACACTTTTATCTTGAAGAGGGGTAAAGAAAGAAAACCATTTAAAGGCACCTTATTATCTTCCTGATTGCAGATGAGGGCAGGAGCTGGGTCTGGCTCTCACTACAAGCTGTCTTCAGTAAGTAGTGTATCAATAAAAGCAGCAAAATGTAACAGAACTTGCAGAGCCCCTTATTCCATAGAAAATGGCTTAGAAGCTAGTTTCACCATTATAGGCAAAAAAGTATATAAAAAAAACCACAAAAAATACTCAAATCAGGGTAGATTCACGAATTCAACCTACAGGTTAATTTACCTACAGCTTGCTAAAGTCGGTAGGAGTTTGACATCATAGCTGACATCTAAGCTTTGTTCTTGAGCATTACAGCCTACTTTGATTTAAATGCTATCTCCAATACCACTCTCAAGAGAGTTATGTCATGGAAATGAAGGTTTGTGTCACATTTACTTATTACAGTACAAGAAAAATATACACAATGTTTCTGTCTTCCGAAGTACAATTGCCAATTTAATTGCTCTTCTGAAATTATCCTGAATTAAATACTTGCAAGTTCTAATCTTGTGTGTTCTGAAGACTTTAAGGTAGTAAAATAAGCTCTTTATCAAAGTTTCATGAAGAGTGCAATGGAAAAATAAATCCTATGATAAATATCTGGCATTAAAGGATAATAAAGCCAATATAGAGCGGCCTAAGGTTTGAAACTGTCCAGGGAATAAAGAGCAACAGACTGGTTCATATTTTCCCTGCCTCTTGTCTCATTAAATCTTTCTTGAGAGAAAAATTGCATCTACCCATTTTCCTAGAAGAAGGATGGACTACTGGAAGTGATAGGTCAAAAGCAATTTATCTGTGTAACTGTCTAAGAGCATCGCATTTTTTCAGCCTATTCTCTTAATGATGGAACATGATAGATACAGTTATTTTCAAGGGTATTATTCCTTTTTGCCCATATGCCAAGAACAGCTTTTGCCAAAAACACAAAAAGTATTACAAAGTTGCTATGAGAGATTTAAAAACAAGTTAATTACTCATCTATGTGAGAAAGGAAACATCTGCCTTAAGAAAACCACAAACCACACAATTTTCATTTTGAAAATGGTCACGCATTATTCAAGCCCGAAACATAAGAGAACATACAGGTAGGCATCAGATCCAGTGTGGATTTTCAACACCCTTCTGATGTTATAACAGGACCTAACAATAAAAAGTGCTGTGCCCACAGACAGACTGCATTTCATCATACTGCTTAGAGCTTCCCATTTGTTTATTTTTTGATAACTGAAAATTCATTTGAATTTTGCTACAAAGTAATAAGTTTTTCCCTGATATGAATCATAATTCATACTATATAATAAGTTTCTGTTCCAAAATAAGAGAATACTACCCAAACAAATAATAATTTTTTTTTAAAAACTAGATATACTTTCATTTCAGGAAAAAAAAAATCAGTATAAAAATTTCAGACCAAATGTTTTATTTGAGCTATAAACCACTAAAGAGATGCTCTTACAACAGAAATTGTTGTAGGTAATACTGAGTAATAGCAGCAAGTGGTTGCCTGAAACCTTTTGGCCAAGGAGAGAGCAAACCATGGTCGGCCTCAAGACCCAGGGCAGTCAAGAGAAAAAGTCTCCCATTGATTTTAAGGGCCTTGTGTTCAGCTCTGCAATGTTTGTTTTCATGCAACCCAAGCTATTCTGCAAGTTTCCAGCCTGGCCAAACTTCCAAGCATGAATTACAATGCAAACTGGAATGCATTCAAATGTTATTTGCTCTTCAGAAGTGGAGCCAAATTCACACTAGAAAGCACTGTTTAACAGAGAGGAATATGTTGATTTCCCAAAAACTGTGTAGTATCAAATGGCAAAGTTAAAAAAAAACAAAAAACAAAAAACCCCCAAAAAAACCAGAATTCTGTTCTCAGGCCAGGAGAAAGAGTGGAATAGCAATCTGAGCCTGTTCCAGTCTCACAAAATGCAAACTATTGCTGGGATTGCAACATGCACTGATAACAGAAAGTAGAAGGATCACTGTGCAATTCTGTTGGTATTTAAAGGCCCTTTTAATCAATAAGTTACTTAGATGTGCAATTTTCCAGCTTAGCCATGGAAAGGTAGCAGTGTACTGTTCAGCAGAGTATTGCTTAACTAGTGTTACAGAATGTTTAATACAACACATTTCAGTATTTTAAGCAGGTGTTTTACTTCTGACACCCTGTAGAGGGCATTAGGAAACACAAACACTGCCTCTTCCCAAGGTCTACATTTCTGGGACAGTAATGGGAACACAGCTAATGAGGATAGAGTGAAATCCAGCAGATACACCCACTTCTTAACACTTCTGTGCATGCATAAAGTAAAAGAATCTCCATCTTTCTGCTGCCAGTAAACCTGCCAGATATAGCAGGGTCTGTGATCCTTTTCCTTGACCTGAAATAATTTCTTTTCACTTGCTTGCATATGTGGAGTTTGTGTATGAGTTTGCTGCAATTAGGTTCTGCAAGCCTCACTACTGATGTTCAGAGCAGTAAAATCGAAGCAACATTTCTCCTCCCAGTCTCATTGTATTTCTCTTATTCTTTAGTATTTTCTCCTGTTGCAGGGCCTACTCCAACTTAGGAGTGTATTTCAAAGGTGCCTGTTTCACTCATGTTATCCTCCTTCCCAGTCCACTGAGTGGCACCAAAGTTTTTTCTTAACCCTTGGCTTTTATGTTTTACTGCAGAGAAGAAAAGCAAATCACTGCAAGACTGGTGTCTATCCTGAAGGGTTCTAATAACACATCTGGACCTGAGAAGAGATCCCCATGAATATCCACCTGCCTTAAAATGGGTCTGAGGAAGAGGACAGGCCTAGACAAAGTGTTGCTGGGGTGTTCCAGTTGTGGAAAAGGGTCTTTCCCCCACCACAGGAGTGGATAGTTTGTTCATATGAAAACCTCAAAACCATCAGGGATCTTTAAGGACAGTGACAGCTCCTTTTTCATCTCTCATAAATCTTCTATTCCCTGGATGGTCTGTTAATTGAATAAGCAAAACAGACCAAGTTGTCACATCCTCTCCCTATTCTCCCTATCTTCCTAGATTTTTGGAACAGTTGAAACTTGCAACAGTCTCAGGCTCATTTTCATTCAAGAGCATGTGGAAATACAAGGCACAATGGAAGGGGCTGTCTTCACAATAGATTCACACCGAATTAATGCAAGTGGAAAGGTGCATGCCTCTTGCTTTTGTTTTTTTTTTCAAGAGTGTCTAATAGGATTAATTTCAAGACTGTGGATGTGAGTTACCATGCTTTCTTCCAAGCAAGGCAAAAAGGGTTATAGTTCTGGGCATTACGGGGCTCCCTGCCAGCCAGTTCTGCTTCATGCTTCTTTGCCAATTAATCTTGCAATGTCTGCCCCAAACAAACAAGTTACCAATGATAAATTAACAGCTAAATGCTCATTTAGCATTTCTATCCCCTTTTCACTTGTTTTTATGCCCTGGAGCTGGCAATTCAGACACAAGAGGTGAAAGGTAGGAGAGGGACAGACATGAAAAAATCTGCACCCATCCATTCTTATTCCAAAAGATCTCCTTAGGGAACATCTACCTGAATTCCTCAGGAGCAGGTGTGTACAAGGAAGGGGAGAAGCAAAATGAGCCAAGTGGAACTATCCAAAGGCAGCTGCCACTGGTCTGTGACCTGTAAACCAAACGGTATTTAATGCTAAAGGAAATGTGTGTTTGCAGCTACTTCTCAGCAACTTCACTCTGAAGGACATAGTAATTCATATTAACCATAAAAACTGAATACTGCCTTTTGGTTTGAGAGATGTGTAGAGTGGAACTGAGGCATTTTATTTCAACAGAACAACTGCATTGAGAGGTGCAGTCAATGGTCATGTACCATGTTCCCCAACTAAGCTTTGATAAAGATCTCAGCTCAGAATTTATAAAAATTGTGTGCTAGAGATTCAGAGGGGCTTAGCAAAGGAGAAAAGAGTCTGTTGTTGAATGTAATAGTAACAGATGTTTGCAATTTAGAGAGTCACTCAACAAGGTAGAGCTTTTTGATATTTTTGAGCTAAGCAGAAAGGATTGTCTGTGCTCCCTACTCCAGAATTCTCTGCAGCAGAACATCGGTCTCAGTCATTGAAGTGAAAATTCTTAGTTACATTTTTGCTAAACAACACATGTATTATAACATTTCAGTTATGAAGACACAGGTCTGAAAGGCTTAAAAGCTCTCCACAGCTGCCAGGTAGACCCATTGGCTGAATTTCCTTGCCTGCTGTTTCTCATTTCAGAATCTATGGTTATCACAAAAAAAGTCTGGTTCCTCTTTGTGCTTTGTACCACATGTGACAAAAGACACTGTAAAGCTTGTCTGGGCAAATATTTACCTCTTCCCATCCCTACCACTCCCAATGAATCTCTTTGAGGGCTGCTATAAGCCTGATAAAGTGTTTGCCTCATATATTGATATGAACCACATCAAATTTTCTGGAAGTACTGTAGTACAGATCTCAGAACTCTGTCATTAATATAATCTGTCCTAGAGGCCATTTTAGTTTTCTGCAGGATCTCTGTAGCCAAGTAAGAAAGCAGCTAAGAAACTGTACTGTCTCTGTCACAGGATTCCACATAGGGTCAAGTCAGCTGGGAGGAAGTGATCCTTGAATATTAACCATTTTTCCTGGAACCCTCTTCCCTCCAGGACCCTATCCCACAGCTCTGTACCAAGCAGATCCCTGAAGAGACCAAAGTCTGCTCCCCTCAAGCCGGGGTAGTGACTTGGCTGTGCACCCTTTTCACTGTCCCAACATGTCAACATTCCACCACCTGATGGTCACTCCAGCCAAGGCTGCCCTGGAGCTTCACAAGCACCACCAGCCCCTCCGTGTTGGTGAGAACAAGGTCCAGCATGGCACTTCTCCTCGTTGGTTCCTCTGTCACTGGGAGAAAGAACTTACCATCAGTTTGTTCCAGGACCCTACTGGATTACCTGTGCTCTGCTGTGGTGTCCCTCCAACAGATATTGGGGCGGTTGAAAGACTACATGAAGACCAGGGCTGCCTCTTCCCCTCAGTGTTCCTGGTTAGCACTATAATGCCACTATCCCCTCCCTCATTTCAGCCTGACCCATAAGCTCTCAGCCAGCTCCTTGTCCATTCCCAGGCAGAGCTCCATGCACTCCAGCTGGACATTAATAGAGATGGTAACAGCCCTTCCTTGTCTCCCTTGCTTGCCCTTCATGAAGTTCCTAAACCCTTTCATTCCAGTACTCCAGTCAGAGGATCCATCCCACATGTCCATTATTCCACAGCCCTGCAGATCTGTACACATTTCTAACTCCTCTTAATTATTCCCAATGCTATGTGCGTTTGCATTGAAGCATTTAAATCTAACCCCCAGTAAAGCTTTGGACTGGCTAGATTTCCTTTGTGCTGCTCTTCAGGGGCTCTCCTGCTGATATGTGACCCCTCTCCAGGCTCTGGGCATCTCCTGCTGGCCCTGGTATTCAATTGATAGGAGTGGGATGGGCTGAAGCTCCCTTCCCACAGAAACTCTAAAGCCCTTCCCACCAGCTTGGCAAGCCTGTGGCTGATGATGCTCTTCCCCTTCTCTGACAGAGGGGCCCATCTGCCCCCAGCAGACCAGGTCTCCAAGCAGAATCCCATGTTCTAGGTAGCTGAACCAGGCCTTGCCCTTGCTGGTGCAAGCTTTGATTCTCCTGCATCACTGTCCCCTGTTCCTCCTTCTCTCCCTCTTTCCTGTGGGTCCCAGCAGGAAAGTTTAGATCTGCCTGGCTGTGAGTTCACTGTGGCCTGCGCTTGGAGCCAGCTCTCCGACCCCTTCCCAGCCTCCCTGACTTGCCCACCTCCTGCAGCTCAGCCAACAGTTGCAAATATGCAAATTGTAATTAGAAGGAAGTGTTAGACCAGCCACATTAGCACTGACGTTGCAAACAATGTTGCAGCTTGGTTTACACAACAACATTTTGACAGCACAATTATATCAGTGAAAAACAGGGAAAAGCGTAGCTAGAGCATCTTAGCTATGACAGAGCTGATGAAATCACTCCTTGCTGAGTTCACACTGAATCTAACTTATTTTCTTCTGAAGCAGAACTAGAGCTGTACAGGGACTGCTCAGCTGGAAAACAAATTGTGAAGGCAAGAAAGTATAGCCAGGGAGCAATGACATGCAATTGGAAGCAGTACAATTAGCACACATGGATCCACAAGATGATGACCTCCTTTTTTAAACCTCTGTAATTTTCACTAGAAGAGAAACTCCTACTGAATTCAGTAGGCTATTGAGGGGTCTATCTAAAGTTCACACAGCAACTGGGATGAGTCCATGATTGTATCAACTAAATTCTTATTAATAGGAACCTGGCACAGCTGCAACTGAATATCCCAAATGCAGCCTACTCATAGTATTTCCTACACTTGTAAGTACACAATAAAAAGTTAGTAACAAAGTGCTTTATTATCTAAAAACATACAGGATAAAGAAGAAGTGACTCAGCAGAAATAAAACCTCTGATTTAAATAATTGCTGTTGTGCTAACATTTGCCTCACAGTCCTTTGAGAAGTCAGGCCTAGCATGAACATTTTGTATTATGAAATCAATGAAGACACCAAGTCCTTTTCCCAAGATGAAGAGATCAAATCCCTATTTTAAACAGGGAAAAAAGCATTGACATTTCAAGAACGGTACAGTTTGTACTTCTAAGATGAGATGTGAGCAGTATGAATTATGACTCTGATATTAAGTAGTTCTGGTCCATCTACTGCTCTGCCCTCAAGAGCAACTTCAATTTCCATCTCCACTGAAGTTAAAAAGAAGACTGAATTAGAAGCATGTTTCTTATCCAATTCAGTTCTCTTTAAAACAGAACAGGGGAGTTAAAAATGTCTTGGACATTTTGGACAGAGGGCAAGGAACTATGTATAACTGTAGCAAAGTCAGCAGTATTGTAGCACAAAAAACAAACACTTGAGATTTAAAATAGAAACTGCATGCCTGGGTTTTAGCAGGGAGCCCTTTTCTTTCCTTGTGACAGAGACAGGAATAAAACCCCCACAAAGCTAAGTGTGCATTCCATCAAAGTTGTCACCTAGCCACAGAAATTAGAAAGAGCTTTAAGCAGTGAAACTCCTTAAGAGTCAAAAACCTCTGAAGCTTCCAAAACTGAGTAAAGAGAACAGTTAATAGAGTGTTCCCTTCCTGTTAATTTACATATTTCCACTGGAGTCTTATATCTGCAATGCAACTGCACTTTGACAAAGTGCTGCCCAGAGACAGTGTCCAAACCCCATCTTCCCTGTGGATGCATCACAGCAGTCACTTCTACATTACATAGGCTGTTTTCTTCTCAGATAGTATCTTTTGTCTCCTACTTCTTAATTATTAATTGCTTAAGCTCCAACCATCCCCCTCCCCTTAGATCCTGCTGTGTTAAATTAGGCCATTTTCTGTTTTACACAAAGATCTTAAATGATGTATGTATACTGATCACTATCCAAAGCAACTAACTGGGGTTTTTGTGAGTACCACATCATTTTTTTGCACATGTGCAATGAAGAATCTTTTTAGAGGCCCAAACAGTAACATTCCGACCTTCATGTTTTTTGTTTCCTTTTCATTGAGGTGAGGAGCGTGTCTTCCTCAGCCCTGGTGCATCCCTGGGGCCCAGGGTCTGAGTCATGCTTAGTTTGCAGTTTGATGTTTACGTACTTTCACATGAAATTCACATTTACTGGAACAACGGTGTATGATATTGAACAAGCTGCAGCTGAATGGACCATGTAATCAGGCATGGATTCGCTTGTTGGCAAGCTCCCAAGGAACGCGTGACACTAAGTAATTTTCTTAGCTGTCTACTATGGGTATCCAACAATACCCAAAATAATTTCTTCAAATCTCCACAGAAATATGGAGGGTCACAGCCCTGCTCTGGGGCAGAGGCAACACACCACCCTAACAGTGTGAACTTTAACATACATAAACATGTTTTACTCTTTTTGTCTCATCTCCTAAGGAAAAAGAAGAATGTCGATTTCCAAACAGAAGAGTGAAATAAACATATCTCTGTAAATATTAGTGAAATTGAATACCTCGACTATATACAAATGATTTGTTTTCTTTTCTTCACATCAGGAAACCCAGAATTCACAATTATTCTTCCACAGTTTCAGCTCTAACAGATCACTGGGGTTTTTTTGGTTGAGGGAAATTTTCCACAGGAAATTCACAACTAGGTGTGTCTAGTACACCCCAAACACAGCCCAAGAGAGCAACAGACGAGCAGCTAGCTCATGGCAAGCTCAAAAACGAAAATGCCTTCTTTACCTGCAGAGTTTTATCCTAAAGTTTTACCTTTAAAGAACGCTATACCCGAGTTCTGCAATTTGGAAATAAAATTTCGGCACGTCTCCCCCTGGTGGATCCCGAAAGCAAACGTAAGCAGTTAAACACCTGGCCATGGCTGGGCCTTTCAGGGTGAGCGGAACACGGCCCCCCCTCCTCAGGGGCACGGGGTGCCCAGGCTGGGGCTGCACCTTCCCCAAAACACGGGGACACACTGGCCAGGACCCACACGGCCACGGGGCAGAGAGAGCCAGCCGCTCACCTGCCCCAGGCACCAGGCTTGGATCACCGCCTAGGAACCTTCTGAAGCCCGCAAATCTGTTGAGGACCTTTGAAGGCCCGACTCTCACCTGTCTGAGGAACCTTCTGGAACCTCGCAGGATCCGCTCACTGTCTGAGGAACCTTCTGGAAGCCCCCACACCTGTCTGAGGAACCTTCTGGAAGACCCCAGCCCCCACACACCCGCCTGAGGAACCTTCTGGAAGCCCCCGCTCACCTGCCTGAGGAACCTTCTGGAAGCCCCCAGCCCCCACACCTGTCTGAGGAACCTTCTGGAAGCCCCCAGCCCCACACACCTGTCTGAGGAACCTTCTGGAAGCCCCCAGTCCCTGCACACCTTCTGAAGAACCTTCTGGAAGCTCCCAGCCCTGACACATCAGCCTGGCCCCAGCCCTCACACACCTGCCCGGGAACCTTCTGGAAGCCCAGCCCTGCTCACTGCCGGAACCTTCTGGAAGCTGCAGCCGCGCTCACCTGCCTGGAACCTTCTGGAAGCCGCAGCCCCTGCTCACCCGCCCGGGAACCTTCTGGAAGCCTCAGCCCGCGCTCACCACCCCGGGAACCTTCTGGAAGCCGCAGCCCCTGCTCACCTGCCCGAGGGAGCTGCTGGGAGCCCTCAGCCGCTGCTGGGAGCCCTCAGCCGCCGCTGGGTCGCAGCGAGCCCGAGCCCTGTGGGCAGCCCGTGGCGCTGGGCCGGCCGCACCTGCCGCAGCACAGCCCCTCCCTCAGCGCTCCGCCCGGGCACACCTGAGGCGCTCCGCAGCCCCACATCCACGCTCACAGCCGGGAATCCCGGAGAAACGCCGGGGGGAGCCGTCCAGGACGGATTTCATCACCAGGCGAGCTCCCCCAAGGCTCGGGCGGCAGCTCAGGCTCAGGCTCCAACTCCCAGAATCGTACCCAGCAGAGCGAAAGCCGCAAACCAATCGAAATTCTAAATTTGACACGTTCCCTTCCATCTCTCACCGCCGGGTTAGTGGGCTGCATCCCTCTCCGAGGAGCTGCTCGCCGTGCGAGGGCGGGTCCCTCCTGCCCGCCCCATCTGGAAGCCGGGAGCCAGGGAGATGCGAGGGTGCCCGTGGGCGGCCGGGATGCGCTGCCCTGGGTTAAACCCGCTGAAAATAAAGCACCAGACAGCCGCTCGCTCAGCCCCATCACTCCCCCTCACCCTGCTGGGGTGGGGAGGAGAACCAAAGTGAATCTCTAGGCTGTGATAAGAACAGTTTAATAGTTGAGAACAAAGTAAAATACAGAAATGACAAGAAATGGTAGTAATTATGATAATAAAAAGGAAACAAACAAGTGATGCACAGTTCAATTGCTCACCACCCACTGACCAGTGCCAGACCCCCCCTTTCCCAAATACAAATTGGCCCCACTTCTGGGTAACTCCCCAAGGATATACCAGGCATGATGTTCTTCAGTGTGGAATATCCCTTTGGCCAGTTCAGGCCACCCATCCCAGTATACTCCCTCCCAGTTTCTTTTGTGTGACTTCTCACTGGTAGAGCGCAACACAAAAAAAAAAGAAGTAAAAATTCGCTGACTTAGGATAAACACAATTTAGCAAAACCCAAAACACTGGTGTATTATCAACACCATTCTCATTCCTAATCCAAAACACAGCACCGTAACAGCCAGAAAGAAGAAATTAACTCCATCCCAGCTGAAAGCAGGACTCAGGCTCACCGTGAGCTCTCACCTCACATAGGGGTCTGGCCATTGCCATGGGGATACACGTGTCCTCATTTTCCAGCCTGGCCTAGAAGCAGGATTGCAGAGACATTTAAGCTCAGAGCTCAAACACAGCAAGCCTTTGGGGATTGGGGTCAGAGAGAGCTGGTAAACGCTTGACTCAATCCCATTTGTGAATTAAACTAAAGCATGGGCTTAGCAGCCATGCCGAAGGTTTAATGAAGTTTCAGCTTGTGCAGACTGCCTTTCATTAACTTGGACAGACTTTCTGGAGTGCCCCAGGGTGGGGAATGTGAAAGGACTCTTGGTCCAAGTCGCTCAAGAGGCCTCTAGCCAAGCACAAACCACCATGTTGTGCCTGCCAAGATGTGCCTCAGCCCCTCCTGTCTGGAGGCATGCCAGGACTACTGCTTCCCATCCCTGGATACAGAGTACAGCTGTAGCTGCAGATAGATTCCCAGTCTCATGGTGCTTCCAGTGAAATCCAGGCATAGCTCCTGAAAATAGACAAAGTATTATTTTTTTTAAAAAGCCTGTCTGAAACTTGGGCTGTCTCAACAACTCTTTTATAAAATCAAAGCAATTCTCTACATTGTACTAATTTTTAAAAGCTTGGCACTTGGTACTTGTGAGAGCAGCATTTCCCCTGCCAAGAATATTTTACTCTCATAGAACAGAGATAACCAAATCTAAAAAAGTACATGGAGCAAAGACTTTGAGAAGATTTACTCAGATATTTGACAGGCAGAGGAATTGCCTCATTTTGCCTTCTATTTTAATAACAAGCGCTCTTCTCACTTGCCTGGGTTGAACAGGCTGATCTCACCAGCAAGTTATTTTTCCACTCAAGCATCTGCCCAGACAGCTTGGAGCAAGACCGAAACGCCAGGCTGGGTTTTTTTATTGTAGGAGCAGTAATTAAGATCCCAGATGTTGCTGCTCAACACCTGTACCTTATTTTTTGCCAGGCACTGCTGCAGCTGGAGCTGGAATGTGACACAGCAGAATTACAGCAGCACTTGGTGCAGCCTGCTGATGAGACAGTGGCCTGCTGGTGGCCTCTAGGCCTGTGTCAGGTTCTGCCACTGCTGGGGACAGCCCAGGTGCTTTGCTCTGAGGCCTCAGCACTGAGTTAAACCCTGCCTGCTTTGGCAGAACATTTGCTGACCTACCTGCAAGTTTTCTTTCAATTTGGCTTAACAGCATTTTTTCTTCTGACCACACAGTCATGGATGATTTGGTTTTACTTTTGCTCATCCTTGTATGGTACCACTGTAGTTGTGCACAGACAGGACTGACAGGTCATTGTTCTGTGCAGAAGAAGACACAACCAATAAAAATGATGTCACATGGAGAAAACACAGACTTGGGGTGGTAGCAGAGTCCTTGAGAGGAGGAGGCACAGGATGCAGTGGGGAGGAGTACAGGAATAAGATGACAAAAGATGGGGGCATAGGCTTGCCACTGGAAACACCACAGCTACAATCAAACCAACCATTGTTTTCTATTAAAAACACAGACCAAGAGTTAGACAAAACTACTTTTTCATGCATAACAGAACAAAGAGCAAACTTCCACCATATGCAAAATACGTCAGCAAATTTGGATATCATGTGGGTTGCAAACCAATGGAAGTTTTTTGGCAAACATAAAGAGACCCCAAGTGGATCCTGGAGTGAGAAAGATGCAGCCATCATCACATCTGTCCCACCAGCCAAAAGGCCTCCTGTGTTGGTGGCCAGCCTTACCACCACACTGAAGGCAGCAACATGAGGACCCTGAGAAGTGGCAGGGGGTGTGCAACACCAGGAGAGGGGCAAGAAGCTGGAACTGTGAGTATAAGAGACTGTTGTTGTTGTTGCAATTCTTTCTGCATAGAAGTATTTTTTTCTAATAATTAGGTCTGGACTATAATGATAATGATTCTTGAATAATGATGATTCTTAAAGTTGACTTCAGCCATACTAACAATAAACTCTTGGCTTTGTGTATATGTCTGTGTGTGTATATATATATATATATATATATGTATGTATGTATGTATGTATGTATATATGTTTTCTCTTTCTGGATTAACACGATTTGAGGGTAACAAGCTTTAAAACTACCCTGTGTTGTCACAGTAGTACTCAAAGTGCACACAGAGTTACAGATGCAGGATTTAAGGTCCTTGTGTTTGGAGGAGATCCAAGACTACAGGTCACTTTAGAAAGTACAGCAAGAAAAAAAAAAAAAAAAAAAAAAAAAACCCTGATGGAAGTAGTAAAAACAGAATTTAGCAAGATTTAAAAGTTGTCATGGCAATGTACCTTTACATGTAAATCAGTGTATGAATTTAGGCAAATTAGACTAAGCTGCCACTGCTTAAGGATTTTTCTCTCTTATTGTAGGAAAGATTGCAAGCGTTGCAATTATTTTTTCAATTTGTTTTTAAAAGTGTATATTTCTTTTTGGCAGAATAGCAGATTATTTGTTGAATTTAACTTTAGAAATTTATGCATTTCTTTGGAAGAATCTCCATCTTGTTGTAAACCAACTCTTCCTGCCTCCCACCTTCCAAGGATTTATATTTATATCCTGGACAAATTTGCCTTTCTATGATGATAGAAAGTGTGCCCAGATCTCACACCATTGTTTAGCTTTCCCAGTGGGGAGGGGGCAGGAAAAAAAATCAAAGAGGTTTTTAGAAACATTTTTACTAATTGCATAGAATAAATGTTAAAATTAATGAAATACCTAACATCGTGATGAACTTCCACGGGAACAAGGTTTCAGACACACGGAATCTATTGTTAATGCTTACGAAAAATACCACTCCTTAATAACTAACCCAGAGCTGGCTGTGGAGCACAGCAGTATACATTTCTGTCAGCAGCTCCCTGAATTTGGGTCGCTTTCATGTGCAATTAAGAGCCTGACTTTCCTAACCGTGCCAGAGCCTTCCCACAGCCTTGGCTAGACTCGGAACAAGCGGCGTGTGGCAGTGCAGGGGCTGAGCTCAGAGGTGCCGATTTTGGGGATGTGAACTGCTGTTGTCAGCGCTGGCAGCGCCCCAGCCCGGCTCCTGGCACAGCTGCTCCGCCTGCCCCTCGCTGAGCGCCGGGGCTGCGCACCCATCTCCCGGCCCTCCCTGTCACCGAGGCTGCCGCAGGGAAAGCAGCGCGGAGGAAAGAGCGAGCTGAGCTCCCCCGAAAGGCACGCGTGGTGCCCGGGGGAGCAGCAGAAGGGCCGGCTAAGGGGGCCCTCACGAGCCTGGGTTCGTGACACCCGCACTGCTCATGGGGATACGCCTGAGCACTGCACTGAGGCCCTCTCCAGCCTCAGTCAAAGGGGGAGCAGGATTTGCTGCCAAGGCATGTCTGTCTGCCTGTGGCATTTGGTTAGCATCTTCAGAAACACAATCTGAGTGTAGCAGATTATTCAGAGGAGACTTGGATTATTTTTGAAAAGAATACACATTATTTATACAAGGGGTGATAGGCATGTGGAGGCTGAGAGAAAGCAGAGAAGTGAAGGGAAATTAGAGCTAGAAAAGAAGCAGGAAGGGGATAAACAGGCATATGGTGATCTCTGGAAAATACATGCCGAAAGTACGGAAGATATGGGCAAAGTCCCATGCTACCACCCAAGCAGTGGGTTAGAAACCCTCTCCCTGCCCCATGGAGGGAGCCAGGGCCTGGCCAGTCTGCCTCTCCAGGATTGTCAGCCAGGGACATGACTCTTTAAGCCCAGCTAATCCTGAAGCAGTGTCTGGGACACTGCTGGGTAACTCAGGAATTAGGCTGCAATAAAGCTGCTTGTGCTGCATGTGCACACTGCAGAACACACATGGTGCTGCCGCCAAGGAATGGCACAGCCAGGGGGCCTGGGGCAAAATTTGAAAGGAGACACAAGGTCTTGCAGAAACCGGAGAGAGCTGACGCTGCTCCGTCATGCATTGCTGTGCACTTGATCTGCCTGGCATGCAAAGGTAGCAAAACATTCAGAGCAAACTGTTCCCAGGATTGTGGGGCAGCAAGTTCCACAGTTTAATTCTGTGTTGTGTTAAAGTGTACTTCCTTTTGCCTATATCAAATTCTGTTACCTGCTAATTGCATTGGGCTCCCTGTTACAAGAACAAAGGAGAGCACAGGGAGAAGCTGTCATTTTCTATCCATGTTTCCCGTATCTTAGTTGATTTTTTTTGTTGTTGTTACTGTTGCCAGTCATGTATCTCCAGTCATTCTTCAAGCTAAAGAATTCTGGGCTATTTAACCTCTTCTGGCTACTCCACGTTGCCATGTATCAGGGTATAAAGCAGAAAAATAGAGATAAGGTATCTGCCTCTTGCTATTTCCTAAAATCCATGCTGAGCTCTGAACAAGGCAACATCAGGGATGCACCCTGTGATATAAAGATGGTTCTTGTTTTCTTCTTCTATTAGTTTCCTAATTACACCTAATGTTACAATTGTCATTCTGCCCTCAGTTGGAGTTGAAAAGCTAGACTCACCCCCGCAGGCAACAGTTAATTTGCAGTTTAACCTGCTGTAGTACAGAGCTATTTTTCTTCCCTTACATTACTCACCAGTGACAACTTCATTTGGCTTCCAATCAGGCCCGTCGTTGCCTACATACAGCCTGTGCAGCTCTGGGCACTCAAGTTTGCATCTGACCACGAACACCCAAAATCGCAGAGTGCCAAGTGCCCGCATTCCCCACCCCTCGCAGCCAGCCCCATCTCTTGTCAAGGCAGTCAGGAACCCAACCAGCAGCCCTCGGCCCCACAGCCCGTGATAACTCAGCAGAGTCCTCTTTTCCTGCAGGGATCAAACTGTTATTTCTGCTCAGCTCTTCTCTTTTAAACCTTTGGAGTGAAGGTTATCAGTTCAATAGAAGACATTTATCTCTCTCCACAGCTTAGGGGCTCGAGGAAGCTTTAGTGAAAACTCTGGTTCTTTTGTTGGTGTTTTTTTTTTTTTTTTGTTTGTTTTTTTTTTTTGTGTTTGTTTGTTTGTGGTGTTTTGTTTATTTTATAAAATAAACAAAAAGCATAGCCCTGGTGTGGATTATCAAGACAGGCTGTGATACCTCCATTAGATGTTTTCAAGACTTGGTGTGGCAAAGCCAGGGCTGATCTGAACTAGCTTCAAGCACAAGTCTGGGCTAGATGACCTGCAGAGTTTCTCACAACAAACATTAGCATGGTTTTATATTAACTATATCACACCCTTATAAGGGTACTGCTTACTTATGAGCTCCTCTGGAGTTTTAAGAGCAATCCTTACAGTTTATCCTGTTCCCCCCAATATTTAACCAAGTACCTCCCTAGCTGCCTATGTTTCATTACAATGTCTAAGTTTTAGCAGTATCTTTTGGAAGGAGGTCAAACTTGCTACCCTGTGGTTAGTAGAACTGTTTCTGAAGCTCTTTCAAAAGTCAGTCTTTCCTCTAGTTCCAACTGCAAGTGACATGCTATAAACCAGTCACTCGCCGAGTTGCTTCAGGGCTCTTGGTCCACACCAGTTGGCCCTGATAATGATTGATAGTTCTTTTCATACCTACACAGTTCTTCCTTTGACAGGACACCTCCTCGACACTTCTCCCTGCATCAAGTTTCCAAGAAGTCTATTTTTAATCATTGAGCTCTCTGTCTTGAGCTCCTCTGCAAAGAGTGACAGACAGTAAGAGCAGAGCACTGTGTGTCTGGCAGACACTGGTAAGGATGTCTTTTTAGTAAATCCTGTGTTTAAGCATAAGTGCTGAAGGAAGCACTACATAAATCCTACATCCATGCATCATCTCTTTCATAAAGTCACCTGTTTACTGCAGCAAGTGTGCTGGCTTTTCTCATGTTTGATAATCCATTTAACCCCATGCAGGACACAATTTAACACCTTATCACTTACCTTTCATAGAGCCTCACATTCCCATCCCAAATCCCACATTATTACCACCAATCCATATGTTCAGAAGATCTCCTTTGAACGCTCCTGCAGTCTGACCAGAGTGATACCTGTTATGCAGTAACATGAACAATTCCCAGACAGTGTGACCAGGGCAGCATAAACCTCTATTGCAGCTTCAGAGTGACAGGGAACTCTGCCTGTGCTGCATCCCCTCTGAAAGGCTCCAGGGGCATTTGCAGAGCTCCTTGCATAAACGAAGCACTCTGGAGCCCAGCACGGACACACACTCACCTCCTTTGCACATATATGCCCAGCAGGCAGAGCTCAGCTCTCCCCCACTGCCATGGGCAGAGCATCACAGACACAGGACTCTGGAACAACCCTTCAAGAGTTTTGAGAGCCACAGAAACTCCACAAGACGATTCCTGGGGGCTATTGCCAGCTGCAGGGGTAATCAGAAGAGGCAGGGGCACAACATGCCTCCAGCAGCTACTTTGTTTCTACAAAGATAAAGGAAGCAGCATGAAACCTGTTAATGGAATTCTTGTCGCTCTTGAGCTTGTTTTGGCAAGACAGATTCGAAGCTGTGCTGTTAAGGTTTGTGTGCCTCGTGGCTCTCTCCTCATGAAAGTAAAAAGAGCAAAATATCTGTAATTTTCCTTTTGTTCCTTGCAGCTTGATGCTTATGATGGTTGTTCTGAAACACTGACATCAAAAGATTATGGAGTTTCACACCTTTCACAGCATCTCAAATAACCAGAGTTCTACTCCAGTATCTGTTCCTACAGCTGAACATCATGGCTGCCGAGCTCACTCCTGAGTAAATCTCCCATTTTTCTACTACCACTGCATAGTGCAGTAATCAGTGCTGGTTCTTATTGGTGTGAAAATTCAGGATTCCAAACTTCATGTGTGCTCAGTGTTTCTGGGGAACTGGCACTGGAAAAGTGGGCAATAAACCAAGTGCCATGATGCAGCCTGAACCTTATACTGATGGAAGCAGACCTCAGCATTCTGAAAGAGTAGTAATTTAAGTCTTTTTAGACCAGGATGGTTCACATTCCCTCCTCTCCCCTGACCAGGTCCCAAAGTAGAAGAGAAATTCTAGAATCAGTTTCTTCCTGGTGCTAAAGAACAGCTCTCAGGTACTCCTGCAAAGGACTTACAAGATCTTATTTCAGCAGTGATACTGAAATGAGAGAGGGGAAGATGAATAAAGAATGACGTAAACAAAGTTCATAGGCATATACCACAATTTTCAATTGCATTCAATGATGCAAGCAAAGCAGTTTCCAAGGAAGGTACCTGGCAGCTGAGTGCCAGTGTTGTTCTGGACAACAACTTTATGAGAGATGAAGTTTGCAGATGTTACACTGTGCACTGCGAAACCTTCAGCACTACACTGACCTCAGCTTATCCAGCCAAGTTCTCAAAATCGCAAGAAGTTGCTTCTGGTTCAGCAGCATCTGGAATCTCCAAGGCACCGGCTTATAGGTGCAACTCCTAGACAGCATGCGTGCTCCTTGAATATCATTTGGGAAGCATGATTGCTCACTCACCTGGAGACCCTCAGAGCCTTCAGCAGTACCTGGCTCTTCCAAGAAATACTTGATGCTTCAGAACAGAGAGTGCTGTGCGATTACACACCAGGCCCGGTTGTTGAGCCAGCTTCTGGTATCATAATTTGCATGGTGATTCTTCTTCATTCCATCAGACCTTGGTGTCTCTGACTTCATCTCCAGGGAAAGTCTGTTAACTAAGAGTATTTATATTTCTTCCTCACTACTGGTCACTTGCAGATGATAATGCTTTAGCATGCTATTGCTGAAACATCATTTTCTTTTACAAATCTGAATCTTGACAATTCTTAATTTATCTCCGGGACATGAAAAATTCCGTAAGAATTAGAAAGAAAGAATTAGACATTTACTGTTGTGGAAAATTCATCAATTAGAACAGTGACTACAATGTACTGAAGAGTCCTGCTCTTTCAGGTATCTTTGTCTTGCATATGCCCAAAATTCTGTTTGAAAGGAAGATGACCTCCAGCTCTCAAAGAGCTTTGGGAAATCAAACCACATGCTGACAAAGTCTAAGTAGAATCTTACATATGACAGTAGTGAAATCTGGGCTCAGAGAAACTCCTTCTGGCCTTTGGCTATATCATTTGTAGAATCTTAGTGCATGTCTTTTCTTGCTTAGGACCAGGAGAGAAAGTGCATTGCAACAGTGCCACGCGCTGCTCTCACTGGAATGAGGCTCACAATGGCTCAGCACCCAGGTGGGTTTTGAAATCAGCCTGGGAAACATGGGGGAGTTCTGGTATCAGCAAGGCCTGGTGCAGAAAAAGCCTGAGCAGGTGCCCTCCCCCTTTCCAAATCAGACTCCTTGTGAGCAGCTGGAGCTGTTTGTGAGCAGCCAAAAGTGTGCCCCTGCTCCCTGGGTCACACTGACACAAGAGTACTTTGGGGCTCGCCAGGAACTCAGCACTTGCTGAGGGGTCACACAGAAAAAGACACAGACTGAGCTCAGCTTTGAGGACCATCCCCACAACGCAGGACTGACTGAGCTTAGCAGGCTTTGAATTGAGCATTTTGAAAACAGTGACCAGGTAAAATCTGCAGTGAAGGATTGTGAAGGCACCTGTGGTTCAAGAGCTGCTTCGCGTGGTCCCAAGTAGCAAAGTTCAAAGCACATCTCTCCTACGGGATTTTCAGATTTAAAAAAAGCTGAAGCTGTATCACGTATGGTAATCAAACAGCACAAACCACTTCTCCTGAGAACTTCTGAAGGTTAATCACAAGTATTACATAAAATTAACATATAGTTCATCTTTGTATGAACCTCTAAATATTGTATAACAACACCTGGAAAGATGTACATTTGTCTCTTCTGAGAAGCATCAAAATTTAGTTCTCTGAACAGAATGATTTTAGGTTTTGGGTTTTTTTTTTTACAGTCCTAGACTGGATGTATAATAGATTAACAAATCGTTCTCGAGTACTGGTTTGCCTCAGTGATTTCAATTTGTATTCTACAGGGATACATAAATGACTTGGAAGTCCTGTATGTTTGCTTTTGTCTCACATTTAAAATTATACTTGAACAACCATTATAAGCTCCATTAAATAAGGGGGAACTCGTATGATTATCTGGGCTAAAATACCTACAAATTTGTTCTCATGAAAGCCTCAGTAAGGCTCTCACTGTAATCTAAAGGTATCATAAAAAAACATTATTTTGCAGTATGAAACTCCATTCTGAAACTGGATGTTTGAGAAGCGTGAATATACTCAGCACACAAATTCCAATCAGATTTTTCCACTAAAAAAATGCTTTTTTTTCTTAATAAAATTTTATAACCATGTTTTAAAAACAGTTAGGGCAAAAGAACTACAAACAATAATTGCATCACTTCTATTTAATTTACAATGTTTGATTTCTGATGCTAAAATATAATTTCATTATAGCACTTCAACCTAGGTATTTTTAATTTGGGTAAGATACCTTTGCTTTAAAATTCTTTGTCAAATGAAGACAAAAATTTAAAATATGAGCCAGCAAAATGACACCAGATGTTACACAGCAGTTTTATATAACACATTACCAAATAGCTTTTTAAGGCTCAGTAGCCTGAATATCAAGCTTTTGAACCCAAATTCATGCCTCTGCATAGAGCTGTGACACAAAGTGATCTTACTCCAAGTTCTCCTTATGGTTTGTACTTCAATTCAATTCAGACTATAGATATAACAGTAGAACAGAAAACAACTCTGCCTGGATATTTTAAAACTTTTTGTCCCAGAAATGCTTTCAAGAGACATATGTTCAGGCTAAGAGGCCAACGATACATCCATGAATAACGAAAAACTCCACAGTTCCATAATTTTGGCATCATTCCCAGAGGTAAGGTGTGTGCAAGGCTCCTGAATGGTATCATTTGACAAAATCAACTCCTTCCTTCCCTTTCTCGCTTCAAACTTCTATAGTAATACCTTTCACCTTGGTTTTCATGCCTTACTGGAAACATTGAGAAAGAAAACAACTGTTATTCTAGGACATAATCACAGGGTCAGCTTCTCAGGCAGAATGACATCATTTCATCCACTTCACACTCCATTCTTCCTCCCCACTTTTAAAAAACTAAATGCAGAGACACAACTAAATCTTCTGTTATACTGCAGGAAATTTAAAGGATTCCTACACTAAGCAGTTTATGTAATAAAATTCCTGTTACGCTATCTTTTGCTCTAAGCAGAATCCCCTATTAGATATCACCTGATTTTACTCTGTGGAAGATCAATGAACCTTCCTTTGTAACTTTGGCCCACCTAAGACAGATCAGAATTCTGGAAATAGGTACTACTGCCTGCACAGCTCTTCATTATTTACCAATGTGGCTTTCCACACATGGAGAAAGTCTTTGGCCTTTACTTCTCCAAAGTGATAAAATGAAGTTCAAGTTGCAGGTTAGAGATGTGGAGATAAGAGTGTGAAGACAGCAGGTGAGAGATGTGACACGCCTGCCTCTCAAATGTCAGCAGCTCCCTTTCCTCCCAACAAGGCTGCTGTCCCAGGGCCCCTCACAGCCCCCTCTGCATCACCAGAGCGCTGCTGTATCGTACCAAGCATGGCAACCTGGGGCACAGCTGAGAGCTGCAAAGTCAGAATAAAGATCTTGTGCCATTAGTAAACCAATCTACCCTTGGCTAAGGACTTCTAGCAGTTGCATTATTTATAATGGTTTTGTTTTTATTTACAGTAAGACTATCTGAACCTACTGATGCAGCAAACATCTTAATAAATTACAATCCCTTAGACAGGGGACCTTTAGGGCAAGTAAAAAAGAATATGTATGAAAGGCTTCTGTTCCATACAGCTGAAAGAACCCAGCAGTGTCCTTTATCCAAAGACAAATTAACATATTACACAGAGGAAGAGAAGCAGCAGCATCAAAAATTACAGTGGCCTGGTTTTGAAAATACTTGGCTAGCAGAATTCAGGGCAAATTCCAATCTCATTATCTTCAAAAACCCAATTAAGGGGCCATATATAAGGGCAGGCTTGATGCATAAGAATGGCAGTTACTTAAGTCCTTTTTATCTTTCGAACTCAAATTCCTGTTTTTGGTTTTCCATGCCTTTTAAACAAGAAAAGTACCACATTCATGAAAAGAAACTCTACTGGAAAAGCCATGTGGGCTTGTCTGGTTATAGCCCCAGCTAAGCAAGTATACTCTGGCTTCTGCTTAGTGATGTCCAGAAAGGAAATATGAGATAAATCAGTGCCATACACATCAGGCCACATCACTTCCTCCTATGCAAATCAAGCATTTCAAAACAGATTGAAAGGGAATAAGTTATGAGAAAGGCTGTGACGCCCAAATCTTCTGCAGCAGCATCACAATTATCCTGTTAATCTGAAAATGCTGATGTTAGCCCTAAGCATTCACACACAATGCTTCCATTATGCAAGTACCAACAAAATAATTGAAAATACTCTTATCAATTTTTTAAAAAAACATTTCCTTACATAAAGCTGCATTTGCCTCTTAGAGTACCACACACTGTTAACACACTGTTCCATGTTTCAAACTCCAGTACTATTCCCTTACAGCAAAGGTTACATTATGCTGCTGCTTGTTCAAAGTGGCAATGAGATAACACATGACATTCAACTCATGTTACAGTTCATGAATTATTGCATATTGTACCCATAGCTAGTTGTACCAATTAAGGAAAAATCCATGGGAAAAAATCCATCCTGAAATTAAAGCATCATTCATGCTAATCAAGAAACAGAGCAACACTGATGTCCATTTCCTCCTTTTTCACTTAAGAAAGCCATTAACACCCCCCATGACTTGAAAAGTCTCACCATAAGAACGGTGCCATTTTCCCTATCACATTTATGCTATTCTGACTACAACTCTCCAGAGTTGTTACTGAAATATCAACTTGTGCAGAGAACTCCAAACTGCATCAAGAGACATAATACATCATTCTCCAGAAAATGCCCAGCCTTGGCTGGTTTGACTGACTACAGCCTCAGATCCAGGCACTGAATTTTGTTGTCCCAACACACAGGTGCAAAGCAAAGCACTACATTCAGGATACTCCTTGATCATTTTTTTCGTCCTTTTTTGTCATTTTTTTCTTTTAGCAATTTACCTGACACTGCCTTCTTTCTGCAATCACTCAGAGGAGTGTTTTTTGCATGTTAAAAGACAAGATATGTATTGAAAGTAGCAATTTTATTTGAGTTAAAATTATTTACAAAAACCCAAAGACATACTTCATGAAACTGGTACAAACTATTTTTCCTGCCGTTGGCTTTTGCTCCAAAGATCACAGCTGAGAAATACTGTATAAAATAAAAATAGGATTGGATTCAGAAAAGTACTCTACTGTTCTAATTTCCAATTGAGAGTATTTACACAAATATTTACAATGGAAAAAATGTTACTTTAAAACTTTAATTTGCAAGTTGACCTCAAGTACCCTTTAATGCAGAGTTATTTGAGGGTCTAACACACAAAAATGCACTGCAGTTCACAGGGTGATTTCTCCCCCCACCCTCAAAAAAAAAAAAAAAATCTGCATTTGTCAGTGCTTGACAATTAGTTACATTTAAAAAAAACCTGTTAAACACTGAGGTAAATCAATTCCCAAACAATTACCAGTGTAACAAAGAAAGGTAGTTGTCCCTGCTTTCCCCCATTATCACATTTGCACCTTTTATCTTCCCATCTCTCCACAGAAAACTACATAATCAATTTGAAATCTCATTATATATGTGAAAATCTCTAAAATCTGAAAACTAGATGGGCCAAATGTTTAATCATTTCCTCCTGATGCAGATCATTTACACACACCTTTTCCCTCTCTCTCAATACTGTTTTGGTTTTTTTAAAGAAGGGGAACACAACCTCAAAAACTTTTCTAAGTTACACTGATACACTAAGTTTTAGAAGGTGATGAGAGAAAATGCAAAAAAATATGACCAACATAAGATTTTTGCCATTAATCAGTTACTTCCTTACAGAATTCCCAACAATCTGCATTATCAAAAATAGGAAGACATAGAAGGCAGCCACTGTATGTAAAAAATTTACAGCTGGCACTGATACAAAAGCACAAGTTCTTAACTTTATACACGGAGATAACACAAGATCTAAAAGCAGGTTAGATTTCCTGTTATTTCCCCCTCATTATACATAGAACTAATATTTTTATGGCTTCAAGTTTTACAAATTCAATGGAGTAACATGATGTAACTACCTATACAGGTATTTAAAAATGTCAACGAAGCAGATCGCAGAACAGTCTGCAAATATTCAAGACCACCTTGATAAAAATAATTAATAATCAATTCTATTGGTCTGAATAGTGAGTGCAAGAAAAAAATTGTTTAAAAAGTCATGTATTTTCTGGGATTCCTTGTTCCACTTCAGTCCTCAAACACAATGCTTTGCTGTGAACTAGACCTCAGACTGAACAAAATCTTAGCTATATCAGCAATTTAAGGCTTTGTGTTGTATGCATTTCAACTCTGTCATACTACAGAAGGATGAAATAGAAAGATTATGTCAGCTGGAAACATTAATCCCCATTGGTGTTTTAGTTTCTTTAAAATCCTTCCCCTAAAGCATCCAAATTAATTGTATTCAACATTATAAAACACACCTTGAGTTCTTCCTTGAAACAAATTAAAACAGCATTTCCAAGTTTTTGCTTATCAGAAGTGTAAACTACCCTGGGATTGAGTGTCTTTTATTTTTTTTTTTTTTCTTTCTTTATTTCATTTACATTTTAAACAGGGCACAACCTTTTACAGTCACTATTCCTTTTGTGGATAACATACCCTCAATGGCTTTGTGTGTTTATGGGTCTGCATGCTCTTGGAACTACAAAGCGTTATGGTCTAGCAGGTTACAGTATGTGGGCCACAGGAGTTTTAGAACTGAGAAATAGTTCAACAACCTAATTTCAATCAAAACAGTATAAAAAATAAACTATCCAATCATCGCTTCTTTGGATTCCAACAAATTTTAAATATAGACAGTCGTTAAAATCACAAAAGTATTTAAAAATTTGTATTTTAGGATTTTGGAATAATCTAGTAATAAAAAAAGCAGGAGCAAATTAAACTCAAATAGGAGCGGTGCTGCTGTCCAGAACTTCTTTATTAGAACATTTGTTTGATACCTCAGTAGCTAAGCTGCCTTTGCACCTGGCTGGCATGAAACAGTGGCTCAACAGTAAACAGCAGTTGCACTATCAGCAGCAAGTTCTTCCCCTTGAAACTTGTCATGAACAAAGCAAGAAAAAAAGATAGGGAGGGCAAACCCTGCCAAAAATATTTAAATACTGCACTGCATCATAAACAGCAAGGTTTCTTTATTTACTTTCCTCAGAACCTTTTTCCCCTCATTTTTGATAGTTGCAGATTGATGTAGTAACTGTCTTTTAGAAAATGCTGAATGCATGGTTAAGAGACCAGGTAGCCTTAAAAATCCGAACACGAATGACACAGATGAATGCTCTTGGTATATCCTTCAAGGACTTCTTTCATGACTTCTTCTTTTGTCTAAGGGTAGCTCCAGCATTAGAGTGCCTGCAGCGGAAGTTAAGTATCTAGCAGTGTTCCAAGTATTCAATCACCCTAGAGATAGATTTCTGGCCTGTTGTTCCAACTGCACACTGGAAATGCAATAGAAAACACAAGTAACAAACAAGCATTTGTAGCACCTCCTTCAAATATCTGAGAGCTAGTCTATTTTCAGAATTTTAGTATTACAATTATGCATCGTTAAGAACAATTAGGTTCAAGCAGCCAATTCAGAATTACCTTCCTGGCCAATCACAATGTAATGGCAGACAAAATTATGAGGCAACTGGCCTGTCAGTATTAAAAAACAATATCATCTGCTCTAATGAAGACACAAACTGAAAAATGCTAATGCTTCTAAAAATGCATGAAATAGTAACAGAAAACAAAATGACAAAAATATCTACATAGATCAATTTGAAATATGCATTACTTACAGTAAGGTTCATAAAACTGAGAAATTTTTTTAGCATTTCAGTCATTATCGAGAAGTCTCCTTCAGGTAAGTACTCCCTCACAGTAGTCACATTGATCTAAGAAATAAAAAAAAAATCTTGTCTTATTTGGGAAACAATTTCCTGGCACAGAACTCTAATGGTCTGCATGTGAGATGCACTAAGATGAGTATATTTACAGCATAAAGATGGCTTTTGCTGCCATCTTTATGATTTAAGTTTCTTTGAAGCAATAATCCTATCTTTACTGTGTTTATGTTTCTGGAAAACAATTGCTAAAATAATTTTTTGTTGTTGGTTTGTTGAAGTTTTTTCCTAAAAACAGTAAAAAAGAAAAAAAAAAAAAAAAAAAAAAGGAGGAGACTATCAGACATCCCCAGAACCTACAAGATTATCAAGAACTAAAACCCCCACCAGATCATTCCCTTCACAGGGACAGGCTCTCCCTTTACAACTGTGAAGGGTTGAAAATTACTGATCTCATTGTCAGTCTCTGAGCACCACAACTGTTATGGACACTGAGCAGTCCAAAGGCACAGAACAGCACCCTAACGGCCATTTCTGAACCATGGTGAATTCAGACAAGCCTGAAGGCAGGACTGAACTCATTTTCATGTGAACATATTTATTGACTTCTCAGCTATTGGAGTTCCCTATTTTTAACTTCAGTTTTCTACTACTTATTTCCAATCTGAGAATTATTTTGAACTATTAGGGATACACACGAGTTCATCTGATTTCAATGGAACAAAAAAACTAAAGCAGACTGATAACAAATAAAGAAGTCTGATGGAAACTTGCTTAATAATACTACTGAGAAGGAACAGGCTTAGCCAATTTTCCTCTGCCTTTCCAAAGTTTATTCTTTTGCTGGCTACAACTAAGGGGAGAGAGGTAAAAGAGGGCAAATATTCAATTCCAACTGTTTTTGATAGACACAGTGATGTTCAGAAAATTCGTTTTGGCTGGAATAACTCTGTCAACTCTTCCCAAAGCTGTATACATCAGTGTAGTTTCACCAACGTATTGCTCACACTAAAGCCCAATTTAATAAACCCCTTTCAATACAGCAAATTACCACTTCATTAAACATTATACTGGACTTAAGATCAACTTGTTCCCTTACTGGACTCTCCTGGCAGAGACAGCCTAGAAGCAATGCTGTGTATGAGGCTACAATGCAGTCTTCCATGTGCTTCCCAGCATGCTGAAGAGCTGTAAAAGAGACAACAGTCAATTGTATTCTCTAAGCAGCTGGTATCTTTTACTGCTGCAAATACAACAATCCTTCGTTATCACTTTCCAAAATGCTTTTTCCTCAAACAAAACAAGCTTTTGAACTGAGACTGCAGAGATCAGGAAACACAACACTTACTGACTCAGCAGCATATTCCTGACAAGAAAAATGGTCTTCATTCACTTTCAACTCATTCTGCTGCACAGTATTTTGTCATTTGCCATTTCGATGTGCAAACTGTATGCTGAACACCCCAAACTACCAATGCAAATGTTTCATGTGATACTATATGCTTCTAAGACTTCCCCCAAAGTAGTTTATTGTGTTAAGGATAACAGGCACAGCATTTTTGCTGATGACTCAGCATATTGGGAAAAACTACGAATAACTGCAGACACCAGTTGATGGAGCTAAAAAAAGGAGGAAGGATATAAAGCAAGGTTAGAGAAAGTAATAAGCCACACCTATTAACACAAGAAGAAAACACTATTAAAAGTCATACACTGCATCTACTATTAAAAGATTAAACCAGAAGGAATAATGTTTCAGACCCATGTTCCAGAGACAAACAGGTCAGAGATACTCAAATTCCTAGAACAAACTACCAAAGCTGCAGCAAGCACATCAAGGCACTACACAAGAATCTCAGATAGCACTGATGAAGGGAGAACACAGACACAAAGCAGATGCGGACAACTGAGGCAAAGTAGGGAGAGGAGGGAAAACACCCAACCCTTAAAGTAGCTTTATATAAGAACCCTGGGAAACGAAATTAAGGCAGGTAACTTTCAAGGACTTTTCCAGAAGAACAAGGAAACAGCCTAAAAGCTACCCTTTCCAGAATATTTTGTACATGGACTGTCCCAAAAAGTGTGGTTTTTTTGTTGTTTTTGTTCCTTTTGAGGGTTTCTTTTGGTTTTTTTTAAGAAACAGATCAAAAGTAAAAGTAGCGTAACAACTTGTACTTCTCATGCTTCAGATCTGAATGCCTCCTACTAATGCGGCAGTTTCACCTGGGATACACTGATCCCAGCCCTAGAGACTGGATGTAGACAGGAAGCAGAGGACAAGGTAGGATTTTATGCAATCACACAGTTCTTGGCGTTTTCTGAGCTCTTCCCAGCCAGACAACATACCTTTATTAAGATCAAGTTCTTCATCATCTTCCTCCTTCTTCTCCTTCTCCTCAGTACTATCTGACTTCTCTGTGGAGACCCACTGGATCTCCCCACTTGTCTCCTGCCATTCCCCACTCTTATCATGCTGAGCAGTGGGAGCTTCTTTAATCAGCTCGTCCGTCTGGCTCTCAGCCAGCTGTGCTGCTCGCTCACACTCCAGGAACAGCTAATGGGGGGAATTCCAGGAGAACTTCTGTTAGAAACTAAACCCTAAACACATTGACTTAATACTTACTAGTTTATTTCCTGTTCACAATTTATGCCTTAATACAATTAGCCTTCAGTACTTTTCTTAACAATAGGCTTTTTTTCTTCAAAGAAAATATAATCTGGCCCAACCCCAGCACTTGCTCCACAGCAAGACCTCCCTGCCTGGTGCTGAGCCACTTGCCAGGCTCCTCCTGGGCATCATAAAAGTTTAATCCCTTTCCTTGAGACACCACTTGAAAACTAAAAGCTGCCATAATTTCCTGTCCATTTTTGTTCTCTAGCAATATTCCTTTTCTTCTTAAGCTAACTATTCCCTCTTGGCTTTCTTAGAGCAAAAATATGAAGGAGTCTTAAAATGACTTAGCAAAGACTGTCACTGAATCAAGAATCTCATATTAGGTACTTATTTCTCGTTAACTATTTCCCAAACCATACAACCACCAGCAATTTTAAATATTGCTTTGCCAAGCTATATACATGAAGATATTTAATATTATTAGTTTTACTGATTTTTTTTTTGTCTGCTACTGGACAGATTTCACAAAGTGAAATACAACTGCTAAAAGTATCCATAAAATTAACTCCACTGAAACAAGACATCTATAATTTCCTTTCAATTTTTTCATTTTTGTTTGCATGGTAAAACTCATTTAGCAAAATTATAGGTGGATTTCTTTTCTTTTAATAACTTCCTTTTTTTAAAATTTCATTTTATTAGCAGATTTCTTTTTTTTTTTACACTCAATTTAAGAATGCTGTTTCACATCCATAATCATTACATTTGTATTTTATTGTTTTTTATAAAGGATGATCCTATTTTTTATTTTGAAGTTGCAAAGTCACGATAGCCTAATACTTTAAAATAGAAATATGGAAGCAAAGTATGCGATAGCAAAGTAGCTTACAGCTGGTTTAAACCAAAAGTCAAAATAAATAATCTAGGAACAATCAAAAGAGAAATAAACTGTATGGGAACAGAAGTGTTTTAGTGGATGTCTGTAGAGCACTGCCTTTCACCAGGGAAGCTGTTTCTGTAATGGACAGCACTGCAGAAGTCAGCTGTGAGCAGCAATCTTCCCCCTACCTTGCTCCACTCCTCAAAATGCTAAACAGAAAAACGGATACATTTTCATCACTGAGTTCTCCCTTCCCCCTGACAGTCTGATAATGAGACCTGGGAACTACTGCAGGACAAGCACTTCTCACCTGCACTAAAGCCTGAACAGCATCAATCTGTCCAGTTATCTTCAGGCTTTCGTCTCCTTCGCCCGTACACAGGGAGTCAAAAGAACACGATGTTTCCATATTGACAAGGCAGTGCCTGTTCCGGGCACTGTACTCCACGAGATTGATCAACAGACCCAATCCCTGCAAGATTGGAGAGCCAAGAATTACACACATTGGGGAAAAAAATTAGCAGAAAAAGACCTACTTAGATAAATATCTTTGGCCTTCTCTTTCTGAGCATACACAACTTATGAAACAGTCAGACAGACAGGGGATCAGGATTTAAAGAAATACAAGATAGAACAGAGATACCCATACAGGAGAAGTTTTATGCAGGAACCTCTGTTTTTCCAATTATGAACATGAAAACATTTTAGGAGCTGAGGGTTCCTTTACAGAGGTTAGGGATTCAGGTGTCCAACCCTCAGCTTATGTTTTTAAGAAATCCTTCACATGCACTATTTCACTGCTGCTATTAGGCTATTTTATATAAGACCTATTTTATATAAGTTGAGGTAAACTTTTAACTCAAACAATAACAACCATATTTCCAAAATTGAAAAGATGTTTGAAAATCGTTAATTCACATACTTATTTAGCTAAATCTTTGTTCATCAAGCAGTGCACTTTTTCCCATCAAACACGGGGAAAAAACCCTCACACCTGCCAAACCCTTAAAGAAACTGATTATCTCACTTTAGGTATATATGTGGTCATTGAAAACTGTAGTGGAAACTATTCCTTAATGAGGAACCAGCGTGGCTCAATGCACAAGAAGGAGGCAAATCGTTTTCTGTTGACATAAGAAGCACAAGAACTTACCAGCACCCGAATATCAAATCTCTGTTCTTGAGGTAGGAACTTGGGAACCTGAAGCACACAATTCATTGCTGTGCCTATCAGACCATCTTGTTCACCTGTTTTTGTACTACCCCATTCTGCAAACAAAGAGAGTTCAGAGGCTCAACAGTGAAAACACTCACATCTATAATGGCAAGCAGCCTAATAAAAATCTTCTGGCACTAATAACAAACCAGCTCCTCTCAGCCTGAGCCCTCATCTGAACATTTCATACTTGCAATTCCTCACTCAGCTTGCCAAGAAAAATTACTGAGGCTGTAAGCAAACATCTACCATGTGTAAGTGCTTTATAGGACTAGACTTGAGAAACCATAATCAACAAAAAAACATTAACACGAAGGGTTTATTTGACACTTCACCACAGAATTTGCAAAAATCTTGTTGTCTTACCATTATCATTTGTCAGGTTGAGCAAGACCCCAATGATGGCCCTCATACAGTCTTCCACAGCTTTACCCACGTGGTTAGTTACATTCTGGTGAGGCAGAGACTTATTGTCTGGTAAACAGATACTGTCTTCAGCACGATTATATCGCTGGATTAACTCCTCACAATGCTGCAGTGCTCTGCAGGGAGAAGGTGCAGAACAAAATTATCTTCACAACATACAGAGCATTACACCTTTATACTTGTTTCACAAGGAAAAAAAAACCTGAAACACAGAGCTTTATGAAGAATTTTTCTGAAACACAGTCTGTAGGGACAGATAATAAACTTATCACTTATAAAAATCTTTTATAAGCTCAACTGAAAATTGTGATAACAAAAACCTGGAAATCTTAGGGCTTTATCAGCTTGATATTTCAAGAGCAAGTTAATATTCCTTTCCAGCTTCATCACATGGTCTTCCAAAAGATATCTCCTCTTCCTATAAACCCAGCCTCTCATATCCTCTGACCATCAAGGCACAACATGATTCCGACAGTGTTACCAGAATGTTCTCTTGTTCTCTTCTCAGAACTATTTCCATTCAGTAAGAAATGACACATGATTTCCCAGCAGTAAAATCCTAATCTTGTAACACTAATGGACCACAGGCATGATTCTACTGCATAACATTAGCTTCATGTTAAACCACCACACTGATTTCAGTTACAAACAAACCCAGAAATGTCAAAAATATATACTGGTTTGAATAACATATTAAACTGTGGTTCACTTCATTTTATTTTAAACAAATACTCCAAATATTTGACCTATATCCATGAAATCATGTTTCCAATGAGGTCTGCAGAGTCAAACTTTCAGCTTCATTTGTTCTCTTATGAAGAGCAAAACAAGGGGCAGGCAAGCTCTGCCAGCCAACTGAGACCTCACCCAGATTGATAAATGGGTTAGAGGTGTTTGTACAAGAATCTCTGCCAGGGAGAAATGCCAAGAACAAAATTTCACTATTTTAATTCTTAGTTACACTGTCAATTCTGCTATGCTCCATTCCAGTAAACACTTAAGCATAATGAAAACACAACAAATATATGTTGCTTCACTTTCTTCTGTGTTCCTACTTAGTACAGCAGGAGCTGAACCCACAGCCTGCAGCTTCTATAGACCCAAAAGTAGCAGCCCTACACACTGGTAGTACTCAGCTAGTTGCCCACACCCCCATCTACAGTAACTTTACTCAATGAAAAGTAACAGTGGAAATTTTGGGGTTACTCACCCCTAGAATCTTCTGGTATAAACCATTTCTTTTTTTACCCTATCATGTGAGGTGTTTGGCAAAACTGGGGTTCTGGGGGATTTTTTTCTACAACTTACTTAGCTGAGGAGACTATGAGCTGTGAGTCTTTGTATGCTATCAGATAGCTCTGATTTTCTGGATTATGCACAGTTACCTAAAGAGAGAAGGAGAAAGCAGTATTAAAATAAGACAGGTTTTTTTCCCTGAAAGAGAAGCATTTCCTTTTACTACTACTACACTTTGTTCAGCTCCACATTTCTTGGCTATTATCCAGTATAAACTTTCACTTTTCATTTTTCCGTATTTCTTTGGAGTCTTCATCTCTAAATAATTGTGGCACTAAAGACAGAACCATTTTTCCCTGATAAAGTACAGAAACCATGCAGCAGAATGTTTTGCCACAGCAGAACCATGAATCCACATTCTGGGGCTACAGTATCCTAAGTATGTATACAGAACACAATTACGTATGTGGTATTTTAAGGACTTGGCATCAAACCCACTTCTGAGAGCTTATTACACATCCAACCATAACACAAAAGGTCTTCCATGATTCCCTTGACTGAAATTTGGAATCGATTTTCAGAAACAATAGAACTTCTTCTTGTGGACTTGTATGATTTGGCATGTTTTGAATTTTGTCTTCTCTCCCAAGTCTCTAAGGGCCTTGCTATAACACAAACACCCCTTAGTCCGAATTTGAATATTCTAACACTAGACAAGGCTCCTCTCCTTTTCCTTGGCAATTCCGTCTATTGAATATAAAAGCAGAAAATTACTCTGAAATTTTTTTCTTACTGCTGAGGAGTAAAGAGAATTTTTAAGATACCTTTCAACAATTGTTCACATTTCTCAGTTTTTAGTTTGCATTTACAATGTCTTTAAGTCTGTCCTTGTATTTTAGTGAAGAAAACAAGTGACCACTGTAGCTATTTGCCCTCTAATTTGGGTTTAAGGTGTTGAGCGAGATGCATTGACTTGTATTCTGATCCCCAGTGTTTTCTGATGTGAGGAGATGCGTGGCTAAAACATAACAAGGCTCTTCTGCTTCCTTAGGGTATCACAACAGGAATGGAGTAACACCAGCAACAAACACCAAACTCAGTGAAACAAGACATTGCAGAGAAACACACACACCATTCCTGTCAAGTAAACTCTACAAAAGTACCATATATTCTGATTTTCTTCCAAGTTCTTAAAGAAACATTTACCATCTGCATTTACACACTCAACTGATGATAGGACTCGCTTGCCTTTCGGGGCAATTTTCTCTTTCAGCACTTTCCTGGCTGATGGTTCAAAGCAGCAATTCTTAGCATTGATTTATTGCTTCTAAGAAAATCCCACTTCTATAATGATCAGTTATTACTAGACACACATTGGAGAATCAAACTCATGCCCTGAAAACAACATCCACAAACAGCAGCTTTTTGTAGGAACTTAAGTAAATGCATCGTGTTATATCTAGTTATTTTTACAAAAAAAAAAATCTTGGAATGCAGTACACACATACAGAACAGTAAATTAAATTTTCAAACATTACAGAAACACTGGTAAGTATCAGAAAGCTACTACAGTCTATAAAAAATAAAAATCAACCTTATAGAGCTATAATGGGACTATATACTGCAAGAATATAAACCAGAACTGCTTAAGAAACAGACTTCAGAAATACAAAGGATCTGTTCATACTCACACTTTCTAAGACCCGTAAACATCTCTCTGCACCCCATAATGAGGCAACCAGCTTCTCTTCGTTTTCATCACTGCTTAGGTGATCCACACATTCTTTAACTAAACACAAAAACAAATGGTTTTCTTCCATAAGTAAGAGGTCTTCAAAAGCCAGGTGTACAAACTAACCAGCTACTTGAGAGTTGTATATATCTCGTTTTACACTTTGCACACCTCTAATGGCAGGAAGCAATCATGAAGACATGATCTACACTCCAAAATTTTTCATTTCTCCAAGTAAATGAAAAAACCCAAACCTTACAATTTTGTCTTTACAAGTTTGAGACTGTTATAAATTACTTATTTATGGTTATGTATTTTATTTTCTCCTGCCAGTAACAGTGTCCAGCATAGGACTGAGTTCCTTAACTCTAAGGGAGTCTTTTAGAACAGGAAAGAGATAGGACAATCACATGCTTCCAGACTTTACATGTCTGAAACCATAACTTGAAATTGTTTTCAAATTGAATACTTTCATATCTCCAATCCTTCCTTTGCTCTCCCACTGCTTACTTAACACCAAGCTTTATTCAGGTCAAGAATTCATTTAGAAATATCCCCTTTCCTACATAGGAGATTCTGACCAAAAACACACTAACTTATATATATCTTTGAAAAAATAAGAAAATCAACCCTTGAACCCTTGCCCTTCCTTCCCACCCCCCCCCCACCTCCCCCCCCCAAATTTCTTCTTTAAGGGTTTACTTCCTTTGGAATATTTAGTTTAAAAATATCTGGTCTGAAAATAATTCTAGAAGACTATAAAGGAGACTACTCTAGAATAAGTGTGCTGTACAGAGATATATAACAGCATTGTGTCCAAGCACAAGCCATTTTTATTCTCATACATTGTAAGACAACACTCTACACATTCTGTTTAACCTGAAAACTACTTTCAATTGCACCTGCAACAGATTAAAATCACTAATATTTCTCAGTTGCTTGATATTGAATTGTGTATTTTATTTTTAACACTGCTAAGAAAAATGCATAATATCTCTATTTTTTAAGCACAGTATATCAACATCACAGAAAGCAAACCTTTTATTACAATTCACTATTTTTTCATGTTGTCAAAGCAGTATCCTCACTATACCTTTATCTACAATATGATCCAGACCACCCAGAAGCCGCAGTTCTTCTTTAAACCAGTCTCCAGCTCGCTTTGAGGTGAGAGACAGTAATGTCTCCATTGCCAAATGCCCAGTCTGAAAGAGTGATGTTCTGGAATTAGTGAAATCATCCTATGCAGCTGGAGCCAATACACCAAGTCATACAAACAGACGTCATATGAAAACCATAAAAACGAAAGTAGATAGTCTGAGGAGAACCTCCACCAGAGGGAGCAAGGACAGACTTGGAAAACATGCGTATCTTAAAAAAATGCCAGTGCTGATAAAAACGGTACTTGGCATTTGCAAATTTTCTTTATTTTATTAATAGCTTAGAAAACCCAAGCAGACTCCTGTCATCTTTTTGTCTTGTTATCAGAATAATCAAGTGGAGGAAGTAAATGGACAAATCAGACAGGAAGAAAAAAATCAAGAAAACCCCCAGTGAACACAGCTTTTCAACCTCTCAAGATACATCACTTTTGCTGCTTATAGATCATATTTGCTTCCAATGTAGACATCTAGTGTTTTTAATTTTAAACCTATACAATAAAGCAATCAAACTGAACAGCTACAGGAAATCCTATTCTATTTGCTATTTTGCTATTATATATTCTATTTTTTTCTTTTTTGGAAAAAAGGAGGAACACATACATAAACTGAACAACAATAAAGGAAAGTCCACTCCCTGCAAATGGAAGTAGAACAGTACTCACCAGGCTTGAGCAAACACTCCATGGTCTTAGTACGAGCCCTCCCCCAACCCCCAGCATCTCCAGATGCTTTCCTTGCTTTCAAAATACTTGATTTCCAAGGAGGATAAGAAAGTTGAAGATCAGATAAAGAAGCATTACCACCCAAAGCTGTTTCTGGGTTGTAGGAGCAAGCCCTGCAGCACACTCTCAGTATAAGCATAACAGTAACAGCATTTCTCCAGGGCAAATGGAAGCATCCTTGGGTCAGCAAATTGTGTGGATCAAGAGAATACAAGCAGCAACAAATCTACATTAGGTCAGTTAATTTCCTAAAATTACTTGGAACTTCACCATAAAAGCTCAAAGGCCACACAATATTTAAAATATGGTGATTAGTTTTCTGCCAGAGGGCAAATAAGACTTCAAATAACTCTAGAAGAATATAATCTGGTATTTGTACACACTTCATAAGGACTTTAATTTTCTCCTTTTTTTAATAAAGACAATGAAACCTTGTAACCCTTTTGCTTTTGAGTAAATTAATTTATTACATTCAATTTTTTTGTCAATTATTAAAAAATTTTAATACCAAAGGCCCAAAATATGGTTGCCTTAACATTTCATGCTTATGCTGAGAGTGAAAACCAGAATAACCTCTTTCACCATCTGAAAGCAGAAGTCACTCCTGAAGGTTTTTGTTATGATGCAACAGTGAGGAGGTAGCTGCAAAAGTAGGAGCTCCCGAGGGCTGTGCTCACTGACAGGTGAGGGCCATTTGCTGAGGCCAAGTTCTTCTGGTTTATCTTCTTCTAATGAAGCACAACGAGCCGGGAACAAATTCAACCTGCACACACCTTCTCAGTTTCTGCATTGATGGTTTTAATGTAACTAGGCATCAAGAACACAGAACCTTTGACTACTCAAAAATTAGTCCAGCCTAACTTCTACACAGACACACAAACAATGCTGTCTGTGGAAAGAGGGAGGTAAATTGATCACCTTTGCCTGATCCATGTAAGATTCAAAAAAGCCAAGGTGTGACTGGTTAGGCACAAACTGGAAGTATAAAACCATCTGCTGCAATCCTCCTGTTTCTCACTGGGCATTGTCTGAGTCTGAAAAAGCACAGAGCTTTACCCCCAGAAGATTTGCATTTTTGTTTGCATTTTCTGCCTGTCATTTAGTAGAAAAGAGATTACTTACTGTACCTCATGACAGGGATCTACATGAAAGCAGCTTGATCTTCAACACATGAAGTTCATTATTGTCTCAACTTACCATTGCTACTATTTTAAACTGGAAGAGAACCTAATCATCTCATTTGGCTTGCAAATATTCTCTAAATACTGTACAGTCTCTGCTTCTAGATGGTGCAGCTGGGAGGAAACCAGTTTCCATCTGTGAAGTACTACAATATTCAATGCATTTACAGCAACGGCTCAAAATAAATTTAAGAAATAGAGCTGCCTCAGGGAAAAGCCCTCAAATAAAGCAGCTGAAACTGATGGCCTAGGATACTAATGCTTTTTACTCATGAACAACTTCCTCACAAGACAGAGACCCTTTTGATATCTCTTTTCCTTTTAAAACCATGTCTAAGAAAGCACAAGAACAGAATTACAGCTCATAAAAAAGCAACAGGCTAGATCAGATTATGAATATGAAAAAAGCTCAAGCAGGAGACAGTGGTCTTTGTGGCTGGATGCTTTAGCAATGAGGAACCTGCACCAGCTGTTCCATGCTTAATAAAGGGAGCTGTCTTACATTTTATAGTGCAAGAGATATCCTGGCACTGACAAACTCTGCTATGTGAGCTGCCTTCAGTGCCAAAACAGCACTGAAAGAAGACTCTGATTATACCAGATCCTAGCTGATCACCACCTAGAGAAAAATTTCATTCTGTGGTTGTATATTCAGACTGTAAACTGAAAGTGGAGAATATAATCTCATGTTCCTTCTTTCTCTGCAGATTTGCAAGGTCAGAAAGTTAATTCAAGCTCCCTACTGGCACCTTTCATATGTTTGTATGAAACAAACCTAAAATTGGAATTTGTAGTTCCCTGTCATCACAATCTGATGACCAAAGTTAACAATGATATCATGGCTATTATATTCCTCACCCAAAACTCAGCTCTTGCTAAAGCTACAGAACAGTGACTCTTCATACCAATTCAGCTCTCTGTTCCATAGCCAGAATTTGGCGGAAAAACGCCCCAACAAAACTTCCTAAACAAAAAAGTCCCAAAAGCTACAGAAGAAAGTGCCAGCTCAACAAGGCACATCATCTTTTAGTCTAACTGAATATGGAATGCAAGCCTGACTGCGGATTACTGCCAGGAGTTGGAACATTACTTGCACAGACAAAGCTCTGAAAGCTCACTTCATGAGCCATAGATCAGGAGCTTCTCTCATTGGGTATAAGCATTACAGAAAAAATGGCAAAAACCCCAATAAGAATCTTGAAAATAATGCATTACAGGATATAAAAATATTAAGATCATAACTAACATCCACTATAATGAAATATGGCAAAAGCAAAGACACATCACTTCTTTTACTCATTTATGGCCACTCATCAATCTGTCAATCAATTCTTTAAACACACTCTTCTAAAAAGCCTTGCAACTTATCCCTTTTATTTTCTAAGCTAGCTTGATGCTCGCATCAAGCTCGTATGGCCAAACTTCTCTTTAAACAGAACCAGCTCACTCTGCTGCAGATGAAGGTATTTTCATAATGAGCTAGTATGTTTGAGAAAGGAAGGAAAAGAATTCATCTGCATTCATAGTAAGCAACAAAACTGCCACCACACTTTGGGTAGGGAAAATCAGTTTCTGCAGGATAGGGTTTTTTTAAATGTAAAAACATGCACCACAGTTTTAATTTAGTACACAATACTCTTATTTCCAAGCACAAATCCTTATTTGTGAAAGTACTTATAAAACTTAGGCAAGGAAATGGAGTCAAATAATCTAAGTGTGGGCTTTAAACACACAATGATTTAGTGTTATGTGTTTGCATCTGCTCCCTGTAACTAGCTACCCTTAGCAGGGCCAAACAGAGACTCATACAGCTGAAAAACATCCTAACTTTATCCTACTAACAACCTTTGAAAAGGAAATTTCAAATTTGAAGAAAACACTCGCAGTGCCGTCAGGTATACATCGAAGGCAGATGAAACACCAGGAATCCTTTGCTGGGGATATGAAATGAAGAATGCTTGCAAGTTCCATCTTATTACGCATTTCACAACTGCCAAGGCTTTCCAAAAAAAGCATGTTACCCACCGTGATGTTTTCAAGATCAAGATGTTTGTTGTGAACAGTTTCACACAGTCTCCGAATTTTTTCCTTAATTTTATTCATGTCTTTTTCATTCAGGAGCTTGGCGGAGGAAGCATCTTGTTCCAATTCCAGAAGCCGTATCATCAGATCTAGACTAGCTCTGTCTAAATCCATGTTCAAGCGATCTCTGCTCAGGATGTACATTAGAGCTGCTGTACAAAGGGACAAATTCTTGGGTTGGGAGAGAAACAAAAAAAAACCAGTTAGCTTCCACTAATCATTTTAGGCAGACCTCTTAATATTTTTAATAAACAAGCTTCAGATTCAGAAAAGAAAACACCTGACAGATCCCAGTTCTTAGCAGTTGCATGAGCATTCACTGTTGAATGGAAATTCCTTCTAGCAACTTACTAATGCATTCTCCTGACAAATAAAACAGAGACATAAAGCGCTCAATATATTTGCAAAGCCCTAGTGGAAGAGCAGGGATTTCTACTTTTTAGGGACTCAATGCTGCAGACAGAATAAGAACCAGTAACTCCAGTAACATAGTATATTAGAGAAGAGACAGATGGCAGGGGAACAAAGTGAAAAAGCCTGGGGTACACAGCAAAGTAGGTGAACATTCTGGTTCAAGGGAATGAACTTGTGACAGCACCAGAAAATCCAGAGACCGTGGGGACAGTGTCTGCAGGGAGGGAATGCCTGGGGACATAAATTCTGATTCTGCCAAATAGGTCTGTCAAGTTAATAGTTTATCCAAACCTTTTCAGAATAAATAGAGTTTATTTCTAGGGGGATTCTCCTTTTTGGAAGTAGCCAGAGTATACACCAGCTTCCACCTGTGCCTCATTTCCATCAGCCCTTAACACGTGAATGTTATTAACCTGATCACCTGTATCTCAGACAGAACTGGTGCAGAGGAACATCTGATGGGCTAAAGAACACTTGATTCATCTTAAAGTAGGAATTAAATTCTGCCTTCATGAGGCTCCAGAAAAGCCAAGGCAGAAGATGACTGTCAGAAAGGGACAGATGGCAATGCAGCAAAGCCATCCACCCCTGGTGTCTAAGTACCGCACTTTCACGGAGAGCACTGAGCTCCAAGTTACAGGAAAGAGGAGAAACGTTCACTGGGAACAAAGGTGTGCTGGGCACAAAACTGACAGAAACCTCTGGCAGTAACTGGAGGAGTTGAGAGCTGGGGGGCGTGTGGGGCATGTGTGTGTCCTGCTGAGATCAACCCTCAGGATTCAACATGCTGCACGCATCCATCACAATTGTTTCTGCATAAGGTAATTTATCGTGGAAGCAAACTAATTCTGGAATATAAATGTTGTAGAGCTCAACAGGAAAAAGCAGAATTCTGTGTCATAGCAGATTAACATCTTGTTTAAAATGAATTCAGCCAACCACCAAAACAATCATTATCTGCTCTGTTTATTTTAGAAGTAAGTAATAATCAATCATACCTGGTCATACTAAGCAGTATCAGCATTTCCAAAACAGGATTAGGCAGCTGACAGTCTATCAAAAGCTATGTCAAAACTCCTTCCTGTCTGAGTTATCCTCAGGTGAATAAAATCCTCAGGTGAATAAAGACTTTAATCTGACCAACTACCAAAGATGCATTTGAACTATTGAAGGACGGAAGCAAGGGTTTCCAAATCTACGTCTTTGATGAATACATGAAGACAGGGTTGTTAAAAAAGCCCACAACAAACTCTTAGCTGTGAGCATCGCTACCCCAGACTTCCATCACTACTCCAGCCTTGCCAGATGTAGGGCTGGAAGCATCTACGTGACCTGTCTGCAGAGGGTATACATTGTTTACCCTTGATTTTCATTAACTTCTTCCAATAAGCCTTGCAATTTTGTCACTTCAATTAGAGAAATTGTTTACTCTTCATATACTTGCAGCTGGCTTAAACTGTACGTCAAGTTCCTTGAAGAACTGGGTTCTTCCGAAATGACAGTGATTAAAGCAGGACACAGAAGTCCACACATTCCAAAGGAACCAAACGTTAGCTAATCATTGCTCAGCAAACATGGGTCTTCAGCATCTATGAAGAACTGTATTGTAATGACCAGCATCATCTAGGCAAGTTTGCTTGTTTAAAAAAAAACTGCTCGAGATCCCAAGGGAGTTTCTATCAACTAGAAAGTACGCACCCCTTGACAGAGAGAAAGTGCTGAATTTATGAACTGGGCTGCCATTATTTCGCATTTCAAAAAGTCAGAGACTGTTCTTAGGACATTACTGAGAATATAATTCAGATACTCCAAAGTCTGGTCAGGACAATAACACTCACTCTGTAAACCTCTGTACCAAGCCCTTGCCTGTTCCCAACCAGCTCTTCATTATGAAGGGAGTTATGGCTCTTTTCCCCTGCATCAGCTCTGCCAACACTTCCTTTCAGACCAGCCTCCCAGGTTTCAAGATACTTAAATGTGATCAGATGAGCAAGACATGATGCAGGAGGTTTCAGGCTGCAGGAGGGCTGCTGGAAAAGCAAAAAGGACGGACTGGCTCTGTATAACAAGAACCACAGCACATACACAGAGGGATTCAGATATAATAATAAGCCTCCAAAGGCTGATGTTCAATAGGAAAATAGTGACGATATGAAAGTAAGGACCTCATATGTGAATGGTGCTTACAGAATGGAACAAGCCTGCTTTAGCTTCTTATCAGTGATACAGGTTTTGTAAAGCTGGTTTCTCCTTGTCCCTATAAGCTGCATCTTGAATAAAGCCATCCTACATTTTGTTCTGATCTTCTGTAAGTGTTTAATTAACCACACTGTCTGAAAGCTATCTCATGCCCTACCATACACACAATTCTGAGCTTGGAATGAAGGGAAAATAGTTGGTACAACTGATTTTTGATCAGTATTCTAAGAGAACAAAAACCCCAGCTGAAGAACTAAAATCAATCCTTCCAAACACCACCCTCAGAGACTGCAGACGACTGATTTTTCCAACTGAGCTTCCTCCATCCCATTCTACTCCTCAAGACACGTAAAACACATTCTGCTTCCAAATAAATGCAGAGAAAAGAAGAAAGTAAAATAAATAGCATTTTCTCTAGACATAAATTTCATGGCTTATCTAACTATGGATTTGCACTCCATACTTCTACAGAATTCAGGAAAACATCCTAGTTTGAACATACACTCCAGAAATGGCAGACCATTTACACCCACTCTCATCCTTGTCTTCTGTTGCTTGTTCTATTTATACTTCAGCTTGTGGGGACAGATGGTTATTTTCTAGGGTTCACCACTACATATAATGCACTTTTATCTTTTTTTAAGTTTTTCTCATGCTCAAGACATTATAAAACAACATTTTTGTGCTTAACTACTGACAGCTATTATGGAAATACAGATTTTATTTTAAAAATTAATAATGCTTCAAAATCTTTACAGATCACCACTGAAGAGACAAAGTCAATTAAAAACTTATGCTTAAAGACAAGTCTACAAGAAAAATTTGGTGGAACAAGTAATTTTCATGTGGTTATTTTTGGGCATAGCTCTGTAAGATAGCTGGTATTTTGTTCTCCCTGCTGGTTCAAGAAATGCCAACTACCAGTATGCAACTGCTACTTTATACTCCTTATGGAAATGTTCAGAGTCCCCTACGCACTAAGTCTATTCTATTGCATCAGAACAATGAATGCAGCATAAGTTCATATTTGTTTCCATTAACAATGTCATTATGGCAGTTTTCCCATCTTCAAAATAAATTAAGAAAATATTACCCAAATATTTGTGTGTTTTCAGCTCAGTCCTTACTTATCTTACAGGGATTTGAGCCATGCATGCAAAGTCAAGTGCAATTTATTCTTCTTTGGTTACTTTGAACTGAGATTTAGTGGAGAAACTTCTATTCATTTGGAAAAAAATCAAATGTCAGTGAAATAATTAGTGAATGAAAAGGTACTACAGACAGACAGCATGCTCATCCGGAGATGACTGTGTTGAAGCACATACTGTCAGTAGTTAGGGCATATCCATTAGTATTTCTCAAGAGTAGTTGGATAAATAAGTAATTTCACACACTGTAAAACCTGTACCAAGAATGTACTGTAACGATAGTCAAATGTTAACTATCAATTTTTCTTTGACACAAGGGAGCATTTCATCAAATACACTGAAAATAGTGAATATAATCAATGCTTATTGTTACTGCAGACTAATAATAGCATGCAATTTCCTTTTGAACTGTATGTGCTAGTTCTTTGAAAATGAAGGAATAATGGTAACTGTTAAAAGAAAGCCAAAAATACAGCCTGCAAGCCTGTACATTTTCCAGGGAGCTGTAGCGCTGTCCTCTGCCGATGTCCTGCAACTCAGTGGTGGCAACTGTCCTAAACAGAGTGACTGTACCTCACTTATTTCTAGTATCACTTGGCACTATTTCGACAGCTCTCAAAATAATGAACTCATTGAACCTGCTGCCTATGTTTTACAGTTAGCCATTGCTAATTTTTGAGGGAGATGGAAAATAAGCTATTATTCTAAATCAGTTACTCTAAAACTACAGCTTTTTCCCCCCACCCACAGAAAGATGTCAAATATCATCTCTGAAATGTCTATTTTTGTGGGTGAAAAGTTGCATTCTGCATTGTATGTCATTCCTCTAAAGCTATTACAGAAAACTATAAAACTGACTGATATCTGTATCTACTATGCATTTCAAGTAAAATCTGAGTTTATCAGCTTTTGCAAAAATATCACAAGGGATACCCCACAGAGGTAACATCGATAAGAAGGAAAACAAAACTGCTTCAGTTTAACTCGAAGGTCACGTTACCATCAACAGATGAAATTTACCTTTCCTAGAATCTAACAGAACATTATATACACTCAGGGCATCCTAAAACTGCAGTTACAGCAGACCTCAAGGAGATAAGCACAAAACATGAAAAAATCCCTACAAGAGCTACAGAAGAGGTGGTAATTGCCATACAAGCAAGTCTGGAGATGAGCACTTAGAGCCACCTCTAAATATAAGGGGGAAGAGTTCCTTTCCAATGTATTTGAGATAATTTAAACTATAACAAAGCTGTTAAAAAGCTTAAGAGAATAAATAAAATAGCAACCCAAAGCACAGTCCATTTTTACAAAATCCCTGGGTCTTTTTTTAAAAGAATTTCCAAACCCAGATGCACATTGAGAGTGGAATAAGGAATCTGTCAGTGGAACACAGGTGCTCTAATTTTTTATACCACTAATGAACACTTTCTAAAATGGAGCCACTGATCCCAGAGGCACCATTAGATACACCATCCTATGTATATAAATACATACACATGATACTTGGATGCTTGACCTTGACCAAAACCCCCACCCAGCAGACAGGAGCCCCCAGAGCCCAAGGAAGTGCACAGTGCATGCCTACCTGATGGTGCTGGGAGTCATCCAGTGTTTTGAACACCATGGCTACCATCCCGTGGGCTCTCAGGTGCATGCGGAAGCTGGGCATGGCGCACTTGGTCGCCAAGCTGATTACACTGGAGAAAATCAACTCTGTGTTAGAACAACTAACACAACACACCACTGAACACGAACAGCAGAGACACAAGTCTTCAACACAAGACTGACCACGTGCCTCGCACCCTGGCAAACTGTTGGAATGTTTCTTCTAAAATTTGTGTCAGGCAGGTTTGCAATTGGTGAGCACTGTTTTATTCAAGTTGCTTACCAGCACCAAACCATGTCTGCTTTAGCTTAAGCTTGGCTATAGCCAGCATTTTAAAGGGCAGTCTGAATCTGCTTCTTAAAAAAAAGAGCTGAAAATTTCCAATACTTAAATTGAAAGTAAAGTGCCATGGATTAAGCATGAAGCTCTGATTTAGAGACATATGAGAGCTCACTATGGACCACGGCATTATGAGGAACTGTAAATGTGAGCTTCCATTGCTATCTAATGGTTATCTAATTAACTGACTTTTCTCACTTATGCCTAACATAACTTATATACATACTTTTTTAATGTATTTATTGCTGCATTTATGATTGATGGAAATACTGTAGATTTCAGAAAAGATTTGACAAATGTATCAGTTAATCAGTGACCAGCATAAGAGCTTATTTTAAAAACGGAGCTTTCCCCTAGCTTTCTCAGTAAACTGCCTGCCATTTCTAGCACAGAGCAACATAACTTCTAAAAATACACTGCTTTTAAATGTGCACTAATGTAGGAGTGATTCTGCAACCGAGTCTTCCACGACTGCTGAGGAACCTGCCCGTAAGAAACTCACACAGTAAGGTGCTTAAAAGAACAAGTGGTTTTTCTTTCTCCAATCACAACAGCACCAGTTAGAGCTTACCTATCTGTTTGAGTCTTTTATGTCTACTCCTATCCTTACACACTGATTTCCTTTGGAAAAACACTTTTCTTTGAATTTGTTAACTGAAAGAAAAGATTTTTGTTGTGTTTATGTAAGTTACATTCCGTTATATAACCTTGTGAAGAATTAATTTAAAATCTGGGTAAATACCTGAGTAAGTTTGACACACGAGCAAATAAGGAGCACTTGCATGAAAAATATGTCTAAACTGTCATTTTAGTAGTAATTTATTCTCATCATAGTGTATAAACTAACTGGGTGATAAGAGTTCTTGTATGTATACTCCAGCAACAATATTCATTGCTAATTTCTGAGGAACAAATAAATTTTAAAGTAGCTGTCTTACAGGCATAGAAAGCTTTTTCTCAGCCACAGTCGAATCACAAATAAAGCACGGCCATCACCTCTCTCAACAGATTCAAGTTTTTCTTTCTCTGCTATTTTAGTTTTACCAAGAAAAAAGGAAAATTCAGGTATATAAAAAACACTATTGCATGGCTATTTTATTTAACATTATTACAATTACTTTCATGTCCAGGTAACTGACACTGGTATCAAGTCACAAACTTTTTCAAAGCAAGGTTAACATTTTTGATGCCAACTTCACAATTATGGGTAATTTGAATATTAAGAGTTGTCCAAAACAAGTTAAGGAATCTCCCCATTAATACTGAGGGCTCAGTCCCTCTAGTGGGTGCCAGTTATGCTATTTCTCAACAGAAGAAAAAGAACAGGCAGTTGGTTAGAAAACATCTATTACCTCAGTTCTAGACTTGCATCAAACTCTGCAGGCCTAGGGATTTTTTTTTAGAACTGAATTTGCATTAAAAACAGAACAGATATAACACGTAAGATGCACTAAACAAACAAGTTATCAGAAGGTATTTTTTTAATTTACAGCAAGGATAACAAGTGTGGCAAAGATGACTCTTACTGCACAATTTACTTTTTCATCTTCATAGCCATACTGCTTATGATTATTCAAAAGATACAATCTAAATTATTATTTTCAAATTTTATTCTTCATGGCAGAAGTGTCAGGCAAATGTGACATTTTAAAGCATGGTCACTTCTCTGATGCATATTTAATTCAGTATCTCTTTTAAATATAAGGTTCTGTGTTTTGTAGTAAGAAGTCTTACCTAAGGCAACGTGTGTTTAGGGGCTGATTGCTCTTCAATCCACTTAGCAAGTACTCAATATCATCTGTGAACTCTTGATTTTCACCAAATTCCACTACATCATTGAAGTGCTTTACATGCTGAACAACAGTGTATAACTGGAAAAGACAAATATTTTGACCTAAGTAAGTTGCTCTTGGCATTGATAATAATCTTAACAAGTACAGTTTAAATATCTATTCAGTTTTAAGTGCAAGGAAACATTAAGATGTTAATAAAGGCCATTCAACTATTTAGATAAAAATATTGTTTTAATAGGAAAGCCAAATTGCATTTTGACACTGTTCTTTCAGTAGTTAGGATTACTAGTAATTCTTTATCTTAAAAATTTGTTAAGAATACTTACTTCTTTGTCTTCTTTCCTACATTTCAATGCAGTTACTATCTCTTGATAGGGCTGAGTAGGTATTGTCACAGTTTTTTATCACTTTGGGAGGTGGTGCAGGAGCCTTAAAAACTCCATCATCTTTATGAATTGCCTCCTTTGAAGATAGCCTTACCTATTAATAAGAAAGTGCTAAAATGGGCAGATGTTTTGAGCATGAAAACATACACTAAATACATCAGGAAACAGTACAGGTGTGCAATTGTCAAACTCACATTTTGGGACTATTTAGTCCTTGCCTTGCACTACCAAGATGTACCTAAGCTGTGTGACACTGTGTCTACCTTAAAATAAAAAAAACCCGAAACATTTCCAAGTATCAGGAAAGCTCCAGAAGAATTCTGAAACTAAAACCAGCAGAAAAATAAGATGTCCTTTATAATGGTTCCTTAAGCCTTAGGATAAGTAGACCAGCAAGTTCAGTGTTCATGAACAGTTTTTTGTTGGTCTTTGAAGTCTCTTCCCCCTCTGCACTCCAGGAATGCCCACGCAGCCCTGAGCCAGCCCTGCCTCAGCCCAGCCTGAGCTCTGGGCCTGCCACAGGACACTGCACTTCTGGCCAGCCTCCAGCCTCTGCCTGGCCCAGAGGCAGGAGATACCAGCCCACATCTTGTAGCAGCACGAAAACCCCACAGAGCAATGAGAGGCACAGGGCACGCCTCAAACCACGTAGAGCACGCTCGTGGTGTTCTCTTCTTTGTGCTGTTAAATATTTCAGGAGCATACCATATACCATAGCACAAAATACAGCAAAACCTGTTCTACAGGAAGTAGAGAACTTGATGTTAGGTCTAGAATAACTACTGACAGTTTTCCAGACAACTCAGGCAAGTATTACAGGTCTCTCCTCAACTTACTTTGCTATTAGTTTGAGGCTACTACAAGCTGAGTTCATCTTATCTTCAGATTATTTCTTCAGCACAAAATCTGATACGAAGACAAACTACAGCAAACATAGCATATGGAAAAAGACCTCCAAATGCCAAGTTCTAAATGTACAAGTGCCAATGCCAATGGGCATTTACTCACCCTCAATCTCCCAGTAACATCATGTACTTAGCTTCCTTACACCGAAAAATGAGAATATTTTAAAAGTGTGACTGAAAAAACAGAACTAACATGCAGGCATAGAAGATACATGACCTGTTACTCGAGGGGATAGCTGGAGAGAAAGCCTTCTCATGCACTGTACATTAACAGGCACAACTAAAATAAAAGCCAAAAGAAGCTGCTATGTTACTGAGGTATTCTTAACATTCTGCCTCTATCACTGTGGCATTTCAGTACTCAGTCATTTAAGCATCGGTGGCAAAATGGTAATAAAACACCCTGAAAAACCGGTTTAGAACACATACTGGAGGACTGATCTTATCAGTCTGCAAACACAGGAGAGCCACTGAAGGACCTCATCCAAGTCTTGGTTAATGGCTGCCCCTTCAAAGCAAACTCCAAGGGCACTTGGAGAGGCCCCAAGAGAGTACTTGGCATAAACCGATTGCATGCTGTGAGTTTCTCACCATAAACCTGAGACAGTTTCTCCCAAGCTTCAGGTGACAAATTTCTACAGAAATTAAAGAGGCAGGATCATATGTGCAGGAACTACCACTGAACATTTGGATCGAGGCTAATTTACCTTGTAACTTTGAAGTATTACACACATGTAAATCACAGTTAAAAACCACGTCTGAAGCAACTTCAGATGCACATCATAACATGAGCAGCAGATACAAATCCCCCTCAGTGGTTTGTTCAGCCAAACCTCTACCACATTCCTGAATTAATATTCTGATGATTCCAGATACAAAGTGGAAGTCTGACAGAAGACAAAAGCGACTGCCTGAATGAATGAAACAGACATTCCCCTAGCTTGAAAAAGCCATATTCAAAGTCTGTCTGACAAGACTCACAAAATTTGCCCTTAAGTCAGAGTACTTCACAAAAATCAGTACCAAGAGATTCAGTAAGCAACAAAGCCTTCACTTCAAAGGTACATAATTTAAACTGAGAGAGGGGTTTAGGAAAAACCCAGGGCTGAAATATCTGCTCTCTCCTCAGACTGTAGTGAAAATGGTCGTTTTCAAATAAGTTATCTGCATTTTCCAGGCAGTGCAGTTAACAGCCAAAGAAGGCTATTCAGAATACTGTGAGGAGGCAACCAGAAACAACCACAAATCAAAGAGGAAGAAGTACCAGAATACCACAAACAGGGTAGAATTAAAAAAACCCAAGCAACCAAAACAAGAACAAAAAAAAAAAACCAAAAAAACCCCAAACAAAAACAACACCAAAAAAAAGAAACAAAAAATAAACAACTACAAACTGGTGACAACAACAAAAGTTGAAGACTCATCACTGCAAAAATATCTACTTTCTGATTTTCTGTTCTCAGGCCAGTACTATCAGCAAGGCACCAAATGCAATTACATTTATTGACAATGTGCAATGCTCTTAGCATAGTCAGTAACAATTTCTACAAATATAAGCCAAAGAGCCTGGATTCTCAGAGTCTCAAAAGAATTCAAATACAATTACTTTGTGTCTCAAAACAACCATTGACTTTTGGACAAACAACTTCAAGAACTGTTTTCACCCCTGGTCTATTTTTTGATATCCAAAATGTTGGTATTAGCATTTCTGACTGTACAAAGAAAATGGTGTTTCTTTCATAGTATCTACAGACTCAAGTCAGCAATCAGCACTACTCCATTAGAAAGGAAAAATAAACAGAAAAGGTCTTCTCAAGTTTTTTCTTTTTCATTGGTAATTTACTGACTTCTGTGTTCATTAGTAAGTTAATCTTGGGAATTCTCTCAGGAAACAAAATGGAGTCCATTGTTAGAAAGCTTAACTTCAGCAGACTGGGGAACATAACTAGAAGAATTTTTTTGTAAATCTATATTGAAGTGATACGAAAGATCCTATTCTACAATATTTCCATTAACAAATTCTTTTCTATCAAATTCCAATGGCCCACATCACAAAGTGGACTTCATTCTGAATTACTGTGACATTACCACATAGCAAGAACTTGGGTTTAAAAAAAAAAAAAAAAACACACACACAAAAAAAAATATCAGTCAACTTTGAAAGGAGATTTAGTAAACTTGAGAAAAAAACCAGCAGTTTACTTACTGGGACACTGGGAGTTTTCAAAGCTGGTGGTGCTGGCAGAGCCTCCGATTCTGGCTGGTTCCAGTGTCTAGCATTATACACTGCTTTTGTGGGAGACTAAAAGATAAAAATAAAAGTTATTTCTTAAGTAAGTTACCAGTAGTCACTATACACTTCAAAAATTACTGTTGCAGTTCTATAGCCATATGAGGAAAACAAACCTCATTTTCCCTGCTGAATTCCCAGCAATACAAGTTCTCAATGTTGCATGTATTGGAAAATCAGACAGACTTTAAAGCACCTGATGGTTTTAAGACATATAGATGCACTCCACTGGCAAAAGACATGATATGTATTTATTTAAACAATTTTTTAGTTGTGCCATCTCTTCAATTTGTTCAAAGGCAAAAGGTCTCCAACCTTGCTACAGACAAAAACTGACAGCTCAGGGAAAAAAACCCATGTTAGCAAACACCATGTCAATAGAATTATGACTGGTTTAAAATCAAAATGCAGAACTCATATAGGCTTTGATGCTAAGTGGAATAAAAACACTCAAATGAAATGCCTTAATCCATATTAATAAATTAAGAAGTCTTTTTTTGTCTTGCTCAAAAATGTGTCAAGGCAAATCAAAACGCATCAAAACTTACTGTCCTTGAATTTTTGGGAAACATAACGTACTCCTTAGAGGAAGCGAAAACAGAACTTTATTTCTAGCATTTGTGTTTACCAATCCACTTGCATAATATTGTTCTATGTTAATACAGCATTACAAATTTCACTATTTCCCAGCATGCCACATATCAAGGAAACTCTGTAAGGACCTGCTTCTTCACAGCACTTGCACACCATTTTATATGTGAGAAAATAACCTCAAATAAACATTTTCTGTCAAAATATAATGCATCAATTATTTAACCCAAATGCAGCTCAAGCCCACAGAGGGGCCACATGTGGCAAGCCTTAGGAACAGCCAGGTAATGAGCACCACTCCACAAAGGGTAACAAGGTTCTGGCATGTCAAAAGTAGAAAGCCAATTCTTTAAGTCCAGAGTTTCTGTATTACTGCAGAGTGAAACACTACGGTGCTGCATCCTTCTGTTCTTCACAAGAGAAAGCCCTAATGAACAAACTGTCAGGGAATATAAGTGGAATGAAAGCCTTAGCCTCAGCTCCGAGTTTTCCAAGTCCAAAAGCACTAAACCATTCCAGTCTCCAGACAAGAGAAAAGCCTCCTTCCCCTAGAGTGTGCTTTGATGTGATCAAGAGAAACTTGGATTGTTAAATTACGTTCCTAAAGCAGTGCTCATGTACTGTTCATCAACATGTATAAAGTAGTTATTATCTTAAGTTTCATCAGTTTTTCAAGGAAGCTTTTTTAGACTGTATCGGTTCAGCTCAAAAAGTTTGACTGAGAAACCAGCTTCATATTCAGCATACTGCAGTTACAAGAGGACATCTGGGCACACAAATAGAAAGAAAGTGTCATATGGAACCCTATTCGAAAAAAGGTTACAAAATGGTTCAGATGTTAGCTCTCTTTTCTCTTATACCTTTCCAAGCAGCAAATATTTACCGGAATTCTGACTCAGGTTCTGCAACAAAGAAAGGAAGGACAATTTACAAACAGCGATTTTCTGGGGTCTTTTTAATTACGAAAGATACAAGTTTCACAGATACCTGCAATGGAAAAGAACCACTGAGTTTTTGTGTCTTGAATTGCTCAAATTGCTCCACACTTCATTGTAATGCATATTTAAGACTGGCAAGAGAGGGTGCCCTATCCTGGTATACAGGATAATTCAAGGAAGTAACACACTCCGTCAAGTAACCTGTACAGTACAGCATTTTATCAAATCAGACCAGTTTGGGGTGAAACTTTCTGCTTGTGCCCCACCTGTGTTTTCCTTTTCCTTCAGGCCTTGTGCTCCACCTGGAGCCAAGCACAGCCCCTGGTGGGCACAGGGGAGCAGAGTCAGGCTGGGGTTGAGCTTGTCCTGGCGAGGCAGCAGCTGGGCCGGTCCCTTGCTGTCCACACCAAGGAAGTGCCTGCAGGCTCCTTGGCTTTTCCAAAGCCAGCACCTCTGCTGTGCACACACGCAGGGCAAGGAGGCCCAGCCCACGGGAAGCACATTCAGGGTTTGGGAGGGAGTTACAAAAAGTGCACAAACAGCTGAGGCAGTGCAACCAAAAGGGCTACATAGCATTAATGTGTTTCCCTCAGCAGAGGGCAACAGCTGATGCGTAGGAAAGAGTTCAACAGGGCAAAGAGATAAAAGCAAATTCTTTCTAAATACTCAGGGCCCACAGGCTTCCAAAGATGGTATGCATTTTGTTTAACAGTCAAAAATGGGCTTTTCTTCTCCGATTTCCCTTAATCCCTTACTAAATCAAAAGCTAGGGCATCCCAAAGTGTTTTGTGACATGGCACTTTACAACTTAACCATTGCTAGTGCAATAGAGAAAAAAGGCTACATTTTACATAAGAAAACAAGCAATGCCACCAATAAATGCCTATTCTGAGCAACAAGGACATCTGCATTTAATAGCTCTCTTGTAACAGAGCCTGAAGTGCAGCTGGAAATAGCAATCCTTAAAATCTCAAATACCTATGGAAGGTTAGTTTTAGCCACTATTCCTTATAGTATCTTCCACTCCAAATCAGAAAAATGCTAAACAAATGATTGGCCTGTAATGCCATACGTTCCCAGCAGAATTTCCTTAGACACCCTACCACTTGCTATCTGGTCAGTCTCACACTGCCTGCACACAGCTGGTCCACCAAAACACACCTGCAAAAATCCAACACCACTTTCTGAAGCATTAAGTTCTAATCTAACACGTCATGCAGAGACTTCGTAGCCTCTCTTACAACTCAGTGGACTTCGACACAGCAAATACATCTCCCCTCTCCAACCACCTCTTAAAGCAACCTTCCCATTTTCCCTCACAGCACAGAATTAGGATGAATTTCCAGAACAAGTGTAAAGAAACTGCACCAATACCGACCAACCAGTGAGCACTGTGTGGACTTGCTTTGGATTACTGTGTGACAGAACTGAAGCCAGAAAAAGCACCAAAGATCAAATGAATGCTAGTGAAGAAAGATTTTTCAGAAGGGCATGAATAAAAAAGAGAAGAGGTTGGTTTGTTTGATTTTGGGGTGGGTTTTCACAGGGCAGCTCAAATGCTTGTGATAAAAAGCTTCCCTGAACAAGCAACACTGATATTTAAGCAGCAGTAATTTAAGAAACCGTCTCTTAAAGACAAGAAAACCTTGCAATTATTCAAGTAACACAGACTTTTATTTAATAATTCCTTCTCTCAAGAGTAACTTGGAATAGATGCAAGTGGAAGTATATAATTCCTTTGAATTCTGTGTTCTTAAGGCAAATAAGTTCTGCAATATTTATCAGCTGTAAGAGCCTCTGCTGAATAGCAGAGGAGTTTCCTTTTTCTGTACATCTAGAACAGCTGCTTACACAGAGATACATGTCTGAAAGACTGCAAATATTCCAGGGTGGGTATAAGGCATATGGTACTGTGGGACTCCGCATGGGGGGCTGAGTATAGCTACAGAACCAGAACTAATGCCAGGGATTTTATAAAATGCACAGAGCTGTCTCTTTTACAAAATCATCTCCAAATGGCATCAACTATGGGTCATGCTTAACCTCCCACCCCTGAAAGCGTCAAAGCTGAAATTTTCAAGAGCTGGCACTCTGCACATACTGATGCAGCACTGCCTGCCATTCATAGATGTAAGAATAGCAGAAAATAAGAGCCAGGGACATGAGTCACACAGAAAATACTAGCAAAACAAGAAATAGCATCTATTTGCAGGAAAGAATGCTTTCCAAGGTAGAAGACAATGGCAAAAGAAAACTCAAGAACATTTTTAACAGATATCCTGATAAATGAATTATTTATATCAGAAATGCATTCAGTAACACTGTATGCCACATGCTTGTCAAAACAAGTTCCAAAAAAACTCCAATGAACAAAAAAATATGAGTTACCAGTCTGTTATTCATCATCATTAAGAATACTATCCTGTCCTACATGTCTCTCTTTGAACAGGAGAAACGTAACAAGCGTGTTATGCCGCACAGAAATATTCATAATTAACGATTTCTTTTGAAAAGGGAAAAGAATGAACACTCAGAGCAATGAAAAAGAAATTACACTCCAAAATAGGAAGATGGAGTATCAATTCAGCACAGGCTGAGCCATCTCACAGAACAGAAAAAAAAAGTTAATTTGGACTCCAGATAAGACGGCAGTTTCCAACAACAGTTTAAAACCAGCACCAAGTCATTTTCACAGTGTTCAAAATGGAAACTGCATTACCATTATTTGGATCAAAGCAGCAGATTAGTGCCAATAAACCACTGCCATGGATCACTTAATTGTGAGGTGCTATTCCATTTAAACACATAACACATTATGCACACATGTAGCCAGACAACTACAAGCTGTTAGCCAGACAAGGTTTAAGACTATCAGATAATACAAGGAGCAGGGGAAAAAATGTCACTGACGCTTTTCTTGCATCAAACTTCTGAAGAACTGCAAAATGCTTTTTCTTCCTTAAAGCTCAAAAGGAAGCCCACAGGGCACGAGATGATGGGTCCAACACCCAAGTGAAACAGGAAAACAGAACTTAAGAAACGGGACAATCTGATAAATGAGATTCATTAACAGAAATAGCCAATGATGTTTTGTATGCTGCTTATGCTGAGTGTATTCAAAGGTCAGCTCAGAGAAGCCATATGGTTGTGGTCACTAATTTAGACTGAAACCTTTATTAAATGTAATTAAAAGACAGGATACAATAGTTTAGACATACCACCACAATACTTTGCTCAATATTGCTTTGCTCAAGAAAAAACCTGCAGTTCAAGCACACCCTGGCACAAGCACTTCCCAGCACCAATCACTCACACAAATCTCCTGCCCTCTTGGTTGCGAAAGGCAGAGAGAAAAGCAGGCAAACAGACACACGTCCCCCTTCCCTCCTCCTGTTAATCCTAATCTACCCAAAGTGCATCAATCTACTAACAGAAAAGTCTTACAAAATTGTAACTGCAATGAAATTCCAGAGGTCATAGGGCTGGGGTGTGCATACGCCCACAGAAACGTTTCCATTTGGATCAGTAAAAAGCACTGTTCAAATAAATCTCCCAGATGTGCTCAGTTACAGCTCTGGGGTAGGCATCCCTGGGTCTGAGAATGCTGACCTGCCCGCTGCCCAAAGCGACCAGACTTCAGCTGCACCTCCAGCGAGCCCCCACCTCATGCCACCTGTCACCAGGCATTGCCTACATCAGGTCACAATAAAGCTAATTCAAAGTAAAAACTCTGAAATGTGTCTAACAAGGACACTGGGCCCCCAACACCACCGATTTCCCCCTCAGGACAGGCTCATGCTCATGGTGCAATTACCAACTGCACACCAAGTCCCTGACAGAGCTCAGTGAACCAGCCATGCTCAAACAGTACACAGGAGCTGTGAAGAAAATTTTGTGTATTCATCTGCATTTAAATCAAGCTCCCTGGCAAATGAAACTGGTATAATTTAATCCCTTTGAGTGTTTTTTACCATTTTAGAACTTCCTACAGGACTGAGACCTTGTGCAATGTAACATTTATCCTACACAGCTATCATGCATTGCCAAATTACTAAAACAGTAAGTTAATTACTGGAACTACAAAACTGATGTGTGTATGAGTTTTTTACAGGGAATGTGAGGATGCAAGAGAAAATCTACTTGCAAAAATACTTTAGTCCATCTTTGCTTCTTGCCTTCAAGATAATACCAGTAGGAACTGGAAGTATAAAATGCCATGTTTCCACTGTGACATTAAACACTTGCCATTCAACCTGATTTTTCTACTTCCTGAAAAGCCTAGTATGTACATGGGGAGAAGAATTTCCATGCTGATTTTTCATTTGTTCCTCTGACCTCTATGAGGACCTACCCTGTTACGTTCACTTTGCATCTTCACCCTTCTCAGACAAAGCTGCCAACAGAGATGTTGGCACCACCCAGAAAACAGGCATTTCCAAGAATGCTGCTACCACAGTTCTACCCAACAGCTATGTATGCAGGACACGTCAGGAAGCAGTTTTACCAGGTGGAAGGATCCCAGCTTGGCATCTACCAGAACATCCTCTTCAGCATGGTTTAATATGAAGGAGTAAGAAGAAAATTATTTTGATTAGCTTCAAATGATTATCTTGAAGTGAGGGCACCAAACCCTAGCATTAGCTCTCACTCCCAAGATGGCCTCGAGGTGCTAAATCCCAGCTCAATTCAGTAAAATAACAGCAGCTACCTCACTCTTCAATTTAGGTGATTAATCTAAAAACCTGCTAGTCCTGACCAGTATCCTTCTTACTAGCTTACACATTAAGAATTCATTAATAAAAATAAAAAAAGTCCCTAAATGGCAAGCACTTCGAAGCCAGTATTAAATAAATGTGCTTACAGAAGAACCTGGTTTTGCAAATGTTAGGGGAAACAAGAGTGTCAATATGAGGCTTTGGTTTCTAACAAATCAGCTACTGAACAGGTTTATTCTCATCTTTTATCATATTTTTTCTTTTTTTTTTTTTTTAAATCGATTTTTATTCCAGCAATACAAAAATTGCTTACAATAGACAAGCTGACTATAACTGGCTGGCACTTATAACAGCTCATCTCTTGTTTATCATTACAACAAAACGTATTTGGACAAAAAAAGCCCCACAAAACCCACTTCAGATCAGGACAGCCCATGTGCCAGAAGCACCACGCAGCAAATGAAAGGAATGCAGTGCAGAAGCAGCAGCAGGCAGTCACAGGGTGTCAGCTCTGCCCAGCACCGTTTGTCAGCCTTCTGGGCAGGCTGGGCTTAGCGCTGAACTGAGAGGTCACAGATTTCCACTGCCCAAATTAAGTTTGACTCCTCAATAGAGTCAAAACAGCCTATGCCAATTAACAATCTTTCCTCTTAAAAACAAGCAATTTTGACTTTCTGAATTAGGATGCGAAGAGCAGCTCAACGTGCATAATTATCAGCAGTTTATTATCACTGCCAAAAATGCTTTATTACAACTCTTCATCCTCAGGGCAGGACACACTTCAGCTAAAGGTTATGCAAGATGAAGACAAACAGTTCTTTTTAAAATGAGCCCTGGCCAGTCTACTCTGATCCTACCATTGTATGTATAGGAAGGGCTATGACTGATAGCAAAACTTTTGAATTATGATTCCTCTGCTGCTTTTTCAGGACTATTTATTTGAAATAAGCTATAAAAAAGTAATTAAGCAAAACCACATAGGTTTGTGTACTTAAGAAGACTAATGTTCACATACTCTAAAACTTAAAAAATTAAAGAACAAAGGAAAATCTTTAAAAATCTGATTTGAGGAAATGCTGACTCGTTTGCAGGCCAGCAAAGAAACGTTACTTGCAGGATACCTTTGATAAACATTGACTGTAGAGTGTAACACAAGCTAAGTGGAAAACTACAGACCACAGGGTAGCCTAGTTTCTGTCCCCTCCCACACACACGTCATTGTCACATTAGCCCTAAGATTACTCAGCCAGCCCAGAGCAAGCATGGCTTCGTACTTCTCCAGTTTCAAAATACTTTCAAAGACCAGGTATAATAAGCTTTTCATCTTAAGCTTCTAGTTTACTTAGACCCAGCATTTGTTTCAAACTGGTATTTATAGCTCCTTCAGCTCTTAAGCACCCATCAAACTGTGAAAGACCTCTTGTACTCTTAAAACTAAAACACGTATTACAAGAAATGCTACTAGAGACAAAGGTTCACACGTAAGTTTTTTTTTCAGGTACTGACAGTTTCTGACAGTGCCTAACCTTATAGCAGGATTATGTTATTTCCCATGATAAAATTGACCTCCTCATGGGAAAAAACTTGCCTATAGGACAAGAAAGACGCATTTCAATAATGAACTAAGGACTAGTTGCAGATCAGACTGAAATCATACAGAAGATAAAAAGAAAATTTCTTCCTGCTTCAGCATTTGGTAACTGGAAATAAGTGCTCTTTACACAATATTGATTTAACATGTCCTTCCAACCTACCTGTCCAAAGACCAGACTTGGAAATCTTGCACACGTTTCTGTATTTTGTTGGGTACAGAAGTTACCCTTAAAACTTGACTAAAACACGAAAAGCAACAGTTAGAGGGTGATGACTGGCTCAAGTTTTTCTCTTGGATACAAAGTTCAGCAGCAGTCTGTTGGCTCAGCCAGGTCTGAATTCAGTGATGCTTTCGCTCATGCATTCGACACCACTGTCATGACTAACCCTACTAACGTCACTTGATCAAAGTGCTGCACGTAATCCTGCTAACACCACTGTGTTTAGTGAGCATTTCTCAGTTGCAATGTTGACTTAACCAGGTTAAGATGACTTCATCTCTCTTCTTGGGTCCCCTCAACTGAGAAGACAGAATAGTTTAGATTTTCCCAGTGAACAGGACTAAGATCAATGTTAAATGTTTCCTTTTTATTGAGTTACTTTTATAGCAATACACAAGGTTGAGAAACTGAAGGCACAAGGAAACAGGAGGGAGCTGGTCAAGCAAAGGAAGAGCAAGAGCAGCTAAACTACGGGCTTCTGTCAGTATTTTTTCACCTGTTTCAGGTAAAACCAGTCCTTAAAGTAGATAGGGCTTTATTGGGTTTGGGACTGGGTTTTTTTGGTTGTTGTTTTTTGATGCATAATACAAGTTCTGATCTTTTCCTGGCAAATGCAGCCCACACTAGTGAAGAACTTGCAAGAAATGCCACTTTAGTGTACTGAACTGTACTAAACTTAAACAGTACTTTCAAAGTACCATTACCAAAATGCTCCCAGGCACAGCAAGCAGTGAAAGCCAAATGCCATGCCACAGAGTAAGGCAAGGGGCCCCATGGCAGGCAGACATCTGTCAATTAACAGCTAAAATGCACTAACAGCTATCAGTTTGATCTAGCACATCCCAATCAAATCTGTCAGTATCTCAAACCCATTGAGCCTCATGTGAGCTGCCAAAAGGGACTGCTGTGATTTAACCTCAGCTGCCAACTAAGCCCCATCCAGCTCCTCGCTTACTCACCCCCAGTGGGATGGGGGAGCATCCAAAGGGTAGAAGTGAGAAAACACAGAGATGAAGACAGTTACACAGAGAAAGCAAAAGCCATGGATGCAAGCAAAACAGAACTAGGAATTTGTTCACCACTTCATGTGGGCATGCAGTTTTTCAGCCATTCCCAGAAAAGCAAGGCTCCGTAGGGCATAACAGCTAGTTGGGAAGACAAAAGCCATTACTCCAAAGGTGCATCCCTCCATCCTTCTTCTCCAGGTATTTATATTGCTGTGCACAATGTCATGGTATGGAATATCCCTTAGGTTGTCGCAACCAGCTGTCCCCTCCAAATCTTGCACACTCCCAGTCTCCTGGCTGGCAGGGTGGGATGAGGAACAGAAAAGGCCTTGGCCCTGTGTAAATGCTGCTCAGCAACAACAAAAACATTCTAGCCCTACCAATAGCATTCTCAGCACAAACCCAAACAGGCCTGTAAGAGCTCCTCTGAAGAAAACTAACTATTCTAGCCAAAACCAGCACACACAGGAAAGAAACTCTGTGGTCCAGTATTTGAATGGACCAAAGGAAACACCACAAACATCAAGACAGTGGCAAAGAGGTTTTTCCATACCTTTTCCTGTACAAGCCAATGTGTGCACAAGGGGAAAAGAAAAAGCCCACTGATGTATCCCCATTCACTGGGTACATTTGGAAATGTACACAGTCACAAGCCAGACAGGTTTTCTAGGGCTAAGATTACAAGTGAATTTAAGGACATTCCTCCAAGCATAGCAATATAAGAGAGTAAAAAAAAAAAAAAAAATTAAGCTAGCTTCAAGTAATTTAAAACCAGTAAATATTAATTGCTAAAGTGAGTATTTAATTGAAATATGCTCATTTTAACTGGAGTTAGAAGTCATTAAGCAATGAATTAGCCTTCAGGTTAGCTTTTAGCTTGATCGGTAATCATGAAGCACCCATGTAGACTGACCATGCAGCGAGCACTTTCTTGCTCATCTTACCTATCATAAAAAACACATTTCCAACTCGCAAGAAAATGCCAGTATTTTATAGGTGCTAAAATTGCTTTCTATAGTAGCACAGAAGCTTTATGAAGTATACTAAGTACAAAAGATATCTACATCTAAGAAACTAATTCCAAAAGACTTGTTTCTAAAATTCACCTACCCTAAGGCACAACAACAACAAAAAAAATCCTGATAAAGTACTCATCTAATTGAAATTTCATGCTACTTTGAGAAAACATAAGACTGAGTCTGCTTCCAGTTGTGCCAACTTGAAAGAGTTGATGCTTTTTTCCTGTTGTACCTCCTCTGCCTCCTTCACACAGCTCCCAAAGTCTTCCACATGCCTCAGCAGCCCTAAAGAGCAGTAACAGGAAGATTATAGTTTCTGCCCCCCTCCAAGGCCCCTCAAGCTGAAAGGCTCCCATACCTTTTAACTATGATTTGCAACTCTATCTAAATTCTTACCTTGAAATATTCAAAGGTAATCAGTATTCACCATGTCTAAGTTGGCTTCCAACAGCCACAGGCAGAACTAGGATCAGCACAGAGCTGCAGAGCACTCATTACATATTTTGAGTGTAAGAGCAGAGGGGCCATGCCAGAAAATGTGCTGTTCAGAGGACCTGAGGGTCCCTCATGACACACTGGACAACACAAACATTGCACTGACAAAAAATGCTAAGTATAATAATTAATTTTTAGGGCTGAGAGATCAAAAGGTTAAGTTTAGGGATTGACTACTCCTCATCTTACACTTTTAAGTTGGCTTTTTGCAGGTTCCTATTTAGAGACAGGTATTTTGCATATGACCACAAGAAACTGTTTCAGAGTATTCCTACTGTTTCTCATCATTTGCTGACTCTAGCTAAAATCTGAAAGCAGCAGGAGTAAGAAATCTCAGGAAATCATTTTTATTTATCCCTATATTTATATCCCTACTTTCAAGTCTTTAGTCTCAAAAGATTTGAACCATAGCAACAAAAAATTTCTTGTCTGCTCTACTGGGTTTGCCTGGTAATGGAGAAATAGTTTCATTTGTAGAAGGGGAACTAACTAAGCTCAAGGGGGCCAGCAGGTGGGCGTATCCAGAGTTCCCAAGCTGACATGCTGGAACATGAGTTACCCAACCAGTTGAATTAAAATTATAAACAGTTGCAAACAAACTTCTGCAGATGTTACTCATGTATGCTTCACACCCATAATTTGCAACTCAAGTAATGCCAGTATTTATGTACTGAAAGTACTTAATTATATTGCCATGGAATGTAACACTCCTCCCATAATTCAGGCTCAGGATGAAGAGGGTTAATTCACTTTAAAAGCATGGCTCTGGTCGAGACTAAACTCACCTATCATAATGTCTGTGGCTACTGCAACCAGGCAGTGATTTCAGTCCTTACAGTAAAAGCAGTGTTTTAGAAACACTGTTATTCACTAAGCAAACAATGTCAGTAATATTTTATTGTATGTACACTCAAAGTTTCAAGAAGTGGACTTTAGCATTAGGAGACAATGGTCAAGTTTCCAAAACTACAACCATGGGTGAGAGATCTGCTGAATACTGACTGGAAAAAAGACTTGAGCTTTCTGGATCTGCTGAAATTTAATGATAGCACCTGCTGCTTCCTGAGTAACAGAGCTTTTTCCTTGGCAGCTCAGTCTGAGACAGTGTCACAGCTCTGAACATGACCACCTAACAGAAAATATTTAATACTGTATCTGCTAGCTCCTACAAGAAAAAATAAATGGTGCTGAGACAGTGAAGTAAGCTCCAGAGATTATTTTTAAAAAAAGATCATTTAGTTATTATGATCAGGTTAAAACTTTTAGGGTTTTTTTATTCCCAGAATGAAAATTCCCTTAAGATACAACTAAGATTAAGAGTCTATATTTTAGGAAGATAATTATAGTATCTCTAATTACCATCAGAACAAGCTTTACAAGCTTTTTTAGTAACTCCATGTAACAGACGTATGATTAGAGAACATTAAAGTTTAAAATCTGAATCTCTGTTATAGCAACATCTACTTCTAAGTCTATTATATCACTACAGGGTCAAAAAAGCTTGTTTCATTCTCAACTTGCCCGCTTGAATTAAGTTTATCCCCAGCTGAGAATTTTCTAGAGTTGAAGCCATTCTCCCTTATATAATATGATATCGCTGTAAGGCTTTTTCCTTCCCCCCCTAATCTCATGATATATAAATTCAAAATTAATTAGAACCACTTTCACATAAAATCTCAGGGATTTAAGAACAAAAATTCAACATGAAACACATGAAATGCAATTATAGAGGAATATTTGCAGCATATAAATATCAAAATTTTAAAAGCAATTCTGTATTTATCAGAACACCCACAGTTGTTCTATGCTGTTAAAATATACAACTGAAAAAGTTACAGTCAAATTCGCACTTCCTTTACTTATGTTTCCCAGTGTACTGTAACATGTTCACTTATAAGAAGCTGATTTTTTAAAAGCTATTATTTAATCATTTTTGAATTATTAAAAAAGAAGAAGCTGAGGAACTTTCATCTCCAATAAATGCTATTTCAGTTGTGAAAACACCCTCTTCGTGATTTCAAACTCTGGAGGGAGGAGCTTCTCATTCTGCCCAAAGTCAAAGCAACAAGTGACATTTCTTTTTCACAGAGCATCACAACTGACAGGACCTACTGGTCACATATCCTCCCACTCAAAAGTATTCTCCTGCATGTTTTGAGAGCTCAATTACATTTGTCATCCTTTCTCCACCCACAAATTCTTTTTAACGAAAAAAATTGTTATATATCAATACAACTGGGGAGATAATACATCGTCTGGTTCTGGAAGACCAAAAAGAAAGGCACCTCGAAAAATTACTTCAAGTGCAACTATCATATAACACAAGTAGTTAGTTAGCTTCATGAAGAATTATTAGAACTCTTTAGGAAAAAAAATGTAAAAATTTCTTCCAACTGTTGCACTGATGAGCACATTCTGAACACATGTAAAAGACAGTTTTTATAACACCATGCTACTGCCAGGTCTGGCAAAACCTATGGAACTCAAAGGGAAAGCAGAAACACAAGCTCAATTCCCTTTTTCTCCTGCTGGAGAGTTGTGAGTTGCAGTGATGGTGAGACAGGGGCTGTTGTCACCAGGTTACAGGAACAAGTTAAGCAAAAAGCTCATGAAAAGTCCTTAAGCATTGGAAATGGCTGTCCTGGACATTCAGGCCATAAAAGCTTTATTTAACGGAGATTACATGGATCCCCCTATTGCAAACTTGTACCTGGTGGCTAAACCCAGATTTTGCTGTATGCACATTTTTTAAAGCCTCTAAATACTGAGTACCCTATAATGAAAGATAAACCACATTTCTGTAAGATCAAGAAAATGAATAAGCTCTTTTCGTGCTATGAAAGGGCAAATTCATACTGAGTATTACACAGCTGGGGAAGACTGGGGTGGGATTGGAGGCTACTTTTTTTTTCCAACTAAAGAAAATCTCACTATACCAAATGCTATAAAGACACCTATCCTTATAAAGACTATACCAATGCCCAATTTGAAGTCTTTAAGAAAAGTTCAATCCAGTAATACAACAGCTATTTCTTGGGAGAGAAAAGAAAAGAAAAGAATCTCCCCCCCCCTTCCCAAACATCAACAAACCACAAATACACACAATTCACTGATGTTTTGCTTTAAAAATCGTCTCTGGGGAATGCATTTACAATACAAATCTGGTTCTCTATAGCAGTAATATGAAGCTGAAAAGTGAAACTTGCAGTAATAAATACAATAATTTTGCACTTGAATATTTTACTTTTCCAGAAATAATATTAAAGGCCAACATATGATCTCAAGTCCAGATATAAACTGGGCAAAAGCCCTGTTGCATATATAAGAAGAAACATCAACATTGAGGAGCTCAGTAAAATAAGAACTTTGTACTGAGTCTCAGCATTATTACTCACCCGCTTTGGCCCACTAAAAATCTTCCTGGTGTTTTCCTTAGATTTATCACCTTGTTTATTTGTGGATTTCTTATTGCCTTCGAGCACACCAGTTGCATCCTCTGAAAACTCCATATCTGTTAAAGGTAAATATAGACATGAAGCAACAATTTTAAAAGCTGTTGAACTGCTAGAGCATTCTTTGCATCTGACAATTCCACAAGTACAGCTTCTGAAATTACGTAACGAACAATCAATCTTCAGCAGAAAAATCAGCTCTGATGTCAAAGCACAGTCCTGGACGCAGCTCAGGCTTGCTGACTGGATTGCAGTAATACACAGAAACATGACAAGGTGCACAGTCACAATTGTTACAGCACCTCTTGCCCACTGGTAAGCTTCAGGATACTGCTTCCCATCCCATACTCCTGTAAATCCTGGGTTACCTTTTACATGAGCTTACTAATAGCTGATTTACTGCTACAACCCTGAGCAGCAGATGAATAAAGCAGTAGATTGGGTTCTTCAGAAGTGTGAGATTAAGAGATTTAGAAGAGCACACTACAAATACAGAACAGAAGAACTGATCGTGCTTCACCTCTCATGGAGGCAACCTCTTTATATTTGCTTATTCTGCTGTAAACAGGAAAAAAATACAGTAGTCAGCTCAGGAAAGAGTCAGCTAGAAGGAACTGCTGACTTCCAGTAGATTCAATACTTGCATTACCACTGACTCCAATACCCCATCCTAGACTGTAAATCTGCAATTCACTCATCAAATTAAATATTTGTCTGTAGTTTTTTCATTTTTTTTTTTTTAAGCTTGTGTCGTTTTATTTGAAGCATTATCCCTTGGAGACAAGGGAAAGGGTTTACTTAGCACAAACCAGAAGTTATCACAAATTTCAAGACGGAGATAAAGACAGGCACAGAGAAGCACTGTTTCAACTGACAAACTGTTTAGAAAACCAATCTATTCCTGAGAAGCTGCTGCTCTTTGAAAAGTGCACTGCAAAAATACAAGCAGGTAGGATGGGTTACTCTAATCCCAAGTACACAGGACCAGCCAAGCTGGGTAAGAAGGCAAGCAAAGGCAAAGCAGGAAACCAAATTTCTAATGGCATTCTCAACGACACAAAACTTGTCTGAGGAACAGAAGTATTCCTAAAATAAAGCCCCAAAGTTTCCCAAATTGCAGTAAATTCCATAAGGCTTGGCAGCACCAGGACTGGCAGGATGCCTGCTGCAAGGCACCTCCTGGAACCAGCCTCTCGCATTCCACCCCCCTGGTTTTCAGTGTAGTTGTGCCATGAGAGCACAAGAGCCTAAGGACACAGCATTGACAGCCCCTCTGAAAACAAGTGACTTGAAAAGATGTTTGATAAAATTAGTGTAACTGAGGAAAAATACTACAGACCAATTTCCATTAACTTAAATAAAGCAAAACTACTTCCAAATCTATGTAAAAGACAACTCAGTCCTTGTTGAAGTCAATTTAAGGAGTAAAATCAAATTGCTCTGCTATATATCCTTATAAATCCTGAAATATTTCTGAAGAAGTTAGGCCCTGAATGCAATTCTCAAAGAAAGCCAAATCCAGCAAACTGGACCCTCCTATTGTAGATTAAAAGCTAGAAAGTAATTTACTTGATGACAGCCATTACAAATACGTGAAGTCACTCTAGAAACACAGAATGTTACACCCACCACATGAGAACAGTAACTTGTACCCTGTGCTAAGACTTGGACTTGCCATTGCCTTCAATGATTAACAATGCTCTGGGATCAACTAAACCACAATTTTAGCATCTAAAGTTTCCTTGTTTGGATTCTACTCCTGTGTGATTCTAAACTATCCCATTTAAATTAGGTGACTTTAAATTAAAAAAAAAAAAAATCCCGATAAAAACATTTCAACTCCTACTTAAAATAGGATAATTCTGCATTTTCTGATGTTGCTAGTACATCAAACACTTACTAGCTCTGTAAGATTACCTGGAATCTTCTATTTGAGCAGTGCTTTTGGAGGCCTTCTAGGTATCCTAAAAGCACTCTGCATACATTTTCTTAGCTGACTTTTAAATAAAAAATAGGGTCTGGGGAAGAAGTCTTTTGTTAACATAAACTGAGTGAGTTTGGTAAGCAGTGACCCTACTGAAACTTGATTTCCACTGGCTCTCCCATACGTTTTTTTTGTTTTGTTTTTTTTTTTTTTTTGGGGGGGGGGAGCAGGAGTTTGCCCCCTCACAGAGAAATTTGTCGTATTGCATTTTTTCTCAGAATGGGAGCATGTAAAGCCTTTTTTTCCTCTGTCCAACCATTTTCAAGGCATTTCTAATCTTTAAGATAATTTGCAAGATGCTCAAAGACCAACTAAGGCAACAACCACAGTAAATGTCCTGGGGAGGAGTGTAGTTTTGTTTTAGTGTCTCAGGGCAATTCTGCAAAGGGTTTTGAAGCCCAAACAGGACTTTGCCTTTGAGGACTTGAATGCAGTTTTTACCTGGCTTAAAATACTTACCCAAGGAAGGTGACTCAGTTTTTTGAGAAGATGCAAAGGAATTATTAAAAGAAAAAATTATGAGCAAGTTGGCTCACCAGAACTGAGCTGAGTGCTGGATGCTGGTATACAAAAGCTACATTACCTAAAACGATTATAGGGATCTCGTCTTGATCACTGAAAGGAAAAATGAATCGATGACACAAAGGTTAAGCTGCATATGAGAACTGACTTACAAAGCAAAAGACTAAGCTGCAATACAGATTTCTCTCGGATACAACTCCCCACTGATCACTACAGTCAAGTCAGTCACTTTCTTCCAGTATTAAAAGCTTCTCCTCACTGGAGTCATCCTGTGCTCTGGCTACTGAAATGACACAAGTAGTGTTTCCAGTCTAGCAAAGTCTCACCCGTACTTTTAGCCCCTGGCATTCTGGGAATCCATCTGGGAGGCTCACAAGCCAAAGGGGCTTTTGCTTCACTGGGCTGCTACAGAGCAATCTGAGAGAATTTTAGACTGCAATGGCAAAATAAAAAGTAAATTTTTACTAGAACCCAATACTTCAAAGATCTAAGGCTAATAACATTATGAAGTATTTTCAATGAAAAGGGTGGTAACAGCATCTAGGAATTTTAAGGATTTTTTTTTTTTTAAATTTTACAGTTTTTTTGCAGAGTTCAGAGTTTTATTTGCTTGGCTTTTGTTTGAGGGTTTTTTGAGTTTTTAACCACTTCAGGAGAAAAGACACATGTAAGTGAGCAATAGAAGATGTTTTTCAATGAAAGACAGTCTAACCAAAACTGAATTTAAATGTTTTGCAATTTTTCTTGCACTTACAATATTGTTCCTGTAGTCTTTGCACTTTCTTAAATTTAATTTGTAGAAACATTTAAATATGTATTGTTAAACTTACTTTCCCTCTGTGAACTACTAGACTGGAAGGAAGTCTTTATAATGTTCCATTACAAAATCTTTGTCAGACGTTTGAAATTAAGGTTCTAAAATATGTTTCATAAAAATACACCTAGATCATGGCAAGTAACCAAAGCAGTATTATGGCAAAGTAAGGCCGTGACAGAAAGCATCAAAAGTATCAAGTTTCTTGAAAAATTGATATTATTCCATGTAATATTCTTTATGCATAGAACACCAAAATCAGTCTTGGGATTTTCCAAGCCTGAAATTCAGAGAGGCAGTCTGGCAAGTCGCCTGTCCACCTGGACCAGGAACACTGGATTTTCATCTGCAGATTTACTCATTAGTATAAAGAAAGAACGGCACATACAGAACTCAGGTAGCATTAACACCTCGCAGTATTGTTCAGCATTTCAGGACAGAGTTTATTGTGCAAGGTGTTCTGAAAGCTTTTTCTCATGCTTGGAGTCAAAGCTAGCATTTTTCAGAGATGCAGAAGTCACATTTTTCCAGTATGCAAAGACAATACCTCAGAGCAATGTCACATTTTAGTGCAACTGCAGGCTTAGATCCAGAAGTTCCTGTGAAATTCTCAGGCTCAGCATCATTATATTTAAGGACTCTTAAAATATAGGTCAATGATGCTCAAAATTTGCTAAGGTCTGAGAGAAAATAGTGTGAACTTGAGCAAGGAGTCCCACAAATTTTAGGGTAGCATCAGACTCCCTATTTTCATAATCTGTACTACAGGACATCACCCTTTGAAATTTCAGAAAAAACCCTGCAAGTCAAATCTCACCTGTCAACAGCAGCACAAAAACAAATCAAATGAGCAAAGGAGATGCAAAATAAAGGGAAAGCATCTCTCAGCAGAGGGACTGAGAGGCAGCTCTTAACTGAAGTGGAGAAGTGCACTAAGAACTAACAAAACATATATTTACATCTCCCTGTGCCATGGAAATCTCTTAGGAAAATATTTCAGAGAAACCACCTGTGATACCTTGGAATAAAAAGGCCTGCTTGGTGAATGCAGTGCCAAATGCAAAGTGCAGATATTTTGAGACTTCTGAGGACAGCAGCTGAAAGGATTATCTGATAGGTCAGCATCTTAGCTGCATTAAATGGACAAGCAAATTTTCCCCTTGCAATAAATGGCTGAACCAAGACTCATTAGAAACAAGGACTAAGAGTACTTCTTAAGCAGCCCTGTAAAATAAACCCATTTTCTGAAGAGGCTAGAACCCAAGGGTCTCATTGTAAGTAAATTTTATGAAAACAAATCATGTTTGTTTTTGTTTGAAAACCCAGTCTTCTCATACAACATCAGTATCCATTTGTTCCTTTCAAATCCATAAAAAACCCTAGCAGTGACATTTACTTTTGATTAAAAGGCTTACAGAAGATTGTGATTTTAGAAACAGCTATAATTAGAACAGAGAGATGAACATTTTTTCCTCTGAAATTTTATTTCTGGATTAGCAGAAGCTATTTGTAGGAAAAAAAAAAGCCAGCTTTTCCAACATTTGAAACCCTCTCTCCCTATCACAATGAAATAGATCTGACCCAAGTCTTAAAATATAACAACTTCAGGGAGTCAATAAAACTCCTGCTTCGTGCTTCAAAATGGAGGACCAAAATGTTCTGTAGAACAGTGGCAAGTCTCTTGAAATATTTATTCCAACACAAGTGCTTCTTCAGCATTAGACTTTTTCAAAACAAACAGTTAAAAGCAACCTTCCACCAAAGTTATTATGCCTTTTGTTCTTCACCAACACACAGGACCCAACCAACCACCAAGCAAGTCTAATTTTGCAAAGGATTTTAACCACTAGAACTTGCTCAGCAGCTGCCATGTGTACAGTTTAACTCATATGTGTGAGAATCCACAGCCCCTACTTGCCAATCTGTACAGAAGAAGGAGATACCTAAAAACTTACAACGAGCAGAAACAAATATGCAGAGGCTCTCCCAAAGCCAGTTATCTGACTGGCACTCCATGGGTCCCCACAGCCTCCCTCTGGAGTCATGCATCCTCAGACAAGATGGAGCTTGAGAAAGGTCCAAACAGCCTACAAAATACATTCAAAAACTGAAAAAGCTCTTCCCCATTTCTTAAGAGCTACTTAATGTGCACACTCAGCTCTGTAATTGTGGGCTGATCAGGAGGCTCTGTGGGAGGATACCTGCCTTCCAGGCATAGATACTTATGCTCAACACACCAAAAAGGTACAAATCTTCCGTTAGAAAAGAAAAAAAAACCTCTGCCTCTGGCAAGAGATCAAGCGGTATAAAGCACACTGCAAGAGAGATATGAAACACCAGACAGGACCACAGGAGAAGTGAGTTTAACTGTTAGGTTTCCAAATCAGTGGTACAGTTCGACAAATTCCTAGGTACACTGCAAAAAGAACAAAACATTGAAGGCAATCAAAATGAACATCACCCATGTATTCCGGAAGAGCTCTACTGACCTGCATTAGTGCTGAGCTGGCTATCCTGGGAACAGTTTTCATTGCCATCAGAGGCTGGCTGTAGTGAAGCAGATGGTACAGTTCTACTTCGCTTTTTGTTGGCCTTCCTTTCTGCTACCTGCCACTCTTCATCTTCGTCCTCGCTTTCACTTAAGTCATCAAACCCAAAGTACTTGATTTTGTAATTGGAACTCCCAGAACTTCTAGAGGCGCCTTCGTCTCCCCTCCCTCATCTTGATCATCAAACCCAAAAAATTCTAATTTGACATCCTTCTTGGATTTGGTATTGCTTGGTCGGAACCTGGTTGTAGTTTTGGTGGTGGCAATGTCTGCTTTTTTCCTTAGGCGCCCGGCTTCGCCCAGGTCCGTGGGGGCTGTGGAGGTGAACTCGTCCATGCGCTCCATGGTGTCCTGGATGGTGACATTGCAAACGGACAAGCAAGATGGGTGCAGAACAGTGTAGTCTCTAGTCCGTCCAACCGTCCCTCTAAAACTGGTCCCACTACTTAAAGAAACTTTTTTTCCTGGGTTCAGACCATCACTATTTGACTCATTGTTTGCTTTGGGTAAAGACTGACTAGTGCCATCCATTAGCTTGTCAAAATTTGTTGCCCCTGCAGTTTTGCTTTGTTGGATCGACAATATGTCCTACAGTTGCTTGGCCTAGGAATAGTTTGCACAAGTTCTTCACTAATGGCTTCCTTTGGATTTTCACTATCTTCTTTATCACACTCCTCATCCTTGCTCTTCACCTCTGAGAGATGTTCATTGTCAAAAGCTAATATATACTCTCCAGTTCTGGTGTCTTCGGTTTCATCCTCCCATTCATACAACTGAGTTCTTAGTAGCCCCTTGGTCTGAGATGTTTCTGATGGAGAATCTGCTGGTTTTCCCATGTGGGAGTCCCAAGAGTCAGGCAAGTCCTTGGCTTCAGTGTTGCATCCAGAAGTGTCTGTGGTCTCAGCATTGGTTTTATTACTGTCTCCAGCATTGTCATAGATGAAATGACTGTTCCCATTATCTTCTTTCAAGTTCTGGATTTTATCTACAAGAAATGATATCGTTTATTACTAAAATGAAATATTAAAAAAATAGTCGTGCATTTGGGCAAACTTTGGAAAGTTACAATATAACAAAAAATATTCAGTGATCATTGACAAAAAACATTAGAGGTCTTTATCCACCTGGTTTACATAACCCTCCAGTTTACAGGCTTTGCTATAATAAAGTCTTCTTGTAATTTCTACCATAAAAAACACTTTGTCACTCTGTGTGTGACTCTGAAAACATGTGCATCATGTAAAAGACAGTGGTAAACCCTAAACAATATCACTTATTTACCAAGGCAAATGACATAAAAAAGGAGAAACTCTGTGGGGAAATTTTCAGAAAAGATTACTGAAGTTTCACACACAAGTGACTTACAGTGAATAACTAGAGATAAAGAATAACTATGAAATCTGTTATTATGTAAGAAAATAATTTCCTTCTTGTACCCTGAATAAAACAGCAAACAACTTCAACTGTCATTTCATTTTGCTGCTTCAAATGAAAATATTTGGACTTGAAAAAGAAATATAGAAAATGCAATTCTCATCACAAATTTTCATTTTATCACCTCTCAAATTCAGGTTTAGGCAATGAATTTCTGCATCTCTGAAGAAAAGTTGCTGCCAAGTCATTTCTGCACTTCTCCAACCCATAGCCACACTCACATCTTACACTGTCCAAGACAACAAGTTCCACTATAAAGTTTTTGTAAGGTTTGTTTCCAGCCAACCAGCACCCACACAATAGTAATATGTCAGGAAGTAATGCAAGTATTAAGTCTTCTACCTGCCGTCCTCCAAACTGGTAGGGAAACCATTCCCTTTGTTTTCCCCAAATACCAACAAAAGCTTTGTGAATTTGGTACCCGAGTTTCATGATGGCTTCATCTACCATCTTCTGTTGTTGATATCACACACACAGACAGGCAGCCATATAAAAGGGTTATTTCCAGGAAACAACAATTTCTTGGAAATTTCTGAGACAGTATCACCAAGCACAGGAACCCTGGTGCCTGCCGTTACTACCGGCACTGAAATGGCTGCCTGGGCCAGGAGAAGCGAGATAAAAAGTCTGACAATGCAGACAACCACGGTGCACAGAAGAGTGGCACTTGATGAGGTAAACTGGAGACACAGAAGCAACTGGGACAGGGCCAAGTGACAAGCAAAATGCAAGAAGAGAACATGCTTAGAAGATGTGCAGCACACTAAAGTGAGAAAAGGGGCTCCACTGGCAGAACGCAAGCCCAAAGGGTCACATTTTCCAGGCAGCAAAGACTCCTAAACTCATCAATAAAATGAAGGCTAAAGCATCTCTTTAGAACTAGTGCTGACCACATTAAATTTCATCAGCTTCCATTTACCTAAGCAGCACAGAAGCTTCTCTGACCAGAAGACTTCAACCTCCTGACGAGGGAAACAAGCATCAGCAGTGTTCCAGGGACTTTGGCTCACTTGTTCTCAAATTAAAATGACATCATCTAAATGCCATCCTTGCACATATGTTTTACAGAAGAATTTCAAGGTACTAGAAATTCTAGTAAAAGAAATGTCTACCAAATCCAGTTTTGCAGGAAATTCATTTAATCCTTGCTAAAATTCCTCAGGGAATCAGGACAAGTAATACCTGACAAACTACATTTAAGTTTTCTGAAGTCCAGCTGAAGTCTGTCACAGTTTATACATACTCAGCTAGAAATAAAAAACTCTTCACGGAACATACGAAATGCAAAACTCAGAACTAAATTCCTCAAAGAACAAGGAACCCTAACCCTGCCATCTCCATGATGGAATCTTGAGTATTATTTTTCAGTACCAATACATTATACAAGCAATATTGTTATTCCCATTTCGATCTCATGCTTGCCATAATCCAAGAGGCACAACCAAAATGAATCTTTCTGTAATCAACAAGGGAGTTTGACAGTGTACAGTATGTTCCTTTCTCCCATATGTTTAATACTATTGTGAAGCTGAAGACTATCACAACAGTGAGGCATGAAAAACTGCAAATTACATTTAAAACATTTGCAGACTTCCTCGCTAAAATACATGGTTTTGCAGCTTCACCATTACTGTTCCATACCTAAGGGAACTTCCTGTTTCTCCTCATATGTAAATGTGATCAAAATCAATTTCTCCAGTCAGCTGAGCTGACTAATAAGTAACAAACCCATTCTAGCCCAGTCAAATGGCTTTATTGATGCTCGGTTTACTACACTCCCAAGAAATGTTACAAGGCAAAGAGCACTAACAGCTCTTCATGTTCACAGCAGGACTTGAGCTGCCTTTGTGTAAGTCGTGCATCAGCAGCTTTGAACCTTGAGTTCTCTGAGAAGATTGCCTAAGTATCAACAAAGTGTTGCAGCTCAGTTTTACCTTTCAGCTCCTAATTTAATACAGCATACCAAGCTACTCCTAAACAGCAAAAAAGTGGCAGTTAACCTCCCCCTTGATTCTGGGGCACCAAATTTTTAAAAACATACAGTACTTATGAAGTCTTAGTAACTGCACCAGGGAGTTTTTCCAACTCCCACAATAAGCAAGCCTGAACTCTTTAGTATACACCAGGTAGAAAGTTTGGTTTTAAAACTGGATCATCACAATGCATTTCTGGAAAACTAAGCAGTGACATTTAGAGGAATACTTCCTCTAAGGATCCTTTGTCAAACCACTGCTTTCACCTCATCAGTGGGTCAATAGCTGTCAGCCTGAACCTTCAATACCAGAAAATACTGCTAATCACCTCCTAATTGCCCAAAGGTGTACAGGAAAGGTAATTCCAATAACCCTGATTTTAAAAATAACAGTATTTATTGGCAGCAGCTACTACAGCAGAAGCTAGCATGACTGTAGGAAAAAAATATGAGAAAAGGAATTAATTGTGAATTACTAGATTTTCTGTAGTCCAAGTAAGGCATGGAATTTCTCATATTTCTAACTGCAATTAGGCTCTTTTGGGGCTCAAATAGCAGAATTACTCTCCCAAGTAATTTAAAATCAGCAATAGCATATAACTCCCCTTGCCAAGTACAAACACTGTATACCTAGGAAGCAGAACAGTGTTCTGTGGTAATCATAATTTATTTTTTGTTTAAATCACTAAAAACTGCTTTATTTCACGCTCTAGTTTATGTCACTTAACAAGACAGATGTCCTCAGCATCGCTGATGAATTAAGAAAAAACAAGGTAAAATTTCCACCTTTCCCACAAAAATGTGATGTTTTCTGACACACACAGACTCATATTGCTAAATCTATAAAACTACATTTAGGCGATGATGATGATTTTTCCAAGTAGCCTTAGTAAAGGCACCACTAGAAACAAAATTTCAAGTTCAGGCAATGCAAGACAGTAAATTTAAATAAGGCAATAAAATTTATACTCTTCTATATAATATACAGATACATACAAAAACTCAAACAGCAGGAATTCAGAGTTGTCAAAAGCCAACTGCTTTTTCAGTAACGAACCTTAAAACATGTAACAAACATGCATCTATACTTACATGGATTAGACTAGATGGATATAAAGATAACACTGTGTTCCTATCTTACTTTTAAAAAACACTTACTGTAAGCACTCACATGTTAGATGGAACAAATGTTATTCTATACATTCAACAGTAAAAGTAAATGCCTCATGACTACCACTCCTCCTTTTTCATTTTAACGGTGATGAACAAAATACAGAATGCAATTCCGGAATTAAAAAATACCCACTTTAAAAAAAAAAAAAAGTGACATTAACTTCTTTAGAGATAACAAACCTACATCCTTCAGCTAACATCTGACAACTCTAATATGAAAATATCTCACATTTCAACTTCATTTTTTCTTTAAGTACCTATAATAGTAAAAGTTTGACATTGAAAACACTGAAGTTTGGAGAAAAGAGAAAAAACTCTCTCCACCAAATACTGAAGTTGTAAGAATTAACAACCCTCATCCTTCAGGTTTAGCATATACCAAAATGGAATCCAAAACAAAATAAAGTAATCCCTTAGGAAATCAAACACTCTTCTAGGCAAGAAAACCAAGCAACCATAGTCCTCCAGCCTAGTCCCTGTTTCGCTTTTCTTTCATTTCCATTTAACTTACTAAGACACTGCACTCCAAGTTTGCAAACATCATTTTCAGCTCCGTAAAAACCGAATCATCAACAGTCAAACACTAATTGCCTAGAGTCAAACATTACATGATTTAGTTATCTATTCAGAGGTAGAGCTGCAGAACCTTATTTGCTGTTTTTGTTACTTGGAGCACAGAGCAGGATATTGGGCTGTGAGAACAAGGTCTCCTACTGTGAATTTCTACCCTGAAAAGATTCAGGGCTCACAGGGCAAAGCGCCCCACAGCTCAACCATCATTCCCCTGAGCCTACTCCCCTCCAGCCTGTGGCTGGGCAGGGGACAGGGGATCACGCAGGGCGACATGTGCCAGCTCCATGTGCCGCTCGACCCTCGCTGCTGCCTCCCCAGGGATTAGGGACCCAGCTAAAGCCTCCTCTGCCTTTGCACCCCGCAGGCAGCAGGGAGCCAAGGGCACAGACACAGACACCTGAAACAGCACCGTGTCTTGGAGAGCTCTCCTTACCACTTGATCAGGAGTTTGATCAAAACCAGTTGAACAGCACAAATGTTCAACAGAACAATCAATATTACACTTGGTACGTTAAAAAAACATGCCACAATGTCAAAATAGTATCACATATGCAAAATAAATGCTTACTTTTTCCTATGTACTCATGGACGAACTGCCAGTGTTAACATGTTAAAACCCTACTAATTTGAACTCTGGGTTTGTTTTCTCTCTTAATTAAACCCAAGCAAAGTATCCACCAAGCTACAAACACAATGCATATGGCCTTCTATAGCCTTTGCAGCATGAAACCTCACACTCCTCCACTGCTGGGTAAGGAGCTGTACAAGCCTTCACTTGAATACTGAGAGAAACATGATTGCTATTCACATGAAACAAATCGACAAACTATTTTTAGTATTAGCCACAATGCACATTCTTTTAGTATTAGCCACAATTCACTGCAAATATTACAGGTAGAAGCAATGAAATCTTGAGAGCAGGCAGGTGGCACGATGATAATTTTACATTCTCCGTGATTTCTTTTCCAATAGACACCAAGACCAAGAAAATGAAACATCAAGAACTGTAGACAGGGCCTTCAGAGCCCTCCAGCTACTGAGGGCACACACAATTAACAGGCTACAGCTCACAAATAGATCGCTGACACAGGATGCAGGGAACAGTTTGTTAAGCTCATTATGAGCTACTGCTCTGCCTGATGTCCCTGAGCACTTGGAAACACTTATTATGGCTCCATTACACCATCACCAATGTTCTCAAGCACAAAGCTACATCACTTCACTCTGCAAGTTGCAGCTGACCAGGCTAAAGAAAAAGTGCTCATCACATCCCTCATTTCCAGGAGGAGAGCCAAACTGAAACACACAGAGGGCCATCTCTGGTTTGGTCAGAAAACCAGGAACTGCAGAGGAGTCATGCTTTTTTCTAAATTAGAGAACAAATTTCATTATGCATTGGAAATGAAATGTTTTGATTGGTAAGGAGAAAAGGTTACAGACTAATAAGCTCCTTTGATCAATTTTCTGTCTATGATTGAAGAACTGGAAAACTCAGGGAAAAAATAAGCCCATGGACACAAAATACACAATTTATGAAGTGGGCAAAATTTATTTCAATTAAATATCCATTAATGCCCACGAGATCGTGAAAAGCAGGGTCTGTTAGCAGATATGAACAGAAGACAGGAAGATTTGACTCCCAAGACCAGTTTCATGGCTGACAATCTCTAAAATAGCTAAAATTATAGAACTACATCCATAGCTATGATTACAAATTCTTAAGTAATGGAATTACCAACAAGTCTGCATGTAGGTGGGACAGACATTGTTTGACTCTTTGCACATGTTTTAAGGGGCACTTTCTTTTGCAGAAAAAAATTCACAGAAAACCCTGAAGTTATGGGAATTAATTTACTGCCACAACAGCATTATCTTCATTAAGAATCGTTTGCTTGTCTTGTTTCCTTTTCCAGCACCCTGAATATCAAAATTCTAAGACAATTTAAACGAAAAAAAATAAAATTTGTTTCTTACGCAGTCTTAACTAAGTTCTCAATGGCACTATGTCTCCATTTGAGTTAGCTATTCTTCTAAACGTTGAGAAAGAAGATACCTTGGACACCTTTTCTGCTCTCAAATCACCTGGATGCATCTGTCAGCCTGGTACCACACTGTTCAGCATCTCAAATAGATCATTATTTTCATTTCCTGAGCCTAACAAGATGTTTTCAGATTGTGCTGCTGGCACAATATCCCCCAGTGCCCTGTCTCCAGCCCAAGAAAGGCTGAACCCTACCCACGGTGTTACTGCCTCTATCCTCACACCCCTGCTTCAACCATACAAGTAATTCCTCTTACACTTTTATCCCGTGGAAAGACGAGCTACCAGGAGGCATTCTGAGAAGTTGTGTCAAGCTGGTACAATTGGCAGTCAGCATACAACTTTCTAAAAAGTCCTTGAATTTAAATGGAAGTGGAAGCCCTTCACAGGGGAGCAAGCTGACATGGCACCTTCCCTCTTGTGCAGAACATACTCACTGAACTAAGCCCTTGCCTTTATCTCTGGCAGTATTTGTAATGGTATGACCAGATGGCTTTTGAAGTAACAACATAACTGTCTTCCCACCTCTTCTAGTTCTTTGGCTAGCAATGACTAGATATTCTGGTATCTCTCATCTTCCATGGCACCTTATGCCACTGCATCTCTCAAAACCACCTTCAAATCAATCTGTACACGTGTATGTGGCCAAACCAGACACAGTGTGCTCAGCACAACTGCCTTCCCAACAAACCTTCAGGGGGAGAAAACACAACGGGCAGAAGAGCTGCTGCACTTCATAGTACAAGAGTTGTCAGAACCTGACATGTGTGTTCACCTCACATGGAAAGTCCAGTGAAAGGGACACATTCCTTCTCACTCCAAGCTCAGAAGGGCATCTGTTGCTCAGAGCAGCAAGAGAAAGCCAGAAATAAACTTACTAAGTGTCATGGGCAACATAAGGGGCTCACACAGGCCAGAAATACCTGTTTTCACCAACTTTTCTAGGGTGAGCCTCTATGAAAAAAAACTAAAGCATACTGAAACACAGCAACATTAACAATTGTCAAAACAAATGTATACTTAGGCTAAGTCAGTCTGAATTCAGACAGTGCTCATGAACATATTGAAAATCTTGCAATAAATACAGCAGCAGTTTCTTAAATGAAAATATGAACTAAGTTTGAACTTGAAGAACATTTTCCATCCAATTAATAAGACCCCAGCAGTTGAAGTTTGAAATGGCTTTCTCACCAACTGGTTTCTGCTTGCCTGCATGCTTTGGCCCACTTGAGAGGTATGCACCTTAACACAGCTTTTTTTCTTCCACAAGCACTGACCAACTGTTTTCAATGCAAAGTGATTTCAACTTTTTAACCCTAAAAGCTAAGAAGCAGTCAAAAGTATGATCTTTTAAAAACTGTTCATTGTACAAGGCCATGAAGAAAGAATGATTTTAAAAGTACGGATTGCCAAATTCACTGTTGTATAGGAAAGGGAAATTACAGACTAAGGGAAAAAAGTTCCATGTATAGAGTACATGGGCATACATAGTATGAACAGCCCAGCCATCAGGAAAAATATGTTGCAGAAATCAGATTCTTTCCTAAGCACTGGGGTATTTTTCTGTATTGCCATTTTAGCAACCAAGTATAAACACTGAGATTTAAACAGAATTTCAACTATTTCAGACTTTTGAAAAAGACCCTAGGAAAAAACCAACGAACCACTACTAAGGAAGTAGTAGATGAAAAAAAACCAACAAAAATCACACCAGTTTGAACACAGGCTACCAATATAGCAAGAAAACTGTGGATAAGGGAAAAGGGGATATCTTCAAAAGTAGAAAACATAACAAAAAGCAACTAAAGAAGAGAGGACCTGTGGATAAACCCCAGCTATCGACATACACATCATAAGTACTACCATCGAGACAAACCTCCTAACACTGAAATTCTGTGGGCACACTTAGTTTCCGGCAGACCTTCCCCTTCTCTGCTATCAGTTTCCTAATGCTGTGACCCAGCCAGAGCACAGCTGCAGTTCTTTTTAATCATGGCTGCTGCCAGCTGTCTCTTAAGGCTGCCAAATGTTCAGGCCTCATTCAGGTTCCCCCAATTCTGCTCCATTTTTGGATGGAAAATGACTAAACTGAAATTCTTTCTTACAAAGTAAATAATCTACTCTCAGAAAGTCCACAGAGAAGTAAGGTATTACTCTGGCCTAACTATTAGCTTCAAAGTGCATGTCAGTGTAAAACACAAAACAGAAGTTTAAAAACTATTTGAAGGGAATACCCCGACCAATCTGGTGGGCAAATGCAGTTATGTAACAAACCTGCACCTGCAAAGTTGAAACTTACTCTAAAGATAGGGTTCCACACCCACATAAGCAGGATGCAGAGGCTTTGCACACACAGACACTAAGGTACTGTCAGGATAGTATGTCAGGAACAGACTTGATGACTTAAACCAGCTCCTTCCTCAAGGACATCCATTCTCTGCAATTTATTCTCTGCACTCTCTGTGCTTTTCCAGCAACCAATCACAGCTAAATTCTGCATCCTGGGCCAAGAAGTAGCTGAGCACAGCCATATCCCTTTCCTCCTGCACTGTTTTTAAGAATTACACTTGCCATTTTGATTTGCTACCTGTAAGTGCACTGGCTCCTAGTGAAAAATGAGGGCGTTAAGAATTAGCTAGAAAAACAAAAGAATCAAACAGCAGTCAACAGACAAATGCTCCCTTACAGCATCTACAGCCAAACTACTGCCAGAACAAAACCTGTTTGAATACTAGTACAAAGTAACAAATTACGAGATAGGAATAGCTGTTGTCATTATTGCTCTAAATGTTAAGGGGGGAAAAAAGAATCTGTTCTTTTAATCTTAAAGAGACTCCTCAAAGGTCACTGCCAAATAACCACAAAACCTGTACTTAACATTACAACACAGCAGAAAGGGACACAATTCCTATGCCTTCTGTAGTCTGGAAAGATATTTTAAGCCATTCCATTTCTCCACAGCAAGCAAAACATTTTAAAGAAATAAATTCATAGGCTCTAAAACAAACCTGACTTAATCCATGCCCAATTAAAACACTTCTCCATTAATGCATGATTAAATACCTATTTTTTTCACTTAGAATTAATGCAGAAAAGGAATATTCTCTCATAGTCCATAAACCGCGACATGAAGTATGCAGAGATAAGAAACATCTCTCAACATAAATGCCTGCTCTGATGAAGAGTATAACCCCCTTGGACCAGACCCTCTGAAGGTCTGAGTTAAAGAGCTCAGAACTGTGCACAAAAGCAAAAGCCAGCAGATCATCACAGCATCCAGAGTCAAAATACAAACTCACACTACAATGCCAGAAGTACTTCCATAAACTGAAATACCCAGACTAGGCAAACTAGCTGTCCAAAGTGAAACATACTGATACACTATGAAATGCCATACCAAATCCTAAAATTCATCAAACTTTATCATTAATTTTGACTACAATAATTCCACCTACAAGCTAACAAACATTCTAAAAGAGCAAGCTTACAAAATTTGCTCTGCGTGTGCAGATGAATACAGAGTGAATTATCATTTGGGTTTATGCCTTACAGAATAAGTTTAACAGTTAAAAAAAAAAATCCCACCAGACTATTTCAAAAACCCAAATACTGCTCAGAAGGTTTTCACCTTACCCTACTGTAAGGCTCTCTCATAAAAACTTCATTTTCTAAGTAGCTGCATATTTGCTTTACATGAATTATCAGTGTGATACTTTTCTAATGACACAACTTACTTTCTAGGTACCAAGTTCTCCCTACCTTCACGAAGGTAACTTATCAGTAACTATTAATATTGAACAGTCCTTCATTGTTTCAAGTTTACCTAAACCCCTATCTGCAAATTACCTGTTACATACAGGATTACTCATAGACATGCTTCAGACAGTATTAAGTCTTGATCAAGCAACATTAGGGTAAGATTATGAGAAGCTTTCCACATTAAGAGCTTCTCAAAGCCTTTAAAATGAGATTGTTACAAGCACTAGCTGAAGGCTCTTTAAAAAAAAAAAAAAAAAAACAAACAAAAAAAACCCCAGCAAGTTCTAGCATTTTAAAGAAAAGAAACAGATCCTCAACTGCATTACATTGCTGCACAAATACTAAAACAAACCCCCAAATCAACGGCTTTTTATTACCAAACATTAGCTAAAATTAACTGACATTGCATCATCTTCATTTTAATGCCCCAAGAAATGGCCACCGAGGGAGGATAATACAATTGGAGCAGCATGAACTGTACCTCTCAGTTTGTGCATAGCCATGGTTAAGTCACATTTTTCAGCTCAGTCTAATGCTTAGCATTATTTTCACCTACATTAAGAAGATACAATGGTGGCTCATGCTCTCTGGGAGTCCTGAGACCTTTATTCATGCACTGCCTAGGCAGTAAGACGACAAGGACTAGCAAACTGCACTTTAAAACAAATTAACAAGCACTTTCTTCAACATCAGGAGGAACACAGCCTAGTTTCCCACATGCAGCGACACAGTGCTGTATGTGGGTTAAGGCTGAGCTCACACTGCACTCCTCCTCACACTGGGAATATTAGTGTTCTTCTACCTGCCTGACTCCCCTCCCAGCCCGCACCCCTCTCTTTCCTCATCAGGAATAGTCAAGCTTGCTGTCTCAAGAATCTATAAGCCCTTTGGACAAACCTGGTTGAACCTGGTGGAGTTCAAGAGTCACCAGGAAGGGGAATATTATTATAGGGAGGGCAAGGACATGTAAGCAGTTGAGGTACATACAACTGTTACACACCAGAACCCTATCCCAAATCAATCAAATTACCTCTGTACATTTGAAAGAGCGTCCCCATTAAACTTTACTCAACAGTCACTACAACAAAGAAGCCTTTGAAGTAGCTACATTTACACTGGCTGACTATACACCACTATCTCTAATTGCTCAGTGTGCTGAGCAACGTCCTCAGAGACAACTTTTATTTATTTTGGATCAGTTTACACACAAGCATAACAGCAGCTTAAACCATCCAAGTTTTATTTACACTAACTGACGAAAAGAAACACTATCACCAAGACTGCAGTCTTCAAATAAGGGTAAGAAAACCGAAGACCCTCCTAGGATGCTATGCAAAGATTCATTCTCAGCTGAATTTCATTTCTGAAGAAAGATATGAAAAGGATTTTTATCTTCATTTGACTGGGTATCAACAGAATGTAATATACTCTGAAAGTACAGAGCCATCAGATCAAGATACAGCTTGCCCTTCACTACTTCTGGCTGAACTGCAATCATTAACAAATACTTCAGAGAATCCTGCATAACAGAACTCCCACAGTTGACTGTTGTTTAAGGAACCTCCCCCTCTGACCACCACCACACTCAAAAGCTGGATGGACTTTTCCACCAAGATTCATTGGCTTCCTTCTGTTCAGAGCTGTGTATTTATAATACACACAGTATTGTTCAGCAAGGAGCTCTAGAATCTAAATAAGCACCAAATGAGCAACATTTTCTATGCTAAATATTGTATTTTATTATTTTCCACAGGACTGGAATCAGGAAGCACCAATGAAACTGCAGAAGTCTGTTCCTCTTGACCTTTCACACATTATGGATTTTCAGAGCTCTATCACATTTTCTCCCCACAGCTCTCAACTTTTTTTCTAACCTGAAAAATACTGTTCTGACAAAGGTTGTCTACAAGGAAACCATTTCACTGTAAAACCTGTTCTACTACAATCTCTCATTAACAACCAAGAAAACTCATTACTACTTCTTCCCCATAGAAATACTGGGGGATGAACTTACCTCATTTCTTATGAAAACTATATTTAAACTTTAAAATCACGCAAATTTTTTTTCCAGTCTCAAGATGAATCATAAAGACAGCTGCTGAAAATCATATGAAAGCAAGAAATATTTTAGCAGCAAAAATGAAGAGTAAGATCAAAAGACAACATCCTACCAATGTGTCTGTCAAACTACAGCTCAAATCAGCATTCCCTGGGTTTTCTTGAATTAGATACCTAACATATATATTAAAAGTATCTGAACTGTGACTATCTTCTACTATTCAGTATCTTCTTGTTTACTGAATTAACAACTGAACAAGTCCACTCAAACTTATAATCCCTGGGTTAACTGTATTTGAGAAAGGGAAGTTATGCAAGTTCTTCTCATTAAAATTGATTTTGATAACCCAGAGCAAGTCAGTAGGTGTCATCTTCATCTAGGTTCATCTAATGTGATCCTCTACCCAATTATAGAAGTTATGGTTTAATCAGCCCATTATACAAAAACCTCTCATGAGATATAACAACATCTGATCTTTTCCAAGAACAACCTGAAGAAAATTAGAGTGATGTTCACCTCCATGGGCCCTGGGAACTCCCCTCTGAAAAGTATTAAGCTATCTTCCAAACACTCCAGAGCCCAGAAACAGCTCCAAAAGGAAATCTGAGAGAATGCAGTTTCACAGGTCTGAAGTCTTTTATGTACACACTGATATAGTCGTGCTAATTATAAACAGAACATGTTTGTGCAGCTTAAGTTCAGAAAACTACTTTTCCCACCCAAATAATGAAACAAAGCATGACCTAAGCTGTATCTGCACCTTCATGGAAGTAAACACATACCCACACTAAATTCTACTACCACTAACTCATCACTATTCAAAAGTCATGTTTAAAACCCACGAACGCACTCAGCAATTTTAGAAAAGGAACATTATTATTCCATTTTATGGCATAACTGGACTAAGTGGACTAACATACTGCACTGAAACTCAAGCACTGTACCTCGATCTGCGGACACACGGATTACAGCACCAAAGACCTCAGAGCAGCGTGTAAAGTGCAGAATGCTTCACAGTGCTTTAAGCTAAACAGAGTATCCTCTAGAATGGTTTATAATTAAGAATTGCCCCACAGTTTTATCAAAACATTTAACAATCCCTTGAAAACACAAAGTCTAAAGGGAGATGAGCAAAATTCAGAGGAAAACATAAGTATATGGACAGTTGAGCAAACACACCTGCTGTTACAAGTTTAGCACTGCTGCCCTTGCATTCTCCATCTTCCACACTTTTGCTTGTGCTCTTTTCTTTCAAGAGAGGAACAGTATTGTCAAAAGGTATGCACTTGCTGGAGGCAACATTTTCTCCACTGTCTGGCTGATTAATTCTGCTGTTTGCTTCAAGTAGAGAAGGGAAGTCCTCAGACTGAGCAGCTTCACCAGATTCCAGCTGAGAGGAGCTTTTAGCCTGTGACACATTCTTTGAAGACACAGGAAGAGATTCTTCATCACTGTCAAATCCAAATGGATCCTCTGTTACCTCATCTTCAACTTTGGGTTTCTTAGGAACTTCAGAAATATCTGGTTTGACACTGGGCCTCTTCTGTCCTAATTTGGCCATGAAGGTGGTTTCTCCCCATTTTGTACTAAGGGTGGTCCGCTTGTTGGAAAACACTTCATCAAACTTGGAACTGCCATTTCCCCCTTTCCGGCTGTAGGTCTTTCCAAATCGGGATGTCATTTTGGCTCCTGTTTCATATTCTCTGTTGTGAAAGAAAGAAGAAACATCCGATTCACCAACCCTCTAGTACAAATGATTGTCACTTCCACCCTTTATTGGGTCTACAAGCAACAGGCAAGTACACTGCAGACAAGCAACAGATCCATATCTAACTCCAGATCCATTCTTTCTAGACTCACTCATTCCCATGTGACTGTCATGGCAAAAAGTTCTGCACCAAGCATCCACTGAAATAAATTGAAATTCAGTTGCTTGCACATTTAGAAACCAATGGCACGATTAATCCTTAAGAAAAATCTAAAAAATGGTATTGTTTTGCTCTAATTTAATATTTTCAAGTATAGAAGGCACTGCCATAAAATATCGTGAAACAACTCAGCAGTACCTTCACCACACATAAACACACAGCTCCCTCCTTGAGTCCAATACCACAGCATGGCATAAAACACCCTCTTGCCAGTTAAATACAAAAACTGTCAGAATATTTCACGTTGCCATAGATGTATTTTAAGTACTAATTAATCACGGTGATGACAACTCCATCCCATGATCTTCTCTCACACTCAGACTCACTTAGCAAGTGTTTTAGTTGGTAACATGATGGTTTTGCCGCCATCAGTCCAGGTCAGGACAGGTGCATAGCAATCCTCACAAGTAAATCTGATTCATTGGGGGACAGAACAGAGACACTGCTCAATCCACATCTAAGAACATGGAGAACACACGAAGCAGGCCAGGGTAAACTGTTACTGTTCTCTGGCTCTTACAAGCACAACCACTCCACAGCTTGCTCTGAACAGAAATGTAAAATTAACAGATTAAACAGGAACACATTTAACAGCTCCTTGCACGTGTTCTTTTTCAACTTCTGTTTAACTCAAGAAGGAAGACAGACTACCTGGGGGATTTTTACCCAAATACAAATACTTGAACTACTGGACAAACGACAACATAAACCCCAAACCCTCATATCTGTTTTATGATCCACTATTTCTCTCTTTTTGGCCTAAACATGGATAGAAAATTGCAATTCTTTAGAGTAAGCCTGAATCTAATCAAGTCCATCCTTCTCTCTGAAATTCCTCTCCACAGTGGAAAAGAGCCTGTTAAAAAAGATGGTTATTTAAGCTACAGAATCAAAGAAATCTAACTTTTGAAGTGTTAACTAACTTCATACAAAGTACATGAAAAATGACAGTTAAAATAATTTTTACTGAAGTTATGATCTATTTGTTCTATGCAATTGTTTTTTGTTATTATTCCCCAAATATGTGATACACTGTCATTCCTATTTCCATTTTCATCTCAACACTCAGTTTCTCAACCTGAAGTGTCACTCTTGCTGCTGCCAAAATTGCCAGACTGCTTTCCAGAAATGTCCCTCTATCACTTCATTCTAGCAAGACTACCTCACTAATAACAGTCTCCCTCTATTAGACCAGGCCAACCTTACCACAGGAGCCGAGCAATTCATGGGGAGAAAATCCATGGAGAAAAATTTAAGTGAATTAAAATGATCAGAATTGAACTTCAGAAGTTTACCAGGTAGATGGTGACGCAATGCAGAAGCACTACAGGAACACCCACTTTGGGAAAGGCTCTTCTTCCCAGTGGTGCAGCCGAGGGCAGGTAAAGGCAGGCGCTTATCTGCTGGGCAGAACTCTGCTGCCAAAGCCCACTCTGCACAGGGCTCCTGGCTGCTCCTAGGAGCCAGCACTCTTTAACCACATCTCCTCTTTTCCCCACACACACCACTGCCAAACTGCTTTTTTTTCCCTCCCCGGTAGGTACCTCCAATTTTCTATTTTCTATCTACACATACTTTAGAAAGCAAACAGCAAACTAAATCTAAACTAACGGTTTTATTTTGTTGATACTTGTAAATATTTGTAATAGCAACCAAAATAGTTTAGACCAGAAAGGCCAGGTTTTTGAGCTATAGAAACTAAAGCAAAGGATTTATTAATATCTCAGTTTCTAACAACTTACAGGAAAGAAAAAATTACTTCACTCACCACTAGCACATTTCCTCCCCTAAACCCTCAAGACTCAAAGAAATATTTCTTATAATAGGCATAGCAAGAAGTGCTCAAATAAGTATTTTTGACACTACATTTCCAGCCTATGCAAGAATAATGACAGATTTAAATTACAGCTTGTGGGCTGAAGTTCTAAAGAGAAAATTCCTGTAGTCAAGAGGAGTTCATTTTCAGAAAGTAGAACCACATTTTCTTATTTATAAATATGAAAACTGAGATCATCTCACAAGACGTTTTAAATCAAAATATGAAACCCCAAATTAATACTCAATATGACGCGCATAGGTTAAAAGACGAGTATTAGGGAAATATAAAAACGCTGTGCTAAACTCGTACCTTAGGTTTAAGGACACAGAGGTGCCTCCGTACACGAGAGTATCAACAGAATAGGATTTTTACTCTGTACTTACAATTTTCTCTTGATTTTTCACTCAGAGGGAAATGGAACGCTTGGTCCATTCCACTCCGTTTCCACCCCTGCCTCCCTCGTCTGCATTATGCTGCACCATTTAGAGCAGTGCAAGCAACGTAAACACATATAAAAACCCGAAACACAGTTCTCCCGCATTTCCCAGCGCTAACTCGGCGGACCAGCTGGAGACAAAAACCCCAGCAATTCCCCAGGAAGCCCATCAGCCACCCCTACTCATCGCTCCTCTCTACACCACTCCTCTTACATAATCAAAGGAAAGAAAAATAGGTTAAATGCACGGAGGCAGAAGGAGCTGATGAAATCCCACGGTGACAGTTTCTTTTTTCCTCCCTCCCCTTGCGGCGGGGGGGTGCGAGCGGAACCGGGTCACCCCACCGCTCCCTGATGTCATTTCCCTTCCCGCCCGGCCGCCTCCCCCGCCCCGCCGCGCCACCGGCCCACATTACACAAGTGCCCGGGGCAGCCGCGGCCCGGCCGGGCGGCGCAGCCCGCGGAGCCGCGCCCCCCCGCCCCGGCCCGCACTTCGCCCCCGAGCGAGCTCCGGCTCCGCAACTTCGCGCCGGGCCGGGGGCGGCGGCCGCACGCGCCCCTCCAGGCGGGACAGCGCCGGGGCCGCGGCTGCTGCCCGCGGGCTGCGGGGCCCTCTCCGCGGCCCTCCCGGTCCCCGCCGCCCCCTTCCCGGCACACACCTCGGCGTCAGCGGTGGCGGCGGGTGCCGGGCGCGGGCCCGGCCGATGTGGCTCCGGCCGCGGGTTCGGGCCGCCGAAGCGCCGGCTGCGAAAGGCGCTCAGCCTGCGGGACGCCTCCGCCCCTCCGGCAGCGCGACCCCCTCGGGCTGTCGCGGGCGTCAGGGCCCCCGGCGCCGCCTCCTCCGGCGCCGCTTCCTCCGCGCCGGGATTATCGCCGCGCTCGGGACGGGCCCCGGGACCATCTCTCCGCCATTTGCCCCCACTCCTTCCTGCCGTCACGGCGCGCGCCCCGCCCCCCGCCGCAGCGGCCAATCGCCGCGCGCCTCGCTCGGCCGCCCGCACCGCCTCCGCGCCTGCGCCCTTCCGCGCGCTGCCCGGCGGGAGTTGAAGTCCGCGGCGCGGCGCGGGCCCCGCCGGGGCCGGGCACGGCCCTGGGAGGCGGGCGGGTCCCCGCGGCGGGGCGGCCCGAGGCGGGACGGAACGGGGATGGCCCGGCCAGGCGGGAGCCGCCGCCTTCCCGCCACCGCCTGGGTCCGCGTGGAGGCTCCGAAGGCGGGGCCAGCCGCGGACAGCCCCGAGTGGCCCCACCCCGATGGCGCTCGGGCCCCGGTGGGTTCCGGCGCACGTCGAGGGGTCTGGGAGCAGCCCGGGCCGGCTGGAGCCGCGGAAGGTCAGGACCCCGGGCGGCAGTTCGGGAAGGCAGCAGGCGCTGAAGCGGCCCGGTGTGCACGCCATGAAAAGTTTGCGGTGTCTCGTGGAGGGCAGCAGCCCCCCCGCGCTCACGGCCGCCTTGGCCGGTACTCACAGTGGGCGCACGGTGCCCGGCCTTCACATCCGCTCCAGGGAGGAAACATGCTCGGCAGAGAAGGCCCGCGCAAGGAACACGGTGCGGGCTGTGAAATTGTGGCTTTCACATGCTCCCACTTCCACAAGCTGTTACATCCACCCACACGCGTTAGATTTATGCACACCTTTGAGGCTTTAATTAATGATATACACTGTGCAGAGAGAAAAAAACACTCCACAAGGATTGTGTCATGCAGCAAATACATATGGGCTTCAAACAGTCACCAAATCCAACACTTAACATTCTGTAGGCAGTATTTTATAAAATCCTTGTGGGATAAAAAAACTAAGGATGCACAACCAGAAAAACATTTTTAAAACCCACAGAGATGTAGTTTGGTCATTTTTCAGAAGAGAGGAACTCAGAAAAGTTAAATGAAATTCTACAGCCTTGGAGTCTAAAATGGTTTCACAACACATGCTCATACTCAAACCATCGTTTGAGGCTTTACAATACACGTCCCCAGTGCAGAAATAATTAAAAGGCTGATTTCACTGTGCGGAAAAGGTTAGAGTTGTCTCAATACCTTTATCTTTTTTCTTAATTTTATATTTACATTTACCCCATGCAAAATCATTGCTTTACTATAAGAAGATGTAAGATTATGGTTTTGTTTACTAATCCTTTGAGTAAATCTGGTCTTTGCCTCGTCCTTACTGATGTGTTAGAGATTTCTGGCATTACTTCTGGAGCACAAACATGCTGTGAACATACACTCTAAAGCCAGTATACCACTGGTGCTGCTGGAGAAAGATAAAACCAAAGGGGCCTTACAATGAGAAGTACAAGCTCCATTGGAATGTAGTTGAGGTTTGTTTCAGACAAGGCTTACAAGCTCATTTGTATCTCACCGCCTGACTCAGTTACTGAAGAGCCACTGAAAAACAGGCTACAAACTTTAAAATTCCTAATTTGACTACAAAAAGTGAGAAGATTGTTCTCCTGAGAGCAATCTTGATCAGAGCTACTAAATAGCTCATTTAAACTCTTAAGAGTAAAATGGATAGCAAAACCTGTTTGAGTTTGCATAGTCTTACTTGGTGACCAGTCTGTGAGACAGAGGAAAACACTACTGTGAGAGCTCAAAACACTGAGGCTCTGAGAAGTTCTTTGCAACATAAAAGTTTGTCCTGAGAACCTAAGAATGTGAAGAATATGGCCAGAGTAAGGAAGTAACACCAAGAAACAATTAGGAAATAGTTCTATTTTGCTATGAATTTAGAAGAGTTGAAATTAAATTAGATCTGTTTCCAATGCGAAGCCTGAGCTACCTAAGTCCCTCATACAGTAATGTAGAGAATTTTGCAGTATAATGACAGTAATTGGATGTCATTTGAAAGCTCTTGCACATCTTATACCCTTATACCCCTGGGCTAGCTTCATTTTTCTAGGTGTATTTCCAGTCTTTGTAGAAACCCCACACAGAGTAATCCAAACCACTGCAGATTCATGGTCATGAGGGAATTTTCCATGACTAACAGTGGATAAATTAAACTCATTTATGTGCTGCCTATCCTATCCTGGGTACCAGCAGAAGTCTGTAAGTGAAGCCTTTTACTAGGATGATGATGGAAAACCAAATCTCATTGTGTTCAAGAGTTTTGCTGCCCAAACATATTTTAAATACTTGGAAAATTTGACACCCTGTATCTTCATAAGCTTGGCAGTTAACACCTTAAGCTTTGCTATTTGCATTTTCATTTGGCTCACCTCAAACATGCAAGTACCATGGCAGAGCAAGTAAAAGCCAAATCCCATCTGTGTTTGGCAGTAGGTATGCTTCATTCTCAGAGGGTGGAATTTAACAGACATTTTATGCTTTTTGTGAAATTATACTACTGATAACTGCCATCTCCCTTCACATAAAAAAATCCCCCAAAACAAAACACCAGCCACACAAATCCCTTAACAAAAAAAAAGCAGTCCATGAAACACTCCCAATTTGGCATTTGTCTTCATGAGAACAGCAGTGGGAGATATCCAGCCATCTTCAAACTGTAGTTTTTCCACTTAAAAGTTTTTTGGGAATGTCAAAGTGAATCCTACAGCTTCCCATTACTGCTCATCCCCCCCCCCCAAGAGAAACTATCATCTTTGCTGTTTATTATAAAGTCAGAAAGCCCTGAAAAACAGCTCAAATACATCTAAGGTGGATATATATATATAAGAGATAAAAGCACAGTAGCAGAAGGAACACAAAAGAGGGACAGAACAATTATCTGGATACATTGCATCTTAATCCACTCTAGACCCCCCTCGGGTTCTCTTTTTGAGGTTCTGTGCCAGGAACTGTGCAGGGTGAACAATACAGAATTTTCCAAACCAGCTGCAGCCTAGTATAAAGCCTTTCAAAACCATTAAAACATTTTTAACTCTTTTAGTTTCTTCCAAAAGAAAAGGGAGGCAATGCAGTAGGTAAACAGGAGATTTCCCATGCAGCAGATAATCCTGGGGCAGATGAAGACAATCACGTCCTTCCAGAAGCTGTCAGGAAGGTTTCTAAGTGCTGCTCATGGACAAAACATAGCATTTGACAGTAATAGCAGCATAACTGAGGCTAGTGGTTTTAAAGAGACCATAGCATACACATCCTTTATATCAAGTACATGAATTAACACCGTAATACACCTTTGCTCCAGTCCTTTTCCCACAAAAAGGGAATACACTCTTAATCCATTGACCTGTTTCCCTGTGAAACACTACCCAAGACACAAACAGTAGCCAACAGGAAAGCTCTCCCCATTGCTCCTCATGCCTAAACTGCTCTCCTCTCAACTGTGAAAGCCTCTCAATCCACCCCTTCTCCTCTGCCTCTTCCCTGTTCTTCTGCTTCTCAGCCTAGTCACTATTTGCCTTCCAAGTTCTCAACTTCCTGTAGTACTCCCTTCCTTGCCTCTTGTCCAGGTGGGAAGGGATGAGGGTGAAGAGGATATCCTGTTGCACTCACAGCTGCTGCAGTGCTTTCATGTCCCAGTTAGCACTGCTCACAACACTAAACATTTTTGGTTCTTTCTGCTTTTTCTTTGCCAAAAGTCACCATGCTCCTGTTGCTGTCCTTCAAATGTCACGGGCACACATGGCTGAGAGCACACGAGCCCTTGCCATTTCAATTCACTGGGGCGAAAATTTCCCTCTTGCTATTTGCACAGCAAAGGTGAGGGGAGGGTAAAGAGACATGTGAAGTAACTAATTACCATATTTTTGTCAACTTCTCCTAAAATAGTGACTTAGACTTTAGTACACCATTAATGTGCTAGAGGAAGGGCAGCAGCACCAGCCCCAGCAGCAGCACAGGACTGGGCAAGAACAGCAGAGTTGTACTGAGAGCTCAAGTGACTGCACAGGGTCGATGAGGTGGGTTCACCCAGGCTGGATGCTGGGTGTCCACCAAAGCCGCTCTGTCACTGCCCTCCTCAGCTAGGCAGGGGAGAGAAAATATAACAAAGGGCTCACGGGTCAAGAAAAGGTCAGGGAAAGATCACTCACCAATTACTGTCACAGGCAAAACGGAATTGACTTGGGAAGATGAGTTAAATTTATTACCAAGTCAGAGTAGGATGAGAAATAAAACAAAGATCTTGAAACACCTTCCCCACATTTGCTCCCAGTTTTCTTTCTCTCCTCCCCCCTCTCACATATTTCTCTCTCCAGCTTGCAGTTGGGCAGTTTTCTTCTTCCCTTTATTATATCTGTTATCCCAGAGGTGCTGCCACTGTCACTGTCCGGCTTGGCCTTGGCCAGGGGTGGGTCCATCTTGGAGCCAACTGGCATTGGCATACTGGACACAAGGGAAGCTTCTGGCAGCTTCTCATAGAAGCCACTCTTACTACCAAAACCTTGCCATGCAAACCATAAAGTAGAAAGTACAGGGGCAGGGAAAGAGATCTGCAACCCAGTGTACAGCAAAGTATAATCTCTGTCAAAACTATGGCTTTTCCTAGTGAGGTATTTCCAATGGATGATGTACTGCTAATTTCTGACACTGAACCCTGAGAAGAAGGACTGAAAGGCACTCAAACAGGGGATCTTTATACAGCTTCGGATCATAATTTTCAGTAGCTGCCTCCTCATATGTGGAGGTCAAGCCAAGGCATTAAGCTTAGTAACCAAAAGGTTAAAACAAACACTGCTGGACAGACCCAAGGAATGCTTATATGAGTGAAGCAAAGGGCCAGTTCTCCATGATTTAAAAAACAGAAGTTCCCTGGATCACAGCATTACTGAATCAGGCCCAGACAGCAGAAAAAGTTGTACTGCTCCACGTTCTCTCTTGCCTGCACACCCATCTGTTGCAATCATGTGAGAGGCAGCATCATCCCTGCAATGTCAGAGCCTCTGGAAAGACTTGTTTTACTCGATGAACCAACAGTAGTCATTCACCTACGGCTAAATTCTCAGTGGTTTTCTGTGCAGCTTTTTTCCTTAGGTGATCAGCCTGTAAGTCTACTGGAAAAACCTGTGGTGAAACACTAGTGGGAAAGCACAAAGTAGCTTTCACCTTTTTATAATCATCAAGGTCAGAACTTTATTCTGCTATGCAGTATATTCCCAGCAAGATCTTGCTGAGAAAGTAACCACCTGTGCTATTTCCCACTGAAGATTTTATGATGTGCCAACATGTTTCAGGAGAAAATAAAAACCAAAACAAAGGCATTTGTAGTAAGGATGCAGCCTCACTTCAAAATTCACAAGGAAAGTCTGGGTTCCTCTGTACTTTGAACAAAGCAAGTTCCCATCGTTGTATAAGGAATAAAAGGGTGCAGTCTCTCTCAAATACCTGAGATCTCCCACAACCTTGTAGGATGACCAGATTGAATACAAACCTTTCATTCTTCCTGAAATTTTTTATTCCTTTTAAGGTCTCTCTGTTTCACATTATTATTCACATTAATGTTTCACGTTATTCACATTATTGAATTTCTGTCTGTCTTTATAGCAACAGCCCCTAAGGAAAGCTACCAAAGTGTGTCAACATAGTGCTTGTTGGGGAAAGAAAAATATGGGAACCCACCAAGAAATTGGTTCTTATAACAAGCTCATTGGTGCAACTGTCATCATCCTATTCCTCTTCCAGCAATAGGGGAACAGCCATTTCTGTTGCTTATATTGCTACTTTGCTTCCTTCATCTTTTAAAAAGGGCAGGTATGTGACCAATACTTTATCTTCCTTTGTCCTCTTAGTTTTGATTATTGGGTTTGCATGTGGCTGCCATATGCAGATGCTGTAACCTGTAACACTACCTTTTGAGTTTTCATTTACAAGACTTTTGTTTTCACTTTTCTATTTCCCAAGTACTTGCTTCTACGTTTTAGAAAGAGGCCAGTAACGAAGCACTTCTGTAGTAGTTGAAAACCATTAAAACCCAGCAATGTCAGGTCAACAAATTTGTTGGTGCACTGGAACCAGGATGTGTGGCCATGGAGGATAGTGAGCAATGCTACAAAGGACAGCAACATCAACTACAACTGGAAAAGAAAATCCACAGAGAATTAACTCATGTAACTAATGAGGTCTGGATGGACATGTCTCTGAATGTCATGACAGAATTAATGTACTAGACAGCAAATTAAGCTGATAAAATGAAAATTGAAAAAAAAATTAAATTAAGATTTTCTCATGGGAATGTAGGCAGCAACAAATATCAGTTAGTGACTTCATTAGTTTCCTGCCACAATAGAGCCCCGAACAAATAACTTTCACCTTTACTCAGACTACAATGCAGCACCACAAAGAAAGCTGCAATGTCTGTTGCACAAGACCCTGGTATGTCCAGGGCCTTACACTGTGCCAGTTTTGCAAACTGTTCACACTTAAGGTTCTCTGCATACAACACAACCATGCGCCATGAAATGAGCAAAGATCACACCACGGCGTGAAATAGAGAGCCTGTTAACGAGCGGTGGCAGAGTATACTCAGAGAAGGAGTTAATGGTAACAAAAGGCTGAAAACATCTGTGCATTGCCTGGTTCTTTAGACATGTCACGGAAATGACTCATAACTGGATCAGCCACATGTAAGGGCAACAGAACAGGCAGTGCATTTACTGTCTAAAACCACATTATTATTCTAATAATACACTGGCCTGCAGGCAGCCTCCTTATGCTAGACTTCTCTGCTGGATCCGTGACCTTGAAATTCTGAGATAAATGTTTATTGTGCGGCACAGTCTTTTTTTTTTTTTTTTTTTTTTTTAAATTTGAAAGAAATTGGAGGAATTATTGATGCAAGAGTTTAGGCTCAAACTAAGATGCTTTGACTAAATCAAAATGTTTGCCCAGTGGTTTTGATACAGAATAAGTCTTGTACCATGGCCGGAAGAAAACAAAACATAATTCCCCTTTAATCTTCAGTAATGATACCAAGCAGCTTGAACAGAATGCCAGTGTCCACTTGGTGCTTTTCTGTGCCTTTCAGATGGTAGATACTTTAGCTTACTTGAAAGCTTATCTCAATCAAAATACCTTTGCTGATCAGCTGTCAAACAAACACACAGCAGACAAGAACTACTGTTCATTCAAAAGGAAAAATCATTCCATGCTCTACTTCAGCTCAATTCCAAGCAGTCTTCATCAGCACAGTGCTCCATCTTCTGATGTAAAGTGTAAGAAATTTTGCTCCTTAAATGCTTTCTCAGTCTTGCAGAGAGCTGTTTTGTGACTGACAGGTCCTTCCAGTCCCAAACAGTTTCCAGACTCTAATTTTCAACACAGGTCCCAAAAAAGGGAGAAAAAACACATTTAGGTCTTTTGGCTTAATTTTCTATTTTCTCCCCACCACTAAATGCAAGACTGGGCAAGGGCTGAGTAATCATACAGGCACTGCTAAGTGGCTTTATTAACTTTGGTCACTATCAACATGGACCAGGTTCAGTCATGTTGCAAAGGAAAAAAAGAATCAGAATCTTTCTCAAATCATTGAATTATCCACCAATAGTTATCAGTAGCTAAGGCAGGAAAAAACAGTTGAAAGAGCATTGATCACAGTTCATTTTTATTGTATGTACGTCATCATGTACAAATATTTAATGTTCCTCTACAAAATAAAGACTAGAGTAAGAAGATGTTTTAAAGCAGTAATAACTCTCTGCTGGACTCCAGTGACACCTACTGGTAAACAAAGAAGTTACCAAACACTTCTTGAAAATGCTGCAACATTAATTTATGCACCTGCCCTTCAGATTACTAATAAATTTTTTGGCAGCTCAGGCTATGAACCGTGCTACAATTAGATGTTAGAGTTAATGAAATTGTGTATTTATTTTTCAAAACAGATTTTGACTTCATCTGATTATTAATTACTTGAAACTGCATTATTATCACTCCAAAGGTATTGTCAAGTCATACATTTTGCTACTGGCAGCTGTAGGTTAAGATAGGCCAGTGGATTTTTGGCTTGCTGGAATACAATGGAAAACAAAAAACAAATTTGACATATTTCCAATGCTACTCTTAGTGATTTCATTAATATAACTATAGTCCAAAAGTAAATAATTTAATACATCTCCATTTGCTTTCAGGTGCATTCCTTTTAGCACTGATGCCAAAAATGAAGATCTCATGAGTAGAACAACTGACCGAGCTCATGGCTTTGCTTCTGACACCTCCTTGCTGGTTGTAGTGCAGAACTGTTTTGTCACAGCTGTGTTAGTCTGGCAGGTAATACAGATATTCCTGAATGTCATTTCAGCTAGCACTTGTAAGAGCATAAATGCCAATAAACTTTCCACATGACAGTTGTGGGACCAGAATTTCAGTAAAACCTCACATGATGCAAGGCTTTACCCACAGAAAATGGATGCAGTATGCATGATGTACACTCAGAGACACCTCAGGTGCCAGTTGGGACAAGCAGAAGCAACACAGCAAGGAAAAGCAGTACTACAGCTCTGGGCACCAAAATCATTTCCCTTTCTACATTGTGCTCCATTGTGTAAACTAGTTCAGTGTATGGATGCAAATATTTCTGTTTGAAACAATCTGTGACTGAGGTATTCCTTCTACAGGGCAATAACACATGTAAGGTTTTCAAACCACAGTCTTGCCAAACAACTGGCCATAAACATCACTGATGGAGCTCTAGCCATCCCCACTGCATTAGGAAAATTTGCCCTACTACCTCTGGCAAGCTTAGAATTGTCTTAGTTTCATCTCTAACACTGAGCTCCTTTCAAATATGGCTGAACAAAGTATAAATATTTACCTCTTTGTCCAGCATATCCTTCCTTTGAAGGACTGAAGCTTCCTGTCCAGAAGTCTATTTTGGTTAAGTCTGAGAGTTTCCAGTGCGCACTGTCCAGGATTACAAGAATGCTCTATTATGGAGTGGTGAGGCCACCTGGCAATGAACACCCATCACCACAAATCAGCACAACTCTCAAAGTATCAACCCAGGCATACTCAGAACAAAGAATGCACAGAATTTTTTAATTTATTTTTTGAGTACCAAAGTTTAAGTTGAAAAATTGCTTCTGACAGAACACATTAGCCAGATTTGCACAGGCATGAATATTGTTATAAGTTACTGGAAAGTAGACAGATAGGAGCAAGACACCTTAGGTACCTTTGCTTTTATAGTAGAATACTTGCCAATTTAATGCTGTTCCCACTACACAACAACAAAACTTCTAAGCTGGAATGTAAAGACAGAAATTTCTAAAGGAACTGTAGAGACATTTTTAGAAGTCAGGTTATAAATCTGCTCAGCAATAGTTCAAAATTCATTTTACAAACATGTCCATCCTAATGACTTTACAAATCTGTGTACAAAATTAGAATAGAAAGATACTAGAGAAATTGCAGTATGTCGCAACTTCAAGATCTGCTCAAAGAATGTTGGGTTGTTTGGGGTTTTTTTAACATGATGCATTAAACTTTATCAGAGCAGAACTATGCATGATCCCATGGAAATCAGATGCCCAGATGTCACTCCCTGGCACTCTGCATTTGGAACCCAGGTTAACTGTAACTTCTGTGAAGTGCACAGTGTTGACAAACTGATAGGAAGCTATCATGATGATGAGCAAATGCACATAAAGGGATACACATAGAAAACCATCCCTTAAAAATCAGGCTTTGTACCTTGGCTAAACAAAGAATCACATAATATAATTATTATAGCAGAACTGAAATTTCTCATAAATTAGATGTTAATTTCTCCAAATATGAAGCAAAAATATTTAAATTAAATTGAAGAAAATCCATCCAGTCCTTTGTCAAAGATTAGTGGAAAGCTTTCCTTGGCAAATGAGGGAAGCCAAGTTACCTGTTTCCAAGTTTCCATTCAAACCCAGTAGTTTAAATTTCTCATTATTTAAAAAAAGACAAGCTCAAAGCTATCTTTTATGTGAACAGATGCTGTGCTGTCTTCTTGAAGCTGCAGGCTTAGAGGCAGATTTTTCATGCAGCTGCAGAATGAAGTCAACAAACCCACTCTGTTCCAGGGTTGCTATTCAGAACCTTTTGGGCAGTAATGAAAGAAGATCACATCAATTTCATGCTGGTTTTGCTACTCTACAAAGATATGAGCAGCAGACAGAGACACAAATCATGCCTAGAATGCAGGGGAAAAAATGTGTCAAACTCCCCAGGAAAACAAGGTATGGGAGAGTTAATCAATTATAACTTTTACGAACACCTCTTTTACTTCAGGGCACTTTCAGTGGCATGGCACTGTTTCTGTAGCAGCCTCCTCTCTGGCTGAGTTACAGATATTGAGCTCCATGTGCAACAAGAACCATGAGTAGTGTCCCTGGATCCCAACTAGAACAGAATTGTCAGACATTGGCCCCAACAGCAGCATTTCCCTTGTGGCCTATGTACGTTCTCAGCACTATGCTTTGCATCTGGCATTACTCCTGAACTACAATCCAACACACTTGGCTCACAATATTAATTTAACTGCAATAACAAGAGAAATTCAAGCTACAGATACAGAAAAAATTTGCAGGCAGGGAAACTACCCAGAGAGACTGTGCAGTTCCCATTCCTGAAGGGTTCCAAACCTACCTAAAGTCCTGAACAATCTAGTCTGGCCTTAGAGCTGAGCCTGCTTTGAGCAGGAGGCTAGGTGAGAGACCTCCTGAGGTCCCTTCTCAGCAGGACTATTTTATAATTCTAGGATAAACTCCATATGCAAGTAAGTGATTCATAGGCTTTTTCAAAATAACATTATATACATACACACTAATACCTACATATTAAACTACTTTAACTTCAGCTCTCTAATATTAAGAGCCTAAGAGCCACAGAATACCTTGTTCTGTGTAGCACTGACATTGTAGGTTAGGATGGCTGCAGTGCATGGCTAGAAAATACAAGTTTGAGCACTCACTGGGTTGTTCAGATAAATAGAATAAGTGTGCATGGCTAGACATTGTTTTTGCAGTATTTCAAGGGAGATAATATAGAAAATTAGCAATTTGGAGGTGCATGTATTGCCTTTGTTTTGCCACTAGTTAATAGCAAGCCAGTCCCAGCATTTAGGGGTTAAGAGTCTTGGAAGCCAAGCTTCATAAAAAGCAGTTCACTGAATATGTACCAATGACCATAATCAGAGTTAACTATGCTGAGACATGAACTTATAAAATTAGGTAAAAGTAGAGGCACAACAGAGCTAGAAAGGAATGGAGTTTGTTCAAAACCCATTTACTGAGCTTTGCTATATCCTTGTCTTTAAGGACACTCAGCAACCTCAACCAAGTACTTTCATATTATATTAAACTTACATCCTGTTTATTTCTACTGATTTCCCATCTTTTCTGCTCAACTCCAGGAATCTAATCTATATTCTTTTCCCCAGCTCAAGGAAGTTAGTGTTAAGCATGCCTGCTAGCAGCATTGATACACCCAAAATGCCTCAGATGGGTAACTTGGATATTAAAAGAACACAGCTTCAAAATTCATCAGGATGAAGTGCTGAAGGGTAAGCCCTGATCTGCTCCAGGCCATACTTGTGTGTTTGCTTGATGACAGATGAAGTGTGGTTAGTTTCCAACTGGAAAGTCTTTCCCTGCACCAAAACAGCAGCACTGCAGGTGTTTGTTGCCTGAGCCTGCACACTCAAACTACCTCTTCATCAAGCAGAAGACTGGAAAAGGCAGATCTGCCAATGTCCCTCCTGCTGGTACCCACTATGGGCAGATGGGAGCAATCTGGTGTGGCTCCAGCAAACATGGCCTCATATCCCTCTGCAGGAGACACTTGAGAAGATGCAAGACAAGCATCCTTCCTCTCTGCTCATGTTTCATTGTACTTAGACATGCTACAAACAACATTTACTGTTCTGCTTGTTGGCGAGTTATGACTCGGGAGACTTCAGCACATTCCTTCCTAGAGAACAGGGATTACTATCAGATCTTTTTACTGACAAGACAAACAGCCAGTCTCCCAGGGAACAGATCTGTTCCACAAGATGTTGAAGAGGACAGCTTTGTACTTCTTATCACCAGCTACTTGCTTGTTCAAATACTTGGTTACATGTTTATGCTGACAACGTGCCCTGCTGATCTGGACCCCAAGGCATTTTTCTCATTAGACCCTAACACAACTCAGCACTACAGACCTGTCTCACAACAGCTGGGGCTGCCACTGGGCCTTCTCTGCTCTTCCTGCACAAGTCCTGTAGGATTGGTGAGGCCCCTTTCTTCCTGTCATCCTCAGCTTCTGGCTCACCTACGTTGCAGAACAGCCTATTACTGCTCCCTGAGAACAATATCTCTTTTGAACAAAACAAATTTAGCCTAAAATAAAACCAAACACCAATTTGGAAATAAATAAGGTAAACTACAGAAGTCCTTGATGAATGCAGTTCCCTCTCCCAGGTCCTGCTCCAATGAAAAAGCATAAAATACAAGCTCTCATATATCTTGGGTACAGAACAATTCAGAAAACTGGCCCATAAAAGCAACACTTCAGAAAACATAAGATCAAGCTCCTCTGCAGCTTTTTTTACATGTCTCCTGGCTGGAAACCTGCTGCATGCCCCTAGCACCTTATACAATGAGTCAGATTCAGTAATCAGTAGAAAACAGAATTAGCAGTGAAGGCAAAGATATTCATGCAGCGCAATTTACAACAAGGCATCTCTCTGTGCATGAATGAGTATTTTCCTTAATTATCTGTAATAGGAAATCCCAAGATTCTCAGCTGGCCCTGTCAGTCAATATTAACTACAGACTTGGAAAACGATACAAAAATAGAAAAGAAATTGAATCCTGCAGAGGCTACAGTAGCACTTTACAAGGAATGCAAATAGGACTTCACGGGAACAGTTTCACTATTGGCATGGTTGGTCCCACTCCACTGCAGAGTTTGCCAACACATAACACAACACAATACAATGTGACATTTAGTTAACTTGCAGCTCTCACATAGTGCAAAGAGACTCACAGAGATAGAAACACTGGTGAAAGCAACAAGTCCAGAGCAACAGGTGATGGTTATCCATCTATGCTTGCCTTCCAATGTGCAATGGTTTGCCTTTTCAAAATTCTGACAATTTGACCAAAAAGGTGATGTAGCCCTGTAAAGAACTGAGTAAGGCATACTCCTCATTTTGCTTGGTTCAGGAAATTGTGCAGCTGCTGAACTCTAACATCAGGAACAATAGATCTATTGTTCCTTCTGTCAGACCTGGCTGTCTAATAGCCAGTCACTTGCTACAAAAGACGTAAGTTACAGCTAGCAGGCAGGGACTCCAGAGCCCTGGTGTTGGGTAGGATTGTCCCTCAGATTATTACATGAGTACTCAGCAGTACTTCAGCAATATTCTGAAGCCTCTCACCTGAGGCACAGACATTCCTCAGATTACATAACTAAGTCCATCTGCAGTTGCACAGGTTCAAGAGCACCAGATAACAAATACAGCAACTACAGACATGGTCTGCAGACTTCCAGGTCAGCCAAGCATACTTATCTTGGCCAGGTAGCAGCTATAGAAGACAGGACACAGAGCATCTTGCCATTGTCAGTCCTCCTGCAGTGTCATAGCTGTAACCATCCTGGAGACAGGGAGTGAAAACTGGCAAACCAAATACTTCTCCATTACTCTTACACAAAAAGAAAGCATACAGTCTTTCCCATCACCATTCTTCATTCAGTCTGCTTCATGTGCTCACTGTGCCTCTGGCATTGCACATCCATCTCTCTTTAGCCCACTGGTTCTCCTCCTTCCCTAATTCTCCTATATTTCCCCTCTTGACTTCTCTGACACATTTAAGAACAGAATGGATGGCACACAAAGGCATTCATGCTAAGTCTCCAGCACTGTACTTAGCTTTGATCTATCTAGATACAGCTGTGCTCTTTGGCTAAATCAGCAGACAATTTAGGGTTTTCTAAGGCACTGGGGTTCAGTTCCTTTAAAGGGAAGAAGAACAAACATAAATGAATAAATAAACTAGACTAAAGGCTTTGTTAGTCCTCATAGGCAAATCCCCAGCAGCAAAAGACTGGTCCAATGCACAGCACCACACATCCCACATCACCAGATTTCTTTGCTTCATACAAGCCAATAATTTGAATCAAGCTTACACTTGCTCAACAGCCAACAATCCTCAGGGATTCATCACCAGAACACTGCAACTTACTCAAACATTACTTTTTAAAAAACATACATTTTTTAACAATACATTCCTACGTTAATCTAAAAAAGGTTTTTTTTCACCTCTAGAAGACTCCCACAAATACTTGATTTCTCCTTCAAGAAAGGAGTTCACTCAAGTAATTATGTTTCAAAAGAGAGCACAGTTAATCTTCTTGTAAAGCATTGTATTTACAGTCAATTACTTATTAACAGTGCATTGTGTCATACTGACTTTGAATATCTAAATCTACTGCTTTCTCCCAGCCTCTTCTATTATACAATTTGTGGCTTGGAAAATGTCCATGTAGGTCCTGTCATAAACCCATAACAGCTCCAAGTATCAGTGAGAATGATTTCTATTGAGTAGGCTTGAATGGTTCTGCTTGTTGTACAAGTGTACCTAAGAGTTACTCTGTAAACAGGCCTTGATGTGGCAGAGTATTACCCCTTGCACTGTTTGCAAGTGTCTGTCCTTCTATAAAAGCCTATGTATATTTAATATTTACTTGACAGCTTACGATGCATCAATAATTAGATAACATTTAAGAGAGATGTGAATCTAAAGGTTTTTCTACATACAAAAAACTTCTTCATTCAGATTAGAATAGATACGAAAACAAGAGACTTACTTTTAGAATCGTTTCCCTAAACACTTAAAAAAAAACTCCTAGCCAAAATTAATAGCCAACTTATCATTGCTTCCCTGGTATTTTATTGCTTATCTTTTATATTCCTTGGTAAAAATCTGCAACATGGAAACCTAAAGTTCTACCAGATAAAGAGATAAAGAAGCTGCACCTCTCCTGCATATGATCTTTTTCCCTATGAGAGCAGGACTGTTCCTTCCTATACAGTCATAACAGAGTATGAGGTATTAATTCACACAGAGCACTGGGGACTGAAAGCATGAGAAGAGATGCCAGGTCCTGCTCGGCCAAGGGCTGTTGGTGTTGCAGCAGGGATCACAGAAACAGAATTTAAAGCTTTCTGAGAGCAGGTGAAGAGATCACTCACAGACTGTGGCCCAAGGGAAACACCAAGGTCTTAAAGGGTTGAAGAAAGGCTGTAAGGAAGATAGAGAACAGCACAAAGGCTGACTGCAAAGCAGTATCCTTTGAGATACACTAGCCCAACTGGAAAAAAATGGTGATTTAGATTGAACATTAATTCCTATGTCCATGACTCCATGATAGATTACACATCATAGAAAAAAACTTGTAGAACATTGTTTTAAAAAAAAATCAGTGTCTTGTGGGGCAAAAGTGATTTAAGGACAAACTGCAGACAACTTTTAAGAAGACTCTGAAAACTGCAGAAGTAAGGGGGGAAAAAGGAAAGTAATTTTCCTGCCTAATGGCATGGTCATCCTCTATTCTAATGGAAAAGAAGCATAATTGATACACCAGTCCTACACTGAAATCAGATTCTTGTCTCACTAAGAGGATATAATTTTCCTTCCTTGCCTTTTCTAGAGGATCTGGTATTATACAGGGTTGACCAAATCACTTTAAATACTGTATATAACCACACCTATGATGATGGTCATTAGTATCCTGATTAAAAAATAGGTTCCCTACACCATAAACATCTGGTCTGTTTTGCACAGTCATGGTGCTGAGGCAGCTTCTGCTGCCATGGTCCCACCTGACCAGTCTATACCTGCTGCAGCACCAGAGCCCTTCAGGCCACCAGGCAGTTGTAGTTCAACCTTCAGCTGGGTCATCCCTCAGCAAATTCACACCCAGAAACACACAATTTACTACTGACTTCTTCTTTGTAGTAACCATAAGACAGAAATAATTTCCCTCTTTTTTTCCAGAATAACATAGCTTTCTGTGTAAGCAAGGACAGGCAGGCTGCCTAGACAAAGCTGTGACTCAGACAGCCTCTCTTTTTGGTATGGACTTTCTGAATAGCTTTACATGACTCTTAATTCATGTCCAATTTCTGAGCTTGAGGAAGAGATATGACTTCCTTCCTACTTTTTTTTTTTTTCCTTTCTTCTGTGTGGTTTTAGAGGGGAAAAAACCCCATTTCATGATACTCTTAGAAAATTGCCCCTTGCAGTCTTTTACAGTTTCCCACTAAAAAGAGCTCATTCTGTGGTGAAAAATGTGGCACTAGGGAAGAGAGAAAATTACTACTTCCCTTTTCTCAGTAGCCTGCTTTGTAAGAAGAGCATCTGGCATGGCAGGCCTTCCTCATAAAGTGCAGCAGGACTTGACTGATACAACCAGAGTGGTCACACTTCAGTCGCAGTTGGGTCCATGGTGCACCATAACAAACCTTTATCTTCGTACACTTTTAAGATAAGACAAAGACAAAATTCTCACACAATTATCCAGTGCCACATAGATTATCCTGTCATATTACACTCCTGGGATTCAACAACAGGGGCTAAATCAAACACTAAATAAAGCAGAAGCCCTCACTAAAACAATTGCCTTGAAATTGCTTTCTGAAGCAGTAAAAGCAGCCACAACCCCTCTAACTGCAGAACAGCTAGGAAGAAAACTACAAGTAATTTAATGGATATATCTAAGAAAGCCAAAATACAGCATTATCATCACTTATACTCAGCCTCCATGTACTTCCTGTATTAATTTTGGTTCTGCTTCATTTTCAGTTCTCTGAATTAGCTCATTGAACAGGAAAGAAAAAAACATACCTTTAAAATGTAACATGACAACAGACTACATAAATGACAAACTGTAGGGACAGCCTAAGAGCAGTACATGAGAAGAAGCAGAGAGACTTCTACATGCTATAAAACAACAGCAGCACTAAGAAAAAAAAGGGCATATTATATAGAAATACAGTCAGTAAAACTACATAGGCTCAGACCTGAGTTTAAGTAGCACCCCTGGGACAATAGGCAGATGTGTGGGTGGGAGTCTCAGATGAGGTCAATTAAGGTCATTAAGGCCTTGTCATTCAGGGCTGACACATTTTCATTCATCTTAAGCCGGAAAAAATGCAACATAATTTTTCAGAGAAATCACAGTTAAGTAAATACTGTATTTGCACAGACCTAGGATATATTTGAGGAATTTTACTGTCTCAAACAGATATCACAGACCCCATTGCTCTTACAATTTGATTTTCAAGTGATTATTGGCACAGCTGGCTCTACACATGACTTGTGCCTACACAGCATGTGATCACATTTCTCACAGCCTTGTAACAGCTCAAAACATTTTTCTCTGCCTATGCTCACTTGCATCAATTTGGTTTACTGTTCTGAATATGGCAAGAGCCCCACACTATTGGCTTTGAATCAATGTGGTCAGTTCTCTTTCCCTCCAACTGCTATTTTAAATAACATCCCAAAATGTCTTGCAGAACACGCTACATGTACCTTCCCAATACCAGGGATCTTTGTGTACCTAACATCAGGACATCCCAGAGTACAAGGTTGTGCAGATTCTTGACTATTATCCCTGTATATTTTCCTTTGTTATTATTATTTTTAGCATCCTATACCATATGCTATTTAGCCATGCAGAGAAGCTAAAAGTGGTAAAAGAAGGCATGGAAAAAGGCACAGCACTACAATTAGAACAGTTACCATTACTGAAAAGTACTGCTCAACAGCAGCAACTTGGCAGGAAGAAGTGTTGTAGTGACATCTCTGTTCTGCTTCCACAACCCCAACTATCACCTCTGCATGGTGCTTATTGTATGGTGTTGACATGTCCTCTGTTCTCTCCTTGATTCAGAGCATTCATTTGCTCTGTGGATAAATTGAAGGGGAAGCATGAACAGCCACTGTCTATCTGATCTGATAGCTTATTAAAGTCCAAATTATAGAGAGCAAAACAAAGGCTGAAAATCATTTGAGTACAATTCACATCAGGAACTTAAAGAGACACCATAGTGAATATAAATGCAACATGAGAAATATTTGGGGATGTAATTTAAGCTTGTGTGATCACACTATAATCTTGAAAGAGATGCTTTCTTTTTAACTTTTTACCTTGGTGAATACGGCAAGAAATGGTAAAAGAACTGCTATAAATGTTAGCAAAGCAGCTGCTTTCAGGGGAGCAAGAATGTTTTCAAACTCTCAGAACGTGGTGTGAACTAACAGGCCCAATTGCCCTGACTAGCCCCACCTGCTGCCTCCACCCACCCCTCCGGATGAGGAGCTCTATTTAGCTCAGCCCTGGATGCTTGCTCTTTTCTTCCTCTACAGAATTGCTGCTGGGCTCTAGCTCTCCTGTGTCTGGGTCTTTTTTGGCTTTGTCTCTGGCTTTTTGCCTGTTGAGCTCCTCCTTGAGCTGTCTTGCCCTTCTTTTCCTCGACAAGTATCCTAAAGTAATTTCCCATCGTTGTCCTTGGGAGCATGCCTAAGGATTTAGAGTCCCAGCTGCTCGCTCTTGTCCTGGATGCTTCTCAGGTAAAGTGGGGCTGGACCCTGCCTGGTGGAGCTCTCTGTTCTCCTGGCTGTGCTGCTTTGCCTGGTTTCCTGTGCTGGCCCTCAGTGTTTTTTTGATAAAGAGCTTTTTATACCAGTTTTACTTGCTGAAAATCATACTTTGACTATTTCTTCTCTTCTTTTATATTTGTTAATGAGTGGTACTAATTTGATAAGGCTTTTATGAATGGGCTTAATTCAGTTACGCTTCTATTGGTGATCCCTGTCTAAAAACATTTTATGTGAAAAGACCTTTATCCTGTGATCCTCCCTCCTAGGGAATGTTGAAAACTAGTTCAGACTATTGTTGTCAGCTTTTTCTAGACATACTAGGTCATTTTTCATTTAAAGCCTTTTAACAAATATTAGCAGAGCATTCTTATAGCTGTGAAGCTCTCGTTCGTGTTAGAAATCACTCTTGTATAAACTGCAGTGGTTCTTATAGGCAATGCAAATTGGTATAAATCCTTTTTCTAGAGATAAAAATACTAATTTTGTAATAGCTTGAAGTATGGGTATTTGCTATTGAGTGATAAGTAAATAAACACTTTTGGCCCTTCTGGTATACACCAAACCAAAATTCTCAGCATTTCATGTGATCCTAAGACTGGGAGAAGTAAGCTTTCACTGAGTTAGTTAACAACTCTGAATTTCAGGGTTGAGATGAAGGTAATGGGCTTCATGAAGTGTGTAAAAGTCTTCCCAGTTTATAATTCTAAGTGACAAATACCAAGTGGGAACCACTGATACATATTATCTTGTGTTGATTTATTACATGTAAAATTGCTTCTGGTAAATGCAACTGAGAATTATTTGTACTTTTTAAGCTAAAGTCACCCTTGCAACAGAAGGCCTATTTAGGAAAGGCTCTTCATGCTGAAACTTAATTTTTCCTTAATTGGCCTCTCTTGTATAGCTCTAGTTTTATGACAGTGCCCCCGGACCCTTGACAGACTAGCTGCTGTTGTCTTTGCTAATTAAAATTTGTATGTTTAATTGGACAATACTGTAGTATATTATAAGCAGGAATCTGATGTTTGCTGCGGGCTATAGCAATGGTTCTCAGTCTTTCTCTGATACCCCAGACTGTTCACCACTGCAGCTCCCAACTGAGTAACTTCCTTAAACAAGTGAGTTCCTCATGGGTGGTTCATGTTTCAGATATTTTATGTTCCAGTTCTCATCATTGCTGTCAGAATATTCAGTCTTTTCTCCAATAACAAAAGTTGTTTTGCTGCAGTTTTTTCGTCTTGCTGTAATCAAATTGATAAGCTGGCTAGAAAAATAATATATATTTTTTCATAATACCTGAACAATTTTCAGCCAAACTAGAGCATGTGGCTTGAAGTAACAGAAAGAGAAGTGCTTTGCTTAAATTGAATATACTAGAAATCTACTTAGTGATTAATTAGAATCTAATAGATAATCTAATCATATTCAGGAACAGTAGACAAGTCAAAGTTTAACTTGCTTTCAAGAACTAAGACTTGCTTAGACCAAGAGGTAGTAGGGGAATAAAGTGGTGTACAACTGAGAATATGTAAAATATTAGTACCAAAGGAGAAGCAAGGGAGAGAAGTTTAAGCATGGACTTCCAAAGGCTTTGTTAAGGTAAAAGACAAGTTCAACCAGAGAAGATTACTTTTCGCTCTTTGCAGAAGACTCTTTTATGTCTTTTATCACAACTGATAACCAAGAAAGAGGTCCTTCTGAAGACTTCAACTCTTTGCTAAAACATGCTTTGCTCTGTTAGATCAGAAAGCCTTTCTGAAGCTATCATTTCACTTTTAAAAAAATGTTTCCTATAATGTAGCAAATACATACTGGGTTATCTGCTGCAGAAGAGATGGAAAAAAGGCTCTGCAGTTTTGTCATGTGATAAAATAGGTTGTAAGTACAGGTACTGTGCCCTGTCAATGCTTTCACATTAAAAATCAATAGCTATTCACATGAAATTGTACTCAAATCAAAATTAGCCCTTTTCCTTCACACAGAACAAGATGTTGCCCATCCCTTCTGTATAAGAAACTGCTCACTTAGACACGTAATTGCTTGTGAAGCAGATATGAAACTAACAGCTGCCTCTGGTTGGGGCCTGGGTCTTATCTGAGAAGGTAGTTAATCTTTCTGTGGTTGCATTTGCTGGAACAATGTAATCAAATGAAGGAACAAAACCTAGTTTCGTTGTTTAGTGTTCCATAGATTGCATTAGATTGTAAAACAGATTCTGAAGCAGTTCACCAAGCTCACCTTAATGCTATTGTTTTAAAGGAACTACTCCCACCCTCCTTGTCTAGTTTTAAAACCAGAATTATGCTGTTCTTGAACTAATTTGCAAATAACTGGGTCAACATAATTTCACAGAACAGCTGTATCTATAAAATAGCTTTTATATAGTGATATTCTGATAGTGCAGGTCATGGACTTCTGTTAAAATGTTGATTGTTTTTTAGAATAAGCACAGGCTTTTCTAAATTATATTAATTCAACTAGAGAATTATATGCAGCAGCTGCGTATAATATAGTCTGCCTTTCCTCTGGGGGAGGCACATTTTCACTTTATCATTTAGTAATGTCATTCCCTCAAAGGAGGCTTCCTACAGTACCTAAAACAATGCCCTGAGTCTGCACCAAGTATTTGAGTGAAAGCTTCTTAAAGGTCTTGTTAAAAAGTCTGTGTAGTTAGACTGCTGAGTGTGCAAAGAGCTCTTGGACACAGAATTAGAGTGGGACTGGCTGATGTGAAACTCAGAATTGTTCCAAGCAATAACAATTTTGCATTAGTTTGATATAGGTGTGGTTCCCTGTTAAGAAAAACAGCTTACATTTCTGGTTTTCAATTTTGCTACAAAACTAACTGTTCTTCATCAAGACTGAAAGATGGTGAAATGAAAAATGATAAGTAAGACAATGGAATGAATGAGAGATAGAACTTGGGAAATGGAAAGGAATGAAGGGTGGGAGGAAAAAGAAAAGATCGGGATAAGAAGAACTAGAGTAAGGTGACAAAAGAAATACTTAATCACTAAGGCAATATTTGTAGTGGAACAAGAACAGCATAAGCTGGGTAAATGAACTATTGCTTGAACTATCAAGCTTTCCCAGAACACCATTTAAATAGTAATGAGTGTAATATTAGGAGGCCATCTTACTGTTAATTTCTTCCACTCAAGTGTTTTCCAGCAGGACTCCAACCCTAGGATGACATCTTCTGCACTGGTAGATCAGTGTGTACAATACTATATAAAGTTACTCTTCTCTTCCTACACAAACTCCTGAAAGAACCTAACCCCTCCAATGTTTACCACCATGGGATTTACCATGGGTTCAGGGGTGACTGAGAACTCACCTCAGAGTTTTCCTTTTACCAGAGGGTGCCTCAGTCTGACAAAGTGGGCTCTGGTCAGACCTGTAGGGATTGAACGCTCTTAATTCTTCACTTCCTTAGCAAGGCTATATGTTCATTACTGAAATAAGTGTATTAATATTTACTTTCCTGTCCAACAAAAGGGCTGTTAAAACTAGTTATGCCTTAATCTGCTACATACATAAACAAAATTGAAATCGATGTGACTTGGCATATGCTTTAGTTTCAGTTACCATAAGCTTTATACCATTAGGTTTGACAGAGGTTAAGTGATCCCAGTTATATTATCACACTGATTCTTACAGACCTTCTGCCATCTTATTTCATACCTTTTCATCTATATCTGGAAACTTGCCCAGTTTTTGGAAGTAGTTTTATTAATAGAATTTGCATTAGCTGTGATTTAACCAAATTTGCGATTTCCAGATAGTTTAGTTTTTAATTTGCCTTTCAAGGAAGCGACAACTTCTAGGCAAAAGAAAGGACCAAAAGGATAACACAAAGGGAAGAAAACTAGTAGTGGGGCCTGAAGTTAATAAATCTTTAGAATGATGAGGGAAGTAACATGATAAGCATTTGCATGAAATTTTTTAAGTCTCAAATGTCTGCTCGTTTCTTTAAAAAAAATTTGCTAGAGAATTTCAGAATTAATTTTTTTTTCAGAAAACTATCTTTGATTTTCCCCCCTTGTGGGTGGTGGCAATGAGAAAGATACAGCTTCCCTTTCTCTCTGTGTGCTATTTATTATTATTAGGAATATCAATCTTTTGGCGAGCAAAATCTGCAAGAGACTTTTTCCACCTGCTTTGGACATTCAAAGGCCATTCCTGTCTGAGTAGAGCTGCTCTTCAGAGGAACCCCTTTTTTGAAGAGATGATTTCTGTGACAGACTTGCTGTGCAAATTTATAATCCTCTCACATGAATATTATGTCAGAATCATTAGTAAGATCAAAATATTTTATGTCAATAAGTCTTCCTTATACCAGATACATTTGATTTGACTTACTAGGACTTACAGGAGCCCTTGGAGCTCTTTTCTTTCTATCTAAAGAATAAGAAAAAAAACTCTGCAACAAAACATTCCTGTAATGGAACAGCCTTTTCTTCTAGATAAAATAAATAAAATATTTTTCTTTTACATAGCTAAAGGGGAAGATAGCAACATGGCGCAGTCACTATATTTCATTACTTCCATATTAACTTCTGGTGTTAGTTAGTGCTCTACTAAAAAGTTCCTTAATTGTTGTCCCTTAGCAAAAGACAGACAGTTCAGCTAGTTATTTTTTATTGATGTAACCTGAAAAAACCCTGAATGTCCTCCAATAACCTTTTTGAAGCAATGATATTTTTACTTTAGAAGCTCCAGGCAAAAAATATTCAAAGGGCCCTATCAAGAGACTTATTTTATAGTTCTTTTCTTGGGGGGGGGGGGGGGGTAAGGATCAGAATTTGCTGTTCATATCACTTGAAGAGATAGTATTGGGTTTTGAAGAGGCATGATTGTCCATTCTCTGACTAGGGCTAATGTCAATGTTCATACAGGTTGCTTTGAGTAAGTAAGCTTCCCACACCACTAATGACTTTTCAGTTCCATTAGTCTATGTATTATTGATTTCAGGCATTATTGATTAATGCTGTAAGTAGATTTATTTCTGTTCCTAGAGAGTGAAGGATTGGCACCTCTGTTAGATGAATGGTATTTTACTGCTTGCTTTGGTCAGTCCCATGCTGACTCCTTCCCTTCCTCTCATCTTTTCTGTCCCCTTTATTATGTTTTTTTTTCTGATACTTACTTAAATGTTAGGTGCTTTCCATCTACCTTTTTTGTAAGAGAAATTTTTACTTTGGAGAGTCTAAAGTAGTATAGAAATGGGCATTTATTTTTTCCAAAGTTAACAGGGTGACGCTTCGTGTGCACTGCTCCTTCCAGAGCCTGGCTCTGCCCATGGCTGCTCCTGCTCCCCAGGGATCATGGGCTGCTGCTGGCACTGTGTTGGCTCTTCAGTCATGGAAGCAGCTCCTGATCCTACCACTCCCAGGTTCCAGATTCTCTGTAGTGCCCAGGTATATGGGATAACTTGATGCTGGATTTCTCACGATTCGTCCAGGGCAATACAATGCACTTTGGGTCTGTGACCAAGCCCCATAAACCCAGATCCAGCTCTCCAGTCTCTTGAATTCAAAGACTATGAACTTTTGCTCCTTTTATCTTTTTAACTAGTAACTTATTACACTGTATGTGTTCTTCTAGCTTATCATTTAGTCTGCACTTTTGAATTACTTTATATGTTGAATACCTAAATTTCAGTCATCAGCCCCGCTGCTCAGAACAAGTAATATCCTTGTCTGTTCCCTGCATACTGTTCTACAGCTGGTTTATGTCCCTGGAGAGTACAGACGTTTTACTCTTTAACAGAGTATATAGCTCATCACCTGCACTTTCATGTCCCTCACTATTTCTGTTGCTCAGCTTTAATAATTTGACTTCATATTTCACTGTCAGCACTCATAATTTGAAAAGTCAGGGGGTTTTAAGTACTTAAATGGTATTCTGGGGAAATCTTAATACCAGGTTATCAAATGTCTATAACAGTCAGTCAAGTTAATTCTCTTTTTTAAGAATGTACCACTTCTATCAGCTGTGGGGCAGAAACACAAACATCACATGCCTGTGTAAGTTAAGACTTAGGACTTTCATATAAAAGATAGTGCAGGTGATTACAAAACAAAAGTTACAGAAGTTTTAAATGTACCTGGTTTCACTTGTCTGGGTGGTGTTTTTCTGTTAGTCCTGTCACCTAATGGCCATTATTTTTCTGCAAGGAGAAGGGGGAAGCACTCTGAATTAAGTGGAGCAGAAATTTCCTCATCTGGGGACAGGTGATTCAAAAAATTTTCTGTCCTGTGAAGGAAAAAGATTTAAATTCATTTAAATAAGCTGAGCAATTTCTAGCTTTTGGTAAATAAATAAGTTGTATCCTGAATTTAAGCAGTGTCAACCTTCTGCCTCATGCAATTCTAATTATAAGAAAATAAATTGCAAATTATTTCTCAGAGTTTAGTTAAGCAAGTACCCTGCACAAAAGATCACTGGCACCTTTGACTCCTACATACATATTTTCAGGAAAGTACCTCAAGTGACCTCGCAATATATACACAGGTCAGGTTCCAGAACCAGGGCTCCAAAATGCATGTGCACAGATGACCATTAGAGGACTAAAATACTCATCTCCCTGTGAGTGGATGTTTCTCCTATATCCACAGCTCCAATGGCTACCAAAAGTTAAGAGCCTGGTCCCAGTGGAATAGTTGGAGAATGAAAAATAGTCTCTCTAAAGCCTCCCCTTCATTATTTCTCTATGGTCAGTGAATCGTGATGAGTCTTTTACTGCTGTAATGTCAATCAGCAAAGGTAAGAAATTTAAAAGCACCATTAAAGTACAAGAAAAGCCTGAGAAAGAACAGCAATTAGAAACTATTCCCAGCATAGTGACTGTTTGTGTTGCATTACTGTGTTAGATTTTTAGTGCTATTCAGCCTCTCCATTCTTAAGCCTAATTCTTATATGAAAACCATGTTCCTAAATCTTCAGGTAGTTTGGGTACTTCAGTTGCAGGCACTGCTCTGGATTGTGAATCTCAGCTATGATCATCAAACCTTGAAAAGCTGAGCTTTTAATAAGACTGTTTAGGATATTAAAAAAAAAATGTTTCAATAAAACTGGTGAAGCAAGAATTCATTTTTAGAGGAATAATTTCTCTTCCAATAATTAGAAGAAAGGGAGCTAGGGTCTTAGCTGGTTCATTCTGGCAACTCTTTTGAAAAGCTCTTGAGTATCATGAAGAGAGTTGCTAAGCTGAGCTGAAAACTAGTTTTGTAGTATGACTGTGTTTTAAATTATACAAAGCTTTCCAAGAGAGGCTGTGTTAGCTTTCAGGTTTCAGTGCTTGTGCTCAAGCTAAAGAGCAATTTAGCTTGGACCAAAATAACTTCATGGTTCAGACTGCAGCCTTTCTTTTCTCAGACTTTTACATGTGACAACTTTAAACGACGTTCCTACCTACATCCTGAACCCTTTTGCAAACCCACAAAAGCCCCATCAGTATTTGAGTTAGATCACTGAAATATCAGTTGAGAAGCACAGATTTCCTGAGCTACATGCTGTTTGAGGCTGAAAGAGTATTTTAGGGAAATATCTCCATATTCTTGCACTCTTTCCTGGCATGCTGCTTTCAGTCACTGGATGTGGGGTTTGACACACCTTTGGTCTGACTCAGAATGGCCATTCTCATATTCCACTGTTGATGCTCAGAAAATAGGTCTGAGGTTCTTTGGTATTGAACTTAAGAGTGGTGCCATGAGGTTTTTTGCTCACGAGAGTAACCAGTTATTATCACTGTTGCCTTGCTGTTCACAATACAGCAGGGCTGACTGAGATCTCTGCAGCTGTCTAATGCCCATGGTCAGGAATATAATAGCAAAGTTTGTCCTGATTGTATGGTTAGGATGTTTTGGGCTTCATTTAAATTTGTGAAGACAGAAGTGATGGTATTTAAGTGATTTTATTTCTGTTTACCTCTTCTCCCTGACTATTAGTTACTATAAATAAACAATAAATCGGCATTTTCACCTCTTGAGTCAAAGGAAGCAGTAATGCATTTGTTTAGTAAAATATATGTGTATTAAGGGCAAAGGCTGAACTTTTTGGCTGGGTAAAGTTTTGTTTTGGTGGGGGGGAACAAGCGAGGATAAGAATAATTATTAAATTACATTTTGTAACTGAAGCTGCAAGAATGGGTAGAAACACACAACACATTTTTGTGATTGGGGAAATTCCTCTTAAATGTCCATTTTTTGTTGAGGTGCTCTGTGGTCTTAAGCCTCATTATTGAAACTGTGCTTAGAGAAGAGCACAGTTAATTTTTCTCCCTAGGAAAAGAAGTAGCTGAGTCATTCACTCAGAGCTGAGATAAGGCCTGTCTAAATCTGATGTTCCTCATCATGAATCCACTTCATTATTACACAGGGAGAGGTCAGTCACTACCTACTAGTGACCTCCTTAACTTTGAGTTTGTACAAGAAGGAAACTGTATCGTGGTGTGCAAAATCGCTCAAGTATCCTGGGCACTCAAGCCCATATTCAGGGCTGGATGTTGTTAATGTGTTTTTGGTTTTTTTTTTTTTTCAAGCATTTTTGTAGCCATCTGAAAGAGCAGAAAGAGTGCAGTGCCCAGCTTTCCCAATCACATATGTGAATTTCAGGGTATTATTTCTGCTAGTGAAAATTTCTTACAGTGAGTAAAGATGACATGTTGGTCTATGTTTGTCTGCTGTGGAGAAAAATTATCACCCAATTATGTTTTTGTGGTTTGAAACATCTGAGAGTAATGATCAGGAATGCCAGTTCTGAAGGGAGTAGGCAGAATCATAAAACTAAAGTAAGACACTGCAGTTTGACATTCTGAGGATTGGTGCCAGTGTTTATCACTTCGTATAGGTTTGCAATTCAGATGTGTTTATTCGGAAGGCTTACTCTTTTGCTTTTTAAACTCTGATAACCATTTTCAGCTGTCCAAGTTTTTATTAAAATAGAACACACATTTTCTTATAGTCATACTGAATTAGTCACAAGTTCACCAAAAAAAAATTAAGCGGAGTATATCTGTTAAACAAATTCATGGCATTACCAGAAAATGGAAGTCCTACTGTTTGCATTGCTCTAATACTTAGAAATGTTAGGCAAGTCAAAACACAATCCCAGCATAGAATAAAAAGTATCTGCTCCAAAGAGCTTGTTATCAAAGTACAAGGAGACAAGAAATAGAGGTTTACTGGCAGGAGAGGGGCAGATAAAATCAGACACTCTAGGTCAGTAGGTCGTGTATGCCTGCAGCCCAGCTATTGTCAATGTCTCTTGTTGCCACTGCCACCAGCATGCAGAACTGCTGGAGGCAAACAAACCCTACATGGTAGAAACTGTGTTCAGGGAATGATGGAAATAGGTATCACTGGCTGACAGGATGAGAGAGGTGGCAAGCCAGCTGTCTGAAAGATGATAGCTAAGCCGGAGAAGAAAATCTATCAAGGCTTTTAAAAGTGAAAACCAGAATATCTATCTGATTGGGAGAAAAAGAAGGGTGGAGGGTTGTGAAAGAAGGGGATGCAGGGCAACAGCAGTTAAAGGAAGGAGCTGGGAAGAGGCTAGTATTAAAATGAAAAGCGCTTAGACTAAGCTGAACAGTCTCACTTGCACACTTGCATCCTGTCTGCTAACTTGTGGTAACTGTCCTGTACTTTCCATTAATTAAGGCTGGAGTAAAAGGATGTCATAGCAACTGAAACAGAAGTCACTGAGGATCCAAAGGAGGCATTTAGCAGAGAAGGTATTAATAAGGCCACACTGCAGAGCTAAACAAAGAAGAACATGTTCCTGTAGGCCTTATGTGGACACTTGGGAAATGAGAGCCCACAGTGATAACAGGCTGGATGACAGCCCTAGCAGAAGCGTTTATAAAGAAACAGACAGCTTTACACTGCTGTGCACTGAGAGCTCTGATAGTACATCTGCACTGGATTCTGCCTTGGCTTAAGCATTTGGTCTGTTTTATTTCAGATTTTGTGTGAAGAGTTTCAAGTTGCAGCACGGACAAACTCCTCAGAATGCCTTTGTTCTCAGGGGCTATTACAGAATCCTGCCCAAATCTTTAACAGTGTTGCAGCTGAAGCAGAATTTGGTGCAGGGTACTGCTGGCCCTTTTGTTTTGTGTAGGACACAGAAATTTCATACAGACTCAGCTAAAATATTTTCTGGCAATTTTAATTTTCACTTGCTCATCAGGCCTTTTTCAGAAACAATTCAGATACAAGATTTTGAAAATTCAGTTGTTAGCGAGTGGTCTGTTTTTTCCTTCTCATCCTGCTCCAGTTCTGAAAGCACTGTGCACCATGTGGTCTAGAACAACTAAAAAAGGCATCTGCAATGGCTGGGAGTTGCTGAGACTTGAGATGCTTATTAGTGCACCAACAGAGTTTTCTCCCACCAGTGGCTTGACAATTGTCGTTTTCTGGTTTTCACCTACATAACCTCTGATGGTATTTCTCGAAATAATAAGATTTCTTTCACTGAGATGTTGTAAGGCAAGATGTGTGTGGCAGAAAAAAGTAATTGTATACCCATCAGGGCAGCAAATGTATCCTCTGCAGATCATTTGTGGACAATAGAGCTATTGTCTAAGGAGAAAGATTGTAATTCTTTAATGCTAAGTGACACCACACTTTGTTTGCCCTCTGATTATCACAAGCTATTATTTCTCAAATATCAGGGTTTACATTTTGATTGCTGTGTGTGGGCAAAAATTGCTTCATGGTGTTTGTCTTTCCTTAGTCTATTCATCAGAGATCTGTCCCTCTCCATTACATTATCATCTGTCTCACCTGGCAAGGTATTTCTGCAGCCCCTCCCACAAGAGGCTCAAGTCACTGAGTTCTATATATTTCAGAAGTAACTACCACAGGACCAGATGGGAGTAAACACCAACAATCAAACCCCAAACAGTACCAGTAGTTCTTCCTGTAAGCAGTACAAGCTCTCTGCCAGTGCTGACCAAATCCTGGCGCTGCTGCCTGCCACTGTGTGCACCTCTAGTGGCAGCCAGCATTTCAGTAGGGGAAAATGCTTCATACAGTTTCTTTGCAGTTTTATTTCTCATCCCTTCTCTGTCAATAATCCTCCTCTTATTGGCGTAGTATAGTAGCTGTGAAACACACAATTCTGCTGTATATCTGCATGAGCAGATCTTTCATAATGCCTGCTTTCAGCAAAAATTACAAAGCAGCTTTGAGACCACCATATGCTGATCCCACATTTCAGCCTACTGTAGACTGACTTGTCTGTGACAGAGACATGGTTTCTTAAGGGGAAGAGAGTAACAAGGGGCGTTTTCTTTAAGATTTGTATCTAATTATTGCCAAAAAGGTGGAGATTTTTTTTCTGCAATGATACAGCAACTTTTCAGTTGTTTTTTAAATAGGATTTCTCCCTGCCAACAGTAGGCACTAAGCTGCACCAGCACAATTGGCTTTAGTTCACATGTGAGAAGGTTAGAGCTCTTATTTGAGAACTAGAAGTAGGGAAGCTTCCAGCTGAAACTATTTGAAAAGACTTTGGCTAACCAAAGTTCCTTGGAGAAAGGTAGGTTTTCTGAAGGGGTTAAGCCATAGGGGAAAGATGAATCTGAGAGCTCACTCCACAAATCAGGGAAAAGAGGCTTTTATTGGAGGCTTTGCAAATACAGCTTGGCTGGTCTTGAGAGCTCTTTGTGCAACCACTTGGCATTCCGGTTCTGTGAGGAAGGACAAGAGAGACGGAGGTGGGCTGACCTTTTCAAGCTAGCTGGCCTTGAAGCCATAAACCCCCAGAGTAAGCTGGAAACAAAACTGAGGGAACTCAGGCAGAGAAGCTGCTGGATTGTGCCTTGCCATAGACTTGCAGCCTAATGCCATTCACAGGGCTACCTTCAGGCTGTTGGAGAGATCTCCAACATTCAGAGGCATCCTTCCTCTCGTGCTGTGGGGCTGAACAGCCCAGTGTTAGTGTGTGCTGGCTGCACCCTACATTTGTGCCTTTGCTGTTCACCAAAACTTCATAGCAAGTTTTGCCTTTGCTACAAAATGAGAACTACCCATGAGGTGAATTATTCACTTCTACAGCACAATAGAAAGCATGTTGATTTGATTTACTGTTTTCTATTTTGTCTATTGATTTTTGAGGAATCCCAAGAGTATGTGCCCATGAAAGGCCATACAGAACTTTATATTCAGTTTAACAATTTTATTTACAAAGGGTCTTCTTGCCTACTGTCCCCTTGCCAAGTTGCTGCAGGCATGAAGTACTAAATTTAATTTTTATGATTAATAGAGCACACAGAAGATATATATTGCACAACTCTCTCACTGCCTTGTTATTTGGGGTGCCAAAATTGCAGTGCACTCTCTGAGAACAGCTAAGAAGTGGGAGAGCTCCCCTCTGGCAGATCTTAGCTGTTAAAAGGCAAAAAGAACACAGATGGTTGAAACCAGAGATTTTTGTAAAATGAGCAACCAGTTTTCATCTGCATATCTAAGCATATATATTTGTTGCAGGTACCAGTACAAAAATAGGGCCCTAAAATGCTTCTGAGAGCAACAAGCTTTCAGATGTTGCAGCCACTGGGAAGCAGTACCAAATAAGATACCCAGGGCTCACACTATACAGGGGGCTGTGTGGGGAAGGCTGCTGTGGACTCAGATTTTATAGTGTGATTTTGCATTTTGAAAGGCAGATACTACAAATGAATGGCCACTCAAATGAAAAATCAATCTTTTTCCCTTTATCCCATCACTTACAGGATTATGTAGCATGTCTTGAGGGCAAGCAGACCATATTTTGAGTATTGAGAATTGTCTTCCCCAAAATGTTTTCAGGAATTGTCACTATCATTCACCACATCACAATGGGGAAAAAAATAAACTCACTCAACTTATTAACAATACCAAACAACTTTGTTTTGCAGATGCATCCTTTGTGGTAACTCCCAGAACTGTGTCTGCACTCAAAGAAAAGTGGGACTACTCTTCCCATTTCTGAGTCTGGCCATTTCCATGCTGGCCTTGGAAACCTAGATGATCTTTCAGAAAGTTTACAGAAGACCAGGTGAGTCTTTGTGAATGTTTCAATCATTAATGCCTGGCTGACCATGCCCCTGGTCTTTTAACTCCCCCAGCACTTCCCAAAAGCAGTCTGTGTATCTTGTAGGCAGCAGATTACCTGTTCTTGCAGTGCACTTTGTATTCCTGTAGATGAGCTAAGACTTAATTCCACCTATAGCTCCCAGCCAAAGAAGAGGACAATAAGTTCTTTTCCCATCATTGCAAAAGAAATCTTGTACTCATTTGGACTTTAATTAAATTTTATCCAGGCATTATCTTTCCCTTTTTCTGTTAGACAATTTTCTCAGTTTCCTGGAAGGGTCTGAGAGTCTGTGGTCTTTCTGCTATTTTTTGCCTGTAATTTATAAAAAACTGAAGAGAAAACAAATTATCTGCAGCAAGAGGCTGCCTTGGGCCTGGCTGAGCAGGAGCTCATTTTCCACACGGCAGCCCTCCCTGAGCTGGACTGTGTTGGTACCTGGAAAGGTGCTGCTCACACCCGCAGGGTTTGGCTCTGGCTCAGCAGTGCTGGCACTGCAGCAGCACTGTCTCTCCAACATTCCCCCTTGCCTGTGGGGCAGGGTGGGCAAGATATTGGCAGGGGCCATAGCCAGGACAGCAGCTCCAGCTGACCAAGGGGATATTCCATGGCATCATGCTGTCTGCTCAGCAATAAAAGCTAAGAGAAAGGAGGCAGGGGACATTTCTTATTACAATGTTTGTATTCTGTGATAACTGCTGTGTGTACTGAAGCCCTGCTTCCTGGGAATTGGCTGGCCAACTCCTGCTGATGGGAAGTAGAGAATAAGTATTTTTTCCTCCTCTGTTTCCACACTTTGTACAGTTCTAGGATGATGCCTCTCCTTCCATGGAAGCTGAGTCATCACACATAAAACAGGGCAGCTGACTTGCCTCTAGCAACTGACCATAGAAAAGGATCACACAACTACCATCATATGAGCACATCTCCACTGGCCCTGAATCTGAGTGTTAAGGTCCAATTTTCAGGAATAGCCTCCTTAGCTTGCAGGTGCCTAGCATTCACAGAAGCAGAGTCCCAAGGCTAAGGAAGGATACCAAATGAGTAGCCCTCTTTGGACTAGCATCTGCTTCCCAGTGGGAAAACTTCCTCTCTCCTTTACACTACGTATTCTTTCATAACATGTTCTCAGGAGTTGCTGAACTAATCAAAGTAATCTCCCTGCAAAGGCATATATATCAACACCAAATCTGATGATGCAGGAAGACAGCTTCTATAATGTCTAATTTACTTAAAAAAATATTATTCTATGATTTGATTACTCTGTCAAATATATTACAGGGTCCCCTAAAAATGCCAAAAGAGTCAATGCTTCCAGGCTAACTGGAAAGGAAGTATTTTCAGTCCACTGACTTGTTGAAATGAGAGGAAATAAGAAGGAAGAAAAATGTCATCTGTGACCCAGGGAAAAAGAGAACTTTATGTATACAAGCCATATGTAAACAGATCAAGTGCTGGCATTCTCCAAAACTAAGACATCAAGCAGAAAACTAAAAGGATCTAAGCAAAGAAAATGAGAATGTCAAGTCAAAGATCACATCTAATTTAGTATTCATGCTTGTCATGAAGATTTTGTCTCAAACGTTGTCTTATCAGTTTGACAAGGTCAGGATGTGACTGTGTGCAACTCCTTTGAGTACAGGGTTCACACATGGGAGACCTCCCATTGTCTCATTTCTCTGCCCATCAATCATTTCTGTACTTTCTGCTCTATTTTTCAATAAGCTGCATTTGAAGATAGTACGAGACTTTGCTAGTTTCACATTGTGACGTTCTGTAATGACATCTCCTGACTATTTAGTAGTAAAATGAAAAACTATCTTCCAAAAAGGTCCTGTCCCCCAAAACATCCAACAGCATTGTTTGCTACAGAGTGTAAGAGCTGTGTATGCACAGAGGGGTGGATTTGGATTTCACATCAATGTCTTTTGAAGTTCGTACATTAATGTCACATCCATCCCTGATATTCATGTGTCCGGTGTCACACAGAGAGAAGGGAAAAGCACACTCTACGAAGTGACCATAGAATCTCAGACATTGGCAAAGGTGAAACTTGCCAGTGGATCAGCCACTTCTGGGTGTAGTTCTGCCACAGCTGATTTAAACCCAGCTTGGCTGTGTCTACCAACACTGCAGGGCAGGGGACACTCAATGAAATCTCTCTGCTTTTCATAATGGGCCTGCTACTAATTGTTTTTAGGGTGTCATGGTTTGAGAGCCTGTACAGTCTAAGAAGCATCTCTGCTGGTTAAATGTTCAGTGGCCTGGTGACAAAGGATCACTTCCCTCCTTAGATGACTGCAACACTATTGGTGAGTGCCTTTCATTAGAGGTACAGCTCCCATTCATACAAAGAAACACAATCCTTCAGTTTATGGTTAGGTAGGTACTGCAGGTGTTCATTTAAGGAATGGTACGTGTGCAGAGCTGAGGGAATGCAGTTCCACCATTACTAACACAGCCTTCTCACAAAGGCTTTCCAATAACAGTTCACCCATCTATTTTTAATGCCATCTGCAGTGAAGCTAATAGCTTGCATCGGGGTCCTTTAGCCAGTGGGTGGAGGCCTAAACTGTGGTACTCAAGGCTGCGGTATCTGCTAGAAGAGCTTTTTCACACATGGTGCCTAATTCTCTGTTGCAATTAAGCTTCATTTTACAACAGTACTGGGTCTTCAACTGGGAATACAGCAATTCATCTCTCTTTGCACAATGGAATCTAAAGACAGATTTGTGTGAATGAGAATCAATTCATGTATACTTTACCTAAAAACAACTGAAAAGAAAGCAGGCAACTCTTGAAACAGATGGGTATTTGCCGTTTTCTGCCTAAGGTATTTGTGTGGATTTGTGGGTTTTTGTTTGTTTTTTTAACTAAAGAGCAGAAAAGGATGATGTCAGGTTTTATCCCTATGTTTTGTTTATTTTTAGAAGTAGACCAACAAACAACCATGACCTAAATTCTACAAGACAGAAGTGCATATAAGCACATCGTTAAATATCAGAATCTATTTGAGTTTTGACAATTTCAGCAGAGCTGTACACAAGCATCTTCTTTAAAAGCAGACTACAAAAAAAATAACTGATATGGTGAAAAAGAACAGTATATTTAAGACAGTGAAATCCCCTTTTTCACTTGTTTTCATACAGAGATAGTGTGGGAATAACATTAAAATTCAGACATAAATTGGTCAAAGGCAAAAAAAACAGGTACCAGCACTTTTTAGGGAGCAACAGTTTTATACTGTCATTAATGTGAAGCTGGAATCAGGATGGAACAAGCTGCAAACTGGGCATGTGTGGACTCTGCCCTCTCCCGTATTTAAATGGAAGTCACTGCTGCTGCCCTTGGCTAAGCTGATGATGGACTGAAGCAGTCTGAAGCTCTAGTGAGAAATTCTGCCCTGGATCTCACACTATTCCAAAGAATCTAGCAACCTGCTTCACACACACAAAGGTAAAGTGGCTGACTTAAATTCAGAGGACAGCACTCCTTTCTTGCTTTTTGCTTAGATTTTGTTCACTTGAATAATCAGTCCATTCAGAAGGGGATCTTTTGTCCCTCCGAGGACACCAAGAGCACCAAAACTGTGGAGTCCTTCAGTGCATGGAATGACTCGGAAGCCAATGCCTACACAAAGACGGATCTGCCTCTTAAAGCCCCAACAGTAAGTGTTTTCTGTCACTTCAAGCTGTAGCATGTTGATCTCTGGCAAGGCTGGCATTTATAGGACTGTAAATGGAAAGTAAAGGAGCATGTACACACTTAATGCTGTAATGCAGTAATGAAAAACATAATGAAAACTTTTAAATCTTCTTTTTATTCCTTTAACTATTTATTTCATGCAGACAGGGCTGTACAAACAGTGCTTTTCAGCAAAGTTGCATGGGCAGAAGACGAGCAGCAATGTCTAATGGCAAAGTGCATCAAATATGTTTCGAACTATCAAAACAAGATGTTCTTGTACATTAAACGGCTGTTTAGCAATTCAGACACAATGCTCTCTTGTGGTGTTATTCAGGGTGGAAATCCCCATAATTTCTGTAATAATATGTAAGTGCAGTGAAGTGCTTATGTAAATGTTAAAAGAGTTATGTGCAGTTACCCAAGAAAGTTGTTTGGCAAGTTTTCTCAGGTAAGTCCTATCAAAGCTCTTTCTGAGTTTTTATGTACTAAAGAGAAAGACATTTTCCTTGGAAGTGTGAAAGTGAGAATCTGTGGTGATGACACTTCAGGATGAATTTTTGGGTTTGCTAAAATTTTCTCCTTCCCACCACAAAAGTCTGAACCAAAGGAGTTCAGAAGTCCTCTTCCTGGCTTTGTCTCTCAAAATATTTATTAGGACTACAAGTTTTGTTCATGTACTGCTTTTACAAGCATCTGTTGGGAAGTTTGTAATGAAAACACAAACCAACCTAATTGTACAAGTTTTTAAAATCTATTTTTTAATAAAACCTGGATATCTGCAGTATATTATAGAAAAATAAACAAAGAAGTGTCCTGAGCCATGGTGTTTACAAGACTAAATTAGATGGAAAACACATGAAAAAAGGATAGCAGAACATAGCAGTGAGGGAGAAAAGGGACTGGAGAGTGAATGGAAAAGGATTCTGGGGACACAGTGATTTACACTGGAAAATTAAAAATTGGTCTTTTCCGTATTCTGCTGAAAGATCTAATTAGCTGTTCCTTTCCTCTCCCTAGGTCAAATGTCTGTATCACCAAAATTTTGCATTTTAACTGGACACAAGTTCAATTTGCATTTTAATTTGACACAACTCTCTTGGCTTAAGAGAGTTTCAGGGTGAAAGCAGTGTGCTACTTGTGGCTGAAATTAAATCCAGCAGATAGGATACAAAATCTGCTCTCCAAATTGCTCAACAGGACAAGCATCATCTATGGAAAGCCCTGCTGTCTACTGGAAAGAGGGCTTAGCAGTTAGCGTCACCCTGCTGAAGCCATAATGGAGGGGGGATTACACTCCTCTCTGTGCTGCCTGTCATCACAGAGCAAGTGCCCATAGAGGCAAGCTCAGAAATCAGAGCAAGGACCTGTCAGGGAAATAACTGCTATCAGTCATTTGAGGCCTCTTGTAGGTAGGCAGTACAAACACCACACAAGGAACCCCAGGAAATTACAGTGTTTCTGGTAAGATTATTTTTCTAAACTATGTGATTTGTTGTAATGTAAAAAGCCTAAAATTATCATTGGTTGTATAAGTCATACTGTGTAAATAAATGGCTTCCTTACCTGCATTTGTAGGAAAATTAAGAACAAAGAAACTTGTTATATTATCAAAGTTCATATTGAACTGCCAAAACTTGCAATGTTTTGGAACTGGGCTCTATTCTAACATTCTTCCTGCAAAACCAGTGACTACAGTTGAAGTTAGATTAATTCATAAGAGCAACCACATAGCATTCTCTGTTTTCTTTCCCTTTTTATTGTCTTGTTTTATACCAAATTACATACAATCCTCTGCCACGTTCAGGCAGAAGTAGCTGAAAAAATGTCTTTGACGTAGTTTTTTCTGTTCCTGGCTTTGGAATTGATATCATACCAATCAGTCAATCAGAATCAGCACTGAAATATGTTCAAATGACCTTATGAGGATTTCTTCTTTCCCTGTAGCTATAACTGTATCTGATCTTATACTCTTGCCATGGTGAGACTGTGTGGAGTGGGCTATATCAGATATGATTTATATTTACTATGAGTATTTGCTTGCATGGCCTTGCTCCTACCATCATCACTGTTAGCTTTAGTAGGACTTCAGAAATAAACATCTCTAAGTGAATAGTAATTAAATGATATGATTTTATTTCCTCACTCTGAAAAAGAACACATGTTTTTTCTCAGTAATAGTTGAATTCTATTCTTGAAACGTTGTACTTTTATCACTTATACACAAATACTTTTCTCATGCTATGGGGATGTGTGTTGGACTTTGAAAAATTATCTATCTTCAACTAGAAGTTATTCAGTGGTTAGCTGGCTTGGTTCATTTGGGTTTTTTTATTTAATCAATTATGAAGTAACTATTTAGAAAACATTCTCTTCAGGAAACTGTATGATAAATGGATTCCCAGGACAAGACAGATACAGGCATCAAACATTCCTGGGTTTAATATCTGATCTAAACTTCCTTGTTATTTGCCAAATCACTTAAGAATTGTGATTTTGGTTTGGATTATAAAGGAGTTCCTTTATCCTTCCAGCTGTCCTCAGATTAGTGTCTTGGAGGATCTTGACAAACTTCATGGTGAGATACAAGTACTGTACTATGTGCCTTAATGAATCTGCCCTGTGGCCGATTCATTTTTACTCCCTTCTCTGCTTGGACCAGGCATTAGTCTGTCTCTTCCTAAAGAAGCAAGCTGGTTCCTCAGATTGTCCCTCAAGGAAGAATTCTGCCTCTTTTGCAAGCAGCTGTGACAGCAGGTTGTACATATAGAATAATGAGGCTCCATATTGTGCTGCAGCTAGGATTTAGATATATTTATCTGTAAAACATTTGCTTTTCTCCAAACTCCCAGAAAGCATCTCAAGTTCGTAAGTCTCAGGTAAGTTTACTGCAAGACAACTGAAAACACAGTTCTGTTTTAGCTGTTTTCTTGTAGGAAGTAGACAAATATTCTTTTCGGGAAAACAGTGAGCATTAAGAAGGCAAACTTCATTAAAGCTAGCTGCTTCCCTCTCTTCTAGTGCTTCCACAAGGACGTATTTAAACCTGCTGGAAAAGAACACATTGACACAGAGCAGCTCTGTAACTTCTCTGCATCTATTGAGGCAAATGACAGAGTAGGATTTAGCAAAGGATTACACCCATATATGGAGGATTAAAATTTACGGAAGACTAAGATTTCCTTTCCAATGGATAATAATGCTATCTTAGGGTACAAACCAATTACTAAGACTTATTAAATTCCCACATCACTGTTCATTATGTATATTTGATATCTCTATGAACTGCCCAGTCCTGGCTAAAGGTGTTTTGTCAAGGTTGCTCGTCTGACCCAGTGTGGCACTCCTCAAATTGATTCTGCAAAACTGTAGTGTAAATAATAATAAATGATATGCCTTCCAGACATTAAAACCAAAAATCCTTACACAGCTCTAGCAAAAGGCCTGTTTTCATAGACATCGAAACAGAGTTATAAAACCTGTTTTTAATCTTGGCTAAAGGTTGAGAGAGTTGGGTTTGTTGAGCCTGGGGAAGAGATAGCTTTGAAGAGGCCTTCAAACAGCTTCCAGTACCTAAAGGGACTACAAGAAAATTAGAGGGGGAAATTTTACAAGGACATAGTGGTAGGACAAGGGATAATGTGTTCAAACTGAAAGAGAGTAGGTTTAGATTAGATATTAGGAAGAAGTTCCTTACTGTGAGGATGTAAGGCTCTGGAACACATTGCCCAAGAGAAGCTGTGGATGCTCCATCCCTGGGAGTCTTCAAAGCCAGGCTGGATGGGGTTCTGCCTAACCTGGGATAGTGGAGGATGTCCCTGCCAATGGCAGGGGTGTTGGAACTAGGGGTCTTTAAGGTCCCTTCTAACCTAAACCATTCTATGATCCTATGAACACCCTCAAGACCCTCTCCCCAGGGCTGCTTCCAATCCCTTTTTCACCCAGCCTGTATTTGTGCTTGGGATTGTCCTGACCCAGACAGAGGACCTTGCACATGGCCTTATTGAACTTCATGAGGTCTGTATGGTCCCACCTCTCAAGCCTGTCCAGATCCCTCTCCAGGATGCAATCTCTTCCTTCCACTGTGTCGACTGCACCACACAGCTGGGTGTCCTCAGCAAAGCTGCTGAGAGTGCCCTTGATCCCACTGTCCATGATGCAAACAAAATGTTAAGCAGTGCCAATCCCAGTCCAAATATCTTCATTATGAGGTGTTTATAAAAAGAAGGCTGAACAGAAAACATGCAAGGCAATAATGCTGTGTATTATCACAGCAACTGAAATAGTTGTTCAGTGTATTCTCAAAGGACAAGCACTACAATATGAATTGCAACAGGGAGATTTTTATTCTCCTCTGCCAACCAAGTACTCGTACTGTGTAATGACAATAGAAGACAGAATAAACCAGGCTAATGCATTGGAGAAACTAAATAGAGAAAGGCTTTGGGAATTATCTGATTCTTGATTATCCTACTGACCTGATTTTCTCAAGCACTATCTTTTTTTCCCTGTCCTTTCTTTTGATTCCCGCAGAAGACACAGGGCTGAACTTGATACGGGCATGTATTTTTGTCTTCTACTATGGAAGCTGTGTGTATGAATGTAACTTAGTAATGGAATTGAAGTGCTTAGGCCTGATCTAATGCCTTCTCTATCAACTAGTACCTTTCTTTGACATAAAGAATAATAATTGTATTTCCAATGAAAATAGCGACACTACTTTTTTTTAATAATTGATTTTTATCTCTTAGAGAATGGTTGAGTTGTATCCTCTGATAAAAATCCAAGGCCTACAGGAAGTCCACACTAAAATTCTAACTTATTCCTTTTGCCACATGCCTTTTCCTGATCATATATGTAGTGTTATAATTTATGCCCTAATACTGCTCCAGTATAAATATTATTCCTTTATTTTTTTCTCACAATTGACATTTTTATTGACTCTGAACTTGTTTCATTAATGAATAAGTAATTTTAAAGTCTTCTACTTTCCCTTAACTAACCTTGCTCTCCTGTGATTTCTCCATGTGTTTCTATTTCTTTCAAATTTTTCCTTGTCCTTAGTACTCCACAAATTTAATTCAAATTAAAGCCACTCTAATCTGTTCTTTATAGCTAAAACAAGCTCCTTTAGTTTCTTCATTTGTATTACATTGATCCAGTTTTGATTAAATGGATAGCTACAGGGAAAAAACATCAGAAATCTCCATTCTACTAATAATTATAATTAACTCTCAGCAGAACAGCTGCTTAAAAATGTTCTAGCCACAGACTAAGGAGAAATAAAACCAACCCAAACCAAAGAACACCTGATCTCATTTACTTTGGAAGAGTTTTATCTCAGAGTTTCCCTTTCTACTGGCTATTAGTATGGGATTATTTTTGTTAGTTTACTGGCAGTGTGTTGAGCACAGCAGTTTCTAGCTGGGCAAGATGCCCATTGATGCTAATGATGTTATGCTGACTTCCACTTTGCTGCAGGAACCTGAAGCATAAATGCTGTGATACTGTCATTCAGTTAGTGTAACAAACTTAACATTTTGCTCCAATTACAATAACAGCCATGACTACGTTTTCTTTCTCTAAGATCAGACTATTTGTCCAGCATCTCATTGCTGCTAATGTAGAAACTCGGGGAGTGCACTCTGGTGGTTGAGGATTGCTGAGTGCAGATCTTCAGCATGCAAAGCAATCTCATCCAGAATTCCAGGCACACCTGGGGTTCACCTCTTGCTACATTTGTTTTAAATACACACTGCCTGTAATAACTTCAGCCCAACCTCACAGATGCATTCAGAAGTCAAGTCTGCCTCTATTGTTGAAAAATAAGCCATTTCCAATACTGCACTCTTCAGACTTGGCTACTGAATTTTGCTGTGAGTTATTAACTGGTTAAGACACAAATGCTTCAATCAAGTGGATTACAAAATACTTCACAGAGAGCAAAATACCTTGATTCAGGCAGAAAAAAAAAAGAACTGATGTGGAAACCAGCTCGAAGGTATAAAGGATTTGTGGTTTAGCTTTTTCTGATTCTTAATTTAGTTTCCAAAAGATTCTTGTTCAAGTTGCCAGGCTTTTGGTAATTAGCTCTTGAGGCCAGCTCAAAATTCAGTGTTATTTAGTGGGAAAAATTAAGTAGCCATTCTGCTAAAGGAGTAAATGCTTATTTATCCATAGCATATTTTTACTTAGAGAGGTCTAGCCTGTGATGTCAGAGGACAACTGAAATTGTACTTTACAGGTACAGAAATTTTCCTGAAATTAAATCTATATGAAGCTTACTTGTTGTTAAATGCTGCATTACCTGATATCGGATGCAATGAAACAGGTCCCTTCCTGTGTCTTTTTCTCCTCTATATCCTTATTTTTCTGTTGGGAGAGTTCGTCACCAAAATTCTTAATCGACAGTAAGCATAGAAACCATCCTTTGCTCTTAGCACTGCTGATGGCATATTTATCCCCCAAAGATGATCAACAGTAAATGGAATTTTAATTTATTCTGACTTTGCTTGTTGTCTTTTTGCATTCTCAACTGTTTTCCCTCCTAGAGAAGCACATGCCAGCTTATGCAGAAATGTTTGTCAATATACCTATGACCTCTTCTTTGCTTCACAGAAGATGACAGTGCAAGATGTTCCTCATGCCTTTCCCACAGTGGATGTCCCAGATCATGCCCATTATACAATTGGAGTTGTCATTCTTATAGTGGGGATTACAGGAACTCTGGGTAATTTCCTGGTCTTCTATGCTTTCTGCAGGTACCTTTCTTTTGAATGTCTTTTTAAATATTCAAATGTATGAACTTGAACTGTATCCTGCGTGCTGCAAACACAGCCCAGGAACACTATCCGACTTCTTTACTTGCAGAGTAAAATGCACCAAGAGATATTGCTGTAGGAAAAGAGTGGCAACCTGCCATTTCCCTCTGACTTCTTTCCATCAACCACAGCCATAGCAAAGTTGTTAGCAAGATTGCAAAGAACCACCCAGATATTCCAAGCAATGGAAATGCAGCCAAAGGAGAAAAGTTACAGTGATTTTTTTCCTACTGGCTAACTGTGTCTGCATTGAACTGATGGGTTGGTTTGCACCTCTATACCTCACAAATCTGTGCTATTTTATAAGTTTCCTTCCTCCTGTTCCTTATAAGTAAATTTCTTTCTTCCTCCCTCTTTGTTAGTGGCCATGTCCCATTGTTTTTCACATTTTCCATCACTTGGCTTGTTTCCTTTTACCTAAAGTCACATTCCAACTTTTGTATCTATGTGAGGGAAATTGGATCTCTGACAATGTCATATGCTCACCGTTCTTGTTCACTCCTCATTCTGTGTCTGATTTGTCACAGTGGGGCAGAGCATTGACATGATGTTCAAGCCAATGAACTTCTACTGTGTGAGTGGTCTTTTGGCACTAGTGTAATAAACCAAAATAACAGCAAGAAATTATAGGATAATTTGGCTGTGTTAACTTAGATCACTGGAGCGTAGACAAAAGTTGTCTTGGTCTCAAGCCTACAGTTATGAGCACTAGGTTTCAGCACATTCATTTAGAGGAGATACCAACACTTAAGTGAGAATGACAGTGACCTTAAGAAGAGAAAAGGTGTTGGACTGCAGGTCAGATATGTGAGCAATGAAGTACATGAGCCATCTTAGCTCTTTGGCTGGTCCCATACAGGAAATACAGTTATGGCACTTACACTTCCACTGGAGGACACAGCTTGTCTTCATTTGAAGGTGATATGAAGACAGAAAGGGATACTGACAGCTAAGTAACAAGTGCATCAGACATTCAGAAAATGGTTTAGGTGCTTACACAGCAGTCTCAGGTAATTACAAACCACAAGAGGACCAGCTGCCTGAAACAGTGACTTCACGGACTACAAACAAACACACACAACCCATAAGCACCTATTCATGATACCTCCTTGCTCCTAAATTGACAGAAACGGGATGGTGGATCTAATGATTGAATCTGGACCAGTGCAAAAAAACATGGCTTATTCACCTCTTTTTCAATTATGTCTAAGATGGAAATTGAGAAAGGAGCCCTAAAATGAGAGCCCTTGGCTCAGTTTTTATGTGTACCCTTTAAAACACGGTACTGAAATGTTTTATGGTAAAAAAAGGCAGGCAGAATACACTGAAGGCTGCTTATTGCTCTGTTAAAGACAGAGTCTGGGGCACTGCAATGAGTGCCACAGAGAAGAACTGATGTAAAGCAAAGTGCTTGATGTGGTTCATAGTGAGTTTGCTTAATCCCTGTATTAGGAAGTCACTGTTGATCTTATCAGCCATGGAAAATGCATGCCCCTTCTCTTGCTTAACACGGCCCAGATTCAGACATCCATAGTGTACATCAACTTTAACTTCCTGTTAATCATGGATGGGCATTGCACTGGTTAGAATATTCAAAGAACAGTGTGCTTTATCCCTGATTTATCACTGAGCTGGTTATCAAAACAATCATGTGAAGTGCACAGGAATATAAGAGTGTAAAACTGAGCCTTGCTTGTGTTCCCTCATGAGGGAAATGAAAAGCACTCTGCTTTACTTACCATGTGTAGTGTTCCTTGGTATTTGTGAGCTCACAGGAACGAGTAGCAGCATAATTAACAGTGCAGCACTGTTTAGCAACATGTCTTCTGATCTCTGTAGGAGTAGGAGCCTTCAGACTCCAGCCAACATACTCATCATCAATCTAGCTATTAGTGACTTCCTGATGTCCATTACACAGTCTCCAGTTTTTTTCACCAGCAGCCTCTACAAACACTGGATTTTTGGTGAGAAAGGTTTGTATATATTCTTTATAAGATTTCATTTTGTGAGTTCTTACCATAGTGGCAGTTAATCTATCTACCCTCAGGTACTCTTGCAATATTGAGAACATTCCTCAACATTGTTTCAGTGTTGACACAAACATTTCTTTGAATATTTGTGTCTGTGTGCAATAAATACACTTCCATCATGAGAGAAAAATTACATTAATGAGACAGATACAAAGGCACCACTGGCAACATGAGGCACAGTACTATCTCCTTGCCAGTGTTCTTCTCCAATTTCCTCATGACTTAGTTACTGCTGAAGTCCTCTGACAAAGAAGCACTCCCCCTCAGCACACCAGCTTAAAAGCCCTGCTAAATAACCTGTTCTGTGACTTGCACCTGGCATAGTGAGGCAAGAAAGCCTGGAAAACCTGATTTTTCACAACAGAAATGTTAACGCTTTCTGTGTAGTAAGAAAATGTGAATGAAGGGCTTTTCATTCTTCCAATATAACTGTTATAAGAGGAAGACTAGTCTTTGCCACTTCAACAGGTACTGACAAAAAGAAAGTTAGAGAAGTAAAATTGCTATTTTGATCTCTGATGACCAAAAGCATATTTTATTTTACTTCTATTAAGTGTTCATTTGCATACATGTTAAAACTAATCCAAGCCACCGCTTTTAATCATAGGTTGTTTGCACAATTAAAATCACTCATTAATGTATTCATAGTCTGAATATTTACATTAGCTGTATTACTCATTAATATATTCATATTTTCTTCAGTTTTGTTGCCCTTGAGATATGAAGAGTACCAAAGTAATTATGTCCCATTGTTAAGAAAAACAGCTCCTTTTATGGGATCTGCAGTAAAACTGGAGTTAAACAAAGTGGACTGCTGAAATGATTCCACTAGAAACATCAGAAATCAATGAGTGAAAATATCTTAAGTATTACTGTCTCCAGCAATTGAAGCAAACAAAATCTTTGAAGTTTATCACCATGGATAATGTAATTAGCAAGACAGACAGCAGCTTTGAAGTAGCATTATGACTGCAGGAAAACTCAAGTTTCATTGCTCTACAAATTCCAGAAGACAATAGTTCATAAGAAACACAGACTTGAACTCTCCTAGAAATAATTAGCATGGGTAGATTAATTTCACTGCTACTTCTGTCATCTTCATTCCAAGGCTGTGAGCTGTATGCCTTCTGTGGAGCTCTTTTTGGTATTACATCTATGATCACTTTGACGGTGATTGCCTTGGACAGATATTTTGTCATCACTAAACCTCTGGCTTCTGTTGGAGTGACGTCAAAGAAGAAGGCTCTAATAATCCTGGTAGGAGTCTGGCTGTACTCTTTGGCTTGGAGTCTTCCACCCTTCTTTGGATGGAGTAAGTGAACTGAAATAAAACATTTTTGCCCTCATAGTATTGGATTAAGAGACCAGTTAAAGATAAAGAAGAGGGTTGAATTAATAGCTCATGTATGAAGCTCGAATAGACCAACATGAAAAAGAAATAGATGAAATACATGTTGAAACTGAAGGTCTCTAATAAAAAAAAAAAAACGAAAAAGAATGCAGTGGGCATAACAGCATATTATATGACAGTGTCACTTTTTCTTAAGCACACTACTAGCTGCATAAAGAACAGTAGATAAATTCATGGCCAATATTTATGAAGAATGCTCCTGCTCATTACCCTATGTCTACTCCAATTGAATCAGATTCAATAATATATAAGTTAAATAAATGTATTTGTGTTATTTCTGATGAATTTTCATCTCCAAAAGTGCTGTCTAAGACAGCTGTGTCAATCTAATTATTTTTATTCACATAAAAGAGGAATACAGTCTAAGCATTTGTGCCAGGAGATTTTCAGTAAGTACTGACTGTGTTCTAGATGGAAAAATTGCACTTGGTGTTGTCCACATTCTCCATTCAGTCACTAGTGTGGTCACTGGCTTCCAATAAGCATGCCATTTAGTAGTAACTAAAATGCTTTTGTAAATGTGAATTTTACACATGGAAATTGGAACATTCATACAACACCTTGCTCATTGCAATTTGTGACAAAGAGAGTTTGTTATTCTTCGTCACTGGAATCTGCCTCACTACCATTAAGTTTATTTCCCGAGAGTCACCTGTTGCAGTCACTAAGTTAGAATGAACTCATCATTCAAAAACTCAGCCCACCATTATGCTCCCTAATTCCAGAAGAGAATGTGTCTGCCAACTGAGGTGAGAACACAGACACGTTACATCCTACTAAAGGATGCAACAGGCAATTCAGGTATTGAGTAGAATTTCAGCAGTTTCATTATTGCCATTCTGGTCCCCCTAAACATGAAGCTTGCTTAAGCAGGCAAAAACTGCATTACTGACAGAAGCAGTCTTTAGTTGAGTGATGGAGCTGTTAGAATAACAAAATGACAATATAGCCTTAGATTATAGATTTTCAGTTGAAGAAGGTGAAATAATTGCTTGAAGGGTGTTATTATCTTGTAATTAGATTGTAATAGTGCCCACAGTATGAACTCTCACACTGTAATTAGATGCATTTGAGAACATCTGCCACAATATTTTTGAGAGCGGAACAGAAAATATCAGCGTAAACAGTTAAAATTTAAATTCCAAAGTAAAAAGACGTTGCTATTGCCTATTTATTTACTTAACAGTTTGAAATAGTTCCTTTGAAGAGAATACATTTTATTTCAGGCAGAACATTAGGTATGTATGATTTTTTTTTCTTTTACTCAGCTTTACTTCATGACAAAATAATTTGGTCTACACAGTAAGTTTTTCTCCTTTGCCCAGTAAATTCTTCTTATCTGCACACACTTAGAAAAGTGGTACCTAGAGCAATTGGTTTGATCCTTAGGAAGAAAGCAATTTGACAGTAAATGAAGATATTTTAAAACAGTACATGTCTGGTTGAAGACCCAAATAAGTATTTGGAGAGATTCCCTTTGACTATGATGTGTTTTAAACAGTATTCAAACTGAAGCAAAATTATTCTGTTTTCTGAAGCCTTAGACTGTTAAACATAAATACAATAGGGAAAAATAAAATAAAATATAAAAGTGCTTTATATCAAGAATTGTTTATCCTTTTAAACCCTTTTTTCCCTTTCAGAGAATAGGACTAAATCACATGTTATTCTGAGTATCTTCTCTAATTTCTACACTCGGAATAGCCATCACTTCATGGTGTATGCCTTCTCCTGTCTTCCTTTCTAGGTGCATATGTTCCTGAGGGTTTGCTGACTTCCTGTTCCTGGGACTACATGACTTTCACACCATCAGTCCGTGCCTACACGATGCTGCTCTTCTGCTTTGTCTTTTTCATTCCTTTGATTGCTATCATATACAGCTATGTCTCTATCTTTGAGGCCATCAAGAAGGCCAACAAGTAAGTAGCCAACAATCCTAAATTTTTATCCCTGTGTTTAAGTGACTGTTTTCTTAAAAGAAAGAAAGAACAGAAGAAATCTGGGATGTTTCTCACATTTATTTTGTAAGCATAACTGAAACAGAAAACCAAACAAGAATTCTATCAATAGTCAACATGGTAATAAGTATGATTCTTAGAAGGGAACTTCCTGAATTTAGGCCTAAGATTACAGTATATTATTGAATGAAATGAAAAAGGGTGCAGAAATTAACTAACCAGAATAAAAACAAAAGGGACCTCAGAAACACCTAATGACAGTGTATCAATAATTATTTCACAGAAAAATAGATGGAATTGAACTACAAATTTTAAAAAGGAGAAAAGGTGATAAGGAGATTAAAGATTTAATAGCAGGACTCTGAAACAAAAAGCTGTTGCTTTGCAGTAAAGGGAAGCCTGCCACTCCATGGGCCATCTGTAGGCACCAGTCCCATAGATCCCAGCAGATCTGGTCACTTAGCTCAGAAGTACAAAGTGTCAGCAAGATAGCAAAACAGGACCCAGGGAAGCAAAAACTCCTCTAACTGTCTTTAACTCAGCATTATTCAGCTGGCTTGAATGCCTACTTTATGTGGGAAATCTCTTGATACAGGGCTATTATTTTCATTGAAGCGCATGTAGGTTTTACCATTGATTAGTGCACCAGAAGTACATTGAATTGTGAAGGATGAGTCACGTACTTGCATTAACATGCAATAAAAGTGCATGAGTTTTAGCCTAAAGCAGCAGTAGAGTAATTGCTGCTCTACTTCATGAAGCTATTTGCTCACTTCCCTATCTTCATTTTTTGCTGTTGTATGTTTATTTTCCCTAGATCTATTCAGACATTTGGATGCAAACGTGGAAATAAAGAGTTCCAGAAACAGTATCAGAGGATGAAAAATGAGTGGAAGATGGCCAAAATTGCACTGATCGTCATCTTGTTTTTTGTCATTTCCTGGTCACCATACTCTGTTGTTGCTCTGGTAGCTTTTGCTGGGTAATTATAAATGTATCAGCAAAGGAATATTCAGTGAAAGCAAAAGATGTGGAATTGTAAAAGACAGATGAAAGTCAATGCTATTTGTCACGTTTGATGTCTGAAGCGTGTCCAAAACATTCACGTATTTAGGAGTGATATTTAACTAACGGGGCACATGCTGACTGATTTTTTTCCTTAGTTTGACTTTAAGAAAATAAAAGAAAAAAGAGAGAGAGAAAACAAGAATATTAATACTGGCAAAGTAAAGTACCATGCTGAAGATTTCTGAATGCATTCTCTATGCTAGGATATCTTAACTTTATTTAGCACCAAAATGCTAAATAAAGCACTCCAAAAAGATCCTCCCAGGGGTTGATTATTTTTTTTTTTTTCTCTATTTCTTTAATCTACAAATGTGTATTCCTTTTTTTGTGTTACATCAAACTGCAGAAATTTCTTGCATGTATAAACAAGTTCAAAATTAGAACATACATGCATTGGGAGCTTTTTTGATGCTGGATATAAAAGATCATAAATATAAATCATCAAAGCATGTTCTTTATTTAATTGTCAGCATTTTATACAGTGATTTCAATGGAAGCACAACTTCATAATCCTGCAGTATGTTAGAGATTAGCATTTTCCAATTTTGCTTATAAAGATATCTGGGGAGCAACATGAATAGCTTCACTCAGATTTTTTCCATTTCTGAACTATGTCGTTTAGGCAATCCTACTGGGATATTTCAGAGATTAATAGACCAAGCCTGGACATCTTCTGTGAAATTTTATTGCAAGGGACTCAGATAAAATCTCGCTGCATGCTACATATGTGAGGCAGACATGGAGTCTGTGGCTATAGACTTGAACTAAAGGCAACCTATCTGAAAGAGCAACAACATATGAAAAAGGAAGAACTTTAATTCCTTTAGAAAATACTTTGAATGGGGAATAGTGAGCTAGCATACAGTCATGCTCACTAATATTTTTGGTCTACAGGTTGTATTTTTGGGGAATTATTAGCTTAAACAGAGGAATGACTAGCTTAAACGCAAGGCTTTGCCATTGCTTGTTTTTGTTAGCTGAACTCTCCATGAGCCTTACCAAAGCATTGTCACAGCTCAGGGTCAAAAACTCCTTTCCAGTAAGGTCACACTGATCCACACACATCCAGAAGCTGTGAAGATTTACACCTCTAATCAATGTTTTTAAAGTATGATCAGGAGAAACCATGTTAAAAATTGCACATGGAGAACATCCTTAGCAGGGAAAAGCCTTAAGAGGTGAAATGGCATCTCAATACTCAGGAAGCTGACAAAATAGTTCCTATATTGCAATTGGCAAACCATTTCCACCTCATCATAGAGCATATCTATTCCCATAGTATGATGAAAAACTTCCCCACCAGGACAGTGAGGCCTTCTTAAAGGCTGACATTGTCCCTAGGTTAAACAAAATGGGAATTATCACAATCCTGAGTCACAGTAGTGAAGTACTGCCAGAGAAGCCCCAGAAAAATACTGTTTCTCAGAAATGGAAATTAGACTGATGTTGATCTTTGCAGGCAATGCATGTAGAATTTTTTCTCTCATTGTTTTGGTACAGAACTCTCCTTTTACTCTCTCTAGAGCCTTAAAGCACTGTCTTGTCACTGTATAACTGCACAGACAATGCAGAACTCAATAGTAAATATATGATGTGTTTGTATTACTCTAGGTATTCACACATCCTAACACCTTTCATGAACTCCATACCAGCTGTGATTGCCAAAGCTTCTGTCATCCATAACCCCATTATTTATGCCATCACTCACCCCAAATACAGGTAAGTGCATTCTTACAAGCTATGTTTAATACAGGAAAGAAAATCTGAGAATAAATTTGTCACTTTTAGGTCTAGTACCTGACCTCTTCTTCACCTGCTCATTTTAACTCTGTAGGACAGCCTTGTCCTCCCCAGGAACATTTCTCAATGCCATAGAAATGTCAGTGGAATTTGTACTTGGAACAAACTGCTGAGCAGATGGTAAAGATGTTTATGGATACTGATCTGTATTTACCTATTTCATAATAAAAGATGGAAACCTTTCCCTCTCAAAGGAAAGCACCATAAATTTTTAACTGTCTTCATGAGAGGCAGACATTGGCAGTGCTGCAAATAGCACTTTGTTACATTAACCAGGCCAGTGAGAGAGGCAATACAGTGAGCCAAATCACCTCTTCCCTTTGTCGTGCACCCTCCTCATGTTTCTCAAGGCTTTCATATTTCAGGTAGTATCTCCTCTGACAGGTAACATGAAGGGTCACTACCACTCCAAGTCCAGATGCAGGCAGTGAGATTTGACAGATGGCAGCAAAGCCACAGATAGGCTGTTGTTTCACCACTTAAAAAGACCTACTGAGGAACTGGATAGAGAAAAGGTGGGCAGAAACATCTATGTGGGGAAGGCTGGCAGGAAGACAAAAGCTAGGCCAGTTTTCTAATGCTGCATATGAGCAAAGTAATACAATAATATAAATGTACATTCTGTACAACTCTACAGATAGCCAGCAAACAGATGTGTAAGAGGAGCTAGAATAGCTGCTTAGGGGAAGATTAAAATAATTCATTATGTAGCACTTCTGCGAGGTTCAATTTAAAGGGACAGAAATTTATTTTTGCCCTGATTAGGCTGAAAGCAGATACAACATCATTTTAATAGCTCCCTTCAGTTCCAAGAGTTATATTTTAATGCCCTTATCCCAGCCAAGCAATAAATTTCAGTTCTTCAGAACACTGTGAATAAGTGATCTTGCAGGGTGATTGTATAAGAGATATCTGATATCTGAGAATCTCTTTTTGTACCCAGTAATTTTCCAGGCCATGCAGCATGTCTCTGAATAAATGCATAGTTTATGATGATTGAATTTTTGAGCTAACAGAAAAAAAAAAATCTGACTGGTTCTACCTCTTATCCATTAGAAGAGCCATTGCAACATATGTTCCTTGCCTTGGACCCCTACTGAGAGTTTCTCCTAAAGACTCACGGTCCTTCAGCAGTTACCACTCCTCCAGACGAGCGACCGTAACCAGCCAGTCTTCTGAGATAAATGGGCTGCAGAAAGGAAAAAGGAGACTGTCTTCTCTCTCTGACAGTGAATCAGTAAGGGAGACACTTCCCATACACTCATTTTTAATTGCAAAGCAATTCATTTTCATATAGAGTCCTTCCAAGTGGTAGATTCTTTAGATTAAATGCATTATGGTGCTTGTTATAAAAGGTCCAGAGAAAGTGGAGGAACAAAGTGAAATTCAAGACAGAAGGCTGAAGTGTAAAAGCAGAATGTAGATAATTTTCTTATTGATGGTTGGCAACACTGAAGGTAGAGTGGAAAGATGGAACAGCAGAATTTTAGAAAGTAAAGTGTTACTGATAGGTAAGGCTTTATAAACCTCACCAATCAGTAACAATAAAGGAAGCATAGAGTCAGAGCTTAGTTGAAAGTCTGATCATACTTTTAGGCTGTGCTTGTCTGACTACAGATTTGTAGGCTGGATAGAAAAAAGAAACTGCAAGTCACAAAACAGTTCTCTAGTGAAAGCAAGGTTGTAATGAATTTGGAAATATATTAATCATCAGATTTAGACAAATCAGTAAATCCATTACAGAATCTTTCTCACAGAAGATCTGAATAGCTCACTGCTGCCAGTCTAAGTGGAAACAAATGTTTTACACAGCAGCTGAAAGCAGAGCAAGTATTTGGCATCCAGGCTCCCTCCTGTAACTCAAAGTTGTATTACTAATTAAATAGGCTTATTAGTTAGTTCATTGCAATAATTTCAAACTAAATTTCCAAATAATTAAAAAGAAAAAATTTTCTTGGCAATTCTTTTTCACAGTCAGGATAATAATCATATCTAATCCAGCCAAGCGCTGAATTCTGACAGTTGTTTTTAACAGTGACATTTAAATTTCTTTGTCTTCTCTGTTCTTTTGACTTCTCAGTCCAATCAAAATGAAATTCTTCTGGCTAGTAGCCTCCAGTCAGGTGGCAGGTTTTAAAACTGGCTAACAGAAAAGGAACATCTTTATATTACAATCTTTATGCTGCATCTCTTACACTGAGAATCTTGATTCTTAAAACACCAACAGACTCCCTAAGTAACAAGGTTTTGTTTTCCCATTAATTGGAATATGGACTCAGGACTCCTTCCTGAAACAAAATATTTCTAAAGCACTGATTCTGCAGTCCTGAGACATTTCCTTCTATTTATTTCTGCTTCCACCCAAGCCACTTTGGAAACTTTGGTCCTAATTCCTCCAAACACCTGTGCTTCCTAAGTGGGTAGTACTGTGGAAAGACTGTCTCCTTGGAGCTATAAGAGGCATCAGAGAGGTTTCAACAATAGATTGTAACAAAACACTATTTTCTTTCAAATTTTGCAGTGCATCCTGTGGAGGAAAAAAAAAGTAAGCTGAATTTTAGATGCAACAGACTTGATAGTTTTATATGTACTTCTTATAAGCAAACATTTTATGAAGTTATATTTGGCAGAACTTTTGTGAAATGTCTTTTATACAATGCCTGTCTCTTTTACAATTTCTGTCTAGGTAAAACTGTGGCAAATTGGATGAAAGTCTAAGGATCTAGAGTGAATGTTTTTGCTGTATTAATTTTAGGGCTGTACTGAAACAGAAACTGATACCCCCAGTATGTTCTCCCGACTTGCCAGGAGACAAATTTCCTATGAAACGGATAAAGACACAACTCAGACTAGTGACATAAGAGCCAAAGTGACAAGCCAGGATTCTGGGAATTGTGGGAAGGTAATAGACTGTATAATACCTAAATTCTCTGACAGCTGACAAGTTAACAAATGTGCACATTGTACCATAATTAATCATGAGTTAACACAATGAGTAATGACTTAGAGGCTGTAAAAGGTCATCATATTTTTATTCCCACCCTGTTTTATTATTCAGCTGTCTTCATTGCATTTCTGCTGCTGTTTTAGAGAATTTAGCATCTGAATGGAGAGTTGTCTCCTGTTTGGTTTCAAGTGTGTATTTAGTAATATTTGCCTTTCACTGTCCAAATGACTTGACCTTTCTGTTGTCTCGCCATTTCCTGCCAAATGAACACATATGATAAGATGTAAAAACCAAGGCTATCTTTAATATATCCCTGCTTTTCAGTCAGTCCCCTGCTGTCCTATTTTTCTCCCTATGCAGTTTGCACATATCACATGTTGTGACACACCTTTATGCCATTTATGACTGTCTTATCTGTGTTCATTTTTCAGACAGCTGTAGATGCTGATGACATATTGATGGTGGAACTGAATGTCACAGAGTACATGGCTACACCTACTGTAAGAACTATTATTTTAATATTTGGCAACAAAAACTAATGACAGTCCCAGACCCTGAGCACATATTAAGTTGTTTTTGAGATGCAAAAGTTACACAATATTCCCAGCACAACACAGAAAACTCAAACACAAAGGGTAAACCATTGCTGAAACTAAGCAGAAGAAGAATATAGGTACTACAGGATTCTTCTGAAGTTCAACTTCTTCAAGGAACCTGAGTATTTTCTTGAATTTATTAAGTCCTCTGATGAGGTCTGTGATTTCCTTAGTGGAGCATGGAAGCATTAAGCTTGTGCCATCTTTATATTAATGATGTATGTGCTAAGCTGAGACAGACATTCGGATGGCTGTACCTCGGAGATAGCCTTAGTCCTGTGGCAAGTACTGCTGTACAAAATGATGTTAACTATTTCATGTTCTCTGTTTTGGGTTGCAGCAAACATCTAAAACAGGCAGCTTGGAGGAAATCAAGGTCAGTTTTCAAAACACACCATGTCACCTATTCAGTAAGATGTTGTATGTTGTATTTACTGTCTGTTTCTTCTTCATCTAACACAGCTACAGCATATGGGTAAAAATATCTGGTATCTCTCACAAGTGAGTCAACTTGCCTTAATTCTCAGCAGACAGGGGAATAAAAGCAAGGAGTTGACAGATGAAAACAAGGCAGTTTTATCTTTTCAGCACTAACCCAAATGTAATACAATCACCTTAAATTGTCTCTTTATTGTTAGCCATGATCCATACGAGTTATTGTGAGCCTCATCCTAACTAATTTTTTGGTACTGTGCAAGTGACAGCTAACATCTCTTATTATCAAAAAATGCTAGTTAATCTTTCCCTCAATTTTTACCTCATTATGTAGTTTGCTTCCCCCTTCAAATTATCCATGCTGTTAACACTGTATTTATTTTACATTACCTCTTGCCCAATGACCCTAAGCAGTTCCTCTTTATGGAGAAACTCTTTACCCAATTGAATTCATAGGCTGTCTGACCGTATTCGCAGTATTTCTGTTCATAGTTGAATGTGCTGTCATTAGCCTGGTCTTTCTTCAAAGTAGAGAAGCACTTAAGTAGCAAATACAAAGTCTTTAATGCTTTAGTATATTAGCTTGTTAACAGGTGGGTTTGGTTTTTTTCATAAGCTATTCGTGAAATATTTAAAAAATGTTCAAATCTACTTTTCCCCCTATCATTTAAGTTTGCCTTTAAGTCAGCCATGGAGAGTAGCAAAATGCTAAATATATGTCATTTTTATAGATGATTCAATAGGATCTCCTTGTAGATGTTTGTGTTGTCCATTTCTTGTAAATCTTTGCATCCTTTAGAAAAGTGAGAGCTTGAACAGTATTGGACAAAGAAAAGGAGAGTCTCACCAGGGATCATCTTCAACCCAGATACCGAGTATTACAATAACATTCAGCAGTGTCCAAGGAGTAGAGCTGCCTTCTAGATACAACTCGGGTTTCTTGTACCCTAAATCCAGCAGTCACAAGCAGAACAAGAAGTCCAGCAGTTAAGTGAGTGGTGCAAGCCAGACTATCACCTTAGCCAACAGCTCTGGAACAGCTGTGGACTGGCTGAATCCAGAATATCTTCCTAGATTGGTCTGAAATGCTCCTACAAAGACACAGCACAATTCAAGCAAGGATAAAAACATGAGGAGTGATCTTTTCAGCATCAGAACTCTCTCCAGTGGACCACATCTTGATCTGAGTCACATTGTAATTTTTATATTTCTTCTCTATGCAGCTCATGAAAAATTTTCTTTCATTTGGATTTTACTCTGCTCATGTACATTCCCATCATTGTACAGACTTTACGTGGAAGCCTTCTAGGATTAACCTGAGAGGGAAGGGAAGTATGATATTCAAAACTGGCTTTGTTCACTTAGTGTATTAACTTCAAAGCTATTACAGCGCTAAAGCTGAGAAACATGGGGGGAAGTGTACATTACTTCCTGAAGATGGTTTCTTCGTTATTGTGAAGTTTCTCAATCAAATGTAAACTTAATTACACAGTCAATGCTCCCTTCCCTCATTAATGACATGGTTTTCCCCATTTTCTTCTACAATCCAATGAAATGCAATGCACTTAGGCAGTAGTTTGAAGTCTCATATCTTTATTTTAATTTCTGAGAGAGGGAAAGAGAAAGGAGTAACACCTGAGGAAAAGGCTATGGTCCTTTCCACACTTAGCTTCATTTTCAACAGCAGCTTAAGAGATGATTTTAACCCATTCTCAGTCAACCTCCCCAGAGCTATAGAAGATTATTATGAACCTCCTTTCCTTTAGCAGGTTTCATGAGAAGCATGCAGAATACAAAGCAGTGTTTGTACTGAAATGTCTTACGGGTAAGTCTATACATCTGCTTTCTGATACTTCAAAGTTTTTACCCTTTGATGTGCTTTTCTAGAGTAAGTATTGGGAGGAGAAGGTTTAGTTCCCCAAAAATAGTTGCTCTAGAGATGTATGGAATCCACATCATTCCCTTTGGCATTTTCATTTTCCCCTTTTCTAGACAGCAGCATTTGTATAGCTGAGGGTTTTCTTCTGCAGTGACTAAATCTACGAGCTTGTACTTCTTTCCCCTGAAAGGAATGGGAAAGTGTTCTATCAATAGTGACTTTCAGCTTTTCCATAGTATCTCTTTTAGTGCATAAGAAGAAGTGAACAAAATTAATCTGCAATTCATAGCAATCAGTCCAAAGTGGGGCTGAGCCCAAAAGAAACAGTTCTTCCCCATAGGCCCTCCAGCAGTTCTCCCTTTGGTTGTAATAATGGAGGGAAGCCAGCAAGGCATTTTGTCCTAAGTAAATCAATTCTTTCCTATGTCACATCAGAAAAAGCCATAAAATCGATAAAAATGTAATGAGCTTATTATTTTGAGGGGAAAAATCAGTGGGTTCCAGGTCTGGGGCATTGTTTTGAAGTAAACTACTGGAAATTTAGATCACAAAAAAAGTGAGGCATTCAGGCTGGTAATAAACTGCCAAAAGAAATGCACTGTTCAAAATCCAGAGTGTTTTTATGTGAATGAAATCATATGCATCAGAGATGGAAAGGAGCTGTTACAGTCTCTCCCTTCACCTAACACAGCAGGATATTGTCTCCCAGCAGAGGACAATATTAAACTGATAATATATACAGCTAGCAATAAGGAGAAAGATGAGAGAAAACATCTTCAAACAGGAAGCATGTTCAAAGATATTCCTCAAGTCTAAGGAATTCTATTATGACTTACTGCTGAGGCTTTAAAAAAGTATTAAAAGCATAAAACATGGAATTCTTTCTTGGTCATGAAGGCCATTGACACTACTAAAAGGTGGGAAGAAACATCAGCAAATGCTGCCTGTTTCATATGGGTCACAAAAGACTGAACCTGTCAAGAAAATAGTTCTAACTCGCACGTGCTGTTTGATGTGTTAACAAGGAATGTATGATATGTGTCAGTAATAGCTAGATCAGTCATGATTTTGTTCCAAGCAGTATTCTCCAAGACTGTACTCTACACTCTTCTGCATTCCCTTCCACTTTTAGAGGGTATAAAAAGAATACTTCATGGCTAGAAGAGCATTACGAATCCACAGCATGTTGTTTTCTGTATCCTTCAACGCCAACATGTATTAGAGATTAGTTTGTATCTATAAAAAGAACTACAGCTGTTCATGCTCATCTACTTACAAGAGACTTGTAAAGCATATATTAATTAGGGAGAATTTGTTTGTGAGCACTTCAAAACCCTTGTGTGTACTCTTTGTGTAGCTAACAGCTTTGCCTTCCTTCACCTCTGCTGTGTCTATAAAAATCATACAGGGGAAAGCCTACAAAATTCATCTCATCTGAATATCTCTACAAGTGGTTCCACACTGTAACCCCTGTGGCATTTGGAATAAATCATTATTAGTTCATATTTCATTTCATCCTAGCAGGTTTATTTGTGTCCTGTATCCTCCACTTGGCAGCCATTCTCTTGGTTTTGCTGTCTCTTTACACCCTTCGACACAGATGACCGGATTAAAATAATTTAGGACTGAGATGATTCACGTTTCACTTAAAGTCAACTGTACAGGCTGTTCTGCAGAGACTGCCTGTAGTTTACCATGCACTTGGACATGTTCCAGTGACTTGGAGTGTGACAGAACTAGGGCAAATCTGAGACACTTCCCTTTGGCCTTTCATACTCCAGCAGCTGTTCACAGAGCAGGCTGCTGGCAAGGGCAACGGCAAGTGGTGCTGGGGGTTAACACACAAGCTCTGCCCCTTCATGGGGGCACAAACTCAGACTTGAGTCACCAGTGAAACTGTTTGGTTTGATCATTCAAGCAATTCTGCAAAAGTGCTGAGCAACTGGTCACTACTGCTGGACCTGCAAAGGACGTGCCAAGAGCCAGTGTAATGAACAGCTGCTGCAAGCCAAGACTGAAGGACTGCATAAGGTGGCAGCCACACATTGCCAATCTTTCCAATTCTCACATACAACCAGGGTCTTACTCCCTGTGTCTTCCAGGTTATAATCACATTCCATACTTTTGGGAACTTTTTTATACTCACCACTGAACTAAAAAGTGTCATTGTAGAATATGACATTGAGTATCAACATTTCACACATTCTCAAGTACAACAGAATAGCAAACAGTATTTTCCTTGAAGTCATGTACAAAACCCACAGCAAGCCTGACATTCAGAAGTAAACAAAAACACCTCCAATGCTTTTTTGGGTGTTTCTACAGCTTTAGGATGTAACATGGGTAACTCCCCATTCCCACATGTATCCATTTTCCTCAGGGTGCTTGGTGCCATTTTTTCCTCAGGCCATCCCAAGAAAGTGCTGCCATGTCCCTTCATCCTCTGATCCCTCAGTGAAAGGTGCTGCCATCTCAGTAACTCTGCCAGGGCACCTATCTGTCTCTGCTGCTGAAACCATTACTGAGAGAGGGCCCTTATCTGCAATGCAGTGTTAGTACAAGATAATGGCATTTTAGTGGCTGGTAACAAGTTTCTCCGGTTAAACACTTCTGTTTGTAGCCTTGGAGTTGCTAATGTCATAGGAATGTCATAAATAGGTTTATATAACAGCAGTCTTAAAACAAGTAAATAAATTCTTGTTAGTGTCATCCGAGCAACTTTAGACATAAGCCATGATCCTGTACACTAAATGTACTGTGCCTCCCTTACCCCCTCGAATTTATAACCTAAATGCTCATTTTCAAACTTATGCAAACTTCACAGTTGACAAGATTTACAAACTGTCCTATTTACTTCCCTTCTGTGGAGAACAGATTAAGCAGATCATCAGTGTAAGCTTAATAAAGGCAGAAAAGTTTCTCCACAGTAAATCTAACTTACTAGTCTGATACAAACCAGTTATAAAAATTTTGTTTCTGTTTTGTAGGTAAACACTTAGCTACAGCAGTTCTGGCAGCACCAGGGTTCTGATGAGACACAACATAGGAATTCTACATACCCAGCTTGTAGAGCAAAGAAATTGCTTCAAGAATCACATCAGTGTAGGAAAATGCTCACTCACTGAATACAGAGATGTCAGAATCACATGATACTAGACTACAAAGATTCATGGTGGTTGGTTTGCACATTACCCTAGAAACTCTTGGCAATTAAATTTGCTCTCAAAAACTAAGATGCACCTGAAACAGGGGCTAAATGGTAGGACTATCCCGGTGGCTGTGAAAAAATAGGAGGGTATTCACCTCCCTTCAGAGTGAAATTTTCTTCCCTACCCTTCTGTTTAGGGTTCTTTTGCTTCCTTTTGGGTTTGGGGTTTTTCTTGGGGGGGGGGGGGGTTGTTGGGTTTTTTTAGAAGGGTTTTTTTGGGGGGGGGGGAAGTTGGGTTGGTGGGGGTTTTTTGTTTGGTTGTTTTTTTTTGTTTGGGGTGTTTTTGTGGGAATTTTTTGTTTGTTTGCTTTTTTGCTTTTTGAACTTACACAAACATCTGTTTTAAGTAGACTTAGTACCAAAGACATTTTCAATCGCTTTCAGGAACCTTTGCCAAAGAGACCTTATATGGAAGAACCTTTTTAAGACCCATTTTCATTTGGCTTACTGCAACCCATACTCAGCCATAATCCACCAGATCTATGACTCAGAAGCACAGCAAAAATGGCTTAACTAGGTCTTCTGATGTTGACTGTAACTTGGAGGATAGGTAGAATGTGTAACTTTATCAGGCTTGAGTCAAGCCTTAGGTATGATGTAAAGCAGCTCTGGTCAAGCTCTGCCAGTGCCCAGACAAAACCTGAGAGTAAAGCTCATCATGCACATAAAAAATAAACATGACACCTATGTAAATAACTTGCTAAGGAGAATTTTTGTGGGGCATGTTTTGCCCACAATGTAAAAGCAAAGCCATTGCTTATTTCCCTCAACATTTACACTTTACTGTGACTTCTATAAGTGTACAAGAAGATAGTTTGGAAACAAACATAAAAATCTGAGACTACAGCATGGTACAGCACAGTGTCTCCAATGTAAAGTTCCATTATGGGTGAGCTTACAGTTGCTACAATGTTTTCCACTGACTGGAAAAATAAAAAGGAAAATCTACATCCTTCCACTCAGTGCCATGCCTGAAAAGTTACAAAGAAAGTTACTGTACCTCTAATGTAACAGCATTTCCTTCAAAAGCCTCAGGAATTCAAGAAATGTATTAAACACACCCAGATGCACCCTTTGCTGTAAAACTGGTAAAACTGCTTTCTTATTAAGTTTTTTCAGATGCCTAAAGTTAATCATATGCATAAATACTTACACAACCCCTCAAGACACACAAGTGAAATGAAGGAGTTAATGTTATGTTAAGTCAGTACTAAAAGTTAGTAAATTTTTAAATATTTTTCCAGACTAGTATTTCCTGCTAAGGCCATGGAACTGTACATTAATATTTTTTGTAAGTTTCAGATTTTTTAAAGCCAAAGTTGATAATGGTAGGTGAGCTGAGTTGCAAATTTGATTTGAGGTACAAAGCAGCAAGCATATTGTTAGAGCAAACCCTTACCAAGAGGAGGAATGACAGTCCTGAAAAATGAGTAAAAGTTTGTATCAGAAGTTCAAGATTCTAATTTTTAATTTTTTCTGTGTTTTCTGTGCGACCTTGGAAAAATTACCTAATCTTCTCATATCTAAGTATTTCTGCCTGTGAAATAGAGATAATATGCTCTTCATCATCATGTGGCTATTCTCAACTAGCTTTTACAGTTCGTTCCAAGATTCACAACTGGAAATAGAATTTCTTTTTGCTATTTATTTTATTCTCATTTTCTTCCTTTACTGTACAGTTATCAAAACATCTAAACTATGCTATCACACATGAAATACAGAGATTACTACTGAAGGGGATAAGGGTTCCATAGGCATTCTTTTTCTCAACAGAAATAAGTACAGATGCTCGCCACACAGACTTCAATTATTGTTTGCAGGTAACATGAGTGAAGTAGAATCAGGCATTTTATTGGCAAGTTGTAACTAAGAAGAATATTGTAGCATGCAACACATTTTTGATCAAAAGCCCTATATAAAATACAAAGGTTTTTCCCTTGAAGTGAGCAAGGTCAAACAGGTGGTAGAATCATTTTTAGGATTTTCTGCTCTATTAACGGGGCAGAAATTGTCCACGGATGAAGGGAATCCTTGACCAGCAGCATTATCCAGGAAACAAGGGTAACATAAACTGGGTGAAGCACTACAAAATCAAACCAACAAGATTTCCACAAACTTCCCTGAATGTTGCCTAGAATGAAAATCAGAGAACACTGAATGGTTCAGTCTGCTCTGAACAGCAGATAGTTGTTTCTGCCCTGTCCAGACAGGAGTTACACTTTCAGGATCAACGTCTACTTTCATGCACAAAAGAGCTCCATTAATATCAAAGGATTTAAAATAGGGCAATTCATGAAAGCTTAAACTCCATGAACTGTTAAGAATAAAGTGGAGCTCACCATGAAGGGAAGAAAAGAAGGCAAGAATAAGACTATACTCCTAAAAGCTTATAGAAGCATTTCTAGTGGCTGGAGCACTAGAAGTCACAGCACACCAGAATCTCTAAGGTAACTGTCCAGTGCTGACCTGTGACTTTGAGGGAATCAGCTCTCCTTAGAGTCCCAGCAGTATTAACATGCACTAGGCTGGTCATGGCTGTAAACAGATAGCCATAAAATAGAACATGACAATGTTTTTAGTAATACCTCTTCCCTTATTTGTCTATATTAGATATGCTATGCAAGCTCACTCTTAAAGATAAAGGAAAACAAGAAAAAGAGGTTAAAAAACAAAGGAAAATTGGGGTTTTTTTTTGACAAATCGTTTCAGATCTAAACTTAAAAGTTTTTCCAGTGTGACTGCTCAACGTCATCCTCTTGTGCAGACTGCAGAAAACCTGATTAGCTCAGTCCATATCTCTAAGACATTCTCATTTTCCATACTTCCAGCAATGAGGGACCAGTCAACTCTTTAGTTAACCCACAGGGCCAGAAGGAAGGCCCTTGCTTACCCTTTTCAAGAAGCTGCTAAGAAATAGCTGTTTGTGCCTCACTTCCCTTTCAAACCCTGTCTCCTGATCAGGACTCCGCTCCTCCCTACCTGCCAGGTCCTGCAGTCAAGCATTCCTTGATACTCATCCCATGGACAGTCATGCTTTCAAGCTCTCCCAGCAGTATCACCATCTTCTTCTAACTTTTAGTAGTTCACACTTCTAGTACCCCCTTCCAAGCAGCCTCAATGCCCTCAGGTGGCAAAACCATCATTAATTAAACACAGCTCCCTCCTGGCTTTTAAAGGAACTATTTATGTTTCCACCTTAACATGTAAGCAGATGGAGTCTGGGCTTATAATAACCCTCCAACTGTGATTTAAAAATACAAATCCTTTTGATGCTGCTGAAGCTGAAGCCTCTGAGTAACAGAAGCACATGGCAGAACCCTTAATGCGTATTGAGAGATCTTATTCAAAGTGCTATTTTCCAGATGCACTTATTAAAACTCACTTTCTGCTGCTGCTCAGTGAAGTAAGAAGAGAACTTAATCTGATGAAGGACAGAGTTGGGGTAGTAGCATCAGGCAGATTGGTGGTTCATCACATTCACTGCATAGATTCCTTTTCAAAATCATTCCTCTGAAAAAGAAAAAGCCACACCAGCCTTTCAGGTTCAGGATTATTGTGTTCAGTTAGATGAGAAGTAAGTTTCACACACAAAGAGCTGCTCTCTTTAGGAACTGCAGATACTATTTTTTTCACCTGAAGGAATTAAAACCATGTAAATGCCATGAAACGTGATGTGAAACTCCATTTCAATAAATCACACCCACTTTGATTCTTGTTTTACCCCAAACTGTGATGGTAGACTATGACCAAAGGCAAAAGAAGCAAATAACACTATTCAGGATACCTATTAGCAGTGCATCAAGATAAACTGACTGCAAAAATGTTGAAAAGCAGTAACTTCATATGAAACAGACATCTTCTATTTCTGTTTGTGGGCCAGAAAAGGGACTCAGAGTTACCATCTTGTGTCAGATTTCTCCTTGCTCCTTTCATTGAATCCTTGATTTTCCACACATGCAGGAGCCAGACCATAATGATTCCAGAAACAGGGCTAAGGAGGCCACAGCACATGTTACAGGGCTGCACATTGCAGCTTCCCTTGTGCTGTTTCCTGAAATAGAAAGAGTCCCATCACAGCTGAACCTGCTCCATTTTGCCTGGGTCACAATACAAAGACAATTGCTTCTTAGAGCAGCTCATGAACATGGCAACAGTGTGAGCTGCCCGAATTCCAGCTTTTAAAAATAAAATTACTGCAGGAGTTTTCAAAATAACACAGCTGACTGTCCAGCATCACTGGAAGCCATTTCTGGGAAACCCAGGATTTGGAGTTTAGGATCAGGGCATTTCTTTAGCCAAAAGGGGGTCAAGGCCAGATGTCTTACCAGAACAGCCACACAAGTAGGAATGGCATGATACCAGTAAAGACGTACAGTAAAAGGATTCAGAGAATTCAGCTGTACAGGGTGGATCCTGATGGGAACTGGGTTTCTCATCCACTACTTAAGGGGAATTCTCTGAACAGAAAATCACAGTAATTAAACAACGTCAAGGGGATTGTAGACCAGTTCTGAATTTTTCAGTTAAAAACCAATAGGTACAAGTGGCAATAAAGCAACATCCTCTACTAAGCACTTGGTGTCTTTGTGACTACTTGCTTAAGATTTTCACAATATTAGTATTTATTCTCCAGTTTTGATTCTCAGGACTGGAGACAAATATTTGAAAAAAGGATTCTGGTGGTCCAAAGGACATTCAATTGAACTTCAATAACTGAAAATCTTTGGAAGTCCCAAATGCAACACTCACAGCTATTACATGTACAATGCAAGTTACACCAAATTACACTCAAAATGTTGGTCAATTTGACAAGTCAAGAGGACCCTATAATGTTTCTTTTTCAACATGTAACTAACTTGCAGGTACTTGTCTTTCTCTGCTTCCTCCTTCCAAGGGCTAGTGGCTTGGTTCCAGCAGAATTATTTGACTTTAGTAAAATTTGACTGTTACTAATTTACTTGCTCTAAACTTGAAAGAGCTCATAAGAAGAAAAAAGCTCATCACTGAAACTTTTATATTGTTACCTCTACAACTTACATCCAGCATGTAAAGGAAAGGGCTGAAGAACAAAATAATAAAAATGGAATAAAGAATAAGACATTCCTGTTGACTTGTCTGGGAGCTCTATTCTTGTTAACTCATGCGCTGTTTTAAACAATGGGGGAATTGAAACGGGTTACTTATACAATAGGATCCTGAATTTGTATCCCACTTGTCCTCCCCTAGCCCACTGAAACACAATTGGAAAGCTTGGCTGACCCTAAACAAACCTTGAATTACTGAAATTGCCAATAAAGCTACAAAATAAATTCATTTTACTTATTGTGATTGTACAGATATGGTCTAGAACACTTTTTTTTTTACATGGTGTGCCTTTCTTTATTAGTCCTTCATTATGCTTACATGAAAACATCGTGTAAGGACAGAGCTGATTGCTCAGTTACCATCTAGTGAGTTGTATATTTAGCACCTGACCATCAAGATATTCTTGATCTTTCTTCAAGGTGGGGCACTGAGATGCTATCCTTGGAAGAAAAACATATACCAGCACTCTTGTTCCAGCAGCAGCTAAGTTAAAGTTAGCTCACAGTTACCTCAGCAAAGTTTGTCCCAGTTTTCAGACATCCCAATGAAAACTGCTTCAATAAATCAATGGGCTCAACTGAAAATGTCATCGGCTCAAGGCACCAAGTAATCAAACTGAACAAGTCTGCTACTCAGCTGACACTGCTTTGTAGTAAGTATCAAAGATAGTTCTGAATCAGAGTAGGGCATTAACTCCTTCCGTGTGTTGGGCAATTCAATTCAGTGCAGTACCCAGATTTTCTGTAAAAGGTCATATCATTTACTGCTGGAGTGCTGCAGGGCAAATTCAGGAAGGTTTTGCATACTCAGACAGAAGATTAACAGTGCCTGTTGTAAGAAAGCTGCAATGATGGATTAATCAGTCTTCAATAGAGAGATGCAGAAAAATACCAAAGGAAACATGTGGGAAGGGATTCACCTTTCCATTTATACAAAGAGCCTGCATTTACAGCTGAGTATTTAGTCAAACAGTTAGTAAGACCTAAGAGAACACCATTTGCTTAGATAAACTAACTGAAAATATTAATTTTTAAGAGATTTCCAGCTTTTCCTCTATCTAAAATCAGTGTACAAGACATTCATGCTGACATTTTGGGACCGGATTAGCTCAAATTTAGCGTGAAAGTGGTGAGGGTTATAAGTCAAGCATCATTTTGGGGTTCATCCTGTGGGCAGTCTCTCTTGAATCACCCACTGCCAGAACTCTGTTTTCATCCTCTACCAGGAATGTTATGCTAATAAGATAGCCCAGGGAAATGACAGGAACAGTCCAAGGAGGTTATCGTGTGGACACTTTTTCATGTTTGACTGACACCCTAGAATTGCAGTTCACAATGTTCTATTGAACCGTATGTACCAGCTTCATATTTTGATTATTTTGTTTGTGTGGTTTTTGTACTTACATGTGGGCAACACTAGGAAGCCTGCAAAATTATTAAGGTAAGACTGAAAATAGGAATGATGAATCTTTATCTTACAAGGATAAAATTACTAAAGTAGAGTCATTGAAAATATGCTCCTCATCTGAGCTGTGCTTGCTACATGTTCCTAAGATTTTCTGTAAAATTTCTGCAAAACAAAATAATTTTGGAGATCCAAAGTATTAGATTCCTTTGGCAGCTTTTTTACCAACGCCAGAACACAATCCCACATGAATCAGACTGGTAACTGGGCATATCTATAGTCCTAATTTTAAAGAAATTCCTCCTAGTCTTTTGTCAGAAGGGAAGTGAAAATTGTGAGTTGTTCTGTAAATTGCCCATTTATTTGCCAGTGAGAGAAGGAACAAACCACTGACTCTCCTGCCCCCTTACACAGCATGTGCAAAGAACTGGGGAAATCAGAACTGCTAAGCAATCACAAATGGAACAGCCTCATACTGTAGGAGGCTGTTACTGTTTGGGTAAATGACAGTGCAAATGCAGGCCAGATCTGCACTCCTCTGAATGTTAGCACTTCTGTCTGAACAGTCACATCAATGTTGCCACAGAGAAATAACACCTACACAGCCCATCCAAACCAAAGGCAGTATCTTCTTCCCGGTTACTTGTTCCTCAGTAGGGGCTCTCAGAAAGCCACACTCATCACTAGTTTATTTCTGAACTCAGAACCCCTTCAGCTGGGCAGGGAGTGAGATTTGTGCTGCAGTGTCTTTACTTTACTTGATAATTTTCCTAATGTCATCATTGGTGAGGAACCCCTCAGTACCTGAGGAGGCCAGCCTTGTTGGGCAGCAGTTATTCTTTTAAGTTTCCACCCATGGTGGTAGCACCTTCAGTTTAAAATTACTGCAAATAAACTGTGCAGACAGCTTACTAAAGTACTGATCAACCTAATGAAACCATACTGCAGAAATTTATGAAAAACGAGGGGCTTATTTACAAGGAAAACAATGTTTCTGAGACTGATCTGAGGCTGAACAGCTAATGAAACAGTGTGGGAGATCAGATCGTGATTAGAAGAAATGATAAAAACACCAGGAGAAAGATTTGCAGAAAATTGGCTCTTTGAGAGAACTATCTGAATTTTCCAGTAAAGGAAATTGCCCAGGCTGGAATGAAACTCATAGGTCAAGAGCAAATCACACTGAGTGAGTCACTGAGGAAAATGGACAGCTAAATCTATCCATAAGCTACTTTCCAGAAAGCAAATAGGATCATTTGCACATGATGGCCTAGCCAGTGTAGTCTCAGAGCTCAGCTTTTCATACTAAGTGGTGACCCCGAAGGTGTTTCAGGGAACTATTCCAAGGCCATTGGTAGGTAAGCAACTTATTTCTGAAACATCATTTAATATGTGAACCTAATACTGTCACTAGTGCTTTCTAGAAAAATGGGACAGAGGATTTGCTCCCTCAAATGACAAGCACAAGTTTCTGGGAACAAACCTGCAGGTTCTTTTAGAGAGTGCTGAGCTGGTAGAGCTCACATGCTTTCAAGTTCCCCAGCCTTGAGTGACCTCTGAAGAAACATACAAGCTAGGGTATTTTATCCTGTTTCAAACAAAAACAAAGGCTGAAGCAAAACTGATCCATCACTCATCAGAACAGGATTGTTGGCCAATTCTCAGTCATCCTTGCTGATACTTTTACCAGGGAGCAGAAAATCAGGTTATTGAAGGCCTTCTAAAGGCTCAGGTGTAAGTCCTTAACTCTAAATATGATTTTTCTATCACACATAGAATGGGAAAATCTAACAGAACATCATGATATAAACATAATTTCCCACCATCTGGATCATGTTTTCCAGCCTAAATCACCAAGTATGCTACTTTACAAGGCTGCTCACC